>CP136055.1:121616744-123089244 GCA_032464435.1 Aegilops umbellulata
GGAAGTTTGTTCAAGTAAGAACAACACCTAAGCACCGGTCCACCAACATATTCAATTATCAAGGTACCGAACACAAATCGAACCAACATGATGAAAGTGACTAGATGAAATTCCCATGTACCGTCAAGAATGCTGTGCTTATCATAAGACACCGTCTTGGCCTGTCCTTTGCCTCAGAAGGATTGGCCTGCCTTGCTGCACTTATGTTACTACTATCATTACTTGCTCGTTACAAATTATCTGGCTATCAAACTACTCTGCTACTTACAATTTCAGCACTTGCAGACATTACCTTACTGAAAACTACTTGTCATTTCCTTCCGCTCCTCGTTGGGTTTGACCTCTTACTTATCGAAAAGAGCTACAATTGATCCCTTATACTTGTGGGTCATCAAGGCTATTTTCTGGCGCCGTTTCCGAGGAGTGAAGCGCTATTGGTAAGTGGAATTTGGTAAGGAAACATTTATATAGTGTGCTGAAACTTATTGTCACTTGTTGGATACCGATGCTTTTCAAAAAGTTTAGCACTAAATATGGACTTGACTCTGAGATAGTAGCCTCCTTTTGTGAATCATTTGCTACTCATGTTGAACTCCCTAAAGAGAAGTGGTTTAAATATCACCCACCTATTAAAGAGAAATTAAAGAACTAGTACCAGTTAGAGAAGAAACTATACTTTATAATGTTGATCCAGTTGTTCCTTCTGCTTATATTGAGAAACCACCTTTTCCTGTTAGGATAAAGGAACATGGTAAAGTTTGAATTGTGGTTAACAAAATCTATATTAGAACACCTAAACCTGATGAACAAATCAAAGTATAACCTTGCATTGCTATGGTTAAAGATCTCTTAGAAGAAGATATAGATGGGCATGTTATTTACTTCTGTGAAGAAGCTGCTATAATTGCCAAACCTGATAAAAAGGACAAACATAGACATGTTGTTGGCATGCCTGTCATCTCAGTTAAAATAGGAGATCACTGTTATGATGGTTTATGTGACATAGGTGATAGTGTGAGTGCTATTCCTTACACCTTATATCAAGAAATTATGAATGATATAGCACCTGCAGAAATAGAAGACATAGATGTTACTATTAAACTTGCTAATAGAGACACTATATCACCGATTGGTATTGCTAGAGATGTTGAAGTCTTGTGTGGGAAAATTAATGACTTTCGTCCCATTATCTTTGGTAGACCTTTCTTGAACACCGTTAATGCTAGAATAGATTGTGAGAAACAAACTGTTGGTGTTAGTTTTGGTGATGAGTCTCATGAGTTTAATTTTTCCAAGTTTAGTAGAAAGCTTCATGAAAAAGAATTGACTAGTAAAGATGAAAGAACAATATTTTGCTAGACCATGAAAGTGATTTATATATGCATGAAAGAAATGAAATAGATAAAATTTTCTTTGAACAACGTCCTCTGCTTAAACACAATTTGCCTATTGACACTCTAGGAGGTCCTCCTCTACCTGAAGGTGATCTTGTGTTTGAATTAAAACAATTGCCAGACACTTTGAAATATGCTTATCTTGATGAAAAGAATATATATCATGTTATTATTAGTGCTAACCTTTCGGAACATGAAGAAGAAAGATTATTGAAAGTTCTAAGGAAGCACCGAGCTGCTATTGGATATACTCTTGATGATTTAAAGGGCATTAGTCCCACTCTATGTCAGCACAAAATTAGTATGGAACTTGATACTAAACCAGTTGTTGATCACCAATGTCGGTTAAATCCGAAGATGAAAGCAGTGGTAAGAACGGAAATATTAAAACTTCTGGAAGCAGGTATAATCTATCCTATAGCTGATAGTAGATGGGTAAGTCCTATTCATTGTGTCCCTAAGAAAGGAGGTATAACTATTGTTCGTAATGATAAGAATGAACTTATTCCACAAAGAATTGTTACAGGCTATAGAATGGTAATATATTTTAGAAAATTAAACAAAGCAACTAGAAAAGATCATTACCCTCTGCCTTTTATTGATTAAATGCTTGAAAGACTATCTAAGCACACACAATTTTGCTTCCTTGATGGATATTCTCACAAATACCTGTTTCTCAACATGATCAAGAAAAGACCACTTTTACTTGTCCTTTTGGAACCTATGCCTATAGAGTATGCCTTTTGGTTTATGTAATGCACCTGCTACCTTTCAAAGATGCATGACTACTATATTCTCTAACTTTTGTGAAAAGATTGTTGAGGTTTTCATGGATGACTTTTCTGTTTATGGGAAGTATTTTGATGATTGTTTAAGCAATCTTGATCGAGTTTTGCAGAGATGTGAACAAACAAATCTTGTCTTGAATTGGGAGAAGTGCCACTTTATGGTTAGTGAAGGCATTGTCTTGGGTCATAAAATTTCCGAAACAGGTGTTGAGGTGGACAAAGCTAAGGTTGATGCAATTGAGAAAATGCCATGTCCTAAAGATATAAAAGGTATTCATAGTTTCCTAGGTCATGCTGGTTTCTATAGGAGATTTATTAAAGCTTTTCTAAAATTTCTAGGCCTCTTACTAGTCTCTTGCAAAAGGATATTCCTTTTGTTTTTTATGATGATTGTCTAGAAGCCTTCGAAAAACTCAAGAAAGCCTTAATTTTTGCACCTATTGTTCAACCACCTGATTGGAACTTGCCTTTTGAAATTATGTGTGATGCTAGTGATTATGCTGTTGGTGCTGTTCTAGGACAAAGAGCTGATAAGAAACTCAATGTAATTCATTATGCTAGTAAAACTCTAGACAGTGCTCAAAGAAATTATGTTACTACTGAAAAAGAATTCTTAGCAATGGTGTTTGCTTGTGATAAATTTAGATCTTATATTGTCGATTCCAAAGTAACTGTTCACACAGACCGTGCTGTTATTAAATATCTTATGGAAAAGAACGATGCTAAACCTAGACTTATTCGATGGGTTATCTTGTTACAAGAATTTGATTTACATATAATTGATAGAAAAGGAGCTGAGAACCCAGTAGCTGATAATTTATCTAGGCTTGAAAATGTGCTTGATGACCCACTACCTATTGATGATAGTTTTCCTGATGAGCAGTTAGCTGCAATAAATGTTGATCACATTACTCCTTGGTATGCTGATTATGCTAATTATATTGTTGCTAAATATTTACCACCTAGCTTTACATACCAACAAAATAAAAAATTCTTCTATGATTTAAGACAATACTTTTGGGATGATCGACATCTTTATAAAGAAGGAGCAGATGGTATTGTTAGAAGTTGTGTACCTGAGCATGAATAGGGACAAATCCTACGGAAATGTCACTCCGAAGCCTATGGAGGGCATCATGCTAGAGATAGAACTACTCGCAAGGTATTGCAGTATGGATTTTATTGGCCTACTCTCTTCAAGGATGCCCGTAAGTTCGTTTTATCTTGTTATGAATGTCAAAGGATAGGTAATATTGGTAAGCGTCAACAAATGCCTATGAATTAATCACTTGTTGTTGAACCATTTGATGTTTGGGGATTTGATTACATGGGACCTTTTCCTTCCTCTAATGGGTATACACATATTTTGGTTGCTGTTGATTATGTTATTAAATGGGTAGAAGCTATTCCAACCAGTAGTGCTGATCACAACACCTCTATTAAAATGCTTAAGGAAGTTATTTTCCCAAGGTTTGGAGTCCCTACATATTTAATGACTGATGGTGGTGCACACTTTATTCATGGTGCTTTCCGTAAAATGCTTGCCAAGTATGGTGTTAACCATAGAATTGCATCACCTTATCATCCTCAGTCTAGTGGTCAGGTTGTACTTAGCAATAGAGAAATAAAATTAATTTTGCAGAAGACTGTCAATAGGTCAAGAAAGAATTGGTCTAAGAAATTAGATGATGCACTTTGGGCTTATAGAACATCATATAAAAATCCTATGGGTATGTCCCCTTATAAATGGTTTATGGAAAATCTTGTCATTTTCCTCTTGAGTTAGAACATAAAGCATATTGGGCAGTTAAAGAACTCAACTATGATTTCAAACTTGCCGGTGAAAAGAGGTTATTTGATATTGGCTCATTAGATGAATGGAGAACCCAAGCTTATGAAAATGCAAAATTATTCAAAGAAAAAGTTAAAAGATGGCATGACAAAAGAATCCAAAAGTGTGAGTTTAAAGTCGGAGAATATGTTCTTTTGTACAACTCTCGTTTCAGATTTTTGCAGGAAAACTCCTCTCAAAATGGGAAGGCCCATATGTCATCAAGGAGGTTTATCGGTCTGGACCCATCAAAATAAATAATTCCGAAGGTACTAACCCGAAGGTTGCCAATGGGCAACGAATAAAACATTATATCTTAGGTACGCCCATTAATGTTGAAAGTAATATTATCCAAACTTTGACACCAGAAGAACACATAAAAGAGTCCTTCCGGAACACACCAGAATCATGAAAATAAGGAGGTACGTGATACGGTAAGTAAACAGACTCCGAAAAATCCGCAAAAATATTTTTTATCATTTTTGGAATATTTAAAAATTTAGGAAATAAAGAAACTTCTAGGAAGCGTACCCTAGTGGGCACAAGACACAAGCCTGGCGCGCCCATGTGGGCGTGGGTTGTGCCCACCTGGGACATCTTCTGGACTCTGTTTTTCTTCCGTATGCTTGTCCTCCAAGATAAAAAATCTATATATACTTCCCGAACCTGTTAACCACCGTATCGTGGAGAAATCCTCTGTTCTCTTTTCTTGCTGTTTTCTGACAGATTTAACTAGACCAACATCATGTCTTCCTCACCGTTCAACAATGGAGAAGGAGACATAAGGTTGGTTGAGGAAGATCTAAGGAGGGATGGGGCTGAAGAGGTTGCTATGGAGGAAGAAGAGGAAAGTCCCTTTGGTATTCACCCTCTGGCCTCCGAGAGGGGTACACTAGCTGGCATCTCCACTCACCCTAATCCTCAACAAACCATGGGATCATCGAACAATCAAGCGAGCCAGGAAGTGCAAGAAGAGCTCCCACCGAGGAGGCCCTTACACAGGTTACATTGTAACAATTTTCATAATTTGATTCACAATTATGGGTTCGAGAACACTCCTCGTAGGCACATACTGTCCAACTGGGACATATCTCGGCCAAGAGAAAACAGTGCAGGAACGAAACCATGGGGCCCTGAGAGTAAACATATAATGGCTGAGGTGAAGAAAAATAGTGAATTAATTCATCAAGCCCTTCGGGAGATTCAAGGTTTGAAGGATCTAATCATGGTTATATTGGAGAATACTTCTTCATCACCACTATCGCCTTCTGTCGGTGTTCTGGGAATGGGGATCCCCAGACTTTCCTACCTACGGCCCACGGCGTGGCTCTACGAGCGGGCCCGTACGACCTATCTTCACCAACAAGCATTCGTGACCCTCGCGAGGGCCAAGCCTCGCGAGGCGGACGACACAAGACCTCCTCGGGAGCGGCCTCACCAGGCTGGCTCGCGAGGGGCGGAGAGATCAAGGCAAGGCAAACCACGCGAGGTTCCAATGACGTGAGCCATGAAGATCGAGACCAGGTGGGCGCCAGCGTGCGCAGTGTCCTTGCTTCCTCTTTGGTGCAAAGGAGGCAAGCGTAGGCGAGGAGTACTGAAGCGTCAAGCAAAGGTTTCCATATCGGTGCAACGAGACCAAGACCAGCAGGACGGCAAGATGAAGGTCACCATGGAGCCCAAGGCGGCGTCACCACCAGAGCCTTTGGCAAGCGAAGACTGCTTTTGTCAGGATAGCTTGTACTAGTTGTCCCCTTTCAAATTAGCCGTTGTGGCATCCCTTCCTGCTCAATATTTGGGGAGAGGACCAGGGCCTCTATAATAAGATTAGCCACCACAGTAGGAGGCAACTAAGCCTCAGCCATCTCATCTTGGATTAGATCCAACCCATCCTCACACCCACCAAGCACAAGAGCACCTCACCTCAGGAGGCTGTTCTTCCCCTTGTACTATTCATCCTCAGCCCGAGAGGCAATCCACCGCACCACACTGGAGTAGGGTATTACACTACAATGGTGGCTCGAACCAGTATAAATCTTGTGTCTCTTGTGTTGCGAGTTCGTCGAGCTAGCCTTGGAGATCGTAGCGAGACTGAGGGAGTGATTTGGTAGGGGGAGATCTTCGTGTGCACCCCAGTGTTCGAACCTTGAGGGTTTTGCCGGAACCCGAGATCCGACATTCGGTGTGCCAGGTAGGGGTGCGCCGAAGCTCTTCTTCCACCATTTGATCCGCTCGTTGGTTCCCCAACACTCCGCGGCTCCGATGTCTGGCGACTCAAGGACCAACGCGGACCGCTGGGCAGCCTGGCCAGCCCGGGCGGCGCCGCCCGCCCAAGAAGATCTCAACCCAGCGCCCCAGGCAGCACGCGCACAACCAAACACTGCAGGGCGTGGGCGACGCGGTCACCTGCCGTCCGCCCTAAACAAGTGTAGGCAGCCGCGAGAGCCTCAAGGCATGCCGTGGCCACGGTGCCACATACCTGACGGGAGCAAGCAAACATGAGGGCCACGCTCACAGTGGCTCAGGAGCTGCTGCGATGCTGGTTAATGGATAGCGGCCGGGATGCATTGCTGGAGCGCGTCACTGAGCTCTTGGACACCGCTGCCTCGGGAGCACCACCCTTTTGCTCTCTGCTCACACCTCAAGCTGCGGCCGGGTCACATGGCGGGCCTCGCCGCGCCCGCGTGCTCGCGGGCGTGCCACTAGGCTTCATCGACACCAGCGCAACCAACAGAGCTGGACAACCGCTCGCACCCGCGCCACCTCCGGTGGGTGCGGGCACGAGCACTGCCACCTAAGGCCCCGGTGGGATGCAAACCTACCATCCTCAAGGCGACACGTTGGGCCGCGCAACATGGAGCGTGGGGCACTACGGCGAGGTCTTTGAGGAGACGGCCTCGGAGGCCTACGTGCCCCGCATGGTGGACCAGGAGTACATGCTAGAAGACGACCCTGGCTCGTTCCTCGAGCCGGGCTTGGAGGAGGAGGCGCTAGAAGTCGGCACCTTTCAGGAGCCCTCCGGAAGCCTCACCGACCGCGCTGGCGACAACAGCTACAGGGTACCACTAATTCCTCAGGAGTAGGCTTACGCTAACCATGGGATGCAGGAGGATCAGGTTGCAGTAGTGGATGGCGGCCCCAGCTCGTCGGCCTCCCTGTCGCCAGGGGGGCACGCTGGGGGCTGCAGGAGAGGGGCCGGGAGCAAGGCCCCTCCCCACGCCGCACGAAGCAAGGCGTCCCCCGGAGGTAGGCCCTCTACCGAGGAGGTGCTCCAGAGCCTTCCCCCGGTAGAGGACCCGTGGTCGCCCGAGGGCACCGCTGGCGTCCCCTTTGCCCCTTGGTGACGTCCTGGTTTCCGGTCACCTCCAATGATGGTCGTGGGAGGCGCAAGGCAGGGCCCTCGCCTGGCGATATGAAGTAAGGCTCACGCCTGTGAAGGTCTCCGCTCGTGACACTCACGTAATAATGAGTGGGGCTGTACACGCCCCGGAGTCTCAGGAGTGCCGCCCTCGGGCCTCGGGGGCTCCCTCCCACGTCCTAGTGGCAGCACTTAGCTCCGCGCTGGTGAGAAGACAAGAAGACAAGACTAGGCGCCGGACGCGACCATTTGCTTTGGATCTCTTTTCTGTAACCCTGCTGTCGGTGTCAAAACCGGCGGATCTCGGGTAGGGGGTCCCGAACTGTGCGTCTAAAGGCGGATGGTAACAGGAGGCAAGGGACACAATGTTTACCCAGGTTCGGGCCCTCACGATGGAGGTAATACCCTACTTCCTGCTTGATTGATCTTGATGATATGAGTAGTACACGAGTTGATCTACCATGAGATCGTAGAGGCTAAACCCTAGAAGGTAGCCTATGGTATGATTGTTGTTGTCCTACGGGCTAAACCCTCCGGTTTATATAGACACCAGAGGGGGCTAGGGTTACACAGAGTCGGTTATAATGGGAGGAGATCTACATATCCGTATCGCCAAGCTTGCCTTCCACGCCAAAAAGAGTCCTATCCGGACACAAGACGAAGTCTTCAATCTTGTATCTTCATAGTCCAACAATCCGGCCAAAGGATATAGTCCGGCTGTCCGGATACCCCCTAATACAGGACTCCCTCAGTAGCCACTGAACCAGGCTTCAATTGCGATGAGTCCCGCGCGCAGATTGTCTTCGGCATTGCAATGCGGGTTCCTCCTCCGAATACTCCATAGAAGATCTTGAACACAAGAATAGTGTCCGGTTCTGCAAAACAAGTTCCACATACCACCGTAGAGAGAATAATATTTACACCAATCTAATCTGCTGATGCACTCGATATCATGACATCACTCCACGGCCCGCTCATTATTCGAACCATTTTTCTCAACCAGCCTTAGCGCATATCGCGAGGCAGTTTCTTTGGCACGTCTTGTCGAAGTAGAGATCGTGTCCCCTCATCACGTGATTCTCATCAATACGGACGTGGGTAACCCAACCACGCCATCAATCGCGACACTTGGGGAATAAGCGAGTTAACCAAGCTAGTGGGGGCATATAGTTTCGTCCTCCTTTATAATGGGATAAGGGTTCACCTTTTTTTCACCTACGCCTTCTTCCTCCTCCCTCATCCATTCTTGCGCACTCGAGCTCCAACACCCAAGTTCGCACCTTTCTCCTCACACCACTCCAACCATGTCCGGAGCGGGAGGCAAGTGGATAAAATCCACCGTCACGGAGGAGGACATTAGCAAGCTGCGGGGAGCCGGATACTTGGCCGCGGATATCGCGCACCAGCTTCCCAACGAAGGGCAGATCATCCCTACCCCGGAATCTTATGACAGGGTAGTTTTCCTCACCCGCTTCGTCCGCGGACTGGGATTCCCCCTTCACCCGTTCGTCCGCGGCCTCATGTTCTACTATGGGCTGGACTTCCATGATCTAGCCCCGAACTTTATCCTCAACATCTCGGCGTTTATCGTCGTGTGCGAGGCCTTCCTCCGCGTCCAGCCCCACTTCGGCCTGTGGCTGAAGACCTTCAATGTCAAGCCGAAGGTTGTGGGCGGTCAGCAAAAGGAATGCGGAGGCGCCATGGTGGGCGAAATGCCCAATGTCACATGGCTCGAGGGCTCCTATGTGGAGACCATAAAGGGGTGGCAATCGGGGTGGTTCTACATCACCCAGCCGCGCGACACCAACTGGGTGGCGGCCCCCGAGTTCCGATCCGGGATCCCCATGCGGCTTACCTCCTGGAAAGAGAAGGGCTTGTCCTGGGGTTCATCGGTGGAGCTGACCGGACTCCAGAAGTGTATCCGGAACATGATAAACAACAAAATCAAGCTTGTCAACGTGGTCCAGGTCATGCTCTTCCGTCGGATCCTCCCGTGTCAACAACGGGCGTTTAATTTATGGGAGTTCGACCCGGCCTAGCACTAGACTCTACACGAGCTCTTCGACACGACGCACAAGGACGTCTGGAGGGTGCTATTTAAGGGTGCCGAGGTCCCTCCTTCCCTTACCGAGGACCGCGGGCTTAGCGCGAAGCGCCCTGCATCCGGTAAGTTTCCTAATCCTTTTAGGATGTTTACTTTCCCCAGCTTAATCGTGTGCAGGATCTGAGCTTCTATGCCTTTGACAGGACCGAGAGGAGACAGCAGAGCAAATCAACTGCCCGGCGCCCCTGCCCGAATGTCCAGCAGACGCTCTCCTAACGGAGATGCTGACTCCGGCACCCTACGAGGTGCTAGAGAAGAAGGCCACGGGGACTCGAAAGAGTTCCCGCCGTCAGGTGGTATCGGACTCATCGTCCGATAACTCTGAGACACACTCCTCTCGTGAAGACGAGGAGGAAGATGAAGATTCTCCCCTCCAGTCGGGGGAGGCAAGAAGAGGGAGGCCGCCCCAACCGGGGAGGCCGGAGGGTACAATAAGGGAAGGACTCTCCTTCCGGACTGCTCCGCGACCGCCGCTCACAGTGAAGACGAGTGGTTGCCCAGGGACAAGCCCCTGGCGAATTCGTAAGTATTCAGATACCAGAGTAATTCATCATATGCTTTTATCACACTGCTCCTCCTTACGCCAAAAATGATTATGCAGTCTATCCCGAGCCCGTGTCGACGTATCTTCGTCGGACGGTTCTTTGGACCCGTCGGATATGAATAGTGATTCACTTCCGACCGCCTCCTCCCCTCCCCCTACGGACAATGTCGAGGTGTTGTCTCAAAGGGCACCAAGCCGAGGGGAGGTAGTCCTGGAGGAACCTCAAGGCGACCTTCCGCACCCTGGGCGCAAAGGGAGCAAGATTCCCATGGGCTCCAAGTTCGGCCCTCAGCCGAACACCGCGCCGGATCCACCAGTGGTCCCGGACTCCGGCAGGCGACCCCCTGCTAAGAGGGGCAAGCCGTCTGTGCCGGTGACCTCTGTCCACCCAGAGGCACCAGACAACTTGCTGGAAGTGCTTCACAGCGCTTCCATCGACGAGGAGCACCGCACTATCAAGAGTGCGCTGATCAAAAAGGTTCAGTCTGCCAAGAGCGGACTGACTAAAGCCTGTGCCAGCCTCCTAACAGTCTTTGAGGTGAGTATTCGAAATGTAGGAAAACATTGCCACATCGACAGTAGCCCCTGATGCTCTGTTCGGCGTTCGGAAAGAAAAGCTGAATAGAGGATCGAATAATAACTGCAGGAGTCTAATCCGAATATTTCTATATGCGTATGCAGGCTTCACTTCTGGCTGCGGCCGCATGTACTGCGGAGGTCGCCACACTGAAGTAGAACCTTGAGCGGTCCGAGGAGGAACTCAGCCGTGCCAAGAAGCAGCTCGAGGAGAACGAAGGTAAGCAATACCTTGTTTATAAACAAGAAGGGAAAATTTTGGTTGCGGTGATAATAGGATCATGATGAATGTGCCAGGGACCACGACCGAAGTGGCGACCCTGAAGCAGGCGCTGTCTGAGGCGGAAAATAAAGCGGCCATGGAGCGCACCGAGCGAGAAAAACAAGAAGCCCGAGTAGGCGAGGTGCAGCAAGAGCTCCAGGCGCTCGTGAAGAAGCACGAGTCCTTGGAGCTTGACTCGAGGACGCGTGAGACCGAGCTTGCCAAGGCCCTCGAAAGCGCAAAACATGCCAAGGCCGAAGCCCAAAAGGCCCTCCAGGAAATTGAGGCGGTGAAGAAGATAGCGGCGGGTAAGGCATTCATTATGCAAAGCAAGCATGTAAAAGAAAATTTCCTTTTACTTACCCGAGTTCGGAGCTCTCCAGGAGCGTTCACAGATCTGCCCTGCAGTGTGTCTGATGCCGCGGAGTTCTACCGGGCTGCGGAGGGGAGCTCGGCGGAGAGGTTGTTGTAGTCTCAGTATACTGGGACCGAACACCCGATGCCCGTGAGCGACCAGCTGAAGCAACTGGTCGAGCTCCACAAGGCGGCCGAACAGGCCATGAGGGGCCTTATAGTCCGGATGTGGCCTGGCGATTCCCTTCCCAACAGCTACTTTGGTCTGGTGAGGCGGCTTATGGATGCTTGCCCACGGCTGGAAGTTATAAAGCAGTCTGTCTGCATCGAGGGTGCCCGCAGGGCTTTTGCCCGTGCGAAGGTGCACTGGGCCAAGATGGACGCCGAGAAGCTGGTGAAGGAGGGGCCACCGCAGGGCAAGGAGCATCGCCACCCTGAAATGTATTATGAGGGTGTCCTGAAGGGTGCCCGTCTTGTAGTGGACGAGTGTGCGGAGGATGTAATTTTTGGATGAACTTGCTCGTGTGATCCTGTATTATGAAAACTAGTTCATTGGCGCTATGCAACGCTTTCGATTTAAAATATTACCTTCTGTGCGGCCGTTTATAAAATCTGAGAGTTGCTTGTCGTCGGCTTCAGCCCCCGTGCAACTAGTGCTAGGGTGTTTGGGATAAATCTGGGCACTCCTTTTCCCATTTATGGGTCCTTCAAGGGAGGTGCTTAGCGCAACGAACCAGGCAATCGAATTGTAATGCTTTATCGCTCTCACTTAGCCATAGAAGTCTACAATTTTAAATTTTGGCGAAGCCCCTAGTATTCGGAAGGCCGGATTTGGGGCACTATACACGCCTAAGTCGGACAAGGCCGACTCCTCGCCCGAAGCGGAAGAAGTATTTAGGGACTTGAGACCTCTCGACCAGCCACCAGCTCTCGCCTCATCATGACAGTCAGTTTTAGCTTTCTCTACTGAGGTTCTCAGCCAGAAGAACCGGGGCACAATCGCAGTAGTTCTCCCAGTGGTACCTTAGCCGATATAGCGGAACGTAAGGTACCAAAACATGGGAGCCGGGCAAACCCAACTATTGACCCAAGACATGATTCAGAGCTGATGCATATAATGCTATAAGTTCGGGGTGCCGCACTGTCGAAAGTGTTCGGACTTCTCACACGAATTATGGGGTATACGGAAGTCCCTGGCGTGTTGGCCGTACTAGAGTGTACGGGTGCTGATTGTCATAAATGAACATATATATAAAATAAGATATAATGCAATAATAGACTAGTACTATGCTTCTTTATTTAAGAAATGCGTCGAAGCATACTGATACAAGTAGTGCGGTAAGCAAAAAATAGGACTATTTGGCATGTCCCATCCAAGGGCAAGCTGCGGACTGGTATCTTAAAACAAGTATTTAACTCGTTAGCAGAGACCACCTGGGGATTCCATTGTACGGCGTAGCTTCCTGCCCCCTTGGGTGTTGTATCATGTGTCTGGCAATCGTGCTGCCGGATAGGCCTTCCAGAGAGTAAAGTCCTGAAAGAGAGAGAGAGAGAGAGAGTGATGAAGGTAGTAAGCCCCCTAGCGCGGTTGAGCTGCATTGTGGGACGCGCCATGATCGTGCCCCCGCCTATACCAATGGTATTTTCAATGCGTAATTATGTATGCGCTGCACAAATTTCATCGTTTGGCGGAGGCTTGGGCGGGGACCAAATTGCTAGGCGAGCTCTGAACGCACCAGGCGATCCTGTTGCAGGTTATACCGAACACGCTTGACGGTGTCCGGGGGTTTTATCGCCGAACTGGTGGACTGCCTTAAAAGGCTGCTTTGTGCCTCCGCTGCAAGGGCCGCAGTGTGCTCCTCCGTACGGAGTGAGCGCTCTGTGTTTCCATTGACTGTGATGACCCTCCTAGGTCCTGGCATCTTAAGCTTGAGGTATGCGTAATGCGGTACCGCATTGAATTTTGCAAATGCGGTTCGCCCCAGCAGTGCGTGATAGCCGCTGTGGAACGGGACGATATCAAGATTAACTCCTCGCTTCGGAAGTTGTCTGGAGATCCGAAGACTACCTCCAGCGTGATTCAATCTGTACAGTGGGCTTCTACACCTGGGATGACACCTTTAACGGTCGTTTTTGTGGGCTTGATCCTCGAGGGGTCTATACCCATTTTGCGCACTGTATCCTGATAGAGCAGGTTCAGGCTGCTGCCGCCGTCCATAAGGACTCGAGTTATGTGAAATCCGTCAATGATGGGGTCCAGGACCAATGCGACAGATCCGCCATGACGTATACTAGTGGGGTGGTCTCTGCGATCGAAAGTGATCGGACAAGAGGACCATGGGTTGAACTTTGGGGCGACGGGCTCCATCGCATATACGTCCCTTAGTGCACGCTTCCGTTCCCTTTTTGGGATGTGGGTTGCGTATATCATGTTCACCGTCCTCCCTTGTGGGGGGAACCTCTTCTGTCCTCCCATGTTTGGCGGCCGTGGCTCCTCCTGGTCATCGCTGTGCAGCCCCTTATCCTTGTTTTCGGCGTTTAACTTGCCGGCCTGCTTGAACACCCAGCATTCTCTGTTGGTGTGATTGGCTGGCTTATCGGGGGTGCCGTGTATTTAACACGAGCGATCGAGTATGTGGTCCAAACTGGACTGGCCCAGAGTGCTTCTTTTGAATGGTTTTTTCTGCTGACCAGATTTAAAGCCTCTGAATCTGGCATTGACTGCCGTGTCCTCGGTGTTATTGCCGTTGCTGCGACGCTTGTGTTTGCTGCGATGTGGTCTGCCGTTACTGTCCTTGGTATCCGAAGTGCCAAGGTTCCTCGATATGTTATTGCTATGAGCCAGCCAGCTATCCTCTCCCGCGCAGAAGCGGGTCATGAGTGTCGTGAGTGCCGCCATAGACTTCTGCTTTTCCTGGCCGAGGTGCCGGGCAAGCCACTCGTCACGGATGTTGTGCTTGAATGCCGCTAAGGCTTCTACATCCGAACAGTCGAAAATTTTATTTTTCTTTGTTAGGAACCGTGTCCAGAATTGCCTGGCCGATTCCCCTGGCTGCTGAATTATGTGGCTCAAGTCATCGGCATATGGTGGTCGCACATAAGTGCCCTAGAAATTGTCGAGGAATGCATTTTCCAGGTCCTCCCAACAGCCAATGGAGTCTGCTGGCAAGCTGATGTTTTAACGGGAGGTACTTGATGGCATGTAGATCATCACCGCGGGCCATGTGGATGTGGAAGAGGAAGTCCTCGATCCATACCGCGGGATCTGTTGTAGCATCATATTATTCGATACTTACAGGTTAAAAACCTTCTGGGAATTCATGCTCCATTACTTCGTTGGTGAAGCATAGGGGGTGTGCCGCGCCTCTGTGCTGGGCTATGTCGCGACGCAACTTGTATGCGTCCTGCCTGTTGTATTCGGCCCGTCCGGACTTGCTTTTACTGTATCCGGCGAGGCGGTCACCGACCCTTGTAGGGGCACGACCTCGTGATCCGTAGATCGATCTTGCGTGTTTTGCCCTGTCTTCCAATACGTCTCGCAGGTCTCGCGTGTTTCCCGTTGCCTTGGTATTTTTGTTTGAATGGCGGCGGGGTGCAGGCTGATTTTCAGGCCGGACTGCCTCTCTATCTCGGCCATGAGGTGGCCGATCAGCCGCATCATACGCTGGTGATGTAGGTTTCCATGCTTCCTCCTCAAGTCGGGGTAGCAGCCTGCGGTTTGGGTGACCCTTGGAAGGGCGTTCGAGTTCATATTCCTCGGCCACAAGGACTTCAGTCCATCTATCTGCTAGCAAATCCTTATCAGCTCGAAGCTGTTGCTGCCTTTTCTTCAGGCTATTTGCTGTGGCTATAAGCCGGCGCTTAAAGCGCTCCTGCTCGGCGGGATCCTCAGGCACGACAAATTCTTCGTCGTCGAGGCTCGCTTCGTCTTCGGAGAGGGGCATATAGTTGTCATCCTCCGTTTCTCCCTCTGCCGCTCTCTTACGAGGGCTGGTGAGGGAGTCCTGGATTAGGGGGTGTCCGGATGGCCGGACTATACCTTCAGCCGGACTCCTGGACTATGAAGATACAAGATTGAAGACTTCGCGCCGTGTTCGGAAGGGACTTTCCTTGGCGTGGAAGGCAAGCTTGGCGATGCGGATATTTAGATCTCCTACCTTTGTAACCGACTTTGTGTAACCCTAACCCTCTCCCGTGTCTACATAAACCGGAGGGCTTTAGTCCGTAGGACAACATACAACAATCATACCATAGGCTAGCTTCTAGGGTTTAGCCTCCTTGATCTCGTGGTAGATCTACTCTTGTACTACCCATATCATCAATATTAATCAAGCATGACGTAGGGTTTTACCTCCATCGAGAGGGCCCGAACCTGGGTAAAACTTCGTGTCCCTTGTCTCCTGTTACCATCCGCCTAGACACACAGTTCGGGACCCCCTACCCGAGATCCGCCGGTTTTGACACCGACATTGGTGCTTTCATTGAGAGTTCCTCTGTGTCGTTGCTTTTAGGCACGATGGCTCCTCCGATCATCAATAACGATGCAGTCTAGGGTGAGACTTTTCTCCCCGGACAGATCTTCGTCTTCGGCGGCTTTGCACTGCGGGCCAATTCGCTTGGCCATCTGGAGCAGATCGAAAGCTACGCCCCTGGCCATCAGGTCAGATTCGGAAGTTTAAACTACATGGCCGACGTCCGCGGGGACTTGATCTTTGACGGATTCGAGCCACAGCCGAGCGTGCCGCACTGTCGCGACGGGCATGATCTAGCTCTGCCGCCGAACAGTGCCCTGGAGGCCGCACATGCATTGGTTCCGACCCTCGATTCGGAACCAACTGCGCCAATCGAGGATGGGTGGTTGGACGCTGCCTCGGGGGCTGCGATCCCAATGGCGATCGAGACGGACACCAGCCCCGCACTCCGCAAGGCCCGTGACTCCGAGTAGCCGGACTCCTATCCGGACCCCGAGCCCTCCACGCCGTTGCCGATCGAATCCAATTGGGCGCCGATCATGGAGTTTACCGCTGCGGACATCTTTCAGCACTCGCCCTTTGGTGATATTCTGAAGTCATTAAAGTGTCTCTCTTTATCAGGAGAGCCCTGGCCGAACTGCGGTCAGCAAGGTTGGGATACGGACGATGAAGAAATTCAAAGCCCACCCACCACCCACTTTGTAGCCACTGTCGATGATTTAACCGACATGCTCGACTTCAACTCCGAAGACATCGACGGTATGGACGCCGATGTAGGAGACGACCAAGAACCAGCACCTATAGGGCACTGGAAAGCCACCTCGTCGTATGGCATATACATGGTGTATACCCCAAAAGAAGGAGATGGCGATGGAACAACGGGGGATGACCCCTCCAAGAAACAGCCTAAGCGCTGGCGTCAGCGGCACCGCTCTAAATCCCGCCAAAGCAAAAACGGTGATTCCGGCACAGGAGATAATAATACTCCGGATAGCACCGAAGAACACCCCCTCCAGCAAGGTTCAGCGCAGGAGGATGGAGAAGCCAGCCCTCGTGAGAGAGTGGCAGACAGAGAGGTCGAGGATGACAATTATATGCCTCCCTCCGAAGACGAGGCAAGCCTCGACGACAATGAATTCGTCATGCCAGAGGTTCCCGTCGAACAAGAGCGTTTCAAACGCAGGCTTATGGCCACGGCAAGCAGCCTCAAGAAAAAACAGCAACAACTTAGAGCTGATAAAGATTTGCTAGCCGACAGATGGACGGAAGTCCTTGCGGCCGAAGAGTATGAACTCGAACGCCCCTCCAAGAGCTACCCAAAGCGCATGCTGCTACCCCGATTAGAGGAGGAAGCACCTAAACCTACATCACCAGCGCATGACACGGCCGATCGGCCACCTCGTGGCCGCGACAGAGAGGCCTCTCGGCCCTCCTTTCAAGCCGCACCCCGGCACCGTCCAAAACATTTTAAGGCACGGGAAAATGCACCAGACCTGCGAGATATATTGGAGGACAAGGCAAAGCAAACAAGATCGATCTATGGATCGCACGGACGCCCCACGGCACGTGACGGTGATCGTCACTCCGGATATAATAAATTCTTCCGGGCCGGACACAATAGACAAAGCTCATTTGAGCTGGGTCGTGATATAGCCCAATACAGAGGCGCCGTACACCCCTATGCTTCACAGATGAAGTAATGGATCATCAAATCCCTGAGGGTTTCAAACCCGTGAACATCGAATCATACGATGGCACAACAGATCCCGCGGTATGGATCGAGGATTATCTCCTTCATATCCACATGGCCCGCGGCGACGATCTACACGCCATCAAATACCTCCCACTCAAACTCAAGGGACTAGCTCGGCATTGGCTTAATAGCTTGCCAGCAGAATCTATCGGGTGTTGGGAGGACCTGGAAGCCGCATTCCTCGACAATTTCCAGGGCACCTATGTGCGACCACCAGACGCCGATGACCTAAGCCACATAATTCAGCAGCCGGAGGAATCGGCCAGGCAATTCTGGACACGGTTCCTAACAAAGAAAAACCAAATAGTCGACTGTCCGGACGCTGAGGCCCTAGCAGCCTTCAAGCATAATATCCGCGACGAGGGGCTTGCCCGGCATCTTGGACAGGAAAAGCCGAAATCCATGGCAGCACTCACGATGCTCATGACCCGCTTTTGCGCGGGAGAAGACAGCTGGCTAGCTCGTAGCAATAACTTGACCAAGAGCCTTGGTAATTCGGACACCAAGGACAATAGTGGCAGGTCGCGTCGGAACAAGCAAAAACGCCGAGTTAACAGCGACAACAACGAGGATACGGCGGTCAATGCCGGATTCAGAGGCTATAAATCCGGTCAGCGGAAAAAGCCATTTAAAAGAAACACTTAGGGCCCGTCCAGTTTGGACCGAATACTCGATCGCTTGTGCCAAATACATGGCACCCCCGAAAAGCCAGCCAATCACACCAACAGAGATTGTTGGGTGTTCAAGTAGGCAGGCAAGCTAAATGCCGAAAATAGAGGCAAGGGGCTGCGTAGCGATGACGAGGAGGAGCCCCGGCCACCGAACAACAATGGACAGAAGGGTTTTACCCCACAAGTGCGGACGGTGAACATGATATACGCAACCCACATCCCCAAGAGGGAGCGGAAGTGTGCGTTAAGGGACGTATATGCGATGGAGCCAGTCGCCCCAAAGTTCAACCCATGGTCCTCCTGCCCGATCACCTTCGATCGAAGGGACCACCCCACTAGCACCCGTCATGGCGGATTCGCTGCATTGGTTCTAGACCCAATTATTGACGGATTTCACCTCACAAGAGTCCTTATGGACGGCGGCAGCAGCCTGAACCTACTTTACCAGGATGCAGTGCGAAAAATGGGCATAGATCCCTCGAGGATTAAGCCCACCAAAACGACCTTTAAAGGCGTCATACCAGGTGTAGAGGCCAACTGTACAGGCTCAGTCACACTTGAAGTGGTCTTCGGATCTCCGGATAATTTCTGAAGCGAGGAGTTAATCTTCGACATAGTCCCGTTCCGCAGTGGCTATCACGCACTGCTCGGGCGAACCGCATTCGCAAAATTCAATGAGGTGCCGCACTATGCATACCTTAAGCTTATGATGCCAGGCCCTCGAGGAGTAATCACGGTCAATGGAATCACCGAACGCTCCCTCCGAACATAGGAGCACACGGCGGCCCTCGCAGCGGAAGTACAAATCAGCCTCTCAAGGCAGCTCTCCAGTCCGGCCGTTAAATGTCCGGACACTGCTAAACGCGCCCGGAGTAACCTACAACAAGACCGCCTGGCATGTTCTGAGCAGGCGTAGCAATGCGGCCCCAACCCTAGCCCTCGCGATATAACAAAACCAGTGCTTCGCGTGCATAACTACGCTCTTGAAATACCATGGGCACAGGGGGAGGGGCAGCATCATGGCATGCCCGAAACACGGCTTAAACCGCACTAGGGGCTGCCAATTTCTTCATTTTCCCTTACTTTTAGGACTCCATACTTCAGACGACCTGTTCGGCAATTCAACTGCCGCACAAACGATGCAAGAGCCAGGAAAGCAGACAAGCCATGCCGCATTATGGAACTCCCAGGTGGTCTCTATAACGAGCAGTATACCTGTTTTGCATACAATTCCGCGGCCTGCCCCTGGACCGGACATGTCAAATAGTCCAACTTTTTGCTTATCGCGCTATTTGTATCGTTCCGCTTTGATCGCAACATTTTTAATAAACAATGCATAGCTTTTATCTATTTTTGCATTACTCTTTTTATGAATATATGTTCATTAATGACATGTCGCATCCGTACACTGTGGTACGACCAATGCGCCAGGGGCTTGAGTACCCCGAACACTTTCACAAGTGCGGCACCCCGAACTTATAGCATTATATGCATTGGCTCCGAATCATGTCTTGGGTCAATAGTTGGGTTTGCCCGGCTCCTATGTTTTGGTACCTTACGTTCCGCTATATCGGCTAAGGTAGCACTAGGAGAACTACTGCGATTGTGCCCCAGTTGAGCTGGGCTGAGCACCTCAGTAGAGAAAGCTAAAACTGACTGTCATGATGAAGCGAGAGACCGATCGCTGTTCGAGAGGTTTTTCGAGTCCCTAAAGACTTATGCCGCTTAGAGCGAGGAGTCGGCTTTGTCCGACCAAGGCATGGATAGCGCCCCGAACTCGGTCTTCCGAATACTAGGGGCTTCGCCGAAATTTAATATTATAGAGTTCTATGGCTAAGTGAGAGTGTTCAAGCATTATAGTCCAATTGCCTTGTTCGTTGTGCTGAGCGCCTCCCTCGAAGGACCCAAACATGGGAAAAAGAGCGCTCAGGTTTATCCCAAACACCCCAGCACTAGTGGCATGGGGGCAGAAGCCGACGACTGGCCATCTCTCAATTTTTGATAAACGGCCGCACAGAAAGTAATATTTTAAATTCAAAAAGCATTGCTTAGCGCATATGAACAAGTTTCCAGCGCACAGGACAATACGAGCGAGTTTACTCAAAAATTACATCCTTGGTACATTCATCCGCCATAAGGCGGGCACCCTTCAGAACGTCCTTATAATAGTTCTCGGGTTTGCGATGCTCTTTCCCCGGCGGTGGCCCGTCCTTCACAAGCTTCTCATCGTCCAGCTTGCCCCAGTGCACCTTAGCACGGGCAAGGGCCCTCCGGGCACCTTCGATGCAGACGGAGCGCTTGATGACTTAGAGCCTTGGACAGGCCGCCACCAGCCACTGCACCAGTCCGAAGTAGCTCCCAGGCAGAGCCTCTCCAGGCCACAGCCGAACTATGAGGCCCTTCATGGCCTGTTCGGCCACCTTGTGGAGCTCGACCAGCTGCTTCAGCTGGTCGCTCAGGGGCACAGGGTGTCCGGCCTCAGCATACTGAGACCAGAACACCTTCTCCGTCGAGATGCCTTCTTCGGCTCGGTAGAATGCGGCGGCATCAGACACGCTGCGGGGCAAATCTGCGAATGCTCTTGGAGAGCTCCAGACCCGGGTAAGTAACAAGTAACTCACTTTCACATGCTTGCTTTGCATAAAGAAAGCCTTACCCGCAGCTATTTTCTTCACTGCATCCACCTCCTGAAGGGCCTTCTGGGCTTCAGCCTTGGCAGACTTGGCATTCTCAATAGCTGCCGCGAGCTCGGACGCTCGCGTCTTTGAGTCAAGCTCCAAACTCTCATGTTTTTCCATGAGAGCCTGGAGCTCTTGCCGCACCTCGCCAACCTGGGCTTCATACCTCTCCCGCTCGGAGCGTTCCGTGGCCGCTCTCTTATCAGCCTCGGCCAACGCTTGCTTGAGGGTCGCCACCTCAGTTGTGGCCCCTACAATAACCATGTTAATCCTGTCATATTTTTGCAATTGCACTTTTATATTTTCTTTTTTCTATAAGGTATCTCTTACCTTCTTTCTCCTCGAGCTGCCGCTTGGCAAGGCCGAGCTCTTGCTCGGACCGCTCAAGGCCCTGCTTCAGGGCGCCCACCTCCGTAGTCAGTGCGGCGGTCGCTAGCAGCGAAGCCTGCATACGCATATTGACTCTTTTTTTGTTAGACTCCTGCGAATTCATTTGATCCTCTATTCGGCTTCTCTTTCCGAACGCCAAACAGAGCATCAGGGGCTACTGTCCATGCGGTAATACTTTACATATTTTTTACTTACCTCGAAGCCTGTTAGAAGGCTGGCACAAGCTTCAGTCAGCCCGCTCTTGGCGGACTGAACCTTCTGGATCACCGTACTCATAATAGTACGGTGCTCCTCGTTGATGGAGGCGCCGTTAAGCACCTCCAGCAGATTGTCTATCGGTGTACTAAAGTAGGGGTACCTTAGTACCCCGAACTTGTGCACGGGCAGTAGTAGCATCCCACGGCAAGGCTTGCCAGGGGAGCGACAAGAGTCTCCACGGCCCTTTATGGGCCGGACGAAGGCCAAGTGATCGAGCCTAGAAGACCAGGCCCCGGAAAGAGGAGCTTGCCGGGCCAAGGAGGCGAGGTCCGGCAAGAGGAGCTTGCCGGGCCAAGGCGACAAGGCCCCGGCAAGAGGAGCTTGCCGGGACGACTAAGCCGAAGCACCAAGGCCCCGGCGGGAGGAGCTCGCCGGGACGGCCAAGCCAAGGCACCTCAAGAAAAGCCCGCCGCGGCGCGCCGCGTGCCCCGGCAAGGCCTGACGAGCGGCAAGCTTTCAGGTGCGGCAAGACAACCACCGCGGCAAGCCACTTGCCGCGGCAAACCACCACCTCAGGCCTGCGCTCCAGCTCACCTGACCACGCGTCACTCTGGAGCTTCCCCAGAGGCACGTGGCGGGGCGCCGCGCAACCTGAGGCGCGCGGTGGCATGCGACGTTGGCAGAGTCGCCCCCGTGGCAAGCGGAGGCGCCCCCAACGGTCCGCCTCGGTACTGTTCGGGCGATCCAGACGGGCATTTAATGCCTTTGTCCCCCGCCGTCAGAGTTAGGTGCGATAGCACTGTGCGGCCACTGTTCGCATAGTTCCTTGCCATTTTTACCCTCACCTGCGTCGCTACCTGTGGGAAACCCCTTAGCATATAAAAGGAGGCCCATGCGCACGTAGGAGGGGGACCCCGAAGGAGGAGACCCAGTAGACCCTCGTCTACGTCCAGCTCCAACTTACTGTAGCTTCTTGCGCTCCAGAGCAAGAACTCGAATCAACCAGACAAGCAGCAGTAGGGTTTTACGCATCCGTGCGGCCCGAAGCTGGGTAAAATCGTTGTGTGTGTGTCGCCTCGATCTGCTCTTTGCGCAACCTCCGCCCCCCGCCGAACCGAAAAGGGGCTCCGTCCCCATAGGTGCTCGTGGAGTCCGATTTCCCCCGACATCTTTGGCGCGCCAGGTAGGGGGTGCGTCGAGGTTGTGTGAACCAGATCCGGCGTCCGCGCAAGCCGGACTCTCATTGTTTGCGCCGGCATGGCGCCGAAGAAGAAAGCTCCGGAGGTGACCGGTCCGTCAGCGTCGAACCCACCGCCCATGGAGCAGACAGGTGGTGGGGAGGACGCTGGCGGAGGAACGGGCGCCGTCGAACCAGTTCTTGGTCCCGCGACGTCCGAGCTCGCCTCGCGCCCCTCTCAGGAGGCGCGAAACCAGCAGCGTCATGGTACCCATGGTACCATACGCTCGCTGGACCCAGACCGTGCTGGTGGGTCCCAAGGCGCTCAGGACAAGCATGCGATCCAGCGTGCCGGAACGAGCGTCGCGCGGCTGCCTGGACCGGGTGCTGCTCCTTCTAACATAGTTAGGAGTTCGAGCACATCCCGCTCCTCGCGCCGTTCGCCGCCTCTGCCCGCCACCCCAGCGGAAGCTCTCGCGCGAGCTCAGCTACTCCTAGACTACCCTCCGACGGCGGACAAGCTCGACGACTGGAGGGCAACCATCCAGAGCCTCATCGGTTTCGCCAACGGCGACACTCCGCGGCAGCACAGCGCGTCGCAGCCGCGACCAGTCACCTAGGCGAGAACCGATGGCGCCAAGAATGGCAGGGGTGTGACCACCGTGCACTCCCCGCCCCAGAAGCCGCGGTCGCCGACTCGCCGGGCTCACCTCGACAACGACTCCACCGCGTCGTCGAACCCGCGAACTTGCCGCGACCAACGCCGAGTCCTTCACGAACGAAGGGAAGAAGACGCTCGAACCCGCATCGAGCGCAGAAGAGAGGCGCGGCGTCAATCAGACCAGCGCGTTGAGCCCTCTGGAAACACGCACGCACCGGGGGAACCAGGCGAACTGCCATATTCGGTAGGCTGCCCCGCGTTCACCCGCGAGCTGCGGCAAGTCCAGTGGCCCAGCACGAAGAACTTCAAGCCCGACGTGCCCGAGAAGTACGACGACAAGTCGCACCCGTCGGAGTTCCTCAGCATCTACACCATTGCGGTGCAGGCTGCCGGGGGACGGGACGACAAGATCCTTGCCAAGTACTTCCCGCTGGTACTCAAGCCCAACGTCAGATCCTGGCTCATGCACTTGCCGGACGGCTCCATCTCCTCCTGGCCAGATCTATGCCATCAGTTCGTTGGCGCCTTCACGGGCGGCCACAAACCCCATGGCCAGGCAAGCGACCTTCATCTGCTTGTTCAGACGGAGAGGGAGCCTTTGCGCAAGTTCATCCAGAGGTTCAGCCATGTGCACTACAACATCCCAGACGTCCACCCCGCCGCGGTGATCAGCGCGTTCCACCAGAACGTGCGCAACCGCAGGATGCGGGAGGAGATGGCGATGTGCAAAATCAAGGAGGTCAGCGAGCTTTACGCCCTGGCCGACAAGTGTGCACGCGCTGAGGAGGGGAGGAAGCTCCCCGGAGAAAGTGTTGGAGAAGGAGAATCCGATAGTGAAGGTACCGCCCCGGCAAGGAGAGGCCGCTGGCGGAACAGCAAAAAGAAGAAAAACCCAGAGGTGCTGGTTGTCGAGAAGTCCGGCAGCGAGGGCTCCGCCAAGAAAGCCCAGGCGGGAGGCCCCGGCAAGGAGGTTGTCGGGTGCGCCAACTGCCGGGCGGTGGCTGCTGCCGATAAGCGGGACGGTACCGACAAGAAGTACTGCAAGATCCACCGTACCAGGGGCCACGACCTCCAGAGTTGCAAGCAAGTCGAGCGACTCGTCGAGCTGCAGAAGGCCGAGTACGCACGCGCGACAAGGAGAGAGCCCAAACAGGCGGCGAGGGATCCGGCACGAAGCGTCCCGGCCCGGGGGAGCGCCGCGGCAAGGACAAGCAGCGGCAAGCAGACAGACCTCCCCGGGGACGCGACAAGGACGAAGACGATGACGACGACGAAGACATGGAAGACCCCGAGACCAGCGAGCAGGAGTTTCAGAAAGCCACTGAGGTCTTGTGTGTGGACGGCGGTGCCTCCCTGCACGCTTCCCACCACCAGCTTAAACGGTGGGTGCGGGTGGTCAATGCAGCGGAGCCACCCGTCGAGTCACGCAGACCCCTGAGATGGTCCAGCACGCCTATCATCTTCGACATTGAGGACCACCCTGATCGCACAACCGCGGTCGGGTGCTTGCCGATGTTGGTTTCCCCAACGGTCCGCAACCTCAAGGTCACTAAGATGCTAGTTGACGGCGGGGCCGGCTTGAACCTGATCTCCTCTGCTGTTCTCCGGAGACTCCAAGTTCCCGACAGCGAGCTCGAAGAAACCGGCACATTCCAAGGAATCAACCCGGGAAGGAGCAAGCCGAAGGGAAAGATCACGCTGCCGGTAACATTTGGCAGCGAGCTGAATTTCAGGACTGAGAAGGTCACCTTTGACGTCGCCGACTTTCCGTTGCCTTACAACGGGATCCTCGGCCGACCAGCGCTCGCCAAGTTCATGGCGGCCTCTCACTACGCGTATAACATGCTCAAGATGCCTGGCCCGATAAGCGTCATTTCTGTCCCCGGCGACAAGAAGGATGCCCTTATCTGCGCCGACCAAATATACCGGGACGCAACAGCAGCAACGGCCCGCGGCCCACTTGCCGCTGGAGCTTCCGGGGGAAAGAAGAAGTCCGGCAAGTGCTCTGGCGCCCACTCCGGCAAGCGCGTCTCTTCGGAGTGCTGCGCTGCCGTCGAGGATGTGCCATCGAGCCCCGCCGGCAAGAAGACCAAGCCCGGCTAGTGCTCTGGCGCCCACTCCGGCAAGCGCGCCTCTTCGGAGTGCTGCGCTGCCGTCGAGGACGTGCCGTCGAGCCCCGCCGGCAAGAAGACCAAGCCCGGCAAGTGCTCTGGCGCCCACTCCGGCGAGCGCGCCTCCTCGGAGTGCTGCGCTGCCGTCGAGGACGTGCCAGAGCTCTCCCGGCAAGAAGACCAAGTCCGGCAAGTGCTCTGGCGCCCACTCCGGCGAGCGCGCCTCCTCGGAGTGCTGCGCTGCCGTCGAGGACGTGCCATTGAGCTCTCTCGGCAAGAAGGCCAAGCCCGGCGAATGCTCTGGCGCCCACTCCGGCGAGCGCGCCTCCTCGGAGTGTTGCGCTGCCGTCGAGGACATGCCATTGATCTCTCCCGGCAGGAAGGCCAAGCCCGACGAATGCTCTGGTGCCCACTCCGGCAAGCGCGCCTCTCCGGAGCGCTGCGCTGCCGTTGAGGACGCACCATCGAGCCCCGCCGGTAAACACAAGAAGACGACGGCTGCTCCACCAGCGACCAAGAAGGTGCCCGCCAAGGAGGACGGCACTGGTGGTACCTTCACCATCAGTGCCACTCTCGACCCCAAATAGGAAAGTGCGCTCGTTGCTTTCCTGCGGGCGAATGTCGATGTGTTTGCCTGGCAACCATCTGACATCCCCGGCGTTCCCAGGGAAGTGATTGAGCACCACCTTGCCGTCTGTCCTCATGCGCGGCCCGTCAAGCAAAAAGTCAGGAAACAAGCGGTGGAGCGCCAAGAGTTTATCGCGGAGGAGATCAGGAAGTTGGAAGCGGCAGGCCTCATCAGAGGCGTGCTCCATCCGACGTGGTTGGCCAATCCTGTTGTCGTGCGCAAAGCAAACGGGAAGTGGAGGCTTTGCATCGATTTCACCGATGTCAACAGAGCTTGCCCTAAAGATCCATTTCCTTTGCCGCGCATCGACCAGATTGTTGACTCCACGGCCGGATGTGGCCTGCTTTCATTCCTCGACGCCTAATCCGAGTACCACCAGATTTTCATGACCAAAGAAGATGAAGAGAAGACTGCGTTCATCACTCCATGCGGCACGTACTGTTTTGTGCGGATGCCTTTTGGACTGAAGAACGCAGGCTCAACGTTTGCGAGGGTTGTCCACACTGCTTTCGAGCCACAGATCCACAAAAATGTGGAGGCCTACATGGACGACATTGTGGTCAAGAGCAGAGACAAGGCAACCTTGGTTCAAGACTTGGAAGAGACCTTTGCGAACTTGCGCAAGATCAGCCTCAAGCTCAACCCCGAGAAGTGCGTGTTCGGGAGTCCCCTCCGGCAAGCTTCTCGGGTTCTTCGTGTCTCAGCGTGGGATCGAAGCCAACCCCGACAAGATCAAGGCCATCGAGCAGATTGAAGCACCAATGCGTGTCAAGGACGTGCGAAGACTTGCCGGCTGCGTGGCGGCTCTCAACAAGTTTATTTCCAGGTCTGCGGAACGCGCCCTACCGTTTTTCAAAATCTTGAAAAAGGCAGGTCCAGTAAAATGGACTCTGGAAGCGGAGGCTGCGCTGCAAGACTTGAAGAAATACCTGTCCTCCGCTCCTATACTTGTCGCGCCTAGACCGCAAGAGAAGTTGCTGCTCTACCTAGCGGCAACCAATCAAGTGGTTAGTGCTGCGTTAGTAGCGGAGAGGGAAGCTGATGACGAGCCAGCAACCGCGGCAAGCGCGTCCGACGACAAGCAGGGGGCTTCCCCGACAAGCTCTGGCCCCGGCAAAGGCGAATCCGCGCAAGCGCAAGGGGAAGTGCAGAAGAAGAGGATGGTGCAGCGCCCAGTTTACTTCGTCAGTTCCCTCTTGCAGGGGGCTAGGTCGAGGTACTCTGGTGTGTAGAAATTGCTCTTCGGCCTCCTCATGGCCTCGAGGAAGCTGCGCCATTACTTCCAAGCACACGAGATCACAGTGGTCACTCGCTTTCCGCTTAAGAGGATACTGCGGAATCCCGAAGCAACAGGCAGGATTGTCGAGTGGGCACTAGAACTGTCAAGCTTTGGCCTCAAGTTCGAGAGCACATCGACCATCCAGAGCAGAGCATTGGCAGAATTCATAGCAGAGTGGACGCCGACACTAGACGAAGAAATTCCAGAGACGAGCATCCCCGGCAAGGAAGCAACCAAAGAGTGGCTGATGTACTTTGATGGTGCCTTTTTGCTAGAAGGCGCCGGTGCCGGCGTGCTGCTCATCGCGCCCACCGGAGAGCACCTCAAGTACATCGTCCAGATGCACTTTCCCAAGGAGCAAGCAACCAACAATACGGCAGAGTATGAAGGTTTGCTCGCTGGTCTCAGGATCGCGGCGGAACTTGGGATCAAGAAGCTCATTGTCAGGGGTGACTCGCAGCTCGTCGTCCGCCAAGTGAACAAGGATTACCAGTGCCCGTTGATGGAGGCTTACGTTGATGAAGTGAGGAAGCTAGAAGAGCGCTTTGACGGCCTGCAAATGGAATACGTTCCAAGAGCAGAGAACGACATCGCCGACGGCCTGTCAAAATGCGCCGCACTAAAGCTACCTGTGGAACCAGGGACTTTTGTGCTCAAGCTGACTTAGCCATCTGTGACACCATCGACTGGGCCAAGCAAGAAGAGAAAATCGGTCTCCGGTGACTATCTCCCGGCAGAGCTTCCCGAAGCCGTCGCCAAGAGAGTCCCCAAGATCGATGCCAAGAGTGCTGAGGAGCTGCCCGCTCCGGCAAGCCCCAGGGTTTGTCCCGACGAAGCAGGCGCTCCCGGCAAGCCATGCCCCGGCAAGCTTGCCGGGGAACATCAAGCTCCGGCTGAGCCCCAAGTCCTCGCCGTAGAAGCTGATGTTCCCGCAGCCGCCGACATGCCTTTAGTCCTCATCGTCGAGCCACAGGCTCCGACGTGGGCACAGCAGATCGTCCGTTTCCTCCAGACAGGAGAACTTCCCGAAGAACAAGAAGAAGCGGAAAGAGTAGCCCGGCAGTCCAGTATGTACCAGTTCGTCGACGGCGCACTGTACAGAAGAGGATGCAATGGGGTGAAATTGAAGTGCATTCACCGGTAAGACGGACAGGAGCTGTTGGCGGAGATACACGGAGGCATATGTGGACACCACATTGGCGCCAGAGCACTTGCCGGCAAAGCGTTCCGGCAAGGTTTCTTCTGGCCAACAGCCCTCCAGGATGCAACTGCACAAGTAACCAAGTGTGAAGTGTGCCAGTTCCATTCCAAGAAGATACACCAGCCAGCTCAAGCTCTCCAGACGATCCCTTTGTCCTGGCCCTTCTCGGTCTGGGGGCTCGATATCCTCGGCCCCTTCCCCCGAGCCATCGGGGGCTTTGAGTACTTGTTCGTTGCCATCGACAAGTTCACAAAGTGGCCAGAAGTGGAACCGGTGAGGAAGGTGACCACCCAATCCGCGATCAAATTCTTCAGGTCGATTGTTTGCCGCTTCGGGGTCCCCAACAGGATCATCACCGACAATGGTACGCAGTTCACAAGCCACGCTTTCATGAAGTACACCCAAGATCTCGGCACCAAGGTCTGCTTCGCTTCTGTTGCTCATCCCCGGAGCAACGGTCAAGCGGAAAGGGCCAACGCCGAGGTACTGCGCGGGCTCAAGACCAGAAGTTTTGACAGGCTGCTCAAGCACGGACGGAACTGGATCGAGGAGCTGCCGGCGGTTCTTTGGTCGGTCAGAACGACGCCAAATCGAGCCACCGGCCAGACACCATTTGCTCTAGTCTATGGAGCAGAAGCAGTTACCCCCACGGAACTCATATACGGGTCACCTCGAGTGCTCGCTTATGATGAGCTTGAGCAAGAGCGGTCGCGTGAAGATGACGCACTGCTCCTCGAGGAGGATCGTCTCCAGGCTGCTGTGCGATCCGCTCGCTACCAGCAAGCTCTGCGTCGCTATCATAGCCGCAAAGTTAAAGCAAGGAGCCTCGAGGAAGGCGACCTTGTTCTTCGGCGCGTTCAGTCGGCCAAGATACACAACAAGTTGACGCCGAAGTGGGAAGGCCCTTACCGGGTGAAACGAGTCACGAGGCCCGACGCCGTCCGCCTCGAGACCGAAGATGGTACTCCGGTGAGCAATTCCTGGAACATTGAGCATCTTCGCAAGTTTTACCCCTAAGGCGCGGTTGTCGGACCCCGTCTGGCAACCAACTCTTCGTACAAAAGTCTGGCCGCAGTTGCATGTAATCCTTTGTACAAAGCCAGGCGCAGACCCTGGCAGCAGATAATGAAGCGCTGGCGCCCCCAAGTTTTAGCATGCATGCTGAGTCGAGTCGAGTCCTTGGTTAGGGTTGGTAGTGCCTAACAGTCGCTAACCCCTAACTTAGAGGTCGAGTCCGCGTCTTTTTCCCGTCCTTCCCCTTTGGCTCGCAGGAATTGCATACCCCTGCCGAGCCGCTCAAGGACGAAGAAGGGGAGAAGGGCGAGCCAGCACCCGCGCCCCGGCAAGCCAGAGTTGCCGGGGGTTGCGACCTCAGATAAGTCTTTACATCCCTTATCATGCATTCTCTCGTGAGCTGCGGAATGCGAAAACCTTGCTTCCTCCTAAAAGCTGCCGTGCTCTCTTAAGCGACAAACCCCGGAGCGCGTTCCCGGGGCCCGCTTCTGATAGTAGCCGCGGCGGCAAGAGGAGGAAGCGAAGGGCCAGAACCCGCCTTCTCCCTGCCTCCGCCAAGAGCGTGAGGAGGGCCAAGGGGCGCGGGGAGATGGCAGGGTCCGTTGCCGGGCGGGGAAGTGTCTATCTTAACGATGCAAAGGGTTCGCTCCTTGCCGCGGGATGTACCCGCGAGACAAATGGTCCGGCAAACACTCCCTTTTCATTAAAAACATTCCACTCAGGTACAACTCAGAGAGAATGAAAAACATGAAAGATGGGATTACAAGATTTAAACACAATTATGGCCCGAGGGCTTACAAGATAAAAAGAGATAAGGTGCCCATGATCCCTTTCTTGTCTCTCTCCTCAGGAGGTAGGGAAAGGAGGCGAGAAGGGCAAAAGGGGCGCCTAGACGAGCTATGGGTGGCAGAAGACGCCAAGAGAGCATCCGGGGCTCCGCCCGGGGGCTCCGAAGGCCGGATGGAGACGGCAACGCCGGAAGCGGAGCTCGAAAAGGAGGCTGCGGGACGTCAACACGCTGTCGAGGGCATCTAGCCCTCGTACTCCGAGTTGACGGCCTTGCCGCCGGCCTCTTCCGCAGCCTCGCCACTCCGGCCGCCTGAGAAGATGAAGCCCCGGCAAGAGGAGCTTGCCGGGCCGGAGAGAAGACCCTGGTGGTCGTCGTCGTGAGCAGGGGTGGTGACGGAGTCTGGGGCGAAGCTGGAAGATGAGGCAGCGGCCTTGCCGCCCGCCCTCTTCCTCTTCCGCAGCCTCCCTACGCCAACCGCCCAAGGAGACGACCCCGGGGAGTTCACGGCGCCAGCGACGCGGACGGTGGGGGTCGCCGGTGCCACGCGGAGCTGCGATCGGCACCTAGTCGGACCCGTCATCCCGGCGATCGCTCCCCTCGTCGTCGCTGTCGCTCCCCTCCTCGTCACTCTCGCTCGAGGAGGAGCCTTCGCTGTTGGAGGAGCTATCCACGCAGCACCGGGCCCGGGTGCCGAGGTCCCCGAAGACCTTGACGGAGAGGAGATCACCCTCCATCAGCTTAAAATGGAGGGTGAACCCCTCCATCAAGCTGTGGATCCGGGCGAACGACTTCCACCCTCGGCCAAGATACATCACGCCGGGGGCTCGGGATTCGACGTGGACTCGCGTACCACTGATCCCGCATCCCCTCATGCGCAGTCTCAGCGTCTCGTGTTGCTCCGCTTCCAGGACGTCCACGAAGGGAGCCGGGAGGCGGAGGCGACGACGAGGCGCCCGGTGCAGCCTGATGATGAACTCGCAGGGGTCGTCCCCGAGATGAACCGCCGGGGGAAACGGAGCCGCCGGCGGAGGCGAGGCCGGCGCGCCGCCCCGCCCGCCTCGAGCGCCTCGGCCCCGTCCACGGCCTCGTCCACGACCTCGCCCCCTCCCCCTTCCCCTTACAGTTGGCTCCGTCACCAAGGGTGCAAGGGGAGGAGGGGCGCGCTGCCTGGCGGCAACCCTTGCCGCCACCGAAGAAGGACCAGGGTTTCCTTTCTCCATGACAGTTGGGGAGAGGGGACCAGGGATCTAAGAGAAGAAAGAAGGAAGGAGTGCGGACCCTCATCACCCCCTTCCGTTCCTTATAAAGGGGCGGGGTGGGGGCTCGGCCGCCCCGCCCAACCAATCAAAGCAGAGGAAGGGCAGGCGACGGGGCCGACCCTTTACTTCGACCCGCGTCGGCCCAGTTTCCTGCCTCCACCACCGCAACCCCAAGCGCATGGAGGACGCGTGGCGGGCGAGCAGGGCCGAGGCGACAGATGAGGCGACCTCTCCCCGCCCCGTGATCGTGGGGGCAGGCGCCCTGAAAGCCGCGCCTCGACCCCGTTCGTTCACCAAGCCGCGCCTCCACGTCTCCCCCCCACTTGAAAGTGGGGGCGGACGTTTCGCCTTTCCAAATAAAGGAATCGTGCCCGATGTGACGCATGCCTGAGGGCCTCAAGCCCCGCGCACGCCACCCACGTCACGCACGCCTCGCACGCCTCGCCCCCCCACGACGCCGCGATAAGCGCGCGCCACTTGGGGAGGGCGCGACAGGCATGGAGTTAAGGAGCAGCGCAACCCAGGCCACGCGTGTCCATGCACTGTTAGGGCCTGGCCCAACAACGCTCGGCACCGTGTATGGCCCAGACCCGGGGGCTCCTGTCGGTGTACTAAAGTAGGGGTACCTTAGTACCCCGAACTTGTGCACGGGCAGTAGTAGCATCCCGCGGCAAGGCTTGCCAGGGGAGCGACAAGAGTCTCCACGGCCCTTTCTGGGCCGGACGAAGGCCAAGTGATCGAGCCTAGAAGACCAGGCCCCGGCAAGAGGAGCTTGCCGGGCCAAGGAGGCGAGGTCCGGCAAGAGGAGCTTGCCGGGCCAAGGCGACAAGGCCCCGGCAAGAGGAGCTTGCCGAGACGACTAAGCCGAAGCACCAAGGCCCCGGCGGGAGGAGCTCGCCGGGACGGCCAAGCCAAGGCACCCCAAGAAAAGCCCGCCGCGGCGCGCCGCGCGCCCCGGCAAGGCCTGACGAGCGGCAAGCTTTCAGGTGAGGCAAGACAACCGCCGCGGCAAGCCACTTGCCGTGGCAAACCACCACCTCAGGCCTGCGCTCCAGCTCACCTGACCACGCGTCACTCTGGAGCTTCCCCAGAGGCACGTGGCGGGGCGCCGCGCAACCTGAGGCGCGCGGTGGCATGCGACGTTTGCAGAGTCGCCCCCGTGGCAAGCGGAGGCGCCCCCAACGGTCCGCCTCGGTACTGTTCGGGCGATCCAGACGGGCATTTAATGCCTTTGTCCCCCGCCGTTAGAGTTAGGTGTGATAGCACTGTGCGGCCACTGTTCGCACAGTTCCTTGCCATTTTTACCCTCACCTGCGTCGCTACCTGTGGGAAACCCCTTAGCATATAAAAGGAGGCCCATGCGCACGTAGGAGGGGGACCCCGAAGGAGGAGATCCAGTAGACCCTCGTCTACGTCCAGCTCCAACTTACTGTAGCTTCTTGCGCTCCAAAGCAAGAACTCGAATCAACCAGACAAGCAGCAGTAGGGTTTTACGCATCCGTGCGGCCCGAAGCTGGGTAAAATCGTTGTGTGTGTGTCGCCTCGATCTGCTCTTTGCGCAACCTCCGCCCCCCGCCGAACCGAAAAGGGGCTCCGTCCACATAGGTGCTCGTGGAGGCCGATTTCCCCCGACATTGTCCGGCGCCTCCGATTGGACGGGGGCCGCCGGCTCAGAAGGCTTGCTCCTCTTGGAAGGAGTTCGCCTACCGCAGTCTGGAACCGTTGAAGATTCCGGCGCGGTGTCCGGCTCAAAGCCGTACTTGGAGCCCTGGGGGGGTCATGTCCCCATTACTCCTGGAGTCCGGGAGGTCGCCTCGCGGCTCCTCCAGAACCACCTCCTCTTGGCCCGGAGCTTGTTGCGACGCCACTTCGGCGTCGTCCACAGTGCGGGGGGAGGTAGCGGGTGGAACTGAATTCACGTCCGACAAATCCACGGAGCCGCTCGACGACTCGTCGAGCCCGGCCTTGGGCGGACTGCATAGATATATTCGACATAAGGAAAGGCTCTGCAATAAAGGAATGCTATGAATTACTCGGGTGCCCGGATACTTACGATTCCGCCGGACGCTTGGCCCTGCGCGGCCACTCCTCTTCGTCGTCATCGGCGTCGGCGGGGTAGTCCGGAGGAAGGGTTTTCCCCTTCTTGGACCCATCGGCCTCCCCGGTCGGGGCGGCCTTCCTTTTCTTTCCTCCCCCCGCAGGAGGGGAGAGGTTTCTTCTTCCTCCTCCTCGTTTTCATGGGAGGAGCGTGTCTCGGATTCGTCGGATGAAGAATCCGACACCTCCTGGCACCGGGAACTCTTTTGAGTCCCCGTGGACCTCTTCTTGGCCTTCTTCTCCGGCACCACGTAAGGTGCCGGAGCCAGCAGGTTCGCTAAGCGAGCATCGGCTGGGTCTTAGGGCAAAGGGGCCGGACAGTCGATCTGTCCGGACTTCGCGAGCCAATCCTGTCAAAGGAAAGGGAGTTTAGATCCTGGATAGAGTCAAACTATGGATAACCAACATCCTGTAAAAGGTGAAAATAGCTTACCGCACTAGCGGGAAGCTGCGTGCTGAATCTGCGGTCCTCGGAAGCGGATGCGGGAGCCTCGGCGCCTTTGAATAGCACCTTCCAGGCGTCTTCGTACGTTGTGTCGAAGAGCCTGCTCAGGGTTGGGTGCTGCGCCGGGTCAAACTCCCACAAATTGAAGCCCATTGCTGACACGGGAGGATCCGGTGGACGAGCATAACCTGGACTACGTTGACAAGCTTGAGCTGCTTGTTCACCAAGGTTTGGATGCATTTTTGCAGTCTGATTACCTCTCCTTTATTGCCCCATGACAGGCCCGTCTCTTTCCAAGACGTGAGCCGCGTAGGTGGTCCGGACCGGAACTCGGGGGCTGCGACCCATTTGGGATCGCGTGGCTCGGTGATGTAAAACCACCCCGATTGCCACCCCTTCAGGGTCTCCACAAAGGAGCCCTCGAGCCATAGGACGTTGGCTATCTTGCCCGCCATGGCACCTCCGCACTCCGCCTGGTTGCCGTGCACCACCTTGGGCTTGACGTTGAAAGTCTTGAGCCATAGGCCGAAATGGGGGCGGACACAGAGGAAAGCCTCACGCACGACGATAAACGCTTGAGGACGAAGTTTGGGGCCAGATTGTGGAAATCTAGGCCATAGTAGAACATGAGCCCCCGGACGTACGGGTGAAGAGGAAAGCCCAGTCCGCGGAGGAAATGGGGAAGGAATACTACCCTCTCATGGGACCTTGGGGTGGGGAGGAGCTGCCCCTCTTCGGGAAGCCAGTGCGCGATGTTGTTAGACAAGTATCCGGCTTTCCTCAGTTTTTTGACGTGTACCTCTGTAACGGAGGAGACCATCCACTTGCCTCCCGCTCCGGACATGGCTCGAGGTGGGAAGTGCGGGCTTGGGCGTTGGAGCGTGCGCGGAAGATGGATAGGCAAAGGAGGAAGAAGGCGTAGGTAGAAAGGTGGATCCTTATCCCCTTATATGGGTGGATGCGGCTAAGCGTCCCCACCAGCCTGGTAAAACTCGCTTATCTCCCAAGCGCCGTGATAAATGGCGCGGTTGGGTTACCCACGTCTGTATTGATGAGAATCCCGTAAATAAGGGGACACGATCTCTGCTTTGACAAGAGGTGCCAAGGAAACTGCCTCGCGAAACGCGCTGAGGTGGGGGAGTGAAAACGAATAAAGACTTGGCCGTGGTGTGATGTCACGCTAGGGAATACGTCAGCAGATTAGATTTGTGTAAATATTATTCTCTCTATGGCAATGTGGAAACTTATTTTGCAGGGTCGGACACTGTCTTTTGTGTTCAAAATCTTCTATGAAGTACTTGGAGGAGGAACCCGCCTTGCAATGCCGAAGACAATCTGCGCGCCGGACTCGTCGTCATTGAAGCCTGGTTCAGGGGCTACTGAGGGAGTCCTGGATTAGGGGGTGCCCGGACTATACCTTCAGCCGGACTCCTGGACTATGAAGATACAAGATTGAAGACTTCGTCCCGTGTCCGGAAGGGACTTTCCTTGGTGTGGAAGGCAAGCTTGGCGATGCGGATATTTAGATCTCCTACCTTTGTAACCGACTTTGTGTAACCCTAACCCTCTCCGGTGTCTATATAAATCGGAGGGCTTTAGTCCGTAGGACAGCATACAACAATCATACCATAAGCTAGCTTCTAGGGTTTAGCCTCCTTGATCTCGTGGTAGATCTACTCTTGTACTACCCATATCATCAATATTAATCAAGCAGGACGTAGGGTTTTACCTCCATCGAGAGGGCCCGAACCTGGGTAAAACTTCATGTCCCTTGTCTCCTGTTACCATCCGCCTAGACGCACAGTTCGGGACCCCCTACCCGAGATCCGCCGGTTTTGACACCGACAGCTGGCGTGTTCATCCTCCGGCTCTAGGTCGTGCTGGAGGGGATTGTGATCATCTTCGGCACTGTCCGGAGTACTTTTATCTCCTGTGACGGTATCCCCGCTTTTGCTGCGGTGAGACTTAGAGCGGCGCCGCTGACGTTGGCACTGGGGTTGCTTCTTGGAGGGGTCGTCCTCCGTTGTCTTGTCGCCATTGCCTTCTTTGGGTTTGTCCACCATATATATATCATATGATGAGGTGGCGGTCCAATGCCCCATGGGCAGTGGTTCTTGTTCGTCTCCTTCATCGTTGTCCATGCCATCGATGTCTTCGGAGACGAAGTCGAGCATGTCGGTTAAGTCGTCGACAGTGGCTATTAAGTGGGTGGTGGGTGGGGAGTGAATTTCTTCGTCATCCGCATCCCACTCTAGCCGGACATAGTTTGGCCAAGGTTCTCTAGACAAGGAGAGAGATTCTAACGAGTTTAGTATGTCGCGGAAGGGCGAGTGCTGAAAGATATCCGCGGAGGTGAACTCCATAATCAGCGCCCAATCGGATTCAATAGGTATGGGCGCAGGTGGTTTGGAGTTAGTGGCCAGTGACGGGTCCAGTAGTCCGGCGTTGCGGCTCTCATGAGGGGTAAGGTCAGTATTCGGCTCTATCGCCACTGAGGGTGCGGCCTCCGAGGCGGGGTCAATCCGCCCGTCCTCGGATGGCGCAATCTGTTCCGGACTGGAGGCCGGAGTGGTTGCTGGCGTGATCTCCCGAACACAGTCCGACGGCAGAGCTATATCGTGCTCGTCGCGATCGTGCGACACACCTGGCATGGGCCCGAATCCGTCGAAGATCAAGTCTCCATGGATATCAACAGTGTAATTCAAGTTTCCAAACCTGACCTGATGGCCAGGGGCGTAGCTCTTGATCTGCTCCAGATGGGCAAATGAGTTGGCCCGCAGTGCGAAGCCGCCGAATACGAAGATTTGTCCGGGGTGGAAGACCTCACCCTTGACCGAATCATTGTCGATGATCAAAGGGGCCATCGAACCTTATAGCGACGACATAGTGGAACTCTCAATGAAAGCACCAATGTCGGTGTCAAAACCAGTGGATCTTGGGTAGGGGGTCCCGAACTGTGCGTCTAAGGCGGATGGTAACAGGAGGCAAGGGACATAATGTTTACCCAGGTTCGGGCCCTCACGATGGAGGTAATACCCTACTTCCTGCTTGATTGATCTTGATGATATGAGTAGTACAAGAGTTGATCTACCTCGAGATCGTAGAAGCTAAACCCTAGAAGCTAGCCTATGGTATGATTGTTGTTATCCTACGGACTAAACCCTCCGGTTTATATAGACATCGGAAGGGGGCTAGGGATACACAGAGTCGGTTACAATGGGAGGAGATCTACATATCCGTATCGCCAAGCTTGCCTTCCACGCCATGAAGAGTCCTATCCGGACACAAGATGAAGTATTGAATCTTGTATCTTCATAGTCCAACAATCCGGCCAAAGGATATAGTCCGGCTGTCCGGATACCCCCTAATCCAGGACTCCCTCACATGCCTTCTGGATTTGGATTTAAGTTGAAGTTGAATTTTCATTGATGCGCGTGGGGGGAGCCTTTTCTCATTCGAGCGATTTCTTGCTATCTGGTTCTTGCCTTAATTCGGAGTTCAAGCTTGTTGCTTCCCCCTCCCGGGCCCCTCCCGAGCGGGGCTAGGCATGGCGCACACGCGCCACGCGTATGTCGCTCCACGACTAGCACATGCTTATCACGCGCCCCCCTCGGGCATGTCGACAAGCTCCTTAGGAGCTTCCCAGAAACTCGCAACCTCACGAGCTGATTTGGGGCTCACGCAGGCTATGGTAAACCGCAACAGCAAACTCGCCCCAGGATACGTGAGTTCATGAAGACACATATTCAATTCGACCTAAAAAGATAGAGGCAATAGTATATTTACATGAGAGGCTTCCCCTCCAAAAAATGCTCTTACAATCTCTAGGGCCGTGCCCCGAGCTTCTGCATGCAGGACAAACAGCTGCAAAACACGGGATCAGTCGGACATGTCGCTCGCCGCATCCCCCGGATCGCCCTCAGATGCGTCGCTGGCATCACTGTCACCATCGCTTGCATCACCATCACCTCCACCAGCGCCGACATCACCATCGTTGACCACATCGCCTTCGTTCGCCGCGACCACCACCGTGTTGTCATCAGAAGTGAAGGCCCTAACCAGCACGTCCACGTTGTCTTCCACCCATCGCGCCAGGTCACCCTGGATGGCCTCGGGTACGGGAGCGATGGCGGCGTAAAAATCAAAGTTGGGATCGGTGTTTTGGAGATGGCTGAAGATGCGAGAGAATGCACGCCCGAGGAGGCCGTAGCTCCTCTCTTCAACAAGTTGGCAAGCTCTCTCAGAACGATTCTCCAGGTGCGTCACCACGTCGGTAAAGAAGCGGATGTGGCTGGCGTAGTTGTTCACGTGGGGATGAGGAGCAATATCATCGCAGATGTGGCCCAATGCCACGTTGGCCCTGTTCCTGAGGCCCTCGAGCATGGGGGCGTGCATGCGCTCCAGCGTTCGCTGTTGAAGCACTTCCTCTCTGTTCTGCTGCGCGATGGACTCGGCGTTGGCGACCCGCTGCTGGAGAGAAAGCAACTCGGTGCGGGCAGAGGCGAGCTCAGCCTGCACCGAGGCCAGGGCGGCTGCGGTGGCCTCCTCGCGCCGTCCCGCCTCAGTCAGCTTGGACTTGAGGGCGGCAGTCCTTCCCGCGGCCTCGACCGCTATGAACTCCAACTTCAGGTCATACCTGCCCTCAAGATCCGCGCGAGCCTCGGCCACCCTGCGATCGACCTCATCCTGGGCCCTGGCCTCGCGTGCGCCAATGGCGTCTTCCTCTAGGGAAACCTTACGCTCCCTCATCTCTAGTCGCTCGAGCTCAAGGCTACGCTCCACGGCTTCCAGCGCCAATGCCTCCTCGCGCTTCCGGATATCTTCCTCTTCGGCAGGCGTCCCCCTCAACGATGAAAGGGTGGCTCGGCGCGCCTCCACTTGCTGCTCCAAGGAGGCTGTTGGAGATATCACTACTGGGCGTAAACCGGCCTGCTTGGGCCGGGTTAACTTCAACAGTAATTCAAGGATGTTAAAGCCCGATAAACTTGTAAAGGCCCAAGGCCATAGTCGGTTTAGTATCTGTAGCCATAAACCGGCTTGTATAAACTTGTACTATAAGATAGGGAAAGAAAGAGACCAACCCGGGTACGAGTATAAACCGGAGATTGGGACTCTGTGAACCGAAGGGCGTCACCCGCGTATATAAGTGGACGACCCGACGGCGGTTCAAAGGGAGACAACCACAACTCGAGGCCTAGGCGAAGCTTGTTTGCTCCCTAGTCATCGAGACTTCATCAATTCCACCACAAACTAGACGTAGGCTTTTACCTTCATCGAAGGGGCCGAACTAGTATAAACTCTCTGCGACCCTGTGTCCGCTTTAACCCCTTCAAGTTAACCCGTTGCGATGGCTCCACGACTAAGTCCTTTGGCTAGGACATCTGCCGTGACAAACCCACGACAGTTGGCGCCCACCATGGGGCTATCGCACGATGGTTTCAAGTTCTTGGAGGGCCGCTTTAAAGGACTCGAGGGATACGCCGTGGGCCGGATGACCAAGAGTCGTCGCGGCAAGATCTACATCGACGATGCAGGCTGGGGCCCCGAGGCCGGCTCGATTGAGTACGGGTACCGGGTCCCCTTTGGCGGTATACACATCTTCATCGGCAAAATCGGTGAACCGGGCCCTGAGCTGGACACCTGCACCGACCTCATCGAAACAGCTCAGCGTGCGTGACCTGCCCAGGTTAAGCCAGCCGTGAAGCGTGCCTTTGTGGGAGTCATCCATGGAGGGAACTATGAGGACGGATCAGGATCTGGTGGCGAAACCGTCGTTTATTCCGGCGACGAGTCATCAACCGGGGAAACTGAGTCCTTGTATCAAGTGCAAGATGGTCGGATTGGGGGCTGTTCCGATGGCGATGGTATTCCAGACCCCTCTGATCTACCTAGCCGGGTCGGTATATTCATGGCCCGTACGCAAGCGGCGCTTCACTCATCAACGGCCGCGGCAATGGTTTCCGGTTCAGCGGCGGCTGCCGGAGCAGGAGGCTCTGTGCGCCCACCGGTTCAAGTGTTATCTGACCTGTTCGATGCATTGGCTGCGCTCATGGCAGAGGCTAATCCGACGGATCGGGATGCTCATAATGCAGAGATGGCAAAGGTGAGAGAGCAGATTAACCAGGCCAAAGCGGATCTGGCAGCTGAGGAGTGTTGGGGAACGCAGTAAATTCAAAAATTTTCCTACGCACACGCAAGATCATGGTGATGCATAGCAACGAGAGGGGAGAGTGTTTGTCTACGTACCCTCGTAGACCGAAGCGGAAGCGTTGACACAACGTAGAGGAAGTAGTCGTACGTAGAGGAAGTAGTCGTACGTTCTCCTCGCGATCCAACCGATCTAAGCACCGAACGTACGGCACCTCCGAGTTCTGCACACGTTCAGCTCGATGACGATCCCCGGGCTCCGATCCAGCAAAGCGTCGGGGAAGAGTTCCGTCAGCACGACGGCGTGGTGACGATCTTGATGTGTTACCGGCGCAGGGCTTCGCCTAAGCACTGCAACAATATGATCGAGGTGGAATTTGGTGGAAGGGGGCACCGCACACGGCTAAGGAACGATCCGTAGATCAACTTGTGTATCTTTGGGGTGCCCCCTGCCCCCGTATATAAAGGATCCAAGGGGGAGGGGCTGGCCGGCCAGGTTTGGTGCGCCAGGAGAGTCCTACTCCCTCTGGGAGTAGGATTCCCCCCCCAATCCTAGTTGGACTAGGATTGCTCCAAGGGGGAGAGAAAGAGAGAGAGGGGGCGCCCACCTCTCCTAGTCCTAATAGGACTAGGGAAGGGGGGGGAGGCGCGCAGCCCCTAGGGCTGCCCTCTCACCTTTCCTCCAAGGCCCATGTTGGCCCATTATGCTTCCGGGGGATTCCGGTAACCCTCCCGGTATTCCGGTAAAATCCTGATTTCACCCGGAATGCATCCGATGTCCAAACATAGGCTTCCAATATATAATTCTTTATGTCTCGACCATTTCGAGACTCCTCGTCACGTCCCCGATCTCATCTGGGACTCCGAACTCCTTCGGTACATCAAAACTCATAAACTCATAATATAACTGTCATCGAAACCTTAAGCGTGCGGACCCTACGGGTTCGAGAACAATGTAGACATGACCGAGACATGTCTCCAGTCAATAACCAATAGCGGGACCTGGATGCCCATATTGGCTCCTACATATTCTACGAAGATCTTTATCGGTCAGACCGCATAACAACATACGTTTGTTCCCTTTGTCATCGGTATGTTACTTGCCCGAGATTCGATCGTCGGTATCCAATACCTAGTTCAATCTCGTTACCGGCAAGTCTCTTTTCTCGTTCCGTAATACATCATCTCGCAACTAACTCATTGGTTGCAATGCTTGCAAGGCTTATGTGATGTGTATTACCGAGAAGGCCCTGAGATACCTCTCCGACAATTGGAGTGACAAATCCTAATCTCGAAATACGCCAACCCAACATGTACCTTCGGAGACACCTGTAGAGCACCTTTATAATCACCCAGTTACGTTGTGACGTTTGGTAGCACACAAAGTGTTCCTACGGTAAACGGGAGTTGCATAATCTCATAGTTAAAGGAACATGTATAAGTCATGGATAAAAGCAATAGCAACATACTAAACGATCGGGTGCTATGCTAATGGAATGGGTCATGTCAATCAGATCATTCAACTAATGATGTGATCTCGTTAATCAAATAACAACTCTTTGTTCATGGCCAGGAAACATAACCATCTTTGATTAATGAGCTAGTCAAGTAGAGGCATACTAGTGACACTCTGCTTGTTTATGTATTCACACATGTATTATGTTTCCAGTTAATACAATTCTAGCATGAATAATAAACATTTATCATGATATAAGGAAATAAATAATAACTTTATTATTGCCTCTAGGGCATATTTCCTTCAGTCTCCCACTTGCACTAGAGTCAATAATCTAGATTACAAAGTAATGATTCTAACACCCATGGAGTCTCGGTGCTGATCATGTTTTGCTCGTGGAAGAGGCTTAGTCAACGGGTCTGCAATATTCAGCTCCGTATGTATCTTGCATATCTCTATGTCTCCCACCTGGACCAAATCCCGGATGGAGTTGAAGCGTCTCTTGATGTGTTTGGTTCTTTTGTGAAATCTGGATTCCTTTGCCAAGGCAATTGCACCAGTATTGTCACAAAAGATTTTCATTGGACCCGATACGCTAGGTACAACACCTAGATCGGATATGAACTCTTTCATCCAGACTCCTTCATTAGCTGCTTCCGAAGCGGCTATGTACTCAGCTTCACATGTAGATCCCGCCACGACGCTTTGTTTTGAACTGCACCAACTGACAGCTCCACCGTTTAATGTAAATACGTATCCGGTTTGCGATTTAGAATCGTCCGGATCAGTGTCAAAGCTTGCATCGACATAACCGTTTACGACGAGCTCTTTGTCACCTCCATAAATGAGAATCATATCCTTAGTCCTTCTTAAGTACTTAAGGATGTTCTTGACCGCTGTCCAGTGATCCATTCCTGGATTACTTTGGTACCTTCCTGCTAAACTCACAGCAAGGCACACATCAGGTCTGGTACACAGCATTGCATACATGATAGAGCCTATGGCTGAAGCATAGGGAACAATTTTCATTTCCTCTCTATCTTCTGCGGTGGTCGGGCATTGAGTCTTACTCAACTTCACACCTTGTGCCACAGGCAAGAACCCTTTCTTTGCCTGATCCATTTTGAACTTTTTCAAAACTTTGTCAAGGTATGTGCTTTGTGAAAGTCCTATTAAGCGTTTTGATCTATCTCTATAGATCTTAATGCCCAATATATAAGCAGCTTCACCGAGGTCTTTCATTGAAAAACTCTTATTCAAGTATCCCTTTATGCTATCCAGAAATTCTATATTATTTCCGATCAGCAATATGTCATCCACATATAATATCAGAAATGCTACAGAGCTCCCACTCACTTTCTTGTAAATACAGGCTTCTCCAAAAGTCTGTATAAATCCATATGCTTTGATCACACTATCAAAGCGTTTATTCCAACTCCGAGAAGCTTGCACCAGTCCATAAATGGATCGCTGGAGCTTGCACACTTTGTTAGCTCCCTTCGGATCGACAAAACCTTCTGGTTGCATCATATACAACTCTTCTTCCAGAAATCCATTCAGGAATGCAGTTTTGACATCCATTTGCCAAATTTCATAATCATAAAATGCGGCAATTGCTAACATGATTCGGACAGACTTAAGCATCGCTACGGGTGAGAAAGTCTCATCGTAGTCAATTCCTTGAACTTGTCGAAAACCCTTTGCAACAAGTCGAGCTTTATAGACAGTAACATTACCATCAGCGTCAGTCTTCTTCTTAAAAATCCATTTATTCTCAATTGCTTGCCGATCATCGGGCAAGTCAACCAAAGTCCACACTTTGTTTTCATACATGGATCCCATCTCAGATTTCATGGCCTCAAGCCACTTTGCGGAATCTGGGCTCACCATCGCTTCTTCATAGTTCGTAGGTTCACCATGGTCTAGTAACATGACTTCCAAAATAGGATTACCGTACCACTCTGGTGCGGATCTTACTCTGGTTGATCTACGAAGTTCAGTAGAAACTTGATCTGAAGTTTCATGATCATTATCATTAGCTTGTTCCCTATTTGATGTAGGTGTCACAGAAACAGATTTCTGTGATGTACTACTTCTCAATAAGGGAGTAGATACTGTTATCTCATCAAGTTCTACTTTCCTCCCACTCACTTCTTTCGAGAGAAACTCCTTCTCTAGAAAGTTTCCGACTTTAGCAACAAAAATTTTGCCTTCGGATCTGTGATAGAAGGTATACCCAATAGTCTCCTTTGGGTATCCTATGAAGACACATTTTTCCGATTTGGGTTCGAGCTTATCAGGTTGAAGCTTTTTCACATAAGCATCGCAGCCCCAAACTTTAAGAAATGACAACTTTGGTTTCTTGCCAAACCACAGTTCATAAGGTGTCGTCTCAACGGATTTTGATGGTGCCCTATTTAACGTGAATGCGGCCGTCTCTAGAGCATAACCCCAAAAAGATAGCGGTAAATCGGTAAGAGACATCATAGATCGCACCATATCCAGTAAAGTACGATTACGACGTTCGGACACACCATTACGTTGTGGTGTTCCGGGTGGCGTGAGTTGCGAAACTATTCCGCATTGTTTCAAATGTAGACCAAACTCGTAACTCAAATATTCTCCTCCACGATCAGATCGTAGAAACTTTATTTTCTTGTTACGATGATTTTCCACTTCACTCTGAAATTCTTTGAACTTTTCAAATGTTTCAGACTTGTGTTTCATTAAGTAGATATACCCATATCTGCTTAAATCATCAGTGAAGGTAAGAAAATAACGATATCCGCCACGAGCCTCAACATTCATTGGACCACATACATCGGTATGTATGATTTCCAATAAATCTGTTGCTCTCTCCACAGTACCGGAGAACGGTGTTTTAGTCATCTTGCCCATAAGGCACGGTTCGCAAGTGCCAAGTGATTCATAATCAAGTGACTCCAAAAGTCCATCAGTATGGAGTTTCTTCATGCGTTTTACACCGATATGACCTAAACGGCAGTGCCACAAGTAAGTTGCACCATCATTATTAACTCTGCATCTTTTGGTTTCAACATTATGAATATGTGTGTTACTATTATCGAGATTAAGTAAGAACAAACCACTCTTTAATGGCGCATGACCATAAAAGATATTACTCATATAAATAGAACAACCATTATTCTCTGATTTAAATGAATAACCGTCTCGCATCAAACAAGATCCAGATATAATGTTCATGCTCAACGCTGGTACTAAATAACAATTATTTAGATCTAATATTAATCCCCAAGGTAGATGTAGAGGTAGCGTGCCGACCGCGATCACATCGACTTTGGAACCATTTCCCACGCGCATCGTCACCTCGTCCTTAGCCAATCTTCGCTTAATCCGTAGTCCCTGTTTTGAGTTGCAAATATTAGCAACAGAACCAGTATCAAATACCCAGGTGCTACTGCGAGAATTAGTAAGGTACACATCAATAACATGTATATCACATATACCTTTGTTAACCTTGCCATCCTTCTTATCCGCCAAATACTTGGGGCAGTTCCGCTTTCCAGTGACCAGTCTGCTTGCAATAGAAGCACTCAGTTTCAGGCTTAGGTCCAGACTTGGGTTTCTTCTCTTGAGTAGCAACTTGCTTGCTGTTCTTTTTGAAGTTCCCCTTTTTCTTCCCTTTGCCCTTTTTCTTGAAACTAGTGGTTTTGTTAACCATCAACACTTGATGCTCCTTTTTGATTTCTACCTCCGCGGCTTTTAGCATCGCGAAGAGCTTGGGCATAGTTTTGGTCATCCCTTGCATATTATAGTTCATCACGAAGCTCTTGTAGCTTGGTGGCAGTGATTGGAGAATTCTGTCAATGACGCAATCATCTGGAAGATTAACTCCCAGTTGAATCAAGTGATTGTTATACCCAGACATTCTGAGTATATGCTCACTGACAGAACCATTCTCCTCCATTTTACAGCTATAGAACTTATTGGAGACTTCATATCTCTCAATCCGGGCATTTGCTTGAAATATTAACTTCAACTCCTGGAACATCTCATATGCTCCATGGTGTTCAAAACGTCGTTGAAGTCCCGGTTCTAAGCCGTAAAGCATGGCACACTGAACTATAGAGTAGTCATCAGCTTTGCTTTGCCAGACGTTCATAACATCTGGCGTAGCTCTTGCACCAGGCCTGGCACCCAGCGGTGCTTCCAGGACGTAATTCTTCTGTGCAGCAATGAGGATAATCCTCAAGTTACGGACCCAGTCCGTGTAATTGCTACCATCATCTTTCAACTTTGCTTTCTCAAGGAACGCATTAAAATTCAACGGAACAACAGCACGAGCCATCTATCTACACAACATAGACAAGCAAGATACTATCAGGTACTAAGTTCATGATAAATTAAAGTTCAATTTAATCATATTACTTAAGAACTCCCACTTAGATAGACATCTCTCTAATCCTCTAAGTGATCACGTGATCCAAATCAACTAAACCATGTCCGATCATCACGTGAGATGGAGTAGTTTCAATGGTGAACATCATTTATGTTGATCATATCTACTATATGATTCACGCTCGACCTTTCGGTCTCTGTGTTCCGAGGCCATATCTGTATATGCTAGGCTCGTCAAGTTAAACCTGAGTATTCCGCGTGTGCAACTGTTTTGCACCCGTTGTATTTGAACGTAGAGCCTATCACACCCGATCATCACGTGGTGTCTCAGCACGAAGAACTTTCGCAACGGTGCATACTCAGGGAGAACACTTCTTGATAATTTAGTGAGAGATCATCTTATAATGCTACCGTCAATCAAAGCAAGATAAGATGCATAAAAAGGATAAACATCACATGCAATCAATATAAGTGATATGATATGGCCATCATCATCTTGTGCTTGTGATCTCCATCTTCGAAGCACCGTCATGATCACCATCGTCACCGGCGCGACACCTTGATCTTCATCGCAGCATCGTTGTCGTCTCGCTAATCTTATGCTTCTACGACTATCACTACCGTTTAGCAATAAAGTAAAGCATTACATCGCGATTGCATTGCATACAATAAAGCGACAACCATATGGCTCCTGCCAGTTGCCGATAACTCGGTTACAAAACATGATCATCTCATACAATAAAATTTAGCATCACGTCTTGACCATATCACATCACAACATGCCCTGCAAAAACAAGTTAGACGTTCTCTACTTTGTTGTTGCAAGTTTTACGTGGCTGCTACGGGCTTTAAGCAAGAACTCATCTTACCTACGCATCAAAACCACAACGATAGTTTGTCAAATAGACTCCGTTTTAACCTTCTCAAGGACCGGGCGTAGCCACACTCGGTTCAACTAAAGTTGGAGAGACAGTCTTCCGCAAGCCATCTCTGTGCAAAGCACGTCGAGGGAACCGGTCTCGCGTAAGCGTACGCGTAAGGTTGGTCCGGATCGTCTCATCCAACAATACCGCTGAACCAAAGTATGACATGCTGGTAGGCAGTATGACTTGTATCGTCCACAACTCACTTGTGTTCTACTCGTGCAAATAACATCAACCATAAAACCTAGGCTCGGATGCCACTGTTGGGGAACGCAGTAAATTCAAAAAATTTCCTACGCACACGCAAGATCATGGTGATGCATAGCAACGAGAGGGGAGAGTGTTTGTCTACGTACCCTCGTAGACCGAAGCGGAAGCGTTGACACAACGTAGAGGAAGTAGTCGTACGTAGAGGAAGTAGTCGTACGTTCTCCTCGCGATCCAACCGATCTAAGCACCGAACGTACGGCACCTCCGAGTTCTGCACACGTTCAGCTCGATGACGATCCCCGGGCTCCGATCCAGCAAAGCGTCGGGGAAGAGTTCCGTCAGCACGACGGCGTGGTGACGATCTTGATGTGTTACCGGCGCAGGGCTTCGCCTAAGCACTGCAACAATATGATCGAGGTGGAATTTGGTGGAAGGGGGCACCGCACACGGCTAAGGAACGATCCGTAGATCAACTTGTCTATCTTTGGGGTGCCCCCTGCCCCCGTATATAAAGGATCCAAGGGGGAGGGGCTGGCCGGCCAGGTTTGGTGCGCCAGGAGAGTCCTACTCCCTCTGGGAGTAGGATTCCCCCCCCCCCCCAATCCTAGTTGGACTAGGATTGCTCCAAGGGGGAGAGAAAGAGAGAGAGGGGGCGCCCACCTCTCCTAGTCCTAATAGGACTAGGGAAGGGGGGGGAGGCGCGCAGCCCCTAGGGCTGCCCTCTCACCTTTCCTCCAAGGCCCATGTTGGCCCATTATGCTTCCGGGGGATTCCGGTAACCCTCCCGGTATTCCGGTAAAATCCTGATTTCACCCGGAATGCATCCGATGTCCAAACATAGGCTTCCAATATATAATTCTTTATGTCTTGACCATTTCGAGACTCCTCGTCACGTCCCCGATCTCATCCGGGACTCCGAACTCCTTCGGTACATCAAAACTCATAAACTCATAATATAACTGTCATCGAAACCTTAAGCGTGCGGACCCTACGGGTTCGAGAACAATGTAGACATGACCGAGACATGTCTCCAGTCAATAACCAATAGCGGGACCTGGATGCCCATATTGGCTCCTACATATTCTACGAAGATCTTTATCGGTCAGACCGCATAACAACATACGTTTGTTCCCTTTGTCATCGGTATGTTACTTGCCCGAGATTCGATCGTCGGTATCCAATACCTAGTTCAATCTCGTTACCGGCAAGTCTCTTTTCTCGTTCCGTAATACATCATCTCGCAACTAACTCATTGGTTGCAATGCTTGCAAGGCTTATGTGATGTGTATTACCGAGAAGGCCCTGAGATACCTCTCCGACAATTGGAGTGACAAATCCTAATCTCGAAATACGCCAACCCAACATGTACCTTCGGAGACACCTGTAGAGCACCTTTATAATCACCCAGTTACGTTGTGACGTTTGGTAGCACACAAAGTGTTCCTACGGTAAACGGGAGTTGCATAATCTCATAGTTAAAGGAACATGTATAAGTCATGGATAAAAGCAATAGCAACATACTAAACGATCGGGTGCTATGCTAATGGAATGGGTCATGTCAATCAGATCATTCAACTAATGATGTGATCTCGTTAATCAAATAACAACTCTTTGTTCATGGCCAGGAAACATAACCATCTTTGATTAATGAGCTAGTCAAGTAGAGGCATACTAGTGACACTCTGCTTGTTTATGTATTCACACATGTATTATGTTTCCAGTTAATACAATTCTAGCATGAATAATAAACATTTATCATGATATAAGGAAATAAATAATAACTTTATTATTGCCTCTAGGGCATATTTCCTTCAAGGAGGTCAGGATGACCGCGGAGCGGGCTGCTTTGGACGCGCAAGCTTATAAACTTATGCTGGATCAGAACGCTTCACAGGAAGTCATGAGGAGAAAGTTCCGATCTCGCTTGCCCTTGGTCTTTGAAGGAAGGGATCTTTTCAATACCCCTGGGGCAGGGACCAGTAACCAACCGGTGGTAAACCGGGCGGAGGCGCCCGGGACGGGCGCGCCGGTTCAGCCCCGTGTAATAGATCTGCCCCGACATAACCCAGGAGAACCACGGGTCGGGCATGCCCCTCCGGATCACTATTCTAATCCGCTGGACAACCTTGTTGCAGCGGCGGCACGTTTCGAAGCTATTCCGGTCGAGGGAGATTCACTACAAGCGATAGAGACACGCCGGGTTAAGGAGCTCCTCAGAACAGCGTTGGTTCAGCAGGAAGCGTATTCATATAGCCGCGAACGGATTCACTCCACCCCGCGTCCAGGCCGGAGTTACAGTAGAGATATGGAAGAACCAGCCGAGTCAAGTAATGCACGGCGTAGGGCCCCCACGGCAACAATCCAGCCCCCGACGCCCAGGAGGTGGTAGACTGGGCCCGGGCGCGTAGGGAAGCTGAGTTAGCAGTACCGCGTTAGGCTCATCAGATTACACCGGTTCGTCCCACCACTTCAGTTGAACCGGGACTCACTTCTAGCGCTTTGGGAGTGCCTTGCCTCGTCCCAGCCCTCCGCAATGTGCGCCTGCCCAAGGATTTCAAAGGCCCGCGCAAGGTGCCGAACTATACGGCGGATCAACCCCCAGAGTCGTGGGTGGAGAGTTATGAGATGGCCATGGAGATGTTGGATGTGGATGATGCGGCGTGCGCAAAATATTTCACCATGATACTTGAAGGGACAACCCGTACTTGGTTAAAAAGCCTGCCGCCCAATTCTATCGGTTCATGGGCACAGTTGCGAGCCCGGTTCATAAGCAATTTTAAAGACACGTGCAAGCAGCCCATGTCGGTGGTGGATTTAGCGGCTTGTGTCCAGGAGGAAGGAGAGTCAACAACTGATTGGGTGCGCCGGGTTTCAAAGATCCTGCATTCATCAGACCGTATCAATGCGGACATCGCGGTTGTAACCCTGGAAGGCAATTGCCGATTTGGGCCTTTAAAGTTAAAATTAGGACGGATGAAGCGCCATTGTACTGACATGGGAACGCTCATGACTGCTCTGGTGAAGTATGCTGATTCTGATAGTACCAAGGATCCCGAGTCTGATGATGAAAAGACAGGGAAGGGAAGGAAGAACGGCAACCCCAGAGGTCAGCAGCATAACTCGGCAGCAAACGTAGGTGGTGGCAAGCGTAAAGCGGATGGCAACGCGAATTATGTGGCTAACACTAATGTGCAGGACAGGGGCCGACGATGTAGGGGCAAAAACCGTAGTGGCGGACCTGGACCCAATCCGGAGCGCTTAAATTATCTGTTGAATCAGCCTTGTCCAAAGCATGGGACCAGAGAGGAGCCAGCAAACCACCTTTGGAAGGATTGTTATATCATGCAAGAGTTTAAGAGCTCCAATGCTTTTCGGTATGACCCCGGCTCCGGTGGCGGTTCAGGATCCGGGCCGAGTCATGGTGGAGGAAATCCTGGTTCAGGGTTTAACGGTAATCCGAGCGGACATGGCAATCAGCATAATCAAAACAGTCAGCAACAGCAGCAGTCAGGTTACCAGAGTAATCCAAAGCAGTTAAATAGTGGACAATATCATGTGTTTACCACCATCTTGGACAAGCGGGACCGAAAGGTCCAGAAGCGGGCAGTTAACTCTGTTGAACCGGCTGTGCCACGGTATCTGCGCTGGTTAGAGCAGCCAATTGTATGGAGCAGAGAGGATCACCCCCCTCGGGTTGACAATCCGGGTCAGCTGTCTTTGGTGGTGGCGCCTCAGGTGGGAGGCTATAAGTTCACCAAAGTACTCATGGACGGGGGTAGCAGTATTAATATCCTATACTATGAGACCTTTCGACGCATGGGGCTAAAGGATAAAGACCTCCGTCCTTCAAACACGGTTTTCCATGGTGTGGTGCCCGGCAAGTCAGCATACCCCGTGGGCAAGATAGCCTTGGAAGTAGCCTTCGGGGATGATCACGATTCCCGATCAGAGACACTGACGTTTGAGGTGGTGAAAATCCAAAGCCCGTACCATGCCCTGTTTGGCCGGCCAGCCTATGCCAAGTTCATGGCACGACCCTGCTATGTGTATCTACAGCTCAAGATGCCGGGTCATAAGGGGACCATCACGGTGCGAGGAAGGAGACGCCACGTATGCGGAGTCGGTTTGTGCTACCGAGGAGCTCAAGTACTATAAAGACAATGTTGATCCGACGGATATGACTCCTTTAAAGAAGCCTACTACAGAGCATGATCTGACCCTGAAATTCACATCGGCGGCTGAGACCAAGCTTGTTGGCTTCGTACCTGGCGATTCGTCCAAGCAGTTCAGCATCAGTGCCAATCTGGATCCGAAATAGGAAGACGTGCTCATCGAGTTCATCCGTGAGAATCGGGACATCTTTGCATGGAAGCCTTCTGACATGCCAGGTGTACCGAGGCAACTCGCTGATCACACCCTTAATGTGGATCCTAAATACAGACCGGTGAAACAGTTCCTCCGCCGGTTCAATGAGGAGAGGAGAAAAGCTATTGGAGAAGAGGTGGCCAGGCTATTGGCAGCTGGCTTCATCATTGAAGTTTTTCACCCTGAGTGGCTTGCTAATCCGGTGCTGGTCCTTAAGAAAAACGGCACCTAGCGCATGTGTGTGGATTATACGGATCTTAATAAGGCCTGCCCTGCGGATCCTTTTGCCCTCCCCCGTATTGATCAAATCATTGATGCTACGGCGGGTTGCGAGCGCTTATGTTTCTTGGATGCATACTCCAGCTATCATCAGATTAAAATGGCAGTTAAGGACCAGGAGAAGACGGTGTTCATAACTCCATTTGGAGCCTTCTGCTATGTGTCTATGCCTTTTGGGCTCAAAAGTGCCCAGGCAACTTATCAACGGTGTGTGCAGAATTGTCTCCACAAACAGATTGGCCGTAATGTGCATGCTTATGTGGATGATATTGTGGTTAAGTCAAGGAAGAAGGAGACTTTGGTCGATGATTTGAAGGAGACCTTTGATAACCTCATGACGTACAAGATGATGCTCAATCTGGCCAAATGTGTCTGTGATGTGCCAGCTGGCAAGTTATTGGGTTTTCTGGTGTCCCATAGGGGAATTGAGGCTAATCCGGAGAAGATCACGGCTATCACCTCTCTGGCTAAACCGAAGTGTATTAACGATGTTCAACGCCTGGCGGGCCGGATCGCTGCACTAAGTCGGTTTATCAGCCGCCTCGGCGAAAAAGCGATTCCTTTGTATCAAATGTTGAAGAAGACGGATTGGTTCGTCTGGAATTCTGCTGCTGACCAGGCATTGGAGGACTTAAAGCGGCAGTTGGCCAATCCGCCCGTGCTCGCCGCTCCCATTGATAGGGAACCATTGCTGTTATATGTAGCTGCTAATGCTCGTGCAGTTAGTGTGGCTATTGTGGTGGAGCGGAAGGAGGCAGGCAAAGAGTACCCGGTTCAGCGCCCGGTTTACTATATCAGCGAGGTGCTTATTGAATCCAAACAAAGATATCCGCATTGGCAGAAGCTGGTATATGGGGGTTTTATGGCGAGCCGGAAGTTGAAGCAATATTTCCAAGGGCATCCCATCACAGTGGTCAGCTCTGCTCCTTTGGGTGATATCATCCAAAACCGAGAAGCAACTGGTCGGATTGCCAAATGGGCTATCGAGCTTGGACCGCACGGTTTAAAATACGTGCCTCGCACTGCGATAAAGTCTCAGGCACTTGTTAACTTCATCAATGATTGGACGGAGTTGCAAGTCCCTGAAGAGAAGCCGGATCACACATATTGGACCATTCATTTTGATGGATCACGTCAATTCGAGGGCTCTTTAACTTCCCCACGAGGTGACAAGTTTTGTTATGTTCTCCGTTTAATGTTCCCTTGTACTAACAATGCAGCAGAGTACGAAGCCTTGCTCCACGGTCTCCGGATGGCTAAGGAGATGAATTTAAGCCGAGTTAAGTGCTTCGGAGACTCGGATCTGGTGGACCAACAGGTGTCTGGTACATGGGATTCTAAAGATCCACTCATGGCTGCATATCGTCGTGAGGTTGATGTGGTCGCAGGTCACTTCAAGGGGTATCAGGTGGACCACGTGGACTGACGAAAGAACGAGGCGGCAGACGCTTTAAGCCAGCTGGGTTCACCGCGTAAACCGGTACCACCTAATGTGTTCCTTGATGTGCTTTACAACCCATCGGTTCAACTACCTGGGGAAGCGGATTTGGCGATTCCTGACCCGGAGGCTCAGTTGGTGGCGGCACTGCACGTCTTCCCGGATTGGACGCTTCCTTACCTGGCGTACATGAACCGAGGTGAGTTGCCAGAGGACAAGACTCTGGCCAGACAAATAGTACGGCGGTCCAAATCCATGGTAATTGAAAACGGTGAGCTACATCATCGCAGTGTGACAGGGGCGTTTCAACGGTGTGTATCTCCTGAGGAGGGCCGTGAAATTTTGCGTGAGATCCACGAAGGAGATTGTGGTCACCACGCCGGTTCAAAATCTTTAGTGGCGAAAGCATTTCGTCACGGTTTCTATTGGTTGACTGCCCATGCTGATGCGGAGGATCTGGTCAGACGATGTGATGGTTGCCAAAAATTCTCAAGACGCACTCATGTTCCGGCTCAAGAATTGAGGATGATTCCAATTACTTGGCCGTTTGCAACCTGGGGGATGGATATGGTCGGGCCTTTCAAAAGATCCAAGGACAAGAAGACCCACCTTCTGGTGGCGGTTGACAAATTTACAAAGTGGATAGAGGCAGAGCCCGTTAGCAAGTGTGATGCGGCCACCGCGGTTCAGTTCATTAAAAGGGTTATTTTCCGGTTTGGTTTTCCACACAGTATCATCACAAATAATGGTACCAATTTATCTAAAGGTGCCATGAAGGAGTTCTGCGAACGAGAGCACATCCGCCTTGATGTTTCATCGGTGGCACACCCACAGTCCAATGGTCAAGCAGAAAGAGCTAATCAGGAGATCTTGAGAGGCATCAAACCCCGGCTTATGGTTCCTTTGCAGAGGACGCCGGGTTGTTGGGTCGAAGAATTGCCCTCTATGTTATGGAGCATCAACACCACGCCTAACAGGTCCACTGGGTACACACCGTTCTTCATGGTTTATGGGGCGGAGGCAGTTCTCCCTAGTGACATCCGTCACGATTCACCTCGTGTTGCGGCTTACGTTGAAGCGGATAACGAGACGGCTCGACAGGACGCTTTGGACCGGCTGGATGAGGAGCGAGACATAGCAGCTGCCCGCTCGGTGATCTACCAACAGGATCTTCGTCGCTATCACAGTCGTCGGGTCAGGACCAGAACATTTCAAGAAGGAGATTTGGTGCTTCGACTTATTCAAGATCAAACTGAGATGCATAAGTTGTCTCCGCCTTGGGAAGGGCCTTTCGTGGTCAGCAAGAATCTGCACAACGGGTCTTACTACCTGATCGATGTTCGAGAGCACAAAGACTCACGTAAATCAGAGCAGGAGACCAACAGGCCGTGGAATATAGCTCATCTTCGGCCTTACTATACTTGAGCCATGGGCTCTGCTTATGTACATATTATGACAATGTATATATTATAATAAATCGGATCCTCAGCTAAAGCGGGGTATCTGCTCTTTTATATCATGTGTGGTTACATGGAGTTGTTTGTTGTAAAACGACCTCCGGTTTACCCCTTGCAAAGTTTATCAATATCACTTGGGGGCTCGGTCATATTTGAACCGATGCAATGCCTTTTGATAGGCGAAAGCCACCAGATCATTTGAGGGCCCGGTCGTGTCCGAACCGATACAATGCCTCTTGATCGGCGAAAGCCACCAGATCACTTGGGGACACGGTCAAGTCTGAACCGGTCACGCCTCTTGGTCGGCCTACAGGCCTTAGAGTCACTTGGGGGCTTGGTCGAACCCGAACCAATGTCATGCCACTTGGCCGGCGTAATGCCACGAGTCTTTTGGGGACCTGGCTGACTGGCACCATTGCTACGCCTTCGGGGAGTCTCGTTGCGTCTGACCATGGTAATACCATCTGACCAGCTCATTAGAGCCTTTCTTGTATAAAGAGTTGTCGCCATTGCTTTTTCTTTAATAGCCTTTCTTAAGGAATTGCTATGTTATCTTTGTTGCGTTTTTTTTAAACCGACGGTATTTTGTGCCGGTTCATACAGCCAATTTGGCAGAACACGGTCTCTTTTTTAAGCCGGAGTTTGTTTGCTCGGTTTGGTTTTTCTTATGAAACATCCTTTTTGGAGCAACAAGGATATCATGATCAAAAAGGAGCTGTTTTCTCCTCCGACGGTTTAGGGCTATCAAGCCCCCGTCTCAAGATTGGCTAAAAACGCCTACTTCATGCCCATTACATGGCAGGTATTTTGTATCACAAAATTTGATCGTACTGGCAAGTCTCCCTGCATACCTATATAAAGGTTCACAAACCGGATGGCGGTACAACCCCCCTCGCAGTTTAAAATTTTGTGATTGCAGGAGATATAAGTTGGCAAGGAAGATTTTCCAAATGAAGGTTTCAGTACTGATGCACGAAGACATCTCACAAAGCATAAGTACGGTCTATCCTATTACAAGGCAACATGGTGCCTCAATAAGACAATTGTTTTTCCTGACAAGATATAGCACGAAAGCTAATTAAGGCTGCCCTCGGTTCACGCCTGCGTGCCATCCCGGTTTGATAGTTCTGGATCATCCCGCGCCGCGTCAGCTTCCTCCTCCCTACCCAGCGGCTGGAAGTCAACAGTAGTCCAGTCGATCCCCATTAATGCTTGAAAGACAGCCTCTTCATGTATAAGTGCAGACGGTTCAAGATCAGGGGCGTAAGTGTGCTTACGGATTGGAGGAATTAAGTTTTCCGCTTCAGGGATTGGTGCAGCCACTCGTTTGTTCTGGTCATCATACTGGGATTGATAATGTGACAAGTTTGCTTCTTCTACCAACTGGCAGGCCAGAGGGCGCACTACCCGGTTTATCTTTCTTAACTCTTCTTTGTCGAAATCGGAGCCATCCTCCTTCAAGCTAGGATAGCCTTGAGCCGCTTCAACGGGATCAAAATCGGGCACCCATGCTTTGGCCCTGATTAAGGCATTAATGGCTCCGGTTCGAGCAGCAGACTTTTTTAACTCCTCAATCCGAGCAGGGAGCATGGACAATCTCCTCAGTGTATCCTGGATCAACGTGGGTGCTGGATTGTTATGGGACGCAGTGGTGATAATCCGCTGCGCACCAGTATACAGCTGCTCGACTAAAGTATAGACGGCTTTCAGTTTCATCCGTACATCCGACCCCAAGTGATTAATGCGGGTGCCTATAACACAATCAGCAGTTTACAAACCGAGCTGTTTATAGGAGAATCAAGATTATTACAAAAGTCACAGGAAGCTTACCAAAGATGGCAGCAGTCATTGCGTGCACTTGTCGTTTCACGCTGGTTAATTCATCAGTTACCGGTTTGAGGGCAGCTTCTGCATCTTCAATCTTTTTGGTTAAAGCGGCCTTTTCTGTGGCCCAGTCAGCCCGTTCCTTCTTATAACCTTCCTTCAGTTGCTCCATACTGCCTAAAGCGCTGGTTAATTCCTCCTTGGCCTTGGAAGTTTCTGCTTGTTGGGATTTTAAATTCTCTTGAAGGTCGGCGACTTGGTTTGCTTTAGCTTTCAGTTCAGCCTGCAGACCGACATTTATACGGTTTAACAAAGGAAGTACCAACCACATAACAAGTTAAGCGCTTTGTACTTGGGGGCTAATGCCTAATTGATCTACAGCTACCAGTTAGTTATCAAAGTCCCAAGCTGAATACAAGTATTCCAACTTGGCACTTGGGGGATAATGAGCATTTGATCTGGTGGTATTACGGATGTTATTAAAAGTCTTGATTCAATTATACTACAAGTTGAACCGACCCTTGGGGGCTACAGCGGCAAGAAGCAGGAACAAATGCATGGAAATTACCTCAAGTTTTTCCTTCATCATCTTTACCAGATTGGCTTCATAATCACAGCTAGTATATAGCCGGTTTAAGTAACCAGAGTGAATGTCTTGAGCACTGAGAGCAGAGTATGTTGCCAGATCAACATCCCATTTTCCTTTGCTCAAGGCGGAAAATTCTTCTTTAGCAGTATGCTTGGCTAAAGCGATGGGATTTCCCGGTTCAGTACGACCTATGCCAGTAATTACGACTTCGTCAAGCTCGCCGGTCTGAACTGGCATAGTCAGTTTATCAGCAGGTTTGGAGGGACTGATAGTTTTCTCAATCCGGATTGGACTGGCTGGTTGGTCAGCAGGACCTGAGGGGTTCACAGAACTTTCTTCAGGAAGAACAACTTCATCCCTTACTGGTGGGTCATCAACTACATCTTCATGGATGATCGCTTCAACATTTGGGGTAGCATCTGGTTCAGGAGCAGCATCTTCTTCAGCTGCCTTATCCTGGCGAGCTTTCTTACTTGGCCTCGGTTTGGCCCTGAAAGAAGCAGCAAAATTAAAGACAGTATATATTGAAGGCTACAAAAATCAACAACTTGATGATAAAGGCAAAAGCTTACCCAAGCACGGTTTTGAGTGGAGGCAGCTGAGTACCAGTTGACTCACCGGAAGATGAGTGCGAGGTGACCTGATAATCAGAGTCAGACGGATTAAGCGGTTGATGAAAACAGCCCGCTTTAGGACAAATATTGACAAGCAAATTAGAGACCTCTGAACGACGTCTCCGAACCGGACTGTTCGGTAAACCGGCGGAGGTGACTACCTGGCCGCTGTGTCGAGTTGTACGACGCACCTCATGCTGACGGGTCTTCATAAGAAAGTTGGTATCCAAGTAAGCAAGAGGATGGGAAAATTTAACTTTGCGGTTTGCCTGACGGATTTTGTGCGAAGGCGGAAGGCTTGAATCAGAAGAAAGAGTAATTACCTCAACATCATCAGCGTGGCTAGCTTCAGCATCATCCTGACAAATTGTATCATCAATAAATTGCATAAACAGTAAACCGAGAGAATCAAGTTCAGCTTCAAAATCCGGATTACCCACATCATCATCAGCAGGTGGATCAGAGGAGGCTGTAGTTTTCCTTTTATGAACAGACTTTTTGATGACCCTTGTCTTAGGCCGGATTGGTTTCTCTGGTTTATCCGCCTTTTCTTGCGGGATCTTTTTGCTCCAAAATGGATCATCACCCTGCACCAACAGATATCGGTATCAGTCATAAGCACGTACAATAGTATCAGACTCGGTGAGAAGGAAGTTCAGTTTACCGCTGGCGGTTTATTGGTGGCACAGAAGGGAAGAAGGCCGGTTCGGGCACAGACGTGTTTCGGTTCATTCAGAATTTTCTTTACAGCTTCGGTGACCTCTTCATCAGTAAGCTGGATGTTTACGTGACGCAACGGATCATCAACGCTGCCTGTATACTCGCACATTAAACCGGAGCGTTGACTGAGCGGCAGTATACTCCAGGATATCCAGCAACGAGCAAGATCGACTCCTGTTAAACCGTTAGCCATAAAAGCTCGGAGTTTGGACAGTTGAGGAGCGTATTTCATCCTCTCTTTGCCAGTCAGCCGCTGAGGAAAAGGATGTGTGTTGCTGAGCCGTTCTGGGCGAAAACCGGGCAAGATATTCTCATTATCCGGGGAGGTGTCTTTACAATAAAACCAGGAGTTATTCCACTCTTGGGGATGACTATGCAGTTTCGCATGAGGGTAAGTGACCTCTTTTCTCTTTTGGATTGCCACGCTACCCAGCTCCATGTTGGAACCGTCAGGGAATTCTGTGCGGCGGTTTAAGTGAAAGCAGTCTCGGAACAGCTCCACTGTGGGTTCCTCTTGGAAGAATACCTCGCAGAGCACTTGGAAGTGGCATATGTTGGTGACAGAATTAGGGCCGATATCTTGCGGATGGAGTTGGCAGTTGGCCAGAACATCACGGTAAAATTTTGAACCGGGCGGGTTAAAACCGCGGGCTAAGTGATCTGCAAAGACTACAACTTCTCCATCTCGAGGTGTAGGGGGACACTCTTTGCCTGGGACCCTCCAGTGAATGGTTTTTCTGCTGCTTAAAGCGCCGGTCAGGACCAGATTGTTCAGTTGCTTTTCCGTGACCCGAGAAGGATCCCAGTTGCACTCGTACACTTGTTTAGCCATGAGGAAGTCTACAGAAGGAATATGATTCCGGTTCAAGATTGTGTTGTGCACAGGTTACATGTTGATATTATCAATGTTAAACCGGAGGAAGCCAATCATAAACCAACATTGGTAAAGCGGTGCAGTTCATCAAGGAATTACTAGCGGTTTAACAAGGGGACTAATGGTATGTACTAATTTGGTAAATCCTCTTCTTCAAGGTTAAACCGCTAGATCTAAAACCGCGAAACATGGGGAATTACAAATAAACAAGTGTGCAGAAACAGGTTTCACACAATCTCATTATAGCTTTGGATCTGGGGTGATTTCATAAAAAGGATAAATATTCATGGTTTAAAAGAAGTTATGCAAGAGCAGCAAGGGAAAGTTATGGATCAGAACTACGGTCCAGGTATACTGCAGTAAAAACGGATGCGGGAAACTACCGCTGTACGGAGCAAAGGGTATGGGATCATCCGAAGAGGCATCTCAGCCGAAGTTTGAGGCGGACGAAGAACACGAAGAACGCGAGGAACACAGTGAACCCTAAAAGCAGATCTAGATTGAGAGGATGGAGATCTTACCGGAGCTCGGAGAGATGCGGAGGGACGCCGCAGTTCTCTGGTACGGTCAGGTTGATGCAGCGGCCCAAGATGATGCGGAGGTCAGCGACGGCGTTGGAGCTCCGGAGTTGGCAACGCGGAGAAGACGAAGAGGAAAGGGGTGAAGGGGAAAAAAGGAAATGACCCTTCATCCCTATTTATGAGGTAAAAAACATGTGTCAGGCGCGCGAATCCAGGAGCCACAGATTTCGGAAGTGGAGCTGTCGCCTCGATTATTGCGGATCTGTTAAACAAAGAAAGCATCATAAAAGCCAGTTTCATGATGACGTCATGCCGGTTTACAGCAACCAAAGAAGATGATGACATGGCGGTTTAGCGATTAAGGGAAGATACTGAATCTGAAGATTTCTGCTAAGGATTGACATGAACTCATTCAAATCAATCTGGGGCCTAATGTTGGAGATATCACTACTGGGCGTAAACCGGCCTGCTTGGGCCGGGTTAACTTCAACAGTAATTCAAGGATGTTAAAGCCCGATAAACTTGTAAAGGCCCAAGGCCATAGTCGGTTTAGTATCTATAGCCATAAAACGGCTTGTATAAACTTGTACTATAAGATAGGGAAAGAAAGAGACCAACACAGGTATGAGTATAAACCGGAGATTGGGACTCTGTGAACCGACGGGCGTCACCCGAGTATATAAGGGGACGACCCGACAGCGGTTCAAAGGGAGACAACCACAACTCGAGGCCTAGGCGAAGCTTGTTTGCTCCCTAGTCATCGAGACTTCATCAATTCCACCAAAAACTAGACGTAGGCTTTTACCTTCATCGAAGGGGCCGAACTAGTATAAACTCTCTGCGACCCTGTGTCCGCTTTAACCCCTTCGAGTTAACCCGTTGCGATGGCTCCACGACTAAGTCCTTTGGCTAGGACATCTGCCGTGACAAACACACGACAGAGGCGCTCCAGGCTCGGAGCTCCCATGCGCGCTTCTCCGTGGCCTCGCGACGGCGGTCAGCTTCACAGGCCTATTCCTGAGCCAGGGAGCATGCCTCTCGCGAGGCTGCGAGAGAAACCTCGGCCTTTGCATAATCAAGCTCACGCTGGTGGCGCCCGAGGTTGATAGCCACCTTTACCTTATACCGCTCCTCCGCCAACCGAAGACCCTCGGCCACGAGGCGCGCATCCGCATCCATGAGTTCTTCACCAAGCCGGTCATCGCGCCCATCACCTTCCGAAAGAGCTCGTGGTGGATGACGCTCCATTCGTGCGCCGATTTGAGCATACTGCTGACTCCGTCCTCCACCGCGGGGACCGCAGATGGGCCCCGAAGCGGCTCACCCCTTTCAGAAGGGGGATGGTGGCCACCCCGTTGCAGGCCAAGCCTCGTGAGGATCTCGAACGAGTGGAGGTCCGCTGCTTGAAGAGGATCCCAAGGCTGAAGCCACCCAGCCGCCATCCACGACCAGGGGAGGAGCCCTTGGCACGCTTGCTGTATTCCAAGTAAGGCCGCGAAGGAGAGATGGTGAGGGCGCGAGCTCAAGACGCCTTGTCGACGGGCTGGCTTCCCCTGTTGACTCCTCGCCATGAGCAGCGCGGGGGCTTGCAGCGCTCAAGTCTAGTGGGAGAAACAAGTCGAGAGGAGGTTGCTTCTCAGGAGATTCCGCGGCCTTAGTGGAAGGGATCCTGAAGAGACATCGTTAGAAAGGGAAGCAACACGGGCAGAATCACCAAGATAAGGTACTTACTCGTCAACGGCGATGTACTTTGTACGCTTTAACGGCCCAAAGGTGCCGCTGCCATGGCTTGGGGACCCCTTCCTCTTGCGGAGCTCTTCGAAGTCCACACAAAGCCGACCGAAGCACTGGACATGGCAGCCAACACGAGGCGCAACTGGATAAGCGCTCGAAGGGGCAACCTCAGGAGCGCCAAGCTGAGGGGAGCTATCGGGCTCTGCCTCGCAGTGGCCTGCCGAGGCCTCGGGAGCCTCGGCCTCGGGAGTCACGGGCCGCATCGCCCCCTCAATCGCTGCCCCAGGGCAAGGATCACGAGTTCTCGAGGATGACGCCTCGGGAGCCCTAGGCGGTATCAGCACCTCGACACCTGCGCAATCGGGCTCCAGCGATGCTCGCCCCCTACATCCACACTTGGGGCGAGCTCGACGCCAGCGGCAAGGAGGGGAACCACGTCGACGGGGTTCTCGCGGGGCCCCACCAGACCGACTGGACGCAGCCCCACTCATCGAAGGAGGGCATATGCTCCACGAATTCCACCTTGTTCGAGCAGCGGTACAGTAGGCAGCTCTTCCCCGGCATGCCATCCGGCAACGGGACACCCGTCAGGACCTCGAGCACCGTTCGCCGCGCCTCAAGGGGGAGCCCGGACTCCTGAAGTATCATATGGTCCTTGCTGCTGAGTAAGGCCCACATTGGCCGGGAATGGTGCTGAAGCGGAGCAACCCGGCACCGGACGAACTCCTTCACCACCATAGGCATAGTCACGCCAAGGTCTTTTAGCCCCTCAGCCTGAGCCAGATGGGAACAAGGCGCGAATCGGCGAGCCTTTGATGGCACCAACCGGAGTTGGGAATGGCAGGTGCCAACAGAGAATGGAGCAAATGGCTGAGCACTCCGACATCAAAAAATACCCACCGTGTCCGAAACTTGCTCGTGGATGGTGGAAGCTCGAAGTCAATCCCCGCGCCAGCCGTCGCCGCCACGACCTGGAAGCTCAGGCAACCCGAGATATGCCGGGGATCAATCAGGTGCAACGAGAAGAAGTGGCGGAGAAGGGCCATGGAAGGAGCAATGCCCACCATGGCCTCACAAACAAAGGCGAAGACGGCAAGAAGGGTCATGGATTGGGGATCAAGGTGCAGCATGTGGATCTGATAATGGGCAAGCACTGCGTTGAAGAAGGCGGAGAAAGGAGGAACCAGGCCGGCCCAAAGGGCATCGATGAAGAATGGGACCTCGATGGCTGTCCGGTCGATGCGAGCACGAGACACAGGCCAGGACACCGTCCCTCCCCACTCATTTAAGCTGGAGGCGAGCATGGGACACACCTTGTCCATGGCTTCTTGGTTGAGCACCGGCGACCTGCCAACGACAGACTCAGTGGCCGGGCATGGCCCGACGGAGGACAGGGGGCTCTTCCATTTCTCCGACTGGTCTGGTGCCATGGCAATGGGAGGATTGAGCTCAGATCGTATCGGGAGGAGAGGCTAAGCTTCGAGGAAGAGGAAGAATTGGAGAGTGCGCCGTAACAACGGGAGGGAAACCATTTAGACCGCGGTGGCCGCCTTGCCAGGCGGGTATCAAGGCAGCGTGGGGAAGCGGAGACGCCCACATCCAATCAACTGCCAGGCGTTGACCGAGGCCGCAGGCTGTTGGGGCCCGTGGCACTCCGCACTTGCCATTTGGCTTCACCTCGAAGCCAAGCCCGAGCGCGCCTTGGGCCCGGGGGTCCCCAGACTTGCCTGCCTGCGACCCATGGTGTGGCTCTGCAAGCGGTCCCGTACGACCCATCTTCACCAACAAGCATTCGAGACCCTCGGGAGGGGCGAAGCCTCGCGAGGCAGACGACACAAGACCTCCTCGGGAGAGGCCTCACCAGGCTGGCTCGCGAGGGGCGGAGAGATCAAGGCAATGCAAACCCCGCGAGGTTCCAATGACGTGAGACATGACGATCGAGACCAGGCGGGCGCCAGGCGGGTGCCAGCGCGCGTAGTGTCCTTGCTTCCTTTTTGGTGCAAAGGAGGCAAGCGCAGGCGAGGAGTACCGAGGCATCAAGAAAAGGTTTCCATATCGGTGCAACAAGACCAAGACTAGCAGGACGGCAAGACGGATGTCACCATGGAGCCCAATGCGGCGTCACCACCAGACCCTTTGGCAGGCGAAGACTGCTTTTGTCAGGATAGCTTGTACTAGTTGTCCCCTTTCAAATTGGCCGTTGTGGCATCCCTTCCCGCTCAATATTTGGGGAGAGGACCAGGGCCTCTATAAATAGGATTAGCCACCGTAGTAGTAGGCAACTGAGCCTTAGCCATCTCATCTTGGATTAGATCCAACCCATCCTCACACCAACCAAGCACAAGAGCACCTCACCTCAGGAGGCTGTTCTTCCCCTTGTACTGTTCATCCTCAGCCCGAGAGGCAATCCACGACACCACAGTGGATTAGGGTATTACACCGCAACGGTGGCCCGAACCCGTATAAATCTTGCGTCTCTTGTGTTGCGAGTTCATCGAGCTAGCCTTGGAGATCGTAGCGAGACTGAGGGCGTGATTTGGTAGTGGGAGATCTTCGTGCGCACCCCAGTGTTCGAACCTTGAGGGTTTTGCTGGAACCCGAGATCCGACACCTTCTTCACCACCAAAGGGGAACTAAGTATCGGGTATGGGCGCTCCCCTTGGCTTCCGCCAAGCTTGGGGGAGGTGCCCCGGTATCGTATCATCCCACTATCTTTTTGCTTTTACTTATTTTAGTTCGATCTTTTTTATTTAGATGAATAAAAGTTAGTTAGATCCTTTCTTCCTTGAGAGTTTGCTTAGTGATCTATCCTTGTAATAGTGTGCAAGTTATATAATAAAGTTTAGTTTGAGTTTTTTCTTTCATTACTTTCATGTTGCAATTAAGAAAATAAATAAGAAAGAAAAATAAATAATGAAGAGATCATATACTAATCCTATGGTAGGTGATGGCACCACATAAAGAAAAGTATAAGTATAAAATTTTATTAGAGATTGACAAACATAGTATTAGTCAATGATGCAACTCATGAAAGAATTAATAAGGGAAGAGAAGATTCACCAATATACTATCTTAGAAATCTTTTGTGATTGTGATCCCTCATCAAAATATTATATGCCAAAATTGTTGACGTTGGACAAGGAAGACAACTTAATCGTTTATGTGTGTTTATATTCATATAGAAGTCATATTGTCATATATCCTTCAACATGTGGTGCTTGCCCCCTATCTTTGCTAGCCAAAAATTCAGCACTAAGTAGAGATACTACTTGTGCATCCAAAAACCCTTAAACCTAAATCTTATTTTCAAGTGTCGACCATGCCTACCTAGGGATTAAGCAAGATCCCTCAAGTAAGTTTTCATTGGTGCAAAAAGGCAATAAAAATTGCTTCTAAATGTGTGAGATCATTTAGTGTAAGAGAAAATTGAGCATTGCACGAACTTGTGATGGTGAATAATAGAAGCGACAAACTGCATTATAAAGGTTGCTATCATAACGGGCAATGCAACGTGACGTTCTTTTGCACCAAGGGGTTGAGCATACAAACAAATAAGCGCATGTTAACCTCTGCTTCCCTCTGCGAAGGGCCTATCTTTTACTTTTATGTATTTACTTTTATGCGAAGAGTCAAAGTTTTCCTTCTATTCCTTTTTATTTTTCTCCTTTGGCAAGCATCATGTGGTGAGGGAAGATCTAGGCACATATGTCCAGTTGAATATAGATAGCATGAGTTATTGTTGACATCACCCTCGAGGTGAGTACGTTGGGAGGCGAAACTATAAGCCCCTATCTTTCTATGTGTCCGGTTGAAACATTTTGCTCATGTGTACGCGGTGAGTGTTAGCAATCATAAAAGACTATATGATGGTTGAGTATGTGGACTTTCCTAAAGGCTCTGATACGTGACCCTTCCTGAAAAGATGATGAATTATAGTTGCAAAGTTGACTGAGAACATAGTTTGTTGGTTTTTAATAGAGTTTTTGCTTTATACTTCAATTGTGTGATGAATTGTTACTTATTCATGAGAAGTATATGATAAAAGTTCTATGCTAAAAGTCTTATGTTTAATTTTGTTGCTGTTATAATAATCAACATGATGCTTCTATGTCCGTATTTTATTTTTATTGACACCTCTCTCTCAAAGCATGTTGACATGTTTCTCGATTTCGGTTTTCGCTTGAGGGCAAGCGAAGTCTAAGCTAGGGGGAGTTGATACGTCCATTTTGCATCATGTTTTCTTACTGCTATTTATGCAGTTTTTATCCATAATAATGCTTTTTGGAGTAATTCTAATGCCTTTTCTCTCATAATTTGCAAGGTATACACCAAGAGGGAGAATTCCGGCAGCTGGAAATCTGGACCTGGAAAAGCTACGTCAGGCTACCTATTCTGCACAACTCCAGACAAGCTGAAACTTCACGGAGATTTTTAATGGAATATTTGAGGAATATTGGAGCAAATAACTACCAGAGGGGGCCCACTAGGTGGGCACAACCCACCTGGGCGCGCCAGGCAGCCCAGGCGTGCCCTGGTGGGTCGTGCTCACCAGGCCCACCTCCGATGCCCATCTTCTGGTATATAGGTCATTTTGACCTGAAAAAAATAAAGAGAAGACTTTCGGGACGGAGCGCCGCCGGCTCGAGGCAGAACTTGGGAAGGAGCACTTTTGCCCTCCGGCGGAGCGATTCTGCCGAGGGAACATCCCTCCCAGAGGGGGGAATCATCGTCATCATCATAACCAACAACCATCCCATCTTGGGGAGGGCAATCTCCATCAACATCTTCAACAACATCATCTCATCTCAAACCCAAGTTGTCGGTGGGAAACGATACCTATGGGATCACTAGAATCCCTTTCTGCGGTTGCGGGGCGTGGGGGTCGTGAGAAGAGCGGATCGAGCAGGCAGTACACGATTCCTTTACCCAGGTTCGGGCCGCGAAGATGCGTAAAACCCTACTCCTACTTTGGTGGATTATATGTGTGTGTTCTTGAGCTACCTATGGGGCGTGAGGACCTACAAAAAGCCAAATCCTCCTCCTGGTCGACTGGGGCCTCCTTTTATAGGGAAAGGGGCTGCCACAGTGGCACACAGGAGGTGGAAAGGGTACAGTGATGCGAGATTATCCCTCGCATTACATGACAAGGTGCATTTAATGTGCCTTGCTTAGGTGTCCTAGCTTTATCGGGGGCGGGGGAGAGCCCTGTCTCGTCCGTCGCCGCTCTCTCCCGCGTCGACACGCGCCCTGGCCAGCGGCGCCTGCGATGCCATGTAGGCGGGCAGGCAGCTGAGGTGGCGCAGCGGTGGGTCTCCACGGGGATCTGCATGCCACCACGCAGGTGCCTGCCCAGCTGGTTGGGTCGGCAGCTGCATGCGAACGGTGGTGGAGGCGTGACTGGTGCGGGTCCGATGGTGGCCCCGCGGGCGTCCTTGGCAAGGGCCTTGCCGCGGCCCCGACAAGGGTCTTGTCGGGGTCCCGACAAGGGTCTTGCCATGGCGCCTGCTGCCATCCCCGGCAAGGCTCTTGCCGGGGGCCTTGTGGTTTTCCTTGGCTGGGATCCCGCAAAGGACCATCATCTTCTAAAGTGTGCATCTGATCTTGAATGTCTTCACAAAGATCTGCATACCACCACGGGGATGCCTCCCGAATCCTTTCCCCATGGGGGCAGTGGACTCAAGGGTGACCCGCTCCGTAGGTGTGGGGCGAGTTGCCACGGCAAGGGTCTTGCAGGGTTTGCCTCCCGGCAAGATCCCGCTTCGTACCCTTTGCTGTTTGTGGTCTTGGTCTTGGCGTCGTTCTCCTCCTCTTTGGCTTCGGCCTTACCTTGGTTTCTACCTCCCTCACCGGGCTTGGTGCGGCGACGCCCGTGGCTCAGACTGCCCGTGCACAGTCATAGGGGTACAAAAAGTGTACCCCTCTTTTTGTACACCGACAGGAGCCCGCGGGCCTGGGCCACACATAAGCGCTGCGTGTTGTTGGGCCAGGCCCAAGAACGGTGCGCGGGCAGGCAGGGCGGTTTTTACCGCGGTAAGTTTCTTCGCGCGCTGCGCCTCCCACGCTTCCCGCGCGTGGCGCGTCGTGGGGAGGCGTGCGTGAGTGGGCGGCATGCATGAGGCTGGCCTCTGCACGCATGCGTCACGTCGTAGTAAAAAGTGGGCGGCTCGCGTTTTCCCCATAAACGGAGGGAAGCGCGGAGGCGCGACCCATTTACTGGACGGGGCCGAGGCGTGGTCTTTCAAGGCGCCCACTCCCTTTAATCACGGGGCGGGGAGAAGTCACCTCACCCGTCGCTTTGGTCCTGCACGTTCGCCACACGACGCTCATGCGCCTGGGGTGGTAGTTAGTGGAGGCGGGAAGCCGGGCCGTCGCCGGCTGGGGCGGCGGATCGGCCCCGGTCTCCTGCGCCATTCACGTCTTCATTGGCAGAACGGGGCGGTCGAGCCCTCACCCTGCTCCTTTATAAAGAGCGGGGGGGGGGGGGGGGGGTGGTTCGGTGCCCTGCGTTCCTCCATCTCACTTCTTCAGCTTCTGCTCCCCTTCCTCTAATTCGCCATGGAGAAAGGGAACCCTGGTCCTTCGACGGTGGCGACGAGGGTCGCCGCTCGACAACGTGTCCCTCCTTCTCCTACACCTGCGGTGGCAGAGCCAGCCACGAGGGGAAGGGGGAGAGGGCGAGGCCGAGGCGCTCGGGGAAGAGGAGGACGGGGCGGCGCGCCGGCTTTGCCTCCACCAGCAGTTCCTCTCCCTATGGAGGGCCACGTTGGGGACGACCCTTGTGAGTTCTTCGTCAGGCTGCGGCGGCCGCCTCGCCGTCGTCTTCGTCTTCCGACTCCATTCGCGAGCGAGATGGAGCTGGACCCGCCCGAGATACTGAGGCTGCACATGAGGGGCTGTGGAATCAGCGGTACGCGAGTCCGCGTCGACTTCCCAAGCCCTAATGTGATGTATCTTGGTCAAGGGTGGAAGACGTTCGCCCATATCCACCGCCTGACGGAGGGGCTCACCCTCCATTTTAAGCTGATGGAGGGCGGTCTCCTCTCCGTCAAGGTCTTCGGGTGCTTCGGGACCCGGGCAAGGTGCTGCGTGGAGAGCTCCTCCGATAGCGAAGACTCCTCCTCGAGCGGGAGTGACGAGGAGGACAGCGGCAGCGACGACGAGGGTAGCGGGCGGCAGGATGACGGGTTCGACTAGGTGTCGGGCGCCGCTCCGTGCGGCACCGGCGACCCCATCATCTGTGTCGCCGGCTCCTTGAACTTCTCGGGGTCGTCTCCTTGGGCGGCTGGCGTTGGGAAGCTGCGGAAGAGGAAGAGGGCATGCGGCAAGGCCGTCAACTCGGAGTACGTGGGCACGACGCCTTCGACGCGTGCTGACGTCCTGCCGCCTCGTCTTCGAGCTCTGCCTCCGGTGCTGCCATCACCATCCAGCCTTTGGACGACCACCGAGACGTTCTCTTGGTGTCTTCTGCCACCAGTAGCTCGTCTAGGCGCCCCTTTTGCCCCTTTTCGCCTCCTTGACCTGCCTCCTGAAGAGAGGAACAAGAAAGGGATTACGGGCACCTTATCTCTTTTTAGTTTGTAAGCCTTCGGGCCTTAGCTGAATTTAAAGCTTGTAATCCCATCATTCATGTTTTTCATTCTCCATGAACTGTACCTGAGTGGAATGTTTTTAATGAAAAAGGGATGCTTGCCGGGTCACTTGTCTTGCGGGTGGAACCCACGTCAAGGGGTAAATCCTTGATATCTTTAAGATAGACATTTCCTTGCCCGGCAGCAGGACCTGCCGTCTTCCCACGTCGCTCGACCTTTCTCACGCTTTCGGCAGAGGCAGGGATGAGGCGGGTTCAGGCTCCTCGTTTCGTCCCTTCGCTGCCGCGACTACGACCAAACCTGGCCCCAGGAACGAGCCCTAGGGCCTAGAGTTAGGGGAGCACGGTAGCTTTAGGAAGAAACGAGGTTTCGCATACCTTAGTCCATAAGAGAATGCATGATAAGGGATGAAGAACTTATCTGAAACTGCAGCCCCCGGCAACTCTGGTTCGCCGTGGGTGAACCTTTGTACTTGCAGCCCCTTGCAACACTGGCTTGCCGGGGTCCAGATGCTGGTCCGTCCCTCTTCTCCCTTTTTTTATCTTCAAGTGATCCGGCAAGGATATCCGAGCCCTGCGAATCAAAGGAGACAAAAGAACGGCAAAGAGACGCACACTCGACCTCTAAGCTAGGGGTTAGCCGCCGCTAAGCACTATCAACCCTAACCAAGGACGAGACTCGATCTAGCATGCATGCTATAACTTAGGGCGCCAGCGCTTCATTTATGCTCAGGTTCTGCGCCTGGCTTTGTACAAAGGGTTACATGCATCATCAGCAATGCTTGTACAAAAGGTGGCTTGCCGGGAGGCCCAACAAGCTGCGCCTTATGGGTAAAACTTGCGAAGATGCTCGATGTTCCAGGAGTTGCTCACTGGAATGGCATCTTCGGCCTCTAGGCGGACTGCGCCGGGCCTGGTGACTCGTATTACCCGATAAGGGCCTTCCCACTTTGGCGTCAACTTGTTGGAATTCTTGGCCGATTGAACGTGCCGAAGAACAAGGTCGCCTTCCTCAAGGCTCCGGGCACGAACCTTGCGGCTATGGTAGCGGCGCAAGGCTTGATGGTAGCGTGCTGCTCTCACAGCCGCCCGAAGACGATCTTCCTCAAGGAGCAGTGCGTCGTCTTGCCGCAGTTGCTCTTGCTCAAGCTCATCATAAGCGAGCACTCGAGGTGACCCGTATATGAGTTCAGTGGGGATAACTGCTTCTGCCCCGTATACCAGGGCAAAGGGTGTCTGGCCAGTGGCTCGATTTGGTGTCGTCCTGATTGACCAAAGAACCGTCGGCAACTCATCAATCCAGCGCCTTCCGCTCTTGTGCAGCCGTTGTGGGTGATGATCCGGTTGGGTACACCGTAACGGCACACTAGCCCCTTGAAGAACTTGACGGCTGACTGAGCTGTGACCTTCCTCACTGCCTCCACTTCTGGCCACTTTGTGAACTTGTCGATGGCTACGTACAAGTACTCAAAGCCCCCGACAGCGCGGGGGAAAGGGCCCAGTATGTCGAGCCCCCAGACCAAGAAGGGCCAGGAGAGAGGAACGGTTTGAAGGGCTTGAGCTAGTTGATGAAGCTTTCTTGAATGGAACCGACACGCCTCACACCTGGTGACGAGTGTCGTTGCATCCTGGAGTGCGGTGGGCCAGAAGAAACCCTGCCGGAATGCCTTGCCGGTAAGGGCTCTCGACCCAATGTGGGATCCACATATGCCTCCATGTATCTCTGCCAACAGCTCCAATCCTTCCTCTCGAGGGATGCACTTCAATTTCACACCGTTCGGTCTCTTCCTGTACAGGACGTCATCGACGAACTGGTACATGGCAGAGCGACGGGCTACTTTTTCCGCTTCTTCCTGGTCCTCAGGAAGCTCCCCTGTCTGGAGGAATCAGACGGTATGCTGTGCCCATGCTGGAGCCTGAGGCTCGACGGCGAGGACTAAAGGCATTTCCTCTGCTATAGGGGCGGCTATCTCGACGGCAAGAGCTTGACATCATGCCGGAGCTAGCCGTCCCATGGCGGGTTCAGTGTCCTCGGCAACATCCTTGCCGGCGGCTCCGGGGAGCTCGGCGGGGAAGTACTTGCCGGGTCCTGATTTCCTTCTCTTGTTCTGCTCTGTTGATGGATCAATGGATGGCTGAGTCAGCTGAAGCACAAAGGTACCTGGTTCCACAGGTAGCTTGAGGGCAGCGCGCTTCGACAGGTAATTGGCGATATCGTTCTCCGTCCAGGGAACGTATTCAGCCTGGATACCGTCGAAACGCTCTTCCAGCTTTCTCACTTCATCAACGTATGCCTTCATCAACGGGCTCTGGTAATCCTTATTGACTTGCTTGACGACAAGCTGCGAGTCGCCCCTGACGATGAGCTTTTTGATTCCGAGGTCCGCCGCGATCCAAAGACCGGCAAGCAGCCCTTCGTATTCCGCCGTGTTGTTTGTTGACTCCTCCCTGGGGAAGTGCATCTGGATCACGTACTTGAGGTGCTCTCCGGTGGGGGCGACGAGCAATACGCCAGCCCTGGCACCCTGGAGGGAGAAAGCCCCATCAAAGTACATAATCCAATCGCAACTTGCCTCCTTGGAGGGGAGAGCAGTCTCTTGGGCTTCTTCGTCAGGTGTGGCGGTCCATTCTGCAATGAACTCCGCCAGGACTCGGCTCCGGATCGTCGAATTACTTTCAAACTTGAGGCCAAAGCTGGACAACTCCAGTGCCCATTCCACAATCCTCCCCATCGCATCTGGGTTGTGCAATATCCGCTGCAGAGGGAGGCGAGTGACGACAGTGATCTCGTGTGCCTGGACGTAGTGACGCAGCTTCCTCGAGGCCATGAGGAGGCCGAAGAGCAGTTTCTGCACACCGGTGTACCTCGACCTAGCCCCCTGGAAGAGGGAGCTAACGAAGTAGACCGGGCGCTGCATCACTTTCTTCTTTGGCGGCACCTCGATCAACTGTGTCGCCTCCGCACTGGTGGCGTCGGGCTCTGTTGCTGCCATTACCTTGTCGTCGACCTCCCTCTGCGCCACTAGCGCGGCGCTGGCCACCTGGTTCGTTGCCGCTAGGTATAGCAGCAACGACTCCTGGGGCCTGGGCGCAACTAGTGTTAGTGCGGAGGAGAGGTACTTCTTCAAATATTGTAATGCCGCTTCGGCTTCTAGTGTCCACTCCACCGGGCCCGCCTTTTTCAGGATCTTGAAAAAGGGAAGGGCGCGCTCGGCGGACTTGGATATGAACCTGCCCAGGGCAGCGACGCAACCAGCAAGCCGGCGCACATCCTTGATTCGCTTGGGTGCTTTAATCTGCTCTATAGCTTTGATCTTGTCCGGGTTGGCCTCTATCCCCCGCTGCGACACAAAGAACCCGAGAAGCTTGCCAGACGGGACGCCAAAGACGCACTTCTCAGGGTTCAGCTTGAGGTTGATCTTGCGCAGATTTGCAAATGTCTCCCGCAAATCTGATATGGGGGTGGCCCTGTCCTTGGTTTTGACCACTATGCCATCCATATAAGCCTCCATATTTCTATGGAGCTGGGGCTCAAATCCAATCTGGACCGCCCTCGCAAACGTCGATCCAGCACTCTTCAACCCAAAAGGCATCCGTATGAAACAATACGTACCACATGGGGTGATGAACGCTGTTTTCTCTTCGTCTTCTTTCGTCATGAAGATCTGGTGGTAGCCGGAGTAGGCATCGAGGAATGACAACAGATCACACCCAGCCGTGGAGTCAACAATCTAGTTGATGCGCGGCAACGGGAAGGGGTCTTTAGGACAAGCCTTATTGATATCTGTGTAATCAATACACAGCCTCCACTTCCCATTTGCCTTGCGCACTACGACCGGATTGGCCAACCACGTCGGATGGAGCACTCCTCTTACCAAACCCGCTGCCTCCAGTTTCCGGATTTCTTCATTGATAAACTCTTGTCGTTCCAAAGCTTGCTTTCTGACCTTCTGCTTGACGGGACGCGCATGAGGACAGACAGCAAGGTGGTGCTCAGTCACCTCCCTGGGAAGGCCGGGGATGTCGGAAGCTTGCCATGCAAACACATCGACATTCGCCCGCAGGAAGGTGACGAGCGCGTCTTCCTATTTGTCGTCAAGGGTGGAGCTTATGGTGAAATCTCCTCCCGTGCCATCCTTGTTGACGGAAACCTTCTTGGTTCCCGGCGGCGTGGCCCTGGACTTCTTACTTCCGCCGGCGGAGCTCTTTGACACGTCCTCGACGGCAGCGCTACACTCCGAAGAGGTGCGCTTGCCGGAGTGGGTGTCTGAGGTCTCACCGGCTTTCTTCTTCTTTTTCCCCCCGGGGTCCCGGCAGCAGGAGCGAGTGCCCCAGCGGCGGCAGCTGCTGCGACTGCTTGCTGGTACACTTGATCAGCGCAAATCAGCGCATCCTTCTTGTCGAAGGGGATGGTGATGACCGTCATGGGCCCTAGCATTTTCAGGGTATTGTAGGCGTAGTGCGACGCCGCCATGAACTTGGCCAGCGCTGGGCGGCGAAGGATCCCGTTGTAGGGCAAGGGGATCTTGGCAACATCTAACACAATCCTCTCCGTCCTGAAGTTCAGGTCGCTCCCGAAAGTTACGGGCAACGTGACCTTTCCCTTGGGTTGGCTTCTCCCCGGGCTGACCCCTTGAAACGTGCCCGTTTCCTTGAGGTCTCCATCAGGGATCTGCAGCTTCTCGATCACGGCAGGCGAGATCAATTTCAGACCGGCCCCGCCATCCACTAACATTTTTGTCACCTTGAGGTTGCGTATTGTTGGCAAAACAACAACGGCAAGCACCCGACCGCAGTAGTGCGATCAGGGTGGTCCTCAAAGTCAAAAATGATAGGTGTGTTGGACCACTTCAGCGGCCTCTGGGCATCAAACGACGGCTCTGCTGCTGTAACTTCTCGCGCCCACTATTTAAGCCGGCGTCGAGAAGCATGCAGCGAAGCGCCGCCGTCAACGCACATGGCCTCTGTAGCTTTCTGAAACTCTTGGTCGCCGGACTCGTCGTCCTCTTCGTGATCGTCATCTTCTGGCTTTCTGTCATGGCCCCGAGCGGACCTCTCTTGTTGCTTATCCTTGCCGCGACGGCCCGCCTGGCCGTCGCGTTTCTTGCCGGATCCCTCAGCACCGTCTTGACCCTTCTCCTTGTCCCGCCTCTCGTATTCAGCCCTCTGCTTCTCAGCGAGGAGCTCAACCTGCCGGCAGTGTTGGAGAGCATGGCCTTTGGTGCGATGGATCTTGCAGTATCGCTTATCGGAGTTGCGTGGCTTCTCGGCAACCGCCAAGGCCTGGCAGGCGACACATCCGGCAATTTCCTTGCCGGGGTCACCTGCCTTGGTGATAGAGGCGGAGTGTCCCGATCTTTCGATGAGATGATAACTATCGATTTGGTGAAAGTGACTTTAACGATCCGACTACAAACGTGCACGACGTTGCACCTTAGCAATCGCGAGTATATATGAAGTATTGATAATGGTGGGAATCCGTAAGCGGTCTTGGTCTGGTCGTTGGACACAAACGAAGTACACGAAGTTGCAATGGCTAACTTTTAACTAAACAAATCCCCAGGAAAAAGCTACTAGGTGGATCTACTTATATAGTTGCAAGGGGTGGCGGCCAAGGAGGTGGGAGGACGTCCCAAGGCAGCCTAACACCAACCCTAGGTCGTACAAGGCTCATGGGCCCAAGTGGAGGTGATGCAACACCTTTGGACTTGTTGTTTGACTCGGATTCTGCTGCAGCATCAGATTGTTTCGTCCATATCTCAATGCTCCGAATGAATTTAAGGGTGAATCCAATTAGAGTGGAAAGAGGACAAAATCTACTTTCCAACAAAAAAGAATCACCCAATTCGGAGTCCGTATGAAAAAGTTCTTGCCGTTTTGAGTCAGGTATGTCTGTGCAGTCCGAATCTGAATCCAGAACGTGAGAGACTTGGAATCTATCTTCTCCTGGCCCAAAAGTGACGTGAAGGGACTTTTTGAACAACACCTAAACTTCTCTTTTTCCCTTATCTTCATATGTGGATTGTACAAATGTCCCATACACCTGCAATTAGGCAAAACACAAAAGTGTGTGAAGTATTTTTGTTCTGGATAATATAAATAGATTATTGAATAGTTGACACTAGAAATCACCTGACAAATATGTATGTATGCAATATTTTTGGTCGTATCCAAGGTAGTCATGTCCTCATCATCCTCCCCTTCTTGAAAATAAAGCCGTCCTCGGCGTTGCTTTATCTGAAATGTGGCTAACAAAAGAGACAAGGTGTACATGTTGTATATGTATATGTCATCAATTTTTACTTCCCGTGGATTTTGCACATAAGACACATGTATACATGAGTAACTTTCATAGTGAATAAAATATAAAGCCAAAATATTATCACAAGAAGTAGAAGGCATGAAAGTATTCCAACTCAGTTTGCACATATAAGTGAAGCTCTTATTCATATGAAAAGATTGACAATATTCATCATTAAACCATCCCAATATTGGTGAATAAACCTTACTTGCGTCAAATTTAGATGATACAACATGCTTAAATAAGCAAACATGCAATAAGTCATTTGACACAGAATCATCACCAAGATTAGAGGTCATATCAAAATGATTAAACATTGGTTCTTTTGCATCAATAGTTAATTCATTGGGTGCACTCAAAATTGTTGGTATTTTAGTTGTTTGATCACATGACGCATTCATGACAGTAACATGATTCTCTAAAATAGGTGATGCACTCAAATCAACAGGTAACTCAACACATAATGTATTCAAGTTAACTAGGCATGCATCATTCTCATGTGAAGTTATATCATCAATACCTTTACAGTTACCTTGTCGCAAACATGTAGCTGATGTAGGTACGGATGATGGCAATGTACCATACTCTTGAGATGATGTCGTGCTCACAATCTGAGGTGTGGCTGCTCTAGTAGGTGCAACGGTGGAGGAACCAAGCGGTGGTGGTGAGCATGAACTAGAATAGTAGTTGTTGTAGTCACCCAATGCATCCTCCTGTAACTGTCTCTCAAAGGTACAAGCACGAACATACATACCAGTAATGCAACGAGGAATATACTGAAATCGTGCCTGAATATCATGGTTCAAACCACCAAAAAATCTATTCATTGTATCATCCTCAGATTCTTCTATGTCACAATGATGCATATAAGATTTGAACTCTTGGTAGTAAGCATGAACAGTGTTACTGCCTTGTTTTAATTGTTTCAATTTGCTAAGCAATTCACGACGATAGTAAGGAGGAAAAAAATGTTGTCTCATTAAAACTTTCAAATCTTTCCAAGTTGTGGGTTGGTTATCAATGTTTTTCTTACAATGCACACTCCACCAAGCAGAAGCAAAACCAGTAAATGCTCTAGTGACAGCTTGTACTCGCTCAAGTTCAGAAAAGTCATGGTGACTAAAAACTTGTTCTACTTCAAGCTCCCAAGCTAGATAAATAACAGGATTAAATCTACCCTCAAATAACGGTAAAGAGATAACCTGACCATGTGCTTGTGTGTGTTGTCCCAACTCTCGTGATGGTGATGATGTGTCCGTCGTCCAAGAACTTCTGTCTCCGGAACCTGTCATGATTAGTAGAAACAAGAAACAAAATTCGAGAATAATGTTCCTATGAACTACTAGGATGTGGTTGTAAAGTGCTCACAGTAAAGCAAATATCAATATCTTACAAGTTCTTACCATGCGGCAGGTGGTGAAAGGCAACCAGCGGTGTCAAATAACTCTGAAGATTGTGTAAAGCGATTGCTAGGGGAACATACGTATACACGGTGTAGAAATATGTGGAGCTAGGTTGGCTATATATGGTAGCAAAAGATTAGCAACAATCAATTCAAAGATGCAATGTTGAATAAACGCTCAACGACGGTACTGTGCTGGTCCTAGGCTAGACCGTGCTAGAGACGCGAGCCTAGAACACTAAAAAAATCACGGCGCGACACGTAACAAAGGCGGAGCACACTCTAAATATCTTTCTTTTCTCCTTTTTTCACGGAATTTTTTTCACTTTTTTTCTCTTTTTTTCCTCTTTTTTTTCTCACTTTTTTTCTTTTTTTTCTTTTTTTTCACAAACAAGCTAGATAAGATGCAGATTGGATCTAGTGATGACGCGAACGACCTCAAGTATGATTATGACAATGAATGATGGGGAGTACGTGGTGGAAATTGATGGATGGCGGTGGTGGACAACGGATGCAATAATGAGGCGGTGGTGGTATATGGCAACGACAATGAAGATGGTGCAGCGGTGGCGTGACAAACTGTGAACAGAACTCGAAACTCTAAAGTACTAGACACTAAGACCAGCAACTCGACACGACGATGCAACCGATAATTCAATACTGCAAACAATGAAAAGAAAATTGCAAAGGCTCAGACTGGCTTGGACAAAAGGATGAATAGATCTAACTTTTTTTATGGCTTTTTCTTGGACAATAGGTAAGAAAATAATTCTAATCTTGGGGAAATTGGAAATTCTCACCGAGCAACCTGAAAACTGATACCACTTGATAGAGGCGGGGTGTCCTGATCTTTCGATGAGATGATAACTATCGATTTGGTGAAGATGACTTTGACGATCCGACTACAAACGTGCACGACGTTGCGTCTTAGCAATCGCTAAACCAACTTCGAGAGGTTACTGACCACGCCGGAGCACAATCAACCTGACCACCAAGGTCTATTCCTGCAAGCAATCGAAGAACAAGCAAGAATAGGATAAAAGCAATCTGAATATTGCGAGTATATATGAAGTATTGATAATGGTGGGAATCCGTAAGCGGTCTTGGTCTGCTCGTTGGACACAAACGAAGTACACGAAGTTGCAATGGCTAACTTTTAACTAAACAAATCCCCAGGAAAAAGCTACTAGGTGGATCTACTTATATAGGAGCAAGGGGTGGCGGCCAAGGAGGTGGGAGGACGTCCCAAGGCAGCCTAACACCAACCCTAGGTCGTACAAGGCTCATGGGCCCAAGTGGAGGTGATGCAACACCTTTGGACTTGTTGTTTGACTCGGATTCTGCTGCAGCGTCAGATTGTTTTGTCCGTATCTCAATGCTCCGGATGAATTTAAGGGTGAATCCAATTAGAGTGGAAAGAGGACAAAATCTACTTTCCAACAAAAAAATAATCACCCAATTCGGAGTCCGTATGAAAAAGTTCTTGCCGTTTTGAGTCAGGTATGTCTGTGCAGTCCGAATCTGAATCCAGAACGTGAGAGACTTGGACTCTATCTTCTCTTGGCCCAAAAGTGATGTGAAGGGACTTTTTGAACAGCACCTAAACTTCTCTTTTTCCCTTATCTTCATATGTGGATTGTACAAATGTCCCATACACCTGCAATTAGACAAAACACAAAAGTGTGTGAAGTATTTTTGTTCTGGATAATATAAATAGATTATTGAATAGTTGACACTAGAAATCACCTGACAAATATGTATGTATGCAATATTTTTGGTCGTATCCAAGGTAGTCATGTCCTCATCACTTGGTCTTCTTGGTGGAGCCAGTGTCGTCAGACCCCTCGACGGCAAGCACAGCTTTCCCTTTGCGCTTCCTGTTGCGGTGCCGACCTTTCTTCGCCGGGGCGGCAGTGTCCTCTTCGGAGGAGTCGGTTTCCACGCCGGCATCTTCGCTGGGGTACTTCCTCCCCTCTTTAGCCCGGGCACACTTGTCCGCGAGAACATAGAGCTCCGCGACATCTTTCACCTTGTTCATCGCCAGCTCTTCATGCATCTTGCGGTTCCGAACGTTCTGATGGAACGCGCTGATGATTGCGGCGGGGTGAACATCTGGGATATTGTACTGTACCCGGCTGAACCTCTGTAGGTAATTGCGGAGACTCTCGCCTCCCTTCTGGGGAATGACGTGGAGATCACTCGCTTGGCCATGAGCTTGGTGACCGCTAGTGAAGGCGCCCACGAACTCATGGCACAAATCCGACCAGGAGGAAATGGAGTCTACCGGCAAGTGCATCAACCGTGACATGGCGTTGGGTTTAAGAGCCAACGGGAAGTAATTTGCAAGCACCTTATCGTCACGAGCTCCGGCAGCCTGCATCGCGATGGTGTAGATGCTGAGGAACTCGGATGGGTGGTCCTGCCGCCATACTTCTCGCCCATGTCAGGTTTAAAAGTGCGGTGAGTGGGCCACTAGAACTGCCGCAGCTCACGGGTAAAAGCCGGGCAGCCTACCTTGTAAGGCAGGCCCCCAGGGCTCCTCGGTGCTGGGTGGTCCACAGCAGGCCCCGCTCACCTATCTGACTGGTGGCGCGCTCCGCGCCGGCGCTCGATAGTGGTCCGAGCGTCTTCATGTTCCCGATCCCGAAGGACCAGGCGTTGGTCCTGGTGGGTCTGCGGGTCGGACGACGCTATGGAGATTTCGTCGCCCATGACGTCGCGACGGGCAAGTGTCCGTGGCATCGGGCGAGGAGGAGGCGAGTGCACCGTGGTCGTGGCACCGCCAGCCTTCCTGCCACCGGTACGCGGGACTCCGTCGGAACGTCAACCCGGAGGCTCCGTCGGGGTCGGCTCATCTTTGTTGGCCACCGCAACAAGGCTTCGGATGGTGGCTCTCCATTCGTCGAGTTTCCCCGTAGTGGGAGGAAAGTCGAGGAGCAACTGCGCGCGCGCCAGGGCCTCTGCTGGCATCGGTGGCAGCGAAACCTGCACGGATCGCGACGCGTTTCGACTTCTGACCACGTCAGAAGGTGCTCTAGCACGACCGCGCGGTCGCTCGCCGCCTTCATCAGCGCCTCGGCGAGCGGGCAGGTCTTATACATCCCGGGAGTGGCGCTTGGGGCTTTTCCTGCGGCGACGCCCGGGGTCTTCGGGGCGATCACGCCGCTCGTCGCACGCCGCTTGAGAGGAACGCGCCGTCGGCGCCGGAGTGGGAGTCCTGGAGGCCCTCGCGCCGCCAGCGGGCGGGGCAGCAGCGACCTCGAAAGGTCCCGCGCCACCTGCGGAGGGCCCGGCTCCGTTTTTGGATTTGGCGGAGTGCGGCCTGTTACCAGGCGCACGAACATCGCCGCCTCCCAAACTCCGGCTGCTGGGACGGTGTTGGTGTTCGCGAACAGCGCCCTGAGTCCTTTCGGCGACCGGTCCACTGCTCGCCCGCATCGGGACGGGATGCCCGGTGTCCGACGGGCCAACCGCCACCGTCTTCTTCTTCTTGGGCGCCATGACGATGAAGAAGCGTCGAACTAACTGCTAAAGCCGATTCTCACAATTGCGCAGCCCCTGCATGGCACGCCAAAGATGTCGGTGGGAAACGGCACCTATGGGATCACGAGAGTCCCTTTCTGCGGTTGCGGGGCGCGGGGGTCATGAGAAGAGCGGATCGAGCAGGCAGTACACGATTCCTTTACCCAGGTTCGGGCTGCGAAGTGCTTTGGTGGATTATATGTGTGTGTTCTTGAGCTAGCTATGGGGCGTGAGGAGCTCCAAAAAGCCGAATCCTCCTCCTAGTCGCCTGGGGCCTCCTTTTATAAGGAAAGGGGCTGCCATAGTGGCACACAGGAGGTGGAAAGGGTACAGTGATGCGAGATTATCCCTCGCATTACATGACAAGGTGCATTTAATGCGCCTTGCTTAGGTGTCCTAGCTTTATCGGGGGCGGGGGAGAGCCCTGTCTCGTCCGTCGCCGCTCTCTCCCGCGTCGACACGCGCCCTGGCCAGCGGCGCCTGTGATGCCATGTAGGCGGGCAGGCAGCTGAGGTGGCGCAGCGGTGGGTCTCCACGGGGATCTGCATGCCGCCACGCAGGTGCCTGCCCATCTGGTTGGGTCGGCAGCTGCATGCGAACGGTGGTGGAGGCGTGACTGGTGCGGGTCCGATGGTGGCCCCGCGGGTGTCCTTGGCAAGGGTCTTGTCGTGGCGCCTGCTGCCATCCCCAGCAAGGCTCTTGCCGAGGGCCTTGTGGTTTTCCTTGGCTGGGATCCCGCCAAGGACCATCATCTTCTAAAGTGTGCATCTGATCTTGAATGTCTTCACAAAGATCTGCATACCACCACGGGGATGCCTCCCGAATCCTTGCCCCATGGGGGCAGTGGACTCAAGGGTGACCCGCTCCGTAGGTGTGGGGCGAGCTGCCACAGCAAGGGTCTTGCCGGGTTTGCAAAAACCGCCTCCCGACAAGGATCTTGCAAGGGGGGCGCTTCGTCCCCTTTGCTCTTTGTGGTCTTGGTCTTGGCGTCGTTCTGCTCCTCTTTGGCTTCGGCCTTACCTTGGTTTCTACCTCCCTCGCCGGGCTTGGTGCGGTGGCGCCCGTGGCTCAGACTGCCCGTGCACTGTCATAGGGGTACAAAAAGTGTACCCCTCTTTTTGTACACCGACACTAGTTCATCTCTTGTGTTCAATCTCATTACCGGAACTATAGATTGGTGCCTGTGGGTGACTAGTAGTGTTGATTACATCTTGTAGTTGATTACTATATGGTTTATTTGGTGGAAGATTATATGTTCAGATCCATTATGCTATTTAATACTCCTCTCATCATGTGCATGATTATTATTTGTGAGTATTTACTTTTGTTATTGAGGCCACGGGAGACCGGTGCTTGATATTTTGATAGTATGTATGTTGTGATTCCCTTAGTGGTGTCTTGTGATCGTCGACTGCATGACACTACACCATATTTGGGACTAAGGGAATGCATTGTGGAGTAGCAATTAGATGATGCGTTGCGAGAGTGACAGAAGCATAAACCCCAGTTTATGTGCTATTCCGTAAGGGACCGATTGGATCCAAAAGTTTAATGCTATGGTTAGAATTTATTCTTAATACTTTTATCGTAGTTGCGGATGCTTGCAGGGGGGTTAATCATAAATAAGAGGTTTGTTCAAGTAAGAGCAACACCTAAGCACCGGTCCACCCACATATCAAATTATCAATGTAGCAAACACAAATCAAACCAACATGATGAAAGTGACTAGATGAAATTTCCGTGTACCCTCAAGAACGCTTTGCTTATCATAAGAGACTGTTTTAGCCTGTCCTTTGCCTCAAAAGGATTGTGCTACCTTTATGCACTTTTTTTACTACTATCGTTACTTGCTCGTTACAAATTATGTTGCTATCAAACTACTCCGCCATTTACAATTTCAGCACTTGCAGACATTACCTTACTGAAAACTACTTGTCATTTCCTTCTGCTCCTCGTTGGGTTCGACACTCTTACTTATCAAAAAGAGCTACAATTGATCCCCTATACTTGTGGGTCATCAAGGCCATGGGGTCCGTGGTGTGGGTATAGTGTACTAACCTCTACAGAGTGTGTGTTTAAATCTATCAATAGCCTCGCCCGCGGATATGGGCCCAGTTTGTAGTCGGTCACACTATGAGCCAACTATAATAATAAATTGATTAATAATAACCCCGGTTCGATGATGGGGAAGAGATGGGCTATGATCGAGAGAGGATCATGGAGGTATCGTGGATACCGAAGTTGGTTGATCCTTATGTGATCGCGAGATGATCACGGAGGTATCATGGATACCGATGTTGGTAATTTGATGCATGAGATGGTTATGAGGTAACCGCCGAAAAAGAGTAAGTTGGTGCATGATGTGGTTTACCTGTTGCATGTAGTATCATCATGTTCATATGCTCATGTTATGCTAATGTTGTTCTAGTTCTATCATGTTCACCTTGTGCATGCCATGTATCCTAATAGTATCGTGTTCATGATTGCTTTAACCTGCTAATGCCATGTTGTTGTTTGTCATGACTGCTTTTGGTTAATTGTGAGCTTGCAAGTACATTCAATGTACTGACCTGGCGTGTCATGCCAGTTTGCAGATCGTGCCTGGATTGATTTCTTGCTTGGTGTGGTTCCCGTGTCCGCGAGCTAGGATAAACGTTCCAGCCAGAGTTCTTGCGGATTGGAGTCTATCATCGTCATTCGTTGTTCTGCTGCCTTGAGTTGTTATGTTGCTTGCATAGAGAAACTATGGTTGGCGTAGCACCGCGTGCCGGTGTTATTCATTGTAATATCGTCGACCTTGTATTCATATTCGCATTGTAATAGACAGTTGGTTTGTTCTATGTTAAGCAGTGCCGTATTCCAGAAGACTTCACCTCGATCTCTAGGCTGGAATATGGGGCGTTCAGCTTTCTCTAAGCCGGGGTGCCACAAGGCTTGGTATCAGAGCAGGTCTGGCTGTAGAGCGTCCTAGTCCACTGGAATGTTAGAAAACGGTAGTATAGGGCCTGGTTGTTGCCCTTGCTTGCTGCATTTTGGTTGTTGCATTTGTTTGCTGCATATAGTCTTATTTGGTTACCCATAACCCCTGTTTCGTACGTAGATGGCAGTCAGTTTCCACGAGTCCAGTGCCCTCCCCAGAGCTCCCGGTGTTGTCCCTATTGCATTCAGTCCCACTCCTGCACCTCTGAGCTTTGCCACCTTCCTTGGCGACATGTGGCGTAACATTTATCCCCATGGAGATCCACCCCATTATCAAGTATTCCAGTATTCTGCCGGAGGAAGAATTCTGGAATATGTTGCTCATGTCCATCTGTCAGCCCCGATTCCTGTTGGTAAGCGCACCTACAATTTCAATGGTTGTTACGGTGCTACTCCTGAGCATGCCGTTCAGCTTTCCGCAATGGCAGGAACCACCGGTCTTCGTCATCAAGAGAGCATGGTGCAAGAGAACCGTGCTTATCACTACTATCCCACCATCATCGAGAATCCTAAGTGGATCAAATTCCAATCTGTCAACCCTGAAGATGACCCGAATATCCTCGCCATGTCCCGTTACATGACGGCCGAGTGTCTTCTTATTTCTGAATTGATCAAAGACGCCATTCGAGCCAGGAGATTGCTTGGTGCTTCCCTACCTTAGTCTCTGCCAGCTTCTCCAACCCATCCGCCTCATCCGTCCGGAGTTTTAGAGTCAACAGTTCCACTGGCTACTCCCTTAGCTTCTTCGCCAGCTCCCGAGTGTTTTCTCAAGCATAGGGTCTAGTCCTTTGTGTAGTGCATGTGCATCTGCTATAGTATCATGCTTGTGTGTGCCTGTGTGGAGTAGTTTTGTAGCTTGTTTGATGTGTGCTTTATTGCAATCGATCGTTTTCTCCTGCTTCTTTCTTTTCAATGTTCGGTGTTACCCCCTTATGGACAATTTTCTCATCAACCAACACCGGATCAGAAATAGCTATGAGAAGTACAGAGATACACCAAGGAACTTAGTTAAAAGCAATGATATTTTTAGCTGACAACATTGTATTGCAGACATCTGTTCTGAATACAAGTTATATTCTACTCATACTTTCAGTAACAAGTACCCGTCAGAGGTACGCCTTTATTGCAGCAATGGTTAAACCAGAAGGGGAGCAAAATTGGTTCCAAGGCCAACTATGCATTTGAAGTCAAAGGTATGGTCCGTACACAATGATTGATTCTGCCATGAGTCAGATTTGAAACATGCGACCCCCAAAAGTCAATCTGAATATGCAATGAATTCAGCGAGAAGGACAGTCAGACAATTCTTGTCATACAAGTAATCAGCAGCCGGGATGACAAGGATATATGTATATATATATATATATATATATATATATATATATATATATATATATATATATATATATATATATATATATATATATATCGGCGTTCTGGGAACGGGGGTCCCTAGACTTGCCTGCCTGCGGCCTGCGGCATGGCTTAAAGGGGGCCCAGCACGGCCCATCTTCATCAACACAAGACTCAAGACCCTCGTGAGGGGCCAAGCCTCGTGGGGCGGACGACACGGAGCTTCCTCAGGTGCGACCTCACCAGGCTGGCTCACGAGGAGGCGGAGAGATCAAGGCGGGATACCTCACAAGGTGCCCATGACACAAGCCATGACGACCAAGGGCGCCAGCCCGCGCAGTGTCTCCCTTTCCTCTTTGGTGCAAAGGGGGCAAGCGCAGGCGAGAGGATCAAGCAAAGGCATCCATTTCGGTGCAACGAGACCAAGACCAGTCCAACGGTGGGAAGGAGGTCATCGTGGAGCCCAGGACGGCGTCACCACAGAGCCTTTGGCAGGAGAGGACCAACATTAGTCAGGATAAGTGTACCAGATGTTCCCCTTCAAAATGGCCAATTGTTGGCGCCCTTCCCGCTCAATATTTGGGAAGAGGCCCAGGGCCTTTGCCTATAAATAGGACTAGCCACCCCCAGGGTATGGGATGATCGGTTCATCAGGCAACAGAGAGAGAGAGAGAGAGAGAGAGAGAGAGAGAGAGAGAAGGGCAACTGAACTCCTCCTAGCAGTTCATCGTCCTTGCTAAGAGCAGACCCTTGCGAGGCTGTTCTTCCTTGTATTGTTCATCTTCATCAGCCCAAGAGGCAATCCACCCACCACAAACTAGAGTAGGGTATTACCCCACAATGGTGGCCCGAACTAGTGTAAACCTTGTGTCTCTTGTGCTTTTCTTTGTGTAGTTTAGATCTTTGCGAGACGGAGAGGTAGAGGGCGAAGTCTCCGCGCGCACCCTAGAGTTCGAACCTCAAGGGTCTGCCGGAACCCGAAATCCGACAATATATATATATATATATATATATATATATATATATATATATATATATATATATATATATATATATATATATATATATATATATATATATATATATATATATATATATGTCTCCCGTTTGCAAGAAAAGCAGCACAGTATTTCTCAGTGAAGCGTACAAGGCAAGATTCCTCAATCTTCTTCAGTAAGATACTGCACAAGCTTCTGGCATAAGGTACCGAGTCTTCCCTAGCAAGTCTTTAAGGGGGGAAGCTTATGAGGTATGGTACCTTGTCTTCCTTAGTAAGCTATCCGCCGAAGGCTTCAAGTACAAGCCATCCAGTCTTCCTCAACATGATATCCCGGTGGCTTCCAACGCAAGCTGCCCAATCTTCTTCAGTACGACACTAGTGCAAGATATTAAACGATGAGTTGTCAACATATGAAAGTGTTTCCCAATAGTCAGATCTACAAAAGTAGGGTCAGAACCAAGAATCAGTTAGAACAAATGTATGCCTCGAGAATCAGATATTTCTACCTATGGTGAGTATACTGTCAAGTTCATGCAAGTCCCTCGCACAAGGAAGAATTTATGGAACGCATCTGCCAACCTTGCCGGTTATGCAAGGGAAAGAAAGCCGGCGCATGATGCAAGAATAGACAAGTCTTGAAGAAAGACAACAATTGAGACACCATCTTGGCAGTAATTATCGAGATCAGCCCTCGCACACCCGACAAGGTGATGTTATTAATCATGTCACTGTCCGGCATAGTCAGCAACAATAACGAGATCTGTCGACGTCCTGGGAACGGGGGTGCCCAGACTTGCCTGCCTGTGGCCCGCGGTGTGGCTCCACCAACGGCCCGGTACGGCCTAGCTTCAGCAGCAACAATGCAGGACCCTCGCGAGGCGGACGACACCAAGACCTCCCTTGGGGTGGCCTCACTAGGCTGGCTCCCGAGGAGCGGAGATATCTATGAAAGGGACACCTCACGAGGTTCACGTGATGTGAGCCATGACGACCAAGGCCAGGCGGGCGCCAGCAGGCGCAGTGTACCAGTTTCCTCTTTGGTGCTAAGGAGGCAAGCACAGGCGAGGAGTCCCGAGGCATCAGACAAAGGTTTCCATATCGGTGCAATAGGACCAAGACTAGCAGGATGGCAGGACGAAGGTCATCACGGAGCCCACGGTAGCGTCACCACTAGAGCCTTTGACAAGCAATGACCACCTTTTGTCAGGATAGCTTGTATTAGTTGTCCCCCTTCAAACTTGGCCGTTGTGGAATCCCTTCCCGCCTAAACATTTGGGAAGAGGACCAAGGCCACTATAAATAGGACCTAGCCACCACTATAGAGGAGAGGATGACCGAGAGATCATTCAGACCACCCTCACACTCACCAGCTCATCGAGCTTAAGAACACCTCACCTCCTGAGGCAGTTCATCACTCGTACTAGTTCATTGTCAGCTCCTCGAGGCAATCCACCACACACTGGAGTAGGGTATTACACCGCAAGGTGGCAAGAACCAGTATAAACCCTTGTATCTCTTGTTCTTCGTGTTCGTCGAGCCAGGCCGTGGGATCTTTGAGCGTGCGAGTTGGGGAGAGAGTGTTCTTCGTGTGCACCCCAGAGTTTGAACCTCTCAAGGGTTTGCCGGAGCCCGTGATCCGACATTTGGCGCGCCAGGTAGGGGTGCGCCAAAACCTCTCTTCCGCTGATCGACGTACCTATGCTCCACCACTTCCATGGCTGACACTCGCCGAGCTCGTGCTGAGCGCCGAGCTCGTGTTGAGCGCCAAGCCGCTCTCAACGCTTGCATCGCTCAGACGGCGCCCGTCGGCGAGCCTCCACGTTGCTCCTCATCACCCGGTGTGAATGCCGCCACCGGCCCGGCGAGGAACGAGTAGCAAGCTTCATTGCTCCACCCCTCGGTGCGGCAGGACGAACGCATAGCCACCCTGACGCTGATTCCGGCCGGCTCGTCCTCCCACGCTCATCGCGGACCCGCAGGCTGCGCTGCTCATGGCACGCGAGCTCCTGCACTACGGCCCCATCGACGACCTCTACGAAGACTGGCTGGACCGCATCGCCGAGCTCGTTAGCGCCGCCGGGGGCTCTCCTGCACCATCCCTTTCGCTGCCTCATCCGCCTCCTACAACGTTTCGCTGCCTCATCCGCCTCCTGCAACGGGCGACATAGCCCATGGAGCACCTCCGCCACCTCCACATCAGGACGTCCTCCTCGCACCAAGACGTGTGGCCCCGTGGCGCGACCCACCGGGCAGGGCGCCCGCGTGTGAAGAAGGAAGCTGCCAGGAAATCCCGCGGCCTCAAGAAGATGCTCCTGCACTCCTAGCACCACCATGACAAGATCACGCGCCACCTGCGGTGCCGGCGCGTGGGCACCAAGACCAGGCTCCACCTCCTTGACGGGCTCCAGTGACCACAGCGGGCTGCCGCACCTTCACCCCGAGCTGCACAGCATTGTCTGGCCCAGCAAGTTCAAGCCCGGCCTGCCTCTACACTATGATGGCACACCCTACCCTACAGAGTTCATGCAACTCTACGAGCTGAGCATCGAGGTGGCAAATGGTGATGAGAAGGTGATGGCGAACTGGTTTCCCATGGCTCTCAAAGACGGCGCAAGCTCATGCCTCCCGAACCTGCCCGCGGGATCGATCTCCTCCTGGGGTGAGATGCGCGAGTGTTTCGTCGCCAACTTCTAGGGCACTCGTGACCGCCCGCCTGCCGCGGGAGAATTGCAGCACATCAAGCAGCAGCCAGGGGAAACCCTGCAAAAGTACATCCAGCTCTTCAACAACGTTCGCCTCAAGATTCCCAAGGTGACGGACGAGGCCATCATATCGGCATTCTCAGATGGTGTCCATGATGTCAAGATGAAGGAAGAACTTGCCATACGCAAGGACCTGTGCATGGATATGGAGATGTTCAACATGGTGACCAAGTGCGCGTGAGCTGAGGAGGGACGCCTCTCCCTCCTCGAGCTTCTAGCTGCCGACCCGAAAGACAAGAAGGCAAAGACCAAGGACGTGAAGCGCAAGGGGACTGCCGTGCTCGCGGCGGAGCTAGAGATGAAGTGTGGCTGCGACCACCCAGAGTCATCCAAGGCCAACCACCCATTCTGCGCCTTCCACAACGTACACAGCCACAACACCAAAAACTGTCACGAGATCAAGGCCATCCCCGACGGGCGCTTCGATCGACGCCCTGAGTGCAACGACCGAGGCTACGTCCATTGAGAAGACAGAAGTGGAGGACGCTGGGACGACCGCAGCCCCCACCAGGAGTGGCAAGACCCACTTTGTGAGGACCGCTGGCAGGACAAACCTCGCGAGGATACCTGGAGGGACCACCCTCATGAAGACCTCCCTCAGGGCAACGCTAGCCTCCCTCCTCTGCCACCACCACGAAGGAGGAATGACGACCACTACCAGGACGAGGGGGCTGGGGGCCTCTAGGAGCCTCGCGCCATCGCCTGCATCTTGGGTGGAAGTCAGGACCCAGCCTCCCAATGCATCTTCAAGCAGCGCTCGTGAGGTGAAAGCGACCCTCCCCAGACTCGAAGCCACGCGCCCGCTCAGGTGGTCCAAGTACACCATCACCTTCAGCTCGTCCCACCAGCTCAAGTGCGCGGCAACTGCCGACGCCCTCCCGATGCTCTTCTCGCCCATCATCAGCAAAGTCCTTGTCACCAAGACCCTCATCGATGGCGGTGCGGGGCTCAATGTCCTTTCCGTCAAAATGTTCGACCGCCTCCAGGTGCCATATGATCAGTTGCAGCCAACCAATCCCTTCTCAGGAGTGACCGACGGCTCCACCACCCCGATCGGGCAAATCCGCCTCCCTGTCACCTTCAGCAAGCGCGACTACTACCACACTGAGCTCATCGACTTCGACGTCGCCCACATACGCCTTCCGTACAACGCCATCCTCGGGTACCCGTCCCTAGCCAAGTTCATGGCAGTGACTCATCATGGTTACAATGTCCTCCAGATGCCAGGGAGTTGCGGCTTCATCATGGTCGCTTGCGAGAAAAAGGATGTGGTGTGCTCTCTCGAGCGCGCCTACCAAGCTGCGGCGGCCGAAGACCCGGACAACGAAGGTGTCGTCTACCCTCCTGAGGCTGTCTGCAAGAAGAAGAAGCAGCTGCTCTGCCAAGGGCCTCAGGAGAGTGGTGTCCCCAGTGGCACCACCTCAGGACCTGCGCCCACGGACGGGGTGCCTCCCTCCCTCGCATAGGAAGGCGTGCTTGGCGCCCTCATCAGGCTGGGCTCGGGGGCTCTCTTTTGGAGGGCCTCTGACTTAGCCAACGTCACGACGGAGGCGCTCGGGCACCACGTGGAGACATGCTTCACCGCACACTTTCCTCAAGAGGGCACGAGGCATGGAGTGCCTGGTGCTCAGGAGTTCATCACCAAGGCGACCGAGGAGCTTCAAGAGGTGAGAGCCATGCGCGGCGACCGTCGCCCACCACCTGGCGCAGCTCCTTATCTTGGTGAGGACGACGAGCTGCGCGTTTACGTCAACATCCCAGGGCTCAATAGGGTCGTATCCCAGGAGAGTTTCTAGACGTCGCACATTGGTTGGTGCGAGGGTCCACCTCACAGCTATGTTCGCATGCCATTTGGCCTGCCGAATGCATCTGTCACCTTCCAGCGGCACGTGTAGAGCATTCTGGCGGCTGAGGAGGCCAGGCATCACGCAGTCCTGGCGGAGATGGCGATGGTTCTTCATGCGCCGCCCGGGCCCCCGAATCCTCCCGAGGCTCAGGACCCAGGCGACTCTTGAGGAGCAACTTCTTCAACATGCGTCTTCAGCTGCTTCAACATCTTTCCAGCAACGGTGGCAGGTGACATTTTCTGGTTTATTCTGTTGGGGGTGCCCCTCGGGCTGCATCATCCCCAGGTCGCACGTGCCTGTCCCTGCATGTGTATCCTTTTGCGTCTTTAACTTGCTCTGTTGGGGGGGAGGCCTCATGCTACATCATCCCCAGGCCGCATGGGTCCATCCCTGTGGCATGTATCGTTCTTGCGTTTATCCAAGCTAGCTTGCCTCCTCTCGTGAATTACTTTATGATTGTCACTTGCTTCCCTGTTTTCCTTCGCGGCCTCCCGCGTTGCTGACCAGCCTCCTGCTCATCCCGCAACGGGGGGTACACATGTTGTCACATCACTTGTGCTCGGGTCCGTCCCTGCTACGCTGACAAACCTGAGAGATCGAGCTCTGGCTCGCGGCCGCCCCGCGCACGTCATCTCACTAGATCCTTAGTGCCTTCATCTTCTTGCGGAAAGATCAGCGGCAGGGCAGGAAACGCGATTGCAAGCTGTATTCTCCCATCGAGCTAACCCGCAGGGACCTCTGGAGCTTGGCTATGGGTGGCCTCGCCGGGCGCCCTCCTTTCACGTGATTCACTTGCGCGTTAAAGGGGGGCACCTGAGCATCGCACCTCAGGAACTCCTACTGAATCTCTAGCCCTCACCCCCTGGCCTTGACCATGGCATCGCGACCTGGCATACCAGCTGCGGCTGAGCTTGCTCGAGGGTCGGGACCCGAGGACGCAGAGCACTTAGATGAGCAAGGAAGGGGGAAGCCGCGTGGGCCTCACCTAGTAACGCTACCACTAAAACGCAAATCAGACGCTGTGCAAGGAACCACCTCGGGATCGGCAGGCAAAGTCACATATTCGCGCTAGCACGACATCGCAATTGGAAATTTCGGTTCGGGCAGCCTTGCTCTGGCAATGCCGCCTTCCTTTTCTGCCTCCGAGACGCTGCTTTCACGCCAAAGGGGACCTCTTGAGCATCGCGCCTCAGGAGCTCTTACCGGACCTTGGGCCGCTCACCTCCTGGCCTTGACCACGGCTTCGTGACCTGGCATACCATCGATGGCTGAAGCCTGCCTGGGGACTGGGACCTGCCGGTGTAGAGCGCAAAGCTACAAAAGGGGGAGAATGCAAAAGCAAGATATGCAACCACCAATCCTATAGTAGGAATAATAAACACTGGAGCAAGAGCATTACAGTTTCTTTACACACCCCCATGGGGTTTGTTCTGATTCTTCGCAGGGAACAAAAGAAGAAAAACTTCAAGGAGTCCTAGCTACGGGCGTCACCGCCGACGCCATCGTCAACAGTGGGCCACGAGGGGCCCACGCCAACCCAATCTAGATCATCGACGACGACAAACAGATGCCGCTGCTGCACTTCGGGCACGGCGAGAGCTCAGTGGCACGTTGTTGTCATCGCTCGTCTCTAGAGACTTGTCAAGCTTGGGAGACTCGCTGGACTGCCAGGAGTCGTCGCTGCTGCTGGAGGAACTGCTGGCAGGGCTGGGGGGGGCCTCGGCGCCTTCCGCCTCGCCATCCTAGCGGCCTCCTCTAGGGCAGCACTCCAGACGACATCCTTCCTCGTCGAAGACCTTGAAGTGCATCGTGGAGGCGCCGTCGTATTAAAAGTGGATGTCGAGGGCCCCCTCCGCGCGGCAAGCGCGGGCGACCTCGCCCATCCGCGAGTCATGAAGATCTTGCCCGGGGAAACGACCTCAACCTCCGCCCCCGTCGGCGGAGTGCTGCACTTGGCGTGCTGCAACCACAACTCGAGCGGCCCTCTCGGCGGCATCTCTTCAGCAAAGAACTGCGGGAATCTGATCCACGTGCATGGAAGCATCACCGCCCATACCACGAACTCGTGCGAGGAGCCCTCGGCATGGGTTCGTGGGCCGGCAGCTCGTGCAACCACTGCATGGCAACCACGGCCACGGTGCGAGCGGCTCAGGGCGCCGCCTCATCCTTTGGAGCCTTGCGCTTGGGCGTACAAGGGCAGCGGGTAGCCAGGAGGAGGCCGCTCGTACCAAGGCCTCGTCACCTCCAGCCTCACGCTGACGTCGCGGGGGCAGCCGAACCTCTTCTTCGGTGGAAGCGGCCCCTGCTCCTCGCCGGGGTTTTTTCCCTTCTCGGCGGCGGAGAATCTCCTTATCAGCGCCATGAGTAACGCGGCAAGATGATGAGGCGAGGAGAAAGAAGGAGAAGTAGGCGGCGAGAAGAAGGAGATGAGCAGCGGGGGCTCTGCCCCTCCCCTCATTTATAGCCTGGGGGAGGCCAACCGCCGGCCTCCACGATCGTAGATAATGATGATTTTCTTCTGCATGCAGTAGGGTCTCATCAAGTTGAACGGTTGCCGAGGCAGCGTGGGGAAGTGGAGGCGCCCACGTCCCATCAATCACCATGCATCGACTAAGGCCGCAGGAGGTTGGGGCCCGCCGCGCTGCGCACTTGCCCTTTGGCTTTGCCTCGAAGCCAAGCTCGAGTGCGCCTTGGGCTCGGGGGCTACTGTCGGTGTCCTGGGAACGGGGGTGCCTAGAATTGCCTGCCTGTGGCCCGCGGCGTGGCTCGACCAATGGCCCGGTATGACCCAGCTTCAGTAGCAACAACGCAGGACCCTTGCAAGGGGCCAAGCCTCGTGAGGCGGATGGCACCAAGACCTCCCTGGGGGTGGCCTCACTAGGCTGGCTCCCGAGGAGCGGAGATATCTATGAAAGGGACACCTCACGAGGTTCGCGTAACATGAGCCATGGCGACCAAGGCCAGGCGGGCGCTAGCAGGCGCAGTGTACCTGTTTCCTCTTTGGTGCTAAGGAGGCAAGCATAGGCGAGGAGTCCCAAGGCATCAGGCAATTCCATATCGGTGTAACAAGACCAAGACCAGTAGTACAGTTCATCCCCTGTACTAGTTCATCGCCAGCCCCTTGAGGCAATCCACCACACACTGGAGTAGGGTATTACACCGCAAGCTGGCCCGAACCAGCATAAACCCTTGTGTCTCTTGTTCTTTGGGTTCGTCGAGCCAGGCTGTGGGATCGTTGAGCGTGCGAGTTGGGGAGATAGTGTTTTTCGTACGCACCCCACAGTTCGAACCTCAAGGGTTTGCTGAAGCCCGTGATTCGACAAGATCTTTATAAGCACACGTGAACCGGATAAATATACCGAGACTGGAGACATGAATAAGACCAGGGTATGATTGCAAGATATTGCATATGACACTACTCAGGGCCGCGAAAAATAGTCAAGGATATATAAGGCCCCACTCTTTCAGTGAAAGATCCAGACAAAGAAAATAATAATGAAGGAGCAAGACCAACGATACAAGACCTCGTATCAAGGCAACTAGCTCAGTCCACAGTATGCTCAGAACTATCAACATTGAATACCCGAGTCTGTCATGTCTGACCAAAGGACAGGTCAACATATTGACCTCAGTAACCGTACCAAAGCATCACACGACCTACTATCCACATGAGAATACTGACAAAATGAAGAATCAGGGTACTAAATCGCAAAGCATGTGCTCTCACATATGTCAACAGATTAAAGAATAGCCTGCCGTGAGCAGAATTCTTTTCCAAGATCATCGCTAGTCAAGTCTGCAAATGTTATCATTAGGAGATGGTGCATTTTTCTATCAATCACGTCAAGTGACAGCCAAACTTTTGGTACAGAATGGATACTCAAGACTGTGAAGCTAGTCAAGATAAGTCAGAAACTCCTGCAAGATATCAGAATCCATTAGAAGAACATGTATGATTCACATCACTGTTTTGAACCCAGAAGGCATGCATATATTCGAGAACCCGATGCTTGGGTAGAAGAGATTCTTTGTTCCACGGGAAGATGTGTTCCCAACTCCGTGGAATATTCTTGGTACTCGATACGAGAATAACATCTCCAGCAAGGATCAATATCGAGAAGGACACGTACGTGAGTAATGATAATCTTTTGGACCTCAGCTAAGCTAGCAGATATGAAGGAAATATTTTAGTCAGTATGAACATGAACATATGAGGTAAGTCCCGTTCGTATGTCAGATACGGTGAAGCAAACCACCCTAGATCAAGGAAGTCAGTCAGATCCAATTCAGTGGGAACATAATATAAGGGTAAACAGGAGAAACCCTAGTTGGAAACGGTTTCTTCAAGTCCGAAGATTTATGTCGGGGGGACGAACCCCGGATTGGCAACGGAACCCGGATTCTTTTCAAAAACAACGGAGCCAGCAACTCCCCTCAAGACGGCTCACGCTTGGCCGGGTTGCTCAATCAGGCCAAGCCCCTCAACCCGGCCGAACTCCTCAACCTGGCCCCGACGGCCGACACAAGGCTGCCGTACCCAGCGCACCAAGACTTCTCCAACAAGCCAGCTTCCCTTTGGCGTGTTCCTCAACCTGGCCATGGGTCAGCTCCGGTCCCATCCCGGCCGTACGATGGGAAGAGTCTTCATTCAAGGATGAGCAAGGAAACAGTGCCCCGCCCATGCCTCTAGTCAGCCGGGGCGTGGCAACACTGCCCCACCTACCCGCTGACCAGGGCTGGCATGGCTACAGTGCACCCGTCGTCACTGCTGAAGCCAGCAAGCAGCGACCTGACGGAGCACCATTGTAGCGGACTCAACCCGGCCACTCCCTGACGATCGACAAGACGGTGAACAATACCCCAAGGCCCGCGGGGCCCATGCCCGGAGAACCCGACGAGCCCTGACACCTGGCGGGTCCCAGCACCGGCTTCCCGGACAATGAAAAACCGGCCCCACGGTCTTGTAACAGTACCATTGTACCCCTGGGGGGTTGACCTATAAAACCCCCCAGGAGCCCTCATGCATACGTGCGCCGATGGCGATACGCACTCATGCACTAGACTAGCCACACACACACCCAAGGAGAGGGAGCAGCCTAAGCCCTGGCCTGCCTTCCTTCTTCCTCCATACAGCTCCAGGAGCAACTCTGTGCTGTTACATATAAACCACACTCAGCAGGACTAGGGGTATTATCTCTCTGGAGAGCCCCGAACCAGGGTATGTCTTGCGTCCCGCGCTCGCTCATACCGACCTCACCCCTGGAGCCCACCAGTGCCCTCGAGCCTCCTCCTCTGTTTAGCCATCCCTTGGCATCTGCCGTGCACCCACCACGACAGTTGGCGCCCACCATGGGGAAGCTCGAGGTCCTGGCCAAAAGCATGTTCCATATGGGGCTCCCCTCCGACTCCGACAAGCTCGTCACGCTGGCGGATGACGTCATCGACGTGCTCGCCGCCTCCTTCGCCGTGTTGCGCATCTCCGATGCGCCCATGGCCGATGAGTACCCCAGTGAGGTAGTTGACTTCTCCGACTCCCCCTCTCCCTCTGCGGCAGCACTCCTGCTGGAGGAATGGACCTCTGCGTGGAGGTCTTCGTCATCGACACCGGCGCTTCTTCCTCGTCCAATGCGGCGAGGAATGCCGCCAAAGCCAGGGCCGCAGCGGATTGGGCCGTCTCGCCCAACCCATTGTCCGCCATGATGTAGAGCCTTCGTGTCCCCATCGGCACCGACGTTGACGCCTCCAACATCGCCGAGGCCCGGACTCGGCTCGAGGAGGACCGCGAGCGCCTACTGGACCTGACCGAGACACTCGCCGCCACGCTGCGTCGCCTGGACTCCTCTCAGCTAGAGCACAACGCCACCTACGGCTTCACGCCTCCTGCGGCCGATCCAAGCCGGGTCGCTGACGTGCGAGCCCAGGGCGGCGTGCTACCTCTTGAGCACTGCGTTGGATTTCCCCGAAGAGGAGAGGATGATGCAGCAAAGTAGCGTAAGTATTTCCCTCGGTTTTTGAGAACCAAGGTATCAATCCAGTAGGAGGCTACGCGCGAGTCCCTCGTACCTACACAAAACAAATAGCTCAACGCAACCAACGCGATTAGGGGTTGTCAATCCCTTCGCGGCCACTTAAGAAAGTGAGATCTGATAGATAATATTTTTGGTATTTTTGATATAAAGATACAAAGTAAAATAAAAGGCAAAGCAAAAAAGCAAAGCAATAATAAAGTGATGGAGATTGAAATGATGAGAATAGACCCGGGGGCCATAGGTTTCACTAGTGGCTTCTATCAAGAGCATAAGTATTCTACGGTGGGTGAACAAATTACTGTTGAGCAATTGACAGAATTGAGCATAGTTATGAGAATATCTAGGTATGATCATGTATATAGGCGTCACGTCCGAGACAAGTACACCGACTCTTGCCCGCATCTACTACTATTACTCCACTCATCGACCGCTATCCAGCATGCATCTAGAGTATTAAGTTAAAAACAGAGTAACGCCTTAAGAAAGATGACATGATGTAGAGGGATAGTTTCATGCAATATGATAAAAAACCCATCTTGTTATCCTCGATGGCAACAATACTATACGTGCCTTGCTGCCCCTTCTATCACTGGGAAAGGACACCGTAAGATTGAACCCAAAGCTAAGAACTTCTCCCATTGCAAGAAAAACCAATCTAGTAGGCCAAACCAAACTGATAATTCGAAGAGACTTGCAAAGATAACCAATCATACATAAAAGAATTCAGAGAAGATTCAAATATTGTTCATAGATAGACTTGATCATAAACCGACAATTCATCGGTCTCAACAAGCACACCGCAAAAAGAAGATTACATCGAATAGATCTCCACGAGAGAGGGGGAGAACAGTGTATTGAGATCCAAAAAGAGACAAGAAGCCATCTAGCTACTAACTATGGAACCGAAGGTCTGAGGTAAACTACTCACACTTCATCGGAGGGGCTATGATGATGTAGAAGCCCTCCATGATGATGGCCCCCTCCGGCGGAGCTCCGGAACAGGCCCTAAGATGGGATCTCGTGGGTGCGGAAGGTTGTGGCGGTAGAATTAGGTTTTTGGCTCCGTCCCTGATCGTTTGGGGGTACGTAGGTATATATAGGAGGAAGGAGTACATCGGTGGAGCTTCAAGGGGCCCACGAGGTAGGGGGCGCGCCCTCCACCCTTGTGACCGCCTCTCTTCTTTCTTGATTGAGGGTCCAAGTCTCCTGGATCATATCTAATGAGAAAATCACGTTCCCGAAGTTTTCATTCCGTTTGGACTCCGTTTGATATTCAGTTTCTTCGAAACACTGGAATAGGCAAAAAACAACAATTCTGTGTTGGGCCTCCGGTTAATAGGTTAGTCCCAAAAATAATATAAAAGTGGAAAATAAAGCCCAATATAGTCCAAAACAGTAGATAATATAGCATGGAGAAATCAAAATTTATAGATACGTTGGAGACGTATCATGGCGCAATCGGCCGCGCCTTCGGCGCCATTCCTCCCGTATACGAGACTCCCGTGAAGAACATGTGTGCAGCCCAGGCGGCCGCAGTCGGCCTGGATCAGCTCGCAGGCAAAGAGCTGAAGGACCACCTCAAGCGGGTGAACGACCTCCTCGACGCGGCCAACGCGCAGCAAGACCACCTCAACCAACTCGCCAAGCTGACGGGATCTGGCTCCCTCTGCGCCAACAGTCCCGAGGACCAGCAGAACGCGGCATCTTCGCCATCCGGCGAGGCGCACTCCGGCCGCACCCGGACCCGGCACGACTGAGGGAGTCCTGGATTAGGGGTGTCCAGATGGCCGGACTATACCTTCAGCCGGACTCCTGGACTATGAAGATACAAGATTGAAGACTTCGTCCCGTGTCCGGAAGGGACTTTCCTTGGCGTGGAAGGCAAGCTTGGCGATGCGGATATTTAGATCTCCTAACATTGTAACCGACTTTGTGTAACCCTAACCCTCTCCGGTGTCTATATAAATCGGAGGGCTTTAGTCTGTAGGACAACATACAACAATCATACCATAGGCTAGCTTCTAGGGTTTAGCCTCCTTGATCTCGTGGTAGATCTACTCTTGTACTACCCATATCGTCAATATTAATCAAGCAGGACGTAGGGTTTTACCTCCATCGAGAGGGCCCGAACCTAGGTAAAACTTCATGTCCCTTGTCTCCTGTTACCATCCACCTAGACGCACAGTTTGGGACCCCCTACCCAAGATCCGCCGGTTTTGACACCGACATTGGTGCTTTCATTGAGAGTTCCTCTGTGTCGTCGCTTTTAGGCCCGATGGCTCCTCCGATCATCAATAACGATGCAATCCAGGGTGAGACTTTTCTCCCCGGACAGATCTTCGTCTTCGGCGGCTTCGCACCGCGGGCCAATTCGCTTGGCCATCTAGAGCAGATCTAAAGCTACGCCCCTGGCCATCAAGTCAGATTTGGAAGTTTAAACTACACGGCCGACGTCCGCGGGGACTTGATCTTCGACGGATTCGAGCCACAGCCGAGCGCGCCGCACTGTCGCGATGGGCATGACCTAGCTTTGCCGCCGAACAGTCCCCTGGAGGCCGCGCACGCATCGGTTCCGACCCTTGATTCAGAACCAATTGCGCCGATCGAGGACGAGTGGTTGGACGCCGCCTCGTGGGCTGCGATCCCAACGGCGATCGAGCCGAACACCAGCCCCGCACTCCGCAAGGCCCATGACCCCGTAGGGCCGGACTCCTCTCCGGACTCTAAGCCCTCTGCGCCCCTGCCGATCGAATCCGATTGGGCGCCGATCATGGAGTTTACCGCCGCGGACATCTTTCAGCACTCGCCCTTTGGCGATATTCTGAAGTCATTAAAGTCTCTCTCTTTATCAGGAGAGCCCTGGCCGAACTGCGGTCAGTAAGGTTGGGATACGGATGACGAAGAAATTCAAAGCCCACCCACCACCCACTTTGTAGCCACTGTCGATAATTTAAATGACGTGCTCAATTTCGACTCCGAAGACATCAACGGTATGGACGACGATGCAGGAGAAGCACATGAACCAAAGCCTATAGGGCATTGGACAGCAACCTCATCTCATGATGTGTACATGGTGGATACACCTAAAGAAGGTGACAACGAGGAACACGGGGATGCAATGAGGGAACGATCTCTTGAAAAACAATCAAAGCGGCGGCGTAAACGCTTCTCCAAGCCCCGCCTCGATAAAGACGACAGTCATGAAGACCCAGCCATAGAGCAGGATGAGCCAGCGGACGACGAGCATGCCTTAGAGCAACCGTCCGAACAGGGCAACTCGGATAAAGAAACCGAACAACCCACCCCTGGCATAAACGACATTCCGGACGACCTTACACCGGATAAGCTCATGGAGCAGAAGAACCTCCACAAAAGGCTCGTTGCTACTGCACGCAGCCTGAAAAAATAGAAGCGGAAGCTCAAAAGCACGGAAGACGCACTCAGAATCAAATGGAGCAAAATACTCAACACTGCAGACAAATACGGCGGCAGTCGCCACACAAAATGATATCCGAAGCGAAAGCTACTACCGGAATTCGACGAGGAGGCCCTAGAGCCCCCATAGTCAAAAAGTAAGAAAGCCACCCGGTCGGATAGACGACCCTACGGCCAGCATGGAGCGGCGCACAAGCCAGCACGCGATCCACTCAAGAATTCGCATCAAAAAGATGGCCCAGCCAGACCTATTTATGGGCCAAGAAAGCAAGCTCTCGTAAGCAATGCAACAAAACCAGTATCCGAACATCACGACACATCCAAATACAGGGGTGCCGCACACCCCCTATGTTTTACCGATGAGGTCCTGGATTATGAATTTCCAGCGGGATTTAAGCCCATAAACATAGAGGCGTACGACGGAACAACAGACCCCGGTGTCTGGATTGAGGATTATATCCTCCACATACATATGGCCAGAGGAGATGACCTCCACGCCATAAAATACTTACCCCTCAAGCTTAAAGGGCCAGCCCGACATTGGCTCAAAAGCCTTCCTGAAAACACAATTGGAAGTTGGGAAGAGCTCGAGGACGCTTTCCGAGCAAATTTTCAAGGGACCTATGTCCGCCCTCCGGATGCAATCGATCTCAGTCACATAACTCAATAGCCCGGGGAGTCAGCTCGGCAATTCTGGAATAGATTTCTTACTAAAAAGAATCAGGTAGTCGACTGTCCGGACGCCGAATCCTTAGCAACTTTTAAGCATAATGTCCGAGACGAATGGCTCGCCAGACACCTCGGCCAAGAAAAGCCAAGAACAATGGCCGCATTAACAAGCCTCATGACCCGCTTTTGCGCAGGAGAGGACAGCTGGTTGGCAAGATGTAGCACCAGCGACCCAAGTACATCCGAAACTAGGGATGGAAACGGAAAACCATGACGCAACAAGGACCGGCGCCGGGCTAAGGCAAACAGTCCGAAGAGCACGGCAGTCAATGCCGGATTCAAAAGCTCGCGGCAGAATCAGAAAAAGCAGCCCCTCAAAGATAATAGGGACGAGCTATCCAACTTAAACACAATCTTAGACAAGATATGTCAGATACACAGTACTCCTGGGAAGCCTGCAAACCATACCCACAGAGATTGCTGGGTTTTTAAGCAATCCGGCAGACTCAACGCCGAACACAATTGGCTCGACACACCAAGTGAAGACGACGACGAACCCCAAAAGCAGAGCACCAGGAAACAAAAGAATTTTCCACAAGAAGTAAAAACAGTAAACTTACTTCACATAACAAAACGTGCGGCGCCCATAAAGGTACGCGCCATACGACCTATCCAAAGGAGTCCCGCCACTGGTTGTCAAAACCAATCGTCTTCGATCATCGGGATTACTCTAGAAGTATCAGGAGCGCAGGATGGACTGCCTTGGTACTCGATCCAATAATTGGCGGACTCCAGTTTACAAATGTCCTGATGGACGGCGGCAACCATCTAAACCTAATATATCAGGACACAATCCGCCACATGGGGATAGACCCAACAAGAATTCGCCACAGCAAAACCTCCTTTCAAGGGGTAGCGCCAGGTCCGGATACCCATTGCATGGGCTTTCTCCGGCTTAAAGTCATATTCGGCTTCCCCGATAACTTCCGCCGCGAAAAGCTAACTTTCCACACCGTCCCATTCTCAAGTCGCTATCAAGCATTGCTGGGACGCGAAGCTTTCGCCCGCTTTAACGCAATACCGCATTACGCATCTCTTACGCTCAAGATGCCCGGCCCACGAGGCATCATCTCACTAAAGGGAAACATCAAACGCGCCCCCCATGCGGAAGATCATGCGGCTCCCTTAACATCCCCACAATAATACGGCTTCATCAGCCAAAAACATCCAAACAGGTCGTTAAGACCACGGACACGGCTGGACGAGTCCGGCGTAAACATATCATTAATAAAAGGCTTAATAACTGTATACCCCTGCGCTAGGGGCCCCGCGCATGTACAATATGAGACAATCAAGCTCAAATTTACCCATTTCAATCTATACTTTGCTTATTTAGTATAACTTCTGTTCGGCACGACCCTTTTTTTCTTTTTCAACTAAGTTCCTCTCTTTTACAGATGAACATCGTGCTGCGCCCGTCCAGGATACGGCACAACGGAGACACAGGCGCAGACATGCAGCAGGGACCCGTTCCAAGGATTCTTTTCAGATTAAGACGCTGCGTAAACCTTTTTTACTTTCTCTTGTTGATACACATCCTCCGATTTTTCGTTATAATCAAGGAGGGGACTGGCGTCTTGGCATGTGGCCACGTCAGGAATTTTGCGCGTACCTGGACACTAGGGGCTTATAACCAAGGGCGTTGTCCCGCCCGCACTCATAAAGACCGAATACCTTAGGGAGTGTTCGGTGTCGCGAGTTTGGCCTTATATGCATCAGCTCCGAATCATGTCTTTGGTCAAATGTTGGGTTGCCCGGCTCCTGTGTTTTGCTGCCTTACGTTCCGCACTATCGGCTAAGGCGGCACCAGGATAACTACTGCGATTGTGCCCCGGTTCGGCTAGGCGAGCACCTCAGTAGAGAAAGCCGAAAACTGACTGTCATGATATAGCGTGAGACTGGTCAACCACTCGATGTCTAATCGGAATCTATAGGATTCCTCCGCATTAACGAAGGGCCATTTCCCGGCCAGACACATATGCGCCCCGACTTCAGGCGAGCGCAGGCGCCACCAGGGGCTATCTAAGTAGCCTCACTATCAAGCTCCTATGGCTAAGTGAAAGTGATAAAGCATTATAGTCCGGTTGCCTAGCTCGCTGCGCTATCACCTCGTTTGTAGGACCAAGACGTTGGATTAAGTGTGAAAATGCGCCTCTGTGAGCACCCCCGGGCTATGTGCGTGGGGGCTGAAGCCAACGACTGCCATCTTTTAGATTATATATATATATCTTAAAACGGCCGCACAGGAGGTGTTTTGAATACTTGAAGGAACAAGTATAAAAGGCTTCTACAATTTATCAGAATATTGCTTTACAATTAAATATGCTATTAGAACATAGCATCCTTCGAGCACTGCGTCTCTATTACACGAGCGCCTTGAAGGACTTCCTGAAAATAGTGCTCGGAGGGTACTCGGCTTTTGTCCGAATCTCGGGATGCAACAACGGTGGTCTCCATCTCTGCCCAGTATGTCTTGACATGGGCAAGAGCCATCTGTGCGCCCTCTATGCATGCTGACCTCTTCATTGCATTGATACGCGGCACCGCACCAAGGAATTGCTGCACCAAGCTGAAATAACTCTTCGGCTCCGATCTCTCCGGCCACAGATGACTCATGACACACTTCATGGCGAGTCTGGACAACCTATTCAGCTCGGCCCATTCGGCCAGACGATCGGCCACTGATAGTGGACGCTCTGGATTGTGGAACTGCGACCAGAAGAGTTTCTCCACTTCGCGATATTCTTGATCTCGAAAGTGTTTGGTCGCATCAGCAACACTTGCCGCCAAATCCAGATAGGTGTCTGTCGCACTCCATAGCAGGTCCAACGGAGCATGCTTAGGATCACAAAACTTCCTCCGCAGCATAAAAGACTTTCCAGCCGCGATCTCTCCGGCTTAACGAAGCTCCTCACTCGCAGCTCTCATCGCAGAGCGAGCATCCTTGGCATCGGCAACGGCCTTTTTCAAGTCCGTCTGTTCCACCCGATCTTCTTTTTCCAGAAGCTTGCAATGGTCAGCAACACTCTTCAGCTTCACGGCCATCTCGGCCATCTCTTTCCTGCTTCGGCAGTGAGCAGCCTGTTCGGCTCTCAGCTCTTCAAGGGCCTTCTTGGCAGCCGCATCACTTTTTCTGGCTTGTTCCTTGGCTCGGACAAGTTCCGCCCAAAGACTCTCCATGGCAGCCGCACCATCTGCATCAAGCACACTCAGGGTAAGATACTGGCATAGGCTACACTTACTAGGTGCCACTGGAGGGGCTACATACCTTGCACCTCGTCAAGCCGCTTGTTAACAAGCACGATGTCGGCTTCTGCCACATCAAGTTGCCGCTTTAGCTCGGCAAACCCATTAGTACGGCTGGACGCCGAACAATCCGTCACCTGCACACGAAGATAGCGTTTCAGACCTAGGGATATGATCCTCTGCGCGCCGTCAATTTTGACAATGCACAAAGTCTCAGGGGCTACTATGTGCACAGGGCGCATCTTGTTTATGCGCCACTGTTAAAAAAGGGCGCGTTATTCCGCGTACCTCAAAACCTGTCAGTAAACTTCTGACAGCCTCGTGCAATCCGCTTTCCGCGGACGAAACCCTTTCAATCACCGTGACCATCAATGCACGATGCTCATCTGAGATAGATGCTTGCCGTAGGAGATTCTTCAACTCCTCCGACCGAGCACCGGACGGTGCCGGATTCGTCCTATTACCTTTCTCGAAGGACGGACATGGAGAGCCTTGGGGGGCCATATGGCTGACTTCCGGCCCCGCCGAATTCGGAGAAACCCTCCGCAACGATACCTCAGGGTCGCCCGCCTCTCTAGGAGGTTCGGCAGGGGGAGGCGTTCCGCTCTCCATCATCTCTGGAAGAAGATCCCTCGAAGACGAGCTCTGCTGAGAAGGGCTGAGGTCCGAACTACAAGGTAAGTTTTCGGTTACTCTTCTCAGATATAAAACAAGGATTCTTCTCAAAGGAAAAACATCTCTCTACTTACGGCTCGGTGGAGGGCTGGCCCCCTTGAGGGCATAGTTCGGCCGAGGTATCCCCCGGCGCAGGACCCTCTAACGAAGATACCTTCCCCCATTTTGAGGCCACGGCCTCCGGGTCTCCAGAGGCGGTCCTCTTCTTTCCTTGACGAGTGGTATTTTTGATTCCTTCCCTCTGAACAACCTCCTTCAAGGAGGTCGTAGTTCCCTTGTCCCCTCTCTTGCTTTCCTCCAAAGGCACAACCTTCAACATCCTGACCAGCACGGGATTCGACGTGGTCTCGGGGAGGGGAGCCGGACACCTGATAAGCTCTGCTTTTGCTATCCACTCCTGTTTAAAGAACATTTCTTTAGAAGCAGGTTTCATAACAAATATACGGATAGCAAGTCCGGGCACAAGGCTACTTACTTTAGTATCCGGGCGATTGCAGCTCAATCCTGCGTCCTCGGTCAAGTCCGGACACATCACTTGTGATCCGAAGAACAATTTATACATCTCCACGGGCGTTGCGCCCATGAAATGCTGGAGAGCTCGCGGTCCCTCCGGATTAAACTCCCACAGGCGGAGGGAGCGACGTTTCCCGGGCAGGGTTCGGCGGATTAGCAGGACCTGCGTCACTTTGACCAGGCTGAAGTCACTTTCTAAGATATCCCTGATGCGGCCCTGCAACAAGGGCACGTCCTTGGATGACCCTAGTCAAGTCCTTTGTTGTCCCATGACGCTAGCTGTGGTGGGGGACCTGAACGAAAGGCAGATGGCGCCACCCACTTGGTGCCCCTGGGAGCGGTGATATAGAACCACTCTCGTTGCCATAAGCTGAACTCCTCTTGGAAAGAGCCCTCGGGCCATGGAGCATCAGCATTCTTGCTTATAACAGCGCCTCCGCACTCTGCGTGCCGCCCCTCCATCATCTTCGGCATTACTTCAAAGGTCTAGAGCCATAGTCCGAAGTGGGGATTAATACGGAGGAAGGCTTCGCACACGATGATGAAAGAGGAAATGTGGAGGATGGACTCCAGAGCTAAGTCGTGAAATTCCAACCAATAGAACATGAGCCCCCTCACGAAGTGGTCCATTGGGAAGCCTAGCCCCCGAAGGATGTGAGACATGAACACCACGCTCTCACCAGGCCTGGGAGTGGGAATGACCTGCCCTTGAGCAGGTAACCTATGCGAAATTTTTCCGGTCAAGAACCTGGCCTCTCTCGGCTTTAGCACATCCTCCTCTGTAACAGAAGAGGGCGCCCATCGGCCTCGAAGGTCGGAACCGGACATTGTCAAAGATCCGAAGTGCCTGAAATCTGGAACCTTGGGTGTTGGAACTCGAGGCGAAGGGCGAACTCGTTTGAGATTGAAAAGAAGGAGCGAGGCCTTGGTCTCTTTATAAGAGGTGGAATACCAAGGGCCCTCCCCGTAACCGTTTGGGACTCGCCTTTAATCGAGAAAACATGCCAACGAAACCGCCTCATATTGATGAGTTACCCACGCCCGTATTGATGAGAATCCCGTAAATAAGGGGACACGACCTCTGCTTTGACAAGACGTGCCAAGGAAACCGCCTTGCGAAACACGCTGAGGTGGGGGGGTAAAAACGATTCGAATAAAGACTTGGCCGCAGAGTGATGTCACGCTACGGAATACGTCAACAGATTAGATTTGTGTAAATATTATTCTCTCTATGGCAATATGTGGAAACTTATTTTGCAGGGTCGGACACTGTCTTTTGTGTTCAAAATCTTCTATGAAGTACTTGGAGGAGGAACCCGCCTTGCAATGCTGAAGACAATCTGCGCGCCGGACTCGTCGTCATTGAAGCCTGGTTCAGGGGCTACTGAGGGAGTCCTAGATTAGGGGGTGTCCGGATGGCCGGACTATACCTTCAGCCGGACTCCTGGACTATGAAGATACAAGATTGAAGACTTCGTCCCGTGTCCGGAAGGGACTTTCCTTGGCGTGGAAGGCAAGCTTGGCGATGCGGATATTTAGATCTCCTACCATTGTAACCGACTTTGTGTAACCCTAACCCTCTCCGGTGTCTATATAAACCGGAGGGCTTTAGTCCATAGGACAACATACAACAATCATACCATAGGCTAGCTTCTAGGGTTTAGCCTCCTTAATCTCGTGGTAGATCTACTCTTGTACTACCCATATCATCAATATTAATTAAGCAGGACGTAGGGTTTTACCTCCATCGAGAGGGCCCGAACCTGGGTAAAACTTCATGTCCCTTGTCTCCTGTTACCATCCGCCTAAACACACAGTTCGGGACCCCCTACCCGAGATCCGCCGGTTTTGACACCGACAACGACCCCGCCCCGATGGCTGCCAGCGGCTTGGGCGACGAGCCGGCGGTGGAAGACCGACGCCGGCGTGATCCTCCACTCCAACCCGGCCGACGCCCGGCTTCAGTCGACCCGGCCGCTCGTGGCGCGGACGCCAACCGGATGGGCCCGCGCGCCATCGACGACACTGACGCCCGCCACCGCCTCGACCGACTCGCCCTCTCCCAGGAGTTGGAGGAGAGCGGCCCTATCGGGCCGGCATGCTTCAGCCGCGCATCCGGGACGAGCCCTTTACTAAAGGCTTCACGCTCCCCTGCGACAAACCCAAGCACAACGGCACCGTGAAGCCGGAAGACTGGCTCACCGACTACACCACCACCATCGGCATCGCCGGCGGCAACCAATGTCTCAGCGTACGTTACGCACCACTTATGCTCCAAGGCTCGGCCCACACATGGTTGAACAGCCTGCTAGTGGGCAGCATCAATGCATGGGTCGACTTCGAGCAAGCCTTCGTACGCAACTTCACCGGAACCTAACGGCGTCCCGGCCATCCCAGCCAGCTCGCCATGTGCATGCAAGGGCCGATAGAAACCGGCCGCGAGTACCTGGCATGCTGGACCGTGCTCTGGAACAGCTGCGAGGGCGTCCACAAAGTCCAAGCAATCCAGTACTTCGTCAACGGGTGCCGGGATGGCACCCTCCTCAAACACAAGCTCTTACACACTGAGTCGACCACCATGGCCGTGCTCATGGTGACGGCGGACAAGTACGCCAACGCCGACTTCTCCTTGAAGATCCAGGTGGCACTGTACGAAGCCGGCAAGGCAAAGCCGGTCCCCCCTCCGAAGCCTGCTGGGGAAGGAAGCCGACAGCAGCACAACCGTGCAAGACCGACTAGCTGGCCCAGCGCGATGACAATCGGCTCGTCGCGGCCGCCGAGCGGGCTCCCGCAACTGACCCGGCTGCCAAACACCGGCAGACTAGCAAGACGGCATGGTAGCCCGCCATGAGTTTCGAGGAGATGCTCGACGCTCCCTGCAAGCACCACATCGGCGCAAGTTTGTCCACGCACACGCTTCGGCAGTGCGCCATCACCAAGCACCTCAAAGGGGCGACATCCCGCCTCCTTCGGCCCCGGCTCCGGGAGTGGGGTAACCGCCTCCGCCTCCTCCCCCGCCCCCAGTTGGCGGCGCGATGCGCGACGACGTCTACCCCGCCCAGAATGCGACTTACGTCGTCTTCGCCAGCCTCGGTGACGGCAAGCGCGCCTGCTCCGGCAGGAGGTGAACACCGTCATCCCGGCCAAGCCGGAGTACAAGCACTGGTCCGAGTGCCCGGTCACTTGGACTCGGCAAGACCACCCGACCGTCATGCCGAACCCGGGTGGCTACACCCTCATCGTCAACCCTACCATCGTTGCACCCCGGTGCACGTGCAAGTTCTCCCGGGTTCTCATCGACGGCGGCAGCAGCATCAACATCCTCTACCGCGACACCATGACCAAGCTCGGCCTCGAGGCCAAAGACCTGGAGCCAACCCGGACGATCTTCCACGGCATCGTTCCCAGTCTCTCCTGCACCCCGATCGGCTTGATCCGGCTCGATGTCCTGTTCGGCAGCAGCGACCACTTCCGACGTGAGCCGCTCTAGTTTGAGGTGGTGGACTGTAACACCCCGGATGTAACTTGCCTTATTTGTACTCCAACTCTAGCCATTTTCGGCACTAAGTTATGATATTCCCTCCGTGGTTGGGTTCTTCTTCGTTTTGCATTTTGTCCATGTCATGCATTTCATATCATGCCATCACGCACATCGCATTTGCATACGTGTTCGTCTCATGCATCCGAGCGTCTTCCCCGTTGTCCGTTTTGCAATCCGGCTCTCCTACGTCCTCCGGCGCCCCCTTTTACCTATTTTCGTGTGCGGGTGTTAAACGGTCTCGAAATGGAACGAGGTTTGGCATGTGGCCTTGGTATACCACCGGTAGACCGCCTGTCAAGTTTCGTGCCATTTGGACTTCGTTTGATACCCCAACGGTTAACCGAGGGACCGAGAAGGCCTCGTGTGTGTTGCAGCCCAACACCTATTCAAATTGGCCCAAAACCCACCTAAACCCCTTCTATCGTCGAGGCCGTTCGATCACGATCGCATGGCCGAAAACCGTGCTCAATTTGGAGCCTCCTAGCCCCTCCTACCTATAAATATGTGTCTCTCCCGGATTTTTCGCGCAGTCCAACCCTAGCCCCGCTCCCTCACCGCCGCCGGACACGTCCGGGCAGAGCCGGACGCGTCCGCCGCCGCCGCCCGACCTATCGCGAGCCGCCACATGGGCAGCCTGCGCCCACATCGCCGCCGGCCCGCCCGAGCCCTGGTCGGGCCCCCAAGCCCGCCGCGCGCCGCCCGCTCACCGCGCTCCGCGCCGCCTCCGCTCCGCCGCCCGGTTGACCTCGCCGCCCGTGCCGGCCTGGCCCGCCGCCGCCTCCCTGAGCCGCGCGCCGCCCGCGACGTCGCCGGTCTTCGGACGTCGCCGCCTCGTCGGACCTCCTCCCCTTCGGACTCCGGCCGCCGCCCCCGCCAGTTCCGGCGGCCCCCTCCTCCAGCTCCGGCCACTGCATCCCACGTCTTCGGCGAGATCCGATCGGGCCCTGCCTCGATCCGCGAGCCGGAACCCTAGATCCAGAATCTTCGGAGGTTGTTTTTCCCACTGTCCTTTTTCTGGCAGTATTTTGTTGTATTTTCATCATACCATAACTCTGCAACCGTGGCTCCGTTTTGGGCGTGTAGCATATGGAAATGTTCGCCTCGACGTTTACATCATTTCATCTCATTGTGTGATTTTCATTTGAGCTCATCTTGATGCCCGAAATGCTGTTGGAAGAGGGCTATGTGATGTTAGTTTCGGATCTCTTTTAGCAAATGCACGTTTGTCATTTTTGCCATGATTAATGTGTGCATGCTATGATCTTGAGCTCTACATGTGTTTTCATATATGCCATGCCATCTTTACAGTAGTGTATGCCATGTATTTTTGTGATCTTTGTGGTGACTAGCAAAAGCATGCAAACTAGGCATCATGATGTTGCTGATTATTTTTATGCCATGTATTCATGTTGCTACAGAGAGATCCATGCCTCTTTTGAGCATATTCAGTAAGGGTGTTTTGTTCTTATGGTTATGCTCTATCAACAAATGGTCCTTTTGGCAATTATGGAGTGCCATAGCATGACTCAATCTTGCTCTACTTTTGCTATAAAATGTTCCTGGCAGATTGTTAACTTGTTTAGCGATGTTGCCGAGGTTGTTGCTATTGATCCATGCATGCTATGTTGTTGTTCTTGCCATGTTTAGCTTCTATGCCATGCCTAGTTTCTGTGTGTATCCTTAGTTTGTCATGAAATGACTCGTGGTGAGTGAACTGAGCTCGTTTACATGTCTACTTGATATCTGATTTTGCCATGTCCAGTTTTCTGCTAAGTCTGAAATCTGTAACGAAACTTGCTATGTTTACATGGGTGCCATCATATCTTCTGATCCCTTTTGGCCCATGGTCAGTAAGGGGCTTTTGTTCTATGCTTGGACTAGATTCATGCCATGTCTTGTTTTGCTATATTATGTTCGTGTAGCCTGTTGTTTGCTTGTTCTAAACATGTTATCCTGATGTTAATTTCTGGCATGTTGTTATTTCACCAAGTCTGAAACCTGTTATCTTTTGCACTTTTGCCATGCTTGTTTGAACCTTCTATGGTGTGTTTTAGCCGTTGCTCAGTGTTCATCTTTTGTCAAGCATCTTGAGTAGATCACTGCTATATGCTTTTTTGTTATGTTTGAGTGCAGTATCTTAGTTTCTTGTTGCATTCTAAGTGGTATCATGCTGTTAATCGCAGATTATGCCATCCTTGTTTTGCTTGTCATTTGCAAACCGTGCATCCAATTCCGGTGATCTTTATATCGATTTCCACCAAAATCATCTCACCTTTCCAGCGGCATACTTGGTTTGCTAAGAATATGCCTTGTTCATCTTTTTTCTTTCCGGAGCACGCATATGCATTGCATACCACATCTCGCATATCATGCCATGTTTTGCATCATGTTGCTTGCGCATTGCATCGTGGTTGATAGTTGTTCCTTTTCTTGTGTTATTGTTTTGGGTAGATCTAGGAGACGAGAATACTTACGAGGAACCTGTTGAGAACACTTACGAGGATCAAGCTTTCGACAACTCTGAGAACCTTGCAGGCAAGATGACCATACCCTCGAAATCACTTCTATCTTTGCTTGCTAGTTGCTCGCTCTTTTGCTATGCTGCGATACCTACCACTTGCTATATCATGCCTCCTATGTTGCCATGTCAAGCCTCTAACCATCCTCTCCTAGCAAACCGTTGTTTGGCTATGTTACCTCTTTTGCTCAGCCCCTCTTATAGCGTTGCTAGTTGTAGGTGAAGTTGAAGTTTGTTCCATGTTGGAACATGGATATGTTGGAATATCACAATATCTCTTATTTAATTAATGCATCTATATACTTGGTAAAGGGTGGAAGGCTCGGCCTTATGCCTGGTGTTTTGTTCCACTCTTGCCGCCCTAGTTTCCGTCATACCGGTGTTATGTTCCTTGAGTTTGCGTTCCTTACATGGTTGGGTGATTTATGGGACCCCCTTGACAGTTCGCTTTGAATAAAACTCCTCCAGCAAGGCCCAACCTTGGTTTTACCATTTGCCACCTAAGCCTTTTTCCCTTGGGTTTCGCGGACTCAAGGGTCATCTTTATTTTAACCCCCCCGGGCCAGTGCTCCTTCGAGTGTTGGTCCGAACCGAGCAGCCTGCGGGGCCACCACGGGGAAACTCGAGGCCTGGTTTTACTCGTAGCTTGACTTATCCGGATGTGCCCTGAGAACGAGATATGTGCAGCTCCTATCGGGATTTGTCAGCACAATCGGGCGGCTTTGCTGGTCTTGTTTTACCATTGTCGAAATGTCTTGTAGCCGGGATTCCGAGACTGATCGGGTCTTCCCGGTAGAAGGAATATCCTTCGTTGACCCTGAGAGCTTATAATGGGCTAAGTTGGGACACCCCTGCAGGGTATTATCTTTCGAAAGCCGTGCCCGCGGTTATGGGCAGATGGGAATTTGTTAATGTCCGCTTGTAGAGAACTTGACACTTGACTTAATTAAAATACATCAACCGCGTGTGTAACCGTGATGGTCTCTTTTCGGCGGAGTCCGGGAAGTGAACATGGTTGGGGTTATGCATGAACATAAGTAGTTTCAGGATCACTTCTTGATCACTTCTAGCTTCACGACCGTGCTATGTCTCTCTTCTCGCTCTCATTTGCGTATGTTAGCCACCATATATGCTTAGCACTTGCTGCAGCTCCACCTCATTACCCCTTACTTCCTATAAGCTTAAATAGTCTTGATCTCGCGGGTGTGAGATTGCTGAGTCCTCGTGACTCATAGATTCTACCAAAACAGTTGCAGGTGTCGACGATACCAGTGCAGGTGACGCAACCGAGCTCAAGTGGGAGTTCGACGAGGAACGTGGTCGTTACTATGTTTCCTTTCCTGATGATCAGTAGTGGAGCCCAGTTGGGACGATCGGGGATCTAGCATTTGGGGTTGTCTTCTTTATTTTGGTTTCGTAGTCGGACCTTGATTGTACTCTGTATGATGATTGTCTAAGTTATGTATTATGTGAAGTGGCGATTGTAAGCCAACTCTTTATCCCATTCTTGTTCATTACATGGGATTGTGTGAAGATGACCCTTCTTGCGACAAAACCACCATGCGGTTATGCCTCTAAGTCGTGCTCCGACACGTGGGAGATATAGCCGCATCATGGGTGTTACATGGACCTGTCCAGCGCATACCATGCGCTGCTGGGCCGGCCCGCGCTAGCCAAATTCATGGCGGTCCCCCACTACGCTTACCTGAAGATGAAGCTGCCGGGTCCGAAGGGCCTCATCACCATCACTAGCGACTACCGCAAGTCCCTGGAGTGCGCCCGAGACGACGTCAAACTGGCTGAGTCGCTGGTCATAGCCGAGGAGCGGCACCAGCTCGACCGAGTCGTTGCCCTGGCCAGCGAGATGCCGGCCGTGCTGGTTCCGACTGAGAGGCTGTCCGACGAGGCCTCGTTCAAGCCCTCCAAGGAGACCAAGAAAGTGAAGTCGAACCTGGAAGACCCCAGCTGCAGCAAGTACGTGTCATAGGCACCCGCTGTCGGTGTCAAAACCGGGGCATCTCGGGTAGGGGGTCCCGAACTGTGCGTCTAAGGTCGATGGTAACAGGAGACAGGTTGCACTATGTTTACCCAGGTTTGGGCCCTCTCTATGGAGGTAGTACCCTACTTCCTGCTTGATTGATCCTGATGAATATGAGTATTACAAGAGTTGATCTACCACGAGATCGTAATGGCTAAAACCCTAGAGCCCTAGCCTATATGACTATGGTAATATATCTCTCCCCTCCGGACTAAGTCCTCCGATTTATATAGACACCGGGGGGATCTAGGGTTACACAAGGTTGGTTACAAAGTAAGGAATCTACATATTTGGTCGCCAAGCTTGCCTTTCATGCCAAGTAGAGTCCTATCCGGACATGGGTGCAGTCTTCGGTCTTCGTGTTCTTCACAGCCCATCAGTCCGGCCCATGGCTAACAGGCGGACGCCCGAGGACCCCTTGGTCCAAGACTCCCTCAATAGCCCCTGAACATGGCTTCAATGACAAGGTATCCGGAGCGTAGATCGGTCTTCGACATTGCAAGGCGGGTTCCTCCTTCCGAACTCCAAGATAGTCTTCGGATGTATTGAACGTGTCCGGACCTGTAACATACACACCACACACAACCGCAGAGAGAATATAATACTCCACGAGTCTAGTCTGCTGACAACTTTTTGTAACATGACATTACGTCTGCCCGGTCATAATCTCGAACCATTTTTCGTCTGTTGCTCCATGTTTCGAGACGCGGTTGCCATTGGCATGTCTTGTCAAAGCAGAGATCATGTCCCCTTATTGAGGGATTCTTATCAATACGGGCGTGGGTAACCCAACCGTGTCGTTTACACAATTCTTGGGAATGGGCAAGTTTTAAGGCGAGTGGGGAGGCGTTCAATATTCACGGCCTTTATAAGGAGATAAGGATTCCCCCTTCTTCTCCCACGCCTTCTCTTTTCCTCTGCCCTTCCTCTCTTGAGCTCCAGCGCCCAAGTTCTCATCTTCTTCCCACTCAAGCTAGCACTCAACCATGTCCGGATCCGGAGGCCAAGGTAAGTGGATGGTCTCCTCCGTCAAGGAGAAGGACATTACTGAGCTTCGGGTGGCCGGGTACCTGGCAAAGGAAATTGCCCACCGTCTTCCGGCCCAGGGGCAAGTCGTCCCCACGCCGAAGCCCAACGAGAGGGTGGTATTCATCCCTCATTTCCTCCGCGGGCTAGGGTTTCCTCTCCACCCTTTCGTCCGTGGGCTGATGTACTATTATGGGATAGACTTCCATGATCTATCCCTGAACTCCTTCCTCAACATCTCGGCGTTCATCGTCGTGTGTGAGGCCTTCCTCCGCATCCAACCCCACTTCGGGCTGTGACTCAAAGTCTTCAACGTGAAGCTAAAGGTGGTGGATGGCCAGCACGCGGAGTGCGGAGGAGCCATGGTGAGTAAGCTGACCAATGTCTCTTGGCTGAAAGGCACTTTCGTGGGGACTGTCAAGGAATGGCAGAAACAATGGTTCTACATTACAGAACCCCGCGGCACAAACTGGTCTGCGGCTGCCAAATTTAACTCCGGCGCTCCCATGCGACTCACCTCCTGGGTCGTGAAGAGCCCGAACTGGTGTTTGCCAGATGAGCTGATAGCACTGCAGACGCGCGTGCAAAGCATGGTGGACAAGGACATCAAGCTTGTCGATGTAATCCAAGTGATGCTGGTTCACCGGATAATCCCCTGCCAAAGCCGAAAACGCCCCCTTTGGGAGTTCAATCCGAAGAGGCACCAAAGCCTGGAGAGGCTCTTCGAAGCAACTCACGAAGATGCCTGGAAGTTGCTCTTCAAGGGCAACGAGATACCGCCAGGCGCGGATTCGGACCGTGGGCACGACATTAACCACCCCGCCAGCGAGGTAAGTTTTTAGCGCATCCTCTACTTGTTTGTTTCAAGGAGGATATCTGAACTTTTACTGTCATTGCTTCTTTAGGAATGGATGGAGAGGGCGAAGCAGAACCGGTGTCCGGCTCCGCTGCCTGAAGAACCAGTCATTCCGTCTTTAGCGAAGATGCTGGTGTCAGCGCCCTATACGGCGTTGGCGAAGAAGGCCACGGGGAAGGCCAGGGCGGTCCGGAGTGGCCCCCGCCGCAAGGGTGCTTCGGACGCGATGTCCGAAGACAAGACCCGTTCCTCCGTCGTCGAAGATGAAGATGATTAGGAGGAGGAGGAGAGCGACTCTCCCCCTGATGGGGGGAGAAAGAAGAGTGCGGCCTGCACAATTCTGGAGGCGGATGTGCCCAAGAAGGGGAAAGGCCCGCTCGCGGGCAGCTCCGCATGGGACGTCGACAGCAGTCCGGAGCGATGCCCCCGCACTAAGCCTCGGGCCGCATCGTAAGTGCTAAGACTCGTACATGCCCATAAATCTAACCACTCCTCTCTGTCGTATTGACATGATTAATTGCGCTATTGCAGTCCGGCCCACGACAGCTCCCAGCGATCCTAATCAAGAGGCTTGTTAGACTCAAAGGAGATGGCCAGCGAGACACCGTCGGCCGCTTACTCTCTCAAGGCCAAGGGAAACGGCGAGGTGCTCTCCCAACGGACCTTCCCAGGCCAGGGGAGGTTTAGGAGGCTGTCAAGGCGACACCAAAAGGCGGTACTTCGGCCGCCGGACACAAGAGGGAGCAAGCCCCCATGGAGACTGACGATGGGGGTCAAGCTCAATTCGACCCCCATATGAGCATGAATCCGGAGATCCATATGGCCCCGAAATCCGACAAGCAGCTTCCTTCAAGAGAAGGAGGCGTGCCCATCTCGCCGGCGACCTCTGTCCAACCAGAGGCGCCGGACAATCTATTGGAAGCGCTGCGAGGCGCTTCCATTGTGGAAGAACACCGTATCCTTATGGGTATGGTGATTGAGAAGGTTCAATCCGTTAAAAGCGGATTGACCGAAGCCTGCAGCAGCCTGCTGACAGGTTTTGAGGTAAGCGACGTTTAATCGAGAAAATCTCCACATAGACAGTAGCCCCTGAGACACTGTTCGGTGTTCGGAAAGAAGAGCCGGAAAGAGGATCAATTAAATTCCACAGGAAACTAACCAAACTGTGTCTGATGTGAATAAGCAAGCGTCGCTGCTGGCCGTGACTTCTCATGATGTCGAAGTCGCCGGACTAAAGCAGAAACTGGAGTGGGTCAAAGAAGAGCTCGGCCAGGGGAGGAAGCAGCTAGAAGACCAACAAGGTATGCAATGGCTCGCTATATACTCGGAAAGAGTAAATGATGTATATTGACTGTAGTGTCATTATATGTGTAGGGGCGACGACCGAGGTCACGGCTCTGAAAGATGCCCTGGCCGAAGCCGAGGGGAAAGCTGTCAAGGAGCAGGTTGCTCGCAAGAAGCTGAAGGCCCGGCTGAACGAGGTCCAGCAAGAGCTCTAGGACGCTATGAAGAAGTACGAGACCCTGGAGGGTGATATTTCGGTTCGAGAGAACGAACTCTCCAAGGCTTGTCAAAGCACGGAAGCGGCCCGGGTTGAAGCCCAGGGTGCCCTCCAGGAGATCCAAGAGGTCAGGAAGATCGCGGCGGCTAAGGTGTTTAGTATGCAAAGCAAATATGTAAGGAGGAAGTATCTTTTACTAACCCGGTTTCGGAGTTCTCCAGGGGATTTTGCTGATCTGCCACGTAGTGTGTCCGACGCCGCGGAGTTCTTCTGAGCCGAAGAAGGGAACTCCACGGAGAAGTTGTTCTGGTCGCAATATCTTGCTCCAGAACATCCGGTGCCCTTCAGCGATCAGCTAAAGCAGCTGGTCGAGCTGCACAGGGCGGCCGAACTGGCCATGAAGGATTTAATAATCCGACTGTGGCTAGCCGAAGCTATACCCAGTAGTTACTTCGGCCTTGTGAAGCGGCTGGTGGATGCCTGTCCTCGGCTGGACGCCATCAGGCGGTCCGTCTGCATCGAGGGTGTGGGCCTCGTCTTCTCCTATGTCAAGGTGTGGTGGGCAAAGATGGACGCCGTCAAGCTAGCGACCGAGGGGCCGCCCGAGGGCAAGGAGCACCGCACACCCGAGCGGTATTTTAGAGACGTCCTGGAGGGGTCCCGTGTTGTTGCGGAGCAGTGTGCGAAAGACGTTATCTTTGAATAAATACATTCATATGTTGTCTCACCCTGTATTATGAAAACAAAAACATTTTATGTAATATAATGTTTTGTGTTAGTTTTTTACCTCCTATGCGGCCGTTTTTATTAAATCTGAGAGTTGGCCAGTCGTCGGCTTCAGCCCCCATGTAGGAAGTACGGGGGTGTTTGGGATGGAATCTGTCGAGGGTTGGGTGCGACATATGCCAAGGGATGGCTTATCATGGTGGGAGCGAGTAGAACGTCGCCGGTGCCTGGAAACGGGATGAGGCGAAGACATGCACGCCGACGAATCTTACCCAGCTTCACGGCTCTCTGAGGAGATAACACCTCTACTGCTGCTCTGCGGGGTCCCCGCATGATCACTATGGCAAAGTGTGTACATAGTTGATCCTTGAGCTGTTTCCTGGAGGTAGGAGAAGGCAAGGCTAGCTCTCTCCTTCCTATATGATCTGGTCTAGTGCTAATGGATTCCAACCCTTTGCATGGGTGCCCTGGGGGGTTTATATAGGCCTACCCCCAGGGGTACAATGGTAATTCGGCTGGGCGCAGGTCCCAGCCGTCTGTCTCTCAGGCCGCCGTCTTCTCCGCCGACTGCCGGGGCCCGCCGTCTGGTGGGCCCCGCCGACTGGTCAGGTACGGAGCCGTCAGGCCGTGTCCGCCGCAGGCGGGTCTTGCCGGCTGCGGATTACTGTAGTCGTGCTTCTAATGACGCTGGCTTGGTCGTGGGGTCATGGCAACAGTGCTGCCGCCTGACGGGCGATCACTGTTGCCATTCCCCGTCTTGTCTGGTTAATGGCGTGCGGGGCCCGTGGGAGGGGACAGCCGACTCCTGGAGGCCGACTCCCACCGGGTCCGACTAGTGGCACTCTTGCCGTCTTCAGGACGCCTGCTGACTGGTGGGTCCTGCCGTCTCTGGGTCGTACAGACATGCCATCGTGGGTACAGGGTTCCGCCCGCTGGGGCTGATGTCAAGGCTGGCATGGCAACAGTGCCGCGCCGGACGGAGATCTCCGATGGTACGGCGTACTGTGGCCATGCCTGCCTTTGGTAAGGGGCGGGCGTGGACCTTGCCGAGGCCACGCCCCATCCCGTCCCTCCTGCCGAGAGCATGAGGTGGTTGGAGTCGCGGGCCGACTCCCCATAGCCGGCTTCTCTGGAAGCCGCCAGCTAGGAGTCGGTTCATCTCAAAGTCGCCCCCGGGACTCGGCCGAGAGTGGGTAGTCGGCCATGCTGCTGCCGACTCTCAAAGGCGGCTTTCCGTCCTACGGTCTTGAGGGGCGCGGCCTGCTCCGATGTCTTGAAAGGTTCTGGGCTTCGGGTTAGCCTACCCGTGGCCCATTACTCCGACAGTAGTCCCCGAAGCTGGTGAGGCGCCGAGGGAGACATGTCGAGGAGCGTCAACAGTTTCTTCCTTCCGGTGGTTGAATTTGGGCTTGGCTCGCCGTCTTCCTTCGGGCCGACTATCCGGAGCCGGACTCGCGGAAGTCCGTCTTGCCTTCGAAGAGTTTGAAAGTCGCAGCGGGGTCCAGGCAGCGTGCGTGACAAGCTTCCGGGTTGCCACCCGCTGCGGATCCGTCGCGCGGCGCCACGTGGCCGGGCCAGTCTGACCAGCCACGCGCGCGACGGGACATGCCTAAAGGCCGGGCCCGCCACTACCGCGCCTCGGCATGCGAACGGATCCGTTGTGGCCGCGCGGGTGGTTGTGTTCCCCGCGCAGTAACTGCAGCAGTAACTTCGTGTGGTAAATCGTGGGGGTCGTGGGGCTCCGAGCGTCGTTAATACCACGATCACCCCCTCGTCTTCTCAGCCTATGGGGCTATAAGTAGGCGGGAGGAGGGGGCGGCAGAGCACGCGCGCCCATCTTCCCTACTCCCTTCCGCTCCCTCTTGCTTCTTCTTCCTCTCGCCATTGCTACGCCGGACCACGCCACACCTGCAGCAATGAGTTCTTCTTCCGCCGCCGCGCCTCCCGCCGTGCGCTCCGGCGTGTGGGACGGCTCCGAGGTCGACGACGACCACATCGATTTCCTTCGCAAGACACGTCGCCTCCCCGGCCAAGACCTAGTACGGGCCCGCGCCGCACCGGCGGGGGAGGTATCGCCGCCGCCGGAGGAGGGCGAGCGGGTCATATTCCGCTCGCACCTCATGCGCGGCCTAGGGCTGCCGGCAAGCAGTTTCTTAAGCTCCTTCTTGGAGTTCCACGGGCTCCAGCCGCACCACCTTACACCGAACATGGTGGTGCTGCTGGCTGCCTGCGCCACTCTGTGCGAAGGCTTCCTCGGCGTTCTCCCCACCATCGAGCTGTGGGGGGAATTCTTCCAGTCCAAGCTCGGCACGCACGTCACCGACGTGCCAGCCCAGTGCGGTGCGTTCATCGCGATGCGGAGAACGGGGGCCGACAACCCGTTCCTCGCCATTACGCTGATGAAATTGGTGAAGATGTGGCAGCGATCTTATTTTTACGTGAAGAACGTCGCCCCAGAAGGCGACTGGGTCAACCTGCCGGCTTACGAAGTCGGCGCGCCGGCAGGGAGGCTCCCCAGTTGGTCCCACCGGGCCAAGATGCTGACTCCTGCCGGTGCCGCCGCCGTTGTGCGACTCCGAGTGCTGACGCGGTCGGAGGGTCTGACCGGGGCCGACTTGCTGGCCGCCTTCATGGCGCGCCGAGTCCTCCCGCTCCAAGGCCGACCTCATATGATCTGCCAGATGAGCGGCCACCGGGACCCGAGTCGGATGTGCTCCGAGGACATGCCCCACACGGAGGTGGCGGACATGGTGAACTATATCGCGAACTGCGACCTCTCGAGGAATTGGTGGTTCGGCATGGAGCCGTACTCGCGCGCCAACCCCCCGCCTATTGTAAGTCGTTTCTCTTCTTCTTTTGCTTTCTTTTGCAGCCGACTCCGACTTCTAATCTTCTTTAGTCTTTGAATCAGAACCCTCTCATCCAGCCTTCAGTCGGCACCACGGGGCCGGCCCGCCAGTTCGTCCCCGACCGAGCGGAGAGCGATGTTGACGACCCCGACTTCGGGGCGGCGGCGATGGATGCCGACGCCAAGGAGGAGGAGGAGGAGGAGGAGCAGGCAGCTTCAAGCCTTCGACCACCTTTGCCGACTGGACCGACGACGACGCCGAGGGGGAAGTCGCCCCGCGCCACCAGCCAAAAGCCGGCCAGCCCGGCACGAGTTCCTCCGCCGTCTTGGATGGTCAAGGCGGTGCGAGGAAGCACCGGGCCGGGCCGAGTATGCTCGGTGGCCGGACGAAGAAGTTCAAGGGGGCGGCCGCCTCGACCAAGCGCGAAGAGGCGGCCGCAAAAGCCAACCGCTTCCGTAGGGAAGTGAAGAAGCCGCCGCTGGTCTCTGCGTGAGTGCCTCCGCCCTTTGTTTTATTCTCTGTTTGTTGCCCTTGCCTAAGTCTTTTTCATTCTTCCTCCACTCCAGGGCTCCCCTTACTCTTGAGAGGGTCACCGCCGCCTCCATCATGGGGTCGGCAGAGACGTCCACCACTACTCAGCGGATTGACCCCGCCGCCAACCTCCGGGAGGCGACGGAGCGGAACGCGCAGGAGAAGCGCGACGAGGAAGAAGCCGCCCGCCGGGAGAAGGCGGAGGCCGAGAAGGCGGCCGCCTCCGCCTAGAAAAAGCTGGATGAGGCTGAGGCCGCTGTCGCCGCAAGGCGGCAGACTGAGGAAGCCGCGCACCGCCAGTCGGCGGTGTTTGTCATCCCGCTGAACTCAGCGCGGCCGGCTCCGGAGTTCATGGCGCAGTCGGAGGAAGCCGGCGGCGAGTTCCCGATCATCGAGAGGGGAGGCGGCGATGCCTCCATGTCGGGCACGGCCGCGCCGCCGCCGCCACCCCCGCCGCCGTCTGGGGGCGCACGTGACAAATGGCCGGCGGTCCCACCGGTGCCACCGACTAAGGACGAAGCCGTGGTGAAGCTACTCCTTCAAGTCGGCTCGCCAGCGCGCCGCCATCTTGAAAAGGCGACTTCGGCGCCACGCCTCATGGAGACCTGCGCCGCCAGCTCGACAATCCCAGACGTCATGGCGACGAGCGCCGCGCCCATTGGGTGGGTGCGAGGAGGCGGCACAAGCCCGCTGAACCAGGCGCTTCCGGACGTCCAGGACAAGCTGCGAGCTGAGGGCGACGCCATCCAGAGTTGCACCAAGGCGCATCTGGCGTCGCGGGCTCCATCCTGGTAAGTGTTTTTTCTCTTGTCTCCGTCTTCTTGTTCTTCTTTGTGGGGGCGCGCCAGCGCACCCACTGGGTGTAGTCCCCGAGTTCCGGGCCGGCTGCTGAGCAGGCGGCTCGGAACTCCATCTGGCGAGTTCTAAGTACTTATTTTTCTTTGAAATACTTATCACAGGATTATCACAACCTCCGGGCCACCGCCTTGAACCGCAATGTTGAGGAGCTGGGCAAGCGGACTGCCGACTTGTCGGAGAGCCGGAGTGAGTTCTCTTTCTTCTTCGCGGGGGTGCGCTGGCGCACCCGCGAGCTGTAATCCCCGAGATTCGGGCCGACTGCTGAGCAGTCGGGCCGAATATTTCTGGCAACCTTCTTTGTTGATGACTTATCGTCCTCTTTATTCTTTTTCTTCAGAGGCCAATGCCACTCTTCAGCAGTAGCTGGGCGAAGCCAACACTGCCTTGCTTGCCAAGGGGGAGGAGTGCAGCAAGCTCGCCACAGAGCGCGATCTGCTGGTTGCACAACTGGCGGAGCAGAAGGAGCTGCTTAAGAAGGCGCGGGAGGAGGCGGACGAGAAGGAGACTGCCCTCGTGGCCGAGTTCGCAAGCGAGCGCTCCTCCTGGACTGACAAGGAGGCGTTGCTGGCCTTCGGCTTCCACGAGATCGAGGACATCGTCGACGGTAAGTATCTTTACTTTTCTTCTTTGAGTTGCCGACTACAGGTCGGGCCGACTCCTGGTTTTTTGACTTGCTCTTCCCTCTTTTCACATTAGTAGACTTCTCCCCTGGCTACTCACAAGCCGCCAATCAAGCCATCGAGGCTGATCGCGAGAGGCGGAGGAAGGAAGGCGCGGAGGTCGCCGCCGATGCCCCACGGACCCTTGACGAGCAGATTCTGAGCATTGAGGCTCGCCTGCGGCCTGCCCACCGGATGCTGCGCCGGCTTCAACGTGCTGGCGCCCAGGCGATCTCTGCCTTGTGGCGAGACATGCAGGCACTATGCACCCCCAGTCGGACTACCGACTGGCTGGAGGTCGCAGCTGGCCGTCTTGAGGCGTGGAAGGGTTCCTCGGCCCGGGCTGGAGCACGCCAGGCCTACCTGGACCGGCTGGCCACGCTCCGGACAGAGGCCCAGCCGGAGCTGGCAGCCGCGGAAGATGCCCTCGTCAAGCATGCCTCGGCGATCACCGAGTACGCCGATACCAGCGTCTTCATTCCTGAGCGGCTGAAGACGGCGAGGAGGCACCGCCGGAGTGGTTTGGGATGAACCCAGACTACGACGAGGACTCGGCGGAGGTGATCGGCTCCAGCATCGAGGAGTGATAGAGGCAAAGGTGTCCCGTCTTTCGATGAGATGGTGGCTCTCGTTTCGGATGAAGTCGACTTTGACGATCCGACTACGAACATGCGATGATGTCGCGCCTTAGCAATCGCTAAACCAACTCCGAGAGGTTATTGACCACGCCGGAGCACGATCAACCTGACCACGAGGGTCTGTTTCCTGCAGGCAAACGAAGAACAAGCAAGAAACTAAGATTGCAATCTGGATATTGCGAATAAAAGAGGAAAGCTTTATTAATGAAGGTGGGGTTCTGTGACGCCTTGGTCTGGTCGTTGAACACAAACGAAGTACGCGAAGTTGCTGCTATGGAGAACTTTTGATCTAAACAAAACACAAAGTCTAAACGACGCCCTAAGGGCTGTATATATGGAGGAAGTGGGGGGAATTTCGTGGCCCTTGAGGAAGGGGTCCGAAACCAACCCTAACTCTTGTTTCCCCACACATGCGGACTCTAAAAACAGCCTATACTTAAGTATTTCGAAATTACATGGGCCTGGCCCAATAATAAGGTGACGCAGCACCTAGAATAGCCTCTGGACGAAATTTATGAAGTGGCATCTTGTATATTTCGTCCAAGGCTTCATTCACTCCTTATGGTGGCTTCAGAGTCCTGAAATCATCACTTGTAACTCCGTTCTTGTTCCCCTTGCGCATGCCATCAACTCCATGCTTGTTCTTGCTCCAATGTTCATCCTTCTCCAAGCTAGGCCCTTCATTTGTAAGCAAAACAAATGTATCCAATTTAGGCAGCATCATATTCTCATGAACATTAGAATCATTACCAAGAAACAAAAGTACCTGGTAATTTAATTGGCGTGCGCGAGCTCTAGTAATTGGTCCGTCATATGTAACAGTAGGGGCTGTGGGTGTAACAATGGTATTGATGTCCTCATCATTCTCCCCTTCTTGAAATGAAGTCGTCCTCGACGGAAGCCCATCTTCCTCACCCAAATAAGGCTTCAAATCTGCAATGTTAAAAGTGGGACTAACCCAAAAATCTGCAGGCAGATCAAGTTTATATGCATTATCATTTATTTTCTCTAACACCTTAAATGGACCATCAGCACGTGGCATTAGCTTTGATTTGCGCAAATTAGGAAACCTATCCTTACGCAAATGTAACCAAACAAGATCACCAGGTGCAAAGACAACATGTTTTCTACCCTTATCTCCAGCAAGTTTATATTTAGCATTCATACGCTCAATGTTTTCCTTAGTTAACTCATGCATTTTTAAAATCAATTCAGCATGTTCTTTAGCATCAAAATTAACCTTCTCCGAAGATGGAAGAGGCAACAAATCAATAGGTGCACGAGGTAGGAAACCATACACAATTTCAAAAGGGCACATCTTAGTAGTAGAATGCAATGAACGATTATAAGCAAATTCAATATGAGGCAAGCATTCTTCCCACATTTTCTTATTATTCTTCAAAACAGCCCTAAGCATAGTAGACAATGTTCTATTGACTACTTCAGTTTGTCCATCAGTTTGGGGGTGACAAGTAGTACTAAAAAGCAGTTTAGTCCCCAACTTAGCCCATAAACATCTCCAAAAGTGGCTAAGAAATTTAGTATCATGATCTGAAACAATAGTATTTGGCACACCATGCAAGCGAATAATTTCACGAAAGAACAAATCAGCAACATTAATAGCATCATCGCTTTTATGACATGGTATAAAGTGTGCCATTTTCGAGAATGTATCCACGACAACAGATATGCTATCCCTCCCCTTCTTTGTTCGAGGCAAACCTAAAACAAAGTCCATAGATATATCCTCCCAAGGAACACTAGGTACAGGCAAAGGCATATATAAACCATGAGGATTGAGTCGTGACTTAGCTTTTTGACATGTAGTGCAGCGAGCAACAAAACGCTCAACATCCCGTCTCATCTTTGGCCACAAGAAATGTGTAGCAAGTACGTCCTTTGTCTTCTTCACGCCAAAGTGTCCCATTAATCCTCCTCCATGCGCCTCCTGCAACAACAAAAGATGAACAGAACTAGCTGGAATGCATAGCTTGTTAGCACAGAACACAAAACCATCATTAACAATGAACTTGTTCCATGATCTACCTTCTTTACAATTCTGCAATACATCTTTAAATTCAGCATCATGCACATATTGATCTTTGATGGTCTCCAAACCAAATATTTTGAAATCAAGTTGTGAAATCATAGTATAACGACGAGACAATGCATCAGCAATAACATTTTCTTTACCCTTCTTGTGTTTAATGACATAAGGGAAAGTCTCAATGAATTCAACCCATTTAGCATGTCTACGGTTCAGTTTAGCTTGACTTTTAATGTGTTTCAAAGATTCATGATCAGAATGTATAACAAATTCTTTGGGCCATAAATAATGTTGCCATGTTTCTAAAGTCCGAACAAGAGCATATAATTCTTTATCATAAGTAGAATAGTTCAGACTAGGCCCACTCAATTTTTCAGAAAAGTATGCAATAGGTTTGCCATCTTGTAATAACACACCTCCTAATCCAATCCCACTAGCATCACATTCAAGCTCAAAAGTCTTATTAAAGTCAGGAAGTTGAAGTAAAGGAGCATGTGTCAACTTATCTTTCAATACCGTGAAGGCTTCTTCCTGTGCGGTACCCCAAACAAAAGGCACATCCTTCTTTGTAAGCTCATTGAGAGGTGCAGCAATGGTGCTAAAATCTCTTACAAAACGCCTATAGAAACCAGCGAGTCCAAGAAAACTCCTCACTTGTGTGACCGTTTTGGGCTGCGGCCAACTCTCAATAGCTTCAATCTTGGCTTTATCAACTTCAATTCCCTGTGGAGTAACAACATAGCCAAGAAAAGACACTCGGTCGGTGCAAAAGGTGCACTTCCCAAGGTTACCAAACAAACGTGCATCACGTAGAGCATTAAAAACAGCACGTAAATGTTCCAAATGTTCTTCCAAAGATTTAATATAAATCAGTATATCATCAAAATAGACTACCACAAATCGTCCAATGAAAGCACGTAAAACTTCGTCCATTAATCTCATGAAAGTACTAGGTGCATTACTTAACCCAAAAGGCATGACTAACCACTCATATAATCCAAACTTAGTTTTAAATGATGTTTTCCATTCATCTCCCAATTTCATACGAATTTGATGGTATCCACTACGCAAATCAACTTTGGAGAATATTGTAGAGCCACTCAATTCATCAAGCATATCATCTAGCCTAGGAATAGGATGACGATAACGAATAGTAATATTATTAATGCCTCTACAATCAACACACATACGCGATGTACCATCCTTTTTAGGCACTAGTATAATAGGAACAGCACAAGGACTAAGAGATTCACGTATATAACCTTTGTCGAGCAGCTCCTGTACTTGACGCATAATCTCCTTCGTCTCCTCTGGATTGGTACGGTATGGTGCACGGTTGGGTAGCGATGCACCGGGAATTAAGTCAATTTGATGCTCAATCCCTCGAATAGGTGGTAATCCCGGTGGCACGTCTTGTGGAAAGACGTCAGCGAACTCCTGCAAAATGTTAGGAACAGCAGGAGGCAAAGAGGAAGGCACGTCCTCGAATGAAAATAATACCTCTTTGCACACAAAAGCATAGCAAACAGATTTGCTAACATCTAGATCATCAATATTAGATTTGGTGGCAAATAAACATGCACTTTTCAATTTAATTTCAGAAGCAACACTAGATGGTTTATTATTAGGCTTCATTTGTTGCTCAAATTCTTTTGCCACAATCTGATTTTCACTCTTATTTTGCTCCTGTATTGCTTTATTAGCTCGATTAATATCATCTTTCAAAATGGAATCAGGAGTCATAGGAAGCAAAGTAATATTTTTGTCCTTATGAACAAGAGTATACTGATTGTTTCTACCATGGTGTACAGAATTTTTATCAAATTGCCATGGTCTACCAAGTCATAAGGAACATGCTTGCATAGGTACCACATCACAATCAACATAATCAGCATATGTAGAGATACTAAAATGCACACGAATAGTACGTGTTACCTTAACCTTGCCGCTGTTGTTGAACCATTGGATGTAGTAAGGATGTGGATGTGGTCTTGTGGTGAGGGATAGCTTCTCCACCATCTCCATGCTAGCCAAGTTGTTGCAGCTCCCTCCATCTATGATGACGCGAACAGAACGTTCCTTCACAACTCCCTTTGTATGGAACAAATTATGCCTCTGATTTTGCTCAGCTTGCGTGACCTGCACACTCAAAACACGTTGAGCAACCAAACATTCATACCTGTCAGCATCTTCAGGAGCCATGTATTGCGTCTCATGATCAGAATCATCTCCACCGTGTTCTTCATGTGTAAGAAGAGCCAAAGTCTCCTCATCATAGTCACTAGCGGACTCATACCCACCATCCTCAGTAGCAACCATCACACGCTGAGATGTGCATTCGCGCGCAAAATGTCCTCTTCCCTTACAACGACGACAAATAATATCACTTGTGTGCCCTGTAGACGCCATGGAAGAAGCAGAGCTCTGTGCAGGCCCGGCAGGTGTGCTCTTGGCAGATAGTGGTGGTTGTGCCTGCTTTCTTGTATCACGGTTGGAGGTGGCAGCCGACGGAGGTGCCGGTGTAGCAGAACGTGTGGAAGTAGATGATGCACGTGGTGTCCATGATGAAGGTCGACCTGCAGAAAAGTTAGTTCGCGCCAATGCCTGTCGATCCTGCACTTCACGTTCAGCTTTACAAGCAAGATGGAATAAACGAGTGATATTATTATAATCCTTATAGTCTAAAATGGTCTGAATCTCTCTATTTAATCCACCCAGAAAACGTTCAAGCATAGCTTCATTCTCCTCAACAATACCACATCGAATCAATCCAGTTTGTAATTCCTGATAATATTCTTCTGCAGAATTTTTTCCTTGTCTTAAGCGCTGCAATTTTTGAAGTAATTCACGTTGATAATATGGCGGAACCCAACGAGTATGCATAGCAGTTTTCAAAGCAACCCAAGTAGCTGGAACAGGATATAATCTACAATATTCAGACCACCAAACACATGCAAAGCTAGTGAAAGCACAAACAACAGCAGGAACACGTCTCTCCTCAGGATATTGTAAACATGTAAATCGTTGTTCAGTTTCTAACTCCCAAGTAAGATATATATCAGGAACATATCTACCCTCAAATGGTGGGATATTCAATTTCAGTTTAGGGAGATGGTCATGATCTCGTACCTGAGGGGGAGCCCTAACATTACCATTATTTGCATGTGGACGACCTGGTGGTTGTGGTGCTGGTGGTTGCACGTAGTTCTGATGTTGATCAACCTCATCCTCGTAATCTCCCACATAATCATCCTCCTCCGCATCAGCAGCAGGAGCCACAGAAGTATCAACAGTAGCACCAACAGGTTGGCCAAGCGCAAGAGGAACACGGGTCGCTCGGCGGAGGGCTGTTTCGCGATGTGGAGGTAGTCGTTGTTGTTGTTGTTGTTGTTGTTGTTGTTGTTGTTGTTGTTGTTGTTGTTGTTGTTGTAGAGGTGCGTTAGGTGCAGCCGGTGGTGATGGTGGAAGACGCGCGAGCAATTCATTAAACCTATTATCGAGCTTTGTTTCGAATGTCTTCTCCAGGCCAGTGATCTTCTCCATGGCCTCTTCAAAATTGTTCAGCACATCTTGCACCTGTTCATTCATCATTTTCTGAAACTTATCATCAAGCTCCTTGTTTGTTAAATTCTCCCAGTCAATCTCGTCGGGTTGTGATCCTAGCATGGTTAGCAGCAATAGAAACACACAAGAATATGATCCTATAGACTACTAACAAGTGGTGGTGGTGGTGGGTGTCACAAATCCTTTAGGCAAATCTCAAATTCTTACCAGTTCTTACCCAGCAGTAGCGGTGATCGGCAACCGATGTAGTCAAAACTCTCAAAGCTTGGATAGAGCGATTACCAGGGAGAGTCAAACGCACGATGTAGATGTATGTGGAGCTGGGAAGGCTTATAATATGGTAGCAAAAAGGGTCAGCAATAATCAATTCAGAGATGCAAAGTTGAATAAACGCTCAACGACGATACTGTGCTGGTCCTAGGCTAGACCGTGCTAGAGACGCGAGCCTAGAACACTAATAAAATCACGGCGCTGCACGTAAACAAGGGAAAAGCACACTCTGGAATTTTTTTTCACCCTGTTTTTTTTGCGCTCTTTATTTTTTTGCGCTCCTCTTTTTTTTTGCGAAAAATCACTATAATGGCGAGTGTCTCAAAACTCTTCCCAGGTCAAACTGACAGGATAGACACGAATTTTTTGCGACCAATTTTTTTTTCGACTGCCTGGACCCAAAAACTGGAAACGGCTCAAAAAAAACTTTCAATAACGGCGATTGTCTCAAAAGGCTAAGAAACACCTAAAAATAGGATAGCCAGAATTTTTTTTGTCAAGTGCGTTTTTGGAAAATTTTGGGACTAAATGGAGGGTGGTTTCCAGACTCTTTTTTTTTTGGAAACCAACCTCTTCTACGGACGGAAAAGATTGATGGAATCCGGAACCTACTCAAACAAGGAAACACGAATCTGGCAACAGATGGATCTCGAAAGCAAACCTAATATGAGATAGACTCGAAGTGATGTTGGTATATGGATACGGATCGGTGGTCGTATATGGACTCGGAGCGGTGGTGGTATATGGATACGGATCGGTGGTGGTATATGGACTCGGAGCGGTGGTGGATAAGCGGTGGTGGAAGATGGCAGGGACAATGATGATGGTGCGGCGGCGGCGTGACTAATATGACCAGAACTCGAAACTCTAAAAGACTAGACGCTAAGACCAGCAACTTGACACGACGATGCAACCGCAAATTCAACAAAGCAAATACAGAAACGATTATGCAAAGGCTCATATTGGTTCGGATGGGATGAACTAACCCTTTTTTTTGGTTTTTTCGTGGACTATAGGTATGAAGAACAGACTCGATCTAAACTACGAAAAACTGTAAAATCTCACCGAGCAACATGGAAATCTGATTCCACTTGATAGAGGCAAAGGTGTCCCGTCTTTCGATGAGATGGTGGCTCTCGTTTAGGATGAATTCGACTTTGACGATCCGACTACGAACGTGCGATGACGTCGCGCCTTAGCAATCGCTAAACCAACTCCGAGAGGTTATTGACCACGCCGGAGCACGATCAACCTGACCACGAGGGTCTGTTTCCTGCAGGCAAACGAAGAACAAGCAAGAAACTAAGATTGCAATCTGGATATTGCGAATAAAAGAGGAAAGCTTTATTAATGAAGGTGGGGTTCTGTGACGCCTTGGTCTGGTCGTTGAACACAAACGAAGTACGCGAAGTTGCTGCTATGGCGAACTTTTGATCTAAACAAAACCCAAAGTCTAAACGACGCCCTAAGGGTTGTATATATGGAGGAAGAGGGGGGAATTTCGTGGCCCTTGAGGAAGGGGTCCGAAACCAACCCTAACTCTTGTTTCCCCACACATGCGGACTCTAAAAGCAGCCTATACTTAAGTATTTCGAAATTACATGGGCCTGGCCCAATAATAAGGTGACGCAGCACCTAGAATAGCCTCTGGATGAAATTTATGAAGTGGCATCTTGTATATTTCGTCCAAGGCTTCATTCACTCCTTATGTTGGCTTCAGAGTCCTGAAATCATCACTTGTAACTCCATTCTTGTTCCCCTTGCGCATGCCATCAACTCCATGCTTGTTCTTGCTCCAATGTTCATCCTTCTCCAAGCTAGGCCCTTCATTTGTAAGCAAAACAAATGTATCCAATTTAGGCAGCATCATATTCTCATGAACATTAGAATCATTACCAAGAAACGAAAGTACCTGGTAATTTAATTGGCGTGCACGAGCTCTAGTAATTGGTCCATCATATGTAACAGTAGGGGCTGTGGGTGTAACAATGGTATTGATATCCTCATCATCCTCCCCTTCTTGAAATGAAGTCGTCCTCGACGGAAGCCCATCTTCCTCACCCAAATAAGGCTTCAAATCTGCAATGTTAAAAGTGGGACTAACCCAAAAATCTGCAGGCAGATCAAGTTTATATGCATTATCATTTATTTTCTCTAACACCTTAAATGGACCATCAGCACGTGGCATTAGCTTTGATTTGCGCAAATTATGAAACCTATCCTTACGCAAATGTAACCAAACAAGATCACCAGGTGCAAAGACAACATGTTTTCTACCCTTATCTCCAGCAAGTTTATATTTAGCATTCATACGCTCAATGTTTTCCTTAGTTAACTCATGCATTTTCAAAATCAATTCAGCACGTTCTTTAGCATCAAAATTAACCTTCTCCGAAGATGGAAGAGGCAACAAATCAATAGGTGCACGAGATAGGAAACCATACACAATTTCAAAAGGGCACATCTTAGTAGTAGAATGCAATGAACGATTATAAGCAAATTCAATATGAGGCAAGCATTCTTCCCACATTTTCTTATTATTCTTCAAAACAGCCCTAAGCATAGTAGACAATGTTCTATTGACTACTTCAGTTTGTCCATCAGTTTGGGGGTGACAAGTAGTACTAAAAAGCAGTTTAGTCCCCAACTTAGCCCATAAACATCTCCAAAAGTGGCTAAGAAATTTAGTATCATGATCTGAAACAATAGTATTTGGCACACCATGCAAGCGAATAATTTCACGAAAGAACAAATCAGCAACATTAACAGCATCATCGCTTTTATGACATGGTATAAAGTGTGCCATTTTCGAGAATCTATCCACGACAACAAATATGCTATCCCTCCCCTTCTTTGTTCGAGGCAAACCTAAAACAAAGTCCATAGATATATCCTCCCAAGGAACACTAGGTACAGGCAAAGGCATATATAAACCATGAGGATTGAGTCGTGACTTAGCTTTTTGACATGTAGTGCAGCGAGCAACAAAACGCTCAACATCCCGTCTCATCTTTGGCCACAAGAAATGTGTAGCAAGTACGTCCTCTGTCTTCTTCACGCCAAAGTGTCCCATTAATCCTCCTCCATGCGCCTCCTGCAACAACAAAAGACGAACATAACTAGCTGGAATGCATAGCTTGTTAGCACGGAACACAAAACCATCATTAACAACGAACTTGTTCCATGATCTACCTTCTTTACAATTCTGCAATACATCTTTAAATTCAGCATCATGCACATATTGATCTTTGATGGTCTCCAAACCAAATATTTTAAAATCAAGTTGTGAAATCATAGTATAACGACGAGACAATGCATCAGCAATAACATTTTCTTTACCCTTCTTGTGTTTAATGACATAAGGGAAAGTCTCAATGAATTCAACCCATTTAGCATGTCTACGGTTCAGTTTAGCTTGAATTTTAATGTGTTTCAAAGATTCATGATCAGAATGTATAACAAATTCTTTGGGCCATAAATAATGTTGCCATGTTTCTAAAGTCCGAACAAGAGCATATAATTCTTTATCATAAGTAGAATAGTTCAGACTAGGCCCACTCAATTTTTCAGAAAAGTATGCAACAGGTTTGCCATCTTGTAATAACACACCTCCTAATCCAATCCCACTAGCATCACATTCAAGCTCAAAAGTCTTATTAAAGTCAGGAAGTTGAAGTAAAGGAGCATGTGTCAACTTATCTTTCAATACCGTGAAGGCTTCTTCCTGTGCGGTACCCCAAACAAAAGGCACATCCTTCTTTGTAAGCTCATTGAGAGGTGCAGGAATGGTGCTAAAATCTCTTACAAAACGCCTATAGAAACCAGCGAGTCCAAGAAAACTCCTCACTTGTGTGACCGTTTTGGGCTGCGGCCAACTCTCAATAGCTTCAATCTTGGCTTTATCAACTTCAATTCCCTGTGGAGTAACAACATAGCCAAGAAAAGACACTCGGGCGGTGCAAAAGGTGCACTTCCCAAGGTTACCAAACAAACGTGCATCACGTAGAGCATTAAAAACAGCACGTAAATGTTCCAAATGTTCTTCCAAAGATTTAATATAAATCAGTATATCATCAAAATAGACTACCACAAATCGTCCAATGAAAGCACGTAAAACTTCGTCCATTAATCTCATGAAAGTACTAGGTGCATTAGTTAACCCAAAAGGCATGACTAACCACTCATATAATCCAAACTTAGTTTTAAATGATGTTTTCCATTCATCTCCCAATTTCATACGAATTTGATGGTATCCACTACGCAAATCAACTTTGGAGAATATTGTAGAGCCACTCAATTCATCAAGCATATCATCTAGCCTAGGAAAAGGATGACGATAACGAATAGTAATATTATTAATGCCTCTACAATCAACACACATACGCGATGTACCATCCTTTTTAGGCACTAGTATAATAGGAACAGCACAAGGACTAAGAGATTCACGTATATAACCTTTGTCGAGCAGCTCCTGTACTTGACGCATAATCTCCTTCGTCTCCTCTGGATTGGTACGGTATGGTGCACGGTTGGGTAGCGATGCACCGGGAATTAAGTCAATTTGATGCTCGATCCCTCGAATAGGTGGTAATCCCGGTGGCACGTCTTGTGGAAAGACGTCAGCGAACTCCTGCAAAATGTTAGTAACAGCAGGAGGCAAAGAGGAAGGCACGTCCTCGAATGAAAATAATACCTCTTTGCACACAAAAGCATAGCAAACAGATTTGCTAACATCTAGATCATCAATATCAGATTTGGTGGCAAATAAACATGCACTTTTCAATTTAATTTCAGAAGCAACACTAGATGGTTTATTATTAGGCTTCATTTGTTGCTCAAATTCTTTTGCCACAATCTGATTTTCACTCTTATTTTGCTCCTGTATTGCTTTATTAGCTCGATTAATATCATCTTTCAAAATGGAATCAGGAGTCATAGGAAGCAAAGTAATATTTTTGTCCTTATGAACAAGAGTATACTGATTGTTTCTACCATGGTGTACAGAATTTTTATCAAATTGCCATGGTCTACCAAGTAATAAGGAACATGCTTGCATAGGTACCACATCACAATCAACATAATCAGCATATGTAGAGATACTAAAATGCACACGAACAGTACGTGTTACCTTAACCTTGCCGCTGTTGTTGAACCATTGGATGTAGTAAGGATGTGGATGTGGTCTTGTGGTGAGGGATAGCTTCTCCACCATCTCCATGCTAGCCAAGTTGTTGCAGCTCCCTCCATCTATGATGACGCGAACAGAACGTTCCTTCACAACTCCCTTTGTATGGAACAAATTATGCCTCTGATTTTGCTCAGCTTGCGTGACCTGCACACTCAAAACACGTTGAGCAACCAAACATTCATACCTGTCAGCATCTTCAGGAGCCATGTATTGCGTCTCATGATCAGAATCATCTCCACCGTGTTCTTCATGTGTAAGAAGAGCCAAAGTCTCCTCATCATAGTCACTAGCGGACTCATACCCACCATCCTCAGTAGCAACCATCACACGCTGAGATGTGCATTCGCGCGCAAAATGTCCTCTTCCCTTACAACGACGACAAATAATATCACTTGTGTGCCCTGTAGACGCCATGGAAGAAGCAGAGCTCTGTGCAGGCCCGGCAGGTGTGCTCTTGGCAGATAGTGGTGGTTGTGCCTGCTTTCTTGTATAACGGTTGGAGGTGGCAGCCGACGGAGGTGCCGGTGTAGCAGAACGTGTGGAAGTAGATGATGCACGTGGTGTCCATGATGAAGTCGACCTGCAGAAAAGTTAGTTCGCGCCAATGCCTGTCGATCCTGCACTTCACGTTCAGCTTTACAAGCAAGATGGAATAAACGAGTGATATTATTATAATTCTTATAGTCTAGAATGGTCTGAATCTCTCTATTTAATCCACCCAGAAAACGTGCAAGCATAGCTTCATTATCCTCAACAATACCACATCGAATCAATCCAGTTTGTAATTCCTGATAATATTCTTCTACAGAATTTTTTCCTTGTCTTAAGCGCTGCAATTTTTGAAGTAATTCACGTTGATAATATGGCGGAACCCAACGAGTACGCATAGCAGTTTTCAAAGCAACCCAAGTAGCTGGAACAGGATATAATCTACAATATTCAGACCACCAAACACATGCAAAGCTAGTGAAAGCACAAACAGCAGCAGGAACACGTCTCTCCTCAGGATATTGTAAACATGTAAATCGTTGTTCAGTTTCTAACTCCCAAGTAAGATATATATCAGGAACATATCTACCCTCAAATGGTGGGATATTCAATTTCAGTTTAGGGAGATGGTCATGATCTCGTACCTGAGGGGGAGCCCTAACATTACCATTATTTACATGTGGACTACCTGGTGGTTGTGGTGCTGGTGGTTGCACGTAGTTCTGATGTTGATCAACCTCATCCTCGTAATCTCCCACATAATCATCCTCCTCCGCATCAGCAGCAGGAGCCACAGAAGTATCAACAGTAGCACCGACAGGTTGGCCAAGCACAAGAGGAACACGGGTCGCTCGGCGGAGGGCTGTTTCGCGATGTGGAGGTAGTCGTTGTTGTTGCTGTTGTTGTTGTTGTTGTTGTTGTTGTTGTTGTTGTTGTAGAGGTGCGTTAGGTGCAGCCGGTGGTGATGGTGGAAGACGCGCGAGCAATTCATTAAACCTGTTATCGAGCTTTGTTTCGAACGTCTTCTCCAGGCCAGTGATCTTCTCCATGGCCTCTTCAAAATTGTTCAGCACATCTTGCACCTGTTCATTCATCATTTTCTGAAACTTATCATCAAGCTCCTTGTTTGTTAAATTGTCCCAGTCAATCTCGTCGGGTTGTGATCCTAGCATGGTTAGCAGCAATAGAAACACACAAGAATATGATCCTATAGACTACTAACAAGTGGTGGTGGTGGTGGGTGTCGCAAATCCTTTAGGCAAATCTCAAATTCTTACCAGTTCTTACCCAGTAGTAGCGGTGATCAGCAACCGATGTAGTCAAAACTCTCAAAGCTTGGATAGAGCGATTACCAGGGAGAGTCAAACGCACGATGTAGATGTATGTGGAGCTGGGAAGGCTTATAATATGGTAGCAAAAAGGGTCAGCAATAATCAATTCAGAGATGCAAAGTTGAATAAACGCTCAACGACGGTACTGTGCTGGTCCTAGGCTAGACCGTGCTAGAGACGCGAGCCTAGAACACTAACAAAATCACGGCGCTGCACGTAAACAAGGGAAAAGCACACTCTGGAATTTTTTTTCACCCTGTTTTTTTTTTGCGCTCTTTATTTTTTTTGCGCTCCTCTTTTTTTTTGCGAAAAATCACTATAATGGCGAGTGTCTCAAAACTCTTCCCAGGTCAAACTGACAGGATAGACACGAATTTTTTGCGACCAATTTTTTTTTTCGACTGCCTGGACCCAAAAACTGGAAACGGCTAAAAAAACTTTCAATAACGGCGACTGTCTCAAAAGGCTAAGAAACACCTAAAAATAGGATAGCCAGAAATTTTTTTGTCAAGTGCGTTTTTGGAAAATTTTGGGAGTAAACGGAGGGTGGTTTCCAGACTCTTTTTTTTGGGAACCAACCTCTTCTACGGACGGCAAAGATTGATGGAATCCGGAACCTACTCAAACAAGGAAACACGAATCTGGCAACAGATGGATCTCGAAAGCAAACCTAATATGAGATAGACTCGAAGTGATGTTGGTATATGGATACGGATCGGTGGTCGTATATGGACTCGGAGCGGTGGTGGTATATGGATACGGATCGGTGGTGGTATATGGACTCGGAGCGGTGGTGGATAAGCGGTGGTGGAAGATGGCAGGGACAATGATGATGGTGCGGCGGCGGCGTGACTAATATGACCAGAACTCGAAACTCTAAAAGACTAGACGCTAAGACCAGCAACTTGACACGACGATGCAACCGCAAATTCAACAAAGCAAATACAGAAACGATTATGCAAAGGCTCAGATTGTTTCGGATGGGATGAACTAACCCTTTTTTTTTGGTTTTTTCGTGGACTATAGGTATGAAGAACAGACTCGATCTAAACTACGAAAAACTGTAAAATCTCACCGAGCAACCTAGAAATCTGATACCACTTGATAGAGGCAAAGGTGTCCCGTCTTTCGATGAGATGGTGGCTATCGTTTAGGATGAAGTCGACTTTGACGATCCGACTACGAACGTGCGATGACGTCGCGCCTTAGCAATCGCTAAACCAACTCCGAGAGGTTATTGACCACGCCGGAGCACGATCAACTTGACCACGAGGGTCTGTTTCCTGCAGGCAAATGAAGAACAAGCAAGAAACTAAGATTGCAATCTGGATATTGCGAATAAAAGAGGAAAGCTTTATTAATGAAGGTGGGGTTCTGTGACGCCTTGGTCTGGTCGTTGAACACAAACGAAGTACGCGAAGTTGCTGCTATGGCGAACTTTTGATCTAAACAAAACCCAAAGTCTAAACGACGCCCTAAGGGCTGTATATATGGAGGAAGAGGGAGGGAATTTCGTGGCCCTTGAGGAAGGGGTCCGAAACCAACCCTAACTCTTGTTTCCCCACACATGCGGACTCTAAAAACAGCCTATACTTAAGTATTTCGAAATTACATGGGCCTGGCCCAATAATAAGGTGACGCAGCACCTAGAATAGCCTCTGGACGAAATTTATGAAGTGACATCTTGTATATTTCATCCAAGGCTTCATTCACTCCTTATGGTGGCTTCAGAGTCCTGAAATCATCACTTGTAACTCCATTCTTGTTCCCCTTGCGCATGCCATCAACTCCATGCTTGTTCTTGCTCCAATGTTCATCCTTCTCCAAGCTAGGCCCTTCATTTGTAAGCAAAACAAATGTATCCAATTTAGGCAGCATCATATTCTCATGAACATTAGAATCATTACCAAGAAACGAAAGTACCTGGTAATTTAATTGGCGTGCACGAGCTCTAGTAATTGGTCCATCATATGTAACAGTAGGGGTTGTGGGTGTAACAATGGTATTGATGTCCTCATCAAGGAGGAAGGCGAGGCGGAGGATGGAGGCGAGACGGGGGCGCCAGGAGGCGGAGCGGACGGCCAGCCTCAGCTCGACCGCGCCTCCAGCAACAAGCCGTGCCCAACCGAGCCGGCTGCCGCCGGAGGTGATCAAGCTGAGACTGCCCAGCCGGCCGCCCTAACGTCTGACACCGCCATCTCCTCCGAGCCTCCAAACCCGTCTGCTGCTTCCTAGGCTGCTGCCTTGTTTTTATTTTATCTGTTTTAGTAGTCTTTGAGGAACTTGTTAATTCGCACAATTCCACCCGCGGGGTGTATTTTGAACTTCTGCTCGAAGATTCGGCCAAGGGCCTATGTTATGTAAATATTCGTCCGAGTTCTATCTTTTCTTGCTCATTGCTCCTTTGGCTTTTTCCTTTGCCGCCTTCCCTTAGTTGTCGTCTTGCCAGCCGGACAGCCGCTCTGTGGACTGCTGCTGGATCAAATGTTTGGCTACTTTTGGGAAGGCAAGTACTTAGCCGCTTTAGGGTTTCTTAGCAAGTTGAATAGAAGGTGGCGAGCCGACTGCTCAAGAGTCGGCTTGCGAAGAGAGGCTGGAAGCCGTCTTAAGCTATGCTTATGCTTTGAGTCCTTAGCCATTTTTATGTGGGCGTCCATTCTTCCTTACTCCTGCCCGCCAGACAGCCGCTCTGCGAGCTGCGGCTTCTGATAAGAGACGGCTTGGGCGCCACACACTACTTGTCCGACTGCAGGAAGCATTTCATAGCGCAAGGCGGCGAGTCCCCGGGCCGACTAGTCGAACCCGGTGCCAAGCGGCATACAAAGAGTATCATACTCGAAGGCGTAATTCTTATCATATAGATAACAAAAAGGGCAGTCCCCGAGCTCGTCTCGGGGGGCCCGGAGTCTTGGTACTTAACTACAAAAGGTAGCGTGGTACATACTGCATCAACTGTAAAATCTTCGGAGGAGATTTGCATTCCATGGCCGCTCCGTCTCTTTGCCGGATTCGTCCCTCTTGTGTGCTCGGGGCTTCTGAGCGTCGATTAGGTAGTAGGAGTCGTTGCCCAGCACTTTGCTGATGATGAAAGGGCCTTCCCAAGGCGCCGACAACTTGTGCTGGCCGGCTGTTCGCTGGATCAGTCGGAGCACAAGGTCGCCCTCTTGGAAAGATCTCGGCCTGACCTTCCTGTTGTAGTATCGGCGCAGGCTCTGCTGGTAGATGTTGGACCGGCTGAGTGCCTACAGCTGGCCCTCTTCCAACAGATCGACGCCGTCTTGACGTGCTTCATCTGCTTCCTCCTTGGTGTACATGGTGACTCGCGGGGAGTTGAACTCTATGTCCGTTGGGATGACAGCTTCAGCACCATAGACGAGGAAGAAGGGCGTGAAGCCGGTCGACTTGTTTGGAGTCGTGCGCAGACTCCAGAGGATGGCTGGCAACTCGTCAAGCCAGCAGCCGGCCGAACGCTCCAGTGGTTCGATCAGTCGAGGTTTGATGCCAGACAGGATGAGGCCGTTTGCTCGCTCCACTTGGCCGTTTGACGAATTGTGATGTCGGAGATGAAAGTCACGGCAGTCGGACCATTCAACTTTTTGATGGGCTTTGCTTCTATCCACTTGGTGAACTTGTCCACCGCGACAAGTAGGTGAGTTAGGCCTCCTCGTGCCGTCTTGAATGGTCCCACCATGTCTAGTCCCCAAACTGCAAAGGGCCAGGCGATGGGGATGGTCTTGAGTGCAGAAGCCGACTGATGCGGCTTGGAACGGAACTTCTGGCACCCCTTGCATTTTTGGACCAATTCCTTGGCCTCTTCTAGGGCAGTCGGCCAGAAAAAACCGTGTCGAAAGGCTTTGGCGACGAGTGCTCTTGAAGCCGCATGGTGGCCGCACTCGCCTTGATGGATATCTTTGAGATTTGCCTGGCCTTGCTCTGGCTCGACGCAGCGTTGGTAGACGCCCGTGACGCTGCGTCTGACCAGCTCTCTGTTGACTATGGTGTAGGATGTTGCTCGGCGTTGTGCTTGTCAAGCTAGGATCTCATCGGTTGGCAGCTCTTTGCTCACCAGGAATTTGAGGATGGGCTGGGCCCATGAGGGTGCTGCTATTTCTTCAACTGCCAGAACTGCGACTTGGACGAGGGCGGCTGGGCTGGGAGGCGGCGAGCTGGAGTCCGCGACCGCTTGCTGGATTGATGAAGTCCCCGGGCCGACTGGTGCAGTCCCCGAGCCGAGTTCTGGAGTCTTCGGGCTGGTCGCCGCAGTCCCTGGGCCGGGTTCTGAAGTCCCCGGGCCGGCCTCGACTGCAGCATTCTTGGAGCCGTTTCTAAGAATTCTCGTGCCGTCAGCTGGGGCTCTTGAGTCGGATCCGACTTCTTCGGGGGGAGCCGGCATGAAGATGGAGTATGATTCTGGTGAAGGCTTTACAGACGGCTTGAGGAGGTGCTGAAGAGCGACGTCGGATGGTATTGCTTGGTGGGTTGAGCCGATTCGTGCCAGGGTGTCTGCTTGGTTGTTGTCATTTCCTGGCACGTGAAGGAACTCGCACCCCTCGAAATATTCGCTGAGTTGCTGCGCGAGGAAACGGTAGCTCGCCATGTTTGCATCCTTGGCGTCCCACTCGCCAGATGACTGCTGGACCACCAAGTCGGAGTCGCCATAACATAGGATCCGGCGAATGCCAAGCTCTTTGGCAAGCCGGAGCCCGTGAATGAGTGCCTCATATTCAGCGACATTGTTGGAGGCGGCGAAATGGATTTGCAACGCATATTTGAGATGGTCGCCCTTGGGAAAAGTGAGGACGACGCCGGCTCCCAAGCCGGTGCGCATCTTGGAGCCATCGAAATGCATCCGCCAATGGGTGGAGTCGGGCGCTGGCGGCAAGTACTGGGTCTGCCCAGTCGACGAGGAAGTCGGCCAACGCTTGCGACTTGATGGCGGTGCGGGGCTGTAACACCCTCGATGCGGCTATATCTCCCACGTGTCGAAGCACGACTTAGAGGCATAGCCGCATTGAAAGCAATTTCGCAAGTGAGGTAATCTTCACACAACCCATGTAATACATAAGGGAAAGAGATACATAGTTGGCTTACAATTGCCACTTCACACAATACACGAGTAAAGCATTACATCATACAGTTACAATCAAGGTCCGACTACGGAACCAAAATAAAAGAAGACTACCCCAAATGCTACACAGATCCCTGATCGACCCCAACTGGGCTCCACTACTGATCAACTGAAATGAAACAACACAATGAACAAGATCTTCATCGAGCTCCTCCTTGAGCTCGGGTGCGTCACCTGCACGGTTTCACCAGCACCTGCAAAGTGGTTTTGGAAGTATCTGTGAGTCACGGGGACTCAGCAATCTCACATCCGCGAGATCAAGACTATTTAAGCTTAAAGGTAGGACAGGGTAGTGAGGTGGAGCTGCAGCAAGCGACTAGCATATATGGTGGCTAACATACGCAAATGAGAGCGAGAAGAGAAGGCGAAAGCATGGTCGAACAACTATGATCAAGAAGTGATCCTAGAACAACCTACGTCAAGCATAACTCCAACACCGTGTTCACTTCCCGGACTCCGCCGAGAAGAGACCATCACGGTTACACACGCGGTTGGTGTATTTTAATTAAGATCAACTTCGGGTTTTCTACAACCGGACATTAACAAATTCCCATCTGCCACATAACCGCGGGACGACTTTCGAAAGTTTAAACCCTGCAGGGGTGTCCCAACTTAGCCCATGATAAGCTCTCGCGATCAACGAAGGATATTCCTTCTCCCCGGGAAGACCCGATCAGTCTCGGAATCCCGGCTACAAGACTTTCCGACAGTAATAAAACAAGTCCAGCAAGACCTCCCGACGTGTCGACACCCTGATAGTAGCCGCGCGTATCTCGTCTCAGGCCATGACCGGATGAGCAGTCCGTACAACTAAAACCAGACCTCAAGTTTCCTTGAGGTGGCGCTGCAAAGCGCTCTAGTTCGGGCCAACACTTAGACAAGCATTGGCCCGGGGGGCTGAGTAAAGATGACCCTCGGGCTGGCCGGCCCAAGGGAAAAGGATAGGTGGTAGGCAAATGGTAAAACCAATGTTGGGCCTTGCTGGAAGAGTCTTATTCAAAGCGAACATTCAAGGGGGTCCCATAAATCACCCGACCGCATTAGGGACGTAAAATCCGGGAACATAACACCGATATGACGGAAACTAGGGCGGCAAGAGTGGGACAAAACACCAGGCATAAGGCCGAGCCTTCCACCCTTTACCAAGTATATAGATGCATTAATTAAGTAAGATATATTGTGATATCCCAACAAGTAAACATGTTCCAAACAAGGAACAACATCTCCATGTTCCAACAAGGAACAAACTTCATCTGCACCTGCAACTAACAACGCTATAAGAGGGGCTGAGCAAAGCGGTAACATAGCCAAACAACGGTTTGCTAGGACAAGGTGGGTTAGAGGCTTGGTTTGACAATATGGGAGGCATGATAAGCAAGTGGTAGGTATCGCAGCATAGGCATAGCAAAAGAGCAAGCAATCTAGCAAGCAAAGATAGAAGTGATTTCGAGGGTATGGTCATCTTGCCTAAAATCCCGCAAGGAAGAAGAATGAGTCCATGAAGAAGACAAACAGACGTAGTCGAACGAATCCTCACAACTCCGGAACGAAACCGAAGCTAACGAGAGAAGCAACCCGGAAACAAACAAACAACATAGTAAACAACCACCACCTACACATGGCATGATGTACAAACAAGTGTGATGCATGTCCGGTTTAAATATGCATGGCATGGCAAAGTGCACAAACAACACTACAAATTAAGTGGAGCTGAATATGCAACGAGTTGCATATTAACGAAACACCACATTCGATTATTTGGTTCTCTCTTGTTTATGTACCCAACAATGTTAAATGTTGATTAACATGGCAAGATGTGAAGCATAAGTAAACTAACTATCTAGGCAAGTTTAAATGAGGCCGGAAATAATAAACAACGATTCCGGAAAATCCCCATGTGCATACTTTTGATTTGGTACTGCTCTGCTCTAAACACAATTTTAATATTGTTAAACAGCAAAATAAAGTGCACCATGTTAAACTAGGCATTTTTCTACCCCATTTACATATAAAGAACATTTTAAACCGAGCTACGGTTATTTAGTTATGGAATAAACCATTTTAGCTTGTCATTTATGCGAATTAAATTAAACAGCATGTTAAACCTTTTAAACATGGATGAAAACAGCATATTATGAAACTAGATGAAATTCTAAGAATTTTGCATATATGGTTTGTTTAGTTTGGATGCATGCATATTTGGCTATAGACAATGTAAAACAGTGGCAATTCTGTTAATATGCAATGCACTGGAAATTAAACAAATCCACAGGCAGAAAAAATAACATGCATGGGCCCGAAGCATCAAGTTGCAGCGGCCCAGATGAGGATTCGGCCCAAGTGGCTGTGTGCAAAAGAAATGGAAAAGAGGGAAAAAATTGGGGCGCCTGGGGCTCGAACCCAGGACCTCCCGATTGCTGAATAGTGCCTTGACCAGTGCGCTGCTGCTGAAAGCTTGTACCAAACAAGGGCGTGGCCGAATTTAAAAGGCATCAAAGGCCAGGCCTTCTTCTCCGCCGTTCACACAGGAATTGGGTGACGACGCCGGCGAGCAAGACGGCGACCGTCGGAGCAGAGGACCACCGGCAGAGGTGCGGGATACTTGCGAGGGTGCGGGGTGCCTGAATGTGCGCGTGCAAAGGCTAGGTGATGCGGGACCTCGAGGACGAGTCTGTGCTCGCCTCTGGCATGGCGTGCGGCAGAAGCTAGGAGGCGACGACCCGCAATGCAGAGCAGCAGCGGACCTGCGGGAATGTAATGTGGGTGCGCTCGTGCATGTGGAGCAGCTACGGGAGGTGTGCGCGTGGGGTTGCTCGAGCTCGAGCTCGCACTCGACCCAGGCACGGCATGGCTCGGCAAGCGACGGCAGCAGTTTGGCGGCACGGGGTGAGAAGCAGGGCAAGCTGTGGGCGAGCGAGAACAGGCGGGTAGATGCTACAGGGGCGTGGTGTGCGTGCAAGGACATGAGCGGGCAAGACAAAAAATTTCAATTACACCCAGAAATTCAGAGATCCTCGGAGCATCGAGATCATGGCGGAGGCGCGACCCTAGCATCTCCTACAGGCATCATCCAGCATCGAGAAGGAGAAGGGAGGAAGCCGGGTATACCTCCTTACCCTAGGACGAGAAAACGTGGCCGGCGATGGAGGGAGGCGTCGGCAGCGGGTCGACGAACTTGGCGCGATCTTCTGCCCGAGATGCAGAGGAAGAAGGGGACGTTGTGGAAGAAGTTCTCGGCCGCGGATCGGCGTCAGGACGAAACCAGGGCGGCGTTCACGATTGATTGGATGAAGGAGGGGAGGCCGCGGAGGAGGTTTAGGCCGGCGGTGAGGTCGTGACCGAGCCGGCCATGACGTGGGCGGCGGTGGAAGCGATGCGTGGGTGTCCCCTTACCTGTGGCGGCGGCGCGGAGGAGAGGGAGGAGAGGAAGGGGAAACCCTAGGGGACGAGGCGCTGGCTTAAAAGGGACTAGGGCGACGGGACGGCGCGACGGTGCTCTCGGCCGTGTCCATGTGCATGCTCACGAGGGGAACCAAGGTGGAAGAAAAAGTGGGTTAGAGTGTGGGCACGGTCGCTGACCAGTGGGACCGACGCGGCCACGTGGAGCGAGTGGAAGAGAGGGGTGCGCGCCGTTTCGGTGAGAAAAAGGAGGAAGGAGGGTGCGAGTGGGAGAGCTGGGCTGCGGGGCGCGGGGCCGGATGGGCCGGCCTGGGAGGCCGATGCCCAGGTGGGTGCTGCTGCTGCTGGGCTGCTCTGCTTCCTTTTTCCCTTTTTTTGTTTTTCTTCAGACAGAAAACAAAAGGAAAAACAGAGGGGGATTTGGAAGGATTTAGAGAGATGTGACAAAATTCTTAAGGTCCTGAATTTGTGTAGTATTCAATAAAATTGATTTGGGAAATTTTAAAGGCCGAAAAATATTCCAAGTTTTAATTAGGTTCCAACTTGGAGCATTTTTTATCCCAACCAAAACAACTCCAAAGGATCTGAAATTGGGCAGGGAGGGTATAGGCATGGTGTAAGATTTACAGAAAAAGAAGTGAACATTTTACTGGGACAGGAAAATGCCACTTACAGTAAATGTGTGAGAATTCAAAGGAAGAAGCTAGTCATGGGGTGTTGCACTTGATGATGGTTTAGATGGAAGGGCAAGATGGAGCAGCAAAGAAGATGAGGAGAAGGAGTTCACAAAGATAACAAGCCCACCACATATACACACGATAAATATGCACACTACAATGATGATCATGATGCAAATGCAACATAAATGACAAAGGCAACATCACATCATGAAGCATATAACAATACAAGGATGACGCAACGCAATATAATAAAAGATGAACATGAAGCAAGAAGCAAAACGACAAAGCACTCATCATGATCATGGCAACAACATAGGGGAAAGAAATATGCAAAACAATTATGATAATGCACAAACATAATAAACACACGTCAACAACTAAAATAAATGGAAGGGCAACTGAAGCGTCGGTCTTGGGGCGTTACAACACTCCACCACTACAAGAGGATCTCGTCCCGAGATCTAGGATGGCACCGGAGAGAAACGGAGGAGGAAGAGAAGAGGTAAAACTAAGTTGCTTCTTTGACGAACGAGTGAAACCACGAACCTTGAGAGGTTGAGCAATTTAAAAGAAAGAGTACAACAGAGATGAACGAGATTGCAAACAATCCGGTAGAAAAGAGGAACAAGGAGTATTACGTGAACTTGAGGGTTGAAAGACATGGAAATAAGAGCTTCATGAACGAAAAGAATATGACCACCTCGGTATGATGAGATAGCCAAGGAACAAGAATGACCGAATTTGTACAGCACTCAGGTAGAAAAGAGAAGAAAACTTGATGAGATGAAAAGATATTGAAGAGATGATACAACACTAACGTTAAATGGATAAGCAAGAAAAGAACACGATCCTCAGAAAACGAGGTGATGGGTGAAGAGCACAACATCACAATGTCTCCGTAACGAAAGAATAGAAGTTAGATCGTTGGGATAAAGGGATGGAGAAGAAAATGACAACTTTTGCCACAAGTGAGCTTGGAAAGTACCCTTCCAAGAAGGTTAGAACGGAGTTGTTGGAAAACCAACAATGAAACGAATAAGCTTGTAGTGGGCTTATGGCAAACATCTCAAAATTATGAGGTGAGCTTCTGCCACTACCCGGAAGCAAAAGATTGTATTGATATAAACAAGGAGACGAGAAACTTATTTCACCGGGAGGACAAATGAAGAACTTGGGTCATTTATGAGCACCCTAAATAGCAACATTCCTTAGGGAAGGATTCAGGTGAAACATGACACAAGATAAATCCAACGAAGAAATTGGTGGATTTAAAATATCCCATTCTTGACAACATGTGAATCATGAAACACGAACTCAAATTGTCAAGACTGGCATAACACCACCTCAAAAGATAAGGTAGAAAGAATTGCACTTTGGAATGCAAGATGAAGAATATTTGATCTCTTCCAACAAAAATCTTGAGAACACTTCGAGAATGAATTAAATCCTTGATGAACCATCATGTAGAGCCTCCATGAAGAACTCCGGTAATAAGAGGATGATAAAAGAAAGAGAATTTGAGAACACAAGGTGAAGCCTTGCGATAATTTAGATGGAGCTCCGCGACGAGATAATGCGGAAAACTTGGAACTCCGGAAAAGAGAAGATGAAGCATCTCAAACCGAGAATGTGATATGTTGAACAAACTCCGGAAAAGAAAAGATGAGCAATTGAAACCAAGAATTTTGATGAACTTGCGGAATAAGGAATTGAATTTACTCGATGAAACAAGAATAAGAATTACATTATGCTTATCCTTCACCAATTTAAATTGATGACAAGCAACGGACTTGGCATACCACTTATTCTCATTGGAAAAAAAATTAAGAGAGCTAGAACAAACTGGGGAATGTCTTCAATGATCCGCCGGTAGGATTTGGAAAGAACGAATGAATTGATATGATAACCAAGGAAGAGAACTCTTGAACGAACCACCGTAAGAATTGAAAATGAAAGTAGCAAAGACACCATTCACCGGGAAGAATTTGAAAACGAATAAAGATACTTGACAGAATTTAGATACAAGTGAACCGAAGAGATCATGAACTGATTAGAGAAAACTTGAATGATGCACCGGTATGATTTGGAGAACGATAGACGAATCTGAGAATGAATAATTCTGAGATGATGGGCTCCGGAGAATCAAGCTGAAAAGATTCCTGAAATGCTCCGGATGGGTATGAAAAGAATTCTCGCAATCGAAAAAAAATTATGAGAGGATGGCATCAAAGCTAGAACCATGAATCTTCAAGAGAACGGACCAAGATTTAGGAGAAACTCTTCCTTGGTCTTCAAATGCAGAGAATGACGATGAGAAAACACCACCATGAATTGTTGAGGCACTCCGGAATGAAAATTGGAAAGGTTGAACCAACGATGAAAAGAATTTGAAAGATCTTGGAGAAAGACATTTGACTGATGATAATTCATTCTTACGTCAAACTTGGAAAAGAATTTGAGAATAACTTCGGGATAATTAGAAGAGTCAGGTAAGATCCTGGGAAAAGACCTGTGGGTTAGGGCCCACTCAAAAGAAACACCGTTGAACGATTACTTGAAAGGGAGATTGTACCGGTTGATTTAAATGGCTTGAATGAGATAACCTCCTCAAAAGAACTTGAGTGAATTGAGAATGGAAAGTTGAATCTTCTGAGATATCTTCATCACTCCGGAACAATTGAATAGTGAGAAGTGGATGATTAAGAGGTCCACCGGTACGAGAAAACATTTGAGACGAGGAAAGAGATATGATCAACACCGAAAGCCTGAGTTAAAACCGCCGGAAAAAAAATACGAGAATGAAGAAACTTCACTCAATAAAATGGATACTCGATTAGAAATCTGAGTCCTTGAAGATACAAGGGGTGGGAGGGCGGGAAAACAAAAGCAACTTGGGTCGGATGAAGCAAACACCGTTGCAAAGAACTAAGAATTGATCTCGCGAATGTTGGAATGATCGGATCCACTTGAATAGAAGCATGCCGGTTGGAAAGGATTGAAAAAACAACCTTGATGAACAAGAAGGATTAGCATCTACATAGAAATATGAGAACACCGCTTAGGAAAGGTATGGAATCAACATTTGACTTCGAAGCAACTCGAATACCACAAATAAAACAAAACAAAGGATTGGCTTGCCGAATAAGCCGGAAACAAACATATGATAGATCCCATATCATATCATGTGTCTGTTGGAAAGATATCCTACGAGATACTTGAATTCCCACTTATAAACTCCCGAAACTTTCTGGTTATGCAATCAGGTGTTGGGGATACAGGGGACACAAAATATATCACCCAAACTAACAATACCTAGATCCAGCTGTATCCATCCTTCAACACATAACCAAGAAACCTTCGGAAATCGTCTACCTCAACCTTCGAAAAGCATCCGTTATACGAGTTATGGCAATACTCCCGCACTCGCCTCAGTACTGGGCTATCAGGGTTATCTCACCAACAACTGTACAAAAGATATTTTCGATGTCGGCGTACTAAACTCAGGTATTCCAGAACTGCAACGATAAAATTATGACGACAACACCTCGGAGCTCAACTCCCCAGGACACCTCCACTAAACCCCTGCTGACAGGAGGCACCAAGACAATGTTGTCATCACAAAACCATCGGAACGATTCTAAGATACCCGCGTGATCCTAAATTTTTTTTTAGTGAAATTTGAGAAGAGAAGAGTCAAAACTCTACGTCAGGATGCCTTACCAGAGCGATGAGGAGACTGGGAAGTAAAAAGAATTCCTAAACTCTCCAATACATAATTCCTAAATGACTCAAAACATTTTTCTAGACACAACTCGGCCGCTAAAACGATCAATCAGTGGGGGCTCCTAAGGTCGGGGAAGGCTCTGATACGAACTTGTAACGCCCTCGACGCGGCTAAATCTCCCACGTGTCGAAGCACGACTTAGAGGCATAGCTGCATTGAAAGCAATTTCGCAAGTGAGGTAATCTTCACACAACCCATGTAATACATAAGGGAAAGAGATACATAGTTGGCTTACAATTGCCACTTCACACAATACACGAGTAAAGCATTACATCATACAGTTACAATCAAGGTCCGACTACGGAACCAAAATAAAAGAAGACTACCCCAAATGCTACACAGATCCCTGATCGACCCCAACTGGGCTCCACTACTGATCAACTGAAATGAAACAACACAATGAACAAGATCTTCATCGAGCTCCTCCTTGAGCTCGGGTGCGTCACCTGCACGGTTTCACCAGCACCTGCAAAGTGGTTTTGGAAGTATCTGTGAGTCACGGGGACTCAGCAATCTCACATCCGCGAGATCAAGACTATTTAAGCTTAAAGGTAGGACAGGGTAGTGAGGTGGAGCTGCAGCAAGCGACTAGCATATATGGTGGCTAACATACGCAAATGAGAGCGAGAAGAGAAGGCGAAAGCATGGTCGAACAACTATGATCAAGAAGTGATCCTAGAACAACCTACGTCAAGCATAACTCCAACACCGTGTTCACTTCCCGGACTCCGCCGAGAAGAGACCATCATGGTTACACACGCGGTTGGTGTATTTTAATTAAGATCAACTTCGGGTTTTCTACAACCGGACATTAACAAATTCCCATCTGCCACATAACCGCGGGCACGGCTTTCGAAAGTTTAAACCCTGCAGGGGTGTCCCAACTTAGCCCATGATAAGCTCTCGCGATCAACGAAGGATATTCCTTCTCCCCGGGAAGACCCGACCAGTCTCGGAATCCCGACTACAAGACTTTCCGGCAGTAATAAAACAAGTCCAGCAAGACCTCCCGGCGTGTCGACACCCTGATAGTAGCCGCGCGTATCTCGTCTCAGGCCACGACCGGATGAGCAGTCCGTACAACTAAAACCAGACCTCAAGTTTCCTTGAGGTGGCGCTGCAAAGAGCTCTAGTTCGGGCCAACACTTAGACAAGCATTGGCCCGGGGGGCTGAGTAAAGATGACCCTCGGGCTGGCCGGCCCAAGGGAAAAGGATAGGTGGTAGGCAAATGGTAAAACCAATGTTGGGCCTTGCTGGAAGAGTCTTATTCAAAGCGAACATTCAAGGGGGTCCCATAAATCACCCGACCGCGTTAGGGACGCAAAATCCGGGAACGTAACACCGATATGACGGAAACTAGGGCGGCAAGAGTGGGACAAAACACCAGGCATAAGGCCGAGCCTTCCACCCTTTACCAAGTATATAGATGCATTAATTAAGTAAGATATATTGTGATATCCCAACAAGTAAACATGTTCCAAACAAGGAACAACATCTCCATGTTCCAACAAGTAACAAACTTCATCTGCACCTGCAACTAACAACGCTATAAGAGGGGCTGAGCAAAGCGGTAACATAGCCAAACAACGGTTTGCTAGGACAAGGTGGGTTAGAGGCTTGGTTTGACAGTATGGGAGGCATGATAAGCAAGTGGTAGGTATCGCAGCATAGGCATAGCAAAAGAGCGAGCAATCTAGCAAGCAAAGATAGAAGTGATTTCGAGGGTATGGTCATCTTGCCTGAAATCCCGCAAGGAAGAAGAACGAGTCCATGAAGAAGACAAACAGACGTAGTCGAACGAATCCTCACAACTCCGGAACGAAACCGAAGCTAACGAGAGAAGCAACCCGGAAACAAACAAACAACATAGTAAACAACCACCACATACACATGGCATGATGCACAAAAAAGTGTGATGCATGTCCGGTTTAAATATGCATGGCATGGCAAAGTGCACAAACAACACTACAAATTAAGTGGAGCTCAATATGCAACGAGTTGCATATTGACGAAACACCACATTCGATTATTTGGTTCTCTCTTGTTTATGTACCCAACAATGTTAAATTTTGATTAACATGGCAAGATGTGAAGCATAAGTAAACTAACTATCTAGGGAAGTTTAAATGAGGCCAGAAATAACAAACAACGATTCCGGAAAATCCCCATGTGCATACTTTTGATTTGGTACTGCTCTGCTCTAAACACAATTTTAATATTGTTAAACAGCAAAATAAAGTGCACCATGTTAAACTAGGCATTTTTCTACCCCATTTACATATAAAGAACATTTTAAACCGAGCTACGGTTATTTAGTTATGGAATAAACCATTTTAGCTTGTCATTTATGCGAATTAAATTAAACAGCATGTTAAACCTTTTAAACATGGATGAAAACAGCATATTATGAAACTAGATGAAATTCTAAGAATTTTGCATATATGGTTTGTTTAGTTTGGATGCATGCATATTTGGCTATAGATAATGTAAAACAGTGGCAATTCTGTTAATATGCAATGCACTAGAAATTAAACAAATCCACAGGCAGAAAAAATAACATGCATGGGCCCGAAGCATCAAGTTGCAGCGGCCCAGATGAGGATTCGGCCCAAGTGGCTGTGTGCAAAAGAAATGGAAAAGAGGGCAAAAATTAGGGCGCCTGAGGCTCGAACCCAGGACCTCCCAATTGCTGAATAGTGCCTTGACCAGTGCGCTGCTGCTGAAAGCTTGTACCAAACAAGGGCGTGGCCGAATTTAAAAGGCATCAAAGGCCAGGCCTTCTTCTCTGCCGTTCACAGCGGAATTGGGTGACGACGCCGGCGAGCAAGACGGCGACCGTCGGAGCAGAGGACCACCGGCGGAGGTGCGGGATACTTGCGAGGGTGCGGGGTGCCTGAATGTGCGCGTGCAAAGGCTAGGTGATGCGGGACCTCGAGGACGAGTCTGTGCTCGCCTCTGGCATGGCGTGCGGCAGAAGCTAGGAGGCGACGACCCGCGATGCAGAGCAGTAGTGGACCTGCGGGAATGTAATGTGGGTGCGCTCGTGCATGTGGAGCAGCTACGGGAGGTGTGCGCGTGGGGTTGCTCGAGCTCGAGCTCGCACTCGACCCGGGCACGGCATGGCTCGGCAAGCGACGCCAGCAGCTTGGCGGCACGGGGTGAGAAGCAGGGCAAGCTGTGGGCGAGCGAGAACAGGCGGGTAGATGCTACAGGGGCGTGGTGTGCGTGCAAGGACATGAGCGGGCAAGACAGAAAATTTCAATTACACCCAGAAATTCAGAGATCCTCGGAGCATCGAGATCATGGCGGAGGCGCGACCCTAGCATCTCCTACAGGCATCATCCAGCATCGAGAAGGAGAAGGGAGGAAGCCGGGTATACCTCCTTACCCTAGGACGAGAAAACGTGGCCGGCGATGGAGGGAGGCGTCGGCAGCGGGTCGACGAACTTGGCGCGATCTTCTGCCCGAGATGCAGAGGAAGAAGGGGACGTCGTGGAAGAAGTTCTCGGCCGCGGATCGGCGTCAGGACGAAACCAGGGCGGCGTTCACGATTGATTGGATGAAGGAGGGGAGGCCGCGGAGGAGGTTTAGGCCGGCGGTGAGGTCGTGACCGAGCCGGCCATGACGTGGGCGGCGGTGGAAGCGATGCGTGGGTGTCCCCTTACCTGTGGCGGCGGCGCGGAGGAGAGGGAGGAGAGGAAGGGGAAACCCTAGGGGACGAGGCGCTGGCTTAAAAGGGACTAGGGCGACGGGACGGCGCGACGGTGCTCTCGGCCGTGTCCATGTGCATGCTCACGAGGGGAACCAAGGTGGAAGAAAAAGTGGGTTAGAGTGTGGGCACGGTCGCTGACCAGTGGGACCGACGCGGCCACGTGGAGCGAGTGGAAGAGAGGGGTGCGCGCCGTTTCGGTGAGAAAAAGGAGGAAGGAGGGTGCGAGTGGGAGAGCTGGGCTGCGGGGCGCGGGGCCGGATGGGCCGGCCTGGGAGGCCGATGCCCAGGTGGGTGCTGCTGCTGCTGGGCTGCTCTGCTTCCTTTTTCCCTTTTTTTGTTTTTCTTCAGACAGAAAACAAAAGGAAAAACAGAGGGGGATTTGGAAGGATTTAGAGAGATGTGACAAAATTCTTAAGGTCCTGAATTTGTGTAGTATTCAATAAAATTGATTTGGGAAATTTTAAAGGCCGAAAAATATTCCAAGTTTTAATTAGGTTCCAACTTGGAGCATTTTTTATCCCAACCAAAACAACTCCAAAGGATCTGAAATTGGGCAGGGAGGGTATAGGCATGGTGTAAGATTTACAGAAAAAGAAGTGAACATTTTACTGGGACAGGAAAATGCCACTTACAGTAAATGTGTGAGAATTCAAAGGAAGAAGCTAGTCATGGGGTGTTGCACTTGATGATGGTTTAGATGGAAGGGCAAGATGGAGCAGCAAAGAAGATGAGGAGAAGGAGTTCACAAAGATAACAAGCCCACCACATATACACACGATAAATATGCACACTACAATGATGATCATGATGCAAATGCAACATAAATGACAAAGGCAACATCACATCATGAAGCATATAACAATACAAGGATGACGCAACGCAATATAATAAAAGATGAACATGAAGCAAGAAGCAAAACGACAAAGCACTCATCATGATCATGGCAACAACATAGGGGAAAGAAATATGCAAAACAATTATGATAATGCACAAACATAATAAACACACGTCAACAACTAAAATAAATGGAAGGGCAACTGAAGCGTCGGTCTTGGGGCGTTACAACACTCCACCACTACAAGAGGATCTCGTCCCGAGATCTAGGATGGCACCGGAGAGAAACGGAGGAGGAAGAGAAGAGGTAAAACTAAGTTGCTTCTTTGACGAACGAGTGAAACCACGAACCTTGAGAGGTTGAGCAATTTAAAAGAAAGAGTACAACAGAGATGAACGAGATTGCAAACAATCCGGTAGAAAAGAGGAACAAGGAGTATTACGTGAACTTGAGGGTTGAAAGACATGGAAATAAGAGCTTCATGAACGAAAAGAATATGACCACCTCGGTATGATGAGATAGCCAAGGAACAAGAATGACCGAATTTGTACAGCACTCAGGTAGAAAAGAGAAGAAAACTTGATGAGATGAAAAGATATTGAAGAGATGATACAACACTAACGTTAAATGGATAAGCAAGAAAAGAACACGATCCTCAGAAAACGAGGTGATGGGTGAAGAGCACAACATCACAATGTCTCCGTAACGAAAGAATAGAAGTTAGATCGTTGGGATAAAGGGATGGAGAAGAAAATGACAACTTTTGCCACAAGTGAGCTTGGAAAGTACCCTTCCAAGAAGGTTAGAACGGAGTTGTTGGAAAACCAACAATGAAACGAATAAGCTTGTAGTGGGCTTATGGCAAACATCTCAAAATTATGAGGTGAGCTTCTGCCACTACCCGGAAGCAAAAGATTGTATTGATATAAACAAGGAGACGAGAAACTTATTTCACCGGGAGGACAAATGAAGAACTTGGGTCATTTATGAGCACCCTAAATAGCAACATTCCTTAGGGAAGGATTCAGGTGAAACATGACACAAGATAAATCCAACGAAGAAATTGGTGGATTTAAAATATCCCATTCTTGACAACATGTGAATCATGAAACACGAACTCAAATTGTCAAGACTGGCATAACACCACCTCAAAAGATAAGGTAGAAAGAATTGCACTTTGGAATGCAAGATGAAGAATATTTGATCTCTTCCAACAAAAATCTTGAGAACACTTCGAGAATGAATTAAATCCTTGATGAACCATCATGTAGAGCCTCCATGAAGAACTCCGGTAATAAGAGGATGATAAAAGAAAGAGAATTTGAGAACACAAGGTGAAGCCTTGCGATAATTTAGATGGAGCTCCGCGACGAGATAATGCGGAAAACTTGGAACTCCGGAAAAGAGAAGATGAAGCATCTCAAACCGAGAATGTGATATGTTGAACAAACTCCGGAAAAGAAAAGATGAGCAATTGAAACCAAGAATTTTGATGAACTTGCGGAATAAGGAATTGAATTTACTCGATGAAACAAGAATAAGAATTACATTATGCTTATCCTTCACCAATTTAAATTGATGACAAGCAACGGACTTGGCATACCACTTATTCTCATTGGAAAAAAAATTAAGAGAGCTAGAACAAACTGGGGAATGTCTTCAATGATCCGCCGGTAGGATTTGGAAAGAACGAATGAATTGATATGATAACCAAGGAAGAGAACTCTTGAACGAACCACCGTAAGAATTGAAAATGAAAGTAGCAAAGACACCATTCACCGGGAAGAATTTGAAAACGAATAAAGATACTTGACAGAATTTAGATACAAGTGAACCGAAGAGATCATGAACTGATTAGAGAAAACTTGAATGATGCACCGGTATGATTTGGAGAACGATAGACGAAGCTGAGAATGAATAATTCTGAGATGATGGGCTCCGGAGAATCAAGCTGAAAAGATTCCTGAAATGCTCCGGATGGGTATGAAAAGAATTCTCGCAATCGAAAAAAAATTATGAGAGGATGGCATCAAAGCTAGAACCATGAATCTTCAAGAGAACGGACCAAGATTTAGGAGAAATTCTTCCTCGGTCATCAAATGCAGAGAATGACGATGAGAAAACACCACCATGAATTGTTGAGGCACTCCGGAATGAAAATTGGAAAGGTTGAACCAACGATGAAAAGAATTTGAAAGATCTTGGAGAAAGACATTTGACTGATGATAATTCATTCTTACGTCAAACTTGGAAAAGAATTTGAGAATAACTTCGGGATAATTAGAAGAGTCAGGTAAGATCCTGGGAAAAGACCTGTGGGTTAGGGCCCACTCAAAAGAAACACCGTTGAACGATTACTTGAAAGGGAGATTGTACCGGTTGATTTAAATGGCTTGAATGAGATAACCTCCTCAAAAGAACTTGAGTGAATTGAGAATGGAAAGTTGAATCTTCTGAGATATCTTCATCACTCCGGAACAATTGAATAGCGAGAAGTGGATGATTAAGAGGTCCACCGATACGAGAAAACATTTGAGACGAGGAAAGAGATATGATCAACACCGAAAGCTTGAGTTAAAACCGCCGGAAAAAAAATACGAGAATGAAGAAACTTCACTCAATAAAATGGATACTCGATTAGAAATCTGAGTCCTTGAAGATACAAGGGGTGGGAGGGCGGGAAAACAAAAGCAACTTGGGTCGGATGAAGCAAACACCGTTGCAAAGAACTAAGAATTGATCTCGCGAATGTTGGAATGATCGGATCCACTTGAATAGAAGCACGCCGGTTGGAAAGGATTGAAAAAACAACCTTGATGAACAAGAAGGATTAGCATCTACATAGAAATATGAGAACACCGCTTAGGAAAGGTATGGAATCAACATTTGACTTCGAAGCAACTCGAATACCACAAATAAAACAAAACAAAGGATTGGCTTGCCGAATAAGCCGGAAACAAACATATGATAGATCCCATATCATATCATGTGTCTGTTGGAAAGATATCCTACGAGATACTTGAATTCCCACTTATAAACTCCCGAAACTTTCTGGTTATGCAATCAGGTGTTGGGGATACAGGGGACACAAAATATATCACCCAAACTAACAATACCTAGATCCAGCTGTATCCATCCTTCAACACATAACCAAGAAACCTTCGGAAATCGTCTACCTCAACCTTCGAAAAGCATCCGTTATACGAGTTATGGCAATACTCCCGCACTCGCCTCAGTACTGGGCTATCAGGGTTATCTCACCAACAACTGTACAAAAGATATTTTCGATGTCGGCGTACTAAACTCAGGTATTCCAGAACTGCAACGATAAAATTATGACGACAACACCTCGGAGCTCAACTCCCCGGGACACCTCCACTAAACCCCTGCTGACAGGAGGCACCAAGACAATGTTGTCATCACAAAACCATCGGAACGATTCTAAGATACCCGCGTGATCCTAAATTTTTTTAGTGAAATTTGAGAAGAGAAGAGTCAAAACTCTACGTCAGGATGCCTTACCAGAGCGATGAGGAGACTGGGAAGTAAAAAGAATTCCTAAACTCTCCAATACATAATTCCTAAATGACTCAAAACATTTTTCTAGACACAACTCGGCCGCTAAAACGATCAATCAGTGGGGGCTCCTAAGGTCGGGGAAGGCTCTGATACGAACTTGTAACGCCCTCGACGCGGCTAAATCTCCCACGTGTCGAAGCACGACTTAGAGGCATAGCTGCATTGAAAGCAATTTCGCCAGTGAGGTAATCTTCACACAACCCATGTAATACATAAGGGAAAGAGATACATAGTTGGCTTACAATTGCCACTTCACACAATACACGAGTAAAGCATTACATCATACAGTTACAATCAAGGTCCGACTACGGAACCAAAATAAAAGAAGACTACCCCAAATGCTACACAGATCCCTGATCGACCCCAACTGGGCTCCACTACTGATCAACTGAAATGAAACAACACAATGAACAAGATCTTCATCGAGCTCCTCCTTGAGCTCGGGTGCGTCACCTGCACGGTTTCACCAGCACCTGCAAAGTGGTTTTGGAAGTATCTGTGAGTCACGGGGACTCAGCAATCTCACATCCGCGAGATCAAGACTATTTAAGCTTAAAGGTAGGACAGGGTAGTGAGGTGGAGCTGCAGCAAGCGACTAGCATATATGGTGGCTAACATACGCAAATGAGAGCGAGAAGAGAAGGCGAAAGCATGGTCGAACAACTATGATCAAGAAGTGATCCTAGAACAACCTACGTCAAGCATAACTCCAGCACCGTGTTCACTTCCCGGACTCCGCCGAGAAGAGACCATCACGGTTACACACGCGGTTGGTGTATTTTAATTAAGATCAACTTTGGGTTTTCTACAACCGGACATTAACAAATTCCCATCTGCCACATAACCGCGGGCACGGCTTTCGAAAGTTTAAACCCTGCAGGGGTGTCCCAACTTAGCCCATGATAAGCTCTCGCGATCAACGAAGGATATTCCTTCTCCCCGGGAAGACCCGACCAGTCTCGGAATCCCGACTACAAGACTTTCCGACAGTAATAAAACAAGTCCAGCAAGACCTCCCGGCGTGTCGACACCCTGATAGTAGCCGCGCGTATCTCGTCTCAGGCCACGACCGGATGAGCAGTCCGTACAACTAAAACCAGACCTCAAGTTTCCTTGAGGTGGCGCTGCAAAGAGCTCTAGTTCGGGCCAACACTTAGACAAGCATTGGCCCGGGGGGCTGAGTAAAGATGACCCTCGGGCTGGCCGGCCCAAGGGAAAAGGATAGGTGGTAGGCAAATGGTAAAACCAATGTTGGGCCTTGCTGGAAGAGTCTTATTCAAAGCGAACATTCAAGGGGGTCCCATAAATCACCCGACCGCGTTAGGGACGCAAAATCCAGGAACGTAACACGGATATGACGGAAACTAGGGCGGCAAGAGTGGGACAAAACACCAGGCATAAGGCCGAGCCTTCCACCCTTTACCAAGTATATAGATGCATTAATTAAGTAAGATATATTGTGATATCCCAACAAGTAAACATGTTCCAAACAAGGAACAACATCTCCATGTTCCAACAAGTAACAAACTTCATCTGCACCTGCAACTAACAACGCTATAAGAGGGGCTGAGCAAAGCGGTAACATAGCCAAACAACGGTTTGCTAGGACAAGGTGGGTTAGAGGCTTGGTTTGACAATATGGGAGGCATGATAAGCAAGTGGTAGGTATCGCAGCATAGGCATAGCAAAAGAGCGAGCAATCTAGCAAGCAAAGATAGAAGTGATTTCGAGGGTATGGTCATCTTGCCTGAAATCCCGCAAGGAAGAAGAACGAGTCCATGAAGAAGACAAACAGACGTAGTCGAACGAATCCTCACAACTCCGGAACGAAACCGAAGCTAACGAGAGAAGCAACCCGGAAACAAACAAACAACATAGTAAACAACCACCACATACACATGGCATGATGCACAAAAAAGTGTGATGCATGTCCGGTTTAAATATGCATGGCATGGCAAAGTGCACAAACAACACTACAAATTAAGTGGAGCTCAATATGCAACGAGTTGCATATTGACGAAACACCACATTCGATTATTTGGTTCTCTCTTGTTTATGTACCCAACAATGTTAAATTTTGATTAACATGGCAAGATGTGAAGCATAAGTAAACTAACTATCTAGGGAAGTTTAAATGAGGCCAGAAATAACAAACAACGATTCCGGAAAATCCCCATGTGCATACTTTTGATTTGGTACTGCTCTGCTCTAAACACAATTTTAATATTGTTAAACAGCAAAATAAAGTGCACCATGTTAAACTAGGCATTTTTCTACCCCATTTACATATAAAGAACATTTTAAACCGAGCTACGGTTATTTAGTTATGGAATAAACCATTTTAGCTTGTCATTTATGCGAATTAAATTAAACAGCATGTTAAACCTTTTAAACATGGATGAAAACAGCATATTATGAAACTAGATGAAATTCTAAGAATTTTGCATATATGGTTTGTTTAGTTTGGATGCATGCATATTTGGCTATAGATAATGTAAAACAGTGGCAATTCTGTTAATATGCAATGCACTAGAAATTAAACAAATCCACAGGCAGAAAAAATAACATGCATGGGCCCGAAGCATCAAGTTGCAGCGGCCCAGATGAGGATTCGGCCCAAGTGGCTGTGTGCAAAAGAAATGGAAAAGAGGGCAAAAATTGGGGCGCCTGAGGCTCGAACCCAGGACCTCCCGATTGCTGAATAGTGCCTTGACCAGTGCGCTGCTGCTGAAATCTTGTACCAAACAAGGGCGTGGCCGAATTTAAAAGGCATCAAAGGCCAGGCCTTCTTCTCCGCCGTTCACAGCGGAATTGGGTGACGACGCCGGCGAGCAAGACGGCGACCGTCGGAGCAGAGGACCACCGGCGGAGGTGCGGGATACTTGCGAGGGTGCGGGGTGCCTAAATGTGCGCGTGCAAAGGCTAGGTGATGCGGGACCTCGAGGACGAGTCTGTGCTCGCCTCTGGCATGGCGTGCGGCAGAAGCTAGGAGGCGACGACCCGCGATGCAGAGCAGTAGTGGACCTGCGGGAATGTAATGTGGGTGCGCTCGTGCATGTGGAGCAGCTACGGGAGGTGTGCGCGTGGGGTTGCTCGAGCTCGAGCTCGCACTCGACCCGGGCACGGCATGGCTCGGCAAGCGACGCCAGCAGCTTGGCGGCACGGGGTGAGAAGCAGGGCAAGCTGTGGGCGAGCGAGAACAGGCGGGTAGATGCTACAGGGGCGTGGTGTGCGTGCAAGGACATGAGCGGGCAAGACAGAAAATTTCAATTACACCCAGAAATTCAGAGATCCTCGGAGCATCGAGATCATGGCGGAGGCGCGACCCTAGCATCTCCTACAGGCATCATCCAGCATCGAGAAGGAGAAGGGAGGAAGCCGGGTATACCTCCTTACCCTAGGACGAGAAAACGTGGCCGGCGATGGAGGGAGGCGTCGGCAGCGGGTCGACGAACTTGGCGCGATCTTCTGCCCGAGATGCAGAGGAAGAAGGGGACGTCGTGGAAGAAGTTCTCGGCCGCGGATCGGCGTCAGGACGAAACCAGGGCGGCGTTCACGATTGATTGGATGAAGGAGGGGAGGCCGCGGAGGAGGTTTAGGCCGGCGGTGAGGTCGTGACCGAGCCGGCCATGACGTGGGCGGCGGTGGAAGCGATGCGTGGGTGTCCCCTTACCTGTGGCGGCGGCGCGGAGGAGAGGGAGGAGAGGAAGGGGAAACCCTAGGGGACGAGGCGCTGGCTTAAAAGGGACTAGGGCGACGGGACGGCGCGACGGTGCTCTCGGCCGTGTCCATGTGCATGCTCACGAGGGGAACCAAGGTGGAAGAAAAAGTGGGTTAGAGTGTGGGCACGGTCGCTGACCAGTGGGACCGACGCGGCCACGTGGAGCGAGTGGAAGAGAGGGGTGCGCGCCGTTTCGGTGAGAAAAAGGAGGAAGGAGGGTGCGAGTGGGAGAGCTGGGCTGCGGGGCGCGGGGCCGGATGGGCCGGCCTGGGAGGCCGATGCCCAGGTGGGTGCTGCTGCTGCTGGGCTGCTCTGCTTCCTTTTTCCCTTTTTTTGTTTTTCTTCAGACAGAAAACAAAAGGAAAAACAGAGGGGGATTTGGAAGGATTTAGAGAGATGTGACAAAATTCTTAAGGTCCTGAATTTGTGTAGTATTCAATAAAATTGATTTGGGAAATTTTAAAGGCCGAAAAATATTCCAAGTTTTAATTAGGTTCCAACTTGGAGCATTTTTTATCCCAACCAAAACAACTCCAAAGGATCTGAAATTGGGCAGGGAGGGTATAGGCATGGTGTAAGATTTACAGAAAAAGAAGTGAACATTTTACTGGGACAGGAAAATGCCACTTACAGTAAATGTGTGAGAATTCAAAGGAAGAAGCTAGTCATGGGGTGTTGCACTTGATGATGGTTTAGATGGAAGGGCAAGATGGAGCAGCAAAGAAGATGAGGAGAAGGAGTTCACAAAGATAACAAGCCCACCACATATACACACGATAAATATGCACACTACAATGATGATCATGATGCAAATGCAACATAAATGACAAAGGCAACATCACATCATGAAGCATATAACAATACAAGGATGACGCAACGCAATATAATAAAAGATGAACATGAAGCAAGAAGCAAAACGACAAAGCACTCATCATGATCATGGCAACAACATAGGGGAAAGAAATATGCAAAACAATTATGATAATGCACAAACATAATAAACACACGTCAACAACTAAAATAAATGGAAGGGCAACTGAAGCGTCGGTCTTGGGGCGTTACAACACTCCACCACTACAAGAGGATCTCGTCCCGAGATCTAGGATGGCACCGGAGAGAAACGGAGGAGGAAGAGAAGAGGTAAAACTAAGTTGCTTCTTTGACGAACGAGTGAAACCACGAACCTTGAGAGGTTGAGCAATTTAAAAGAAAGAGTACAACAGAGATGAACGAGATTGCAAACAATCCGGTAGAAAAGAGGAACAAGGAGTATTACGTGAACTTGAGGGTTGAAAGACATGGAAATAAGAGCTTCATGAACGAAAAGAATATGACCACCTCGGTATGATGAGATAGCCAAGGAACAAGAATGACCGAATTTGTACAGCACTCAGGTAGAAAAGAGAAGAAAACTTGATGAGATGAAAAGATATTGAAGAGATGATACAACACTAACGTTAAATGGATAAGCAAGAAAAGAACACGATCCTCAGAAAACGAGGTGATGGGTGAAGAGCACAACATCACAATGTCTCCGTAACGAAAGAATAGAAGTTAGATCGTTGGGATAAAGGGATGGAGAAGAAAATGACAACTTTTGCCACAAGTGAGCTTGGAAAGTACCCTTCCAAGAAGGTTAGAGCGGAGTTGTTGGAAAACCAACAACGAAACGAATAAGCTTGTAGTGGGCTTATGGCAAACATCTCAAAATTATGAGGTGAGCTTCTGCCACTACCCGGAAGCAAAAGATTGTATTGATATAAACAAGGAGACGAGAAACTTATTTCACCGGGAGGACAAATGAAGAACTTGGGTCATTTATGAGCACCCTAAATAGCAACATTCCTTAGGGAAGGATTCAGGTGAAACATGACACAAGATAAATCCAACGAAGAAATTGGTGGATTTAAAATATCCCATTCTTGACAACATGTGAATCATGAAACACGAACTCAAATTGTCAAGACTGGCATAACACCACCTCAAAAGATAAGGTAGAAAGAATTGCACTTTGGAATGCAAGATGAAGAATATTTGAGCTCTTCCAACAAAAATCTTGAGAACACTTCGAGAATGAATTAAATCCTTGATGAACCATCATGTAGAGCCTCCATGAAGAACTCCGGTAATAAGAGGATGATAAAAGAAAGAGAATTTGAGAACACAAGGTGAAGCCTTGCGATAATTTAGATGGAGCTCCGCGACGAGATAATGCGGAAAACTTGGAACTCCGGAAAAGAGAAGATGAAGCATCTCAAACCGAGAATGTGATATGTTGAACAAACTCCGGAAAAGAAAAGATGAGCAATTGAAACCAAGAATTTTGATGAACTTCCGGAATAAGGAATTGAATTTACTCGATGAAACAAGAATAAGAATTACATTATGCTTATCCTTCACCAATTTAAATTGATGACAAGCAACGGACTTGGCATACCACTTATTCTCATTGGAAAAAAAATTAAGAGAGCTAGAACAAACTGGGGAATGTCTTCAACGATCCGCCGGTAGGATTTGGAAAGAACGAATGAATTGATATGATAACCAAGGAAGAGAACTCTTGAACGAACCACCGTAAGAATTGAAAATGAAAGTAGCAAAGACACCATTCACCGGGAAGAATTTGAAAACGAATAAAGATACTTGACAGAATTTAGATACAAGTGAACCGAAGAGATCATGAACTGATTAGAGAAAACTTGAATGATGCACCGGTATGATTTGGAGAACGATAGACGAAGCTGAGAATGAATAATTCTGAGATGATGGGCTCCGGAGAATCAAGCTGAAAAGATTCCTGAAATGCTCCGGATGGGTATGAAAAGAATTCTCGCAATCGAAAAAAAATTATGAGAGGATGGCATCAAAGCTAGAACCATGAATCTTCAAGAGAACGGACCAAGATTTAGGAGAAATTCTTCCTCGGTCATCAAATGCAGAGAATGACGATGAGAAAACACCACCATGAATTGTTGAGGCACTCCGGAATGAAAATTGGAAAGGTTGAACCAACGATGAAAAGAATTTGAAAGATCTTGGAGAAAGACATTTGACTGATGATAATTCATTCTTACGTCAAACTTGGAAAAGAATTTGAGAATAACTTCGGGATAATTAGAAGAGTCAGGTAAGATCCTGGGAAAAGACCTGTGGGTTAGGGCCCACTCAAAAGAAACACCGTTGAACGATTACTTGAAAGGGAGATTGTACCGGTTGATTTAAATGGCTTGAATGAGATAACCTCCTCAAAAGAACTTGAGTGAATTGAGAATGGAAAGTTGAATCTTCTGAGATATCTTCATCACTCCGGAACAATTGAATAGCGAGAAGTGGATGATTAAGAGGTCCACCGGTACGAGAAAACATTTGAGACGAGGAAAGAGATATGATCAACACCGAAAGCTTGAGTTAAAACCGCCGGAAAAAAAATACGAGAATGAAGAAACTTCACTCAATAAAATGGATACTCGATTAGAAATCTGAGTCCTTGAAGATACAAGGGGTGGGAGGGCGGGAAAACAAAAGCAACTTGGGTCGGATGAAGCAAACACCGTTGCAAAGAACTAAGAATTGATCTCGCGAATGTTGGAATGATCGGATCCACTTGAATAGAAGCACGCCGGTTGGAAAGGATTGAAAAAACAACCTTGATGGACAAGAAGGATTAGCATCTACATAGAAATATGAGAACACCGCTTAGGAAAGGCATGGAATCAACATTTGACTTCGAAGCAACTCGAATACCACAAATAAAACAAAACAAAGGATTGGCTTGCCGAATAAGCCGGAAACAAACATATGATAGATCCCATATCATATCATGTGTCTGTTGGAAAGATATCCTACGAGATACTTGAATTCCCACTTATAAACTCCCGAAACTTTCTGGTTATGCAATCAGGTGTTGGGGATACAAGGGACACAAAATATATCACCCAAACTAACAATACCTAGATCCAGCTGTATCCATCCTTCAACACATAACCAAGAAACCTTCGGAAATCGTCTACCTCATCCTTCGAAAAGCATCCGTTATACGAGTTATGGCAATACTCCCGCACTCGCCTCAGTACTGGGCTATCAGGGTTATCTCACCAACAACTGTACAAAAGATATTTTCGATGTCGGCGTACTAAACTCAGGTATTCCAGAACTGCAACGATAAAATTATGACGACAACACCTCGGAGCTCAACTCCCCGGGACACCTCCACTAAACCCCTGCTGACAGGAGGCACCAAGACAATGTTGTCATCACAAAACCATCGGAACGATTCTAAGATACCCGCGTGATCCTAAATTTTTTTAGTGAAATTTGAGAAGAGAAGAGTCAAAACTCTACGTCAGGATGCCTTACCAGAGCGATGAGGAGACTGGGAAGTAAAAAGAATTCCTAAACTCTCCAATACATAATTCCTAAATGACTCAAAACATTTTTCTAGACACAACTCGGCCGCTAAAACGATCAATCAGTGGGGGCTCCTAAGGTCGGGGAAGGCTCTGATACGAACTTGTAACGCCCTCGACGCGGCTAAATCTCCCACGTGTCGAAGCACGACTTAGAGGCATAGCTGCATTGAAAGCAATTTCGCAAGTGAGGTAATCTTCACACAACCCATGTAATACATAAGGGAAAGAGATACATAGTTGGCTTACAATTGCCACTTCACACAATACACGAGTAAAGCATTACATCATACAGTTACAATCAAGGTCCGACTACGGAACCAAAATAAAAGAAGACTACCCCAAATGCTACACAGATCCCTGATCGACCCCAACTGGGCTCCACTACTGATCAACTGAAATGAAACAACACAATGAACAAGATCTTCATCGAGCTCCTCCTTGAGCTCGGGTGCGTCACCTGCACGGTTTCACCAGCACCTGCAAAGTGGTTTTGGAAGTATCTGTGAGTCACGGGGACTCAGCAATCTCACATCCGCGAGATCAAGACTATTTAAGCTTAAAGGTAGGACAGGGTAGTGAGGTGGAGCTGCAGCAAGCGACTAGCATATATGGTGGCTAACATACGCAAATGAGAGCGAGAAGAGAAGGCGAAAGCATGGTCGAACAACTATGATCAAGAAGTGATCCTAGAACAACCTACGTCAAGCATAACTCCAACACCGTGTTCACTTCCCGGACTCCGCCGAGAAGAGACCATCACGGTTACACACGCGGTTGGTGTATTTTAATTAAGATCAACTTCGGGTTTTCTACAACCGGACATTAACAAATTCCCATCTGCCACATAACCGCGGGCACGGCTTTCGAAAGTTTAAACCCTGCAGGGGTGTCCCAACTTAGCCCATGATAAGCTCTCGCGATCAACGAAGGATATTCCTTCTCCCCGGGAAGACCCGACCAGTCTCGGAATCCCGACTACAAGACTTTCCGACAGTAATAAAACAAGTCCAGCAAGACCTCCCGGCGTGTCGACACCCTGATAGTAGCCGCGCGTATCTCGTCTCAGGCCACGACCGGATGAGCAGTCCGTACAACTAAAACCAGACCTCAAGTTTCCTTGAGGTGGCGCTGCAAAGAGCTCTAGTTCGGGCCAACACTTAGACAAGCATTGGCCCGGGGGGCTGAGTAAAGATGACCCTCGGGCTGGCCGGCCCAAGGGAAAAGTATAGGTGGTAGGCAAATGGTAAAACCAATGTTGGGCCTTGCTGGAAGAGTCTTATTCAAAGCGAACATTCAAGGGGGTCCCATAAATCACCCGACCGCGTTAGGGACGCAAAATCCGGGAACGTAACACCGATATGACGGAAACTAGGGCGGCAAGAGTGGGACAAAACACCAGGCATAAGGCCGAGCCTTCCACCCTTTACCAAGTATATAGATGCATTAATTAAGTAAGATATATTGTGATATCCCAACAAGTAAACATGTTCCAAACAAGGAACAACATCTCCATGTTCCAACAAGTAACAAACTTCATCTGCACCTGCAACTAACAACGCTATAAGAGGGGCTGAGCAAAGCGGTAACATAGCCAAACAACGGTTTGCTAGGACAAGGTGGGTTAGAGGCTTGGTTTGACAATATGGGAGGCATGATAAGCAAGTGGTAGGTATCGCAGCATAGGCATAGCAAAAGAGCGAGCAATCTAGCAAGCAAAGATAGAAGTGATTTCGAGGGTATGGTCATCTTGCCTGAAATCCCGCAAGGAAGAAGAACGAGTCCATGAAGAAGACAAACAGACGTAGTCGAACGAATCCTCACAACTCCGGAACGAAACCGAAGCTAACGAGAGAAGCAACCCGGAAACAAACAAACAACATAGTAAACAACCACCACATACACATGGCATGATGCACAAAAAAGTGTGATGCATGTCCGGTTTAAATATGCATGGCATGGCAAAGTGCACAAACAACACTACAAATTAAGTGGAGCTCAATATGCAACGAGTTGCATATTGACGAAACACCACATTCGATTATTTGGTTCTCTCTTGTTTATGTACCCAACAATGTTAAATTTTGATTAACATGGCAAGATGTGAAGCATAAGTAAACTAACTATCTAGGGAAGTTTAAATGAGGCCGGAAATAACAAACAACGATTCTGGAAAATCCCCATGTGCATACTTTTGATTTGGTACTGCTCTGCTCTAAACACAATTTTAATATTGTTAAACAGCAAAATAAAGTGCACCATGTTAAACTAGGCATTTTTCTACCCCATTTACATATAAAGAACATTTTAAACCGAGCTACGGTTATTTAGTTATGGAATAAACCATTTTAGCTTGTCATTTATGCGAATTAAATTAAACAGCTTGTTAAACCTTTTAAACATGGATGAAAACAGCATATTATGAAACTAGATGAAATTCTAAGAATTTTGCATATATGGTTTGTTTAGTTTGGATGCATGCATATTTGGCTATAGACAATGTAAAACAGTGGCAATTCTGTTAATATGCAATGCACTGGAAATTAAACAAATCCACAGGCAGAAAAAATAACATGCATGGGCCCGAAGCATCAAGTTGCAGCGGCCCAGATGAGGACAATTTTAATATTGTTAAACAGCAAAATAAAGTGCACCATGTTAAACTAGGCATTTTTCTACCCCATTTACATATAAAGAACATTTTAAACCGAGCTACGGTTATTTAGTTATGGAATAAACCATTTTAGCTTGTCATTTATGCGAATTAAATTAAACAGCTTGTTAAACCTTTTAAACATGGATGAAAACAGCATATTATGAAACTAGATGAAATTCTAAGAATTTTGCATATATGGTTTGTTTAGTTTGGATGCATGCATATTTGGCTATAGACAATGTAAAACAGTGGCAATTCTGTTAATATGCAATGCACTGGAAATTAAACAAATCCACAGGCAGAAAAAATAACATGCATGGGCCCGAAGCATCAAGTTGCAGCGGCCCAGATGAGGATTCGGCCCAAGTGGCTGTGTGCAAAAGAAATTTAAAAGAGGGCAAAAATTGGGGCGCCTGGGGCTCGAACCCAGGACCTCCCGATTGCTGAATAGTGCCTTGACCAGTGCGCTGCTGCTGAAAGCTTGTACCAAACAAGGGCGTGGCCGAATTTAAAAGGCATCAAAGGCCAGGCCTTCTTCTCCTCCGTTCACAGCGGAATTGGGTGACGACGCCGGCGAGCAAGACGGCGACCGTCGGAGCAGAGGACCACCGGCGGAGGTGCGGGATACTTGCGAGGGTGCGGGGTGCCTGAATGTGCGCGTGCAAAGGCTAGGTGATGCGGGACCTCGAGGACGAGTCTGTGCTCGCCTCTGGCATGGCGTGCGGCAGAAGCTAGGAGGCAACGACCCGCGATGCAGAGCAGCAGCGGACCTGCGGGAATGTAATGTGGGTGCGCTCGTGCATGTGGAGCAGCTACGGGAGGTGTGCGCGTGGGGTTGCTCGAGCTCGAGCTCGCACTCGACCCGGGCACGGCATGGCTCGGCAAGCGACGGCAGCAGCTTGGCGGCACGGGGTGAGAAGCAGGGCAAGCTGTGGGCGAGCGAGAACAGGCGGGTAGATGCTACAGGGGCGTGGTGTGCGTGCAAGGACATGAGCGGGCAAGACAGAAAATTTCAATTACACCCAGAAATTCAGAGATCCTCGGAGCATCGAGATCATGGCGGAGGCGCGACCCTAGCATCTCCTACAGGCATCATCCAGCATCGAGAAGGAGAAGGGAGGAAGCCGGGTATACCTCCTTACCCTAGGACGAGAAAACGTGGCCGGCGATGGAGGGAGGCGTCGGCAGCGGGTCGACGAACTTGGCGCGATCTTCTGCCCGAGATGCAGAGGAAGAAGGGGACGTCGTGGAAGAAGTTCTCGGCCGCGGATCGGCGTCAGGACGAAACCAGGGCGACGTTCACGATTGATTGGATGAAGGAGGGGAGGCCGCGGAGGAGGTTTAGGCCGGCGGTGAGGTCGTGACCGAGCCGGCCATGACGTGGGCGGCGGTGGAAGCGACGCGTGGGTGTCCCCTTACCTGTGGCGGCGGCGCGGAGGAGAGGGAGGAGAGGAAGGGGAAACCCTAGGGGACGAGGCGCTGGCTTAAAAGGGACTAGGGCGACGGGACGGCGCGACGGTGCTCTCGGCCGTGTCCATGTGCATGCTCACGAGGGGAACCAAGGTGGAAGAAAAAGTGGGTTAGAGTGTGGGCACGGTCGCTGACCAGTGGGACCGACGCGGCCACGTGGAGCGAGTGGAAGATAGGGGTGCGCGCCGTTTCGGTGAGAAAAAGGAGGAAGGAGGGTGCGAGTGGGAGAGCTGGGCTGCGGGGCGCGGGGCCGGATGGGCCGGCCTGGGAGGCCGATGCCCAGGTGGGTGCTGCTGCTGCTGGGCTGCTCTGCTTCCTTTTTCCCTTTTTTGTTTTTCTTCAGACAGAAAACAAAAGGAAAAACAGAGGGGGATTTGGAAGGATTTAGAGAGATGTGACAAAATTCTTAAGGTCCTGAATTTGTGTAGTATTCAATAAAATTGATTTGGGAAATTTTAAAGGCCGAAAAATATTCCAAGTTTTAATTAGGTTCCAACTTGGAGCATTTTTTATCCCAACCAAAACAACTCCAAAGGATCTGAAATTGGGCAGGGAGGGTATAGGCATGGTGTAAGATTTACAGAAAAAGAAGTGAACATTTTACTGGGACAGGAAAATGCCACTTACAGTAAATGTGTGAGAATTCAAAGGAAGAAGCTAGTCATGGGGTGTTGCACTTTATGATGGTTTAGATGGAAGGGCAAGATGGAGCAGCAAAGAAGATGAGGAGAAGGAGTTCACAAAGATAACAAGCCCACCACATATACACACGATAAATATGCACACTACAATGATGATCATGATGCAAATGCAACATAAATGACAAAGGCAACATCACATCATGAAGCATATAACAATACAAGGATGACGCAACGCAATATAATAAAAGATGAACATGAAGCAAGAAGCAAAACGACAAAGCACTCATCATGATCATGGCAACAACATAGGGGAAAGAAATATGCAAAACAATTATGATAATGCACAAACATAATAAGCACACGTCAACAACTAAAATAAATGGAAGGGCAACTGAAGCATCGGTCTTGGGGCGTTACAACACTCCACCACTACAAGAGGATCTCGTCCCGAGATCTAGGATGGCACCGGAGAGAAACGGAGGAGGAAGAGAAGAGGTAAAACTAAGTTGCTTCTTTGACGAACGAGTGAAACCACGAACCTTGAGAGGTTGAGCAATTTAAAAGAAAGAGTACAACAGAGATGAACGAGATTGCAAACAATCCGGTAGAAAAGAGGAACAAGGAGTATTACGTGAACTTGAGGGTTGAAAGACATGGAAATAAGAGCTTCATGAACAAAAAGAATATGACCACCTCGGTATGATGAGATAGCCAAGGAACAAGAATGACCGAATTTGTACAGCACTCAGGTAGAAAAGAGAAGAAAACTTGATGAGATGAAAAGATATTGAAGAGATGATACAACACTAACGTTAAATGGATAAGCAAGAAAAGAACACGATCCTCAGAAAACGAGGTGATGGGTGAAGAGCACAACATCACAATGTCTCCGTAACGAAAGAATATAAGTTAGATCGTTGGGATAAAGGGATGGAGAAGAAAATGACAACTTTTGCCACAAGTGAGCTTGGAAAGTACCCTTCCAAGAAGGTTAGAATGGAGTTGTTGGAAAACCAACAACGAAACGAATAAGCTTGTAGTGGGCTTATGGCAAACATCTCAAAATTATGAGGTGAGCTTCTGCCACTACCCGGAAGCAAAAGATTGTATTGATATAAACAAGGAGACGAGAAACTTATTTCACCGGGAGGACAAATGAAGAACTTGGGTCATTTATGAGCACCCTAAATAGCAACATTCCTTAGGGAAGGATTCAGGTGAAACATGACACAAGATAAATCCAACGAAGAAATTGGTGGATTTAAAATATCCCATTCTTGACAACATGTGAATCATGAAACACGAACTCAAATTGTCAAGACTGGCATAACACCACCTCAAAAGATAAGGTAGAAAGAATTGCACTTTGGAATGCAAGATGAAGAATATTTGAGCTCTTCCAACAAAAATCTTGAGAACACTTCGAGAATGAATTAAATCCTTGATGAACCATCATGTAGAGCCTCCATGAAGAACTCCGGTAATAAGAGGATGATAAAAGAAAGAGAATTTGAGAACACAAGGTGAAGCCTTGCGATAATTTAGATGGAGCTCCGCGACGAGATAATGCGGAAAACTTGGAACTCCGGAAAAGAGAAGATGAAGCATCTCAAACCGAGAATGTGATATGTTGAACAAACTCCGGAAAAGAAAAGATGAGCAATTGAAACCAAGAATTTTGATGAACTTCCGGAATAAGGAATTGAATTTACTCGATGAAACAAGAATAAGAATTACATTATGCTTATCCTTCACCAATTTAAATTGATGACAAGCAACGGACTTGGCATACCACTTATTCTCATTGGAAAAAAAATTAAGAGAGCTAGAACAAACTGGGGAATGTCTTCAACGATCCGCCGGTAGGATTTGGAAAGAACGAATGAATTGATATGATAACCAAGGAAGAGAACTCTTGAACGAACCACCGTAAGAATTGAAAATGAAAGTAGCAAAGACACCATTCACCGGGAAGAATTTGAAAACGAATAAAGATACTTGACAGAATTTAGATACAAGTGAACCGAAGAGATCATGAACTGATTAGAGAAAACTTGAATGATGCACCGGTATGATTTGGAGAACGATAGACGAAGCTGAGAATGAATAATTCTGAGATGATGGGCTCCGGAGAATCAAGCTGAAAAGATTCCTGAAATGCTCCGGATGGGTATGAAAAGAATTCTCGCAATCGAAAAAAAATTATGAGAGGATGGCATCAAAGCTAGAACCATGAATCTTCAAGAGAACGGACCAAGATTTAGGAGAAATTCTTCCTCGGTCATCAAATGCAGAGAATGACGATGAGAAAACACCACCATGAATTGTTGAGGCACTCCGGAATGAAAATTGGAAAGGTTGAACCAACGATGAAAAGAATTTGAAAGATCTTGGAGAAAGACATTTGACTGATGATAATTCATTCTTACGTCAAACTTGGAAAAGAATTTGAGAATAACTTCGGGATAATTAGAAGAGTCAGGTAAGATCCTGGGAAAAGACCTGTGGGTTAGGGCCCACTCAAAAGAAACACCGTTGAACGATTACTTGAAAGGGAGATTGTACCGGTTGATTTAAATGGCTTGAATGAGATAACCTCCTCAAAAGAACTTGAGTGAATTGAGAATGGAAAGTTGAATCTTCTGAGATATCTTCATCACTCCGGAACAATTGAATAGCGAGAAGTGGATGATTAAGAGGTCCACCGGTACGAGAAAACATTTGAGACGAGGAAAGAGATATGATCAACACCGAAAGCTTGAGTTAAAACCGCCGGAAAAAAAATACGAGAATGAAGAAACTTCACTCAATAAAATGGATACTCGATTAGAAATCTGAGTCCTTGAAGATACAAGGGGTGGGAGGGCGGGAAAACAAAAGCAACTTGGGTCGGATGAAGCAAACACCGTTGCAAAGAACTAAGAATTGATCTCGCGAATGTTGGAATGATCGGATCCACTTGAATAGAAGCACGCCGGTTGGAAAGGATTGAAAAAACAACCTTGATGGACAAGAAGGATTAGCATCTACATAGAAATATGAGAACACCGCTTAGGAAAGGCATGGAATCAACATTTGACTTCGAAGCAACTCGAATACCACAAATAAAACAAAACAAAGGATTGGCTTGCCGAATAAGCCGGAAACAAACATATGATAGATCCCATATCATATCATGTGTCTGTTGGAAAGATATCCTACGAGATACTTGAATTCCCACTTATAAACTCCCGAAACTTTCTGGTTATGCAATCAGGTGTTGGGGATACAAGGGACACAAAATATATCACCCAAACTAACAATACCTAGATCCAGCTGTATCCATCCTTCAACACATAACCAAGAAACCTTCGGAAATCGTCTACCTCATCCTTCGAAAAGCATCCGTTATACGAGTTATGGCAATACTCCCGCACTCGCCTCAGTACTGGGCTATCAGGGTTATCTCACCAACAACTGTACAAAAGATATTTTCGATGTCGGCGTACTAAACTCAGGTATTCCAGAACTGCAACGATAAAATTATGACGACAACACCTCGGAGCTCAACTCCCCGGGACACCTCCACTAAACCCCTGCTGACAGGAGGCACCAAGACAATGTTGTCATCACAAAACCATCGGAACGATTCTAAGATACCCGCGTGATCCTAAATTTTTTTAGTGAAATTTGAGAAGAGAAGAGTCAAAACTCTACGTCAGGATGCCTTACCAGAGCGATGAGGAGACTGGGAAGTAAAAAGAATTCCTAAACTCTCCAATACATAATTCCTAAATGACTCAAAACATTTTTCTAGACACAACTCGGCCGCTAAAACGATCAATCAGTGGGGGCTCCTAAGGTCGGGGAAGGCTCTGATACGAACTTGTAACGCCCTCGACGCGGCTAAATCTCCCACGTGTCGAAGCACGACTTAGAGGCATAGCTGCATTGAAAGCAATTTCGCAAGTGAGGTAATCTTCACACAACCCATGTAATACATAAGGGAAAGAGATACATAGTTGGCTTACAATTGCCACTTCACACAATACACGAGTAAAGCATTACATCATACAGTTACAATCAAGGTCCGACTACGGAACCAAAATAAAAGAAGACTACCCCAAATGCTACACAGATCCCTGATCGACCCCAACTGGGCTCCACTACTGATCAACTGAAATGAAACAACACAATGAACAAGATCTTCATCGAGCTCCTCCTTGAGCTCGGGTGCGTCACCTGCACGGTTTCACCAGCACCTGCAAAGTGGTTTTGGAAGTATCTGTGAGTCACGGGGACTCAGCAATCTCACATCCGCGAGATCAAGACTATTTAAGCTTAAAGGTAGGACAGGGTAGTGAGGTGGAGCTGCAGCAAGCGACTAGCATATATGGTGGCTAACATACGCAAATGAGAGCGAGAAGAGAAGGCGAAAGCATGGTCGAACAACTATGATCAAGAAGTGATCCTAGAACAACCTACGTCAAGCATAACTCCAACACCGTGTTCACTTCCCGGACTCCGCCGAGAAGAGACCATCACGGTTACACACGCGGTTGGTGTATTTTAATTAAGATCAACTTCGGGTTTTCTACAACCGGACATTAACAAATTCCCATCTGCCACATAACCGCGGGCACGGCTTTCGAAAGTTTAAACCCTGCAGGGGTGTCCCAACTTAGCCCATGATAAGCTCTCGCGATCAACGAAGGATATTCCTTCTCCCCGGGAAGACCCGACCAGTCTCGGAATCCCGACTACAAGACTTTCCGACAGTAATAAAACAAGTCCAGCAAGACCTCCCGGCGTGTCGACACCCTGATAGTAGCCGCGCGTATCTCGTCTCAGGCCACGACCGGATGAGCAGTCCGTACAACTAAAACCAGACCTCAAGTTTCCTTGAGGTGGCGCTGCAAAGAGCTCTAGTTCGGGCCAACACTTAGACAAGCATTGGCCCGGGGGGCTGAGTAAAGATGACCCTCGGGCTGGCCGGCCCAAGGGAAAAGTATAGGTGGTAGGCAAATGGTAAAACCAATGTTGGGCCTTGCTGGAAGAGTCTTATTCAAAGCGAACATTCAAGGGGGTCCCATAAATCACCCGACCGCGTTAGGGACGCAAAATCCGGGAACATAACACCGATATGACGGAAACTAGGGCGGCAAGAGTGGGACAAAACACCAGGCATAAGGCCGAGCCTTCCACCCTTTACCAAGTATATAGATGCATTAATTAAGTAAGATATATTGTGATATCCCAACAAGTAAACATGTTCCAAACAAGGAACAACATCTCCATGTTCCAACAAGTAACAAACTTCATCTGCACCTGCAACTAACAACGCTATAAGAGGGGCTGAGCAAAGCGGTAACATAGCCAAACAACGGTTTGCTAGGACAAGGTGGGTTAGAGGCTTGGTTTGACAATATGGGAGGCATGATAAGCAAGTGGTAGGTATCGCAGCATAGGCATAGCAAAAGAGCGAGCAATCTAGCAAGCAAAGATAGAAGTGATTTCGAGGGTATGGTCATCTTGCCTGAAATCCCGCAAGGAAGAAGAACGAGTCCATGAAGAAGACAAACAGACGTAGTCGAACGAATCCTCACAACTCCGGAACGAAACCGAAGCTAACGAGAGAAGCAACCCGGAAACAAACAAACAACATAGTAAACAACCACCACATACACATGGCATGATGCACAAAAAAGTGTGATGCATGTCCGGTTTAAATATGCATGGCATGGCAAAGTGCACAAACAACACTACAAATTAAGTGGAGCTCAATATGCAACGAGTTGCATATTGACGAAACACCACATTCGATTATTTGGTTCTCTCTTGTTTATGTACCCAACAATGTTAAATTTTGATTAACATGGCAAGATGTGAAGCATAAGTAAACTAACTATCTAGGGAAGTTTAAATGAGGCCGGAAATAACAAACAACGATTCTGGAAAATCCCCATGTGCATACTTTTGATTTGGTACTGCTCTGCTCTAAACACAATTTTAATATTGTTAAACAGCAAAATAAAGTGCACCATGTTAAACTAGGCATTTTTCTACCCCATTTACATATAAAGAACATTTTAAACCGAGCTACGGTTATTTAGTTATGGAATAAACCATTTTAGCTTGTCATTTATGCGAATTAAATTAAACAGCTTGTTAAACCTTTTAAACATGGATGAAAACAGCATATTATGAAACTAGATGAAATTCTAAGAATTTTGCATATATGGTTTGTTTAGTTTGGATGCATGCATATTTGGCTATAGACAATGTAAAACAGTGGCAATTCTGTTAATATGCAATGCACTGGAAATTAAACAAATCCACAGGCAGAAAAAATAACATGCATGGGCCCGAAGCATCAAGTTGCAGCGGCCCAGATGAGGACAATTTTAATATTGTTAAACAGCAAAATAAAGTGCACCATGTTAAACTAGGCATTTTTCTACCCCATTTACATATAAAGAACATTTTAAACCGAGCTACGGTTATTTAGTTATGGAATAAACCATTTTAGCTTGTCATTTATGCGAATTAAATTAAACAGCTTGTTAAACCTTTTAAACATGGATGAAAACAGCATATTATGAAACTAGATGAAATTCTAAGAATTTTGCATATATGGTTTGTTTAGTTTGGATGCATGCATATTTGGCTATAGACAATGTAAAACAGTGGCAATTCTGTTAATATGCAATGCACTGGAAATTAAACAAATCCACAGGCAGAAAAAATAACATGCATGGGCCCGAAGCATCAAGTTGCAGCGGCCCAGATGAGGATTCGGCCCAAGTGGCTGTGTGCAAAAGAAATTTAAAAGAGGGCAAAAATTGGGGCGCCTGGGGCTCGAACCCAGGACCTCCCGATTGCTGAATAGTGCCTTGACCAGTGCGCTGCTGCTGAAAGCTTGTACCAAACAAGGGCGTGGCCGAATTTAAAAGGCATCAAAGGCCAGGCCTTCTTCTCCTCCGTTCACAGCGGAATTGGGTGACGACGCCGGCGAGCAAGACGGCGACCGTCGGAGCAGAGGACCACCGGCGGAGGTGCGGGATACTTGCGAGGGTGCGGGGTGCCTGAATGTGCGCGTGCAAAGGCTAGGTGATGCGGGACCTCGAGGACGAGTCTGTGCTCGCCTCTGGCATGGCGTGCGGCAGAAGCTAGGAGGCAACGACCCGCGATGCAGAGCAGCAGCGGACCTGCGGGAATGTAATGTGGGTGCGCTCGTGCATGTGGAGCAGCTACGGGAGGTGTGCGCGTGGGGTTGCTCGAGCTCGAGCTCGCACTCGACCCGGGCACGGCATGGCTCGGCAAGCGACGGCAGCAGCTTGGCGGCACGGGGTGAGAAGCAGGGCAAGCTGTGGGCGAGCGAGAACAGGCGGGTAGATGCTACAGGGGCGTGGTGTGCGTGCAAGGACATGAGCGGGCAAGACAGAAAATTTCAATTACACCCAGAAATTCAGAGATCCTCGGAGCATCGAGATCATGGCGGAGGCGCGACCCTAGCATCTCCTACAGGCATCATCCAGCATCGAGAAGGAGAAGGGAGGAAGCCGGGTATACCTCCTTACCCTAGGACGAGAAAACGTGGCCGGCGATGGAGGGAGGCGTCGGCAGCGGGTCGACGAACTTGGCGCGATCTTCTGCCCGAGATGCAGAGGAAGAAGGGGACGTCGTGGAAGAAGTTCTCGGCCGCGGATCGGCGTCAGGACGAAACCAGGGCGACGTTCACGATTGATTGGATGAAGGAGGGGAGGCCGCGGAGGAGGTTTAGGCCGGCGGTGAGGTCGTGACCGAGCCGGCCATGACGTGGGCGGCGGTGGAAGCGACGCGTGGGTGTCCCCTTACCTGTGGCGGCGGCGCGGAGGAGAGGGAGGAGAGGAAGGGGAAACCCTAGGGGACGAGGCGCTGGCTTAAAAGGGACTAGGGCGACGGGACGGCGCGACGGTGCTCTCGGCCGTGTCCATGTGCATGCTCACGAGGGGAACCAAGGTGGAAGAAAAAGTGGGTTAGAGTGTGGGCACGGTCGCTGACCAGTGGGACCGACGCGGCCACGTGGAGCGAGTGGAAGATAGGGGTGCGCGCCGTTTCGGTGAGAAAAAGGAGGAAGGAGGGTGCGAGTGGGAGAGCTGGGCTGCGGGGCGCGGGGCCGGATGGGCCGGCCTGGGAGGCCGATGCCCAGGTGGGTGCTGCTGCTGCTGGGCTGCTCTGCTTCCTTTTTCCCTTTTTTGTTTTTCTTCAGACAGAAAACAAAAGGAAAAACAGAGGGGGATTTGGAAGGATTTAGAGAGATGTGACAAAATTCTTAAGGTCCTGAATTTGTGTAGTATTCAATAAAATTGATTTGGGAAATTTTAAAGGCCGAAAAATATTCCAAGTTTTAATTAGGTTCCAACTTGGAGCATTTTTTATCCCAACCAAAACAACTCCAAAGGATCTGAAATTGGGCAGGGAGGGTATAGGCATGGTGTAAGATTTACAGAAAAAGAAGTGAACATTTTACTGGGACAGGAAAATGCCACTTACAGTAAATGTGTGAGAATTCAAAGGAAGAAGCTAGTCATGGGGTGTTGCACTTTATGATGGTTTAGATGGAAGGGCAAGATGGAGCAGCAAAGAAGATGAGGAGAAGGAGTTCACAAAGATAACAAGCCCACCACATATACACACGATAAATATGCACACTACAATGATGATCATGATGCAAATGCAACATAAATGACAAAGGCAACATCACATCATGAAGCATATAACAATACAAGGATGACGCAACGCAATATAATAAAAGATGAACATGAAGCAAGAAGCAAAACGACAAAGCACTCATCATGATCATGGCAACAACATAGGGGAAAGAAATATGCAAAACAATTATGATAATGCACAAACATAATAAGCACACGTCAACAACTAAAATAAATGGAAGGGCAACTGAAGCATCGGTCTTGGGGCGTTACAACACTCCACCACTACAAGAGGATCTCGTCCCGAGATCTAGGATGGCACCGGAGAGAAACGGAGGAGGAAGAGAAGAGGTAAAACTAAGTTGCTTCTTTGACGAACGAGTGAAACCACGAACCTTGAGAGGTTGAGCAATTTAAAAGAAAGAGTACAACAGAGATGAACGAGATTGCAAACAATCCGGTAGAAAAGAGGAACAAGGAGTATTACGTGAACTTGAGGGTTGAAAGACATGGAAATAAGAGCTTCATGAACAAAAAGAATATGACCACCTCGGTATGATGAGATAGCCAAGGAACAAGAATGACCGAATTTGTACAGCACTCAGGTAGAAAAGAGAAGAAAACTTGATGAGATGAAAAGATATTGAAGAGATGATACAACACTAACGTTAAATGGATAAGCAAGAAAAGAACACGATCCTCAGAAAACGAGGTGATGGGTGAAGAGCACAACATCACAATGTCTCCGTAACGAAAGAATATAAGTTAGATCGTTGGGATAAAGGGATGGAGAAGAAAATGAGAACTTTTGCCACAAGTGAGCTTGGAAAGTACCCTTCCAAGAAGGTTAGAATGGAGTTGTTGGAAAACCAACAACGAAACGAATAAGCTTGTAGTGGGCTTATGGCAAACATCTCAAAATTATGAGGTGAGCTTCTGCCACTACCCGGAAGCAAAAGATTGTATTGATATAAACAAGGAGACGAGAAACTTATTTCACCGGGAGGACAAATGAAGAACTTGGGTCATTTATGAGCACCCTAAATAGCAACATTCCTTAGGGAAGGATTCAGGTGAAACATGACACAAGATAAATCCAACGAAGAAATTGGTGGATTTAAAATATCCCATTCTTGACAACATGTGAATCATGAAACACGAACTCAAATTGTCAAGACTGGCATAACACCACCTCAAAAGATAAGGTAGAAAGAATTGCACTTTGGAATGCAAGATGAAGAATATTTGAGCTCTTCCAACAAAAATCTTGAGAACACTTCGAGAATGAATTAAATCCTTGATGAACCATCATGTAGAGCCTCCATGAAGAACTCCGGTAATAAGAGGATGATAAAAGAAAGAGAATTTGAGAACACAAGGTGAAGCCTTGCGATAATTTAGATGGAGCTCCGCGACGAGATAATGCGGAAAACTTGGAACTCCGGAAAAGAGAAGATGAAGCATCTCAAACCGAGAATGTGATATGTTGAACAAACTCCGGAAAAGAAAAGATGAGCAATTGAAACCAAGAATTTTGATGAACTTCCGGAATAAGGAATTGAATTTACTCGATGAAACAAGAATAAGAATTACATTATGCTTATCCTTCACCAATTTAAATTGATGACAAGCAACGGACTTGGCATACCACTTATTCTCATTGGAAAAAAAATTAAGAGAGCTAGAACAAACTGGGGAATGTCTTCAACGATCCGCCGGTAGGATTTGGAAAGAACGAATGAATTGATATGATAACCAAGGAAGAGAACTCTTGAACGAACCACCGTAAGAATTGAAAATGAAAGTAGCAAAGACACCATTCACCGGGAAGAATTTGAAAACGAATAAAGATACTTGACAGAATTTAGATACAAGTGAACCGAAGAGATCATGAACTGATTAGAGAAAACTTGAATGATGCACCGGTATGATTTGGAGAACGATAGACGAAGCTGAGAATGAATAATTCTGAGATGATGGGCTCCGGAGAATCAAGCTGAAAAGATTCCTGAAATGCTCCGGATGGGTATGAAAAGAATTCTCGCAATCGAAAAAAAATTATGAGAGGATGGCATCAAAGCTAGAACCATGAATCTTCAAGAGAACGGACCAAGATTTAGGAGAAATTCTTCCTCGGTCTTCAAATGCAGAGAATGACGATGAGAAAACACCACCATGAATTGTTGAGGCACTCCGGAATGAAAATTGGAAAGGTTGAACCAACGATGAAAAGAATTTGAAAGATCTTGGAGAAAGACATTTGACTGATGATAATTCATTCTTACGTCAAACTTGGAAAAGAATTTGAGAATAACTTCGGGATAATTAGAAGAGTCAGGTAAGATCCTGGGAAAAGACCTGTGGGTTAGGGCCCACTCAAAAGAAACACCGTTGAACGATTACTTGAAAGGGAGATTGTACCGGTTGATTTAAATGGCTTGAATGAGATAACCTCCTCAAAAGAACTTGAGTGAATTGAGAATGGAAAGTTGAATCTTCTGAGATATCTTCATCACTCCGGAACAATTGAATAGCGAGAAGTGGATGATTAAGAGGTCCACCGGTACGAGAAAACATTTGAGACGAGGAAAGAGATATGATCAACACCGAAAGCTTGAGTTAAAACCGCCGGAAAAAAAATACGAGAATGAAGAAACTTCACTCAATAAAATGGATACTCGATTAGAAATCTGAGTCCTTGAAGATACAAGGGGTGGGAGGGCGGGAAAACAAAAGCAACTTGGGTCGGATGAAGCAAACACCGTTGCAAAGAACTAAGAATTGATCTCGCGAATGTTGGAATGATCGGATCCACTTGAATAGAAGCACGCCGGTTGGAAAGGATTGAAAAAACAACCTTGATGAACAAGAAGGATTAGCATCTACATAGAAATATGAGAACACCGCTTAGGAAAGGTATGGAATCAACATTTGACTTCGAAGCAACTCGAATACCACAAATAAAACAAAACAAAGGATTGGCTTGCCGAATAAGCCGGAAACAAACATATGATAGATCCCATATCATATCATGTGTCTGTTGGAAAGATATCCTACGAGATACTTGAATTACCACTTATAAACTCCCGAAACTTTCTGGTTATGCAATCAGGTGTTGGGGATATAGGGGACACAAAATATATCACCCAAACTAACAATACCTAGATCCAGCTGTATCCATCCTTCAACACATAACCAAGAAACCTTCGGAAATCGTCTACCTCAACCTTCGAAAAGCATCCGTTATACGAGTTATGGCAATACTCCCGCACTCGCCTCAGTACTGGGCTATCAGGGTTATCTCACCAACAACTGTACAAAAGATATTTTCGATGTCGGCGTACTAAACTCAGGTATTCCAGAACTTCAACGATAAAATTATGACGACAACACCTCGGAGCTCAACTCCCCGGGACACCTCCACTAAACCCCTGCTGACAGGAGGCACCAATACAATGTTGTCATCACAAAACCATCGGAACGATTCTAAGATACCCGCGTGATCCTAAATTTTTTTTAGTGAAATTTGAGAAGAGAAGAGTCAAAACTCTACGTCAGGATGCCTTACCAGAGCGATGAGGAGACTGGGAAGTAAAAAGAATTCCTAAACTCTCCAATACATAATTCCTAAATGACTCAAAACATTTTTCTAGACACAACTCGGCCGCTAAAACGATCAATCAGTGGGGGCTCCTAAGGTCGGGGAAGGCTCTGATACGAACTTGTAACGCCCTCGACGCGGCTAAATCTCCCACGTGTCGAAGCACGACTTAGAGGCATAGCTGCATTGAAAGCAATTTCGCAAGTGAGGTAATCTTCACACAACCCATGTAATACATAAGGGAAAGAGATACATAGTTGGCTTATAATCGCCACTTCACACAATACATGAGTAAAGCATTACATCATACAGTTACAATCAAGGTCCGAATACGGAATCAAAATTAAAGAAGACTACCCCAAATGCTACACAGATCCCTGATCGACCCCAACTTGGCTCCACTACTGATCAACTGAAATGAAACAACACAATGAACAAGATCTTCATCGAGCTCCTCCTTGAGCTCGGGTGCGTCACCTCCACGGTTTCACCGGCACCTGCAAACTGGTTTTGGAAGTATCTGTGAGTCACGGGGACTCAGCAATCTCACATCTGCGAGATCAAGACTATTTAAGCTTAAAGGTAGGACAGGGTAGTGAGGTGGAGCTGCAGCAAGCGACTAGCATATATGGTGGCTAACATACGCAAATGAGAGCGAGAAGAGAAGGCGAAAGCATGGTCGAACAACTATGATCAAGAAGTGATCCTAGAACAACCTACGTCAAGCATAACTCCAACACCGTGTTCACTTCTCGGACTCCGCCGAGAAGAGACCATCACGGTTACACACGCGGTTGGTGTATTTTAATTAAGATCAACTTCGGGTTTTCTACAACCGGACATTAACAAATTCCCATCTGCCACATAACCGCGGGCACGGCTTTCGAAAGTTTAAACCCTGCAGGGGTGTCCCAACTTAGCCCATGATAAGCTCTCGCGATCAACGAAGGATATTCCTTCTCCCCGGGAAGACCCGATCAGTCTCGGAATCCCGACTACAAGACTTTCCGACAGTAATAAAACAAGTCCAGCAAGACCTCCCGGCGTGTCGACACCCTGATAGTAGCCGCGCGTATCTCGTCTCAGGCCACGACCGGATGAGCAGTCCGTACAACTAAAACCAGACCTCAAGTTTCCTTGAGGTGGCGCTGCAAAGAGCTCTAGTTCGGGCCAACACTTAGACAAGCATTGGCCCGGGGGGCTGAGTAAAGATGACCCTCGGGCTGGCCGGCCCAAGGGAAAAGGATAGGTGGTAGGCAAATGGTAAAACCAATGTTGGGCCTTGCTGGAAGAGTCTTATTCAAAGCGAACATTCAAGGGGGTCCCATAAATCACCCGACCGCGTTAGGGACGCAAAATCCGGGAACATAACACCGATATGACGGAAACTAGGGCGGCAAGAGTGGGACAAAACACCAGGCATAAGGCCGAGCCTTCCACCCTTTACCAAGTATATAGATGCATTAATTAAGTAAGATATATTGTGATATCCCAACAAGTAAACATGTTCCAAACAAGGAACAACATCTCCATGTTCCAACAAGGAACAAACTTCATCTGCACCTGCAACTAACAACGCTATAAGAGGGGCTGAGCAAAGCGGTAACATAGCCAAACAACGGTTTGCTAGGACAAGGTGGGTTAGAGGCTTGGTTTGACAATATGGGAGGCATGATAAGCAAGTGGTAGGTATCGCAGCATAGGCATAGCAAAAGAGCGAGCAATCTAGCAAGCAAAGATAGAAGTGATTTCGAGGGTATGGTCATCTTGCCTGAAATCCCGCAAGGAAGAAGAACGAGTCCATGAAGAAGACAAACAAACGTAGTCGAACGAATCCTCACAACTCCGGAACGAAACCGAAGCTAACGAGAGAAGCAACCCGGAAACAAACAAACAACATAGTAAACAACCACCACATACACATGGCATGATGCACAAACAAGTGTGATGCATGTCCGGTTTAAATATGCATGGCATGGCAAAGTGCACAAACAACACTACAAATTAAGTGGAGCTCAATATGCAACGAGTTGCATATTGACGAAACACCACATTCGATTATTTGGTTCTCTCTTGTTTATGTACCCAACAATGTTAAATTTTGATTAACATGGCAAGATGTGAAGCATAAGTAAACTAACTATCTAGGCAAGTTTAAATGAGGCCGGAAATAACAAACAACGATTCCGGAAAATCCCCATGTGCATACTTTTGATTTGGTACTGCTCTGCTCTAAACACAATTTTAATATTGTTAAACAGCAAAATAAAGTGCACCATGTTAAACTAGGCATTTTTCTACCCCATTTACATATAAAGAACATTTTAAACCGAGCTACGGTTATTTAGTTATGGAATAAACCATTTTAGCTTGTCATTTATGCGAATTAAATTAAACAGCATGTTAAACCTTTTAAACATGGATGAAAACAGCATATTATGAAACTAGATGAAATTCTAAGCATTTTGCATATATGGTTTGTTTAGTTTGGATGCATGCATATTTGGCTATAGACAATGTAAAACAGTGGCAATTCTGTTAATATGCAATGCACTGGAAATTAAACAAATCCACAGGAAGAAAAAATAACATGCATGGGCCCGAAGCATCAAGTTGCAGCGGCCCAGATGAGGATTCGGCCCAAGTGGCTGTGTGCAAAAGAAATGGAAAAGAGGGCAAAAATTGGGGCGCCTGGGGTTCGAACCAAGGACCTCCCGATTGCTGAATAGTGCCTTGACCAGTGCGCTGCTGCTGAAAGCTTGTACCAAACAAGGGCGTGGCCGAATTTAAAAGGCATCAAAGGCGAGGCCTTCTTCTCCGCCGTTCACAGCGGAATTGGGTGACGACGCCGGCGAGCAAGACGGCGACCGTCGGAGCAGAGGACCACCGGCGGAGGTGCGGGATACTTGCGAGGGTGCGGGGTGCCTGAATGTGCGCGTGCAAAGGCTAGGTGATGCGGGACCTCGAGGACGAGTCTGTGCTCGCCTCTGGCATGGCGTGCAGCAGAAGCTAGGAGGCGACGACCCGCGATGCAGAGCAGCAGCGGACCTGCGGGAATGTAATGTGGGTGCGCTCGTGCATGTGGAGCAGCTACGGGAGGTGTGCGCGTGGGGTTGCTCGAGCTCGAGCTCGCACTCGACCCGGGCACGGCACGGCTCGGCAAGCGACGGCAGCAGCTTGGCGGCACGGGGTGAGAAGCAGGGCAAGCCGTGGGCGAGCGAGAACAGGCGGGTAGATGCTACAGGGGCGTGGTGTGCGTGCAAGGACAAGAGCGGGCAAGACAGAAAACTTCAATTACACCCAGAAATTCAGAGATCGTCTGAGCATCGAGATCATGGCGGAGGCGCGAACCTAGCATCTCCTACAGGCATCATCCAGCATCGAGAAGGAGAAGGGAGGAAGCCGGGTATACCTCCTTACCCTAGGACGAGAAAACGTGGCCGGCGATGGAGGGAGGCGTCGGCAGCGGGTCGACGAACTTGGCGCGATCTTCTGCCCGAGATGCAGAGGAAGAAGGGGACGTCGTGGAAGAAGTTCTCGGCCGCGGATCGGTGTCAGGACGAAACCAGGGCGGCGTTCACGATTGATTGGATGAAGGAGGGGAGGCCGCGGAGGAGGTTTAGGCCGGCGGTGAGGTCGTGACCGAGCCGGCCATGACGTGGGCGGCGGTGGAAGCGACGCGTGGGTGTCCCCTTACCTGTGGCGGCGGCGCGAAGGAGAGGGAGGAGAGGAAGGGGAAACCCTAGGGGACGAGGCGCTGGCTTAAAAGGGACTAGGGCGACGGGACGGCGCGACGGTGCTCTCGGCCGTGTCCATGTGCATGCTCACGAGGGGAACCAAGGTGGAAGAAAAAGTGGGTTAGAGTGTGGGCACGGTCGCTGACCAGTGGGACCGACGCGGCCACGTGGAGCGAGTGGAAGAGAGGGGTGCGCGCCGTTTCGGTGAGAAAAAGGAGGAAGGAGGGTGCGAGTGGGAGAGCTGGGCTGCGGGGCGCGGGGCCGGATGGGCCGGCCTGGGAGGCCGATGCCCAGGTGGGTGCTGCTGCTGCTGGGCTGCTCTGCTTCCTTTTTCCCTTTTTTTGTTTTTCTTCAGACAGAAAACAAAAGGAAAAACAGAGGGGGATTTGGAAGGATTTAGAGAGATGTGACAAAATTCTTAAGGTCCTGAATTTGTGTAGTATTCAATAAAATTGATTTGGGAAATTTTAAAGGCCGAAAAATATTCCAAGTTTTAATTAGGTTCCAACTTGGAGCATTTTTTATCCCAACCAAAACAACTCCAAAGGATCTGAAATTGGGCAGGGAGGGTATAGGCATGGTGTAAGATTTACAGAAAAAGAAGTGAACATTTTACTGGGACAGGAAAATGCCACTTACAGTAAATGTGTGAGAATTCAAAGGAAGAAGCTAGTCATGGGGTGTTGCAATTGATGATGGTTTAGATGGAAGGGCAAGATGGAGCAACAAAGAAGATGAGGAGAAGGAGTTCACAAAGATAACAAGCCCACCACATATACACACGATAAATATGCACACTACAATGATGATCATGATGCAAATGCAACATAAATGACAAAGGCAACATCACATCATGAAGCATATAACAATACAAGGATGACGCAACGCAATATAATAAAAGATGAACATGAAGCAAGAAGCAAAACGACAAAGCACTCATCATGATCATGGCAACAACATAGGGGAAAGAAATATGCAAAACAATTATGATAATGCACAAACATAATAAACACACGTCAACAACTAAAATAAATGGAAGGGCAACTGAAGCGTCGGTCTTGGGGCGTTATAGGGGCTGATAGTAGATGGTGTAGGGGGGCAGCTCTATGGCCCATTTGGCCACTCGGCCAGAAGCATCTCGGCTTCTGATGATCTCGGCTAGTCGGGCCGTGCAGACCACAGTGATTGGATGCTCTTGAAAGTAAGGCTTCAACTTCTTGGCGGTAAAGTGCATGCCATAGCACATCTTCTGGTAGTGGTGGTAGTTCTGCTTGGAGGTTGACAACACTTCGCTCAGGTAATATACCGGTCTCTGGATAGGTAGTGCTTTGCCTTCCTCCTTGCGTTCAACTACAATGACTGTGCTGACTACCCGGCTGGTGGCGGCAATGTACAAGAGCATGGGCTCTCTAGCAGTTGGGGCCGCCAACACAGGGGGAGTAGCCAACATCTTCTTCAACTGGAGAAAAGCTTCGTCCGCCTTGTGGTTCCACTTGAAAAAAGTGGTCTTCGTCATGAGCTGGTACAAGGGGAGAGCTTTCTCGCCCAACCGACTGACGAATCGGCTGATGGACGCCAGGCAGCCAGTGAACTTTTGCACGTCCAGCAGTCGGCTGGGTACTTCCATCCTCTCAATGGCCTTGATCTTTACAGGGTTGCACTCTATGACGCGTTCAGAGACCAGGAAGCCAAGGAGTTGGCCGGCTGGTACTCCGAAGACGCACTTCTCAGGGTTGAGCTTGATCTGGAATCGGCGCAGGTTCTCAAAGGTCTCCTTGAGGTCTTCCAGCAGTGTTCCATGCTTTTCCGTCTTCACCACCACATCATCCACGTAGACGTGGGCGTTTCTGCCGAGTTGCTTGAGGAGGCACTTCTGCATGCAACGCTGAAAGGTGGCGCCGGCATTCCTCAAGCCGAACGTCATGGTCAGGTAGCAGAAGGCTCCAAACGGCGTGATGAAGGCGGTCTTCAGTCTGTCTGCCGGGTTCAGCTTGATCTGGTGATATCCTGAATATGCATCTAAGAAGCTCAACAGCTCGCATCCGGCTGTGGAGTCTATCACCTGATCAATTCTCGGCACAGCAAACGGGTCCTTGGGGCAAGCTTTGTTGAGGCTGGTGTAGTAAATACACATTCGCCACTGCTTGTTCTTCTTCAGCACTAGGACCGGGTTGGCTAGCCATTCTGGGAAGAACACTTCCATAATGAAGCCGGCTGCAAGGAGTCGGGCTATCTCTTCTCCAACAACTCTTCTTTTTTCTTCTGACAGGCGGCGCAAGGGCTGCCTGACTGGCTTGGCATCAGATCGGACATGTAACTTGTGCTCGGCGAATTCCGTCGGTACACCCGGCATGTCTTTAGGGGACCATGCGCAGATGTCCCGGTTCTCACGGAGGAAATCGACGAGTTCGCTTTCCTATTTGCTGTCAAGGTTCGCACCTATGACAGCGCACCTCTCTGGGTGCTCCGGGTCCAAGGGTATCTTCTTCGTCTCTTTGGCCGGCTTGAACAAACCCTCAGCTTCCGACTCCTTAGGGGCAGGCAACATCTCCTGCCGCTTGTCGGCCATCGACACAACCCGATCAAGGAGCCGCTTCTCGGCTGCGATCACCAGGGACTCGGCCAGCCGACTGCTTTCGGCCGCACAGGCGGACGACTTCCTATAGTCGCCGGCTATGGTCAGAATCCCCTTGGAACTCGACATCTTCATCTTGAGGTAGGCATAGTGGGGAACCACCCTGAACTTGGCCAAAGCGGGTCGGCCAAGCAAGGCATGGTATGGGCTCTCAAGGTCCACCACTTCAAACCAAACTGACTCTCGGCGGAAATGACCTTTGTCCCCAAAGAGGACATCTATCAGGATCTTGCCGATTGGTGAGTATGAAAGGCCAAGAACAATGCCGTGGAACACAGTCCGACTGTTCTAAAGCTGTCTTTGCTTGATTCCTAACTTCTCCATTGTGTCCTTGTATAGGATGTTGATGCTGCTGCCTCCGTCTATCAGCACTCGCGAGAAGCGAGCGACTCTTTTATCCGTGGCAAAGGTGGCGTCCAGGACCAGAGCATAGGAGCCTGGACTCGGCATCACCTCTGGGTGATCAGCCCTGCTCCAGCTGATAGGCTTCTCAGACCAGTGCATGAACTATGGTGTCGCTGATGCTACTGCGTTCACCTCTTGCTGCTGCAGCCGCCTGCTGCGTCAATCGTCAGCCACACTGGTGAACACCACATGGGCTCCATGCTCCTCTGGGTACTCGTCTTGTACTGCGCCGATAGTCCTGACAGCCGGCTGCTGGGGTGGAGGTGGAGGTGGCTGCCCAGCAGGCGGGGGAGGCAGGAGGCCGTCTCCCTAGGCGATCCTGGTAAGCCAGTGGCACTTCCGGGTGGTGTGGTTAGACGGCTTCGCGCCGCTATGGAACTTGCAAGGGCCATCAAGAGTTTGCTCATAAGAGAAAGCGGGCAACCAGTTGGGTTTGCCGCCTTTCTGTCGCTTGGGCGGAGGGTGTCCCTCCGGTTGCTGGTCCTCAACTGTCGCTACCTGCCGGCTACTGGAAGCCAGCTGTGGGGCCTTGCGCTTGTGGTTGTTCTGCTGCTGCCGCCGACTGGCGTCTCCAGCCGGAGTTCTGGGGGCTTGAGGGGCCACTTTGCCAGTTGCACTAACTTGAATCTCCGCCTTCATGGAGGAGTCGGCTGTGGCATACTTGTCTGCTATGATCAGCAGTTCGTCGAGGGTCTCTGGCTCGTCGCAGAGAAGCTTGTGCTTGAAGAGGGTGCCTTCTCTGCTCCCGGCGGTGAAGTACTCGATAGCCTGCACATCGTGCACGCCCTCACAGGAGTTCCGAATCTCGGCCCAACGCGTGAGGTAGTCGCGAGTTGACTCGTTGGGGCCTTGCACGCACAAGGAAAGTTGGCGAGGCTTGGGAGGTCGCTTGTACGTGCTTGTGAAGTTGCGGACGAAGGCGTCGGTGAAGTCAACCCAGCTATTGATGCTGCGGGGCTTCAGGCTGTTCAACCATGTCCAGGCCGTGCCCTGGAGCATGAGTGGAATATACTTCACGGCGACTCGCTTGTTGCCGTTCGCTATGCTGACGGCTGTGGAGTAGTCAACCAGCCAATCTTCCAGCTTCACGGAGCCGGTGTACTTGGGCGTATCTCTAGGGAGAGTGAACCCTCCGGGAAAGGGCTCATCTCGGATGCGGGGACCAAAACACGGCGGACCCAACTCTTCTTCTTCTTCTAGCGCCATGGACCGGTGGAGTCGGTCGATCCGGTGGCGTCCGTCGTTTTCTCTGACTCCCTCTCGGCGGTCAAGGCGGTCGCCGAGAGTCGGATGTTCAACAGGCGGCGGGGAGACTCGCCTTTCCTTGTGAGGGGGAGGAGGCGGACAGTCGTCCCGCCGTTCCACTGCTCTTGGGAGGCCGTCTTGGTCGTGCTCGATGGTGACGCGAGTCCGACTGTGGCTGACAGCCGGATCCTTGTCTTTTCTTCCGCGGACGCCGCCAGTCGGCGTCCGTGACGTCGCACCTTGGTCTCAGCGGGGAGGCGGGTCATCATTCTGCCGTCGCGGCGCATCTGTGCGGCAGCCGGCCGCGTTTTGCTCGGCGGCCGCGTCGAGGAGCCGCTGGTCGCACTCCGTCATCGGACGACGCTCTTCGCCCTTGAAATTGTCCAGCTCGTCGGCCGGCGCCTGGGCGGCTCGGATGTTCTCCGCAGGCCTAGCGTATACGGGGCGATTTGCCCCGAACAGGTTGGCGATGGCAACGCCGCGCTGCTGGACCGCGCCAAGGCGGCTAGGCCCAGTCGGAGCCGGCGAGCCACCCACAGCGCGATCCATCTCGCGTTGGTAGGCCTCTGACAAGCGCCTCATGCTAGCCAGCTTCTTCGCGCCTTCAACCAGCTGGAGGCGGCGTGCCTCCAGTGTCTCCGCGTCGGCGTCTTCGGGAATGGGCGCAGTTAGGTCCTGCAGCGCCGCGTTGAGCGGGTCATGAGCTCCTCCGCCGGAATGCTCGCCATGACCGATGACGAGCACCTCTGTGACGGTGCTTCCGCCGCTCTCCGTGCGAGGGAGCGTTTCGTCGTAGACCTCCACGTTGGTGGGAAACGTGTCACACCCTGCATTTTGTAACATGTCATTTGCATTAATGAAGCATGAAATTTTGGACCAACAAAAACTTTTGCATTATTTGGCTTTTATTTCAAAGTTGCTTTTCTGTGTGGTTTTTCAAGTGCTCTTTAAAGTCAGCTACTCCACCTTCTATACTTCATCTCCTTGTCCCAAACTTCTGCCCAATGATCATGCCATGTGTATAGAGCAATATAGTATTTTCTTACAAAAATAATTTGGCTAAAAAGTATTTTCAAAAATTAGTTTTCCAAAAACCCCTGGATTGAGGTTTGCACTGCGAATACTTAATTAAGGGCAGTAAAAATATTTCCAAAGATATATTTGACACCTATTAGATATAGGATACCCAGAAACCACAAAAATATAATTTTGAAAGTTATTTTCCTATTTTATTTAAAGGATTTTTCTTAAGGCCAGAAATGGTCTTAAGTAGGTTAAAATTATTTAAAAGCTTTAAAAATATTTGGGAAAAATTAGGGAGACTCAATGGACATATATTTTCCATATATATGAGTTTTAACGTATGGTTATGATCAAAAGATTGGACAAAACCTCCCAAAACTATTTCTGCTCATTTCAAGGATTTGAAATATTTCTACAGGAAATATTTTCATAAAAATCCAAGGAAAATCCAGCAAGTCACAAATGCATATTGTGATCACCTTGCAAAGCCTCATGCCAATTAATGTCTTTTTGGGTCACCAAAATGCCGCAAAACCCTCTCTGACCAGAACCATATTTGAACAAGTTTGTACTACCAACTTTCTCTCCCTGACCCCAACTTTTGTGAGCATGTTCACATGACCAAATGAGGCCACTACACCAAGTGGTGCATCAAGGAGAAGTGATTTGCTCAGCTAGATCTACACAAGTCCATTTCTGCTAATTTCTAGGGTTTACAAAAGTTGCATTAGCAACTTTGCCCAAATAAACTCCAAACTGGTGGAAGGCCCTAAATATATGTGTCATTTCACCCTGTGGAGTATCATGGCAAATGGCAGCCGTCTACTTGCCCAAACTACCATCAAACACCTTCTGCCACTTCACAAAAATCCCATTTTTGGCCTCTTCCACTAATCTCCGTAGGCTCAACTTTTTACCACAACACCTCCTAGTCCCCCTCTAGCACCTGTGTGCTTTTCTGCCTGAGGAAGCAATGATGAAGGGGGGGAGAACCCCATTTTTCTTCTCTGGACAGCAGATTTCCCTCTCTCTCTCTCTCAGCCTCCTTCTCTCCCCTCAGCTTTCCAGAGCATCCAAGGCTCGTTCCAGCTTTTTCCCATGCCCCCTGCAGCCTCCAGACACAAGTGGACGTGCACGGACGCTGGAAAGCCGCGGATGCCGGCCAAAGTCGCGCTCTGGAGCGCCTAGCAGGGCACCCGACCGTTGACGCCGCGTCTCCCGACCACCTCGAGCCTCCCCCGCGCGCCAGTCGATGCCCCTCGACATCCGCTCCACGCCAGCAGGCCGCCCACTTGCTCCCGCGCCCTCCTCTCTCTCCTGCAGCTCGCGCCAGAGCGCCGCCCCGCTTGGCCAATGCTCGCGCCACTCCTGTGGCCCGCGTGCAGCTCGTCCCGCTCCTCCTCTCTCTCCCTAGCACCCTACACCACTCTCACGAACACCCCCGAGCCCCCCATTCCCTCTCTAACGGCCACCTGAGCCGATCCCACGGGAACACGTAGGCCGCGCCCACGATGGACCTCGGCCAGCCTATAGAAGGCGACCCCGAGCCTCTCTCTCGCTCCCTGTCGCTCCCCCACACTCTTAATCCACCTCCCACACCCCCCATTGGTCTCCAGAGCCGCTCGATCTCGAGACCCGCCGCCTCGGCTCGTCGGCATTCGCGCGGTACAGGCCTCCTCCGCCCCCGTTTTCTCTCGATCTGGAACCGCGCGGCCACGCTGACCCTTTCCCCTCTCTTCCCCACTCTTTTTGCAGTCGGGAACGGCCGGAGCCATCGACGCCCAAGGCACCTCCGCCGCGTGACCTCGTCGCCGGCGAACCAGGCTGCTCCGGCGACCGTCTCCACCACCACCCGAACGGCGACACCCTCCCGAGTCCAACGGTACAAACCATGAATCCTCCCGTGCCCTATATCGCCGCCGGCGAGCTCGCCGTTGCCTCTGGACGGAGGTAGACGACGACGGCCGTGGGCCCTGCCCATCAGCCTCACGCCCTGACGGGTGGGATCCACCTGTCAGGTTTAAACGCACGCGCGCGCGCGCACCGGTTCGCCCGTCGGCAGAAGGCGTACCCCGCCTTTACGCCTTCGACGTGGCGGCCTCGCGCGGGCCGATTTCTCCTCTGGGCCTGCTGCCCGTGGCCTCTCTGGCCCAGTGGCACAGCGCCACTTTTCTTTTTCTTTTTCTGTCACCCTTCCAAAAATCCCAAAGGATAAAATATTTATCCAAATGAAGTGATTCCAGTTCCTAAAATCTTGTAAAAATCCCACCTATTTAATGGTGCAACTTTCATTCAAATCCAACCAACTTTTATGTACTGTTCAAATTTAAATTCAAATTTGAGCAGTTTAATCTTTGTTTCAAAATCCATATCCCCTCTTATATAACTCCAAATCCAAAACTAGGAATTTTTCCCTTCCTAGTTTTCCCCCTAGTATTTTACAAAAATAAGTTGACATTTTTCTGAGCACTTTGATTTTTCTGTTTTTATCATTGTCTTATTTTTCCGTTATTTTCCTGCGACGTTTAGATCCTGTATTTGACGAAGTAGCTGAAGAGGAAGGAGGAGAAGGATTTGAAGACCTCGAAGAACAAGCCAATCAAGGCAAGCAGCCCTTTGACCATGTCTATGAAACCTTTTTTTTATGCATGTCATATAGCACTTTATTAGTGTTGTTTTGAAATCATGATGAGATGGTAACCACTTTGGTGGGTTGCCTTCGTTACTTCCTCGTTGATACCTGCATTATGCATGACCCTACCTTCTTATGAGGGTTATGCCGGTGGGAGTAGATAGGATGCTAAAGTAGTTGCTACGCAAAAAGGGACGGGAATATGCATGGTGATGGAGGCAAAGTATTTTCAAAGGACTTTTCGAAAACCCCGTCGGGTGCCACTTATGCCCGAGGGAGATGATGAGTTGGGTAGCCACTTGATGACGAAGTGGTGTACCGAGGCAAGTGTGTGTGTTGTTTTCAAAAATGGATTGGTTTAAGTTGCGACCGTTATTCCAACCTTACATGCGCAACCACTCTACCCTTATATGGGAAAGGGCATTATTGATTACCTAGGCCGATACTAGCTTGGAGCCCGCATTACTAGTGACGGGAGAGTTGTTGTTGCGCTCTCTCGGGACGGGGTCGTGCCAGGTAGGGCGGCCATGACTGTTTTCACAGGGCAACCGGATACACCGTTGTGTCCCCTCTCGGATGTTACGATCTCGAGTGAGTCTCGTATGATGTACATCTTGAGTATACGGAACAATGAGTGGACTCCTTGTTAGTGTCGTCTTGGGAAAGATAGTGATCGGGTAACCGCTCTTGGGCTACGTCCACATGTTTACAAACCAGTGTGTGTGTAGGGATAAAAGGGGAGAACTACTTGGGTCAAGTCAAGGACTTGACATGATTGAGTTGGGTTGGTGCCCACTCTATTTATGTTGATATCTGTAGCCTGTCCTCATGGTTACTTGAATTCTCCTGATGCATGTCTTACCAGTTGTTGGACATGTCATTGCACTCAAAACTAGCTTTCCGCAAAAATTTACCTATGTCATGCATTGTTGTACCTTGAACCAAAACATGGGTTGCTTGCGAGTACCTTCAAAGTACTCATTGGCTTGCCACTGGTTATTTAATTGGCCAGGCATGGAAGAACAGGAGTTCGAAGAAGAATTCCTTGGAGACGAACATGCGAACTAGGACTTTTCCCAGTCAGAATGCCTGTAGGGTTAAGGCAGATGGCGTGGGTTCTACTTATCGATGAAGATTTCCGCTGCTTGTGTTTCATTTGATGTTCAGCCCTTAAGGCTTTATCTATGTAAGAGTTGACCATAATGGTCATAATTTGTGTAAGACGGTATGTATGGATGTAAGACTCTTATTATTCAGCTTCTGTGTGTTCAGTGAGCATTGATCTCTGGGATCACTGTACACGTGCATTCGGTGATCACGACTTATGAGTCGGGGTCCCCACAAAACGCGTCGAGCGACGAAGTGTCGGAGTCGACCAGCATCGGGTCGGTGGAGCCTATGGACTCCAAGTCCACGGCAGGCTCGCCGGCGACATGGAGTTGGTCAAGGAGGCCCGCGAGGAGGCTCTCGGGGCCGCCCGTGCCTACGTCGGATGCAGGCTTGTTGAAGAGGCGGACCTTGCCGACAAGTTCGGCGAGGCAGCTGGCAGCGCAGGCGATCTCGGCGCCGTGCAGCGCGTCGGCGCAGACTCCGTCTGACGTGCCGGGCTGGCTGCGCTCGCGAGGGAGGAAAAGGGTTCCCGTCCAGAGCAGGTCTCCGGACGACGGTGCACCTCGCCCCACGGTGGGCGCCAAATGTTGGGGGTTGGGTGTGACATATGCCAAGGGATGGCTTATCATGGTGGGAGCGAGTAGAACGTCGCCGGTGCCTGGAAACGGGATGAGGCGAAGACATGCACACCGACGAACCTTACCCAGCTTCAGGGCTCTCCGAGGAGATAACACCCCTACTGCTGCTCTGTGGGGTCTCCGCATGATCACTATGGCAAAGTGTGTACAGGGTTGCTCCTTGAGCTGTTTCCTGGAGGTAGGAGAAGGCAAGGCTAGCTCTCTCCTTCCTATATGATCTGGTCTAGTGCTAATGGATTCCAATCCTTTGCATGGGTGCCCTGGGGGTTTATATAGGCCTACCCCCAGGGGTACAATGGTAATCCGGCTGGGCGCGGGTCCCAGCCGTCTGTCTCTCAGGCCGCCGTCTTCTCCGCCGACTGCCGGGGCCCGCCGTCTGGTGGGCCCCGCCGACTGGTCAGGTACGAAGCAATCAGGCCGTGTCCGCCGCGGGCGGGTCTTGCCGGCTGTGGATTACTGTAGCCGTGCTTCTAATGACGCTGGCTTGGTCGTGGGGTCATGGCAACAGTGCCGCCGCCTGACGGGCGATCACTGTTGCCATTCCCCGTCTTGTCTGGTTAATGGCGTGTGGGGCCCGTGGGAGGGGCCAGCCGACTCCCACCGGGTTCGACTGGTGGCACTCTTGCCGTCTTCGGGATGCCTGCTGACTGGTGGGTCCTGCCATCTCTAGGTCGTACAGATAGGCCATCGTGGGTACAGGGTTCCGCCCGCTGGGGCTGATGTCAAGGCTGGCATGGCAATAGTGTCGCGCCGGACCGAGATCTCCGATGGTACGGCGTACTATGGCCATGCCTACCTTTGGTAAGGGGCGGGCGTTGACCTTGCCGAGGCCACGCCCCGTCCCGTCCCTCCTGCCGAGAACATGAGGTGGTTGGAGTCGCGGGGCGACTCCCCATAGCCGGCTTGTCGGGAAGCCGCCAGCTAGGAGTCGGCTCATCTCAAAGTCGCCCTCGAGACTCGGCCGAGAGTGGGTAGTCGGCCACGCTGTTGCCGACTCTCATAGGCGGCTTTCCATCCTAGGGTCTTGAGGGGCGCGGCCTGCCCCGATGTCTTGAAAGGTTCTGGGCTTCGGGTTAGCCTACCCATGGCCCATTACTCCGACAGAATTTAAACACTCTTGATCCAATTATTTGGTCCTTGAAGGAGGTGTTCAGTGCAATGAACGAGGAAATCAGAATATAATGCTTTATCACCCTCACTTAGCCATAGGAGTTCGATAATAAAGTTTTAGGCGCAGCCCCTGGTATTTGGAAGTCTGAACTGGGGGATTCTGTAACAACTAATCGGAAAAAACCGATTCATCGCGTAATGCGGAAAAAACCTCTAGTGATTTTAAACCTCCGAAGAGCTGACCGGCTCTCTCCGCATCATGACAGTCAATTTTCGGCTTTCTCTACTGAGGTGCTCATCCAGATGAACCAGGGCACAATCGTAGTAGTTCTCCCTTTACTACCCTAGCCGATATAGCGGAATGTAAGGTAGTAAGCACAGGAGCTGGGCAACCCAACTATTGACCAAAGACATGATTCGGAGCCAATGCATATAATGCTAAATTCGGGGTGCCGAACTATACTCTAAAAAGTGTTTGGACTTTGTTGTCATATTGCGGGGCGCTATAAAGCCCCTGGCAAATGTACACTCTGGTACGGGTGCTATCTGATAAGGTTTGTTAACATAGAATAAAGGAAAACAGAAAAGGAGCAAAGGTAATGAGCTAGGGCCGCAGAATTTGGGCCGCGAACTGTTTTCATTGTAATTAATACGTCAAAGCGCATTGATACAAATAGTGCGTTAAGCAACAGGCTATTTAACATGCCAAAAACCAAGGAAGAGGTGCAGGTGGGTCCTGAAAATAGGTAGAGTGATTGTTAACGAAACCACCTTGAAATTCCCCAATACGTTTGTGCTTCTTGTCATCTTGGTGTATTTGTCCTTCGAGAGGACCGGTGATCTAGCCATCAGCGAGTGTCTGCGGAAAAGAAACCTGAAAAAAGGAGACAATTAAAGTATATGTGTCCGGTAGCGGTCGAGCCGTACTATGGGTCACCGGCTAGTTATGCCTCCGTCTATGCCCATGGTATTTTGAGTGTGTAGTTATGTATGCGCGGTACTAGTGCCGCCGCCTGATCGGGACTGGGACGGAGGCCGAATTGCTAATCAAGCTCCTGATGAGCCGAGCTCTCATGCTGTAGGATGGTCCGGACTCTCTTGACAGTGTCCGGGAGCTTGGCCACCGAATTAAGGTTCTACTTAAGAAGGCCCCTCTGCACTTCTGCTGCTAAGATGGTGGTGTGCTCCTCTGTACGGAGGGAGCATTCCGTGTTTCCATTAAATGTTATGATGCCGTGTGGCCCGGACATCTTGAGCTTGAGTAGGCATAATGAGGCACCGCATTGAATCGAGTGAATGCAGTTCATCCGAGCAGTGCGTGATAACCGCTACGAAAAGGGACGATGTCAAAGATTAACTCCTCGCTTCTGAAGTTGTCCCGGGATCCGAAGACAACCTCTAGCATAATTGAGCCCGTACAGCGAGACTCTACACATGGCATGACTCCTTTAAAGGTGGTATTTGTGGGTTTGATCCGTGATGCGTTAATGCCCATTTTACTCACTGTATATGGACATAGTAGGTTCAGGTTGCTGCCGCCGTCCGTAAGGACTCGCGTTAGGTGGAATCCGTCAATTATTGGGTCAAGGACCAATGCGGCTGAACCACCATGACGGATACTGGTCGGATGGTCCCATCGATCAAAAGTGATCATGCACGACGACCATTGATTAAATTTTGGGGCGACTGGCTCTATCGCATAGACGTCCCTGAGCGCGCGTTTGCGCTCCCTCTTGGGGATGTGTGTAGCATATATCATGTTCACCGATTTGACCTGGGGGGACTTCTTTTGTCCCCCTGTGTTCGGTTGTCGGGGCTCCTCGTCATCGTCCTTGCTTTGCGATCCCTTTTCTTTGTTCTCGGCATTTAACTTGCCGGCCTGTTTAAAAACCCATCAATCTCTGTTGGTATGATTGGCTGGTTTATCAGAGGTGCCATGGATTTGGCACGGACGATCGAGTATGCGATCCAAGCTTGATGGTCCCTGATTGTTTCTTTTATACGGCTTCTTCCGGTGACCGGACTTGGAACCACTGAGTCCGGCATTGATTGTCGTGTCATCAATGTTGTCACCATTACTTCGGCGTTTGTGTCTGCTGCGTCGGAGCTTGCTGTTGCTATGTTTGGCCTCGGAGGTGCCCGTGTCATTTGCTGTATTTTTGCTATGGGCCATCCAACTATCCTTTCCCGTACAGAAGCGGGTCATGAGTGCCATCAGGGCTGCCATGGATTTTGGCTTTTCCAGGCCGACGTGGCGGGCGAGCCATTCGTCATGGATGCTATGTTTAAAGGCTGCTAGGGCTTCAGCATCCGGACAGTCGATGATCTGGTTCTTTATAGTTGGGAACCTAGTCCAGAATTTCCTGGCTGACTCTCCGGGTTGCTGAACTATGTGACTTAAGTCATTGGCGTCTGGTGGCCGGATGTAAGTACCTTGGAAATTGTCAAGAAAAGCTTCTTCCAAGTCCTCCCAGCTGCCAATGGAATTTTCAGGCAGACTGTTTAGCCAGTGCCGAGCCAGCCATTTGAGTTTTAGTGGGAGGTATTTCATGGCGTGAAGTTCATCCCCGCGGGCCATGTGGATGTGGAGAATGAAATCCTCGATCTGTTGGATTTCGGGCTCCGCAAAACCCTTAAGATTCGAACACAGGGGCGTGACGAAGATCTCTCCCATTACACGCCTACCTAGCGCCTCGCTCTTCTCCTGGTGGTGAGAATGGAATGCAAGCAAGCGAAACAAGTAGAGCACACAAGAGTTTACCCAGGTTCAGGCCACCTTGCGGTGTAAAACCCTACGTCCTGCTTTAGTGGATTGGCCTCGTGAGGGCTTGAGTATGAACAAGCACAGTGGTTTCCTGAGCTCAGGAGGCGAGCTCAAGATGGGTGAGGAAGCGGATGTTCTTGCTCGTTTTCTATGCTAGGTCCCAATGGGTTGGTCGATCCTCTCCCCCTATGATGGGAACCCTAGCTACTTATATAGGCAGCCAGGGTCCTCTTCCCCCGAAATGTTTAGGCAGGAAGGGAATCCCACAACGGCCATTTAAGCGGGAACACAAGGACGCTCCTGTCCTGACAAAAGGTGGTCTTCGCCTGCAAAGAGGGCAGGCGGTGACGCGGTGGTGGGCTCGGCGATGACATCCTTCCTGCCGTCCTTGCGGTCTTCGGTCTTGTTGCACCAAAGGGGAAACCTTTGTCTCGCCCCTCGGGAACCTGCGCGTGTGCGGTCTCCTTTGCACCGATATGGAAACTTCACCCGCTGGCACGTGCTGGCGCCCGCTAGCATGGTTCGTCATGGCTTGCGTCACTGCCTCCTCCTGAGGCAGCCCTTGCCTTGAGATCTCCGCCCTCCCGAAGCAGCCTAGCTGAGGCCACTCTTGGGAGAGGTCTTGGTCGCCCATCTGGAGAAGCCCAGGTGAGGCCGCTCCCTGAGGGGGTCTTGGTCGTTCTCCTCGCTAGGGCTGGCCCCTCGCGAGGGTCTTGAGCAGCTGGTCGATCAGCTAGGCCCTACTGGGTCGTACCAGGAACGCGACGTGGGCCGCAGACAGGCAAGTCTGGGTACCCTGGTTCCCAGTACGCCGACACGATCCATACCGTGGGATCGGTTGTTCCATAATATGTTTCGATGTTTACGGGTTTGAACCCTTCTGGGAATTGATGATCCATTACTTCATCAGTGAAGCAAAGAGGGTGTGCGGCACCTCTATATCGGGCCGCATCGCGATGTAGCTCCGATGGAGTCCGTCTGCGGTTTTCGGCTTGGGCGTGACTGGGTTTGTCACGTACAAATAGATAGCCATCCTCGCGTGTCAAGGCACATCCTCGCGATCTATAGATTGATCTTGTATGACCTACTCTACTGTCCAGGTCTTGATGAAGGTCATATGTATAGCCCCGAGCTGTCTTATCCCTGCATTTACAGCGAGGTGGGACAGTCTGGTTTTCGGCTTGGGTTGTTGTTTTATCCCGACCACGCGGTGGCCGATGAACCGCATTGCATGATGCTGGTGCGGGCTTTCGCGCCTCATCATCGAACAGAGGTAGCAATTTGCGCTTTGGGTAACTTTTGGCTGGGCGTTTAAGGCCGTATTCTTCGGCTGCCAGGTAATCGGTCCATCTGTCATTGAGCAGGTCTTGATCAGCTTGAAGCTGTTGCTGCTTCTTTTTCAGGCTCCTTGCAGTGGCTATTAGCTGGCGCTTGGAGCGCTCCTACTCGAGAGGTTCGTCAGGCATGATGAAATCTTCGTTGCTGAGGCTTTCCTCATCCTTAGAGAGCGGACGATAACTACCGTCCTCCGAGTCATTGGGCCTGGCCTATTCGTCGGGGCTAGCTTTCCCGTTTTCTTGCTCTTCCTGTTCGGATGTTACCTCAGCAAGGTCTTTATTGCTTTCGGCATCGTCCGGAGTATTATTTTCTCCGGTGCCAGCATTGCTATCTTTTGAACGATGTGACTTAGAGCGGCGCCGAGGACACCGGTGTTTTTGCTGTGTCTCAGGAGGTTTATTCACGACTGGATTTTCTTTGTCATCGTCGTTGGTTGTTTTGGGTGTGTCCACCATGTACACGTCATACGAAGAAGTGGCCGTCCAGCGTCTAGTGAATGGCGGATTTTGATTTTGTGGCTCATCAACATCTCGTCCATATCGTCGATATCTTCGGAGTTGTAATTGAGCGTGTCGGTTAAATCCTCGACTGTGGCTATGAAGTGGGAGGCGGGTGGGAAGCAAGATTCTCCATCATCAGCCCCTAGTTCGAACCGAACATAGTTCAGCTGTGAGTCACCCGCCAATGACATGCTCTTTAATGAGTTTAGCACATCGCCCAAAGGTGAGTGCTAGAAGATGTCTGCGGTGCTGAATTCGAAGATCGATAAACGATCAAGTTCGGCGTCCGCGGGCTTACATGGTTCGGAACTTATACCCAGAGACGAGTCTGGGGTTTTGGTAACACAGATATTGTGTGAGGTTAAGTCCATGTGCGGCTCCAGCGCCGGGGAATCGGTGGCTTCCGTTGTGGGGTTGAGCCTCCGATCCTTGGGTGGCGAAGTATGTTCCAGATCCAAGGCCAGAGCAGTTACATGAGCTATCTCCTGAACGTGGTCCGATGACATATTTAGGTCATGTTTGTCGAGGTGACCAGGAGCGGTCCCCGCGGTCTCGAATTCGGTGAATATCAAATATCCACGGATGTCCGCGACGTAGTTCAAGCTCCCAAATCTGACCTGATGGCCAGGGCATAGCTATCGATCTCCTCCAGATGGCCAAACGAATTGGCTCACAGCGCGAAGCCGCCGAACACGAAGATCTGTCCCGGGAGGAAGGTTTCTCCTTGGAAAGCGTCAATGTTGACGATTGAAGGGGCCATCAAACCTTTAAGGGACTGCACAGTGGAACTCTCAATGAAAGCACCAATGTCGGTGTCAAAATCGGCGGATCTCGGGTAGGGGGTCCCGAACTGTGCGTCTAAGGTCGATGGTAACAGGAGACAGGGGACACGATGTTTACCTAGGTTCGGGCCCTCTCTATGGAGGTAATACCCTACTTCCTGCTTGATTGATCTTGATGAATATGAGTATTACAAGAGTTGATCTACCAGGAGATCATAATGGCTAAAACCCTAGAGGCCTAGCCTGTATGACTATTGTAATGTATCTCTCCCCTCCAGACTAAGTCCTCCGATTTATATAGACACCAGGGGGATCTAGGGTTACACAAGGTCAGTTACAAAGAAAGGAATCTACATATTTGGTCGCCAAGTTTGCCTTTCACGCCAAGGAGACTCCTATCAGGACATGGGTGTAGTCTTTGGTCTTCGTGTTCTTCACAACCCACACTACAAAAAAAAGACACATCCGTGACATCTTGGGCCGAATGATTTTTTTTTTCTGTCATACATATGACACTTCTATGACGATAATTGTGACAAAACCCAGTATCATCATAGATGTGGTGGGCTCCTAGTTCTATGACAAAAAATCATGACAGAAAATGGGCTTTTCGTGCCGGGCGGGCCGGAGACGCAGCTGCATAACATTCTTTGGGCCGCCCATGACGGAAAAAACCGTGGTAGAAGCGAGGGGGAGGAAAATTCCGGGGAGTTCCCGGTTACGGTGGGAGGTCGGGGGCCGAGCGATGCGCGTTTCTCTCGTACATGTACATGCGTGTGTGTGAGGCGTTGGCTCTAACTAAACCCGAGCGAGGCGTTGGGCTCTAACTGATCCCGAGCGATTGCACTGCAGGCTATGCGTTACTGAACCCGAGCGATCGATAGATGGCTGTTAACTGAACCCGATCGAGCAATTCCTTCGCTACTACTGCTAACTGAAGCCGATCGATTGGATGAACAGTGAGCGTTGCTGGGGGGGATGAACAGTGAGCGATGGCGTTGCCTCTGGATGAACAGGACCGCGTGGTGTGGAGGGCTGGATGAACAGTAGACGATGGAGGGGTGCCCGTGGAGGGGTGGTTGAACAGGACCCTGTGGTGTGGAGGGCTGGATGAACAGTAGACGGTGGAGGGGTGCCCGTGCAGGGGCGGTTGTATAGTAGCCGATAGAGTAGCGCGCGGTGGAGGCTGGATGTACAGGAGCCCGTGGAGGCTGGAGGATGTCGACGGTAGCCCGTGGAGGCCGGAGGAGTCGACAGTGGAGATGAACAGTATCCTGTGGAGTCCCGTTTTGTGGTACGCCACACCCCTAACAATAAACAGGACCCCCGTTTCGACCGTAGGAGGTCCGTTTCGTCCGTTTTGCGGTACGCCACACCCCTCCCAATCAACAGGACCCCCGTTTCGACCGTAGGAGGTCCGTTTCGTCCGTTTTGCGGTACGCCACACCCCTCCCGACCAACAGGACCCCCGTTTCGACCGTAAGAGGTCCGTTTCCTCCGTTTTGCGGTACGCCACACCCCTCCTGATCAACAGGACCCCCGTTTTGACAGTAGGAGGTCCGTTTCCTCCGTTTTGCGGTACACCACACCCCTCCCGATCAACAGGACCCCGTTCCGAACGTAGGAGGTCCGTTTCCTCCGTTTTGCGGTACGCCAGGCCACGTTTCCATCACCTGTTCCATCCAAGCCCTCCCGATGAACACGACCACGCATTCCGTTCCGACCCAGCCGGTTGGCTCCCACGCGTTCTGTTGCCTCCCGATGAACACGAGGCATTCCGTTGCCTCCCCATGAACACGACGCATTCCGTTGCCTCCCCATGAACACGACGACGACGCTGTTTATCCGTTCTGACCCAGCCATGTACACGAGCCCTGGCCGTATTGTAGGATCGGAAGTATGTCTAGAGGGGGTGATTAGACTACTTGACCAAATAAAAACTTAACCTTTTCCCAATTTTAGTTCTTGGTAGATTTTAGCAACTTTTAGGACAAGTCAAGCAATCATCACACAATTCAAGCAAGCATGCAAAGAGTATATAGGCAGCGGAAAGTAAAGCATGCAACTTGCAAGAATGTAAAGGGAAGGGTTTGGAGAATTCAAACGCTATTGAAGACATGGATGTTTTCCCGTGGTTCGGATAGGTGGTGCTATCCTACATCCACGTTGATGGAGACTTCAACCCACGAAGGGTAACGGTTGCGCGAGTCCATGGAGGGCTCCACCCACGAAGGGTCCACGAAGAAGCAACCTTGTCTATCCCACCATGGCCATCGCCCACGAAGGACTTGCCTCACTAGCGGTAGATCTTCACGAAGTAGGCGATCTCCTTGCCCTTACAAACTCCTTAGTTCAACTCCACAATCTTGTCGGAGGCTCCCAAGTGACACCTAGCCAATCTAGGAGACACCACTCTCCAAGAAGTAACAAATGGTGTGTTGATGATGAACTCCTTGCTCTTGTGCTTCAAATGATAGTCTCCCCAACACTCAACTCTCTCTCACAGGATTTGGATTTGGTGGAAAGAAGATTTGAGTGGAAAGCAACTTGGGGAAGGCTAGAGATCAAGATTCATATGGTAGGAATGGAATATCTTGGCCTCAACACAAGGGTAGGTGGTTCTCTCTCAGAACATATGAGTTGGAAGTGTAGATGTGTTCTGATGGCTCTCTCCACGAATGAAGAGGAGGTGGAGGGGTATATATAGCCTCCACACAAAATCCAACCATTACACATAATTTACCAATCTCGGTGGGACCGAATCAACAAACTCGGTCGGACCGAAATAGTAAACCTAGTGACCGTTAGAGTTTTTCGGTGGGACTGACATGCAACTCGGTAGGACCGATATGGTTAGGGTTAGGGCATAACGTAATCTCGGTGAGACCGATTACACAAACTCGGTGAGACCGATTTTGGTAATAGGCTAACCAGAGAGTTGGTCAAGTAAACTCGGTGGGACCGATTTGCTCTTTCGGTGAGACCGAAAAGTTACAGAAGGGAAACAAAGAGTTTACATTGCAATCTCGGTGGGACCGATCCGCTCTTTCGTTGAGACCGAAACGTTACGAAAAGGAAACAGAGAGATTGCAACCCCATATCGGTGAGACCGAGATCCCTATCGGTAGAACCGATTTGCTAGGGTTTGGCAGTGGCTTATGACATGTGAAACTCGGTGGTGCCGCATAGAAAGAATCCGTAGGACCGAGTTTGGCTTAGGGTTTAGGTCATTTATGGATATGGGAAAGTAGCTGAGGATTTTGGAGCATATCATTAAGCACATGAAGCAAAAGGCTCATTAAGCAACACCTCATCCCTCCTTGATAGTATTGGCTTTTCCTATGGACTCAATGTGACCTTGGATCACTAAAATGTAAAATGAAGAGTCTTGAGCTTTTGAGCTTGAGCCAATCCTTTGTCCTTAGCATTTTGAGGGTTCCACTTTCACCATCCATGCCATGCCAGTCATTGAGCTTTCCTGAAATAATTGTCTTGGAATAGCATTAGCTCAATGAGCTATATGTTGTTATGAATTACCAAAACCACCTAGGGATAGTTGCACTTTCAATCTCCCCCTTTTTGGTAATTGATGACAACATATAGATCAAAGCTTCGACAAATGATAATAAGAATGAATTATATCGTCGCTTTGAGAAGTATTTGATAAGTAAGAGCTCCCCCTAAATTTGTGCATATTTAAAATTTGCTTTGGACTGCAAATTCACAAAGAGTTAGAATTATGGGTTACTCTTCCATGTCACATACATCTTGGTGGAGCGCTCAAAATGATAATGATGAAATACATGCACTCATCACCAAGAAAAAGTGAATGATCACATAAGATAGATAAGATATATCAAGCATGCATATGTGTAGCTTATGATCAAACACATGATCATCAATGTCTCACAAGCATATCAAAGTATCTCGACCAAAAGCAAACAATGTTTGAAAAACCACCAATTAAAGCAAGAGAGAAAAACAACTCTCTCTCTCTCGAAGCCTATGATCTATACATTTTTCTCCCCCTTTGGCAACAAGTTACCAAAAAGTTCCTAGAAAATGCATAGTGCTAAATCAACACTCAGGCTTGATCTTCTGGTGGTGGTGGAGTCTGGATCACTCCAAGGACGAAGGCTTCTGTAGACGTGGTTGGAGCTAGAGCTGCTGGAGCTGGTTGGGCTGGTGCTGTGGCTGGAGCTGAGGTGGTGGCTCTTGTGTCAGGAACTGGCACTGCACTGGGCCTCTGAGCTCATGGCACTCTGGCAAATGCATCAGTGGTAGTCTTCCCTTTCCTCTCCTACATATCATCTTGAAGTTGCTCCACTGCAGACTAAATCTCTGTCACTTTGACATCCAAGTCATAGAACTTTTGTTCTACGATCCTCTCTAAGCTCTCCTGATTCTGATTGAGGGTGGCTAGTCCTTTATCTATCCTCAGGGTGGATGCAATCAAGTAACTGAGCTGCTCTTGCTTGGTTTTCAAGAAATATTCAGATGCCTCCTCTTGAGTTCGCATCTTTGCAGCTTTCTCCTTGCTTGCCTTCTCCTTCTGTGCTTGTGCATGGGCTGAAGATGGTTCATCCTTGTTCATCACAACTTCATTATCTTCAAAATCTGGATGAATAGGTAAATGTTCCTTAGCTAAGAGTTATATGCCTGTGCCCATCTTGGAGTTAATCAACTCCTGGATCTGAGGGGCATATCCACAGCTCCTCTTCTGGTCTGCTGCAGTCCTCTTGATTGTTTCTACCATGAGGCTCATGACTTTGAATTTTTGTGGCACATCAAAGATATGAAGCAAGTTGATTGCATGGCCTCTGATCATCTTGTGATCACCTGACTTGGGCAACAAGGTGTGCCTCAGTATCCAATTGATGGTTGGCAATCCTTACAGAAGATAATGTACTGATCCAAACTTGAAAGTGTCAAGTGCCTTGTTTGGGATCTCTTTGTACATGTTGGACATGGAGTTGTGACCCATCTTCTTCTTGGCATATATGTCCAAGTCATCCTCATTTTCCTTTGGGGCATTGATGAGCTGTGCCCACTCAGCAACTGTTGATTGGTACCTCGTACCTTCAGACATCCATCTGGATAAAAATGTGCTGTGGAGTAGAACTGCATGATCAGCTCTTCATTCCACTTTGTGAGCTTCTGCCCAACAAAGTCAGCTACTCCACATGCCTTGAAGCTGTCTTGCACTCCAGGATAGCGCTCTTCATTGTCCTTGATGTATTCCCAGTCGACCCATCTCATATCACACACAATGGGTTCTTGTCCAATAAGACTGTCTCATATAAGTCCTGTTGTTCCTTAGTGTGGAACCTGTAGTCAACAGCAGTCCTCCTCCTAGTAGCATATGGATCCTCTGCTCTCCACTTTCTCAGTCCCGAGTCTCTTCTGATCTTCATATCCTCAGCCACAGGATGGACATCATTGTGGTCTGGGATCTTGGGCTTCAACTTTCTGAGAACTTGGCCTTCCTCTTCTTCTGCAGTGTCAGGCACTGGGGCCTTGTTCTTCTCAGCTGCTGGGATGCTCCTTGTATTTCTCTTTGGAGCTGTCTTGGCCTTTGATGCAGCCTTGGGTGCTTCCTTGGGCTTATATGCAGTAGCCCCTGATTTTATAGCATCACCCATTAGCTTGGGTGCCTTAGGTGCTGGTGCAGCAACCTCTTCTTCTTCTTCCTCATCAGAATATTTCCTCATAGAAGGCTTGCCAACAACTCTGGCAGTGGTAGTTCTAGCTCTCTTCTTTTTCTTGTCCTGGCCAATTTCTTCCTCTTCAGATTCCATTGTGAATTTTATAGTTTCCTCAGGAACAGCCTTCCTAGGCTTGGAGGTAGGAACTCTCCTGGCAGATGCCTTTTTGTGCATTCCTGGCTTGATGGCTGCAGCTGAGCCATACTCCTTCTTGAGCAACTCTCTTGGAAGTTGCTTCCCCTTCTGCCACATAGTCCTCATCCTCTGATTCTGAGGTTCTCTTCTTCCTTTGTCTTGTTGCAGCTTTTGGCAGGTTGCTAGGGGTGCTCCTGCTGCCTTCATCTGAAGAACTGGAGGGACTAGTGCCCTCACTCATCTGCACTGGCTGTTCTGACATGTTCTGGCTATCACTCTGGTCTGACATGATGAACAAGCTGACTGCTGACCCTGTGAATAGTTTATAGATGAGGTAGAGTGGATGAGCATCACAAAATGCAGAGATTTTTGCAAAAGAATGATTCAAAATCTTAGTTTTAGTTTCCCACAGAAATCATTTTGGCTCTACCGATTTTTAAACTCGGTGATACCGAAGCAGTTTTTGGAACCTAAACTGGTGAACTCGGTCAGACCGAGTCACAGTTCGGTGGCACCAAGACTGCTAGGGTTTCACAAAGTTCCAAAATTGGTCACACCGATTAGCAATACTCGGTCAGACCGAGTCTCACTTGTGCAATGGCATGAGCCAAATCGGTGGGACCGAGTTTTTCAACTCGGTGGGTCCGAGATGGTTTCGGCGGAAACCTAACCCTATAATTTACGAATCAAACCTATTCTACGAATTCATTTACTGGATAGGAGTTTATCAAACGTGGCTAGAATTAATATGATCACAATGTGCTAGGAATCGGATTGGGGAATAGCACAATGTTCGAGTCCATACCCTAGTTCGGCGGAGACTCGCTACGGCGGCAACGGCGGGGTTGAATCCCGTTGACGGCGACGGAGACCAGCGACTGGAGGCGGCTGGCGGTGAGGAGACAATCCGGAGACCACGTTGGCAGAGCGAGCTATCGCGCGGGCGAAAGGGTTCGGAGAAATTTCCAAATTTTTGCCCGTGTCTATATATAGCCCGACCCTGTCGGTGTGACCGAGTGGAACAACTTGGTGGCACCGAGATGCAAAACTGTATAAAATTATTGCAACTCGGTGTGACCGAATGGTTCAAGTCGGTTGCACCGTGATCGAAAACATAGATCAACTTAATGATCTCGGTAAGACCGAAAGTGGGGTATCGGTCAGACCGAGAATCACAAAGAGATTTTGGAAGTTTAAGTCTATGACAAATCGGGGACTCCGAGTGCTCCTCACACAGAGTGGTTCGAATCTGACTTGATCAATTTTGTGATGTAGCATGAATAGAGTTTGAGACGAGAAAATCATAGATAGCTAGAGAAGGTTCTTAGGCATTCTTGTCCATCCACTTGGCAAAAGAAAAAATAAATCCAAACAATCAAAACAACAAGTGGATGTCCTTGAATGAATAAAATATGCAACCAACATGCTCACGCAATAAAATGGCAATTGAAATATGTGACAAAGCATGCACAACCAATTCTAGCATCTATCAAGCAATTGGCGATGACTAGGTCATCTATATATGAGTATATTGACTTAGGAGTCAAATGAGAACACTTGATCATAGGTCATACTCATCGTTTAAGCTCAAGTGGGGTTACCACTTTTACATAATTAGTTTCATGAGCTAACTTACGAGTGTTTAGTTCTTTAGTTAGAGCCTCAATTTTCTCCTTATCATTGTCATTCGTTTTATCTTGATTAGCATGATTAATTGACGTTTCATCATAGTATTCATCACTAGAGTTGTCAACAAGTAAATCATCATCACCTAACAAGTCATCTTCATCACTATTAAAATCAACATACTCAGAGTGAGTTACCTTAGGACCTTTGGCCATGAAGCATCTTCCAATTCCTTCATTTGGTGAGTCAAATATGTCGTAGGAGTTGGTTGACACAAGTGCTAGACTGGCAACACCTTCATCTTGAGTATATTCGGAATCGGAGTGATAACTTCTCTCGGAGTGGTTGTCGGAGTCGGAGCCGGATACCCATTCACCAACATGAGTTTGATGTCTTCATTTTGAGTAGCTCCTTGATGATTTTTCCTTTCTTTCCGAATCCTTGCTTCTCCGTGAGTATCTTCGTTCATAACGATCATCTCTACTCCTTGTCTCTCTTGATGGTGATTCTTCTCTTTTGCTTCTTCTTTTTGGAGAATCTTCTCTTCTTTTGTAGGGAGCCGTACACTCATTGGAATAGTGTCCGGGTCTTCCACAATTGTAGCAGTTTCGCTCTCGACTAGAAGATCTTTTGTCATTGTAGGACCTTGACTTGGAGCTTCTATCTTTGCTTCTACTCTTGTAGAACTTGTTGAAGTTCTTCACCATTAAGCTCAATTCTTCATTGAAGTTTTGTTTCTCACTTGATGATGTGGGGGCTTCACATGAGGCTTTGTAAGCACCACTTGATTTGTTGTGAAGTTCCTCTTTATCCTTGAGCGACATCTCATGAGCAACAATTCTTCCAATGACCTCCATTGGCTTGAGATCTTTGTAATTGGGCATCATTTGGATCAATGTGCACACGGTATCATATTTTCCATCCAAGGCTCTTAGGATCTTCTTGATGATGAATCTATCGGTCATCTCTTCACTCCCTAAGCCGGCAATCTCGTTTGTGATGAGAGCAAGCCTAGAGTACATTTCAACGACACCTTCACCATCCTTCATTTTGAACTTGTCAAGTTGACTTTGAAGCACATCCAATTTGGATTCCTTGACGGAGTCGGTACCTTCGTGCATATCAATCAAAGTCCCAAATTTCTTTTGCATTCTCAAGACGGATGATTTTGTTGAATTCTACGGGGCACAATCCATTGAAGAGAATATCACAAGGTTGAGTGTTGTATTGTAGCATCTTCAACTCATACGCGGTAGCTTCACGGTTTGGTTCTTTCCCATCGAAGAAGTCATCTTGCAAACCAACACACACAATAGCCCAAACGGTGGGGTTATGTCCAAGAATATGCATTTTCATTTTATGCTTCCAACTAGCAAAATTAGTACCATCAAAGAAGGACCTCTACGGTGATAATTTCCCTCGCTAGACGCCATACTCTCCTAGGTTGTGAAACCAAGGCTATGGAAATCAAAGCAAATGGAGACCAAAGCTCGGATACCACTTGTAGGATCAGAAGTATGTCTAGAGGGGGGTGATTAGACTACTTGACCAAATAAAAAGTTAACCTTTTCCCAATTTTAGTTCTTGGCAGATTTTAGCAACTTTTAGGACAAGTCAAGCAATCATCACACAATTCAAGCAAGCATGCAAAGAGTATATAGGCAGCGGAAAGTAAAGCATGCAACTTGCAAGCATGTAAAGGGAAGGTGTCGGTGTACTAAAGTAGGGGTCCCTTAGTACCCCGAACTTGTGCACGGGTAGTCGTAGCACCCCGCGGCAAGGCTTGCCAGGCGATCGCCAAGACTCTCCATGGTCCCTTTTTGGGCCATCCAAGAACAAAGTATTTAAGCCAAGGCCCCGGCAGGAGGAGCCTGCCGGGAAGGCCACCCGAAGAGAGCCAGGCCCCGGCAAGAGGAGCTTGCCGGGACGACCGCTCGAAGCACAAGACCCCGGCAGGAGGAGCTTGCCGGGAAGGCCGACCGAGGCAGGACAAGATACTTGCTGCGACGCGCTCCGCGTCCCGGCAAGGACCGGTGAGCGACAAGCTCCCGGGCGCGACAAGACATCAGCCGCGGCAAGGCGCTTGCCGCGGCAAGTCACCACCCCGCGCCTGCGCTCCAGCTCATCCACCCACGCATCACTCTGGGGCCATTCCAGGCGTACGTGGCGAGAGGCTGCGCAGCCAGGGGCATGCGGTGGCAAAGCAACACTGAGAGAGTAGCCATCGTGGCAAACGGTGGCGCTCCTGACGGTCCACTTCCCTGCACCGTCTGGGCGATGCGGACGGGCATTTAATGCCCTTGTCCCCTGCCGTCAGAGTTAGGTATGATAGCACTGTACAGCCACTGTGCAGGCAGCTGTACCCGCTACAGCATTCTCCCGTTTTTGCCCCCACCTGCTCTGCCACCTGTGGGAAACCCCTTTGAGCATATAAAAGGAGGTCCCATGCGCACGTAGGAGGAGGGGGAGACCCATCTCTATGCTCTCTCTCGCCAGCAGCTCGCGTGTACTGTAGCTCCACACGCTCCCGAGCAAGAACACAATACAATCCACAAAGCGGCAGTAGGGTTTTACGCATCCTTGCGGCCCGAAGCTGGGTAAAATCCCTTGTGTGCGTCGCCTCGATCCGCTCTTCGTGCGACCTCCGCCCCCCCTGCCGAACCAAGAAAGGGGCTCGGTCCCGATAGGTGTTCGAGGAAGCCGATTCCCCCCGACATCTTTGGCGCGCCAGGTAGGGGCGTCGAAGTTGTGCGAACCTGATCCGGCGTCTGCACGGGCTAGATCTCCATCATCTTCATCAACATGCCACCGAAGAAGAAGGCTCCGGAGGTGGTTGGTCCGTCCGCGTCGAACCCACCGCCCTTGGAGCAAACGGGTGGTGGGGACGCCGCCGGCGGTGAAACGGACGTCGTCAAGCCAGATCATGATGCCACGACGTCCGAACATACGCCGACACCTCTCGGCGCAGGTAAGCCCTGGTATGACCAGGCAACCTTTCGCTCTATTCCATGGAGCGAAGGCAGTTAGCCCCACGGATCTCGCATGCGGGCCACCTCGAGTGTTCGCTCACGCTGAGCTCGAGCGAGAGCAGCTGCATTGAGATGGTGCGCTGCTCCTCGAGGAGGACCGTCTTCAGGCCGCTGTGTGAGCTGCTCGCCACCAGCAAGCCTTGCGCCGCTTTTATAGCAGCAAGGTTAGTGCCAGAAGTCTCGAGAAAGTGGGAAGGCCCTTACCGGGTGAAGCGAGTCGATAGGCCTGGCGCTGTCCGCCTTGAGACCGAAGATACCGCTCCGGTGAGCAACTCCTGGAACGTTGGGCATCTTCGTAAGTTTCGCCCGTAAGGCGCGGTTGTCGGACCCCCGTCCGGCAACCACCCTTCTGTACAAAGTCTTGCCGCTGTTGCATGTGATCCTTTGTACAGAGCCAGGCGCAGACCCTGTGTGCAGATTGAATTCTTGTGCTCCGCACACCTTGTCGATCTCATGCTCTCTATCCCTTGCATGCATTATCTGACACTCTGTGCAGCGCTGACCCCCGGTAAGCAACGGCGAGCCCCATGTTTCGCCTTACCGTAAAGCGACCTTGCCGGGCAGCGAGCCACGGAAAAGCTAAGTTGCCAAAGTTTGAGCAATCAAGTTTTTAAAATTTTGAGGTTATCTTCCTCGAATGACCGTACTTTGTATGGAAAACCTATGCGCAGAGGGACCGGCTCGTGGCTAGTTGCGCCCTTACTTCGTTTCAAGTCCGCTCAACGACTTAAGTGTGCTACAACCAGAGTGGCATACTTACTTTGTTTCGAGCTCGCTCGGCAGCTTAAGTGTGCTGCGACTGCAGTCGCAACACTTACTTTGCTTTGAGCCTGCTCAACAATTTAAGTGAGCTGCAGCTAGCCGTGGCAAGGTTTCTTGCCGGTAGTGGCGCCGCTGGTGGGCTGCTGATGTCCCGCACTCAGAGCCCGCGGTCAAGCGGAGGCTTACGCCGACAAGTCCCCAAAAGCGTAGGGCAAAAACATACAGAGCACGGAGTCAAGTAGAGGAAATAACAGTGCAGTCACTACCTAAGATAGAGTTATATTACAAAGATAAGCTTGTCGCAGCCCTAATGAATCGCTTTCGTGACTTGGCCGGCAGCGACAAGAAAAGAAAAGGGGAGGCGGCCTAATCCACGCGATCGCCCTCGATCCTCTTGATCCCGGCCACCTTCTCCACGATGGGCGCGACGAGGGCCCTGATCTCCTCGAGGTCAGCGTCCGCCGGCAGGGATTTGAGGACGTTGGTGAGCCTGATGTCGGGGTTGCGAAAGGCGATCTTCACCAACACCTTCTCGAGGGCTCCGGCGATGGCGTCGCGTGTCTCGCCGGCCAGCTGCTCTGGGATCGCGTTCCGGAGATGCTGAAGGGCCGCCACCACGCCTTTGAAGAACGAAGTGAGCTTGGCGCTGGGTGGGACATTTTCACCAGAGGGATACTCGTGACCAGCAGCGTCAGCTCCTTGTCGATGGAGGCGGCGATGTCCACGAGACCCTCGGTCCACTGCTCCACCGTCGCCCTGAATTTGTTCTGGGTGACCGCGGCGCTCTCCAACAACGCGTCGTTGTCCGCGACCTCCTTCCGCAAAGACACATCTTGCTCCTTGGCGCTGTCCAGCGCCTTGGATAGGGTGTCCAGCTTCAGCTCGAGATCGGCGTTGGAGTCCTTGGCGGCGTCGAGCTCCCTGATCTTCTCGGCGAAGCGGCCCTGCAGCTCGCCGAGGGTGTGGGCGCCCTTCTCGCGCTCCTGCTTGAGCGCGGCGAGCTCCTCACCGCTCGCCTTGAGGTCGGTGTCGAGCTGCGCCACCTTCGCCTCCACTGCCTCCTTGGCGGTCTCGGCGGCTGCGGCAGCATCTCGCGCTTCCTTGAGGGCTCTGCCGAGCGCTTGCTCGTGTGCGGCGACCTCCTCCTCGTGGCTGGCAAGGCTGGCTTTCTACTGCGCCAGCTCGCCCTCCCGCGCGGTTAGCCCCGCGGCGGCAAGCCTTTGCTGCTCTTCGGCTTCCTCCTTCTCGAGGATGAAGGCCGTCCGCGCCTCGTCGAGCTGCCTTCGCTCCTCCGCCAAGGATTGGAGGGCCTCCTGGTTGAGCTCCCGGAGCTCCCCGGCGCGCTTCTCCATGTCCGCTCCCGCCTTCGCGACAAGCGCTTCCTAGCGTTCCACCTGGGCTTGTCGGGCGCGGTAGAGTGACACCAGCTTCCGGAGCAGCCGCTCCTCCTCAGGTTCGCCGCCGCCGCTGCTTGGCGCGTCAACCAGCGTCAGCCCGGTGGAGGCGAGCACCTCTCCATCCAAGGTCTCCCCCTCGACCGGCGCCCTGGAAGTCGACTCCCAGGGGAGCTTGATGAAGATATCGTCGCCGGCCTTCAGGTAGGCGCCTGGCTGGGGCTCCTCGGGGCCCGACGCCGCTGCGGAGGCGGGATCGGCAGTCGGTGCAGCGCCTGGCGCTCCTGCGGCCTCAGGGCCGTCAGTACGATCACCGGCCCCCTCGCCCGCGGCTACTGCGGCAGCCTTGGCGGCCTCTTCGCCGGCCGGATCTTCAGCACCATCTGTCTCTCCGGTGGAGGCCACGTCGTCAGTATGGCCGCGCGCGTCCTCCTCGACGACGACCTCGGTCTCCATCGGGTCCGTGGTGGGCAGGTCTGAAGGCCGAAAGAGGGGGAGAAGTCAAGCAACTATCCAAAGAAGAAGAACTTCAGGGGAGTTTCGAGGCAAGAAGGCTACCTGGGCCAGGGTCTGCAGTCACGGTCTCCGTCGCCGAGGGGCCGCCGGTGCCGTCCCTTGCCGGAGACTGCTCCCTTGCTGGGGACTGCTGCCTTGCCGGGGACTGCTCCCTCGCCGGAGACTGCCCCCTCGCCGGGGATCGCTCCCTTGTCGGGGACTCCTCCCTTGCCGGGGTACTCCCCCTTGGCGGTGTAGTTGTAGCGGGTGGCTCATCGGGGACGGTCTCCGGACGCTCCTGGTGGGGCTGCTCTGCTCCTACACAAATCGTCAGCCAGATGTCAGGAAAAGCGAAGGGCACCCAGGCGCGCCCAATGGCAGAAAGCAAGCCATATGCTTACGTTGGGCGCTGCGCTGGGGGCTGCTCTGAGGACCAGTTGGCGGCTCCGATAAGGTCATCTCAGGCGCACCCCCTGCAGTCACGGTGGGCTCGTCGTCGAGGATGACCACCGGGACCTTGGCTCTCTTTGCCACCCTCTGAGCCAGAGTCCTGAACAGGGGCAAATTCATAGGAAGGCAAATGAGATGCGAGGCGCAACTACAAGAATTGAAGAAACACAAGAACAGCGGGGGTCTTACTCCTCTCCCTCTTCCTCGTCGGAGCTAAGCGCGGAGAAGTCGAAGACTGGCCCGCTTCTGGCGCGAGGAGGCGGAGGAGTAGGCTCCCTCGGCCGCTTGGCGGAGGCAGTGGTGGCGCTAGCCCGAGACGGCTCTGCCCCGGCCGCCACCGTGGCGCGAGGGGCGGCAGGAGCAGAAGCAGCGGCCTGCGAAGACCCCGCTCCTGCTGAAACAGCGGAGCGCGTCACGCGGAGCTGCGGCTGTTGGCTTGCTTGCCGTACCACCTCCCCGGCCTTGCGGAGACGCCTCCGTGGTTGAGCCGGGGGCTCCGCCTGCGACGAGCTGCCCGAGGGTCGGGAGGAAGAGGTGTCAGCCTCCAGCAAGCCGCTCGTGCCCTCGGTGGACTCGTCCGCCCCTGCGCCGTGCCCGGCAAGCTCTTCCTCGCCGGCAAACTCCGCTCGATTGGCAAGGCTTTCCGCCTCCGCTGCGTCCGCCTCCGCCAATGTGAAGCCAAATTCGCCAGCGGCCGCGGCTGCCGCCGCCTCTTCCCTCCTGGAGGCGATGCGCGCCAACTCCTCATCCGTGGTGTCTCGGGTGAGGCCCCTCTGCTCGTCGGCGTCGACTGGCCTCTCCACCAAGTCGTCGAAGAACGCCCGCACGACATCGTCGGCGGGCTCCTGCCAAATGGAGTCGATCCCGTGCGAGTCGCACAGCGGCATCATTGCAAGGATGCGGCTGAGCGATGAATTGTTGCACAACGGGACGACGCCTTGCGGCAGCCTGAACCATTCGGGGTGGTCGGGGTCGTGCTTGAACAGCGCCCTGAGCGTCCCGTCAAGCTCCAAGACGGTGAAATTGAAGTTGAGGCCAGGGCGCAGCCTCATGATGTCCGCCGCATTCTGGAACTCCCAGGCAGGCCTCCCCTTCTCCTGCAGGGGAGCGATGCGGCGGCGGAGGAAATCTGCGCCAACGGCGCCAACTGTGAGCCCAACACGCCTGAGCCGTAGGATCCGGGTGACGGCAATCTATAGCTTGTCATCGTCCGGAGCCACGTCGCTCCAATCCCTGCCGCGCACCACAGGAGTTTGGCGCACGGCAGTGAATGGCTGCGAGTTCTCCTCGACGATCAGGCACCAGTCTGCCCTCCATTCCTCCCATTTGCTGCGGAGCTCTCCCTACAAATAAGCATCCTTCTTGCCAAGCTTCGAGATCCAGGCGATCCCGCCGGAGAGGGGCTCTCCACTCTCTACTCGAGGCGTGAAGAAGTGGCAGAAGAGATCTAAAGAAGTGGCAGAAGAGAGCTACGTTTGGAAAGACTCCGACAAAATTTTCGCAGAGATGTGCGAAAATTGCCATGGTCAAGACAGCATTGGGGGTGAAATCAAGGAGGTGGAACCCGTAGGTGTTCATGATGTCGCAAAAAAATTCAGAGAAGGGCGGGCAGAGCCCGCAATAGAAGAACAGAGCAAAGAAGGGATACCCGGTCGGATACTCCTTCTGGGCGGCGGCGGGAAGAACCCTCGTGCGCGGATGCGCTCGCGTCCTCGTCGACCAGAAGAGGTAGTATTCCTCCCTCAGGACCAACGCGTCGAGCTCAGGAGGAAAGGTCGCCTGCTCCTTTCGCAGCGCCTCAAGCCGCTGCGCCTCAGCCGACTTCACGGCCTTCCCTTTCCCCTTGTCGCCCTTCGGGGCCATGGCGGAAAGAGGGAGGGAGGTCGACGGCGTTGGTAGCGTTGTTGGCGGCGGAAGGGGGGCGGAGCGCTGCTTCTCTTGGGAAGTGGCGTAGGTTTTCGAGGAATCGCTACTGGCGGGTGGGCGGACTGCCCCTGTCTCCCCTGCTTATAAGGGGAGGAGGGGGGCGTTTCGCCTTTCCAAATAAACAAATCGCCTGCGACGTAACGCGCGCCTGCGGGGCTCAGCCATGCGCACGCCACCCACGTCACGCACGCCTCTCCCCACGATGCCGCGTTCGACGCGTGCCGTTCGGGGAAGGCGTGGTGGGCGCAGAAGCAGATGAAGCGTGATCCAGGCCGCGCGTGCCCGTGCACTGTTTTGGGCCTGGCCCAACAGCGCTCGGCACCGTGTATGGCCCAGGCCCGGGGGCTCCTGTCGGTGTACTAAAGTAGGGGTCCCTTAGTACCCCGAACTTGTGCACGGGCAGTCGTAGCACCCCGCGGCAAGGCTTGCCAGGCGATCGCCAAGACTCTCCATGGTCCCTTTTTGGGCCATCCAAGAACAAAGTATTTGAGCCAAGGCCCCGGCAGGAGGAGCCTGCCGGGAAGGCCACCTGAAGAGAGCCAGGCCCCGGCAAGAGGAGCTTGCCAGGACGACCGCTCGAAGCACAAGACCCCGGCAGGAGGAGCTTGCCGGGAAGGCCGACCGAGGCACGACAAGATACTTGCTGCGACGCGCTCCGCGTCCCGGCAAGGACCGGTGAGCGACAAGCTCCCGGGCGCGATAAGACATCAGCCGCGGCAAGGCGCTTGCTGCGGCAAGTCACCACCCCGTGCCTGCGCGCCAGCTCATCCACCCACGCGTCGCTCTGGGGCCATTCCAGGCGTACGTGGCGAGAGGCTGCGCAGCCAGGGGCATGCGGTGGCAAAGCAACGCTGACAGAGTAGCCATCGTGGCAAACGGTGGCGCTCTTGACGGTCCACTTCCCTGTGCCGTCTGGGCGATGCGGACAGGCATTTAATGCCCTTGTCCCCTGCCGTCAGAGTTAGGTATGATAGCACTGTACAGCCACTATGCAGGCAGCTGTACCCACTACAGCATTCTCCCGTTTTTGCCCCCACCTGCGCTGCCACCTGTGGGAAACCCCTTTGAGCATATAAAAGGAGGCCCCATGCGCACGTAGGAGGAGGGGGAGACCCATCGCTACGCTCTCTCTCGCCAGCAGCTCGCGTGTACTGTAGCTCCACACGCTCCCGAGCAAGAACACAATACAATCCACAAAGCAGCAGTAGGGTTTTACGCATCCTTGCGGCCCGAAGCTGGGTAAAATCCCTTGTGTGCATCGCCTCGATCCACTCTTCGTGCGACCTCCGCCCCCCCCCCCCCCCCCCCGCCGAACCAAGAAAGGGGCTCGGTCCACATAGGTGTTCGAGGAAGCCGATTCCCCCCGACAGAAGGGTTTGGAGAATTCAAACGCTATTGGAGACACGGATGTTTTTCCCGTGGTTCGGATAGGTGGTGCTATCCTACATCCACGTTGATGGAGACTTCAACCCACGAAGGGTAACGGTTGTGCGATTCCACGGAGGGCTCCACCCACGAAGGGTCCACGAAGAAGCAACCTTGTCAATCCCACCATGGCCATCGCCCACGAAGGACTTGCCTCACTAGCGGTAGATCTTCACGAAGTAGGCGATCTCCTTGCCCTTACAAACTCCTTGGTTCAACTCCACAATCTTGTCGGAGGCTCCCAAGTGACACCTAGCCAATCTAGGAGACACCACTCTCCAAGAAGTAACAAATGGTGTGTTGATGATGAACTCCTTGCTCTTGTTCTTCAAATGATAGTCTCCCCAACACTCAACTCTCTCTCACAGGATTTGGATTTGGTGGAAAGAAGATTTGAGTGGAAAGAAACTTGGGGAAGGCTAGAGATCAAGATTCATATGGTAGGAATGGAATATCTTGGCCTCAACACAAGGGTAGGTGGTTCTCTCTCAGAACATATGAGTTGGAAGTGTAGATGTGTTCTGATGGCTCTCTCCACGAATGAAGAGGAGGTGGAGGGGTATATATAGCCTCCACACAAAATCCAACCATTACACATAATTTACCAATCTCGGTGGGACCGAATCAACAAACTCGGTCGGACCGAAATAGTAAACCTAGTGACCATTAGAGATTTTCGGTGGGACTGACATGCAACTCGGTAGGACCGATATGGTTAGGGTTAGGGCATAACGTAATCTCGGTGAGACCAATTACACAAACTCGGTGAGACCGATTTTGGTAATAGGCTAACCAGAGAGTTGGTCAGGTAAACTCGGTGGGACCGATTTGCTCTCTCGGTGAGACCGAAAAGTTACGAAAGGGAAACAGAGAGTTTACATTGCAATCTCGGTGGGACTGATCCGCTCTTTCGGTGAGACCAAAAAGTTACAAAAAGGAAACAGAGAGATTGCAACCCCATCTCGGTGAGACCGAGATCCCTATCAGTAGAACCGATTTGCTAGGGTTTGGCGGTGGCTTATGACATGTGAAACTCGGTGGCGCCGGATAGAAAGAATCGGTAGGACTGAGTTTGGCTTAGGGTTTAGGTCATTTATCGATATGGGAAAGTAGCCGAGGATTTTGGAGCATATCATTAAGCACATGAAGCAAAAGGCTCATTAAGCAACACCTCATCCCTCCTTGATAGTATTGGCTTTTCCTATGGACTCAATGTGATCTTGGATCACTAAAATGTAAAATGAAGAGTCTTGAGCTTTTGAGCTTGATCCAATCCTTTGTCCTTAGCATTTTGAGGGTTCCACTTTCACCATCCATGCCATGTCAATCATTGAGCTTTCCTGAAATAATTGTCTTGAATAGCATTAGCTCAATGAGCTATATGTTGTTATGAATTACCAAAACCACCTAGGGATAGTTGCACTTTCACGTATGTATGCGCGAGTAGGCGTTCGAGACCCCGCCCGTATATACACATACGTGGCCGTATTTTCTTTCTTGCACCCTGGCCGATGTACGTACGTGTACATGCTACATGCGTGCCTCTACTACGACACGTACGCACCTCTACTACGACACGTGCGCGCCTCTAGATCCACCAGTATATATGTACGTACACGTTCGCGACCAGAATGACAACACTACGTACGCTTCGACAAGGTGGGTCCCGACTGTCAGGCACTTCCTTGCGTCCGAAGATGTAGCTGGTGGGTCCCAACAGTCAGGGGGGCGAATCATTTTTTTTTGCCCGGACGCACTTCCTTGCATGTGAAGATATAGCTGGTGGGTCCCAGCAGTTAGGGGGCGAATCTTTTTTGCCCGGACGCACTTCCTTGCATGCGAAGATGTAGCTGGTGGGTCCCAGCTATCAGCGGGAAACATTTTTTTCATGAAATACGGTGGCCCGTCTGGTGGGTCCCTGCTGTCAGGTGGAGGAATCATTATTTTGCGCGTAATAAGGAGGCACTTCCTTGCTGCGAACGTGGACCCAGCTGTCAGCCTCTCCACGTATAGTCCACGTCCAATGGAAGTCGTTCCTTGACCATGTTGACCACGCCGCAACGAGAGCACCACGACGGTGGACACCGGCGAGGACTAGGAAGGGGACGACTCAGAGCCGGGGAAGACGCAGCAGTGGATGCCCACGCGAAGAGTATGAGGGTTCACTGGTTCGGCTGCGGTGTGAGGCTGCTGTCGCCGCAGAATAACAGGGGGTGTGGGTGAGTAGAGGGATGGCCTGGCTAGCGGTGGGAGTAGTAGGGGGTGGTGAGGCCTCCGTGGCATCACAGCCGGCCACGGGAGGCAGGAGCACGCGACACGACTAGCGCTGGTTTGGGCGGCAGGAGCAAGAAGACCAGAGGTTGAAGAAGCACTACGGCCGTTGGATGAACATCGTATGGTAACAGGAGCTAGAATCGTTCATATTGACTAAGTTGACAGAGCCCTCCGTCCCTGTCAACTTGGTAGGCCCACAAGTCAGCCTCCCACTATGCTGGGTTCCAGCTGGCAGGGGGAGTATTCATTTGTTTGTACATAATAAGGAGGCACTTGCTTGCGTGCGAAGATAGCTGGTGGGTCCGACATGTCAGCGGGGGGCATGTTATTTTCGTGAAATACAGAGGCCCTTTCGATGGGTCCCAGATGTCAGGTGGAGGAATCATTATTTTGCGCGTAATAAGGAGGCATTTCCTTGTGTGCGGCCGTGGACCCAGCTGTCAGCCTCTCCACGCACAGTCTACTTCCGATGGTGCCGTTCGTTGACCACGTTGACCACGCCGTGTCTAGCGCATCCAAGGTGGTGGACGACGGCGAGGCCCCGGACAGCAACGAGCCGGAGATGGGAAGACGCGAGAGTAGAGTCGCAGACGGAGAGGTGTACGAGGGTTAACTGGTTCTAGTGCAGTGTGGTTCGGCAGTCGGTGGAGAAGAACATGAGGTGTGGAGAGGTGGAGGGATGGCCTGGCCAACGGTGGAGTAGCGCTTCATAGCGAAGCGTGCTAAGCAGAGCTGCTAGCAGCAGGAGGCGGGAGGTGGTCCCGGCGGTGCTGGAGGAAGAAGACGAGAGATTGAAGATGGATGCTGGTCGTTGGATGTAAATCCAATGGCTAACATGTCAGAAGCATTTGTTGACTAAATTGACAACGACTTGCGTTGGCTTCGACCTATTGGCCTCCAAAAATGTGGCACGTATTCAACCCATTTTTTTAGAATTTACAGTCTTTTTTTTTGCGCAGTAGAATTTACAGTCAATTTGATCTTTTTTTTGAATTAAAGCCATTAGCTGGGCTGGGTGAACAAATAATGTAGCGTCCGTGCGGCCCATTTATTTTATTTCCTAAAAAATTACAGGCCATTTGCACTTCCTAGAAATACACGATTTTGCTGGGCTGATTCCAATTATAATGTTGGGTTGGGCCAGCAATGTTATCAAAAAGTAAAAAGGGGTTGAGCATTTTGTTATAAATATATTTAAATAATAAGTGATATTATTACATTCATCCTTAAATCTTACCAAGCTGTACACAATCACTAGGATTTCTGTGCCAACACAATCCAGGATTTTATTTGTTAAGAAATTATTTTTATATGTTAATAAGATGTGGGATATTGTTTTCTTACATATGTAAGTATCTATTAAATATATGATGACAATGAAAATAATATATAATAACATATAAAATAATTTGAATATATATAATATAGTTAGAAGGGAAACATAAGTTGGACCTGGCGTTCCTATTCTTATATAGAAAAATAGAACAGACCTCTGCGTTTTCTTAAAAAAATACATAAATTGGGCTGCCAAAAATAAAACCTCAGATGGGAGGTCCATTGGCCGGTCGATACATGATGGCCCGAAGAAAATACAAACAGGCCTATGGACCTCCCATCCGAGGTCGTGGGCTGCGCATGTTAAAATTGAAAGCCTAGACGGGGCAGCCCAAAAACCACGTCCAACACTTGCCAAAACTTCGTCCCTCGTTTTCTCTGTGTTTCGCACACTCGACATTGTGTGGGCATTTTGACTGTGCATCATATAAAGATGTGCTATGCATGAATGTTGATCAGCATGATGTTAACTGGCTGGTAGTTCCATTTTCGAACATGAATAAAACTTCCAACGTGATGTTAACCCTGTTTGAAAAGGCCGTGTTAATATAAATGCTCTACCTCTGAAAGTTGCAGTTTCTTATCTGAAACTGAACTTGCAGTTTCTTATCCGAAACTGAAACTTGCAGTTTCTTCTTTGAGAATCACATTGTCTGCACTTTTATACTCCTATGAAACTACATTTTTTAAGTGCTAAAAATAGATCTCTAGATTCATAAAATACTTCATATGCTCAATATTGCAAATCTGAAATTCAAAAGACATTCATATTTGAAAGTACTCTCAAAATATACAACACAAAACACAATTCACAACCTGCAAATACTGACAACCCTAAGCTCCTCTTGACAATTCACAACCTGCCTGACTATTGGGCTGGGGGGCAGCCCCCTCCTATTCCTCGGCGTCAGACAGTAGCCCCGTGAGACGATGTGAACGGCGAGGGAGACGATGGCGGGGAAGCGTCGTCGGGCCAACTGCTTTTCTCCTCTTGTAGTTGGGTTCAGTCGATGAAGACTCCACCGGCTCGCTCTGGCAGGACACCCTCACAAATTGCACCCTGTAGATGCTCAATCCTTCAATCTCTGGTGGATGCTCCATCTAGGATCGATACTTCCACCACCGCTCCCTCACGATCGGATTCGGTCAATCTGTTTGCTCCATGGCCCAGAGGAGCAGCTCTATGTACTCCGGCGCGACTCCCTCCGGGAGTATCGCTGCCTTTTCGCTCTGTTGCATATATTTGGCCATGGATGTCACGGTCGCAGCTAGTTGGTCCTTATTGTCAAACCAAGACTGTATCTCCAACATCCTAGCTGATGAGGACATCAATACCATTGTTACACCCACAGCCCCTGCTGCTATACATACTGGACCAATTACTAGAGCTCGCGCACGCCAATTTAATTATCAGGTACTTTCGTTTCTTGGTAATGATTCTAATGTTCATGAGAATATGATGCTGCCTAAATTGGATACATTTGTTTTGCTTACAAATGAAGGGCCTAGCTTGGGGAAGGATGATCATTGGAGCAAGAACAAGCATGGAGTTGATGGCATGCGCAAGGGAGACAAGAACAGAGTTTCAAGTGATGATTTCAGGACTTTGAAGCCACCATAATGAGTGCATGAAGCCTTGGACGAAATATACAAGATGCCACTTCATAATTTTCGTCTAGAGGCTATTCTAGGTGCTGCGTCACCTTCTTCTTGGGCCAGGCCCATGTAATTTCGAAATACTTCAATATAGGCTGTTTTTAGAGTCCGTATGTGTGGGGAAACAAGAGTTAGGGTGGGTTTCAGACCCCTCCTCCAAGGGCCACGAAATTCCCCCCTCTTCCTGTTGGGGAACGTAGTAATTTCAAAAAATTTCCTACGCACACGCAAGATCATGGTGATGTATAGCAACGAGAGGGGAGAGTGTTGTCTACGTACCCTCGTAGACCGAAGCGGAAGCGTTGACACAACGTAGAGGAAGTAGTCGTACGTTCTCCTCGCGATCCAACCGATCACAGCACCGTTACTCCGGCACCTCCGAGTTCTTGGCACACGTTCAGCTCGATGACGATCCCCGGGCTCCGATCCAGCAAAGCGTCGAGGAAGAGTTCCGTCAGCACGACGGCGTGGTGACGATCTTGATGTGTTACCGGCGCAGGGCTTTGCCTAAGCACTGCAACGATATGATCGAGGTGGAATTTGGTGGAAGGGGGCACCGCACACGGCTAAGGAACGATCCGTAGATCAACTTGTGTGTCTTTGGGGTGCCCCCTGCCCCCGTATATAAAGGAGCCAAGGGGGAGGGGCTGGCCGGCCAAGCTAGGCGCGCCAGGAGAGTCCTACTCCCTCTGGGAGTAGGATTCCCCCGCCCAATCCTAGTTGGACTAGGATTCTCCAAGGGGGGGAGAGAGAGAGAGGGGGCGCCCACCTCTCCTAGTCCTAATAGGACTAGGGGAAGGGGGGGAGGCGCGCAGCCCATGAGGGCATCCCTCTCACCTCTCCTCCAAGGCCCATGTTGGCCCATTATGCTCCCGGGGGGTTCCGGTAACCCTCCCGGTATTCCGGTAAAATCCTGATTTCACCTGGAATGCATCCGATGTCCAAACATAGGCTTCCAATATATAATTCTTTATGTCTCGACCATTTCGAGACTCCTCGTCACATCCGCGATCACATCCGGGACTCCGAACTCCTTCGGTACATCAAAATGCATAAACTCATAATAACTGTCATCGTAACGTTAAGCGTGCGGACCCTACGGTTCGAGAACAATGTAGACATGACCGAGACACGTCTCCGGTCAATAACCAATAGCGGGACCTGGATGCCCATATTGGCTCCTACATATTCTACGAAGATCTTTATCGGTCAGACCGCATAACAACATACGTTGTTCCCTTTGTCATCGGTATGTTACTTGCCCGAGATTCGATCGTCGGTATCCAATACCTAGTTCAATCTCATTACCGGCAAGTCTCTTTACTCGTTCTGTAATACATCATCTCGCAACTAACTCATTGGTTGCAATGCTTGCAAGGCTTTATGTGATGTGCATTACCGAGAAGGCCCTGAGATAACTCTCCGACAATCGGAGTGACAAATCCTAATCTCGATATACGCCAACCCAATATGTACCTTCGGAGACACCTGTAGAGCACCTTTATAATCACCCAGTTACGTTGTGACGTTTGGTAGCACACAAAGTGTTCCTACGGTAAATGGGAGTTGCATAATCTCATAGTTAAAGGAACATGTATAAGTCATGGATAAAAGCAATAGCAACATACTAAACGATCGGGTGCTATGCTAATGGAATGGGTCATGTCAATCAGATCATTCAACTAATGATGTGATCTCGTTAATCAAATAACAACTCTTTGTTCATGGTTAGGAAACATAACCATCTTTGATTAATGAGCTAGTCAAGTAGAGGCATACTAGTGACACTCTGTTTGTCTATGTATTCACACATGTATTATGTTTCCAGTTAATACAATTCTAGCATGAATAATAAACATTTATCATGATATAAGGAAATAAATAATAACTTTATTATTGCCTCTAGGGCATATTTCCTTCAGTCTCCCACTTGCACTAGAGTCAATAATCTAGATCACATCACCATGTGATTAACATCAATAGTTCACATCATCATGTGATTAACACCCATAGTTCACATCGCTATGTGACCGACACCCAAAGGGTTTACTAGATTCAGTAATCTAGTTTACATCACTATGTAATTAACACCCAAAGAGTACTAAGGTGTGATCATGTTTTGCTTGTGCGAGAATCTTAGTCAACGGGTCTGCTACATTCAGATCCGTTATGTATTTTGCAATTTTCTATGTCTACAATGCTCTGCACGGAGCTACTTTAGCTAATTGCTCCCACTTTCAATATGTATCTAGATTGAGACTTAGAGTCATCTAGATTAGTGTCAAAACTTGCATCGACGTAACCTTTTACGACGAACCTTTTTGTCACCTCCATAATCGAGAAACATATCCTTATTCCACTAAGGATAATTTTGACCGTCGTCCAGTGATCTACTCTTAGATCACTATTGTACTCCCGTGCCAATCTCAGGGTAGGGTATACAATAGGTCTGGTACACAGCATGGCATACTTTATAGAACCTATGGCTAAAGCATAGGGAATGACTTTCATTCTCTTTCTATCTTCTGCCGTGGTCGGGCTTTGAGTCTTACTCAATTTCACACTTTGTAACACAGGCAAGAACTCTTTCTTTGACTGTTCCATTTTGAACTACTTCAAAATCTTGTCAAGGTATGTACTCATTGAAAAAACTTATCAAGCGTCTCGATCTATCTCTATAGATCTTGATGCTCGATATGTAAGTAGCTTCCCCGAGGTCTTTCTTTGAAAAACTCTTTTCAAATACTCCTTTATGCTTCAAAGAATAATTCTACATTATTTCCGATCAATAATATGTCATTTACATATACTTATCAGAAATGTTGTAGTGCTCCCACTCACTTTCTTGTAAATACAGGCTTCACCGCAAGTCTGTATAAAACTATATGCTTTGATCAACTTATCAAAGCGTATATTCCAACTCCGAGATGCTTGCACCAGTCCATAGATGGATCGCTGGAGCTTGCATATTTTGTTAACACCTTCAGGATCGACAAAACCTTCTAGTTGCATCGTATACAACTCTTCTTTAATAAATCCATTAAGGAATGTAGTTTTTTTTATCCATTTGCCGGATTTCATAAAATGCGACAATTGCTAACATGATTCGGACAGACTTAAGCATAGATACGAGTGAGAAACTCTCATCGTAGTCAACACCTTGAACTTGTCGAAAACCTTTTGCGACAATTCTAGCTTTGTAGATAGTAACACTACTATCAGTGTCCGTCTTCCTCTTGAAGATCCATTTATTTTCTTTGGCTTGCCGATCATCGGGCAAATCCCTCAAAGTCCATACTTTGTTCTCATACATGGATCATATCTCAGATTTCATGGCCTCTAACCATTTCGCGGAATCTGGGCTCATCATCGCTTCCTCATAGTTCGCAAGTTCGTCATGGTCTAGTAACATGACTTCCAGAACAGGATTACCGTACCACTCTGGTGCGGATCTCACTCTAGTTTACTTACGAGATTCGGTAGTAACTTGATCTTGAAGTTACATGATCATCATCATTAGCTTCCTTACTAATTGGTGTAGTAGTCACAAGAACAGATTTCTGTGATGAACTACTTTCCAATAAGGGAGAAGGTACAATTACCTTATCAAGTTTTCTACTTTCCTCCCACTCACTTCTTTCGAGAGAATCTCCTTCTCTAGAAAGGATCCATTCTCAGCAACGAATGTCTTGCCTTCGGATCTGTGATAGAAGGTGTACCCAACAGTCTCCTTTGGGTACCTATGAAGACACATTTCTCCGATTTGGGTTTGAGCTTATCAGGATGAAACTTTTTCACATAAGCATCGTAACCCCAAACTTTAAGAAACGACAACTTTGGTTTCTTGCCAAACCATAGTTCATAAGGCGTCGTCTCAACGGATTTCGATGGTGCCCTATTTAACGTGAATGCGGCTGTCTCTAGAGCATAACCCCAAAACGATAGCGGTAAATCGGTAAGAGACATCATAGATCGCACCATATCCAGTAAAGTACGATTACAACGTTCAGACACACCATTACGTTGTGGTGTTCCAGGTGGCATGAATTTGTGAAACTATTCCACATTGTTTAATTGAAGACCAAACTCGTAACTCAAATATTTGTCTCCGCGATCAGATCGTAGAAACCTTATTTTCTTGTCACGATGATTTTCACTTCACTCTAAAATTCTTTGAACTTTTCATTCGTTTCAGACTTATGTTTCATCAAGTAGATATACCCATATCTGCTCAAATCATCTGTGAAGGTCAGAAAATAATGATACTTGTCGCGAGCCTTAATATTCATCGGACCATATACATCAGTATGTATGATTTCCAACAAATCTGTTGCTTGCTCCATTGTTCCGGAGAACGGCGTTTTTAGTCATCTTGCCCAAGAGGCATGGTTCGCAAGCATCAAGTGATTCATAATCAAGTGATTCCAAAATCCCATCAGCATGGAGTTTCTTCATGCGCTTTACACCAATATGACCTAAACGGCAGTGCCACAAATAGGTTGCACTATCATTATTAACTTCGCATCTTTTTGGTTTCAATATCATGAATATGTGTATCACTGCGATCGAGATCCAATGAACTATTTTCATTGGTGTGTATGACCATAGAAGGTTTTATTCATGTAAACAGAACAACAATTGTTCTCTAACTTAAATGAATAACTGTATTGCATTTAACATGATCAAATCATATTCATGCTCAACGCAAACACCAAATAACACTTATTTAGTTTCAACACTAATCCCGAAAGTATAGGGAGTGTGTGATGATGATCATATCAATCTTGGAACGACTTCCAACACGCATCGTCACCTTGCCCTTTAACTAGTCTTTGTTCATTCTGCAACTCCCGTTTCGAGTTACTAAATTTTAGCAACTGAACTAGTACCAAATACTAAGGGGTTGCTATGAACACTAGTAAAGTACACATCAATAACATGTATATCAAATATACTTATGTTCACTTTGCCATCCTTCTTATCCGCCAATCACTTGGGGTAGTTCCGCTTCTAGTGACCAGTCCCTTTGCAGTAGAAGCACTTAGTCTTAGGCTTAGGATCATACTTGGGCTTTTTCACTTGAGCAGCAACTTGCTTGCCGTTCTTCTTGAAGTTCCCCTTCTTTCCTTTTGCCCTTTTCTTGAAACTAGTGATCTTGTCAACCATCAACACTTGATGTTTTTCTTTGATTTCTACCTTCGCTGATTTTAGCATCGCGAAGAGCTTGGGAATATTTTCCGTTATCCCTTGCATATTATAGTTCATCACGAAGTTCTACTAACTTGGTGATGGTGACTAGAGAATTCTGTCAATCACTATCTTATCTGGAAGATTAACTCCCACTTGATTCAAGCGATTGTAGTACCCAGACAATCTGAGCACATGCTCACTAGTTGAGCGATTCTCCTCCATCTTTTAGCTATAGAACTTGTTGGAGACTTCATATCTCTCAACTCGGGTATTTGCTTGAAATATTAACTTCAACTCCTAGAACATCTCATATGCTCCATGACGTTCAAAACGTCTTTGAAGTCCCGATTCTAAGCAGTTAAGCATGGTGCACTAAACTATTAAGTAGTCATCATATTGAGCTAGCAAAACGTTCATAATGTCTGCATCTGCTCCTGCAATAGGTCCGTCACCTAGCGGTGCATCAAGGACATAATTCTTCTGTGCAGCAATGAGGATAAACCTCAGATCACGGATCCAATCCGCATCATTGCTACTAACATTTTTCAACACAATTTTCTCTAGGAACATATCAAAATAAACATAGGGAAGTAACAACGCGAGCTATTGATCTACAACATAGATATGCTAATACTACCAGGACTAAGTTCATGATAAATTAAAGTTCAATTAATCATATTACTTAAGAACTCCCACTTAGATAGACATCCCTCTAATCCTCTAAGTGATCACGTGATCCAAATCAACTAAACCATGTCCGATCATCACGTGAGATGGAGTAGTTTCAATGGTGAACATCACTATGTTGATCATATCTACTATATAATTCACGCTCGACCTTTCGGTCTCCATGTTCCGAGGCCATATCTGTTATATGCTAGGCCCGTCAAGTATAACCTGAGTATTCCGCGTGTGCAACTGTTTTGCACCCGTTGTATTTGAACGTAGAGCCTATCACACCCGATCATCACGTGGTGTCTCAGCACGAAGAACTTTTGCAACGGTGCATACTCAGGGAGAACACTTCTTGATAATTTAGTGAGAGATCATCTTATAATGCTACCGTCAATCAAAGCAAGATAAGATGCATAAAAAGATAAACATCACATGCAATCAATATAAGTGATATGATATGGTCATCATCATCTTGTGCTTGTGATCTCCATCTCCGAAGCACCGTCATGATCACCATCGTCACCGGCGCGACACCTTGATCTCCATCGTAGCATCATTGTCGTCTCGCCAATCTTATGCTTCCACGACTATCACTACCGCTTAGTAATAAAGTAAAGCATTACATCGCGATTGCATTGCATACAATAAAGCGACAACCATATGGCTCCTGCCAGTTGCCGATAACTCGGTTACAAAACATGATCATCTCATACAATAAAATTTAGCATCATGTCTTGACCATATCACATCACAACATGCCCTGCAAAAACAAGTTAGACGTCCTCTACTTTGTTGTTGCAAGTTTTACGTGGCTGCTACGGGCTTAAGCAAGAACTCATCTTACCTACGCATCAAAACCACAATGATAGTTTGTCAAATAGACTCCGTTTTAACCTTCTCAAGGACCGGGCGTAGCCACACTCGGTTCAACTAAAGTTGGAGAGACAGTCTTCCGCAAGCCATCTATGTGCAAAGCACGTCGAGGGAACCGGTCTCGCGTAAGCGTACGCGTAAGGTTGGTCCGGATCGTCTCGTCCAACAATACCGCCGAACCAAAGTATGACATGCTGGTAGGCAGTATGACTTGTATCGTCCACAACTCACTTGTGTTCTACTCGTGCAAATAACATCAAACCATAAAAACCTAGGCTCGGATGCCACTGTTGGGGAACGTAGTAATTTCAAAAAATTTCCTACGCACACGCAAGATCATGGTGATGTATAGCAACGAGAGGGGAGAGTGTTGTCTACGTACCCTCGTAGACCGAAGCGGAAGCGTTGACACAACATAGAGGAAGTAGTCGTACGTTCTCCTCGCGATCCAACCGATCACAGCACCGTTACTCCGGCACCTCCGAGTTCTTGGCACACGTTCAGCTCGATGACGATCCCCGGGCTCCGATCCAGCAAAGCGTCGAGGAAGAGTTCCGTCAGCACGACGGCGTGGTGACGATCTTGATGTGTTACCGGCGCAGGGCTTCGCCTAAGCACTGCAACGATATGATCGAGGTGGAATTTGGTGGAAGGGGGCACCGCACACGGCTAAGGAACGATCCGTAGATCAACTTGTGTGTCTTTGGGGTGCCCCCTGCCCCCGTATATAAAGGAGCCAAGGGGGAGGGGCTGGCCGGCCAAGCTAGGCGCGCCAGGAGAGTCCTACTCCCTCTGGGAGTAGGATTCCCCCGCCCAATCCTAGTTGGACTAGGATTCTCCAAGGGAGAGAGAGAGAGAGGGGGCGCCCACCTCTCCTAGTCCTAATAGGACTAGGGGAAGGGGGGAGGCGCGCAGCCCATGAGGGCATCCCTCTCACCTCTCCTCCAAGGCCCATGTTGGCCCATTATGCTCCCGGGGGGTTCCGGTAACCCTCCCGGTATTCCGGTAAAATCCTGATTTCACCTGGAATGCATCCGATGTCCAAACATAGGCTTCCAATATATAATTCTTTATGTCTCGACCATTTCGAGACTCCTCGTCACGTCCGTGATCACATCCGGGACTCCGAACTCCTTCGGTACATCAAAATGCATAAACTCATAATAACTGTCATCGTAACGTTAAGCGTGCGGACCCTACGGTTCGAGAACAATGTAGACATGACCGAGACACGTCTCCGGTCAATAACCAATAGCGGGACCTGGATGCCCATATTGGCTCCTACATATTCTACGAAGATCTTTATCGGTCAGACCGCATAACAACATACGTTGTTCCCTTTGTCATCGGTATGTTACTTGCCCGAGTTTCGATCGTCGGTATCCAATACCTAGTTCAATCTCGTTACCGGCAAGTCTCTTTACTCGTTTTGTAATACATCATCTCGCAACTAACTCAATTGTTGCAATGCTTGCAAGGCTTTATGTGATGTGCATTACCGAGAAGGCCCTGAGATAACTCTCCGACAATCGGAGTGACAAATCCTAATCTCGAAATACGCCAACCCAATATGTACCTTCGGAGACACCTGTAGAGCACCTTTATAATCACCCAGTTATGTTGTGACGTTTGGTAGCACACAAAGTGTTCCTACGGTAAATGGGAGTTGCATAATCTCATAGTTAAAGGAACATGTATAAGTCATGGATAAAAGCAATAGCAACATACTAAACGATCGGGTGCTATGCTAATGGAATGGGTCATGTCAATCAGATCATTCAACTAATGATGTGATCTTGTTAATCAAATAACAACTCTTTGTTCATGGTTAGGAAACATAACCATCTTTGATTAATGAGCTAGTCAAGTAGAGGCATACTAGTGACACTCTGTTTGTCTATGTATTCACACATGTATTATGTTTCCAGTTAATACAATTCTAGCATGAATAATAAACATTTATCATGATATAAGGAAATAAATAATAACTTTATTATTGCCTCTAGGGCATATTTCCTTCACTTCCCCCATATATACAGCCCCTAGGGCATCGTTTAGACTTTGGGTTTTGTTTAGATCAAAAGTTCGCCATAGCTGCAACTTCGCGTACTTTGTTTGTGTTCAATGACCAGACCAAGGCGTCACAGAACCCCACCTTCATTAATAAAGCTTTCCTCTTATATTCGCAATATCCAGATTGCAATCTTAGTTTCTTGCTTGTTCTTCGTTTGCTCGCAGGAAACAGGCCCTCGTGGTCAGGTTGATCGTGCTCCGGCGTGGTCAATAACCCTCGGAAGTTGGTTTAGCGATTGCTAAGGCGCGACGTCTGGCACGTTCGTAGTCGGATCGTCAAGGTCGACTCCCACAGAAACGATAGCCACCATCTCATCGAAACATCGGGACACCTTTGCCTCTATCACTAGCTAGCTTCACAGGGTCGCCGTCTGCGGTCCTCACATATCGGTTGTACTCCTCCATCGATCTACTTCTCCACAGCACCTTCACTCGCCGGCGGTGGTTTTTGAATGGAAGAGGAGAGGAGCAGCGCTGGTTTTGGATTAGAATGGGAGAGGAGCGACGCTGGTTTTGCACTGGAATAGGAGAGGAGGGGCGATGGTTTAGAAATGGAAGAGGAGAGGAGCGGCACTGCATTTAGATTGGAACAGGAGAGCGCGGCGGTGGTTTAAGAGGAGAAGAGCGGAAGAGCGGCGCTGGTCTTGGAAGTATTTTTTTGTTGTTTTGCATATTTTGGGTCAAAGTTTGACCACGTACTGTATTTGACAAGCAAACTGTGAATGCGTGTCACCAAAAAATTGTATCGTTTGGTTCGTATCTGAATGTACTTTCAAATTATATTATTTTTGCAACGTATAACATATATTTTATGTGCGAAAATCATGGTCAATTATGACCCAGAATAAAAGGGAGACTAGTTAATGTTCGGACGCTTTCTTAATTGAAGGGTAAATTGATTTTGATTTTGATCCAGTCACAGCGCGCCGGCCCTCTCGTCCAATCCTAAATCACTGCCGCACGCTCCTCTCCCTCTTCTCCATTGCAAAACCACCTCCTCTCCTCTCCATCATCTCCATTCCAAAACCACCGTCTCGCCTCTCCCTCTTGTGATCTTCGCCATTGCAACACCACCTCCACTACTATCCATCATCTCCATTCCAAAACCACCGTCTCGCCCCTCCCTCTTGAAATCTTCTCCATTGCAAAACCACCTCCTCTCCTCTCCATCATCTCCATTCCAAAACCACCGTCTTGCCTCTCCCACTTCTCTATTGCAAGACTGTCAGCATTCTGGGAACGGGGGTCCCCAGACTTGCCTGCCTGCGGCCTGCGGCGTGGCTGAAAGGGGGCCCCAGCACGGCCCACCTTCATCAACATAGACCCAAGACCCTCGCGAGGGGCCAAGCCTCGCGGGGCGGACGATGCGGAGCTTCCTCAGGCACGGCCTCATCAGGCTGGCTCGCGAGGAGGCGGAGAGATCAAGGCGGGGTACCTCACAAGGTGCCCGTGACGCAAGACATGACGACCAAGGGAGCCTGGCGGGCGCCAGCCCGCGCAGTGTCCTCCTTTCCTCTTTAGTGCAAAGGGAGCAAGGGCAGGCGAGAGCATCAAGCAAAGGCACCCGTTTCAGTGCAACGAGACCAAGACCAGCCCAACGACAGGGAGGAGGTCATTGTGGAGCCCAAGCCAGCGTCACCACCAGAGCCTTTGGCAGGCGAGGACCAACTTTAGTCAGGATAAGTGTACCAGATGTTCCCCTTCAAAATGGCCAATTGTTGGCGCCCTTCCCGCTCAATATTTGGGAAGAGGCCCAGGGCCTTTGCCTATAAATAGGACTAGCCACTCCCAGAGAAGAGAGAAGATACAGAGAACAGAGAGAGAGAGAGAGAGAGAGAGAGAGAGAGAGAGAGAGAGAAGGGTGACTGAACTCCTCCTACCAGTTCATCACCCCAGCCAAGAACAGACCCTCGCGAGGCTGTTCTTCCTTGTATTGCTCATCATCACCAGCCCAAGAGGCAATCCACCACACCACACACTGGAGTAGGGTATTACACCACAATGGTGGCCCGAACCAGTATAAACCCTGTGTCTCTTGTGCTGTTCTTTCCATAGCTTAGATCTTAGCGAGGCGGTGGGGTGCAGGTAGGTAGAAGGCGAAATCTCCGTGCGCACCCTAGTGTCCAAACCTCAAGGGTCTGCCGGAACCCGAAATCCGACATTTGGCGCGCCAGGTAGGGGTGCACCGGAGTTTTCCCTTCCGCCACTGCAACGACCTCCCTCGCGATGAGTGGCGCGTCGCCCGCTCCTGCCGCCGGCGCCAGCACGGGGGCCAGGGGGCTCCGAGCCCTGGCCTCAGCCCTGCAACTGAAGGAAATATGCCCTAGAGGCAATAATAAAGTTATTATTTATTTCCTTATATCATGATAAATGTTTATTATTCATGCTAGAATTGTATTAATTGGAAACATAATACATGTGTGAATACATAGACAAACAGAGTGTCACTAGTATGCCTCTACTTGACTAGCTCATTAATCAAAGATGGTTATGTTTCCAAACCATGAACAAAGAGTTGTTATTTGATTAACGAGATCACATCATTAGTTGAATGATCTGATTGACATGACCCATTCCATTAGCATAGCACCCGATCGTTTAGTATGTTGCTATTGCTTGTATCCATGACTTATACATGTTCCTTTAACTATGAGATTATGCAAACTCCCGTTTACCGTAGGAACACTTTGTGTGCTACCAAACGTCACAACGTAACTGGGTGATTATAAAGGTGCTCTACAGGTGTCTCCGAAGGTACATGTTGGGTTGGCGTATTTCGAGATTAGGATTTGTCACTCCGATTGTCGGAGAGGTATCTCTGGGCCCTCTCGGTAATGCACATCACATAAGCCTTGCAAGCATTGCAACTAATGTGTTAGTTGTGAGATGATGTATTACGGAACGAGTAAAGAGACTTGCCGGTAACGAGATTGAACTAGGTATTGGATACCGACGATCGAATCTCGGGCAAGTAACATACCGATGACAAAGGGAACGACGTATGTTGTTATGCGGTCTGACCGATAAAGATCTTCGTAGAATATGTAGGAGCCAATATGGGCATCCAGGTCCCGCTATTGGTTATTGACCGGAGACATGTCTCGGTCATGTCTACATTGTTCTCGAACCGTAGGGTCCGCACGCTTAACGTTACGATGACAGTTATTATGAGTTTATGCATTTTGATGTACCGAAGGAGTTCGGAGTCCCGGATGTGATCACGGACATGACGAGGAGTCTCGAAATGGTCGATACGTAAAGAATGATATATTGGAAGCCTATGTTTGGACATCGGATGCATTCCAGGTGAAATCAGGATTTTACCGGAATACCGGGAGGGTTACCGGAACCCCCGGGGAGCATAATGGGCCAACATGGGCCTTGGAGGAGAGGTGAGAGGGCTGCCCTCATGGGCTGCGCGCCTCCCCCCTTCCCCTAGTCCTATTAGGACTAGGAGAGGTGGGCGCTCCCTCTCTCTCTCTCTCCCCCTTGGAGAATCCTAGTCCAACTAGGATTGGGGGGGGGAATCCTACTCCCAGAGGGAGTAGGACTCTCTGGCGCGCCAGGCTTGGCCGGCCAGCCCCTCCCCCTTGGCTCCTTTATATACGGGGGAAGGGAGCACCCCAGAGACACACAATTGATCATTGAGATCTTTCCTTAGCCGTGTGCGGTGCCCCCTTCCACCAAATTCCACCTCGATCATATCGTTGCAGTGCTTAGGCGAAGCCCTGCGCCGGTAACACATCAAGATCGTCACCACGCCGTCGTGCTGACGGAACTCTTCCTCGACGCTTTGCTGGATCGGAGCCCGGGGATCGTCATCGAGCTGAACGTGTGCCAAGAACTCGGAGGTGCCGGAGTAACGGTGCTATGATCGGTTGGACCGTGAGGAGAACGTACGACTACTTCCTCTACGTTGTGTCAACGCTTCCGCTTCGGTCTACGAGGGTACGTAGACAACACTCTCCCCTCTCGTTGCTATGCATAACCATGATCTTGCGTGTGCGTAGGAAATTTTTGAAATTACTACGTTCCCCTACAGTGGTATCCGAGCCTAGGTTTTTATGGTTTGATGTTATTTGCACGAGTAGAACACAAGTAAGTTGTGGACGATACAAGTCATACTGCCTACCAGCATGTCATACTTTGGTTCGGCGGTATTGTTGGATGAGACGATCCGGACCAACCTTACGCGTACGCTTACGCGAGACCGGTTCCCTCGACGTGCTTTGCACATAGATGGCTTGCGGAAGACTGTCTCTCCAACTTTAGTTGAACCAAGTGTGGCTACGCCCGGTCCTTGAGAAGGTTAAAACGGAGTCTATTTGACAAACTATCGTTGTGGTTTTGATGCGTAGGTAAGATGAGTTCTTGCTCAAGCCCGTAGCAGCCACGTAAAACTTGCAACAACAAAGTAGAGGACGTCTAACTTGTTTTTGCAGGGCATGTTGTGATGTGATATGGTCAAGACATGATGCTAAATTTTATTGTATGAGATGATCATGTTTTCTAACCGAGTTATCAGCAACTGGCAGGAGCCATATGGTTGTCGCTTTATTGTATGCAATGTAATCGTGATGTAATGCTTTACTTTATTACTAAGCGGTAGTGATAGTCGTGGAAGCATAAGATTGGCGAGACGACAACGATGCTACGATGGAGATCAAGGTGTCGCGCCGGTGACGATGGTGATCATGACGGTGCTTCGGAGATGGAGATCACAAGCACAAGATGATGATGACCATATCATATCACTTATTTTGATTGCATGTGATGTTTATCTTTTTATGCATCTTATCTTGCTTTGATTGACGGTAGCATTATAAGATGATCTCTCACTAAATTATCAAGAAGTGTTCTCCCTGAGTATGCACCGTTGCGAAAGTTCTTCGTGCTGAGACACCACGTGATGATCGGGTGTGATAGGCTCTACGTTCAAATACAACGGGTGCAAAACAGTTGCACACGCGGAATACTCAGGTTATACTTGACGAGCTATGCATATAAGATATGACCTCGGAACACGGAGACCGAAAGGTCGAGCGTGAATCATATAGTAGATATGATCAACATAGTGATGTTCACCATTGAAACTACTCCATCTCACGTGATGATCGGACATGGTTTAGTTGATTTGGATCACGTGATCACTTAGAGGATTAGAGAGATATCTAACTAAGTGGGAGTTCTTAAGTAATATGATTAATTGAACTTAAAATTATCATGAACTTAGTCCTGGTAGTATTAGCATATCTATGTTGTAGATCAATAGCTCGCGTTGTTGCTTTCATGTGTTTATTTTGATATGTTCCTAGAGAAAATTGTGTTGAAAGATGTTAGTAGCAATGATGCGGATTGGATCCGTGATCTGAGGTTGATCCTCATTGCTGCACAGAAGAATTATGTCCTTGATGCACCGCTAGGTGACGGACCTATTGCAGGAGCAGATGCAGACGTTATGAACGTTTTTGCTAGCTCAATATGATGACTACTTAATAGTTTAGTGCACCATGCTTAACAGCTTAGAATCGGGACTTCAAAGACGTTTTGAACGTCATGGAGCATATGAGATGTTCCAGGAGTTGAAGTTAATATTTCAAGCAAATACCCGAGTTGAGAGATATGAAGTCTCCAACAAGTTCTATAGCTAAAAGATGGAGGAGAATCGCTCAACTAGTGAGCATGTGCTCAGATTGTCTGGGTACTACAATCGCTTGAATCAAGTGGGAGTTAATCTTCCAGATAAGATAGTGATTGACAGAATTCTCTAGTCACCATCACCAAGTTAGTAGAACTTCGTGATGAACTATAATATGCAAGGGATAACGGAAAATATTCCCAAGCTCTTCGCGATGCTAAAATCGGCGAAGGTAGAAATCAAAGAAAAACATCAAGTGTTGATGGTTGACAAGATCACTAGTTTCAAGAAAAGGGCAAAAGGAAAGAAGGGGAACTTCAAGAAGAACAGCAAGCAAGTTGCTGCTCAAGTGAAAAAGCCCAAGTCTGGTCCTAAGCCGGAGACTAAGTGCTTCTACTGCAAAGGGACTGGTCACTGCAAGCGGAACTACCCCAAGTGATTGGTGGATAAGAAGGATGGCAAAATGAACATAAGTATATTTGATATACATGTTATTGATGTGTACTTTACTAGTGTTCATAGCAACCCTTCAGTATTTGGTACTAGTTCAAGTTGCTAAAGATTAGTAACTCGAAACGGGAGTTGCAGAATGAACAATGACTAGTTAAAGGGCAAGGTGACGATGTGTGTTGGAAGTGGTTCCAAGATTGATATGATCATCATCACACACTCCCTATATTTTCGGGATTAGTGTTGAAACTAAATAAGTGTTATTTGGTGTTTGCGTTGAGCATGATTTGATCATGTTAATTGCAATACAGTTATTCATTTAAGTTAGAGAACAATTGTTGTTCTGTTTACATGAATAAAACCTTCTATGGTCATACACACCAATGAAAATAGTTCATTGGATCTCGATCGTAGTGATACACATATTCATAATATTGAAACCAAAAGATGCGAAGTTAATAATGATAGTGCAACCTATTTGTGGCACTGCCGTTTAGGTCATAATGGTGTAAAGCGCATGAAGAAACTCCATGCTGATGGGATTTTGGAATCACTTGATTATGAATCACTTGATGCTTGCGAACCATGCCTCTTGGGCAAGATGACTAAAATGTCGTTCTCCGGAACAATGGAGCAAGCAACAGATTTGTTGGAAATCATACATACTGATGTATATGGTCCGATGAATATTAAGGCTCGCGACAAGTATCATTATTTTCTAACCTTCACAGATGATTTGAGCAGATATGGGTATATCTACTTGATGAAACATAAGTCTGAAACGTTTGAAAAGTTCAAAGAATTTTAGAGTGAAGTGAAAATCATCGTGACAAGAAAATAAGGTTTCTACGATCTGATCGCGGAGACAAATATTTGAGTTACGAGTTTGGTCTTCAATTAAAACAATGTGGAATAGTTTCACAAATTAATGCCACCTGGAACACCACAGCATAATGGTGTGTCCGAACGTCATAACCGTACTTTATTGGATATAGTACAATCTATGATGTTTCTTACCGATTTACCAATATCATTTTGGGATCATGCATTAGAGACAGCTGCACTCACGTTAAAAGGGGCACCATCTAAAGTCCGTTGAGACGACACAAAATGAACTGTGGTTTGGCAAGAAACCAAAGTTGTCGTTTCTTAAAGTTTGGGGTTATGATGCTTATGTGAAAAAGTTTCATCCTGATAAGCTCAAACCCAAATCGGAGAAATGTGTCTTCATAGGTACCCAAAGGAGACTGTTGGGTACACCTTCTATCACAGATCCGAAGGCAAGATATTCATTGCTGAGAATGGATCCTTTCTAGAGAAGGAGATTCTCTCGAAAGAAGTGAGTGGGAGGAAAGTAGAAAACTTGATAAGGTAATTGTACCTTCTCCCTTATTGGAAAGTAGTTCATCATAGAAATCTGTTCCTGTGACTACTACACCAATTAGTGAGGAAGCTAATGATGATGATCATGTAACTTCAGATCAAGTTACTACCGAATCTCGTAGGTAAACCAGAGTGAGATCCGCACCAGAGTGGTACGGTAATCCTGTTCTGGAAGTCATGTTACTAGACCATGATGAACTTGCGAACTATGAGGAAGCGATGATGAGCCCAGATTCCGCGAAATGGTTAGAGACCATGAAATCTGAGATATGATCCATGTATGAGAACAAAGTATGGACTTTGATGGATTTGCCCGATGATCGGCAAGCCATAGAAAATAAATGGATCTTCAAGAGGAAGATGGACACTGATAGTAGTGTTACTATCTACAAAGCTAGAATTGTCGCAAAAGGTTTTCGACAAGTTCGAGGTGTTGACTACGATGAGAGTTTCTCACTCGTATCTATGCTTAAAGTCTGTTCGAATCATGTTAGCAATTGCCGCATTTTATGAAATCTGGCAAATGGATAAACAAAACTGCATTCCTTAATAGGTTTATTAAAAAAGAGTTGTATATGATGCAACCACAAGGTTTTGTCAATCCTAAAGGTGCTAACAAAATGTGCAAGCTCCAGCAATCCATCTATGGACTGGTGCAAGCATCTCGGAGTTGGAATATACGCTTTGATGAGTTGATCAAAGCATACAGTTTTATACAGACTTGCGGTGAAGCCTGTATTTACAAGAAAGTGAGTGGGAGCACTACAACATTTCTGATAAGTATATGTGTATGACATATTGTTGATCGGAAATGATGTAGAATTATTCTGCAAAGCATAAAGGAGTGTTTGAAAGGAGTTTTCAAAGAAAAGACCTCGGTGAAGCTGCTTACATATTGAGCATCAGGATCTATAGAGATAGATCAAGATGCTTGATAAGTTTTTCAATAAGTACATACCTTGAAAGAATTTTGAAGTAGTTCAAAATGGAACAGTCAAAGAAAGAGTTCTTGCCTGTATTACAAGGTGTGAAATTGAGTAAGACTCAAAGCCCGACCACGGCAGATGATAGAAAGAGAATGAAAGTCATTTCCTATGCCTCAGCCATAGATTCTATAAAGTATGCCATGCTATGTACCAGATCTATTGTATACCCTACACTTTGTTAAGCAAGGGAGTACAATAGTGATCTAGGAAGTAGATCACTGGACATCGGTCAAAATTATCCTTAGTAAAATAAGGATATCTTTCTCGATTATGGATGTGACAAAAGGTTCGTCGTAAAGGGTTACGTCGATGCAAGTTTTGACACCAATCTAGATGACTCTAAGTCTCGGTCTAGATACATATTGAAAGTGGGAGCAATTAGCTAAAGTAACTCCGTGCAGAGCATTGTAGACATAGAAAAATTGCAAAATACATAACGGATCTGAATGTGGCAGAACCGTTGACTAAATTTCTCTCACAAGCAAAACATGATCACACCTTAGTACTCTTTGGGTGTTAATTACATAGAGATGTAAACTAGATAACTGAATCTAGTAAACCCTTTGGGTGTCGGTCACATAGCGATGTGAACTATGGGTGTTAATCACATGATGATGTGAACTATTGATGTTAATCACATGGTGATGTGATCTAGATTATTGACTCTAGTGCAAGTGGGAGACTGAAGGAAATATGCCCTAGAGGCAATAATAAAGTTATTATTTATTTCCTTATATCATGATAAATGTTTATTTTTCATGCTAGAATTGTATTAATTGGAAACATAATACATGTGTGAATACATAGACAAACAGAGTGTCACTAGTATGCCTCTACTTGACTAGCTCATTAATCAAAGATGGTTATGTTTCCTAACCATGAACAAAGAGTTGTTATTTGATTAACGAGATCACATCATTAGTTGAATGATCTGATTGACATGACCCATTCCATTAGCATAGCACCCGATCGTTTAGTATGTTGCTATTGCTTGTATCCATGACTTATACATGTTCCTTTAACTATGAGATTATGCAAACTCCCGTTTACCGTAGGAACACTTTGTGTGCTACCAAACGTCACAACATAACTGGGTGATTATAAAGGTGCTCTACAGGTGTCTCCGAAGGTACATGTTGGGTTGGCGTATTTCGAGATTAGGATTTGTCACTCCGATTGTCGGAGAGGTATCTCTGGGCCCTCTCGGTAATGCACATCACATAAGCCTTGCAAGCATTGCAACTAATGTGTTAGTTGTGAGATGATGTATTACGGAACGAGTAAAGAGACTTGCCGGTAACGAGATTGAACTAGGTATTGGATACCGACGATCGAATCTCGGGCAAGTAACATACCGATGACAAAGGGAACGACGTATGTTGTTATGCGGTCTGACCGATAAAGATCTTCGTAGAATATGTAGGAGCCAATATGGGCATCCAGGTCCCGCTATTGGTTATTGACCGGAGACATGTCTCGGTCATGTCTACATTGTTCTCGAACCGTAGGGTCCGCACGCTTAACGTTACGATGACAGTTATTATGAGTTTATGCATTTTGATGTACCGAAGGAGTTCGGAGTCCCGGATGTGATCACGGACATGACGAGGAGTCTCGAAATGGTCGAGACGTAAAGAATGATATATTGGAAGCCTATGTTTGGACATCGGATGCATTCCAGGTGAAATCAGGATTTTACCGGAATACCGGGAGGGTTACCGGAACCCCCCGGGAGCATAATGGGCCAACATGGGCCTTGGAGGAGAGGTGAGAGGGCTGCCCTCATGGGCTGCGCGCCTCCCCCCTTCCCCTAGTCCTATTAGGACTAGGAGAGGTGGGCGCCCCCCCTCTCTCTCTCTCTCCCCCTTGGAGAATCCTAGTCCAACTAGGATTGGGGGGGGGGGAATCCTACTCCCAGAGGGAGTAGGACTCTCTGGCGCGCCAGGCTTGGCCGGCCAGCCCCTCCCCCTTGGCTCCTTTATATACGGGGGCAGGGAGCACCCCAGAGACACACAATTGATCATTTAGATCTTTCCTTAGCCGTGTGCGGTGCCCCCTTCCACCAAATTCCACCTCGATCATATCGTTGCAGTGCTTAGGCGAAGCCCTGCGCCGGTAACACATCAAGATCGTCACCACGCCGTCGTGCTGACGGAACTCTTCCTCGACGCTTTGCTGGATCGGAGCCCGGGGATCGTCATCGAGCAGAACGTGTGCCAAGAACTCGGAGGTGCCGGAGTAACGGTGCTATGATCGGTTGGACCGCGAGGAGAACGTACGACTACTTCCTCTACGTTGTGTCAACGCTTCCGCTTCGGTCTACGAGGGTACGTAGACAACACTCTCCCCTCTCGTTGCTATGCATAACCATGATCTTGCGTGTGCGTAGGAAATTTTTGAAATTACTACGTTCCCCTACAGCAACGGGTACGGTGGCCGGACAAGTTCAAGCCAATGACGCCGCCGCGCTACAGTGGCGCGTATGATCCGCTGGCCTTCTTGCTGGCGTACGAGGAGGCCATTCTCGAAGCTAGAGGTGATGATAGGGTCATGGCCAACTGGCTTCCCATGTCCCTCACCGGCGCTCCGCGAGCATGGCCGCTCCACCTGCCGGCAGCCTCCGTGGCCTCTTGGGAAGAGCTCCGCGGCCTCTTCCTCGCCCACCACGCTACACCAACACCCCCGGTCATCGCGGCCCTCCTAGGCGGCTCACAGGCGCCGCCTAGAAGTCACCACGTCAAGCCGTTCATCCGCTGGGTCAGCGCCGCTTCCACGCGGCAGGAGACTCTCCCGGACCGGGCGGCGCCCAAGGCCGGCCTGACCTTCAGCTCGGAGGACCACCCCTCCAACTCGGCCTGCTCGGGTGCGCTCCCCATGCTGTGCACCCCCACCATCTGCCAGGTGGCCGTCACCAGAACCCTCATCGATGGCGGCGCGGGCCTCAGCGTGCTCTCGGTTGAGGCCTTCAACCTCCTCTGCATACCCCTGGAACGGCTGCAACCCAGCCGGCCCTTCTCAGGCGTTGGGGGAGGGTCATCCAGCTCCTTGGGACAGATCCGGCTCCCAGTAACCTTCGGCACCTATGACAACTTCCGCACGGAGCTGGTCAACTTCGACATGGCCCCCATCGGCCTCCCCTACAACGCCATCCTCGGCTATCCAGCGCTGGCCCAGTTCATGGTCGCGACGCACCCGGCGTACAACCTCATGAAGATGCCCGGGAGCAGCGGTGTCCTCACCGTGCACGGGGACACCGGAGACGCGCTGCGTGTGCTCAAGCTCGCCTTCAAGATGGTGGCGTCGGCACAGCCCGCCGACTCGGAGACCCCCGAGCCCAAGGGGGCTGCACCCGCCAAGAAGAAACAGTTGTTCACCCAAGACAAGGCAGAAACCAAGCAGATACCCGTCGATGAGGACGGGTCCACCAACGCCACTTTCACCATAGGCGCCAACCTCGAGCCCGAGCAGGAGGAGGCCCTGGTCAAGTTCCTGCGCAGGAACAAGAAGGTATTCGCTTGGGAGCCTGACCAGTTGGCGGGGATCCCTAGGAGCGTAATCGAGCATCACCTCAACGTGTGCCCCAACGTGTGCCCTGTGAAGCAGAAGGCAAGGCGGCAGTCCACAGAAAAGCAGGCCTTCATCGTCCAAGAGACCCGCAAACTAGAGGCCGCTGGGGTCATTCGCGAGGTTCGATACCCGGATTGGTTGGCCAACCCTGTCGTTGTGCCAAATAAGGGAGGGAAGGAGCGCATGTGTGTCGACTTCACCAACCTCAACAAAGGCATGCCTGCAAGATCCGTTCCCGCTCCCCCGCATCGACCAGATCGTCGATTCCACCGCAAAATGCGACCTGCTATGCTTCTTGGATGCCTTCTCTGGGTATCACCAGATCAAGATGGGGGTAGAAGACGTCGAAAAGACAGCCTTCCTAACCCTGTGTGGGGTGTACTGCTACACATGCATGCTATTTGGGCTGCGTAACGCAGGGGCGACCTTTCATCGGCTGATGCACATCACCTTGGGCCCGCAGCTCGGGAAGAATGTTGAGGCTTACGTCGATGACATTGTGGTGAGGTCTCGGGAGGCCAGGACCCTGATACAAGACCTGGAGGAAACCTTCGCGAGCCTCAACGCAGTGAACCTGTGGCTCAACCCAGAGGAGTGTGTGTTCGGAGTCCCCTCGGGCAAGCTCTTGGGTTTCCTCGTGTCCCACCGAGGCATCGAGGCTAACCCGGAAAAGGTCAAGGCGGTCGAGGACATGAGCCCGCCAAAAGACCCTCGGAGAAATGCAGAAGCTCACTGGGCGCGTGACCGCGCTAGGGCGCTTCATCTCCAAGTTGGGGGAGCGAGCGCTGCCCTTCTTCCAGCTAATGAAGAAAAAGGGCCCTTTGAATGGACTGAAGTGGCCGACAAGGCGTTCCAAGATCTCAAGAGATACCTGACCAGCCCTCCGGTCATGGTGGCTCCACGCCCTTAAGAGCCCCTGGTGCTTTACCTCGGCGCCACTCCCTACTCCGCTAGCGTAGCCCTGGTGGCGGTTAGGGAGGAGCGTCGAGTCAAAACCACGGCAGCAGCCCGAGACAAGGCAAAACAGGAACAAGGAAGGCCCACAGAAACCGCCACCGCGGCTGAGGAGGGTCAGCCGCCGCAGAGGAGTGCACCGGAGGCGGAAGAGGCCCCTCTCCCAGATGGCCAGCCTCCGGAGGCCTCATCGCCTCAGGAGGCGCCATGGTCTCCGGAGGGCGCCACCAGCACTGACGCACCCAACCTCGTTGAGCACCCAGTGTACTTCGTCGGCACGGTGTTGCGGGACGCGAGGACATGATACCCCATGCCTCAGAAGCTCCTCCTCGCGCTATTGGTGGCCTCGCGCAAGCTACGGCACTATTTTCAGGCGCACCCCATCAAGGTCGTCTCGTCATACCCCTTGGAGAGAGTGCTTAGGATCCCTAACTCAGCCGGAAGGGTCGCTGAGTGGAACATAGAACTGCAAGCGTTTCAGCTCGAATTCAGCACGACCAGAGTCATCAAGGGAGCAGCATTAGCAGATTTTGTGGCAGAATGGATGGAGGCACCAAGCCTCAAGGCCGACGAGGATCGATCCCTCTCCCCGGGAAGCGAGGCGCCGGAAGGCTGGGTCATGTACTTCGATGGGGCGTTCTCCAGGCATGGCGCTGGGGCTGGGGCGGTGCTTATATCGCCCACTCAAGACAAGCTCTACTACGCTGTACAACTCTGTTTCCAGCAAGGTGAAAAGGTCTCCAACAACATAGCGGAGTATGAAGGTCTAATAGCGGGCTTGAAGGCCGCAGCTGCCCTGGGGGTGAAACGCCTCACCATCAAGGGCAATTCGCAGCTCCTTGTCAATTTCTCCAACAAGCTGTACAAGCCTAAAGATGAGCACATCGAAAGCCTACCTTGCGGAGGTCCGCAGGATGGAGAAGCAGTTCTGGGGGTTGGAGTTGCAGCATGTGCCCCGTGGCACCAATCAGGAGGCCGACGACATTGCCAGACGGGTGTCGAGGCGGTTACCTCAGGAGCCTGGCGTCTCCGTGGAGCGGCTCTTCAAGCCCTCAGCCCTGTCGTCATTGTCAAACACGGCTCAGCCTCGGGAGGAGCTCCCCCAGCCACCTGCCTCAGGAGCCCCGGTCTGTGGCCCGGCCTCAGGAGCACGCCTGCTCCTGACGATGGAGCCTCAGGAGGGGTCCAGGATCACGGAGCTCCGGAGTTACTTAACGCAAGGGACCCTGCCGGAGAAGGAGGAGGAAGCGGAGCGTGTGGCACGGCTAGCCACGGCATACTGCATCAAGGATGGAGAGCTCTACCGGAAGCGACCAAACGATGTATCCCTGCGCTGCATCTCCAGGGAGCAAGGAAAGGAACTGCTGGAAGATATACATGGCGGAGACTGTGGACATCATTCATCATCACGGACCCTCGTCGGCAAGGCGTTCCACAGTGGGTTTTATTGGCCCACCGCACTCAATGACGTCGTCGAACTGGTGAAGGCTTGTGAGGCCTGCCAGTTCCATGCCAAGCAGATCCATCAGCCGGCGGGAGGCCTGCAGACTATACCCCTTTTGTGGCCGTTCGCAGTCTGGGGGCTGGACATGCTGGGCCCGTTTCCTCGGGCGCTAGGGGGCTACCGCTACCTCTACGTTGCCGTGGACAAGTTCACCAAGTGGGCTGAAGTAGAGGTCGTCCGCACCATCCCTGCGGGTTCCGCGGTCAAGTTCACCAGGGGCATCGTGAGCCGGTTCGGGGTGCCGAACCGCATCATCACAGACAACGGTTCGCAGTTCACCAGTAACCTCTTCAAAACATACTGTTCTAACCTTGGAACGTAGATATGCTACGCTTCGGTGGCGCACCCCCGAAGCAACGGCCAGGTCGAGCGAGCCAACGCAGAGGTCCTGAGGGGCCTCAAGACCAGGACGTTCCAGAAGAAGCTGGAGGCCTGCGGCAGAGGTTGGTACGATGAGCTTCAGTCTGTGTTGTGGTCCATCCGCACCACCGCGACCAAGCCGACTGGAGAGACCCCATTCTTCCTGGTCTACGGAGCCGAAGCGGTCCTCCCTCACGAGGGCAGACGCCGCTCCGCACGGGTCCTGGCATTCGACGAGGCGCAGCAGGACGCCATGCGGGGGATGGACCTCGTGCTGGGGGAGGAACGTCGCCGAGAAGCCGCGCTGCGAGCGGCGAGGTACCAACAAGCACTGCGAGGATATCACTGCCGCAACATCCGCCCTAGAACTCACGAGGTAGGAGACCTCGTGCTCAGGCGGGTTCTCTCCAGGGAGGGACTGCACAAGCTCTCTCCCATGTGGGAGGGCCCGTTCAAGGTTGTTCATGTTTCCAGGCCTGGCTCCGCGCGCTTGGAGACTCAGGAGGGGTGCCGGTCCAGAACGCATGGAACATCCAGCACCTCCGGAGGTTCTACCCGTAAAAAGGCCCAGAGCCTGTGAAGAAGGCGAATGCCTGTGAAGATTACACTTTTTGGAAAAGGCCCAGAGCCTGTGAAGAGGGCGAATGCTTGTGAAGATTATCATTTTTGGAAAAGGCCCAGAGCCCGTGAAGAAGGCGAATGCCTGTGAAGATTATCCTTTTTGGAAACGACCCAGAGCCTGTGAAGAAGGCGAATGCCTCTGAAGATTATCCTTTTTGGAAAAGGCCCAGAGCTTGTGAAGAAGGCGAATGTCTGTGAAGCTGTCGCGTTTTGGAAAAGGCCTAGAGCCTGTGAAGAGGGCAAATGCCTGTGAAGCTTGCTTCCCCCAAGAAAGGCCCGGAGCCTGTGAAGAAGGCCAACGCCTGTGAAGCTCGCCGCCTGTGACACTCTCACGTAATAATGAGTTGGGGATGTACACGCCGCGGAGTCTCAGGAGCGCCGGCCTCAGGCCCTGGGGCTCCCTCCCACGCCCAGTGCCAGCACTTAGCTCCGCGCTGGTGAGAAGATGTCGAAGACTAGATTAGGTGCCGGACACGGCTTTTTCATTTGCTTTCCGCAGTTGGCTTGTTCATTCTCATTCGAAGTTTTGTTGAAGCTGTTACCGTCTTTGACTTGTGGTTCTTCGCCTTTTCACTCTCCTGCCTCGATTTCTCTTATGCAAGGCCTCACGAGGGGGGCAGCCAAGCGTCCTCGTGAGTGTTTCTGTCCTAGTCGTTCAAAGGTTTCGCGACCTGGGTCCATTACAGGAGCATCCCTCCAGTTCGTGCCCCACGGGCACCGCGACACGAACACAGGGCCTGGGTCGGTCGCCCCCCCCACGGCTGGGGCCGGGAACTATCCATGCGCGGGCACATAGCCGGGAGGCACGATAATGAAAGCAAAGCGATGACTAACAACAATAACCCAAACACGCCCCCGCGGGGCTCCACGCTACTGTCTTTTTACGCAGGAAAAAGGAAATGAAAGAGCAAATCAGGCGCAGCTCGCCTCACACCGGCCTGCAGGGAAGACTCGAGCCGCCTCCGGGGCTCCAGCAGACTCCCTCTCGCGCTTCACCGAGGCGCGACGGTAGGCAGACTTGCCACCACCTTCCAAGCAGGTACGGCGGCGTGGAGGCTGACCGCAGCCACTGCTAGAAGAGTCGCCGCCTGAAGAAGAACCGGTGAAGCTTGGGGAACCCTGAGCGCCGCCAATCACGCGAGCGCTGTCCTCTCCGTCATCGCCGGGGCTGGGCCCCCGGCCGCAGTCGTCGTCCTCAGGGCAGCACCCTGCACGGCGACCATCTACCCCAAACACCCTCATGTAGAGGGTGGCATCGCCATCAAATTTGAAGTGCAGGGTGCACCGACGGCTCAGGCAACGCGCGCGGGCAAACGTCTGCCAACCGCGGGTCAAGGCCAGGCTCCCAGCTGCGGAGACCTCCAGTGAAGCCCATGAGGCCCGGCTGCAGCAGCCGTCTGCCTGAAGCCAGAGGCCGCCCGGGGCGCCGGCCGGGAGCTCGCCGAGGAGGAAGCGAGGAAGTTGAAGCTGGGCGCTGGTCGGCTCCGCCGACCACACAACGAACTCCGCAGCACCTCTGCAGCGCAAAAGCGCGGCTTAGGGGGACGCACGACCAAAGTGCGCCCCTCGGCCGCAGCTGTCCGCCCGTCACCGTGCTGGAAACCATCTCCACGGCCGCGGGGAGCTGCCGTGGTGGCCACAGGATGTTTGCGAGGGCGCCCTCGGCCGCGCTTGGGCGGGGGAGAGGCAGGCTCAACCTGGTGAGCATTCTCCTTCTCTGCGGCCGAGAACCTCCTCGACGGAGCCATCGCAGCAAGACGGAGCAAGGACCGGGAAGAAGGAGAAGCAAGAAGAGATGGATTGGAAGGGCGCATGCCGTTCCGTATTTATGGCCGGCGAAGGCCAACCGCCGACCTCCATGATCGCAGGTAATCATGACCCGCTTTGCATGCAGGGACTTGTCCAATCCATGCAGTTGCCGAGGCGTCATGGGGAAGCGGAGACGCCCACGTCCAATCAACCGCCATGCGGCGCCCAACGCCGCAGGCTGTTAGGGCCCGTAGCGCTTCGCCCTTGCCCTTTCGCCTCCCTGCGCGGCCAAGTCCGGGCGCTCCTTGGGCCCGAAGGCTACTGTCGGCGTTCTGGGAACGGGGGTCCCCAGACTTGCCTGCCTGCGGCCTGCGGCGTGGCTCAAAGGGGGCCCAGCACGGCCCACCTTCATCAACACAGACCCAAGACCCTCGCGAGGGGCCAAGCCTCGCGGGGTGGACGACGCGGAGCTTCCTCAGGCACGGCATCATCAGGCTGGCTCGCGAGGAGGCGAAGAGTTCAAGGCGGGGTACCTCAGGAGGTGCCCGTGACGCAAGCCATGATGACCAAGGGCGCTAGGCGGGCGCCAGCCCGCGCAGTGTCCTCCTTTCCTCTTTGGTGCAAAGGGAGCAAGCACAGGCGAGAGCACCAAGCAAAGGCACCCGTTTCGGTGCAACGAGACCAAGACCAGCCCAACGACAGGGAGGAGGTTATTGTGGAGCCCAAGCCAGCGTCACCACCAGAGCCTTTGGCAGGCGAGGACCAACTTTAGTCAGGATAAGTGTACCAGATGTTCCCCTTCAAAATGGCCAATTGTTGGCGCCCTTCCCGCTCAATATTTGGGAAGAGGCCCAGGGCCTTTGCCTATAAATAGGACTACCCACCCCCAGAGAAGAGAGAAGATACAGAGAACAGAGAGAGAGAGAGAGAGAGAGAGAGAGAGAGAGAAGGGTGACTAAACTCCTCCTAGCAGTTCATCGCCCCAGCCAAGAACAGACCCTCGCGAGGCTGTTCTTCCTTGTATTGCTCATCATCACCAGCCCAAGAGGCAATCCACCACACCACACACTGGAGTAGGGTATTACAGCACAATGGTGGCCCGAACCAGTATAAACCCTGTGTCTCTTGTGTTGTTCTTTCCATAGCTTAGATCTTAGCGAGGCGGTGGGGTGCAGGTAGGTAGAAGGCGAAATCTCCGCGCGCACCCCATTGTTCGAACCTCAAGGGTCTGCCGGAACCCGAAATCCGACAAAGACCACCGTCTCTCCTCCCATCTTCCAAAGCTAGAACGGACCACTCAGAAGGACATCTATGGAGAGGATGCAACAGTTAGCCAGGTTGAAGGAGATCCTTAGTTTGTTTGACAATGAGTGGGAGATTTTGAGGACGGTGCGCTCCATGTTGCAATGTATGCGAAAGTGCAAGACGACGGTGATGAGGGCGACGATGTACATGTACTCCTCGGCGGCAGTCATGCCGCAGACCTCCGAGTTCATCGAGTATCTCCTCTGGGTGTTGGAGCAGACAGATTCTCCCGAGGCGACAGTCAGGCGGAGGTGGTGGGCGTACAGGTCAAAGGTCGAGCACCTAGAGGATAACGAATCGATCGAGTATGGTGTGCTGTTCGTGAGGGTGCAGAGCCAGCCGGTTCCACATGAGTATTCGTTCTCCCACCGCAAGAGGAGGCCGGATGGCGCGACGTCGCTTCCCCGCCGTTCTCCATGGTTCCCTCGATGCTCGCCTCGTTTCAACGGCGGCGGTAGGGTTTAAGGTAAGCGTCGCACTAACCTAATCTTCCACCTCCTCATGCTTACAATCAGTGTGGCAGCTACTGAAAATCATGCTTACAATCAGTCTCCGAGTACTACGCCAATCACCCTAAAATAGCTCTAGACCTTTGGTTCAAAGTCATCACACAGTGTACAAATAAAGAAAAATTGATTGGTGCTTCTTTCAGAAAAGAGTACTCCCTAGAAAACTGCCAATATAAGCTACTAGTATTTGGTTAGATGATTTGCTGCCGAGAAAGATCGGTCCACAGAGAGCGCCACACATCCCACTGGTGGTGGTGGATGCCAATGCGTGCATGCAGCATGGTTGGTGTCGGTAATTTTTACTTGGCACACCTCGCACTCTGCATATATGCCGGTTCCATACGTACATTTGTGCAGTTCCACCAAAATGCAGCTGAATAACCCTGTTTGCACAGATAATGAAAAAGCATGATTACATTATAGTGGCACTAGTTGATGAAACACACAAAATAAATAGAAGAAAATATTGCGATAGTATCATAGTATGCCATGCTGCGAGGGCGAGATGAGCCCTGTGATGCCTCATACGGTACGCCTCATACTGGACATCGTCCCAAGTCTCCCAGATACACCTTCTGCCAGTGATGAACATCAGTGTACAGCGGTAGTACAAGGAGGCGCCTTGAGACATTCAAATCTCTATTTTTGTACATATCAACTAATATTAAGCACCCCAGTTTGCAGAAACGCTTAAACATTAACAATGGGACTAGTTGATGAAACATACATTAACAAAGAGAAGCACTTTCTTTATCTACATTGGAAATGAAATGATAGAGATGACACTCGCTCTATTCTAACTGTATTATTGCTTCATTTTATCAGTGACACTAGGGTCGAGTAGGTGGCAAACGAGGTGTACCGTGCGTCGCAAGGATGGAGGCCGGGGGTGCTTAGACTGGGATGCTTGTCAGGACCCCGATGCCAAGTCACATAGATCTAGCCGATAACACCTCATATCACTTTGCGGCCTCACGCACGGTATTCCCACGGGTGTCGCCTTCACATGGCCCGGGACCGTTTGCACCTTTTGGCTCACGTATATGATAGTGTCGCTACCATCCATATGACAAAGAACCCGGGCCGACATGACTAGCCGTGAACCCAAAGTGGCACTAACTTACAGGGACAGGCATACATGAATCAACATCGAGCATGTCGGTCAGCAGCGTGCGAATCCGGGATGTAGCACTGGGCTAACAGGACTCCGGTGAACCGGGCTGTAGGAGGCTAGGCAGGACTCCGGATGACACCGCGTGACATTTCCCCGAAGGGACAGACACATGAACGAAGTGAATCACATGCCGGCCAGTCAAGTGTTCCAGAGCAGTAGTGCTGGGCTAGCAGGACTCTGGCGAACCGGGCTGTAGCGGACTACTATGGCTCATGGAAGCACAAGACTACATTTCCCCATAAGAGAGGCTACCAAGGATAAACAACTAGGTTGTCGGATCCCACACATACCAAGCATTTTAATCATGCACACAATATGCTCGATATGTGTAAATACAACCTGGCATCACAACATAACTCTACGACTCAAGTATTTATTCATTAGGCTCCGAGGAGTGAGATATTACAAACATGGGTCTCATGACCCAACATTCAGCTTAACTTGTCTGAGTACAGACAACTACAAATGAAGAAGGCTGAGAAGCCTGACTATCTACAAGACCCTGTCGAGGGCACAAGATCGTAGCTGAGGTAACAAGCTAAATGTCGAAGTCCACACGGAACTACTAGTGAGACTGACGTCTCTCTACAAAAACATAAAATAGGAAAACGTGAGTACAAATGTACCCAGCGAGACTTACACTAGAACTAGCTACATATGCATCAGTATCAACAAAGGGGGTGGTGGAGTTTGACTGTAGCAAGCCAGCTTTGACTCAGTGGCTATCCTAAACTATTACTGCAATTAACTCTTTTAAGGTGGCGCACCTACGAGAACTCCATCCATAGTACTCACGCTTATCTTGCGCATTTTAGAGTATCCACTTCAAGTTATCTATGAACTGTTATAGGCAACCCAGAAGTCCTTTTTCGTGGACATGACTATTCGAATAGATGATGTTAACCCTGCAGGGGTGTAGTTCTTCACACACGCTCTCGCCACTTACCACCATGTACACGTCGTGTATCTCGGCGACCTTCAAGCGGAAGCCTGGCGAGGGAGTCGGCCATGACCTGACTAATCACACAAGTCTCTAGTCCAGGTTTATCGCCTATTCGAGTTCCATCCGCAAGGAGATCCGGCCGGGGTGTCGCTCACGGCCCCAAATGATGTGTACAGGGTTCCAAGCCCACCAAACGGGCGGCGCTTGGTCTACCCGGCCATGGTGCCTAGTCTGTCCCAAGCCCACCTGTACTGGGTGCCACTTGGTAGACTACTAACACTACCTACAAACACCAGAAACTAGTTGCAACTCCTGGAGAGAGATCAAGTTGATTAATAATTCGAGAGGGGTCGAGTTACCGGAACCCAATGTGTGGTAGTAACTGTTCATGGATCACAAACACAAAACTCAGTTCCTGAGGACTGTATAAATGAGACAACCCACCATGTACTCCTACATGGCCTCTCACCGCTACCTTTACCAAATCGTGTTCACACACTTAGCTCTCAACAGTAGGACATGTTCACCACATTCCAATTCATCCCCGATGAATCAGACCTGACTCAAATCTAAGCAATAGCAGGCATGACAAACAAGCATGAATGAGTAGGCACATCAGGGCTCAAACAACTCCTACTCATGCTAGTGGGTTTCATCTATTTACTGTGGCAATGACAGGTCATGCAAAGGAAAGGGGTTCAACTACCGCAACATGTAACAGTTGAAACGTTGTTGTCCTAATGCAGTAAAAGAGAGCAGGAGCGAGAGACTGGGATTATATCGGAATGAACAAGGGGGTTTTGCTTGCCTGGAACTTCTGAAGATAGTATAGTTCTTCATCGGTGTCATCGATCTCATCGTCGGAACATACGTCTACCGAGGGGGAATAACCACCGGCAAACAAGAGGGAACATAATCAATGCAATGCAACAATATGATGCATGATCATGACGTGGCAATATGCTGTGATTTGAGCTAATGCAACTAACAACGAGTTAAATGAAGTTGGTTTGAATGCAAGATTCAAATTCAAACTCCATATGTGATTATTCAAATGCCATTTAATTGATTTGACCTGATCAGCAGGCATAATATGCTCAAACATGCATGACAATAGTACAGATGGATAGATTGGATTTTTCTGATAATTTTTCATATATAAATTATTTTATTCTGAGCTACGGTTGATTATATATGATTTTTAGAAGTTTTGGGCATTTTCTAAAAATAATAAATCATTTCTGTCTCACTAGTAGTTTCACTTGGACTTCGATGAGTAGCTTGTTACCTCAGCTACGATCTTGTACCCTTGGGAGGGTCTTATAGATAGTCAGGCTTCTCAGCTTTTTCTTTTGCAGTTGTATGTACTCACACATGTAATGCTTCCATTGCTTGTATGCTCTGAATGATGGGTCATGTGACCCCTGTTTGTATTTAATGCTATGTGGCTCTTCTGGGCCTTTATCTATATGAGTTTGCATTATGTTGTGATGCCATGTTGTACATCACATACTTGCATGTTATGCGTACGTGTTACGTGTATTGCTATGCGTGGGATCCGACAACCTAGTTGTCTATCCTTGGTAGCCCCTCTTATGGGGAAATGTAGTCTAGTGCTTCCACCAAGCCATGGTAGTCCTCTACAGCCCGGTTTAACGGAGTCCTGCTAGCCCAGCACTACTGCTCTGGAACACTTAGACTAGCCGGCATGTGATTCACTTCGTTCATGTGTCTGTCCCTTCGGGGAAATGTCACGCGGTGACATCCGGAGTCCTGCCTAGCCTGCTACAGCCCGGGTTCCCGGAGTCCTGTTAGCCCAGTTGCTACAGCCCGGATTCGCACGTTGTTGACCAACATGCTCGATGCTGTTTCATGTATGTCTGTCCCCGTAAGTTAGTGCCACTTTGGGTTCACGACTAGTCATGTCGGCCTGGGTTCTCTGTCATATGGATGCTAGCGACACTATCATATACGTGAGCCAAAAGGCGCAAACGGTCACGGCCATGGTAAGCGACACCCGTGGGAATACCGTGCGTGAGGCCGCAAAGTGATATGAGGTGTTTCATGCTAGATTAGTGTGACTTAGAATCGGGGTCCCGACAGCTTTAGTATCATAGTCAGGCTTCTCAGCCTTCTTCATTTGTAATTGTCTGTACTCAGACAAGTTAAGCTTCCGCATGTGCTTTGACTTGTATGCTCTGAATGTTGGGTCATGAGACCCATGTTTGTAATATCTCGCTCCTCGGAGCCTGATGAATAAATACTTGAGTCGTAGAGTTATGTTGCGATGGCATGTTGTATTTACACATATCGAGCATATTGTGTGCATGATTGAAATGCTTGGTATGTGTGGGATCCGACAACCTAGTTGTTTATCCTTGGTAGCCTCTCTTATGGGGAAATGTAGTCTTGTGCTTTCATGAGCCATAGTAGTCTGCTACATCTCGGTTCACTGGAGTCCTGCTAGCCCAGCACTACTGCTCCGGAACACTTGACTGATCGGCATGTGATTCACTTCGTTCCTGTGTCTGTCCCTTCGGGGAAATGTCACGCGGTGACATCCGGAGTCCTGCCTAGCCTGATACAGCCCGGTTCACCGGAGTCCTGTTAGCCCAGTGCTACAGCCCGGATTCGCATGCTGCTGACCGACATGCTTGATGTTGATTCATGTATGCCTGTCCCTATAAGTTAGTGCCACTTTGGGTTCACGACTAGTCATGTCGGCCCGGGTTCTCTATCATATGGATGCTAGCGACACTATCATATACGTGAGCCAAAAGGCGCAAACGGTCCCAGGCCATGGTAGGGCGACACCCGTGGGAATACCCTGCGTGAGGCCGCAAAGTGATATGAGGTGTTACCGGGTAGATCTGTGTGACTTGGAATCGGGGTCCTGACAGCTTTGGTATCAGAGCCTGACTTCCTGTAGGATTACCAAGCCAAACCGGTCGAAGTCGACTTTAGAAATGCTTTAGTTATATAAGGGAATCGATTGTGGAAGGGAACGTAAGGCTCATTTTACTCCTTATACCCTATGTCCTTCTTATCTGAGTCATCCTCTTCTCTTCTACAGGGATTAAGAACTAGGCCTTCTCATCTATCTATCAGGATGACGAGTTACTATGATAGAGACTTATAGGATTGATTGATTTAAGCCCCAGATCAGTTTCTACTACTTCCGTGTGTTGACCGTTGATCTCGGAACCTTGATATTGCGATGCTAAGTGGTTATGCCACCATTTTGCATGATGTCTCAAATATTTTTGAGCATTTACAGCCGTTATGTTGTCCGAGTCATCCCAGGTTTCTAAAATAGTCTGATGCAATTGCAAATCCCTTCTTTCCATTCCTGAAGTTTCTTTGGGCCAATTTAACCACAATAATTGCTGAGTTGAGGAATTATATTGCCTCGACATATATGTTGGAGTTATTATTACGACCCTAGGTGTCTTAGTAGATTGCCTAGTAAACTAGCCATGTTTTGTGTTCCCGGTGTGATGATTCTGGCCACCATTCTCGAAAGCATCCCGTGATGCCATTTAGTAGTAGGTATTCTATTCCTGGGTTCTTGAACATGAGATTCACCCTACTTACTTCATGTTGATATTTTTTGCTAGTTCCCTTAGGATATTAGTAACCTTTGCGATAGTCCTCGAAGTTCGTGGTACATCCTTCTTCCAATTACCATGAACCATTCCTGGCAGGATTTCTTTTGAACCAAAAGGTCACGTCCAGAGTGCTCTTGACGAGTTCTCGATTCTATGATGTGACTCTGCCAGTTCTACCTTCTTTTCATGGGTTATCCGGAAGAAATATGTTGAACTTGGTTCGACATACTAATCTATGCATCCACAACTCAGAAAGTTATATGTTCCTTTGAGTTGTCCCTCTCTTTAGTTGTATCATGATCTCCGTCTATCATTTGATAGTTAAGAGCATGTCTTGCATTCATGCTCATCGATACCTCTTATTCTTGTGGTCTGTCAAGCCATTCTATTCTGGAATGACTAGGAGAAACAAACTCCAGTACCTCATCCATATTTAGGATTGGGGCAAAGCAGTTGTATTCCGCAGGTCAAAATGCCAATCCATCTTTTGATTCTGTTCTACCCTAAAGTATTGCCCTCTTGATGTTAGGAATGTCATGAGAATTGCACCAACTCTTATGAATTCTTGATGAAGTGATACTTCTGGCCATCATCATTCGTTCCTCGGTTCCGTGTTGTTGCAACCGGAATACCGATAAGTGAACCGTGATGTGTGAAATCAATACTCCTAGCAACCCCGTTGCTTGGTGGTTAATGGACGATAATCTCATTCTTGGTGTGTTGATTATGGAATCATCATCCTAAGATTGATCATGCTACCTAGGCCATTTTCCTGGTGCACTTTTCGATCAATGAGTTAGGATAGTGTCACCCCTTTGCTTATTTGATCATATCGTCTCGCTCTGAAAAGCAAGATTGATCTCGATCTTAGTAACATGTCGGTGGTTCGTGATTTTCCGAATATCTTCTCGGAAGTATTTCCAGGTTGTCCCCTGACCGCTATGTTGAGCTCGTGATCATGTTGGTTTCTTGTAACCAACCCTTCTCCAGGAATCTGTGTTGCATACCCTTGAGCTAGTTGGTTGTAACGCCCTCGATGCGGCTATATCTCCCACGTGTCGAAGCACGACTTAGAGGCATAACCGCATTGAAAGCAATGTCGCAAGTGAGGTAATCTTCACACAACCCATGTAATACATAAGGGAAAGATATACATAGTTGGCTTACAATCGCCACTTCACACAAATACATGAATAAAACATTACATCATACAGTTACAATCAGGGCCCGACTACGGAGCCAAAATAAAAGAAGAAACCCCAAAAGCGACAAAGGTCCACGATCGACCCCAACTGGGCTCCACTACTGATCGACTAGAACGAAACAACACAAAGGACAAGATCTTCATCGAACTCCTCCTTGAGCTCGGGTGAGTCACCTGCACGGTCTCATCGGCACCTGCAAACTGGTTTTGGAAGTATCTGGTGAGTCACGAGGACTCAGCAATCTCGCACCCGCGAGATCAAGACTATTTAAGCTTATAGGTAGGGTAAAAAGGTATGAGGTGGAGCTGTAGCAAGCGACTAGCATATATGGTGGCTAACATACGCAAATGAGAGCGAGAAGAGACGGCAAAGCATGGTCGAACAACTATGATCAATAAGTGATCCTGAACTACTTACGTCAAGCATAACTCCAACAACCGTGTTCACTTCCCGGACCCCGCCGAGAAGAGACCATCACGGTTACACACGCGGTTGGCGTATTTTAATTAAAATCGACTTCGGGTTTTCTACAACCGGACGTTAACAAATTCCCATCTGCCACATAACCGCGGGCACGGCTTTCGAAAGATAATACCCTGCAGGGGTGTCCCAACTTAGCCCATGATAAGCTCTCGCGATCAACGAAGGATATTCCTTCTCCCCGGGAAGACCCGATCAGTCTCGGAATCCCGGCTACAAGACATTTCGACAGCAATAAAACAAGTCCAGCAAAACCGCCCGATGCGCCGACATCCTGACAGGAGCTGCACATATCTCGTTCTCAGGGCAACACCGGATGAGACAGTCTACGAGTAAAACCAGGCCTCGAGTTTCCCCGCGGTGGCCCCGCAGGCAGCTCAGTTCGGACAAACACTTAGACAAGCATTGGCTCGGGGGGGGGGGGGGCTAAATAAAGATGACCCTCGGGTTGATCAGACCCAAGGGAAAAGGGATAGGTGGTAGGCAAATGGTAAAACCAATGTTGGGCCTGCTGGAAAAGTCTTATTCAAAGCGAACTGTCAAGGGGGTCCCATAAATCACCCGACCGCGTTAGGGACGCAAAATCCGGGAACATAACACCGATATGACGGAAACTAGGGCGGCAAGAGTGGAACAAAACACCAGGCATAAGGCCGAGCCTTCCACCCTTTACCAAGTATATAGATGCATTAATTAGATAAAATATATTGTGATATCCCAACAAGTAAACATGTTCCAACAAGGAACAACATCTCCATGTTCCAACCAGGAACAAACTTCATCTTCACCTCCAACTAACAACGCTATAAGAGGCGCTGAGCAAAGCGGTAACATAGCCAAACAACGGTTTCCTACGACGAGGTGGGTTAGAGGCTTGGTTTAACAATATAGGAGGCAAGATAAGCAAGTGGTAGGTATCGCAGCATAGGCATAGCAAAAGAGCGAGCAATCTAGCAAGCAAAGATACAAGTGATTTCAAGGGTATGGTCATCTTGCCTGAAATCCCGCAAGGAAGAAGAACGAGTCCATGAAGAAGACAAACGGACGAAGTCGAACGAATCCTCACAACTCCGGAACGAAACCGAAGCTAACGAGAGAAGCAACCCGGAAAGAAACAAACAACATAGTAAACAACCATCACATAAACATGGCATGATGCACAATCAAGTATGATGCATGTCCGGTTAAATATGCATGGCATGGCAAAGTGCATCAAACAACGCTACAAATTAAGTGGAGCTCAATATGCAACGAGTTGCATATTGACGAAACACCACATAAATTATTTGTTCTCTCCCGTTTATGTACCCAACAATATTAAATGTTGTTAAACATGGCAAGAGGTGAAACTTAAGTAAGCTAACTATTTAGGCAAGTTTAAATGAGGCCGGAACAACAAACAACAATTCCGGAAAAACCTCATGTGCATATTTTAGATTTGGTACTGATCTGTCCTAACGCATATTTCAATGGTGTTAAACAGGAAAATAAAGTGCATCATGTTAAACTAGGCATTTTTCTACCCCATTTACATATATAATTTATTTAAATCCGAGCTACGGTTATTTAGTTATGAAATAAATCATTTTAACATGGCATTTAGCAAAATAAATGCAAACAACAATTTTAAGCATTTTAAATGTTGTTATCATGATGCGGATGACAATTTCAAGTTTTATGCATTTATTATGAAAATGTTGATAAGAGCATTAAGAAGCATTTGTCATCGTGGCGGAAAGAAAGTGTGCCACGGCAACGAATCCGAAAATGGTGCCACGGCAACATATCGGGTCCGGAACTCATGAAGATACCGGTGCAAAAGGAAACGTGACGGAAGCGAGTTAAGCAATATGGTGGGGTGTTCCCGGTTACCGGGTTCCCACGAGACGAAGGCATGGCAACGAGGAGAAACATGCAAGCGACAATTTCAGACACGGTGCAAACACGGGCATCTCATACAACATGCATTCGTTCGCGGGCGGTCGTCTCGGCGGAAATACCTTTGAAGCGTGCGTCTCGGAGCGGATCGAGTCGGTGCATAGTAGAGGAAGTAGACGTTCTCGGGACGGTCGTGGTTCACGTTTCGAAGAGGAAGTAGTTGTTCATGTTCCGTAGATGTTCAGGGTCACGACAAAGAACTTGACGTCCACGGGGTCTTCGCGGGTCGACGGTAGTGGTTCACGGTCGTAGATGAACTTGACGGATCCGAGCGCTCCGGGGTTCAACGTTGAACTTGGAGGGCCATCGATAGTCGTTAACGGTTCTTCAGCGCTGGTTGTGGTACACGTTCTGTAGATGTTCGGGCGGCGGTAGTGGTACACAGTGTCGAAGAGGTACTTGACGAATCCAGTGTCCGAGGTCGTCGCGGTACTTGCGGACTCGATCGGGGCAGCAAAACGTAGTCGAACATGGCGTGGTCTTGGACTTGGCCATGGTACAGTGGCTCCATGAACACAACAGGGCCAGATGGTGCAAGGCCATGGCAGCAACGGGTCAGAGCGCTTGACAGGAACCGTTCTCAATAGGTGCTCGCGGACAGGGGCGCTCAGGGCAGCGGTGTGCAGGACGCAGGTGGAGCGGGAGCAGAGAACTTGTCACAGCCGAGACAGGGGCGAACCGCGCGGTTGGTTGGTGGTAGCCGCGGCCATGGTGGTGGTCACCACGAAGCAGAAGAGGCCGGAACTGGGCGTTGGACGACACAGTTGGCGTCGGCCTTGACGTGCAGCAGGGGAGGCGGAGGTCCTGCTCGAAGAGGAGACCGGCTACGCGACGCGAGGGGACGCGAGCTCCAAGGCAGAGGGAGCGATGACGTGCCTGCTCCCCTGCTCGAGATCGAGCGAGGACGAGGGAAGCAGAGGAGGCTGGGCATCGGCGGGGCTTGAGACGGGGGCGACGACGTGGATCCGGCGGGGCGGAGCTTGGGGAGGTGACGCCATGGAGGACGCCGACGAGGGCGCGGTGCCGAATGGGTGCGGGCGCGCATGGAGAGGCTCGGGGCTCGAGGAGCTCCTCTCCTCGAGCGCTCGGGCGACGAGGGTGAGGCGAGAAGGAGGCGCGGGATCGAAAGGGAGAGAGAGATGGGGATCGGGACGAGCGAGGGAGAGGGGGGTCGAGCGAGGAGGAGAAGATGGCGCTCGGGAGGGAGATGGGGAACGGGAGGAGAGGATCGGGGCATCTAGGGTTAGGCGCGGCTAGGCTAGCTGCGCAAATGGGCATAGAGGCCGGCCCGGTAGAGAAGGAAGTGGCCAGAGGCCTGGCTGGGCTCTCTTCTCCCTCTCTCTTATTTCCTTTAAAAGAGAAAGTATTCGAGAGAAGAAAAGGAAGAAGGGTTAGGGAAAGGATTCGAGCATACGGATAATTTTCCCGGACTCACAAAAATAAGCTTGGTCCGCGAAAAATAGGAAAAGGCCAGATCGAACGATAAGAATTCAAACTCATTTGAATTTAATTCAAATAGGTTTGAACTAGGACTTGGTAAAAGGAAGGTCCAAAAATGTTGAGATTTTTGGTGAAGCTCCGGAAAATGACGAAAGGATTTATGGGTAGAGTTGGAGACCAAGAATTGAGATAATAAGGCATTGGGATTTATTTGCAAGTGTGTTATGATCAATTCCAAATAATGAAATATTTAATATAGCTCCCTAATAATAGTAGGAGACTTTGAATATGTTTTAAAGAGAAATCACCATGTGAAATCCCTCGATTTAAATAAATCAAAAAATCTATGCAATTTATTTAGTTGAGTTTTTAAAATTAATGATATGATGGCATGATGACATGATGCAATGCCAAAAATAAAAGGGCAGACATAAATGAAACACACGGCGAAACCCGGAATAGCTGGAAGGCAACTGAAGCTCCGGTCTTGGGGCGTTACAACACTCCACCACTACGAGAGGATCTCGTCCCGAGATCTAGAATGGCACCGGAGGGGAAAACGGAAGAGAAAGAGAAGAGGTAAAGCGAAGTTGCTTCTTTGACAAAAGAGTGAAACCAAAGAACCTTGAGAGGTTGAACAAAATGAAAGAACGAAAACAATGAAGATGAACAAAGTTGAAAACACTTTGTTAGGAAAGAGGAACATGGGATATGACGAGAACCCAGCGGTTTAGTGATAAGATAGATATTGAAACCACTCCGGTTAAAACAAGATAGGAAGGAATAAGAATGATATAATTTGGGCAGCACTCCGACTGGAAATGGAAGGGATTTTAACATGATCTTGACAAGATGAGAGGATACTTGTTGAAATTAACAACACACTGCCTCCGGAACAAATGAAAGAGTGGAATCAAGAGAACAGAGAAGAGAACAACAACTTCTATCACAAATGAATTTGAAAGAGCCTCCTTAAAAGAAGGATTGAACGGAATTGTTGGAAAACCAACGAAGAAAAGAACAAGCTAGTAGTGGGCTTATGACAAACATCTCGAAATGATGAGGTGACAACCGGCCACTAATGGAAACAAATGATTGGATTGATATCAACAAGGAGACGAGAAACTTATTTCACCGGGAGGACAAATGAAGAACTTGGGTCATTAATGAGCACCATAAATAGCAACAATCCTTAGGGAAGGCTTTAGGTGAAATATAACCCAAGATAACTCCAATGAAGAGATAGATTGGTTGAAAAGATCTCTTGAACGAAGAGAAAATGATGGATTTAAAAATCTCATTCTTAACAACATGTGAATCATAAGACATGACCTCAAATTATCAAGAATGACATAATACCACCTCAAAAGATAAGGACGAAAGAATTGCACTTTAAAATGCAAGATAAAGAATATTTGAGCTCCTCTGAAAAGAATCTCGATGAACACTTCGAGAAGGAATTAAATCCTTGATGATCCATCATGTAAAGCCTCCATGAAGAACTCCGGTAATAAAAAACATGATAGAAAGAAAAAGAAGTTGAAAACACAAGGTGAAGCCTTGCGATGATTTAGATGGAGCTTTGAAATGATATAATTGAAATAACCTGGAGCTCCGGAAAGAGAAAAAATGAACAAATGAGATCAAGAATTTTGATGAATCTCCGGAATAAGGAATTAATCACTTGGATGAAACAAGAACAAGAATTGTGTTATGCGTATCCTTCACCAATTTAGATTGATGACAAGCAACGGATTTGGCATACTACTTATTCTCGTAGAAAGGATTAAGAGAGATATAGCATAAACTTGGAACGGTATTCAACGAACCACCGGTAGGATTGAAACAACGAATAGATTGATATGATAACAAAGAAAGAGAACTCTTGAACGAACCACCGTAAGAATTGAAAATGAACGTAGAAAAGATAAGGAACCACCGTGAAGAATTAGCAAATGAACGAAGATGCTTGCTAGGATTTAGATACATGAGGACGAAGAGATCATGAACTGACTAGAGGGTATTTGAATGATGCACCGGTAAGATTTGGAGAACGATAGACGAAGCTGAGAATGAATAATTCTGAGATGAAAGGCTCCGGAGATTCAAACTGAAAAGACTCCTGAAATGCTCCGAATGGGTGAAAAGAATTCTCACAATCGAAAACAATTATGAGAGGATGGCAACAAGCTAGAACAATGAATATTGAAGAGAATGGAGCAAGATTTAAGGGTAACTCTTCTTCGGTCTTCAAATGCTGAGAATGATGATGAGAAACACCAAGAATTGTTGAGGAACTCCGGAATGAGAAATGGAAAAAGGTTGAACCAACGATGAAAAGAATTTGAAAGATCTTGGAGAAAGACATATGACTGATGAAAATTCATTCTTACGTCAGACTTTGAAAAGAATTAGAGAATAGCTTCGGGATGATTAGAAGAGTCAGGTAAGATCCTGGGAAAAGACCTGTGGGTTAGGCCCACTCAAAAGAAACACCGTTGAACGATTGCTTGAAAAGAGAGATTTCACCGGTTGAATTAAATGGCTTGAATGAGATAACAACCTCGAAATGGCTTGAATGGATTAGGAATGAAAACACGAATCTCCTGAGTCATCTTCAGCACTCCAGAACAAAAGAATAGCAAGAAGTGAACGATTAAGAGGTGCACCGGTACGAGAAAAACATTTGAAACGAGGAAAGGATATGATCAATAAAGCTTGAATTGAATCCACCGGAGAAGAAAAGAATGACGAATGATGAACTTGAAACTCCTGACCATCTTCATGATAATCACCGGATAAGAACAATGAAGGAAAGAATGGAGAAAGTTCCATCAATAAAAAGGATACTTGATTAAGAAATCTGCGTCCTTGAAGAAATAAGGGTGGGAGGGCGGGAAAACAAAGACAACTTGGAACGGATGAAGCAAACACCGTTGAGAAAACTTAGAATTGATCTCGCAAATGTTGAAATGATCGGATCCACTTGAAGAGGGACACACCGGTTGAAAAGGATTGACATGGCACTCTCAGTTATCATGAAGGATTGGTATCCACATAGGAATATGAGAACACCGCTTAGAATAAGGTATGGAATCAACACTTGAGATCGAAGCAACTCGAATACCACAAATAAAACAAAACAAAGGATTTGGCTTGCAAAATAAGCCGGAACAAACATATGATAGATCCCATATCGTATCATGTGCCTGTTGGAAAGATATCCTACGAGATACTTGAATTCCCACTTATAAACTCCCGAAACTTTCTGGTTATGCAATCAGGTGTTGGGGATACAGGGGACACAAAATATATATCACCCAAACTAACAATACCTAGATCCAGTTGTATCCATCCTTCAACACATAACCAAGAAACCTCCGAAAATCATCTACCTCAACCTTCGAAAAGCATCCGTTATACGAGTCATGGCAATACTCCCGCACTCGCCTTAGTACTGGGCTATCAGGGTTATCTCACCAACAACTGTACAAAAGAGTTTTTCGATGTCGGCGTACTAAACTCAGGTATTCCAGAACTGCAACGATGAAATTAGGACGACAACACCTCGGAGCTCAACTCCCCGGGACACCTCCACTAAAACCCCTGCTGACGGGAGGCAACCAAGACAATGTTGTCATCATAAAGCCATCGGAACGATTCTAAGATACCCGCGTGATCCTAAAATTTTTTTAGTGAAATTTGAGAAGAGAAGAGTCAAAACTCTACGCCAGGATGCCTTACCAGAGCGATGAGGAGACTGGGAAGTAAAAAGAATTCCTAAACTCTCCGATATATAATTCCTAAATGACTCAAAACATTTTTCTAGACACAACTCGGCCACTAAGAACGATCAATCAGTGGGGGCTCCTAAGGTCGGGGAAGGCTCTGATTACCAACTTGTAACACCCTCGATGCGGCTATATCTCCCACGTGTCGAAGCACGACTTAGAGGCATAACCGCATTGAAAGCAATGTCGCAAGTGAGGTAATCTTCACACAACCCACGTAATACATAAGGGAAAGAGATACATAGTTGGCTTACAATCGCCACTTCACACAAATACATGAATAAAACATTACATCATACAGTTACAATCAGGGCCCGACTACGGAGCCAAAATAAAAGAAGAAACCCCAAAAGCGACAAAGGTCCACGATCGACCCCAACTGGGCTCCACTACTGATCGACTAGAACGAAACAACACAAAGGACAAGATCTTCATCGAACTCCTCCTTGAGCTCGGGTGAGTCACCTGCACGGTCTCATCGGCACCTGCAAACTGGTTTTGGAAGTATCTGGTGAGTCACGAGGACTCAGCAATCTCGCACCCGCGAGATCAAGACTATTTAAGCTTATAGGTAGGGTAAAAAGGTATGAGGTGGAGCTGCAGCAAGCGACTAGCATATATGGTGGCTAACATACGCAAATGAGAGCGAGAAGAGACGGCAAAGCACGGTCGAACAACTATGATCAATAAGTGATCCTGAACTACTTACGTCAAGCATAACTCCAACAACCGTGTTCACTTCCCGGACCCCGCCGAGAAGAGACCATCACGGTTACACACGCGGTTGGCGTATTTTAATTAAAATCGACTTCGGGTTTTCTACAACCGGACGTTAATAAATTCCCATCTGCCACATAACCGCGGGCACGGCTTTCGAAAGATAATACCCTGCAGGGGTGTCCCAACTTAGCCCATGATAAGCTCTCGCGATCAACGAAGGATATTCCTTCTCCCCGGGAAGACCCGATCAGTCTCGGAATCCCGGCTACAAGACATTTCGACAGCAATAAAACAAGTCCAGCAAAACCGCCCGATGCGCCGACATCCTGATAGGAGTTGCACATATCTCGTTCTCAGGGCAACACCGGATGAGACAGGCTACGAGTAAAACCAGGCCTCGAGTTTCCCCGCGGTGGCCCCGCAGGCAGCTCAGTTCGGACCAACACTTAGACAAGCATTGGCTCGGGGGGGGGGGGCTAAATAAAGATGACCCTCGGGTTGATCAGACCCAAGGGAAAAGGGATAGGTGGTAGGCAAATGGTAAAACCAATGTTGGGCCTGCTGGAAAAGTCTTATTCAAAGCGAACTGTCAAGGGGGTCCCATAAATCACCCGACCGCGTTAGGGACGCAAAATCCGGGAACATAACACCGATATGACGGAAACTAGGGCGGCAAGAGTGGAACAAAACACCAGGCATAAGGCCGAGCCTTCCACCCTTTACCAAGTATATAGATGCATTAATTAGATAAAATATATTGTGATATCCCAACAAGTAAACATGTTCCAACAAGGAACAACATCTCCATGTTCCAACCAGGAACAAACTTCATCTTCACCTGCAACTATCAATGCTATAAGAGGGGCTGAGCAAAGCGGTAACATAGCCAAACAACGGTTTGCTACGACAAGGTGGGTTAGAGGCTTGGTTTAACAATATAGGAGGCATGATAAGCAAGTGGTAGGTATCGCAGCATAGGCACAGCAAAAGAGCGAGCAATCTAGCAAGCAAAGATAGAAGTGATTTCGAGGGTATGGTCATCTTGCCTGAAATCCCGCAAGGAAGAAGAACGAGTCCATGAAGAAGACAAACGGACGAAGTCGAACGAATCCTCACATCTCCAGAACGAAACCGAAGCTAACGAGAGAAGCAACCCGGAAAGAAACAAACAACATAGTAAACAACCATCACATAAACATGGCATGATGCACAATCAAGTATGATGCATGTCCGGTTAAATATGCATGGCATGGCAAAGTGCATCAAACAACGCTACAAATTAAGTGGAGCTCAATATGCAACGAGTTGCATATTGACGAAACACCACATAAATTATTTGTTCTCTCCCGTTTATGTACCCAACAATATTAAATGTTGTTAAACATGGCAAGAGGTGAAACTTAAGTAAGCTAACTATTTAGGCAAGTTTAAATGAGGCCGGAACAACAAACAACAATTCCGGAAAAACCTCATGTGCATATTTTAGATTTGGTACTGATCTGTCCTAACGCATATTTTAATGGTGTTAAACAGGAAAATAAAGTGCATCATGTGAAACTAGGCATTTTTCTACCCCATTTACATATATAATTTATTTAAATCCGAGCTATGGTTATTTAGTTATGAAATAAATCATTTTAACATGGCATTTAGCAAAATAAATGCAAACAACAATTTTAAGCATTTTAAATGTTGTTATCATGATGCGGATGACAATTTCAAGTTTTATGCAATTATTATGAAAATGTTGATAAGAGCATTAAGAAGCATTTGTCATCGTGGCGGAAAGAAAGTGTGCCACGGCAACGAATCCGAAAATGGTGCCACGGCAACATATCGGGTCCGGAACTCATGAAGATACCGGTGCAAAAGGAAACGTGACGGAAGCGAGTTAAGCAATATGGTGGGGTGTTCCCGGTTACCGGGTTCCCACGAGACGAAGGCATGGCAACGAGGAGAAACATGCAAGCGACAATTTCAGACACGGTGCAAACACGGGCATCTCATACAACATGCATTCGTTCGCGGGCGGTCGTCTCGGCGGAAATACCTTTGAAGCGTGCGTCTCGGAGCGGATCGAGTCGGTGCATAGTAGAGGAAGTAGACGTTCTCGGGACGGTCGTGGTTCACGTTTCGAAGAGGAAGTAGTTGTTCATGTTCCGTAGATGTTCAGGGTCACGACAAAGAACTTGACGTCCACGGGGTCTTCGCGGGTCGACGGTAGTGGTTCACGGTCGTAGATGAACTTGACGGATCCGAGCGCTCCGGGGTTCAACGTTGAACTTGGAGGGCCATCGATAGTCGTTAACGGTTCTTCAGCGCTGGTTGTGGTACACGTTCTGTAGATGTTCGGGCGGCGGTAGTGGTACACAGTGTCGAAGAGGTACTTGACGAATCCAGTGTCCGAGGTCGTCGCGGTACTTGCGGACTCGATCGGGGCAGCAAAACGTAGTCGAACTTGGCGTGGTCTTGGACTTGGCCATGGTACAGTGGCTCCATGAACACAACAGGGCCAGATGGTGCAAGGCCATGGCAGCAACGGGTCAGAGCGCTTGACAGGAACCGTTCTCAATAGGTGCTCGCGGACAGGGGCGCTCGGGGCAGCGGTGTGCAGGACGAAGGTGGAGCGGGAGCAGAGAACTTGTCACGGCCGAGACAGGGGCGAGCCGCGCGGTTGGTTGGTGGTAGCCGCGGCCATGGTGGTGGTCAGTACGAAGCAGAAGAGGCCGGAACTGGGCGTTGGACGACGCGGTCGGCGTCGGCCTTGACGTGCAGCAGGGGAGGCGGAGCTCCTGCTCGAAGAGGAGATCGGCTGCGCGATGCGAGGGGACGCGAGCTCCAAGGCAGAGGGAGCGATGACGTGCCTGCTCCCCTCCTCGAGATCGAGCGAGGACGAGGGAAGCAGAGGAGGCTGGGCATCGGCAGGGCTTGAGACGGGGGCGACGACGTGGATCCGGTGGGGCGGAGCTTGGGGAGGTGACGCCATGGAGGACGCCGACGAGGGCGCGGTGCCGAATGGGTGCGGGCGCGCATGGAGAGGCTCGGGGCTCGAGGAGCTCCTCTCCTCGAGCGCTCGGGCGACGAGGGTGAGGCGAGAAGGAGGCGCGGGATCGAAAGGGAGAGAGAGAGATGGGGATCGGGACGAGCGAGGGAGAGGGGGGTCGAGCGAGGAGGAGAAGATGGCGCTCGGGAGGGAGATGGGGAACGGGAGGAGAGGATCGGGGCATCTAGGGTTAGGCGCGGCTGGGCTAGCTGCGCAAATGGGCATAGAGGCCGGCCCGGTAGAGAAGGAAGTGGCCAGAGGCCTGGCTGGGCTCTCTTCTCCCTCTCTCTTATTTCCTTTAAAAGAGAAAGTATTCGAGAGAAGAAAAGGAAGAAGGGTTAGGGAAAGGATTCGAGCATACGGATAATTTTCCCGGACTCACAAAAATAAGCTTGGTCCGCGAAAAATAGGAAAAGGCCAGATCGAACGATAATAATTCAAACTCATTTGAATTTAATTCAAATAGGTTTGAACTAGGACTTGGTAAAAGGAAGGTCCAAAAATGTTGAGATTTTTGGTGAAGCTCCGGAAAATGACGAAAGGATTTATGGGTAGAGTTGGAGACCAAGAATTGAGATAACAAGGCATTGGGATTTATTTGCAAGTGTGTTATGATCAATTCCAAATAATGAAATATTTAATATAGCTCCCTAATAATAGTAGGAGACTTTGAATATGTTTTAAAGAGAAATCACATGTGAAATCCCTCGATTTAAATAGATCAACAAATCTATGCAATTTATTTAGTTGAGTTTTTAAAATTAATGATATGATGGCATGATGACATGATGCAATGCCAAAAATAAAAGGGCAGACACAAATGAAACACACGGCGAAACCCGGAATAGCTGGAAGGCAACTGAAGCTCCGGTCTTGGGGCGTTACATTGGTTAAGCTAGACAACATCTTGGAGAGTTGGAAGATAAAAGCTTGTCCGACCTATCTCATCCCTAAGGGATATCTTGTATCTGTGTTGAAGAAAGATGGTATTTTCATCGATTGATCCTCGTGATCAGTTAATGGACCTATCATCTTATCCAAACTTTGATTTGAGTGTGGGCTATCGTCAGATCAAATTAGAACCAACAATATTCGTAATGTTGTCTTACTCGTGGTTGATTCCTCGAGCATACACCATTATATCCTTTGGGTCTGACCAATGCTATCGCTTTGTTCACATAGTTGTGGAATTCCATCTTCATGGAAATCTGGATGACCTGTTGTTGAGCCCATCAGCAATATTTTCATCTTATCCATGATTCATGTTGGACAGCTATTGTCGGTGTACAAAAAGGGGGGGGGGTACACTTTTTGTACCCCTATGACTGTGCACGGGCAGTCTGAGCCACGGGCGCCGCGGCACCAAGCCCGGCAAGGGAGGTAGAACCGAGGTGAGGCCAAAGTCAAAGAGGAGCAGGACGACGACAAGACCACAAAGAGCAAAGGGGACGAAGCGGGCCCCCCCCTCCCCGGCAAGATCCTTGCTGGGAGGTGGTTTTTGCCAACCCGGCAAGACACTTGCCGTGGCAGCTCGCCCCTCGCCTAAGGAGCGGGTCACCCTTGAGTCCACTGCCCCCATGGGTCAAGGATTCGGGAGGCATCCCCGTGGTGATATGCAGATATTTGTGAAGACATTCAAGACCAGATGCACACTTTAGAAGATGATGATCCTTGGCGGGATCCTAGCCAAGGAAAACCACAAGGCCCCCGGCAAGAGCCTTGCCGGGGATGATAGCAGACGCCACGGCGAGACCCTTGTCAGGACCCCGGCAAGACCCTTGCCGGGGCCGCGGCAAGGCCCTTGCCAAGGACACCCGCGGGGCTACCATCGGACCCACGCCAGTCACACCTCCACCACCGTTCGCATGCGGCTGCCGACCCAACCAGCTGGGCAGGCACCTGCGTGGCGGCATGCAGATCCTCGTGGAGACCCACCGCTGCGCCACCTCAGCTGCTTGCCCGCCTACATGGCATCGCCTGGAGACCGAAGATGCCGTTCCAGTGAGTAACTCCTGGAACATCAAGCATCTTCGCAAGTTTTACCCATAAGGCGCGGCTTGTCGGGCTTCCCGGCAAGCCACCTTTTGTACAAGCATTGCCGTTGATGCATGTAACCCTTTGTACAAAGACAGGCGCAGACCCTGAGCATAAATAAAGCGTTCGCGCCCTAAGTTATAGCATGCATGCTAGATCGAGTCTCGTCCTTGGTTAGGGTTGATAGTGCTTAGCGGCGGCTAACCCCTAGCTTAGAGGTCGAGTGTGCGTCTCTTTTCCGTTCTTTTGTCTCCTTTGGTTCGCAGAGCTCGGACATCCTTGCCGGATCACTTGAGGATAAAAAAAGATGGGGAAGAAGAGGGACGGACCAGCATCCGGACCCCGGCAAGCCAGTGTTGCCGGGAACTGCAAGTACAAAGATTCACCCACGGCGAACTAGAGTTGCTGGGGGCTGCAATCTCAGATAAGTTTTTCATCCCCTATCATGCATTCTCTTATGGACTGAGGTATGCGAAACCTCGTTTCTTCCTAAAGGTACCGTGCTCCCCTAACTCTAGGCCCTAGGGCTCGTTCCTGGGGCCAAGTTTGGTCGTAGTCGCGGCAGCAAAGGGACGAAACGAGGAGCCTGAACCCGCCTCATCCCTGCCTCCACCGAAAGCGTGAGAAAGGTCGAGCGACGTGGGAAGACGGCAGGGCCTGCTGCCGGGCAAAGAAGTGTCTATCTTAAAGATATCAAGGATTTGCTCCTTGATGTGGGTTCCACCCGCAAGACAAGTGACCCGGCAAGCATCCCCTTTTTCATTAAAAACATTCCACTCAGGTATAGTTCATGGAGAATGAAAAACATGAACGATGGGATTACAAGCTTTAAATTCAGCTAAGGCCCGAGGGCTTACAAACTAAAAAGAGATAAGGTGCTCGTAATCCTTTTCTTGTCCTTCTCTTCAGGAGGTAGGTCAAGGAGGCGAGAAGGGCAAAAGGGGCGCCTAGGCGAGCTACGGGTGGCAGAAGACACCAAGAGGACATCTCGGTGGTCGTCCGAAGGCTGGATGGTGATGGCAGCGCCGGAGGTAGAGCTCGAAGATGAGGCGGTAGGACGTCAGCACGTGTCGAAGGCGTCGTGCCCACGTACTACGAGTTGACGGCCTTGCCGCCCGCCCTCTTCCTCTTCCGCAGCCTCCCTACGCCAGCCGCCCAAGGAGACGACCCCGAGAAGTTCAAGGAGACGGCGACACGGATGATGGGATCGCCGGTGCCGCATGGAGCGACGCCCGACACCTAGTCGGACCCGTCATACTGCCGCCCGCTACCCTCGTCGTCGCTGCCGCTGTCCTCCTCGTCACTCTCGCTCGAGGAGGAGTCTTCGCTATCAGAGGAGCTCTCCACGCAACAACTTGCCCGAGTCCCGAAGCACCCGAAGACCTTGATGGAGAGGAGACCGCCCTCCATCAGCTTAAAATGGAGGGTGAGCCCCTCCGTCAGATGGTGGATACGGGCGAACGTCTTCCACCCTCGACCAAGATACATCACATTAGGGGCTGGGAAGTCGACGCGGACTCGCGTACCGCTGATTCCACAGCCCCTCATGTGTAGCCTCAGTGTCTCGTGCGGGTCCAACTCCATCTCACTCGCAAATGGAGTCGGGAGACGAAGACGACGGCGAGGCGGCCGCCGCAGCCTGACAAAGAACTCACAAGGGTCGTCCCCAACGTGGCCCTCCATGGGGAGATGAACTGCTGGCGGAGGCAAAACCGGCGCGCCGCCCGTCCTCCTCTCCCCGAGCGCCTCGGCCTCGCCCACGGCCTCGCCCTCTCCCCCTTCCCCTCGTGGCTGGCTCGGCCACCGCAGGTGCCGGAGAAGGAGGAACGCGTTGTCGAGCGGCAACCCTCGTCGCCACCGCTGAAGGACCAGGGTTCCGTTTCTCCATGGCGAATGAGAGGGAGGGGAGCAGAAGCTGAAGGAAAGAGGAGATGAAAGAATGCGGGCCGCCGTCCTCCCCCTCCCACTCCTTATAAAGGAACAGGGTGGGGGCTCGGCCTCCCCGCTCAGCCAAGAAAAACGCAGAGGGCGCAGGGAACTGGGACCGACCCGCTGCCTCGGCCCGCGACGGCCCGGTTTCCCGCCTCCACCATTCGCCACCCCAAGCGCATGGAAGCCGCGCGGCAGGCGTGCAGAACCGAGGCGACGGATGAGGCGACCTCTCCCCACCCCGTGATCGTGGGGAGTGGACGCCTCGAAGACCACGCCTCGGCCCCGTCCAGTAAATGGACCGCGCCTCCACGCCTCCCTCCTTTTATGGGGAAGGCGCGAACCGCCTCCTTTACAATGACGTGACGCATGCATGCGGAGCTCAGCCCCACGCACGCCACCCACGTCACGCCCGCCTCCCCATGCCGCGCCACGCGCGGGAAGCATGGGAGGCGCAATGCGCGAAGAAACTTACCACGGTAAAAACCGCCCTGCCTGCCCGCGCACCGTTCTTGGGCCTGGCCCAACAACGCGTAGCGCTCATGTGTGGCCTAGGCCCGGGGGCTCCTGTCGGTGTACAAAAAGGGGGGTACACTTTTTGTACCCCTATGACTGTGCACGGGCAGTTTGAGCCACGGGCGCCGCTGCACCAAGCCCGGCAAGGGAGGTAGAACCGAGGTGAGGCCAAAGTCAAAGAGGAGCAGGACGACGCCAAGAACACAAAGAGCAAAGGGGACGAAGCGGGCCCCCCCTCCCCGGCAAGATCCTTGCTGGGAGGTGGTTTTTGCCAACCCGGCAAGACACTTGCCGTGGCAGCTCGCCCCTCGCCTAAGGAGCGGGTCACCCTTGAGTCCACTGCCCCCATGGGTCAAGGATTCGGGAGGCATCCCCGTGGTGATATGCAGATATTTGTGAAGACATTCAAGACCAGATGCACACTTTAGAAGATGATGATCCTTGGCGGGATCCTAGCCAAGGAAAACCACAAGGCCCCCGGCAAGAGCCTTGCCGGGGATGATAGCAGACGCCACGACGAGACCCTTGTCAGGACCCCGGCAAGACCCTTGCCGGGGCCGCGGCAAGGCCCTTGCCAAGGACACCCGCGGGGCTAGCATCGGACCCACGCCAGTCACACCTCCACCACCGTTCGCATGCGGCTGCCGACCCAACCAGCTGGGCAGGCACCTGCGTGGCGGCATGAAGATCCTCGTGGAGACCCACCGCTGCGCCACCTCAGCTGCTTGCCCGCCTACATTGCATCGCAGGCACCGCTGGCCAGGGCGCGTGTCGATGCGGGAGAGGGCGGCCACAGATGAGACGGGGCACTCCCCCGCCCCCGATAAAGCAGGGACACCTAAGCAAAGGCGCATTTAATGTGCCTTGTCATGTAATGCGAGGGATAACCTCACACCATTGTACCCTTTCCACCTCCTGTGTGCCACTGTGGCAGCCCCTTTTCCTATAAAAGGAGGCCCCAGGCGACCAGGGGGAGGATTCGGCTTTTTGGAGCTCCTCACGCCCCATAGCTAGCTCAAGAACACAAGCATATAATCCACCAAAGCAGGAGTAGGGTTTTACGCATCTTCGCGGCCCGAACCTGGATAAAGGAATCGTGTATTGCCTGCTCGATCCACTCTTCTCACGACCCCCGTGCCCTGCAACCATAGAAAGGGATCCTCGTGATCCCATAGGTGTCGTTTCCCACCAACAACTATGTTAGTGTTGGAAACTTTTATAAGCATTATTTTCATGTCCCGTTCATGAAGCATATGTTGGATGAAAGAAGTGACTTTCTCTAATTCATGTGCATTTGATGCAAGTTGCCACCATGAACTCGAGAAAGTTTGTTTTTGCCTCCTCTGGAACCATCCCAAGTTAGTCATGCACATGCAAAGTGCTCTATGGTTTGATAGGTTGGCCGCCTCCACTCCATATGTGTTCCTAGCACACCAAGCCACCGACTGGTTTGTTCGAGGAAAAGGAGTTGCTGTGCGAATACTAGTTCATGCACAAGATTCCAATATCCTCGAAGATGGTTCCCCACCTGAACTCGGTAGTGTTTTATTATAAGACTACTACGTGATCATGCTTGTCTGGGACAGGGTGTTCACATGTATGTAGCAGAACCAGCTCATGTTTTGGAGCTTGCTATCGTAGTTCATTTCCCGAGAATCTCGCAACATCATCTCGTCGGTTTGTCTTCCAAACTTTCCTCCCCAGACATGTTGTTTGAAATATCCCGTTACCAACCAGAACTGAATCTCAGGCAGATATGATGGTTGGGTCATTCCCAGTATTTGCATTTTGTTCCCAGCTTGCACCCGTCATTGTGTTAGTCTACCATGGGTCCCACCCATTTCCGATGATAAGCAGAAATCATCCATCGGGTTGTCTTCAACAAGGTAATCCACATCATCCATTCGAACTCCACCAAACGATCGATTGTGATTGCCTTAGGCTGGTATAAAGGGTTTCAATGATCTATGTACCAAAAGTAATTCTTTTCGCCACTTAGGGGAATAATTCCATGAGTCACCTTTCCCGAGGTGCCCCGTTATGGAATCATGGCAATTTTTCCTCGCTACTTTGACACCCTCGTCAAATTGTTTCTTCCGTCCCTCCTGATGCATATTTTGCCTCTCAGCTCCAGAGATGTTTCTATGTCTCATTCCATGCGTTGATCTTGTGATTATTAAGATGATCCTAAGTTGCTCTAACCTCAGGAAGATCGATTCTTCTTAAATTCTCCCTTTCTACTATTGTCATGTTGGATGTAGTTCTCAAAGCAAGACGTCGAGATCAAGGTGATGCAATGAATCAACATCCTTGAGAAAGACATCTGGACCGTGAAGATTATGTTAGTTTGCGTTCCCCCTTCATCTTGCCCTACGCTTGAATCTCGGGACGAGATTCTTGTTTAGTGGGGGTGAGTTGTCATAGCCCCAGTTCTGGCCTTGCCTGACTTGCATTACCCTCCATGCATCCTGTCTAATTTTTATGGAACTTTGAAATGGGGGCTTATAAACCCTAGCAGCAAATCAAATTCAACTAGGGTCCACATAAAATCATTTTCACTGAACCCAAAATGCCCTTCTAAAATGTTCATCATATTTGCCTTGGTCCAGAACCTCTGACAAAAATGGTGCACATTTTACTAGGACAACAGAGGGTCACTGAATTAAATCATATAATACTTGCATTTGGGCATTTAAATGCTATAGAATATTTTAAATGCCCAAATATTCATGAACTGAAATGTTTACTGTAGGATATATCCCCAACAGTGTTCATGAGCAGTTTCATGTATTTTGGGATTATTTTAATATTTTAAATAAAGCCACAAAGTTGCAGAATAATAAAAAACAGGACATAATAAAAAGAAAGGAACTTACCTGGCAAAGCCCACCTGGCCTGGTACTGTAGCAGCCCAGCTGGGCAAAGCCAGCCCACCCCACCAGGGGCTCCTCCCTGTCGTCTTCCACCTCCTGCCAGCGGGCAGGAGGGCGTGTGGCCGCCGTGCGCGCACACGCGCCCCGGCCACCTCCTGCTTGCCGCCTCCCGCTGGAGGCACCCGAGGGCGCCACACACTCCCTGGACCCCTTGCACCTCTCCCCTTTCAGTTAGTTCAACGTTTCTTCATCGTCATGGCGCCCAAGAAGAAGACGACGGTGGCGGTTGGCCCGTCGGACGCCGGGCATCCCGTCCCGACGCGGGCGAGCAGCGGACCGGTCGCCGAAAGGACCCGTGGCGCTGCTCGCGAACACCAACACCGTCCCAGCGGCCGGAGTTTGGGAGGCGGCGATGTTCGTGCGCCCGGTAACGGACAGCACGCCGCCAAATCCAAAGACGGAGCCGGGCCCTCTGCAGGTGGCGCGGGACCTTCTGAGGTCGCTGCTGCCCCGCCCACTGGCGGCGCGAGGGCCTCCAGGACTCCCACTCCGGCGCCGATGGTGCGTTCCTCTCAAGCGGCACGCGACGAGCAGCGTGATCGCCCTAAAGACCCCGGGCGTCGCCGCGGGAAAAGCCCCGAGCGCCATTCCCGGGATGTAGAAGGCCTGCCCGCTCGCCGAGGCGCCGGTGAAGGCGGCGTGCGACCGCGCGGTCGTGATGGAGCTCCTTCTTACATGGTCAGAAGTCGAAGCGCGTCGCGATCCGTGCAGGTTTCGCTGCCACCAACACCAGCAGAAGCCTTGGCGCGCGCGCAGTTGCTCCTCGACTTTCCTCCCAGTACGGGGAAACTCGAAGAATGGAGAGCCACCATCCGAAGCCTTGTTGCGGTGGACAACAAAGATGAGCCGACCCCGACGGAGCCCCCGGGTCGACGTTCCGACAGAGTCCCGCGTACCAGTGGCAGGAAGGCTGGCGGCGCCGCGACCACCGTGCACTCGCCTCCTCCTCGCCCGGTGCCACGGACGCCTGCCCATCGCGACGTCGCGGGCGACGAAATCTCGATAGCGTCGTCCGACCCGCGGACCCACCAGGACCAACGCCAGGTCCTTCGGGATCGGGAACATGAAGACGCTCGGACCACCATCAAGTGCCGGCGCGGAGCGCGCCACCAGTCAGATAAGCGAGCGGGGCCTGCTGTGGACCACCCAGCACCGGAAAGCCCTGGGGGCCTGCCTTACGAGGTAGGCTGCCCGGCTTTTACCCGTGAGCTGCGGCAGTTCCAGTGGCCCACTCACCGCACTTTCAAACCTGACGTGGGCGAGAAGTACGGTGGCAAGACCCACCCATCCGAGTTCCTCAGCATCTACACCATCGCGATGCAGGCTGCCGGAGCTCGTGACGATAAGGTTCTTGCAAATTACTTCCCGTTGGCTCTTAAACCCAACGCCATGTCCTGGTTGATGCACTTGTCGGTAGACTCCATCTCCTCCTGGTTGGATTTGTGCCATGAATTCGTGGGCGCCTTCACTGGCGGTCATCAAGCTCACGGCCAAGCAAGTGATCTCCATGTCATTCCCCAGATGGGAGGCGAGAGTCTCCGCAAGTACATACAGAGGTTCAGCTAGGTGCAGTACAATATTCCAGATGTTCACCCCGCCGCCATCATCAGCGCGTTCCATCAGAACGTTTGGAACCGCAAGATGCGCGAAGAGCTGGCAATGAACAAGGTGAAAGATGTCGCGGAGCTCTATGTTCTCGCGGACAAATGTGCCCGGGCTGAAGAAGGGAGGAAGTACCCCGGCGAAGATGCCGGCGTGGAAACCGACTCCTCTGAAGAGGACACCGCCGCCCCGGCGAAGAAAGGCCGGCGCCGCAACAGGAAGCGCAAAGGGAAAGCTGTGCTTGCCGTCGAGGGGTCTGACGACACCGGCTCCACCAAGAAGACCAAGGCAGGTGACCCCGGCAAGGAAATTGCCGGATGTGTCGCCTGCCAGGCCTTGGCGGCTGCCGAGAAGCCAGGCAACTCCGACAAGCGATACTGCAAGATCCATCGCACCAAAGGCCATGCTCTCCAAGACCGCCGACAGGTTGAGCTCCTCGCTGAGAAGCAAAGGGCTGAATACGAGAGGCGGGACAAGGAGAAGGGCCAAGACGGTGCTGAGGGATCCGGCAAGAAACACGATGGCCAGGCGGGCCGTCGCGGCAAGTATAAGCAACAAGAAAGGCCCGCTCGGGGCCGTGACAGAAAGCCAGAAGATGACGATCACGAAGAGGACGATGAGTCCGGCGACCAAGAGTTCCGGAAAGCTACAAAGGCCATGTGCGTTGACGGCGGCACTTCGCTGCATCCCTCTCGGCGCCGGCTTAAACAGTGGGTGCGAGAGATTACAGCAGCAGAGCCGTCGTTTGATGCCCAAAGGCCACTGAAGTGGTCCAGCACACCTATCATTTTTGACTCTGAGGATCACCCTGATCGCACTACTACGGTCGGGTGCTTGCCGTTGTTGGTTTCACCGACGATAAGCAACCTCAGGGTGACAAAAATGTTAGTAGATGGCGGGGCCGGTCTGAACTTGGTCTCGCCTGCCGTGGTCGAGAAGCTGCAGATCCCCAATGGAGACCTCGAAGAAACGGGCACGTTTCAGGGGGTCAGCCCGGGGAGAAGCCAACCCAAGGAAAATGTCACGTTGCCCGTAACTTTCGGGAGCGACTTGAACTTCAGGACGGAGAGGATTGTGTTTGATGTTGCCAAGATCCCCTTGCCCTACAACGGGATCCTTGGCCGCCCGGCGCTGGCCAAGTTCATGGCGGCGTCGCACTACGCCTACAATACCCTGAAGATGCCAGGGCCCGTGACGGTCATCACCATCTCCTCCGACACGAAGGATGCGCTGATTTGTGCTAACCAAGTGTACCAGCAAGCAGTCGCAGCAGCTGCCGCCGCTAGGGCACTTGCTCCTGCTGCCGGGACCCCGGGGGGGGAAAAAGAAGAAGAAGGCCGGTGAGACCTCGGACACCCACTCCGGCAAGCGCACCTCTTCGGAGTGTAGCGCTGTCGTCGAGTACGTGCCAGAGAGCTCTGCCGGAGGAAGCAAGAGGTCCAGGGCCACGCCGCCAGGAACCAAGAAGGTTTCCGTCAACGAGGACGGCACGGGAGGAGCTTTCACCATAAGCTCCACCCTTGACGACAAATAGGAAGACGCGCTCGTCACCTTCCTGCGGGCGAATGTCGATGTGTTTGCATGGCTAGCTTCCGACATCCCCGGCGTTCCCAGGGAGTTGATTGAGCACCACCTTGCTGTCTGTCCTCATGCGTGGCCCGTCAAGCAGAAGGTCGGAAAGCAAGCTTTGGAACGACAAGAGTTCATCATAGAAGAAATCCGGAAACTGGAGGCAACAGGTTTGGTAAGAGGAGTGCTCCATCCGACGTGGTTGGCCAATCCGGTCATAGTGCGCAAGGCGAATGGGAAGTGGAGGCTGTGTATTGATTCCACAGATATCAATAAGGCTTGTCCTAAAGACCCCTTCCCGTTGCCGCTATCGGCGTTCTGGGAACGGGGGTCCCCAGACTTGCCTGCCTACGGCCTGCGGCGTGGCTCAAATGGGGGCCAGCATGGCCCATCTTCATCAACTCAAGACTCAAGACCCTCGCGAGGGGCCAAGCCTCGCGGGGCGGACGACACGCCGCTTCCTCAGGCGCGGCCTCCTCAGGCTGGCTCATGAGTAGGCGGAGAGATCAAGGCGTGGTACCTCACGAGGTGCCCATGATGCAAGCCATGACGATCGAGGGTGCCAGGCGGGCGCCAGCCCGCGCAGCGTTCCCCTTTCCTCTTTGGTGCAAAGGGGGCAAGCGCTGGCGAGGGGATCAAGCAAAGGCACCCATTTCGGTGCAACAAGACCAAGACCAGTCCAATGGTGGGAAGGAGGTCACCATGGAGCCCAGAACGGCGTCAACACAGGGCCTTTGGCAGGCGAAGACCAACTTTTGCCAGGATAAGTGTACCAGATGTTCCCCTTCAAATTGGCCAATTGTTGGCGCCCTTCCCGCTCAAATATTTGGGAAGAGGCCCAGGGCCTTTGCCTATAAATAGGACTAGCCACCCCCAGGGGTAAGGGGGTCGGGACATCATCAAGAAACCAGCTGGAACGCAACATCCACGAACGGAGCTAGCAACACACCCAGAGAGAGAGAAGGACGATTGAACTCCCCCAGCAGTTCATCCCCCTAGCCAAGAACAGACCCTCGCGAGCCTGTTCTTCCTTGTACTGTTCATCCTCATCATCCCAAGAGGCAATCCACCCACCACAAACTAGTGTAGGGTATTGCACCGCAATGGTGGCCCGAACTAGTATAAACCCTGTGTCTCTTGTGCTGTTCATTCTGTAGTTTAGATCCTTGCGAGACGGAGAGGTAGAGGGCATAATCTCCGCGCGCACCCCAGAGTTCGAACCTTAAGGGTCTGCCGAACCCGTGATCCGACATTTGGCGCGCCAGGTAGGGGTGCGCCGGAATCTTCCTTCCACCGCTCCGTCCTCCTCCGGTTGCCGCATCCATGTACGGCGCCCATCGAGCTCGCGTCGCGCCAGCGGCCCTCGCCGGTGGGCTTTCTCGCCATCCCCCGTCGCCCGCCGTCAAAACCACCACCGGCCCGGCGGGAAACGAGCGACAAGCACCACCCCGGCATCCGCCTATGCGACAGGGCGACCGCATCGCGACATCGACGCATCCGGTCGTTGCGGCCCTCCTGGGCGGCTCGCAGGCGCCGCCCACGAGCCGCCACGTCAAGTCGTTTGCCCGCCGGATCAGCGTCGTTTCCGCACGGCAGGGGGCTCCCCCGGATCGGGCGGCGCGCGAGGTCGGTATGACCTTCAGCTTGGAGGACCACCCCGCTAACTTGGCCGACTCGGGCGCGCTCCCCCTGTTGTGCACCCCCACCATCTGCCAGGTGGCCGTCACCAGAACCCTCGTGGACGGCGGCGCGGGCCTTAGTGTGCTTTCGGTTGAGACCTTCAACCTTCTCTGCATACCCCGGGAGCGGCTGCAACCCAGCCGACCTTTCTTGGGCGTCGGGGGCGGATCATCCGACTCCTTGGGACAGATCCGGCTCCCAGTAACCTTCGGCACCTAAAACAACTTCCGCACGGAGATGGTCGACTTCGACATCGCCCCCATCAGCCTCCCTTACAACGCCATCCTCGGCTACCCGTCACTGGCTCAGTTCATGGCCGCCACGCACCCGGCGTACAACCTCATGAAGATGCCCGGGAGCAATGATACCCTCACCATGCACGGAGACACCGGGGACGCCCTGCGAGTACTCAAGCTCGCCTTCAAGACGGCGGCATCGGCACAGCCCGCCGACGCGGGGACCCCTGAGCCCAAGGGGGCTGCGCCCACCAAGAAGAAGTAGTTGTTCACCCAGGACAAGGCAGAAACGAAGCAGATACCCGTCGACAAGGACGGGTCCTCTAGTGCCACTTTCACCATAGGCGCCAACCTTGAGCCCGAGCAGGAGGAGGCCTTGGTCAGGTTCCTGCGCGCAAATAAGAAGGTGTTTGCTTGGGAGCTCGATCAGTTGGCAGGGGTCCCCAGGAGCGTCACCGAGCATCACCTCAATGTGTGCCCAAATGTGCGCCCCGTGAAGCAGAAGGCCAGGCGGCAGTCCGCAGAGAAGCAGGCCTTCATCGTCCAAGAGACCCGCAAGTTAGAAGCCGCTGGGGTCATTCGCGAGGTCCGATACCCGGATTGGTTGGCCAACCCTATCGTTGTGCCGAAGAAAGGGGGGAAGGAACGCATGTGTGTCGACTTCACCAATCTCAACAAGGCATGCCCGCAAGATCCGTTTCCGCTCCCCCGCATCGACCAGATCGTCGATTCCACCGTCGAGTGCGACCTGCTGTTCTTCTTGGACGCCTTCTCCGGATATCACCAGATCAAGATGGCGGTAGAAGACGTAGAGAAGACCGCCTTCTTGACCCCGTGCGGGGTATACTGCTATGCATGCATGCCATTTGGACTGCGTAATGCAGGGGCGACCTTTCAGCGGCTGATGCACATCACCTTGGGCCCGCAACTCGGGAAGAATGTCGAAGCCTACGTTGATGACATTGTGGTGAAATCTCGGGAGGCCAAGACTTTGATACAAGACCTGGAGGAGACCTTCGCGAGCCTCAACGCAGTAAACCTGCGACTCAACCCAGAGAAATGTGTGTTTGGGGTCCCCTCGGGCAAGCTCTTGGGCTTCCTTGTGCCCCACCGTGGCATTGAGGCTAACCCAGAGAAGGTCAAGGCGGTCGAGGACATGAGTCCGCCAAAGACCCTCAGAGAAATGCATAAGCTCATTGGGCGCGTGACTGCGCTAGGGCGCTTCATCTCCAAATTGGGGGAGCGAGCGCTGCCTTTCTTTTAGCTGATGAAGAAAAAGGGGCCCTTTGAATGGACTGAAGAGGCAGATAAGGCGTTTCAAGATCTCAAGAGGTACCTGACCAGTCCCCCAGTCATGGTGGCTCCGCGCCCTCAAGAGCCCCTGCTGCTTTACCTCGCCGCCACTCCCTACTCCGCCAGCGCAGCCCTGGTTGCGGTTAGGGAGGAGCGCCAGGTCAAGACCGCAGCAGCAGCCCGAGGCAAGACAAAACGGGAACAAGGAAAGCCCGTGGAAACCACAACCACAGATGAAGAGGGTCAGCTACCGAAGAACGCACTGGAGACAGGGGAGGTCGCATGCCCAGATGCCCAGATGCTCTCGGCCTTGTTGAGCACCCGGTCTACTTTGTTAGCACGGTGCTAAGGGACGCGAGGGCACGATACCCAATGCCTTAGAAGCTCCTCCTCGCGTTACTGGTAGCCTCGCGCAAGCTGCGTCACTACTTCCAGGCTCACCCCATCAAGGTCGTCTCATCGTACCCCCTGGAGAGAGTGCTCAGGAGCCCTAACTTGGCCGAAAGGGTCGCCGAGTGGAATATAGAGCTGCAGGCGTTTCAGCTCGAGTTCAGCACAACCAGGGTCATCAAAGGAGCAGCATTGGCTGATTTCGTGGCGGAATGGGCGGAGGCACCAGGCCTCAAGTACGACGAGGATCGGTCCCTCTCCCCAGGAAGTGAGGCGCCGGAAGGCTGGGTTATGTACTTCGATGGGGCGTTCTCCAGGCACGGCGCGGGGGCTGGCGCGGTGCTGATATAACCAACTTAGGATAAGCTCTATTATGCCGTACAGCTCTATTTCCAGCAAGGTGAAAAGGTCTCCAACAACATAGCAGAGTATGAGGGACTGATAGCCAGGCTGAAGGCCGCAGTGGCCCTGGGAGTGAAGCGCCTCACCGTCAAGGGCGACTCACAGCTCCTAGTCAATTTTTCCAGCAAGGTGTACGAGCCGAAGGAAGAGCATATGGAGGCCTACCTGGCGGAGGTCCACAGGATGGAAAAGCAGTTCTGGGGGCTGGAGCTGAAGCACGTGCCCCGTGGCACCAATCAGGAAGCTAACGACATAGCCGGACGGGCATCCAGGCGGTTGCCGCAGGAACACGGCGTCTTCGAGGAGCGGCTCTTCAAACCTTCAGCACAGCCGACGTTATCAAACACGGCTTAGCCACGAGAGGAGCTCCCCCAGCCGCCAGCTTCGGGAGCCCCGGTCTGTGGGCCGACCTCAGGAGCACGCCTGCTCCTGACGATGGAACCTCATGAGGAGTGCTGGATCACAGAACTCCGGAGTTATCTAACACAAGGGGCCCTACCGGAAAGGGAAGAGGAAGCAGAACATGTGGCGCGGCAGGCCACGGCATACTGCATTAGAGATGGGGAACTTTACTGGAAGCGACCAAACGATGTATCTCTGCGCTGCATCTCCAGGGAGCAAGGAAAGGAACTACTGAAGGACATACACGGTGGAGACTGCGGACACCACCCATCATCACGGACCCTCGTCGGCGAGGCATTCCGTAGTGGGTTCTATTGGCCCACACCGCTCAACGACGCAATCGAATTGGTAAAGGCTTGTGAGGCCTGCCAGTTCCATTCCAGGCAGATCCATCAACCAGCAGGAGGCCTGCAGACTATACCCCTCTTGTGGCCGTTCGCAGTTTGGGGGTTGGATATCCTGTGCCCGTTCCCTCGGGCGCCAGGGGGCTACCGTTACCTCTACGTCGCCATTGACAAGTTCACCAAGTGGGCAGAGGTGGAGGCTGTCCGTACCATCCCCGCGGGCTCCGCAGTCAAGTTCATCAGGGGTATCATGAGCCGGTTCGGGGTGCTGAACCGCATCATCACAGACAACGGTTCACAGTTCACCAGTAATCTCTTCAAAACATACTGTGCTAACCTTGGGACGCAGATATGCTTCGCCTCGGTGGCACACCCGCGAAGCAATGGGCGGCCGAACGAGCCAACGCGGAGGTCTTGAGAGGCCTCAAGACCAGAACATTCAAGAAGAAGTTGGAGGCCTACGGCAGGGGTTGGTACGAGGAGCTCCAATCCGTGCTGTCGTCCATCCGCACCACCGCGACCAAACCAACCGGGGAGACCCCATTCTTCCTGGTTTATGGAGCTGAAGCAGTCCTTCCTCATGAGGTCAGGCGTCGCTCCGCACGAGTCCTAGCATTCGACGAGGCGCAGCAGGACGCCATGCGGGGGATGGACTTCGTGCTGGGGGAGGAACGCCGCCGGGAAGCCGCGTTGCGAGCGGCAAGGTACCAACAGGTGCTACGACAATATGACTACCGCAACATTCGCCCCAGGACCCTCGAGGTAGGAGACCTCGTACTCAGGCGGGTCCTCTCTAGGGAGGGGCTGCACAAGCTTTCTCCCATGTGGGAGGGCCCGTTCAAGGTTGTTCATGTTTCCAGGCCAGGCTCCGTGCGCTTGGAGACTCAAGAGGGGGAGCCAATCCAGAACGCGTGGAACATCCAACACCGCCGGAGGTTCTACCCCTAAAAGGCCCAGGGCCTGTGAAGAAGGCGAACGCCTGTGAAGATCATCTCTTTTGGAGAAGGCCCAGAGCCTGTGAAGAAGGCGAACGCCTGTGAAGATCATCTCCTTTTGGAAAAGGCCCAGAGCCTATGAAGAAGGCGAACGCCTATGAAGATCATCTCCTTTTGGAAAAGGCCCAGAGCCTGTGAAGAAGGCGAACGCCTGTGAAGATCATCTCCTTTTGGAAAAGGCCCAGAGCCTGTGAAGAAGGCGAACGCCTGTGAAGATCATCTCCTTTTGGAAAAGGCCCAGAGCCTGTGAAGATCATCTCCTTTTGGAAAAGGCCCAGAGCCTGTGGAGAAGGCGAACGCCTGTGAAGATCATCTCTTTTGGAGAAGGCCCAGAGCCTGTGAAGAAGGCGAACGCCTGTGAAGATCATCTCTTTTGGAGAAGGCCCGGAGCCTGTGAAGAAGGCGAACGCCTGTGAAGCTCATCTCTTTTTTGGAAAAGGCCCAGAGCCTGTGAAGAAGGCGAGTGCCTGTGAAGCTTATTACCTCTAAGGAGAAAGGCCTGGAGCCTGTGAAGAAGGCCAATGCCTGTGAAGCTCGCCGCCCCGTGACACTCTCACGTAATAATGAGTGGGGCTGTACACGCCCCGGAGTCTCAGGAGCACCGGCCTCAGGCCCTGGGGCTCCCTCCCACGCCTAGTGGCAGCACTTAGCTCCGCGCTGGTGAGAAGACGTCGAAGACTAGACTAGGTGCCGGACGCGGCTTTTTCATTTGCTTTCCGCATTTGACGTGTTTACTTGCATCTGAAGTCTTATCGAAACTATCGCCGTTGTTGATTTGTGGTTTGTCGATTTTCGCTGCTCGTTTTGATTTTTTCTCATGAAAGGCCTTGCGAGGGATGGGACTCGAACGCCCACGCGAGCATTTCTGCTCTAGCCGCTTAAAGGTTTCACGGCCCGGGCTCTCTACAGGAGCACCCCTCTAGTCCGTGCCCCTCGGGCACCGCGACACGCACACAGGGCCTGGGTCGGTCGCCCCCCGGCTGGGGCCGCAAACTACCTACGCGAGGGCAAATAGTTGAGAAGCGCAACAACAAAGTCAAGGTAATGGCTACAACGGCAATGATTCTCAACACGCCCCCACGGGGCTCCATGTAGCTGTTTTGTCTTACATAGGGAGAAAAAGGAAAAGGAAAGGGCGAGCCCGGCGCGGCCCGCCTCACATCTGCCTGCAGAGGCGACACCGGATGCCTCCGAAGCTCAGGCGGACTCCCTCTCGCGCTTCACCGGGGCGCGGTGACGGGCGGATGAACAGCCACCCCCCAAGCAAGCGCGGCGGCGAGGGGGCTGGCTGCGGCCACCGCTGGAGGAGCCGCCTGAAGAAGAGTTGGCGGAGCTTGGGGAGCATCGGGCGCCGCCATCGGAGTGGGCGTTGTCTCCATCGCCGTCGGAGCGAGGCCCGTGGCCACGGTCGTCGCCCTCGGGGCAGCATCCTGCGTGGCGACCATCTTCCCCAAACACCCTCACATAGAGGGTGCCGTCACCATCGAACTTGAAGTGTAGGGTGCACCGCTGGCCTAGGCCGCTCGCGCGGGCAAACGTTTGCCAGCCGTGGGTCAGGGCCCCATTCCCAGAAGGGGAGACCTCGAGCGAAACCCAGGAGGCCCTACTGCAGCAACCGTCAGCCTGAAGCCAGAAGCCGCACCAGGCGCTGGCCGGCAGCTCGCTGATGAAGAAGCGAGGGAGCTGGAGCCAGGTGTTGGTCGGGTCCACCGACCACACGACGAACTCTGGCAGCAACTACGCCGAGCGAAAGCGCGGCCTGGGGGGCCGCGCAGCCACAGCCTGCCTCCCCTTGGCAGCCGAGCGCTCACCACCACGCGGAGAACCACCCCTGTGCCCACGGGGAGCCACAGCGAGGACCGCGGGATGCTCGCGGGGACGACCCCGGCCGCGCTTGGCCGGAGGGGAGTCGGGCCCCACCAGACTAGCCTTCCACTTCTCCACGGCTGAGAACCTCTTTGGAGCCATGCGAGCGGCGGGCGGCGAAGGAGAGGAAGAAGAGAAACGGGAAGGGGTGGACTGGCGGAGCTTGTGCGGCCTCGCACTTATAGCCAGAAGAGGCCAACCGTCGAGCACCACGATCGCAGGTAATAATGACCCGTATCTACGCATGCAGGGACTAGTCAAGTCATGCAGTTGCCAAGGCGTCGTGGGGAAGCGGAGACGCCCACGTCCTGTCAAACCGCCACGCGGCGCCCAAGGCCGCAGGCTGTTGGGGCCCACGGCGCTTCACCCTTGCCCTTTCGCCTCTCGGCACGGCCAAGTCATGCGCGCCTTGGGCCCGGGGGCTACTGTCGGCGTTCTGGGAACGGGGGTCCCCAGACTTGCCTGCCTGCGGCCTGCGGCGTTGCTCAAATGGGGGCCCAGCGTGGCCCATCTTCATCAACACAAGACTCAAGACCCTTGCGAGGGGCCAAGCCTCGCGGGGAGGACGACACGGCGCTTCCTCAGGCGCGGCCTCCTCAGGCTGGCTCGCGAGTAGGTGGAGAGATCAAGGCGGGGTACCTCATGAGGTGCCCATGACGCAAGCCATGACGATCGAGGGTGCCAGGCGGGCGCCAGCCCGTGCAGCGTTCCCCATTCCTCTTTGGTGCAAAGGGGGCAAGCGCAGGCGAGGGGATCAAGCAAAGGCACCCGTTTCGGTACAACAAGACCAAGACCAGTCCAACGGTGGGAAGGAGGTCACCATGGAGCCCAGAACGGCGTCACCATAGGGCCTTTGGCAGGCGAAGACCAACTTTTGCCAGGATAAGTGTACCAGATGTTCCCCTTCGAATTGACCAATTGTTGGCGCCCTTCCCGCTCAAATATTTGGGAAGAGGCCCAGGGCCTTTGCCTATAAATAGGACTAGCCACCCCCAGGGGTAGGGGGATCGGGACATCATCAAGAAACCAGCTAGAACGCAGCATCCATGAACGGGGCTAGCAACACACCCAGAGAGAGAGAAGGGCGATTGAACTCCCCCTGCAGTTCATCCCCCTAGCCAAGAACAGACCCTCGCGAGGCTGTTCTTCCTTGTACTGTTCATCCTCATCAGCCCAAGAGGCAATCCACCCACCACAAACTAGAGTAGGTTATTACACCGCAATGGTGGCCCGAACTAGTATAAACCCTGTGTCTCTTGTGTTGTTCATTCTGTAGTTTAGATCCTTGCGAGACGGAGAGGTAGAGGGCATAATCTCCGCGCGCACCCCAGAGTTCGAACCTTAAGGGTCTGCCGGAACCCGTGATCCGACAGCCGCACATCGACCAGATTGTTGACTCCACGGCTGGGTGTGATCTGCTGTCGTTCCTTGATGCCTACTCCGGCTACCACCAGATCTTCATGACAAAAGAAGACGAGGAGAAAACAACATTCATCACCCCATGTGGTACGTATTGTTTCATACGAATGCCTTTCGGGTTGAAGAGTGCTGGATCGACGTTCGCGAGGGCGGTCCAGATTGGTTTTGAGCCCCATCTCCATAGAAATATGGAGGCTTATATGGACGACATCGTGGTCAAAACCAAAGACAGGGCCACCCTCATATCAGATTTGCGGGAGACGTTTGCAAATCTGCGCAAGATCAACCTCAGGCTGAACCCTAAGAAGTGCGTCTTTGGCGTCCCGTCCGGCAAGCTTCTCTGGTTCTTTGTGTCGCAGCGGGGGATAGAGGCCAACCCGGACAAGATCAAAGCTATAGAGCAGATTGAAGCACCCAAGCGGATCAAGGACGTGCGCCGGCTCGCCGGCTGCGTCGCTGCCTTGGGCAGGTTCATATCCAAGTCTGCCGAGCGCGCCCTTCCCTTTTTCAGGATCCTGAAAAAGGCGGGCCTGGTGGAGTGGACACCAGAAGCCGAAGCGGCATTACAAGATTTGAAGAAGTACCTCTCCTCCGCACAAACACTAGTTGCGCCCAGGCCCCAGGAGCCGTTGCTGCTATACTTAGCGGCAACGAACCAGGTGGTCAGCACCGCTCTAGTGGCGCAGAGGGAGGTCGACGACGAGATAATGGCAGCAACAGAGCCCGACACTACCAGTGCGGAGGCGACACGGTTGGTCGAGGTGCCGCCAAAGAAGAAAGTGATGCAGCGCCTGGTCTACTTCGTTAGCTCCCTCTAGCAGGAGGCTAGGTCGAGGTACTCCGGTGTGCAGAAACTGCTCTTCGGCCTTCTCATGGCCTCGAGGAAGCTGCGTCACTACTTCCAGGCACACGAGATCACTGTCGTCACTCGCCTCCCCCTGCAACGGATATTGCACAACCCAGATGCGACGGGGAGGATTGTGGAATGGGCACTGGAGCTGTCCAGCTTTGAACTCAAGTTTGAAAGTACCTCGACGATCCAGAGCCGAGTCCTGGCAGAGTTCATTGCAGAATGGACCTCCACACCTGACGAAGAAGCCCAAGAGACTGCTCTCCCCGGCAAGGAGGCAAGTTGCGATTGGATTATGTACTTTGATGGGGCTTTCTCCCTCCAGGGTGCCGGGGCTGGCGTACTGCTCGTCGCCCCCACCGGAGTGCACCTCAAGTACATGATCCAGATACACTTCCCCAGAGAGGTGTCAACAAACAACATGGTGGAATACGAAGGGCTGCTTGCCGGTCTTAGGATCGCGGCGGACCTCGGGATCAAAAAGCTCATCGTCAGGGGCGACTCGCAGCTTGTCGTCAAGCAAGTCAATAAGGATTACCAGAGCCCGTTGATGAAGGCCTACGTTGATGAAGTGAGAAAGCTGGAAGAGCGTTTCGACGGTATCCAGGCTGAATACGTTCCCCGAACGGAGAACGATATCGCCGATTACCTGTCGAAGCGCACTGCCCGCGAGCTACCTGTGGAACCAGGTACCTTTGTGCTTCAGCTAACTCAGCCATCCGCTGATCCATCAACAAAGCAGAACAAGAGAAGGAAATTAGGACCCGGCAAGTACTTTCCTGCCGAGCTCTCCGGAGCCGCCGGCATGGATGTTGCCGAGGACACTGAACCCGCCACGGGACGGCTAGCTCCGGCAGGACGCCAAGCTCTTGCCGTCGAGACGGCCGCCCCTATAGCGGAGGAAATGCCTTTAGTCCTCGCCGTCGAGCCTCAGGTTCCAGCGTGGGCACAACATACCGTCCGATTCCTCCAGGCAGGGGAGCTTCCTGAGGAGCAGGAAGAAGCAGAAAAAGTAGCTCGTCGCTCTGCCATGTACCAGTTCGTCGATGACGTCCTGTACAAGAAGAGACCGAACGGTGTGAAATTGAAGTGCATCCCTCGAGAGGAAGGACTAGAGCTGTTGGCAGAGATACAAGGAGGCATATGTGGATCCCACATTGGGTCGAGAGCCCTTGCCGGCAAGGCATTCCGGCAGGGTTTCTTCTGGCCCACCGCCCTCCAGGATGCAACGACACTCGTCACCAGGTGTCCGGCGTGTCAGTTCCATTCAAGAAAGCTTCATCAACCAGCTCAAGCCCTTCAAACCATTCCTCTCTCCTGTCCCTTCTCAGTCTGGGGGCTCGACATACTGGACCCCTTCCCCCGCGCTGTCGGGGGCTTTGAGTACTTGTACGTGGCCATCGACAAGTTCACAAAGTGGCCAGAAGTGGAGGCGGTGAGGAAAGTCACAGCTCAGTCGGCCATCAAGTTCTTCAAAGGGCTAGTGTGCCGTTACGGTGTACCCAACCGGATCATCACCGACAATGGTACGCAGTTCACAAGCCGCACCTTCGTGCAATATACTCAGGACCTCGGCAGCAAGGTCTGTTTCGCTTCCGTCGCTCATCCACGGAGCAACGGGCAGGCTGAGAGGGCAAATGCTGAAGTGTTGCGAGGCTTAAGGACCAAGACCTTTGACAGGCTGCATAAGAGCGGAAGGCGCTGGATTGATGAGTTGCCGACGGTTCTTTGGTCAATTAGGACGACACCAAATCGAGCCACCGGCCAGACGCCCTTTGCCCTGGTATACGGGGCAGAAGCAGTTATCCCCACTGAACTCATATACGGGTCACCTCGAGTGCTCGCTTATGATGAGCTTGAGCAAGAGAAACTGCGCCGAGACGACGCACTGGTCCTTGAGGAAGATCGTCTTCGGCCGGCTGTGAGAGCAGCACACTACCAGCAAGCCTTGCGCCGCTACCATAGCCGCAAGGTTCATGCCCGGAGCCTTGAGGAAGGCGACCTTGTTCTTCGGCGCGTTCAATCGGCCAAGAATTCCAACAAGTTGACGCCGAAGTGGGAAGGCCCTTATCGGGTAAAACGAGTCACCAGGCCCGGCGCAGTCCGCCTGGAGACCGAAGATGCCGTTCCAGTGAGTAACTCCTGGAACATCAAGCATCTTCGCAAGTTTTACCCATAAGGCGCGGCTTGTCGGGCTTCCCGGCAAGCCACCTTTTGTACAAGCATTGCCGTTGATGCATGTAACCCTTTGTACAAAGACAGGCGCAGACCCTGAGCATAAATAAAGCGTTCACGCCCTAAGTTATAGCATGCATGCTAGATCGAGTCTCGTCCTTGGTTAGGGTTGATAGTGCTTAGCGGCGGCTAACCCCTAGCTTAGAGGTCGAGTGTGCGTCTCTTTTCCGTTCTTTTGTCTCCTTTGGTTCGCAGAGCTCGGACATCCTTGCCGGATCACTTGAGGATAAAAAAAGATGGGGAAGAAGAGGGACGGACCAGCATCCGGACCCCGGCAAGCCAGTGTTGCCGGGAACTGCAAGTACAAAGATTCACCCACGGCGAACTAGAGTTGCTGGGGGCTGCAATCTCAGATAAGTTTTTCATCCCCTATCATGCATTCTCTTATGGACTGAGGTATGCGAAACCTCGTTTCTTCCTAAAGGTACCGTGCTCCCCTAACTCTAGGCCCTAGGGCTCGTTCCTGGGGCCAAGTTTGGTCGTAGTCGCGGCAGCAAAGGGACGAAACGAGGAGCCTGAACCCGCCTCATCCCTGCCTCCGCCGAAAGCGTGAGAAAGGTCGAGCGACGTGGGAAGACGGCAGGGCCTGCTGCCGGGCAAAGAAGTGTCTATCTTAAAGATATCAAGGATTTGCTCCTTGATGTGGGTTCCACCCGCAAGACAAGTGACCCGGCAAGCATCCCCTTTTTCATTAAAAACATTCCACTCAGGTATAGTTCATGGAGAATGAAAAACATGAACGATGGGATTACAAGCTTTAAATTCAGCTAAGGCCCGAGGGCTTACAAACTAAAAAGAGATAAGGTGCTCGTAATCCTTTTCTTGTCCCTCTCTTCAGGAGGTAGGTCAAGGAGGCGAGAAGGGCAAAAGGGGCGCCTAGGCGAGCTACGGGTGGCAGAAGACACCAAGAGGACATCTCGGTGGTCGTCCGAAGGCTGGATGGTGATGGCAGCGCCGGAGGCAGAGCTCGAAGATGAGGCGGTAGGACGTTAGCACGTGTCGAAGGCGTCGTGCCCACGTACTACGAGTTGACGGCCTTGCCGCCCGCCCTCTTCCTCTTCCGCAGCCTCCCTACGCCAGCCGCCCAAGGAGACGACCCCGAGAAGTTCAAGGAGACGGCGACACGGATGATGGGATCGCCGGTGCCGCACGGAGCGACGCCCGACACCTAGTCGGACCCGTCATACTGCCGCCCGCTACCCTCGTCGTCGCTGCCGCTGTCCTCCTCGTCACTCTCGCTCGAGGAGGAGTCTTCGCTATCAGAGGAGCTCTCCACGCAACACCTTGCCCGAGTCCCGAAGCACCCGAAGACCTTGATGGAGAGGAGACCGCCCTCCATCAGCTTAAAATGGAGGGTGAGCCCCTCCGTTAGATGGTGGATACGGGCGAACGTCTTCCACCCTCGACCAAGATACATCACATTAGGGGCTGGGAAGTCGACGCGGACTCGCGTACCGCTGATTCCACAGCCCCTCATGTGTAGCCTCAGTGTCTCGTGCGGGTCCAACTCCATCTCACTCGCAAATGGAGTCGGGAGACGAAGACGATGGCGAGGCGGCCGGCGCAGCCTGACAAAGAACTCACAAGGGTCGTCCCCAACGTGGCCCTCCATGGGGAGATGAACTGCTGGCGGAGGCAAAACCAGCGCGCCGCCCCGTCCTCCTCTCCCCGAGCGCCTCGGCCTCGCCCACGGCCTCGCCCTCTCCCCCTTCCCCTCGTGGCTGGCTCGGCCACCGCAGGTGCCGGAGAAGGAGGAACGCGTTGTCGAGCGGCAACCCTCGTCGCCACCGTTGAAGGACCAGGGTTCCGTTTCTCCTTGGCGAATGAGAGGGAGGGGAGCAGAAGTTGAAGGAAAGAGGAGATGAAAGAATGCGGGCCGCCGTCCTCCCCCTCCCACTCCTTATAAAGGAACAGGGTGGGGGCTCGGCCGCCCCGCTCAGCCAAGAAAAACGCAGAGGGCGCAGGGAACTGGGACCGACCCGCTGCCTCGGCCCGCGACGGCCCGGTTTCCCGCCTCCACCATTCGCCACCCCAAGCGCATGGAAGCCGCGCGGCAGGCGTGCAGAACCGAGGCGACGGATGAGGCGACCTCTCCCCACCCCGTGATCGTGGGGAGTGGACGCCTCGAAGACCACGCCTCGGCCCCGTCCAGTAAATGGACCGCGCCTCCACGCCTCCCTCCTTTTATGGGGAAGGCGCGAACCGCCTCCTTTACAATGACGTGACGCATGCATGCGGAGCTCAGCCCCACGCACGCCACCCACGTCACGCCCGCCTCCCCATGCCGCGCCACGCGCGGGAAGCATGGGAGGCGCAATGCGCGAAGAAACTTACCACGGTAAAAACCGCCCTGCCTGCCCGCGCACCGTTCTTGGGCCTGGCCCAACAACGCGTAGCGCTCATGTGTGGCCCAGGCCCGGGGGCTCCTGTCGGTGTACAAAAAGGGGGGTACGCTTTTTGTACCCCTATGACTGTGCACGGGCAGTTTGAGCCACGGGCGCCGCCGCACCAAGCCCGGCAAGGGAGGTAGAACCGAGGTGAGGCCAAAGTCAAAGAGGAGCAGGACGACGCCAAGAACACAAAGAGCAAAGGGGACGAAGCGGGCCCCCCCTCCCCGGCAAGATCCTTGCTGGGAGGTGGTTTTTGCCAACCCGGCAAGACACTTGCCGTGGCAGCTCGCCCCTCGCCTAAGGAGCGGGTCACCCTTGAGTCCACTGCCCCCATGGGTCAAGGATTCGGGAGGCATCCCCGTGGTGATATGCAGATATTTGTGAAGACATTCAAGACCAGATGCACACTTTAGAAGATGATGATCCTTGGCGGGATCCTAGCCAAGGAAAACCACAAGGCCCCCGGCAAGAGCCTTGCCGGGGATGATAGCAGACGCCACGACGAGACCCTTGTCAGGACCCCGGCAAGACCCTTGCCGGGGCCGCGGCAAGGCCCTTGCCAAGGACACCCGCGGGGCTACCATCGGACCCACGCCAGTCACACCTCCACCACCGTTCGCATGCGGCTGCTGACCCAACCAGCTGGGCAGGCACCTGCGTGGCGGCATGAAGATCCTCGTGGAGACCCACCGCTGCGCCACCTCAGCTGCTTGCCCGCCTACATTGCATCGCAGGCACCGCTGGCCAGGGCGCGTGTCGATGCGGGAGAGAGCGGCCACAGATGAGACGGGGCACTCCCCCGCCCCCGATAAAGCAGGGACACCTAAGCAAAGGCGCATTTAATGTGCCTTGTCATGTAATGCGAGGGATAACCTCACACCATTGTACCCTTTCCACCTCCTGTGTGCCACTGTGGCAGCCCCTTTTCCTATAAAAGGAGGCCCCAGGCGACCAGGGGGAGGATTCGGCTTTTTGGAGCTCCTCACGCCCCATAGCTAGCTCAAGAACACAAGCATATAATCCACCAAAGCAGGAGTAGGGTTTTACGCATCTTCGCGGCCCGAACCTGGATAAAGGAATCGTGTATTGCCTGCTCGATCCACTCTTCTCACGACCCCCGTGCCCTGCAACCATAGAAAGGGATCCTCGTGATCCCATAGGTGTCGTTTCCCACCAACAACTATGTTAGTGTTGGAAACTTTTATAAGCATTATTTTCATGTCCCGTTCATGAAGCATATGTTGGATGAAAGAAGTGACTTTCTCTAATTCATGTGCATTTGATGCAAGTTGCCACCATGAACTCGAGAAAGTTTGTTTTTGCCTCCTCTGGAACCATCCCAAGTTAGTCATGCACATGCAAAGTGCTCTATGGTTTGATAGGTTGGCCGCCTCCACTCCATATGTGTTCCTAGCACACCAAGCCACCGACTGGTTTGTTCGAGGAAAAGGAGTTGCTGTGCGAATACTAGTTCATGCACAAGATTCCAATATCCTCGAAGATGGTTCCCCACCTGAACTCGGTAGTGTTTTATTATAAGACTACTACGTGATCATGCTTGTCTGGGACAGGGTGTTCACATGTATGTAGCAGAACCAGCTCATGTTTTGGAGCTTGCTATCGTAGTTCATTTCCCGAGAATCTCGCAACATCATCTCGTCGGTTTGTCTTCCAAACTTTCCTCCCCAGACATGTTGTTTGAAATATCCCGTTACCAACCAGAACTGAATCTCAGGCAGATATGATGGTTGGGTCATTCCCAGTATTTGCATTTTGTTCCCAGCTTGCACCCGTCATTGTGTTAGTCTACCATGGGTCCCACCCATTTCCGATGATAAGCAGAAATCATCCATCGGGTTGTCTTCAACAAGGTAATCCACATCATCCATTCGAACTCCACCAAACGATCGATTGTGATTGCCTTAGGCTGGTATAAAGGGTTTCAATGATCTATGTACCAAAAGTAATTCTTTTCGCCACTTAGGGGAATAATTCCATGAGTCACCTTTCCCGAGGTGCCCCGTTATGGAATCATGGCAATTTTTCCTCGCTACTTTGACACCCTCGTCAAATTGTTTCTTCCGTCCCTCCTGATGCATATTTTGCCTCTCAGCTCCAGAGATGTTTCTATGTCTCATTCCATGCGTTGATCTTGTGATTATTAAGATGATCCTAAGTTTCTCTAACCTCAGGAAGATCGATTCTTCTTAAATTCTCCCTTTCTACTATTGTCATGTTGGATGTAGTTCTCAAAGCAAGACGTCGAGATCAAGGTGATGCAATGAATCAACATCCTTGAGAAAGACATCTGGACCGTGAAGATTATGTTAGTTTGCGTTCCCCCTTCATCTTGCCCTACGCTTGAATCTCGGGACGAGATTCTTGTTTAGTGGGGGTGAGTTGTCATAGCCCCAGTTCTGGCCTTGCCTGACTTGCATTACCCTCCATGCATCCTGTCTAATTTTTATGGAACTTTGAAATGGGGGCTTATAAACCCTAGCAGCAAATCAAATTCAACTAGGGTCCACATAAAATCATTTTCACTGAACCCAAAATGCCCTTCTAAAATGTTCATCATATTTGCCTTGGTCCAGAACCTCTGACAAAAATGGTGCACATTTTACTAGGACAACAGAGGGTCACTGAATTAAATCATATAATACTTGCATTTGGGCATTTAAATGCTATAGAATATTTTAAATGCCCAAATATTCATGAACTGAAATGTTTACTGTAGGATATATCCCCAACAGTGTTCATGAGCAGTTTCATGTATTTTGGGATTATTTTAATATTTTAAATAAAGCCACAAAGTTGCAGAATAATAAAAAACAGGACATAATAAAAAGAAAGGAACTTACCTGGCAAAGCCCACCTGGCCTGGTACTGTAGCAGCCCAGCTGGGCAAAGCCAGCCCACCCCACCAGGGGCTCCTCCCTGTCGTCTTCCACCTCCTGCCAGCGGGCAGGAGGGCGGGTGGCCGCCGTGCGCGCACACGCGCCCCGGCCACCTCCTTCTTGCCGCCTCCCGCTAGAGGCACCCGAGGGCGCAACACACTCCCCTCGACCCCTTGCACCTCTCCCCTCTCTCCCAGGACTCCCTCTCCCTCCTCTGCTCGATTCCGCAACTCCACTGAGCGCTGCCGCCGACGCCGCTCGCCACCACCACGGCCACCGGCCTCCACACGTCCCTCCGACGCGCCAAGAAGCTTCGACGGGGACCTCTACACCGTCTCCGCCAAGCCACGCGAGCGGACGCGCCCTGCAGCGGCTCCCCCGACCTCTTCTTCACCGTCGGCCGCCGCGGATCTCCACCGTCGACTTGCCGCCGTCCGAGCTTCCCCGAGCTTGCTGGCCATCCCTACGACGCTGCTGTGAGCTCCCGAGTGTTTTCCCCTTCTCCCCGCGGCCAATCCCCTCCTCTAGCACGCCTAGCCACCGGAGCCGAGAGCTCCATGCCGCCGGCCATGGCGCCGCCATGGCCAGAGCCCGAACCAGCCGCCCCGCACGCGTCATCGTTCTCCCTGCCTCTGCAGGAGCCCGTAGCCACCACCAGGTCCTCCTCCCGTACACTACAATGCCATCCCAGCCAACTCCATGCGGGCGCCGCCGCGGATGTGCTCGTCGCCATCAGCTACGGCGACTACGCGACCAACCAGTGGCACCGTTGGACGCGGCGCATCCCCAGGGTCCTGTAGAATCCACCCGCGCGACGAATGGTCGCCGGAACAGAGATTCCGGCATGCCCCCGCCGTCGGTTGAGGTCGCCGGCGGCCTAACCCCGGTCGGCTGACGTGTCAAATTAGGCTAAAACTAATTAGTCACTAACTACCCTCCCTAGTCACTGACATGTGGGCCCATGCCCCACTGACACTTTTAGTTAGGAATAAATTAGCACTAACAGTCTCTGTTAATTAGCCTACTCACTGACCAGTGGGTCCCAGCGTCAGGTTTGACCTGGGCTGACGTTGTTGACCTGATGACATCATTCTGACGTCAAGCTGACGCAGTACTGCTTTCTGGGATTTTAATAAGATCAACCGTAGCTCAGAATAAAATAATTTATATATGAAAAATTATCAGAAAAATCCAATCTATCCATCTGTACCATTTTCATGCATGTTTGAGAAACTTATGCCTGCTGATCAGGTCAAATCAATTAAATGGCATTTGAATAATCACATATGGAGTTTGAATTTGAATCTTGCATTCAAACCAACTTCATTTAACTCACTTTTAGTTGCATTAGCTCAAATCACAGCATATTGCCATGTCATGATCATGCATCATATTGTTGCATTGCATTGATTATGTCCCCTCTTGTTTGCCGGTGGTTATTCCCCCTCGGTAGACGTATGTTCCGACTATGAGATCGATGACAACGATGAAGAACTATACTATCTTCAGAAGTGCCAGGCAAGCAAAACCCCCTTGTTCATCCCGACATAATCCCAATCTCTCTCTCCTGCTCTCTTTTACTGCATTAGTACAACAACATTTCAACTGTTACATGCTGCGGTAGTTGAACCCCTTTCCTTTGCATGACCTGTCATTGCCACAGTAAATAGATGAAACCCACTAGCATGAGTAGGAGTTGTTTGAGCCCTGATGTGCCTACTCATTCATGCTTGTTTGTCATGCCTGCTATTGCTTAGAGTTAAGTCAGGTCTGATTCATCGGGGATGAATTGGAATGTGGTGAACATGTCCTACTGTTGAGAGCTAAGTGTGTGAACACGATTTGGTAAAGGTAGCGGTGAGAGGCCATGTAGGAGTACATGGTGGGTTGTCTCATTTATACAGTCCTTAGGAACTGAGTTTTGTGTTTGTGATCCATGAACAGTTACTACCACACATTGGGTTCCGGTAACTCGACCCCTCTCGACTTATTAATCAACGTGATCTCTGTCCAGGAGTTGCAACTAGTTTCTCGTGTTTGTAGGTAGTGTTAGTAGTCTACCAAGTGGCACCCGGTACAGGTGGGCTTGGGACAGACTAGGCACCATGGCCGGGTAGACCAAGTGCCGCCCGTTTGGTGGGCTTGGAACCCTGTACACATCATTTGGGGCCGTGAGCGACACCCCGGGCGGATCTCCTTGCGGATGGAATCCGAATAGGCGATAAACCTGGACGAGAGACTTGTGTGGTTAGTCAGGTCGTGGCCGACACCCTCGCCAGCCTTCCGCATGAAGGTTGCCGAGATACACGATGTGTACATGGTGGTAAGTTGCGAGAGCGTGTGTGAATAAGTACACCCCTGCAGGGTTAACATCATCTATTCGAATAGCCGTGTCTGCGGAAAAGGACTTCTGGGTTGCCTATAACAGTTCATAGATAACTTGAAGTGGATACTCTAAAATGCGCAAGATAAGCATGAGTGCTATGGATGGCGTTCTCGTAGGTAGGCAGGAGCGGATCCATAGTGGTGTATTGATTGGTGAATATGTGGACTCGTGTGCGCCACCTCAAAAGAGTTACTTGCAGTAATAGTTTAGGATAGCCACTGAGTCAAAGCTGGCCTGCTGCAGTCAAACTCCACCACCCCCTTTGCTGATACTGATGCATATGTAGCTAGTTCTGATGCATGTCTTGCTGGGTACATTTGTACTCACATTTGCCTATTTTATGTTTTTGCAGAGAGACGTCGGTCTCACTAGTAGTTCCGCGTGGACTTCGACATTTAGCTTGTTACCTCAGCTACGATCTTGTGCCCTTGACAGAGTCTTGTAGATAGTCAGGCTTCTCAGCCTTCTTCATTTGTAGTTGTCTGTACTCAGACAAGTTAAGCTTACGCATGTGCTTTGACTTGTATGCTCTGAATGTTGGGTCATGAGACCCATGTTTGTAATATCTTGCTCCTCGGAGCCTAATGAATAAATACTTGAGTCGTAGAGTTATGTTGTGATGCCAAGTTGTATTTACACATATCGAGCATATTGTGTGCATGATTGAAATGCTTGGTATGTGTGGGGTCCGACAACCTAGTTGTTTATCGTTGGTAGCCTCTCTTATGGGGAAATGTATCTTGTGCTTCAATGAGCCATAGTAGTCCGCTACAGCCCGGTTCACCAGAGTCCTGCTAGCCCAGCACTACTGCTCCGGAACACTTGACTGGACGGCATGTGATTCACTTCGTTCATGTGTCTGTCCCTTCGGGGAAATGTCATGCGGTGACATCCGGAGTCCTGGCTAGCCTGCTACAGCCCGGTTCACCGAAGTCCTGTTAGCCCAGTGCTACAGCCCGGATTTGCACGCTGCTGACCGACATGCTCGATGTTGATTCATGTATGCCTGTCCCTGTAAGTTAGTTCCACTTTGGGTTCATGACTAGTCATGTCGGCCCGGGTTCTCTGTCATATGGATGCTAGCGACACTATCATATACGTGAGCCAAAAGGCGCAAACGGTCCCAGGCAATGGTAAGGCGACACCCGTGGGAATACCGTGCGTGAGGCCGCAAAGTGATATGAGGTGTTACTGGCTAGATCTATGTGACTTGGAATCGGGGTCCTGACAATGCTGAAGCTGGCTCTTTCAGTCACCAACATGGATGATTCAATTCATGGGACCTTTTGGTGCAGTTCACCTAAAATGAAGCAATGTCCCATGAGCTAGCAGCTTCTTCTTCAACTTTTTTAAGAAAAGGGCTCCAGCCCCGGTTCCATTTCCATCAGAAAACGAAACCCACATAGCTTCTTCTTCATTAGTTGCAATAAAATTGAGCAACATCAAGGTTGGTTGTGAAGCTCCTGGAATGCTCAAGTATAATTGGGATATCATTTGTGCAGTTCAACTAAGATCGAGCGTGAAATGTATATCTCTGTTTGCACAAAAAAGGTGGAAAGGAGGGTGACTAACAAGTGATGAAACATGCATCAAATGAAAAGAAGCATGTTCCTTATTTGAATGGTAATCCTACAAGGACAGTAGCAATTTCTAAAGCACTGGCATTGCTAGTTATTAGTGTGGGCATTAGGATTAACTATGAGAACCGTTAAATATGACATTACTTTGGGCACGGGAGAGTAGGCGGACCAAGACAGTTGCATTTCTAACGAAAAGAACCAACTTATCTTATTGGGAAATTTTAGCAGGACATGTAAAGAAGTGCCATTGAGTCATATTACTGGAGGCATTACATTGAAAACAACATTGGTTTAACGTGTCCTTACTTTTAACAGTGTGACTGCTACATTTTACTAGTGGCATTCCATAAGAGTGGCTCGGGGCAACAAACATCAGAACAGGATATCTGGGTTGGTCCCAGTTTTGTTCGGTATAGCCACCTTATACTATGTGAGGCTAGAAAATCTAGTGTTGGACTTACTCTGTTGACTTGTCCCCCAGTCCCCACTTTCTTTCCTTTTTCAACCAATAGATCGGGTTTATATTGAGTTTGTACTGCGTTTCCCTTTATTTCCCTATTAGACCTAGAGACCAGTTGGATAGCCAGTCTCTGCTACTTTTCGCCCCCATTATTTCCTCTTTCGACCTAGTCCTAGATTCAGGTAACAAATCCTCCCCCACCCCCACCCCCATTCTTCCTTGTTTGAACCAAGTAGTACTATATTCGAGTGCATGAACTAGTTTTACCTCTTAAACGTAAAAAAATTAGGTGGTTTTCGAATAGCCGATCGATCCTATCTACGAGGGGGCCTGAGAAATAGTAAAAGATACAAATGTCGACGTCAGGAGCTCAGGAAGTAGAGCAAGGCCAGTTTCGAAGGAAGTTATACCTGATGGTCGCCAGGATGTCGCTAGGTGGGCGGCGGGAAGCTGGATCTGCCCACACTACGACAACAAGGAAGAAGGGGTCGGAGGCCCTCTGTCGGTGTCAAAACCGGCGGATCTTGGGTAGGGGGTCCCAAACTGTGCGTCTAAGGTGGATGGTAACAGGAGGTAAGGGACACAATGTTTACCCAGGTTCGGGCCCTCACGATGGAGGTAATACCCTACTTCCTGCTTGATTGATCTTGATGATATGAGTAGTACAAGAGTTGATCTACCACGAGATCGTAGAGGCTAAGCCCTAGAAGCTATCCTATGGTATGACTGTTGTTGTCCTACGGACTAAACCCTCTGGTTTATATAGACACCGGAGGGGGCTAGGGTTACACAGATTCGGTTACAATGGGAGGAGATCTACCTATCCGTATCGCCAAGCTTGCCTTCCACGCCAAGGAGAGTCCCATCCGGACACGAGACGAAGTCTTCAATCTTGTATCTTCATAATCTAACAGTCCGGACAAAAGATATAGTTCGGCTGTCCGGATACCCCCTAATCCAGGACTCCCCCCCCTAATCCAGGACTCCCTCAGTAGCCCCCGAACCATGCTTCAATGACGATGAGTCCGGCGCGCAGATTGTCTTTGGCATTGCAAGGCTGGTTCTTCTCCAAATCCCGAATACCTATTAAATAGTGTCCGGCTTCTCATAAATACTTGCACTTCTTGGCTTCCACGCCTAATAATGGCTGTCTTCCTCGTGTCGAACGAATGCGAGAAGCCAGGGCATTTTACATTTACCATCGTAGCTATGTGAATAAACTGCCTACTTAAAGAGACGAGGATTCTTAGATCCAAATCACACCATCTTCCTTTAGCGAGCATTCATCGGAGCGCGCCTGAGTGAAATCCATCCCAACATGGCCGGCCAGCGCAGCTCCTCTTCTCGCTCCCGTAGCCCTAAGACCGGATATTGGATGAAGTGTTTCGTCCCGCACAGCCAATTAGTGAAGCTACAGACCCAGGGATTCTTCCCCCCAGCGTACATGGTCCCTGTTCGAGCCGGGCTCGCCACCTATAATGGCGGCGAGCAAGCAAAGAGCTTTCCCGACCCCTCCAAGGGGGAGCGGGTATGCCTCGTTCCTTATTTATTAAGGGGACTCGGATTTCCAATCCATCCGTTCCTACGAGGGCTCCTGGAGTTTTACGGCCTCCAATTGCATAATCTCACCCCTGCCTCCATATTACACATCGCTGGTTATGTGGCCCTTTGCGAGCTGTTTGTGGGCTGCGAAGCTCATTTCGCGCTGTGGAAAAGGCTATTCTGCCTTGTGCCCCGTACACAGAGGGGCTCAATATTTCAAGTGGGCGGAGCCGAAATATGGCGCATTGCCGGGACGGGATACCTATCTGGTACCCCGAAGAAGACGTCCAAAGACTGGTCCTCAGAGTGGTTCTATATAGAGGACGTCCCCCTCCGGGATCCTATTCGGATTGGCCTTCATGAGTTCAATAATGCTCCTTTGAAGAAGCGCCTAAGCTGGCGACCAAGGAACCCTCAGGAGGAAGATGATAGAGACGTTCCTTAACTGATGGGCCGGATAAAGGCGCTGGCTATATCAGGACTGACTACAACTGAGGTTATGTCAATATGCATTATGCGAGGAGTGCAACCACTTCAATATCGAGGCCACCCTATGTGGGATTTTAACGGGGAAGGTGATGCCACCCGCTGCGGCCGTAAGGGGCCGGACTCAGTCGCTGGTCTGGCAAAAATTATGTCCGGTCTGTACAAGGGAGAGGAAGAGGAGTTCCTCCGCATCAAGCCGCGGGACAGATTCTCCATGTACAATCCTCCGAGCTGGGTAAGCTGCCACTTTTTATACCCATCTTTTCCGCATTTTTGCAATAAATATTTCATCTCGCCATTTCACTGCAGGAGCTGCGTAAAGCCGTAGGGGAGATCAGCAGCCCACCTCCACAACCAGAGGATCCCGAACGGTCCCTCGACCCCGTCCTTAAAGAAGATCCAGACGTATTTGTGGAGCTGATTGACAGAATATTCTATCAATTAAGCTGCAATGAGGCCACGGGGGCTATCACAGCTGACTATCCCAGACTATTCCCTGCTTCGCGGGTAAGTGAGACCAGAGACCCAACCTTTGAGAAGAATCCCTTTGTACGCCCTTCACCTACCGTATCTGTACGGTGTTTTACACGGAAGGTCCTCAGGACACCATGCCGAGCCCGTGGCGAGTCGCCAACGAGGGGTGCGGAAGCCAGGCAGGCTGAAAAGGAAAGCGGTTCGGACTGAGACGCTGGCGCATAGGTATGATATAAAACCTCGCTCCGTGGTTGTTTTCTTTAAAAACATAATAAAACCCATGTTTCCCAGAAGGAAAAACGCTCGTCGGACTATATCCAGATAAGTTGCCGATCACGCCTCCACTAGTCGGGCTCCAGGGCCGGACACGGAGGCGGGGCACGCGTCGAACGTTCCTCCTATAGAGTATGCGGATAAAATATCCGCTACAAATTCCGAAGTGGAGAGCACCATGAATCACAGGCGTCGCCGGGCCGTACTCCGTGACGCTTGTTTCTCTCAAGAGGCGTTTAACGCCTTCAACTCGGGAGGCGCGTACATCCGTGCCTCTCAAAACGGTCTTGCCACAGCCACGGACCAGTATGTAAAGGATATACGGGTAGGAAAATTTGATGACTATATATATCGGTAGCACCTGAGACTTGAAACAGTTGGTACAACTGATTTAAGGATCATTATTGATGCAGGTTCTTACAGAGAAGATTACCCAGTTGTCTCAAGAGATGGAAGAGTGCAAGGCCCAGCTACGGGCCGCAATGTCCGCATTGAAGGAGTCCGAGAAGGCCCCCTCCGGTAACACCTGTTTTAAAGAATGACAGGTACCATATAGGATGCAGCATGCATGCAATTCTGACAATAAATATTGCAGATGACGCCGGAGTGAATCCGGATGAGCAACATGCCATACGGCAGCTAAAGGCCGGTGAGCACATGCTTACAAAAGTTAGCCAGGAGAAAAACGATCTCCAGGATGCCAATACCCAGGTGAGCGTGGAACTAAAGGATGTTCGCGCCCAACTGTTGGACTCCGTGAAGGAGAATAAGCGGCTTCGACGCGGCATTTTTAGTAAGTGCTTGAGCAAACTTTAAAAAGAGTTCGGCGAAGAAGCCAGCTAACAGAGTTATGTCTACAGGTATGCTGACGGGTCGTCCCACGAATGAGATGCCCGGGTCTGTGGGTGATCTTCTACCAGAGCTCTCATAACTGCACGAACAAGTTCGGCAGGTGATGCCAGGTATTGCCCAGGCCTTGTGGCCATCCGTATCCCTCCCGAAGGCCTTGGAGAGCTTGCGGAGAAGCTCAAGGGAGCGCGGCGGCGCTTCCGATTATGGAAGGTATCGACCTGCCATCAAGGTGCCAAAGAAGCCAGGGCCATGATGAAGACGCGGTATACCAAGGCTGACCCAAACCACATGGCCGAGGTCGGACCTGTGGGGCCCGATGGGAAAGAAATCCCTGTCAGTTTGGTGTATCACCAAGTAGAGTTAGCCGCAAAGTATTCCCAGCAGGATTGTAGGCTAGACAACCTGTTGGATGGTATAGAAGAAGAATTTAGTCAATCTAAGTGACTGTGTAATGTAAATGACATGTAGAATGTCGCTAGCCGGATTGTAATTCATTTGTCATGGCGGACCTTTTCGCTTCGACCTCGGAACCCAATAGTCCGGAGTGTATCCGAATACCCGCTCAGCTATGTAAAAACCGGGGTATGCGTGGAAACCACGCGTAGGGGTCATAAGTGCTTGAACAGACAAGTACCCAACTAGTTATGTTATATTACATGGATAGTAAGAAACATCTTCGAGGGAGAATAGTTCCGTTAAGGGTTCCTTTCCTTGGGTACGCATGCCCTAATGTGCATGTCCGGACTGCGAGAAGACGCAGGCAAAAAACATCTGGGGGCGTGTATTAAAAATAAATAAAAATCATCTTTTGTTCACCGACCGAATATTCCCTTAAGAACGCTAGCTTTCGGCTTCACCCAGTTTGAGGTACACATCCGGCTGACCCGGCAGTAACAATCGGAGAGGTGCTCCCCTTATGCCCTAGCCGTATTAACGGGAACATAGGGCATAAATACAAGAGCCAGGCAACCCAGCTTGGCCAAAACTGAACTCATATAGATGCATATAATGGCGAAAAAAGGTACATGCGGAAGAATAACACATGTGCAGGGCATGAGGCCCAGCAAAATAATTAAGCTTCTGTGTAAGAAGCCCCCAGGTGTCATGAGCGCGGCTAGCGCGTCAAAATTGTGTAGTCAAAACACCTTTTAGCCTATTAAGGCCTTGAAATAAAAAGGGGAAGAAAGAAAGAAGGAAAAGACAGATAACACGTGTAAAAAAATTGACAGAGGTAAGGAGACAAACACGGAGTTCGGCACTAGGCGTAGAATCTTCGGAGTCTGGCTGCGTTCCATGGATTTGGCTCGAGTCAATTGTCTGATGCATCCCGCAAATGGTACGTTCCACCGATCAGGACCTGGTCAATAACGAAGGGACCTTCCCATTTGGGCTTGAGTTTGTCCTTTTTCTTCTCCGGTAGGTGTAGAACGAGTTCGCCAACATTATAAGTTTTGTCCCGTACTTCTCTGCTTTGCTAACGTCTAGCATGTTGTTGATAGAATGCGGAACGGGCTTTTGCCACGTCACGCTCCTCCTTGAGGGCGTCCAAACTGTCCTGCCGATCGAGCTCGGCCTCTCTTTCTTCATACATGCGCACTCGAGGTGAGTCATGAATTATGTCGCAGGGCAGAACCGCCTCTGCGCCGTACACCATAAAGAATGGTGTTTATCCGGTAGTGCGATTCGGCGTGGTCCGTAGCCCCCAGAGGACGGAGTCTAGCTCCTCTACCCAGTGCGTGTTAGATTCCTTTAAGGACCGCACTAATCTGGGTTTGATGCCGCTCATGATAAGACCATTTGCTCGCTCGACTTGACCGTTAGTTTGTGGGTGATAGACAGAAGCATAATCGAGCTTGATGCCCATGTTGCTACACCATAGTTTTACCTCGTCGGTAGTGAAGTTCGTGCCATTGTCAGTGATGATGCCATGGGGGACGCCGTAACGGTGTACAACACTGAGTATGAAGTCTATCACCGTTCCGGATTCGGCTGTTTTAACAGGTTTGACTTCTATCCATTTGGTGAATTTATCCACCATGACCAGTAAGTATTTTTTCTTATGGGTTCCCCCTTTAAGGGGTCCAACCATGTCAAGCCCCTAGACCGCAAAAGGCCAAGTAATGGGGATTGTTTGTAGGGCAACGGGCGGCATATGGCTTTGGTTTGCAAAAAGTTGGCAACCAACGTAGCGTTGGACCAAGTCCTGTGCATCCGCCTGGGCCGTCGGCTAATAGAATCATGTATGGAAGGCCTTACTTACGAGGGCCCGGGCTGCAGCGTGGTGGCCACCGAGTCCGGCGTGAATTTCTGCCAGAAGCTTCCGCCCTTCCTCTTCGGAGATGCATCTTTGAAGGACTCCGGTGGTGCTTTTCTTATAAAGCTCTCCCTCGTGGACCATGTAGGCTTTAGATCGCCGCACAATGCAGTGTGCCTCATTTTGGTCCTTGGGAAGTTCCTACCTATTTAGGTAGGCCAGGAATGGTTCGGTCCATGGGGCGATGACGACCATTATTAAATGGGCTGAAGGCGTTATTTCGGTGGCGGAGCCTCCGATTATGTCAGAGTGTTCGGTATCTGGCGTTGTAGTCGGGTCCGGACTATTGTTGCCGGTGTCCCCTTCCCATACCACGGATGGCTTGAACAGTCTTTCCAAGAAGATGTTGGGTGGGACCGTATCGCGCTTAGCACCGATATGGGCGAGGATATCCGCCGCTTGGTTGTTTTCCCGAGCCACATGGTGGAATTCGAGACCCTCGAACCGAGATGACATCTTGAGGACGGCGTTGCGATAAGCCGCCATTGTCGGATCTTTGGCATCAAAGTCTCCATTTATTTGGGATATAGCGAGGTTCGAGTCCCCGCGCACCTCCAGGCGTCGGATGCCCATGGAGACTGCCATCCAGAAACCGTGTAACAGGGCCTCGTATTCGGCTGCATTGTTGGAGTCTATGTATAATATTTGGAGTACATATTGGACTGTATCTCCGGTAGTGGACGTCAGAACGACGCCAGCCCCTAGACCAGCCATCATTTTAGAGCCGTTGAAGTGCATAATCCAATTGGAGTACGCGCCATACTCTTTAGGGAGTTCGGCTTCTGTCCATTCGGCGACAAAATCGGCCAATACCTGCGACTTGATGGCTCGTCGAGGTTTATGTGTTATGTCGAACGGGAGGAGCTCAATGGCCCATTTGGCAATCCGGCCCGTGGCGTCTGTCGGTGTTCTGGGAACGGGGGTCCCCATACTTGCCTGCCTGCGGCTTGCGGCGTGGCTAAAAGGGGGGCCCAGCATGGCCCATCTTCGTCAACACGAGACTCAAGACCCTCGCGAGGGGCCAAGCCTCGCGGGGCGGACGACACGGAGCTTCCTCAGGCGCGACCTCACCAGGCTGGCTCACGAGGAGGCGAAGAGATCAAGGCAGGGTACCTCACGAGGTGCCCATGACGCAAGCCATGACGACCAAGGGTGCCAGGCGGGCGCCAGCCCACGCAGTGTCTCCCTTTCCTCTTTGGTGCAAAGGGGGCAAGCGCAGGCGAGAAGGATCAAGCAAAGGCATCCATTTCGGTGCAACGAGACCAAGACCAGTCCAACGGTGGGAAGGAGGTCATCGTGGAGCCCAGAACGGCGTCACCACAGAGCCTTTGGCAGGCAAGGACCAACTTTAGTTAGGATAAGTGTACCAGATGTTCCCCTTCAAAATGGCCAATTGTTGGCGCCCTTCCGCTCAATATTTGGGAAGAGGCCCAGGGCCTTTTCCTATAAATAGGACTAGCCACCCCCAGGGTAAGGGGACGAGAGGATCGGATCATCAAGCAACAAAGAGAGAGAGAGAGAGAGAGAGAGAGAGAGAGAGAGAGAGAAGGGCGGCCGAACTCCTCCTAGCAGTTCGTCGTCCTTGCTAAGAGTAGACCCTCGTGAGGCTGTTCTTCCTTGTATTGTTCATCTTCATCAGCCCAAGAGGCAATCCACCCACCACAAACTAGAGTAGGGTATTACACCACAATGGTGGCCTGAACTAGTATAAACCTCGTGTCTCTTGTGCTGTTCTTTCGGTAGTTTAGATCTTTGCGAGACGGAGAGGTGGAGGGCGAAGTCTCGGCGCGCACCCTAGAGTTCGAACCTCAAGGGTCTGCCAGAACCCGAAATCTGACAGCGTCGCGGTTGTTTATTATATCATACAGTGGTACTTCCGAGGCCACTGTAATTGAACACTCTTGGAAGTAGTGTCGTAGTTTCCGGGATGCCATGAATACCGCATATGCTATCTTTTGATAGTGTGGGTACCGTTATTTGCATGGAGTGAGGACAGTGGATACATAGTATACCGGCTTTTAAAGGGGAAATTTGTGTCCATCCATTTCTCGTTCGACGATGAGCACTGCGCTTACAACTTGATGAGTTGCCGCTATATATAGCAGCATTGGTTCGCCGATGCTTGGCGCGGCCAGGATTGGGTTGGTGGCTAGAATGGCCTTTATGTCTTCCAGTCCGGCCGTGGCCGCGTCCGTCCACTCAAAGTGTTCGGTGCGCCGAAGGAGGCGATAAAGAGGTAATTCCTTTTCTCCTAAGCGGGAGATAAAGCGGCTTAGGGCCGCCACACATCCAGTTAATTTCTGGATTTGCTTGAGGTCAGTTGGGATGGCCAACTGTGACAGGGCTCGAATTTTAGCCGGATTTGCTTCAATTCCTCTACTGGAGACGATAAAACCCAGGAGCTTTCCGGCGGGTACTCCGAAGACGCATTTTTCCGGGTTGAACTTAATGTCGTATGTTCGGAGAGTGTCGAACGTGAGCCTCAAGTCGTTTATTAAGGAGTCTACATGTCTGGTTTTAACGACCACATCGTCAACATATGCCTCCACTGTTTTTCTCATATGCTTTTCCAGACATGTTTGAATCACGCGCTGATACGTTGCACCGGCGTTTTTGAGCCCAAAAGGCATTGTATTGAAACAGAAAGGGCCGTACGGCGTGATGAATGTCATTGCGGCTTGGTCGGACTCCGCCATTTTTATTTGGTGGTAGCCAGAGTATGCGTCGAGGAAGCACAATGAGTCGTGTCCTGCGGTAGCGTCGATAATTTGATCGATGCAGGGGAGGGGAAGAGATCCTTTGGGCAAGCCTTGTTGAGGTCCGTGAAATCGACGCACAGGCGCCAGGATTTGTCCTTCTTTGGTACCATCACCAGGTTTGCTAGCCAGTCTGGGTGTTTTATTTCTCTCATGAATCCTGCCTCCAATAACTTGGCTAGTTCCTCTCCCATAGCTTGTCTCTTAGGTTCAGAGAAACACCGAAGAGTCTGCTTGACCGGCTTGGATCCTTTTAAAATGTTAAGGCTATGCTCGGCCAACCTGCGTGGGATTCCTGGCATACCGGAAGGATGCCAGGCGAAGATGTCCCAATTCTCGTGCAGGAATTCTCGTAGTGCGGCGTCCACGGCGGGGTTTAACTGTGCCCCGATGGAGGCTGTTTTTGCAGGGTCCGTCGGGGGGACTTGGAATTTGATTATCTCGTCCGCTGGTTTAAAAGAGGTGGACCTGGATCTCTTGTCGAGTATCACGTCGTCCCTGTCCACGATGGAGCGTAGCGCAGTTAACTCCTCTACCACGAGGGCTTCGGATAATGCCTCGAGGGCCAGTGCGGCTGTTTTGTTTTCGGTGCGGAGCGCTATGTCCAGATCACTAGCCAGGGTGATGATCCCATTGGGCCCGGGCATTTTGAGCTTCATGTACCCGTAATGGGGTATGGCTTAGAAGATCGTGAATGCCTCCCGCCCTAAAAGGGCATGGTATCCGGTACTGAACGGGGCCACTTGGAATGTGATTTCTTCGGACCTATAATTCTCCGGCGTGCCGAATACCTCGTCTAGTGTGATTTTCCCAGCGCATCGTGCTTCCCGACTGGGGATGATTCCTCTGAAGGTTGTGCTGCTTTGCTCAATGCAGTTCTTGTCTATTTCCATTTTTTTAAAAGTCCCCTCATAAATGAGGTTTAATCCACTGCCGCCATCCATGAGCACTTTAGTGAGCCGGAAACCGTCTACAATTGGACGAAGGACCAATGCGGCTGGTTCTCGGGTTGTCCGGAATTTAGGTTCATCACAAGCATTGAAGGTGATGGCCGTGTCGCTCCATGGGTTTATTGTTGCCACCTGGCAGATTTCGGCAAGGTTGTGGAGTGTTCGCTTGCACCTATTGTTTGAGGCGAATGTCTCGAAGACTGTTGATACCGTATTGTAATCCACTGGATGGTGCTCTGCGGTATTTTGAATGAGGAGATCCTCACCGCTCTTGGCAACCTGCCGGAGTACCCAACATGCTCTAAGGCTGTGTGTTGGTATGGTATCCGCTGTGCTGTGAATTTTGCAGGGTCCATTAAGCCATCCCTCCATTACGGTTCCACGCCCTGTCGTGGGCTTTTGCTTTTTGGATTGAGTCGGGCGACTTATGAGGATGCACCCTTTTAATTCGGACTGGGTGTTTAATCTGAGCCGGATCATCCCAAAATTTTGTTTCGGTTTTCCAGGCACTTTCCATCGCACAGTACTTCCGTACTATGGCCGCCAAGTCAGCGAAGTGTGCTATGTCACGGCGACTTATGGCGTTAAGGATTCCCTTATCCGTGCAATTATTGCAAAAGAATGAGATTGCGTCTTCCTCGCGACAGTCCTTGACCTTGTTCATTACAAGGAGGAAACTGGCCCAGTAGTGATGTACTGTTTCCTAGGGCTCTTGCCTAATGTGGGAGAGATCGCTTATATCTGGGTGGCTAGGTAGACTTGAGTCCAAACCCTAACCCGATCTGAGACCCAGGGGCAGGGGAGTTTCCGATCTGGGAAGTTCGGGCTCCGGGATGTTGCCCGATAGGTCTGGCCCACTGCCTGATTCTAGGTTCAAGGCTTGGGAGATGTCCTTCCGTAAACGGATGTCCAGCTCGGAGAGCTCTGGAATCCGTACATAGTTTGTCCTCAAGATAGAGGAAGAATTGCCGCATTGTTCCTCCACCACCCCTATCTGATGGGTGACTGGCGGAGAGTTAATCTCCCTTTGGTCGGGTTTAAGCCCGATCCGATCATAGTCCGTTGCGACTCCACAAGCGGCGATGCGATCCAAGAGCTCGTTTAGGGAAGAGAGCTCCATCGGATCCATCTGCTCGGCAAGTTCCGAGCCGACGTGGAGGATGTTTTTGATGACCCGAGAAGTCATCCTCGACGCAGCAGCCGAACGGGCGGTCATGACGAAACCGCCCAGTCGGATAGTTTGGCCGATAGCCAGGGCTCCCCCAGAGGTGATGCTGTCCCCGACAATGAGACGAGGCATCCTTCCTTATGGTGGCGACATAGTGGAACTCTTAATGAAAGCACCAATGTCGGTGTCAAAACCGGCGAATCTCGGGTAGGGGGTCCCGAACTGTGCGTCTAATGTGGATGGTAACAGGAGGCAAGGGACACAATGTTTACCCAGGTTTCGGCCCTCACGATGGAGGTAATACCCTACTTCCTGCTTGATTGATCTTGATGATATGAGTAGTACAAGAGTTGATCTACGACGAGATCGTAGAGGCTAAACCCTAGAAGCTAGCCTATGGTATGATTGTTGTTGTCCTACGGACTAAACCCTCCGGTTTATATAGACATCGGAGGGGGCTAGGGTTACACAGAGTCGGTTACAATGGGAGGAGATCTACATATCCGTATCACCAAGCTTGCCTTCCACGCGAAGGAGAGTCCCATCCGGACACGAGATGAAGTCTTCGATCTTGTATCTTCATAGTCCAACAGTCCGGCCAAAAGATATAGTCCGGCTGTCTAGATACCCCCTAATCCAGGACTCCCTCACCCTCCCTCGCCGGCGCTGCTTGGGAGAGAATGACAAGGCAGGCTGATCGGCACGCACCCAGCAGTGGGTAAGAGCCATCGCCGAGGACGACAGCATGAACATTGCACCTTCTCACCTTCGCCGGCGGAGAGGGTCCGGCTGGATCTGAGACCAGCGGTGAGCAGAGAGAGAGAGTGTGTGGCCACTGCTGTCGTGTTTAGATCTGGAGAAGCCGAGACAGTGTGAAGAGAGCAACACTAGCAAGCAAGCGCGGAGGCTCCTGCCTATATAGTGGAGTAGTACTAGTTTTCTTTTGTCTACCGGAGCCGGCTTGACCTCGTCAATGACTGTCGAGAAGTCCTCATGCACGTGGCCTGGAGGCGTAGTTGTCGTCATTTTGATCTGAAGCACCGGATTATAACATATAACACGAAAAAATGCCACATGACAAGAAATCATAACCTCACTGCCCAAAGGAGACAACATGAATCCCGACGGACAAACTAGACGAGGAACAAAGCTCAAATTAAAGATAAAATCGTAGAAAAGGGGTCCGTTGATGGATGTACTAATTAACATAGCCAGCTTGACCTAGATGGCAGCCGAGTAGTCACTGTTCCTGCATGTGCCCCCAATGACTAGCCCAACTCAGTTGTCGCTGTTTAACCCTCGCAGTGATCTGAAGCACATGACACCAAATTTTGCGAGATGACAAGAAACCTTTTTTTTAGATTTCTCACCACAACTACAACCATGTACAACACAGCCTGCACGATATGTAGACGATAGCCAATCCAGGCGTGTCTGCTGGAGTCTGGTCACATGCATGGAAGAACTGATCTTCCGTGTCTTGCAGGGATCGTCTAGGCACCAACGTAGTACAACACTTCTCTAGTACTATCGCTCGTCTCCCTCTTCTATTAAGTCACCTGACTTGCGGGGCCGGGGAGTGTGCCTATGGTCGGTTCTCAATTGCCATCCCACATGTGGGTGCAAACGCAATATGACGCGCGTTCCATTCAGAGAGCAGCGTGCCAGACCGACCGACCGTCTGGGGTGCGACGCGAACGCGACGGGCGTGCTGTATACTCCGTACATGTGTACCGCCGTTTTCTAGAAGCTTTGCTCCATGGCTCGGGCGCAATCCATGGATACAAAATGAGTATATTGTATACTATTTAAAAGTCGAGGGCGGGGCTTTTCCTGCACGGTAGGCGGCGGGACAGTTCCGCCTAGTCGGTTCGACAAAGACACGAGAAGACGAGGGAGTAGGTTGCTGCAAACGTAGGGCTGTGTGATTTGACAGCGAGTTACTGCTGGACAGGTGGGGCCCCGTGATTTGACTTGTCATTATCATTTTAACTACGGCGCTACGACAGGCGTGAGTCTCCCGATTCCTGACCACCTCCATACAGGTGCCTCTCCCAATGCTCCACCATGTAGTAGAGGCTGTCTCTTGCATGAGAGCCCACTTCTCCACTTTTTCCTTCCCTCCCTTTCCTCCACATATGCAAAAATGCCATGTAAAGCGCACTATTGTACTTACTTTTACTTGCTCCTACAAGTGCTTAAGCTTGCCACATAGGCATAAAGTCTGATGTGGCAAGTTAATCAAGAAGAGAGAGACTAGTTTGGTGACCCAAGGAAGAAACGGTGCTAAGCACGTGTACCTAGGTGAAAAGACAAATTTGAGTCTATAGCTAATTAAATGAAGCAAACTTAGCAAAACCATTACATTGGAAGAGGTCACTCCTTGGCAAATGCAATAAATACTAGTACTCCCTGTGTCCCATAATATAAGAATGTTTTTGGCACTACACTAGTGTCAAAAACATTCTTATATTATGGGACGGAGGGAGTACGAAGAAAGAGATAGAGAGGAGTAAAAAATACACTTATAGCCAACCTTGTTGTAGTATGAGTGACTAAGTGATGACTATGTATGACATGCCAACATCAGATAGCCTAATGCACCGTGTTAAATCTCCAAGGGCGCGACCACGCGAGCGACACGACGGTCGTGGTAGGCGCGACCATGATACGGGCTACTGGCAGCCCTTGGATCTGAGATCAAACGGTCGCATGCTAAGTTGCTGAAAATTTGCAGAATAACACTCCAGGATAGGATATGCACACATAGGTCTAGAATCACGCCATGCAACCGTTCGATCTCAGATCCAAGGGCTCTCGGAAGTCCGTATCATGGGAGAATGGAAAGCCACTACCCTGCTGTTCGCACGCTGACAGTTCGCTCGTACTCGTCCCCGCACGTCCTTCAATACTACGGCGGTTCACTCCTAGTCGTCCCGTCCATTCACATTACGGCAGTTCCACTAATCCTAACCCTCCTCCCAAATCTATGGCATCCCAAATCTCCACGATCGACAGTGAGTACAAGGTTAGAACCATCACAGGCGATGAGTTCGACGTCATCTACACCCGTTCTTCCGCGGCGGTGAAAGAATGCCTTTCTCGCTTCAGATGCATGTTCGAAGACTCAGATGATGAGTGGGTCGCTGGGCTAGATGTTGAGTACACCACAGTCCTGGGACGAGAGAAGGATCTAAAGGACGAAGAGAGGAAGAAGCCCGCCGTGATCCAGGTTTGCGTGCATGACTTATGCTTGGTCTACCACATATGCCGTGCCGACATTGCGTGCCAGGATTTTAAGGACTTCCTCGAGAGAAGCCTAGTCAAATTCGTTACTGTAGACTTTGGTAACGACAAAGAAGTCCTGCGTCGGATAGGCCTCGTTGTAGGCAACACCTTCGACCTCCAGAAGAATTGGCTGGTGTCCTCTCGTCAGCCTTCAATGCTGACCCTGGCAGGAGTCATGGTTAATCCTTCGTATGGTAATCTGGAGAAACCTCCATACATGTTTCATCGTCATGCATGGCAGCGGAATGTACTAGATATAGACCACATCCACTATGCTGCAATGGATGGCTACCTTTGCTTCAATATCTACAGGGGTTGGATGAAGATCAACAACCAAGTGTGCGGTTCAAGCAAAGAAGTATCGGCCAAGAGGAAGAGGGACAAGGACGAAGTTGAGGACATGGATGAGGACTCCGAGTAAGGTGGCAGTGTCGTTGCTCATGGTGGTTCTAATGCAGTGTCTACCGGAATAGTTTGAAAGTTTAATTTCAGGTGTACTACCAGTCGTTTCTTCACATTATATACGTACAATATATATGGCCAACATCATATAGCCAGCAGTTTAGTTGTCAAAGAATTTCAGGGTGCTTAGTTTTGTCAAAGAATTCCAGGATGCTTAGAGGGTGCTTGGATCCAAGGGACTTATTTTAGTCTGACTAAAAATAGTCTCTTTAAGAGGCTAAAGTTCCAAGCACCCCTGACTAAAGAGGGGCTAAAACTAGTTTCGAGACTAAAATTGTTTAGTCAGGGGTACCCCTACTAAAATGTGGATTAGTCCTCTCTGTACTCATTTAACTCCTCTCCTTTAACACAGGCGAGTTCTGGATTGGAGGGTTTGGAGGATAATAAATGCTCATTAACTTGATTTTAGCCTTTTTAGTATTTGGATCCAAGCATGGGTGATGCTATCATGTTTTAGTCCCACTACTTTTAGTCATGGGACTAAAACGTATCCAAGCACTCTCTTAGTTTTATTTGAGGGGTGGGTTGTGCTGGACACCATTATTGTGACTAGCCTTTTTAATAGTACTATATGCATAATTTGGCGACGAGCGCTCTCTATATGTACCACCTTTTTTAATTTCAAGTTTTGCTCCATGGCGTAATCCATCGATACTACTGTTGTACAAAAGTATACATTTTTTAAAAGGCTAGAGGGCGGGGCAGTCTAGCTTGGTCGGTTTCACGAGAGGCGAGGGCCTTTGTGATTTTACGGCTCATTACTGCTGGAAGGCGGGGCCTTGTGATTTGACTGGTCGTATAAATGCGCCGACGACCTGATCGAGTTGGAGCAAAGAACTATGCGATATACTCAAGTTTTCCACTCGAGTAGTACTGCGACGGAGCAGCACGAAACACGGCAGCCCAGTGCCATATGGCGATAAAAAATGATCTAATTTGCTAGTCATCTCATTGTTAGCATTGTTCTATTCATTCCCTCAAAAAACCATTGTTCTATTCATGCCTCGCTGAGAACGTGACACGTGCGGCGAAACACCCGAAGAAAAAGATGAAACACAGGAGCAAAAGAAGAAGGAAGATTATCACCCCAAATGATCTAATTCGCCGCGGAGTCGTAACTGCTTCTTCATCGCCTCCACGACCTCCATATCCTTGCGCGTCTCCTCCGCCATCTTCTTCATTCTGTCCATGATGCGGGATTTCTCGACGCGAGCCTTCATCATCTATTCCACGGCCGCATTATGTACCTTGACAGTAGCCGGGTGTTTGATGTAGAGCTTCGCCAACTCCTCCTTCTGTTCCATGACGAGGGCTTACAGCATCTTCATCGAGGAACTACTATTCTCTTGCAGCTTCTTCTAGCCGGCGTTCTTCTCCTTCAACAGGTCTATCTCATGGCAGAGCTTCGCCTTGTCCTCCTGAAGTCGCAGGATTTCGCTGGTCGCCTTCTTCTCCGAGGCAATGCTCTTCTTCAGCAGCATCACCAAGCCAGCGGTCAACTCCCCCTGCTGATTGAGCTCAGCGGGCATGTCGTCGAGGCTCTCCTTCAGCAACTCCATCAAGCCTTGGATGAACTCCTTCTACTTATTGAGCAGATCGAGCATGCCGTCGAGGGATAACGACTCCAGCTCCGCTGGCTCGGCATGTTTGCCTCCGTGGCTAGGGCACTCCTGGGAGCCATCGCCTGCCCGTGAGAGATCTTTGGAGGTCTCTGCGTGGCGGCGAGCCCTCTTTTTTTTCCGCAGCCTTGGTTGCCGCTCCCTTGTTACGAGTAGTTCTCGACCTAGAGCTTTGCTCACCGGCCATGGCAATGACGGACGAAGAAGAAGCACTTATGAGGAGGTTTCCCTTTTAGCACTAGTACTAATACCTGCTCACCGAAGGTAGAGTAATTTTCGGTTAGGTAGTTCCCCTTTTTATAACCCAAGTACTAGCACTAGTACTAATACCTGCATAGTGGGAACACCTTCAGGTTTGGTACGTACTAGTAGGTTTGAGCAGGCTTTCGAATGTGATGGCAACAAGGTAAAGATTAATTAATGGTTTTGGTTTCGAGGCCCGAAACGGCTCCCGATGAGTTTAGCAGAACATAAATTTCAAGTACTACACTGCTCAAATGCGTAAATATTATGTTAGTGTCAAAAATTGGCATAAAATATGAAGGAGACCAATGGAAGTACTACTAGCAACCCACGATTAACTACTCGCATGCGCGTAGTGGAGTAATAATGTCTTTCTTCTGCCCTCACGTCCCCTCAATTTGCATGCGCTGTATTAATTAACCATCAATGAAGTGAACGACTTTACACGCGTCAAATTATCACATGGGGTGGATCTTGGTACAAAATTGCGTCCGCCCGTGTACCCGCGTGTGCGTGTGAGGGAATGAGTGCGTGCGTGGCATGCGTGCACACCTTCGCTTCGTGCATGTACCGCCAGTATGGCTCAGGGAGGACGAGTATATTCTTTTGGATCCAGCAGCACATCACTGTGATCAATCCACGCAAGGAGGTCGCGACAACGCCTCCACATGTGGCACATGGCTTCATGAACTGTAAGAGAGACAGTGTATAGCGTGCCATTGGTATTCTAATTTACGTGTTTTGCACATACTCGAAGTACTAGTAAGGTACACGTGCATTGCACGCATCAGATTTTGCTACCAAATTATGAATAAATACCACACTATAGCATGTAAGCTCTGAGTCATATATGCCTGATGTAGCCCTTCGTTTAATTCTTATAGTTCATCTCATTCAAAATCAAGTAGTTTTTATAAAAAAGCTAAGAACGCGGGAATAGGAAAAACATGGGATTTTAGTGGAATGTCGTCTTGAAACCTACAAGATTGTATGAGTGTTTGATTGTGCATAGAAAAAACGCAGAATTCTTTCAAAGAGGTTTGAGTGGAGGGGATGTTTCCTATGAAATCTAGTGCAAATGAATCATATGGAAAAATTCCTATGGTTTACAATCTTACGAATCAAACAACCAAGATAGGAAAAATTCCTAATGATTAGAATCCTCCAAAATTCCTTTGAGAATCCTTTGAATCAAAGAAGCCCTTAATCTATTTTATGATTCATGGAATTGTGCGTTGTAAAGCATAAAATAAAAAACAAATAATGACAATTCAACTAGAAAAAAGTTTGCGCAGTTATGATACGGAAGATTCTAGAACAAAAGAGAACCACTGTTGTTTTGAGGTTTGTGCATTATGCTTAAGTTCAACCATGGAGTCTGCTAGATTGTACATGTGGCAAAATCCGGTGGGGGGCTAGAAGATGGTGTGAGGGGCCGAGTGGAGGGAGACTATGAAGGAATGCACAAGTGCGAGATCGATATTTAGAGAGAGGGGGCGAACACGTGCGCTGTTGCACGAAGTGGCGGAGCCATGAAAAATAAATGAGCTAGGGGGCCAAGCATTGCTAATCCTTTACGAGGAGGGTCAATTCATGAACTTAAACCATTTTTAGCAGCAATTGTCTAATTATCACATTCATATTAGCCTCGATATATAGTGATGTTAGGGGGTGAGGGGGGCAGGGCCCTTACTGCTCCCTGTCTTCGGCATTGTGCACATGTCTGAGAGATGAAGCGGAAGGCATGGATGATGAGAGGGGGACGTTGGATATATAATTAATGTGGGTGTATTAGCTATATATGTTAATCCTATATAGAGAGGTATAGATTGATCGATGTGGACGTGGAAAAGAGGGTGAGACCTCACTAGATATATCGATTGATCGGTTTGTCTGGAAAACTATGAAACACCTAGCTATATACACACATACATAGAGGAACATCGATCGTTGCGCATGCACGTGTGAGATATAAAGAATGCCCGATATGATGGAGAGGGGGATGTGTGTGGGTGTGTGCCTTCATGGGAGACTGACCTGAAGAAAAAGATTTCATGCGTGCGATGGATAATGCCGACTGGTAGTGTGTGTGCATGCATGCACGAGAGAAAGTTAGTGGTACAATTATAAAGAGAAGACTACTGTGTGGGTGTAAAAGAATAGGTGAGGTCATAATCAATGTAAAGTTGAATTCAAATATTTGAATAAGAGATCCTGATGTTTGATACCCATGCATGCATGAATATAATGGAGATCTGCGCGGTGTGGTTTGGAAACGAGCATATTGTAATGTATACACATTGAACAAGGTCAGACTGATTTGAATTTGACATACCGATGGCAGACATCATTTGGCCACGTCGCATCTGTGCATGGACACACTATTCTAATTGGAGATGATGGGAGGCTTTCGCATCACACATCTATATCTATACTCCTATATATATTATATTTTATATTTTTTATATTGTGTGCGGGTTACTTTAACTTTGAAAGATGGTCGTTGGATGAGGCGAATCCGATGGTCCAAAAATGGCAAATTTGAGCACTACTGGCCATTGGATATCATCTAGATTCCACCAGATTTCGCCACATGTATAATCTAGAAGACTCCATGGTTGAACTTAAGCATAATGCACAAACATCAAAACACAAGCACTTCTTATTTGTTCTAGAATCTTCCGTCTCAGAATTGCCCAAATGTTTTTCTACATGATTTGCCATTATTTGTTTTTTTACTTTATGTCTTACGACGCACAATTCCATGAATCTTAAAATAGATTAGCTTTCTTATAAAAACTAGATGATTTTGAATGAAATGAACTGTAAGAATTAAACGAACATCTATATCATGCATATATGACTCAAAGCTTGCATGCTATAATGTGGTATTTATTCATAATTTGGTTGCCAAATCTCATGCGTGCAATGCACGTGTACCTTACTCTAGTCTAAATGGTGTTTGTGTCTGTGTTGTGCGTGTTGAGGTGCAAATTGTCTTTTTTTTGTAAATGTTAAGCTTGTTCTTCCGAAATTTCAAGCCGCGCCTTGTTATGCCAAAAATTCAAGCTAGCGTCTCTGTCTATCATGCTACGAAACTCCCGCCTCTTCAACCCGCGCCTTGTTAGCCCGAAATATTTAAGATATATCTTTGTCTCGTTGTGCTCCGATAACTCCCTCCATCTTAACCTGAGCCTTGTTATTCTGAAATTACAACGCGCGCGAAAACTCCCAACTCCTGTGAAATCCCGACACGCGAAATGCCCATGGTACCCCTGAACCGAAAGAACCGCATCAAATCGGTGGGGGTCCAAGGACACCTCCCCTTTGTTTACTCACCCCACAAAGCCCCAGACACTAGTGGACACGCTCCTGGCACATAAACAATGCCATGGCGTGCAGAGCTCGCGCTCTGGAGCATGCTATAGTGCTCTCCGGCACTGTAGCACGCCCATTCCAAGGGCTCTCGTCGACCTTGGGCTCCGGAATCGTGTCCCCGGAGGCCGCCTCGACGTCCGCAACACGCCACCGCGCTGGCCCCCTCCTTTCCCCCTCTGTCTTGCCCAGAGCCGCCCGAGCCCGCCAATGCCGTGCGAGCTCGTGGCTCCACCCGGAGCTCGCCCCGCTCCTCCTCTCTCTTCCTGGCGCCCTACTCCACCCCCACTAGCGCCGCAGACAAGTCCTCGCCCTCTCTCCTGGCCTCCCGAGCAGTTGTCGTAGGTCAGCTATTTAAGGCCACCCCGAGCCCGCTCTCTACTCCTTTGGCCCTCTCACCCTCCCGTGCATCCCCTGGACCAACCCACTCCCCTCCTCGCGCCTTCCAACCTCGTCCATGGATGGAGCCGAGCCGCCGGCCGCCGCTAAAATTCGTGGGCCTCGACCCCTCTCTCGTCCCCATGGACACACCCGCACCCTCTCATCACCACCGCCAACTCCCCCCGTGCTCCATCCCCTCCTCCTCGTGCCTTCCTCGCCTTGCCGAACCCGCCGTCAGTCCCGGTCCGCCGCACCCGAAGCCCTCCTCTTCCCGGGCTCCCTCGTGGGCGTGCAGCACATGGATGGGTGCGCCGCGGCGCGCTGAGTCCTTTGGTGTGCCGGGTGCCGCCGGAGGTGGCCTGTGCCGCCCAGGAGAGCGCCGGCGCCGCTCGGCCTCGCCTCCCCTGCCTCTGCACTGTTCGAGCAGGAGGTAGGAGACGGCCTGAGCCCCGGGCCCCGCTCGTCAGCGACCCGATGGGCGGCCCTGCCCGTTTAAGTGGAGGCGGACAGCGGAAATTCCGCCTCTCCCGTGCGAAGGCGTATTCCACAGAGCCGCCTCCGACGTCACCCCCCCAGCGCGCGGCTGAGCTGCTGGGCCGGCCCAGTGGCGCCCTACCGTTAAGCCTCACCCAATGCATGCTGTTGCCACCAAGGTCCAGCCCGTTTGGGTAAAAACCTTTTCCTTTTTCTTTTTTGGACAATTTGTAAAATCCATAAATAATTCAAATTAACTCCAAATTTGATGATTCAAATTTCTAGTAGTTTCTAAAATCATTCCCTACCGGAGGGTGCTATTGTCACATTTTTGCAGAAGCATTTCCTTCACAAATATTTATCAAATCCTATTTTTCCTATTTTTATGATGTACTTTAGAAAATCATAGAGAGCTCAAATTTGATCCAAATGCCATGATTCAAATTCCTAGATGCTTCTAAGTTCATAACTTAGCTTATGAACATTTTTATTAATACTTTCTGTCCCAGATAAAATAATGAGCCATTTCTTCATATTTGTCAACTTTGCAAATTCATAGGAAATTCATTTAAACTCCAAATCCAGTGAGACCAACTCCTAAATGCTTCTAAAATCATGGTTTGTTAAATGGGTGCCTCTGCTCATTTTTCAAAATAATTTGTCTGTGCACTTCTTGCAGATCCATAAACCCTTTGAATCCAACATAGTGAAATGCTCATAAGTATCCATTGACCTCCCTTCAGATAAAATCGCTTTGGTCATTTTTCATATGACCAAAGGTATCCTATAAAAGTCCAAATCACATTTTTAGAGCACTTTTATTTTTGCCTTGTTGTGTTGCTTATTATGATTGTTTCGACGTTAGTTGACAAAGTAGACGGAGTACATGGAGAAGGACCAGAAGATCTCAAGACTCTGATGAACCAGGCTAGCAGCCCTTTGACCATGTCTATGAAACCCTTTTTATGCATGTCTTATAGCACTTTATTAGTGTTGCTTCGGAATCATGATGAGATGGTAACCACTTTGGAGGGTTGCCTTCGTTACTTCCTCGTTGATACTTGCATTATGCATGACCCTACCTTCTTATGAGGGTTATGCCGGTGGGAGTAGATGGGATGCTAAAGTAGTTGCTACGCAAAAAGGGACGGGAATATGCATGGTGATGGAGACAAAGTATTTTCAAAGGACTTTTCGAAAACCCCGTCGGGTTCCACTTATGCCCGAGGGAGATGATGAGTTGGGTAGCCACTTGATGACGAAGTGGTGTACCGAGGCAAGTGTGTGTTGTTTTCAAAAACGGATTGGTTTAAGTTACGACCGTTATTCCAATATTACATGCGCAACCACTCTACCCTTATATGGGAAAGGGCATTATTGATTACCTAGGCCGATACTAGCTTGGAGCCCGCATTACTAGTGACGGGGGAGAGTTGGTGCTCTCTCTCGGTACGGGGTCGTGCCAGGTAGGGCGGTCAAGAACATTTTTATGGGGCACCGGACACACCGTTGGTACCCCATGCCAGTGGTATGTGATGAATATGGGAGCGAGGCTCCACAATTTTAAGCTGTGAAATGTTGGGCACGGGGGTTACTACCAATCGAGTGGACTCCATGTTAGTGTCGTCTAGGGAAAGATAGTGATCGGGTGCTTACCCCGGGTACTTGAGGTACCGCAGGGCGTGGATGACACGGAAGTTCCCCGGATCTTGTGGGTAAAGTGTGCAACCTCTGCAGAGTGTAAAACTATTCGAATAGCCGTGTCCATGGTCAAGGACAGTTGGGTAACCGCTCTTGGGCTACGTCCACATGTTTACAAACCAGTGTGTGTGTTTGGGTAAGTGGGAAGAACTACTTGGGTCAAGTCAAAGGACTTGACATGATTGAGTTGGGTTGATGCCCACTCTATTTATGTTGATATCTGTAACCTGTCCTCATGGTTAATTGAATTCTCCTGATGCATGTCTTACAAGTTGTTGAACATGTCATTGCACTCAAAATTAGCTTTCCACAAAAATTTACCTATATCAAGCATTGTTGTATCTTGAACCAAAACATGGGTTGCTTGTGAGTACATTCAAAATACTCATTGGCTTGCCACTGGTTATTTTATTGGCCAGGCATGAAAGACAAGATATATTGAAGAGTTCTTTGGTGATGATCGTGCGAGCTAGGTCGCTTCCCAGTCAGAATGCCTGTAGGGTTAAGGCAGATGGCATGGGTCCAAGTTGTTATTGAAGTTTTCCGCTGCGAAGTTATACTCAAGACTTGACCACAGTGGTCATAATTTATGTAAGACGGTATGTATGGATGTAAGACTCTTGTTATTCAGCTTCTGTGTGTTCAGTGAGCATTGATCTCTGGGATCACTTTACACATGCATTAGGTGATCACGACTCATGAGTCGGGGTCCCCACAGAGCTGGTATCAGAGCCATCCTAACTGTAGGAAGCCTTAGTTAGCATGGTCGTTAGTTAGGGTAAAACTATTTCCAAAACTATTACTAGTTTTCAAAACTATCTATACTTCTCTTCCCCTCTAAGTTTTTTGAAAAACTAAGGTATATTTTCCTTATTGATCTCTTCCCCTTCAAAACTTATGGTCGCTAGTACCTTTAAGCCTCTGACCATAGGATTCCATGTAACCAACCTAGAAGGAAGGTGCCTTGTCGAACACTCACCCACCTCCTCCGAACACAAGATTGGCGACACCACAACAAGACGATACCAACAGAAGATACATCCTTGAGGAATGAGGACATGAAGGCCCAGAAGATGGTGACACCCTTGACATTGCTCCAAGATGAAGCGACCTTAGCCTATGATGATCAGGGCATAGGAAATGCAAGATCATGATGTACATCGCTAATAGAGCAACCATGTCCTTACCGTTGTTCTATCGACAACCACCGGTGGATGAGAACCTCGCCATTTGGTCCGCCTCACTATAGTAAGCAGGAAAACGGTTCTCTTCGTTCCCCGCTCTTGGTGTCGATGTTTTCATCAACATAACCGACATGTTGGACCTCTACTATGCCTTGTTAATATCATTGCATAAGGGATTACCTACCTGGTACCGTCGATGCCTTAGAAGGCAAAATGGATCATCATGATTAAGAAGACAACAGAAGACCGAGACAATGCCAGCTACGAGGAGCCACCTTCACCCCCATCACTTCAACAGGCGAGAAGTTGTTGAAGACTCTTCAGGCTCAACCCAAATTGTTTCATCGAACAACTACAAGAGACGTAGCAACACCTGAGGAAAACCCAAAAGACTGCATAAGGCACGAAGTAAAGCGCGACTATTTAGTCCGAGAACCCCTAGGGTAGGATGAGTGGTGTACCCCCTATGCGCAGTCGAGTCCGTATAGAATCATGACTGTGTGTTGCTTGTTTTTATTTGTTTGTGTTTTGATATAAGTCGCACTTTTGCCTAGGCAACAAGTACGCAACTATATCACATGCCTTATTTTGTTGTTTGTGTTTGGCCCCTTTCGGCACTTGTTTTTTTTCGCACTTGCACTATAGAACCCCCTTTAGGCATTTCCCTCCTCTATGCTACTTTTACCTCTCATATCTCTCTCCTTAATTGAAGATCGGCAAGACAAGGTGTCGGCATTCTGGGAACGGGGGTCCCCAGACTTGCCTAACTGCGGCCTGCGGCCTGGCTCAAAGGGGGCCCAACACGGCCCATCTTCATCAACACAGACCCAAGACCCTCGCGAGGGGCCGAGCCTCGCGAGGCGGACGACGCGGAGCTTCCTCAGGCACGGCCTCCTCAGGCTGGCTCGCGAGGAGGCGGAGAGATCAAGGCGGGGTACCTCACGAGGTGCCTGTGACGCAAGCCATGACGACCAAGGGTGCCAGGCGGGCGCCAGCCCGCGTAGTGTCTCCCTTTCCTCTTTGGTGCAAAGGGGGCAAGCGCAGGCGAGAGGATCAAGCAAAGGCATCCATTACGGTGCAACGAGACCAAGACCAGTCCAACGGTGGGAAGGAGGTCATCGTGGATCCCAGAACGGTGTCACCACAGAGCCTTTGGCAGGCGAGTACCAACTTTAGTCAGGATAAGTGTACCAGATGTTCCCCTTCAAAATGGCCAATTGTTGGCGCCCTTCCCGCTCAATATTTGGGAAGAGGCCCAGGGCCTTTGCCTATAAATAGGACTAGCCACCCCCAGGGTAGAGGCATCTAGACATCCAGAGATCGAGGCATCTATGGGTCGATCGGCAATCAGATCTGAGAGAGAGAGAGAGAGAGAGAGAGAGAGAGAGAGAGAGAAGGGTGACTGAACTCCTCCTAGTAGTTCATCGCCCCGGCCAAGAACAGACCCTCGCGAGGCTGTTCTTCCCTGTATTGTTCATCGTCAGCCCAAGAGGCAATCCACCACGCCACACACTGGAGTAGGATATCACACCACATCGGTGGCCCGAACCAGTATAAACCCTGTGTCTCTTGTGCTGTTCTTTTGATAGCTTAGATCTTTGCGAGGCGGAGGGGTGCAGGTAGGAAGAAGGCGTAATCTCCGTGCGCACCCCAGGGTTCGAACCTCAAGGGTCTGCCGGAACCCGAAATCCGACACAAGGTACACCAAGGATTCTACTTCGACAACCAACTAGCACTGAAGAACTTTTCTACAGCCTCCTCGACCAAGTAAAACCCCATAGAGTTATGTTTAACCCCCCCATACTAGAAACCCATTCCTAGACCCTTCGAGACTTCACGAGATACCCCAGCTCGAGTCCTTAACCATGTTCTTAACCCATAGAATTGCAAGAGAACCAGTTAAGCCTCTGTAAACCTTGCACAACACTGGGTTCATTATGGAACTAGTGGACATAGTGAACGAGCACATTATCATCCTAATATAGCACCAGAACTGACGATGCCATAGGGAAGACCAGTTTGAGGATATAGGAATAGAGGAAAAGGGACTTGATGAGTTATATCAATGACCTTGAGGAACTATCTGAGACTCCTGGATGGATTATGAGGCTTTCATATTGGTATAAGAACTTGGTGGGATCGTGTTAATAAGATAGCATGACTTCCATTACCCCTGAATAAATTGGATTTAGTAGGACAATTATGATCGCAAGCTGGGATTCTTGAAGGTATAGGGATTGGTCTTAACTAGGGGATATTGATAGGAGATAGTTGACATTACAATTATGACTAAGGATAAATATATAGGAATTCTCGTTGGACATGAGATTTGGATTTAACTAGGTTGTCCTAGTTGAGTATAGATGTTGAGTAAGTCTACATGGTTCGGAGTAAATTGGATTTAGACTGATGATCTTGATCATGATACCATGTTTCTCGGTGAACGATAAACTAAGAGATTGGATTAATTGTCAGAGTTGATTTAGGGATCTATATAAGCTTGACCTTGGAGTTTACTTGACCATGATGATGGAAATTGGTGGACTGACTACAGTAAGGTAGCCCTTTCAAGTATTGGGGATTATAGGGACTTTAGAGATCATGTGGAACACCAGCATATGCATTGGGTTTGTAGAATTAATGGATTATGTAGTGATTAATGGAAGTTAATGGGTTGTTGGAGTTGATTCATAGGAAGGAAACAAGATCTTGGAGTGGCTTACGACGTGTTTCCTTAGGATAGAGATGCTTTATTATGGACCTTGGATCAATAGACTGAGCACTTGGATTGTGGTGATTAAATTCAAGCTTAGCAGCTTATATGATCTACCCATGGATTTTTAGGGGTAGCCACACATATGAGTTTGGGGATCGTAGACATATATGATTTTTTAGACCTCCTCTTGGGAGTCATGAGGATATGAATAGCATGAGTGATGATTGGAGTTGACCTATACAAAATGATGCTTTCAGCGATATAAGGTGCTCTGTTTGGAGGACTAGATAGAACAGTTGGCGTCTCAGGAATTGTGCTCAAGGATAAACATTCACTCGTGCACTAGATCCCTGAAACCCTTAAGCCCTACCAAGCTACAACATGGTCGGACCATGACCGTGGGTTTTGACTCTAGATCGATAACACCTTGGACCATACTCAACCGTGCCCACGACCAATACCCCATCCTACTTTATGTACCTCATGAACAAAGTCTTCATGGAGTACTTGGACAAGTTGGTTGTCATCTTTATTTTGGTAACATACTTGTCGACCCGAAGACGGAAGAAGAATCACTGAGATGGTCAAGGAACATCTGAAGATTGCCATGTCAAGGAGGAAGAACTATACCAACCACTACCGTCAAGAAGTGAACTTCCTCATCGAAGACCGTGCGTATCTGCAAACCACTCCTCTCTAAGGAACCAAGCATCTCCATGACAAGGAAACCCACACCAAGATTCATCGACCCTCTTCGAGATCACTCCAAGGTTCAACAACCCCCTTTTGAGATCACTTCGAGACAAAGAGTAGACGGCTACCAGCTAGAGTTACCACCTGAGTTACCCACTATGCACAACATTTTCCCACACAACACAACCTCAGGAGTGTTTCCAACTTCCTAACTAGCCCGACCTCTACAAGGACATCAATCACCGAGCCATCGACCTCCAGCCCAATATGACCTACGCGAGAGACCCCAATTGCAATCTGGATCAAGCAGGACGACAAACACGAAGCCACGCCATCGAGTACTTCAAGGTTCAAGGGAGCACCAAACAGAAGCAGAAGCAGTATGAGGATGTGAAGACTACCCCAAATCCAAGTTTCCTATTCCTTTCCTCGCCTAGTCTGGGAATCTCGGGGATGAGATTCTTGTAAGGGGGTAGGTCTGTCACACCCTGATTTTCATGCCACTACACTTAAGCTTCAGTCATGCTAAAATGTGGTTTGACAAAAACTTTTGAGTGTTTTTTCTTTGCTTTGATTGAATGTTTGACTGCTGTTTGCAAGTGCTCTAAAAATCAAACAAAATCCTCCAACTCATATACTTCATATCCTTGCTCCAAATTCTTGAACCAATGATCATGCCATGTGTATAGGACATAAAAATATTTTCTTACAAAAATAATTTGGCCAAATAGTATTTTCAAAAATAAGTTTTTTCAAAAACCTTGAATTGAGGTTTGCACTTCAAGTACTTAATTAAGGGCAGTAAAAATCTTTCCAAAATTATATTTGACTCCTATTAGATATAGGATACCCATAAACCACAAAAATATAATTTTAGAAGTTATTTTCCTATTTTATTTAAAGGCTTTTTCTTAAGGCCAGAAATGGTCTTTAATAGGTTAAAATTATTTTAAGGCTTTAAAAATATTTTAGAAAAATTAGGGAGACTCAATGGACATATATTTTCCATATATATGAGTTTCAACATATGGTCATGATCAAAATATTGGACAAAACGTCCCAAAAACATTTCTGCCCATTTCAAGGATTTGAAATATTTCTACAAGAAATATTTTCCAATAAATCCAGGAAAATTCTAGCAAGTCACATATGCATAACGTGATGATATTGCACAGTTTCAGTCCAAACCAAACTATTTTGGTTCACCAAAATGCCCCAAAACCCTCTCTGACCAGAATAAAATTTGAACAAGTTTGTACTACCAATTTTCTCTCCTTGACCCCAACTTTTGTGAGCATGTTCACATGGACAAATGAGGCCACTAAACCAAGTGGTTCATCAAGGGGAAGTGATTTGCTCAACTAGATCTACACAAGTTCATTTCTGCTAATTTCTAGGGTTTACAAAAGTTGCATTGGCAACATTGCCCAAATAATCTCCAAATTGGTGGAAGGCCCTAATTACATGTGTCATTTCACCCTGTGGAGTCTCATGGCAGTTGGAAATCATCTGCTGGCCCAAACCATCATCGAACACCTTCTGCCACTTTTCAAAAATCACCATTTTGACCACCAACACTATTCTCCTTGAGCTCAACTTTTTACCACAACCCCTACTAGTCCCCCTCTACCTCCAGTAGCAATGGCAGCATCTCAAATCAATTATTTGGGGGTAAAGCCCATCTCTTTCTCTCTCTCTCTCTCTCTCTCTCAACCCCACCTCTCTCCTAGTGGTTCACCAGGGCATCCAAGGCCACCTCCCCTGATGTAGGGTAGAACCCTAGACGGCCGATCTTTCACGAAAGGAGCGAGATCCCTCGAAGAACACGACGAACACGGGGAAGAACGAGGGGAAAACACGAGAGAAACACTCAACCAACAAGAAATAGATCACACATATGCTAGATCGATGAACACAAAGATATACACGATGATCCAAGGTCAACAAAGGACGATACAAAGTAACCGGTTCTTCTCCGTGAGGAGGTCTTGATGGGGGTCTTCTTCGTGAGGAGGTCTTGAATCCACGAGGATCTTCTCCGAGGAGGGGCCGCGGTCACTCTCTAAGAGATGATCCGGATGGATGAGCGAAGCTCTATCTCACATATGAGCTAAATCAACGCTAACCCTCGCTAGAATGAGGTGGGGGAGTATATATAGTCTACATCCACGAAGGGGTAAGTGAGAGGGGGGATACATGGGCCCTAGGCCCGTTCTCTGCGCGCAGGCAGGGCGGTAGTACCGGCCACAGGGCGGTAGTACCGCTTATAGGCGGTAGTGCCGCTTAGGCTGAGCGGTAGTACCGGACTCGGATAGTGCGAACACAGGAGCTTGCCGGGTTGAGCGGTAGTGGTGCGGCAGTGGGGAGCGGTAGTACCGCTGGAGGGAGCGGTAGTACCGCTTATAGGCGGTAGTACCGCTGGAGGGAGCGGTAGTGCCGCTCGTTCTGGAGCGGCCGGATCCACTTCAAGCTCTTGATGTCCATCTTCCTCCTTCTCCTTCCTTCGCTTCCGTGCATGCTTGGCCTTGGTCCTTGGGCTCTCCATAGTCTCCTCGGGTGTACCTGAGTATGCACAAGGTCCGCGCTTGAAGTAGCATCCATGTCTTGCATGCGGAAAGGGAAGATTCGGAAAGGAGCGAATTCACCTTAGGTCCAATGGCGTAGGCTGGAGTGTACATGGAGATGATCGTCGGATGCTCCGCATCATCTCCCCTCCCTTGGGAAAGATCCGACCTCGGATCGAAATCCTCATCACCATGGAAACGGTTGTCGTGGACGGACTTGTAGTAGGACGTAGTGGAAGACATTGCGCAATCCAAGTACTCCAAGGTGTCTCCGGAGTGGTATACATGCAAAAAGAGCAAACACAAGCAACACTCGGAAATACAATGGTTAGCGCACACAAAGTGTCCATCAAGTAAGTATGAGTTCGTCCAAAGGAATTGTTCATGACAAAACACGTGAAGCTTATCAAGATGATCTAGAATGATATGCAAAGTGTTCATGAGAGCAAAAGCATTCGTTGTGCACACAAATGTGTCGTTAATATGGTCAATGCAACCACGGTGCAAAATGATGTCATAGTGAGACGGTTTATCAATAGCATGAATATGGCAATGTATGCTCGATATGATTATGTTATCATGCAATTGATGGTAGGCAATATGATCACGAGTTATGAATATGTCATCGAGAAAGATCACAACAAATTTGCTAAGAAAATGCACAAGCTCATATATCATGGATGACATGGGAATAAGTGCAACAAGACAATCATAATATGTGTCAATCCATGCATAGGGTGCAAATTTGTCATGGGTGGTGTTGTACCATAGCTCGATGTCGTGGCACTCCTCAACTTGAAGGTCCATAGGGTTCATCTCCAATGTCGGTCCTCCATCCAATAGATGTATCATGTAGACAATAAGAAGGAAACAACAATGAAAGAATGACCCGTCCAATATGCATATATGAGGATGGCTCAAAGGGAATGAGTTCACCTTTATGAGGATGTCGAAAATGTTGGTGTTGCACATCATGTACGCCTTCACATAACCAATATGTCTCGCGATGGTACCGCCTTGTGAATCCTTCAAAATGAAAGAACATGACAAACACTCGGAAAAACAAATGCGGTTAGTGCCAATGCAAGACCTATCATTCGAGGGGCGAGATACCCAACAAGTGTTTGCATCATTCTTATCATAAGAAAGGACAAGGTGTGGTATGGTATGAAAGCATATGATGCAACTACAACCAAAGACAATAGGCTTAAACAAGCAAGTAAGCATCACAAGTAATATGTCCAAGTCTCCACGATCAATAAGCATAGCATGGGTGCACTCACTACAGTGGCATATGAGAGGTGCAACTAATGGAGACAAGAGACAAAGATCAAGATATATCATGTGATAGGCATGAACATATATGTCATCAACCCAAGAAAGCGAGTAATGGAACATGGGTGATGCAACAAAGCAAGCAATCATAGAGATCAAGTCAAGCAAGCTAGTAGTGCGAAGATGCAACGTACTAGAAGGAATCATGGCAAACATGTCATGTGTGCAAATAGTGGGCATATATAATGCACATGACATTTCACAAGCATAAGGGCAAGATATGAGCAAAATAGCATCAATAGCATGGGGCACATGATAAACATGGCAAAAACAACAAGGATCTCCACCAAGCATGCAAATACACATAGGAGTATCATAATGGTGCATCATGGGTAAATGCAAGCAAGGGACACAATTGCATGGCAAAATCATAGAAAGAGGCATAACATGCAAAGTGAACACGATAGAATGGGCATAATGTGACAAGTGGTAAATAGCCCAAAGCCGTGTGAGAGCCAAGTAGAAGAGATGCGCGTAGTCCTTGCGCGAAGGGAATGGTGGTAAGGATAGTCCACGGGATCCCAAAGCATCGTTGCTCTCAAGAGCTCGTTTCGTCAACTCATGGGATTGAGATGTTGACGAGTATACGTGCGTACCTACACAAAACAAAGACAAAGGAAAAATTGTGTGTGCGTGGTAGATGTACGCATCATCCATCATGATGCATACGTGCTTGTGTTGGTTAGCACCAAATATCCAATGCTCAAATAAATGAGATGCGTGATATAGAAACATGTCATCCATCATGATAGGTTTGTTATTATGTATGGCATAATGGAGACTCAAAGGATGTAATGCATCATGAGAAATATCTAGAGCATAGTTATTCATGGAATGCATATGGTGCACACAATTATGGGAATCATGTAAAGTATGGAATGCATCAAAATCTCCTAATATGTATGAGGAAACTATGGGGGTCGCCTCAAGAGCATGAGTAGCAACATCACATGGAGAATATTGACAACATCCAAAACAAAGCATATTTGGAACAATGTGATCATGGCATGACATAGTAGATGAATTGCGCAAATCATGTAAAGGAAGCATGGCAATATCATCACATGAAAAACAAAAGCCAATGACCATCATCTCGTCATCTATGCCATAAGTGCAAATGGGATTTATTTTAATGGGGCATGCATAGTTACTATGTTGAGATTGAAATGATGCAATATGGGAGATCTCACTCATAGCATATGACAAGTTCAATGGATTGTCAAACATGATGTGACCAAAAGAATTTTCACAACATATCCTATGAAGCATAGTATCACAACTAGGAAACTCAACATGCTCATCATCATATTCATCATAAATAGGTAAGTCAAGGCATGAAGAAGTTTCACTAGCATGAAGCATGGTAATAGGTGGTTCAACATCATGGGAGCAATCGATGTCAAGATAGTCCACTAGTGGGACAAGAGAAGCACCATCACCTATGTTACCTTTGGAGTGTCGCTCATGTGTTGTAGGTGAGGTGTTGAAGATCGTCTCGTTGTCATCTTCATCTTGATGGAACCATGTGGGGGGTGCATCATCGTCCACCATGGCCATCGGTTTTCCCTTTGGAGGGATGGACTCGTCGAGGGTAGGCATGTCGTCATGTAGGAGACCTGGCACCGAAGAAGAAAACACACTAGGAGTAGAGGTTAAGTCGTTAGAAATCATGGTGGCCTCACATGCCGTGTCAACTACCTCACTCACTAAGTGTTGTGACTCACTCACTCCCAATATGATGCTCTCACTCGTATGGTTGGTGGAGTCACTCAAATGGCTCTCAGCCTCACATAGGATGTGTGTCATGCTCTCAAGTGTGGGGCTAGTGGTGGTCAAACTCATCCTCTCATAGGAAATGCTCTCAATGTCACGTATGGTGGAGGCACTCATCTCTCTCATGGGGTGGTGGCTCTCCTCACATGACAAATAGGGCAGGTCAACATATGTGGGTGTCGATGTAGGCGAACTCATGGGAAGTAGGCGAAGATGCCGTACGTCTAAAGGCGAAGATGCCTTGATAGCACTTGGAGAAGATGCCGAAGTGGATGGTGTAGTCGTAGCACCGTCTTGGTGGTGGTCGTCTCGCGATCTTCTCTTTTGCTCATGAAGCTTGGACTTGTACGTTTGCGCTTGTGGAGCATCTTCATGTTGATGGTGTCGTTGTCGCACTTGAGCTCGTAGTAGATGTTGGTCGTTATCGTCGTGCACGTGTTGCTTGTAGGTGACTTGCTCTTCATGACGATGTAGATCAGGAACGTGATGGTGGTCGCCATGTATATGTGGACGTGGACGACTTGCGCTTGTGTCGCGTGGGCGCTCCGAAGATGATCGACTTGAACGTTGCCGCCTTGAGGATGATGAAGGGGAAGTAGACTTGATCAAGGCTCGAATCTCCTCCATCCTTGCATCTTGCTCCTCCTTTTGTGCGGAAAGCTTGTTGTCGATGTAGTCCCTTTTCCTTGCTTCGGAGTGATGAATGTCGATGGAGAGGTTCTCGATGCGCTTTTGCAATCTTGATTGTGCGCCTTGCATTTGTCGTTGTAGACCGAAGATGGACGCTTTGGTGATGTAGTTGTTCACGCCGTCGTTGTTGTCGAAGACCGGAGATGAAATGCCTTGCCTATCCATCACACGACTCGAGCAAATATGAATGGGAGAAAGAGAAGAACTTATACCAAATGTACCTTGACCAATGTTGAAGATGGATCAATGATCACTCAATGTGTAACAAGGAAATAGCACAATTGGTACCAATTCTTGTCGGTTTCTCACACCTACACAAGTAAGGCTTGTGGTGGAGCTCGGTGAGGATAGTGGCACAAAAATTTGATGCAAAATGTTAGCAAGAGTCAATAATGTTGAAAGAGATTCACAAATTTGCAAGTGAAACAAGTAGACCAATAGCAAAGAATGGCACACGGAAACACACACACGGATAGATAGATGGGGTCGTGCAACCAAGGAATGAGCACAAAATGTGGAGTCCACGGAAAACGCTCGTGTTGCACAACTCAAGAGAGACGCTAGCACGATTGCTCTATAGGCGGATACGACACTTGTGCACAACCTATGATATGCAAAATGGATAAACTTCTATCCCAAGTATGCTATAGATGTATGGTTCCCGGTGTTTGATCCAAGATGATCGGATATGACAATCTTATATGCAATGTGGTATCATGCTATGGCACTTGCTTACAAGCTTCGTTGCTCTTTCTCTTTTGCTTAAAAGCTTATTGTTTTGTTCTTTTTGTATGTATGGCCACTTTGCGAAAAGCACAAACCAAGATAGCAATTGTGTATATGCGGGAACAATCTTGTGACAGAAGGGATGATATGATACCAATATGATATGGTATGTATGCAATGGGAGGTGTAGACCACTAATGTGCACAAGTAACGTTGTCGAGCAATACTCAAATGGCTAGTCTCGATAGGTAAGTGACGCAAAATGGGCTAGGGGTTATCAATGCAATGTGCAAGGGAAATATACAATGGTGTCGTCGAGGTTACCGTCCGTTGCGATGATGAGTGGTGGTGTTCTTGATGTAGATACCAAGATGATGGAGACTCGTCCCTAAGTAGCCGAAACACCTTAGGAAACGGAAAAACCACAACTCAAAATCTCAAGGACAAAAGTCAAACGGTGGTAGCGGGAATGTGGTGGTGGTTGCGGAAGCTCAATGGGATTGCCTCAATGCAATGATGGGGTTTTGAGACGCAATGCAGAAATCGAGGGTGACTATACAAGGTGTCGGAGTTGGAAGCACGGTCCCTAAGTAGCCGAAACACCTTAGGAGACACAACTCACAACACAAACAAAATTGGGTTAGGTTGGGATGGCGGAAGTGTGTGTTGGGTAAGTCTATGCGGAAGTTATGGTGGTGGTTGATGAAGAAGCAACCGTCCCTAAGTATCCTAAACACCTTAGGAGACTCAAATCACAACTCAAACAACCTGAAATGTGATGGGGAACAAAATTGGTTAGGTTGCGGAAGTCGGTGGTGGTTATGCGGAGGATGTGGTGGAAGCCCTAGGCAAAGATGCCAAAGTTCCAAAAATTTGATGGAGTCAAAAGGTGGTGAAACCAAGGTGAGGACCTCGGGCACGTCGATAGCTTCAAGACGAGCCAAAGCACACTCAAATCGGAGTTCGGAGTGAAAAGTTATGGACAAAACGGTGAAACTCGGAATGCTGAAACTGGCATGGGCGGTAGTACCGCTCGGGAGGGCGGTAGTACCGCTTATAAGCGGTAGTACCGCTTGGGATGGGCGGTAGTACCGCTGGTGTCGGGTTTTTTCGCAAAATCTGGCTTTGGGAGGGGCGGTAGTGCCGCTTGGAAGGGCGGTAGTACCGCTTGGAGGTGCTAAGCGGTAGTGCCGCTCGGGTGGGCGGTAGTACCGCTCGTGACGGGATTCTTCGCGGATCGAATCGGGACGCGATTTTGGGGCGGAAATGGATGATTTCGTGGTCAAAATTGGAGAGATTTCGTGGATGGAAAGTGGGGAAACTTGGGGAGATGCTAGATCCACTCGAAACCAAGCAAATCCATGGATCAAATCCAACAAAACATCATCACACCAATAAATCACAAAAAAAAATTTGGGGCTATTTTTGGTGGGGAATTTTCGAATTTAGGACGAAATCAACAAAATCAAGCTAGAAAACAAAGAGAGGGGGCTCCGAAATCGTGATCAACGTGGCTCATGATACCAAGATGATGTAGGGTAGAACCCTAGACGGCCGATCTTTCACGAAAGGAGCGAGATCCCTCGAAGAACACGACGAACACGGGGAAGAACGAGGGGAAAACACGAGAGAAACACTCAACCAACAAGAAATAGATCACACATATGCTAGATCGATGAACACAAAGAGATACACGATGATCCAAGGTCAACAAAGGACGATACAAAGTAACCGGTTCTTCTCCGTGAGGAGGTCTTGATGGGGGTCTTCTCCGTGAGGAGGTCTTGAATCCACGAGGATCTTCTCCGAGGAGGGGCCGCGGTCACTCTCGAAGAGATGATCCGGATGGATGAGCGAAGCTCTATCTCACATATGAGCTAAATCAACGCTAACCCTCGCTAGAATGAGGTGGGGGAGTATATATAGTCTACATCCACGAAGGGGTAAGTGAGAGGGGGGATACATGGGCCCTAGGCCCGTTCTCTGCGCGCAGGCAGGGCGGTAGTACCGGCCACAGGGCGGTAGTACCGCTTATAGGCGGTAGTGCCGCTTAGGCTGAGCGGTAGTACCGGACTCGGATAGTGCGAACACAGGAGCTTGCCGGGTTGAGCGGTAGTGGTGCGGCAGTGGGGAGCGGTAGTACCGCTGGAGGGAGCGGTAGTACCGCTTATAGGCGGTAGTACCGCTTATAGGCGGTAGTACCGCTGGAGGGAGCGGTAGTGCCGCTCGTTCTGGAGCGGCCGGATCCACTTCAAGCTCTTGATGTCCATCTTCCTCCTTCTCCTTCCTTCGCTTCCGTGCATGCTTGGCCTTGGTCCTTGGGCTCTCCATAGTCTCCTCGGGTGTACCTGAGTATGCACAAGGTCCGCGCTTGAAGTAGCATCCATGTCTTGCATGCGGAAAGGGAAGATTCGGAAAGGAGCGAATTCACCTTAGGTCCAATGGCGTAGGCTGGAGTGTACATGGAGATGATCGTCGGATGCTCCGCATCATCCCCTTTGTTTACTCACCCCACAAAGCCCCAAACACTAGTGGACATGCCCCTGGCACATAAACAATGCCATGGCGTGCAGAGCTCGTGCTCTGGAGCACGCTACAGTGCACTCCGGCACTGGAGCACGCCCATTCCAAGGCCTCCCGTCGACCTTGGGCTCCGAAATCGTGTCCCCCGTGGCCGCCTCGACGTCCGCAACACGCCACCGCGCTGGCCCCCTCCTTTCCCCCTAAGTCATGCCCATGCCGCGCCTGCCAGAGCCACTCGAGCCCGCCAATGTTGTGCGAGCTCGTGGCTCCACCCAGAGCTCGCCCCGCTCCTCCTCTCTCTTCCTGGCGCCCTACTCCACCCCCACTAACGCCGCAGACAAGTCCTCGCCCTCTCTCCTGGCCTCCCGAGCCATTGCCGCGGCCACCCGTGCGCCGCATCCACGGTGAGCCGTGGGTCAGCTATTTAAGGCCACCCCCAAGCCCCCTCTCTACTCCTTTGGCCCTCTCACCCTCCCATGCATCCCCTGGACCAACCCACTCCCCTCCTTGCGCCTTCCAACCTCGTCCATGGCCGGAGCCGAGCCGCCGGCCGCCGCTTAAATTCGTGGGCCTCGACCCCTCTCTCGTCCCCATGAACACACCCGCACCCTCTCATCACCACCGCCAACTCCCCCCGTGCTCCATCCCCTCCTCCTCGTGCCTACCTCGCCTTGCCGAACCCACCGTCAGTCCCGGTCCGCCGTACCCGAAGCCCTCCTCTTCTCGGGCTCCCCCGTGGGCGTGTAGCACATGGACGGGTGCGTCGCGGCGCGCTGAGTCCTCCGGTGTGCCGGGCGCCGCCGGAGGTGGCCTGTGCCGCCCGGGAGAGCGCCGGCGCCGCTGGGCCTCGCCTCCCCTGCCTCTTCTCTGTTCGAGCGGGAGGTAGGAGACGGTCTGAGCCCCGGGCCCCGCTCGTCAGCGACCTGGTGGGCGGGCCCCGCCCGTTTAAGTGGAGACGGACAGCGAAAATTCCGCCTCTCCCGCGCGAAGGCGTATTCCATGGAGCCGCCTCAGACGTCACCCCCAGCGCGCGCGGCTGAGCTGCTAGGCCGGCCCAGTGGTGCCCTGCCGTTAAGCCTCGCCCAATGCACGCTGTTGCCACCAAGGTCCAGCCCGTTTGGGTAAAAACCTTTTCCTTTTTCTTTTCTGTACAATTTGTAAAATCCATAAATAATTCAAATTAACTCCAAATTTGATGATTCAAATTGCTAGTAGTTTCTAAAATCACTCCCTACCACAGGGTGCTATTGTCACATTTTCACAGAAGCATTTCCTTCACAAATATTTATCAAATCCTATTTTTCCAATTTCTCTGATGTACTTTAGAAAATCACAGAGAGCTCAAATTTGATCCAAATGCCATGATTCAAATACCTACATGCTTCTAAGTTCATAACTTAGCTTATGAACATTTTTATTAATACTTTCTGTCCCACATAAAATAATGAGCCATTTATTCATATTTGTCAACTTTGCAAATTCATAGGAAATTCATTTAAACTCCAAATCCAGTGAGACCAACTCCTAAATGCTTCTAAAATCATTGTTTGTTAAATGGGTGCCTCTGCTCATTTTTCAAAATAATTTGTCTGTGCACTTCTTGCAGATCCATAAACCCTTTGAATCCAACATAGTGAAATGCTCATAAGTATCCAATGACCTCCCTTCCAATAAAACCGCTATGGTCATTTTTCATATGACCAAAGGTATCCTATAAAAGTCCAATTCACATTTTTAGAGCACTTTTATTTTTGCCTTGTTGTGTTGCTTATTATGATTGTTTCGACGTTAGTTGACGAAGTAGACGGAGTACTTGGAGAAGGACCAGAAGATCTCAAGACTCTGATGAACCAGGCAAGCAACCCTTTGACCATGTCTATGAAACCCTTTTTATGCATGACATATAGCACTTTATTAGTGTTGCTTCAGAATCATGATGAGATGGTAACCACGTTGGTGGGTTGCCTTCGTTACTTCCTTGTTGATACTTGCATTATGCATGACCCTACCTTCTTATGAGGGTTATGCCGGTGGGAGTAGATAGGATGCTAAAGTAGTTGCTATGCAAAAAGGGAGGGGAATATGCATGGTGATGGAGACAAAGTATTTTCAAAGGACTTTTCGAAAACCCCGTCGGGTGCCACTTATGCCCGAGGGAGATGATGAGTTGGGTAGCCACTTGATGACGAAGTGGTGTACCGAGGCAAGTGTGTGTGTTGTTTTCAAAAACGGATTGGTTTAAGTTGCGACCGTTATTCCAACCTTACATGCACAGCCACTCTACCCTTATATGGGAAAGGGCATTATTGATTACCTAGGCCAATACTAGCTTGGATACTGCATTACTAGTGACGGGGGAGAGTTGGTGCTCTCTCTCGGGACGGTGTCGTGCCAGGTAGGGCGGCCAAGAACATTTTTATGGGGCACCAGACACACCGTTGGTACCTCGTGCCAGTGGTATGTGATGAATATGGGAGCAAGGCTCCACAATTTTAAGCTGTGAAATGTTGGGCACGGGGTGTCAGATTTCGGGTTCCGGCAGACCCTTGAGGTTCGAACTCTGGGGTGCGCGCTGAGACTTCGCCCTCTACCTCTCCGTCTCACAAAGGTCTAAACTACAGAAAGAATAGCACAAGAGACACAAGGTTTATACTAGTTCGGGCCACCATTGTGGTGTAATACCCTACTCTAGTTTGTGGTGGGTGGATTGCCTCTTGGGCTGATGAAGATGAACAGTACAAGGAAGAACAGCCTCGTGAGGGTCTGCTCTTAGCAAGGACGATGAACTGCTAGGAGGAGTTCAGCCGCCCTTCTCTCTCTCTCTCTCTCTCTCTCTCTTTGTTGCTGGATGATCCAATCATCCTCCCCCCTTGCCCTGGGGGTGGCTAGTCCTATTTATAGGCAAAGGCCTTGGGCCTCTTCCCAAATATTGAGCGGGAAGGGCGCCAACAATTGGCCATTTTGAAGGGGACCATCTGGTACCCTTATCCTGACTAAAGTTGGTCCTCGCCTGCCAAAGGCTCTGTGGTGACACCGTTCTGGGATCCACGATGACCTCCTTCCCACCGTTGGACTGGTCTTGGTCTCGTTGCACCGTAATGGATGCCTTTGCTTGATCCTCTCGCCTGCGCTTGCCCCCTTTGCACCAAAGAGGAAAGGGAGACACTACGCGGGCTGGCGCCCGCCTGGCACCCTTGGTCGTCATGGCTTGCGTCATGGGCACCTCGTGAGGTACCCCGCCTTGATCTCTCCGCCTCCTCGTGAGCCATCCTGACGAGGCCGCGCCTAAGGAAGCTCCGTGTCGTCCGCCCCGCGAGGCTTGGCCCCTCGCGAGGGTCTTGAGTCTCGTGTTGACGAAGATGGGCCGTGCTGGGCCCCCCTTTAAGCCATGCCACAGGCCGCAGGCAGGCAAGTCTGGGGACCCCTGTTCCCAGAACGCCGACAGTAGCCCCCGGGGCCAAGGCGCGCCCGGACGTGGCCGTGCTGAGAGGCGAAATGGCAAGGGCGAAGCGCTGCGGGCCCTAACAGCCTGTGGCCTCGGGCGCCGCGTGGCGGTTGATTGGACGTGAGTGCTTCAGCAACCGCACTGGTTATTAAAGGAGCGGCATCTGCCCAGGCCTTGCTCTTCTCTTTCTCCGGTTGCTGCTCATATCCCCTTTCTTGCGCCTCTCCTCTCTTCCTCCAAGTTTCCAGATTTGCCTCATCTGCTTGACCTAGACAGCCATGGCGCCTCGACAGTCTCCGGCCGGGCTTGGTACTCGGCTGCTCTAGACTCGCCGAGCGTGTCGGAGGCGGGCTTTGCCCGGCTGCGCCGGATGGCGGCGGCGCAGGGCATCGACGGGGCGCAGGTGTTCAAGGCCGGCTCCGCCACCCCTGAGGGCCGAGGGAGCACCTTTTACCCTTTCTTCGTAAGCGCCATTGTTGCTGGCCTGGTGCCTCCCTTCTCCGAGTTCTTCCTCTCTATCCTCCGCCATTACAACTTACAGGCTCTGCATCTCCACCCCAACTCCGTCCTTCTCCTTGCGATCTTTGCCTACTACTGCGAAGCTCACGTGGGGGTGCAGCCCTCAGTGGCCTTGCTGCGTCACTACTTCTCTCTCCGGGTCCCTCGCGGTTCTCCTTTCGCATGTGCGAGCTTCGTCGCGTATGGCGGCACCATTCCCATTTCGAAGCCCGGGAAGATGATCGAGGGCTTCAGGAGCAAGTGGGTCTTGGTAGATGCCGGGCGCATCCTCCCTCAGCTGATCATGCCCGCAGAGTAGCCCGCGAGCTCCAACGACTGGTGCCGAGTGGAGTTCACAGACCCCCGCGCGAAACCGGTGTTTGAGAAGATGGACGCGGACCTGAGGCCGGTCAGCTTGGCGGTGGCGAAGCTGACCGGCGCGTCGCTGCTGAGGGAGTTCCTGGAGCACCAGCTGGCTCCACTTCGGCAGTACTCACCTCCGATGTGGAGGCCTCACCCGAGCCCCGCGGCCCTGGGCGACGAAGATTTGGCCGCGGTCCTCCAATCTCTGGTCGGGGGCGAGGTGGCAAGGTTGGAGAGCGCGCCTGCGCCCTTGTTCCTTCGCGGCGACTGGGAGCAGGTGGTGGAGTCCATGCCCGTCTTCAATGGGGACGGGCCCGTGCCCGTAGCGGCTCCCGAGAGGCTGGTGGACGTGTCCTCGGACGACTCCGACGAAGAGGAGGACGAAGAGGAGCGGGATAAGGGGCCTGACTCCGAGGCGACCGACGGAGAGTCGAGGGCTCCCCTCCCCCGGCGCAGGTCCCGCACTCTCCGCCTTTCTTCGAGTGATGATGACGAGGATGGAGACGAGCAGGCCGGCAGGAGCTTGCCCCTCATCCCAAAGAAGGACAGGACTGGGCTGATCTCCCGCGGGTCTGCTTCTGCCTCGAGGCTGCCTGCAGACTCGCCTTCTGCTTCCGAGGTTGACCCTTCCAGCCGGCTGTCGGGCTTCAAGTTCGGCCGAAGGCTGTCCGAGCTCACCGGCGATGACCCGTAAGTGCTTGATCCTTGTCTTTATTTCTTGTTCCGCTACCGAGGCTTGACGTTCGCATCTCTTGAATAGGCTGGCCCCCGCGGCGAAGAAGCCGAAGGGGGCTCCTGAGGCTCCATCCGCGGTAGCGCCTCTGCCTGCGGGGGACGGTGACCGCGATGCACGGGCCTCTCCTGCTCGGTCGCCTTTGCAAGGCCTGGCTGAGCTGGCTAGGGCGAGCTCAGCCCCCATGGCCCAAGTGACTCCTGGGGTGCCTTTGCCTGCTGCCGCCACCACGACCATCAGGGCGCAGCAGACCCCGCCTCGGGATGCTGTGGTCTCGCCGCCGCTACCTTCTCCTCTCGTTCCACCGACTGCTGTTTCTCCAACTCCTCCTGCCGTCCTGGAGCGTGCTGCTGCTGGACTGGACCGGCTACGGCAGGATCTTCTTGGCGCCGACCCTCGCCTGGTGGCAGGACGCCTGGAGCTGGCTTCGGGATGGATTCGCTCCGACGCCTCTATTCGGGTGGCGCTGGTTCAGGCCTCGATGGCCTGCGATGAAGAGAGGAAGGTCGTCCTCGAGGCGAAGGCTGCTCGAGACGCAGCCCTGGGGGAGGTGGTTGAAGTCCGCGATCGTTGCAAGGCCCTGGAGGGCGAGCTGAAGGTCTGCGCGACCAGCTCGCGGAAGGGGCCCGCCTTCGCCAGGAGCAAGAAGAAGGCGTGAAGCCTCGCGAGGCGGCCATCAAGGGCCGGGAGGCCAAGCTCAAGAAGCCCCGCGACCGTCTAGGCGCGCTGAAGAAGGAGCTGGAGGCGACGAAGGCTGAGCTGGACGGCAAAGCCCGAGTTCTTGCCGAGGATCACGTGGCCTTCGCGGACATGGAGAAGAAGGCTCGTTCCTCGCTGAAGACGCTTTACGAGAGCGGCCTGGAGAGCCCGCTGGCCGGCGCCGAGGACGGCCCCGCCCAGCTGCTTCCCTTCCTGGTTCATGCCCTTGAGGATGTCGTCCTTGGCCTTGGCCCCACGGCTGAGGCCGAGGCGCATGTCCTATCTTCTGCAGCGCTGACGCGGGTCTTCCCCACATCTACCTTCGCGACCCCAACGCCGACCTCGACAACCTATTGGAGTCGGTAAGCGGCGAGGGTGCTGCTGCCGCTGCCGAGGCCGTGAAGGGTCGTGCGGAGGCTCTGCTGGGGAAGTTCCGGGCCTTCAGTACCAAGCCGAAGCAAGACCCTGTTGGCCCCGCTGCTCCACGAGGCGAAGCCACTCCGCACTGCTCCGCCGCCGACAAGTGACTCCGCTCCTGCTCCTGTCCCGCCTTTGACCCTTGCACATGTATCATGCCTCGGGGAGGCGTTTAAACTTGCGTTTGGTATTGAGACGACAGTATGGACTGTAATATTTGCTTTTGAATTCCTTGAATTTTCTGCTTTTCCTCCCTACTTGCTTGTGTTCTACGCCGGCGGAGCCCGGCCTCGCGCGTACCTCACCCAGCATTAGCCTCGACCGGAAACCAGGACGGGACCAAAGGAGTGAGGGGCTACATGAAAAGTTAGGCTCCTGAGTCGCGATGCTCAGGAGTCCCCCTTGGCGCACGTACAACAAGTAAGGAGGTGTGATGTGGGTGGATCTTCAGTTCTACGTCTGCGGAGCCCGGCCCCACGCGTACCTCACCCAGCGCTAGCCTTTCGGAACTAGGGAGTGAGGGGCTACGGGACCAGTTTGGCTCCTGAGTCGCGATGCTCAGCAGTCCCCCTTGACGCGCGAACAACAAATTGTAGGTGGTCGTGCCTTTCTACGTCTGCAGAGCCCGGCCTCACGCGTACATCACCCACCGCTAGCCTTTCGGAACTAGGGAGTGAGGGGCTACGGGACCAGTTTGGCTCCTGAGTCGTGATGCTCAGGTGTCAGGACCCCGATCCTAAGTCACACCGATCTAGCATGTAACACATCATATCACTTTGCGGCCTCACGCACGGTATTCCCACGGGTGCCACCTTACCTGGCCCGGGACCGTTTGCGCCTTTTGGCTCACGTATATGATAGTGTCACTAGCATCCATATGACAAAGAACCCGGGCCGACATGGCTAGTCGTGAACCCAAAGCGGCGCTAACCCATGAGGACAGGCATACATGAATCACATCGAGCATGTCGGTCATCAGCGTGTGAATCCGGGCTGTAGCACTGGGTTACAGGACTCTGGTAACCCGGGCTGTAGCAGGCTAGGCAGGACTCCAGATGTCACCGCGTGACATTTCCCCGAAGGGACAGACACAGGAACGAAGTGAAACACATGCCGACCAGTCAAGCGTCCTGAGCAGTAGTGCTGGGCTAGCAGGACTCCGGTGAACTGGGCTGTAGCGGACTACTATCGCTCAGAAGCACTAGACTACATTTCCCCATATGATAGGCTGCCAAGGATAAACAACTAGATAGTCGGATCCCACACATACCAAGCATTTCAATCATACACACAATATGCTCGATATGTGTAAATACAACATGGCATCACAACAAGACTCTACGACTCAAAGTATTTATTCATTAGGCTCCGAGGAGCGAGATATTACAAGCATGGGTCTCATGACCCAACATTCAGAGCATACAAGGCAAAGCACATGCGGAAGCTAAAGATGTCTGAGTACAGACATCTACAAATGAAAAAGGCTGAGAAGCCTGACTATCCACTAGATCCTGCCGAGGGCACAAGATCGTAGCTGAGGTATCAAGCTAAACGTCAAAGTCCACACGGAACTACTAGCGAGACTGACGTCTCTCTGCAAAAACATAAAATAGGCAAACGTGAGTACAAATGTACCCAGCAAGACTTACATCAGAACTAACTACATATGCATCGGTATCAACAAAGGGGGCAGTGGAGTTTAACTGCAGCAAGCCAGCTTTGACTCGGTGGCTATCCTGAACTACGACTGCAAGTAACTCTTTTGAGGTGGCGCACACGAGTCCACATATTCACCATACCAATACACCACTATGGATCCGCTCCCGTCTTCCTACGAGAACGCCATCCATAGCACTCACGCTTATCTTGCGTATTTTAGAGTATCCACTTTCACTTGTCTATGAACTATGCAAGGGGTCCAAGTTTCCATATCCGAGGAATCCGGCTATTCGAATAGATAATGATAACCCTGCAGGGGTGTACTTCTTCACACACGCTCTCGCCACTTATCGCCCTGTACACGTCATGTACCTCGGCAACCTTCAAGCAGAAGCCGGGCGAGGGAGTCGGCCACGACCTGACTAACCACACAAGTCTCTAGTCCAGGTTTATCGCCTATTCGGGTTCCATCCGCAAGGAGATCCGGCCGGGGTGTCGCTCACGGCCCCAAACGATGTGTACAGGGTTCCAAGCCCACCAAACGGGCGGCGCTTGGTTTACCCGGCCACGGTGCCTAGTCTGTCCCAAGCCCACCTGTACAGGGTGCCACTTGGTAGACTACTAACACTACCTACAAACACCAGAAACTAGTTGCAACTCCTGGACAGAGATCAAGTTGATTAATAAGTCGAGAGGGCTTGGAGCGCCCGGAGCCCAATGTGTGGTAGTAACTGTTCATGGATCACAAACACAGAACTCAGTTCCTGAGGACGGCTGCAATGAGACAACCCACCATGTACTCCTACATGGCCTCTCACCGCTACCTTTACCAAATCGTGTTCACACACTTAGCTCACACACAGTAGGACATGTTCACCACATTCCAATTCATTCCCGATGAATCAGACCCGACTCAACTCTAAGCAGTAGCAGGCATGACAACAAGCATGAATGAGTAGGCACATCAGGGCTCAAACAACTCCTACTCATGCTAGTGGGTTTCATCTATTTACTGTGGCAATGACAGGTCATGCAGAGGATAAGGGGTTCAGCTACCGCAACATGTAACAGTGAACCGTTGTTGTCCTAATGCAGTAAAAGAGAGCAGGAGCGAGAGAGTGGGATTGTATCGGAATGAACGAGGGGGTTTTGCTTGCCTGGCACTTCTGAAGATAACATTGAGTCTTCATCAGTGTCAACGATCACGTCGTCGAAACGCGTCTATCGAAAAGGGGCAATTACCGGCAACACAGAAAGAACACAATTAACACATGGTGATATGCAGCAATATGATGCATGCTATGACATGGCAATATGCTATGTGTTTGAGCTAATGCATAATAGAACAGGTTGATTTGAACCCTATTTGAATCAGAGATTCAAATGTGAGCTCATGTATATAGTCATAATGGTACATTAGCTTGTTTCACTTTAACAGCAAGGTTAAAGTGTTCTAACATGCATGCAAATGGTACATATGGATATATTGAATTTTTCTGATCATTTTTCATATATAATTTGTTTCATTTGGAGTTACGGTTGATTTTATATGATTTTTAGAAGTTTGCACAATTTTCTGGATTTTCTAAATATTTAGAATTAAACTAATTCCAGAAAATGGATTATTGCGTCAGCCTGACGTCAGTGTGATGTCAGGGTCAACGGGGCCGGGTCCAGGTCAAACCTAACAGTGGGTCCCGCGTGTCAGTGGTTAGTTATACTAACTAAATTCAATTAGTATTAATCCTAAAATTAGCAGGGCTGGGTCCCATTTGTCATCGACCCAGAGGGGTCAACTGGGCCCACCTGGGGTCAATTTGGTCAGCGGGGTCAAACCACGCCGGTCAGCGGGTCAACCCCCACCGGCGACTTGTCGCCGGCGACGACAGGCGCGGCAGAGGGCTTCGGAAAACGCCCACAGGGCTCGGTTTTGGACGCGGTTTGCGGCTACGGAAAGCTGAGAGTCTCGCGCATCCAACGGAGGTAACAACCCGCGCCGGAGTGGACTAAATCGACGACGGCGGCAACTTTTGTGGCGGCCGAAGTTCGGGCAACAACGTTGTGGGCGGCGCGGGGCACAGGAAGAGCCGTGGACGGTCGTGTTCGACTCGCGGGAGTGCGGCGAGTGCGGCAGTGAGCTCGGACGCGTGCTTGCATGGCCGTAGCCGCGGTGGCGACATGGCCGGCGGCGAGGAGCAATCAGCTCCGATGGCCACGGTGGTTAGAGGACGCGGGAGAGCACGGGGAGAGAGGGGAAAGAGGCAGGGGCTCACGGCGATTCCAGTAGAGGCATCGGCGAGGCCGGGGAGAGGCTAGAGCTCGCGAATCCCTGAAGAGTTCACCGGCGGCCAGAGGTTGAAGACGATGTCGGGGACAACGCTGCAGGGCCTCCGGCGAGGCGCGGCTCGGTGGAGAGGAAGAGGGGGTCGAGGCGGAGCGTCTGAGCACATCGGCAAGGCGGGGTAGTGGCTGTGGCCGCGGCGAATGGCGTCGGTGGGAGGGAGCTCGGGAGAGAGTGAGGGGCGGTCGGGGAGGCTGCATGTCGTCTCCAGAGGGTCGCCGAAGCGAGCAGGGAGGCAGGAGGAGGTGGAAGCAGGAGGTGGCCTCAGGTGCGCGCGCAGGCGACACGCCGGCGTCCTTCTGGCGTAAGGAGGAGGGTGACTGGCAGCGGTGGTGGGCTGGGCCGGCCACTTGGGCCAAGTGGCTACACAGGTATGACCAGGTAATTCCCTCTCTCTCTTTTTCTGTTTTTCTTTTTATTTGCTTCTGTTCTGTGTTTTGAAATAGTAGAAATACTATTCCATTTAGAAAAACCCTGAAAATATTTAGAGGCACATTTGAAAATATTCTCAACAGCCTAAAAATACCTTCATGATTATTTGGGCATTTTAAATTATTTATAGAATTTGAATTGCCCAAATGCAAATACTTATGGCTTGGTGCAAAAATCCAGAATAGCCTCCAAAAATATGAAACCATTTTTGGCAGAGGGTTTAGCCAGGACCAAAGATGGTGAACATTTATGAAGGGCATTTTGGGTTCATTGAAATAATTTTAGTAAACCCTAGTTGTGTTCAGGGGGGGTGCTGGGGGTTCTGTTATCCCCATTTCAAAATTCCTTTGAAATCAAACATGATGCATGGATGCAGATGCCACTAACTACAAACAAATCTGGGGCTGTGACAACTCACCCCCACTAAACAAGAATCTCGTCCCGAGATTCGAGACGTGAGGTAAGAAGACAGAGGGGACACAAAGCTAATAACACGATCTTCATGATCCAACTGCCCTTCTCGGAGATGTTGATTCGCTACATCATATTGATCTTGACGTCTTTGCTTTCTAGATCTTCATCCAACTCGATGACGTTAGAAAGAAACTCTATCGGGAAGGATCATTGAAACTCCCCCTACCAGGCTAAGGCAATTCACAATGATCATTTGAAAGGTGTTCGGGGAAATGGCATACTCAGTTCGGAAAGGAAACTATGGTTATAGAGCAACTCGGCAAACAGGAGGCACAATCCAATTGATACCAAGGACATAACCTAGTGACTGAGTGTGCTCTCAAGAACTTGAGCATTTCCATATTCATCAAGGTCTTACCAACATCCGTGTCAAGGATCCTGGCAACACAACATACTACCATGATGAATAGTGATGGACGATGCAGATGCAAAGGAAGATAACACCTTCTCAGATTTTTTACCTTAGCAATGCCAAGGAAACAAATCTGGATGATCGACCGAGAGATATTTAGCACTCCGCTTCTAGTGTTCTCCCTGATGTTCTAGCTACCACGATCATGCTTAGAAGCATCTACATGGCCATCAAGCAAAGGTCGGACTTCGGGAGCACAAAAATCCATAAGGAACAACTTGTGGAATAAGTCATAAAACCCTCATGGAGAAGATGGTCGAATTGCTCGTTCAAGATACTACAATAATAGATCTTCCGGCTAGGTGTGTCGGCCAGAACATCAACCTCGTTGGGACCTACATCATAGATCTTGAAAATGTTCCAGCCATCATATCTGCCTGAGATTCAGATCTGGCTGGTAACAGGATTTTTCAGACAACATGTCCAGAAAAGAAAAGGTTGCAACACAAGTCGACGAGATAACGTTGCGAGAATCTCGGGAGATGAACTATGATAGATAGCTCCAAAACATGAGCTGGTTCTGCTACACACATGTGAACATGATGTCCCAGACAAGCAGGACCACAGAGTAGTCTTACAATAAAACACTACCAAAGTTCAGGTGAGGAACCATCATTGTGGATAACGAAGTCCTTGCGTAAGTCATGATTAGCTCTTAAGGAGGAACTTCTTCTCCTTGAACAAATCAATCAGTGGCTTGGTGTGCTAGGGAATACATATGGAGTGGAGGTAATTAATCTACCAAACCATAGAATACTTCGCACGTATGCATGACTGACTTGGGATGACTCCAGGGGAAGCAAAAAAAAAACCTTTCTCAAATTCACGGCGACAACTTTCATCAAATGCATGTGAATTAAAGGAAGTCACTTCTTCCATCCAAGCATAAGCTTCATGAACGGAACACGAAGATAACGCTTATAAAGTTTCCAATACTAGCTGGATGTTCAACATGAATCATGGGGGAGACAAAATGCTGCTGGTGGGCTCAACAACAACCCATCGGAAATTCCATATCACTGGACTTCCACCATCATGTGAACACGGTGATAGCATTGGTCAGACCAAAAGATGTAATGGTGTATGCTCGAGGGATCAACCACGAGTAAGACAACATTATGAACATCGTTGGCTCTGATTTGACTTGACGATAGCCCATACTCAAGTCAAAGTTTTGTCAAGGCAATAGATCCAACAACTGATCATGAGGACCAATCGATGAAGATATCACCTTTCTTCAACACACGCGCACACAAAAGGATATCCCTTTGGTATGAACTAAGTAAGGCAAGCTTTTATCTTCCAACTCTCCAAGTTGTTGTTTAGCTTAACCAACTAGCTCAGGGGTATCCACCACAAGTTCTTGGAGAAGGGGTGGTTTATAAGAAACCAACGTGATCACGAGCTCAACATAGCGGTCAGGTGAAAACCTGGTAATACTTCCGAGAAGATATTCGGAGAATCACGAACCACCGATATGTTACTAAGCTCGAGAGCAATCTTGCTTTTCAAAGCAAGATGATATGATCAAATAAGCAAGGGGTTGAATAATCCTCACTCATTGATCGAAGAGTGCACCGGAAATAAGGACTAGGTAGCGTGATCAATCTTAGAATGATAATTCAATAAACAACACGCTAAGAATGAGGATTTTGTCCATTTACTACCAAGCAACACGGTTGCTAGGAGTATTGATTTCACACATCATGGTTCACTTGTCGGCATTCCGGTTGTGACAACACGGAACCAAGGAATGAACAATGATGGCAAGAAGTATTACTGCGTCAAGAACTCATAAGAGGTGGTGCTATTCTCATGACTCTCTTGACATAAAGATGGTAACACTCCGAGGTAGAACAGAACAAAAGCTGGATTGGCATTTTGATCTGTGAAGTACAATTGCTTTGACCCAATCCTAGATATGGATGAGGTACTGGAGTTTGTTTCTCCTAGTCATTCCAGAACAGAATGGCTTGACGAACCACAAGAATACTAGGATCGATGAACACGAATGCACGACCACTCCTGACTATCAATTGATAGACGAGGGCCAGAACACAACAAAGGAGGGACAACTCAAAGGGACATATATCTTTTCTGAGTTGTGGATGCATAGATTAGTATGTCGAGCGAAGCTCAACATTTCTTCCAGATAACCCATGCGGAAAGGTAGAACTGGCAGATTCATAATTAAGAATGGAGAACTCCTCAAGAGTACTCTGATTGTGATTCTTCGGTTCAAAGAACTCCTGCCAAGAATGGTTCATGGTAATTGGAAGAAGAATGTACCACGAACCTTGAGGACTATCGCAAATGTTACTAATATCCTAAAGGAACTAGCAAGCACTATCGACATGAGGTAAGTAGGGTGAATCTCGGGTTCAAGAACCCAAGAGTAGAATACCTACTGCTAAATGGCATCATGGGATGCTTTCGAGAATAATGGCCAAAATCATCACACCGGGAACACAAAACATGGCTAGTTTACTAGGTGACTCCCTAAAACACCTAGGGTCATAATAACAGTTCCAACATATATGTCGAGGCAATAAAGTACCTCAACTGACCGATTAGTGTGATTAATCTGGCCCAAATGGACATCGGGAACAGAAAGAAGGGATTTGCAAATGCATCGGATTATTTAGAAACCTGGGATGACTCGGACAGCATAACGGCTGTAAATGCTCAGAAAAAGATTTGAGACATTCACAACAGATTGCATAGACACTCAACAACATCATATCAAAGTTCTGAGGCCAGTCATGAACATATGGAAGTAGTAGAAACTGAACTGAGGTTTGAACTCAACAATCCTAGGCAACAACAGTTTAGTAACACGTCATCCTGAAAGATAGATGAGAAGCCTAGTTCTTAATCCCCGTAGAAAAGAACAGGATGACTCAGATCAGAAGGCCATGAGGTAAAAGGAGTAAAAAGAGCCTTACGTTCCCTTCCACAATCAATTCCCTTATATAACTAAAGCATTTCTAGACTCAACTTCGACCAGTTTGGCTTGGTAAACCTACAGGCAGTCAGGCTCTAATACCAACGCTGTCAGGACCCCGATCCTAAGTCACACCGATCTAGCATGTAACACATCATATCACTTTGCGGCCTCACGCACGGTATTCCCACGGGTGCCACCTTACCTGGCCCGGGACCGTTTGCGCCTTTTGGCTCACGTATATGATAGTGTCGCTAGCATCCATATGACAAAGAACCCGGGCCGACATGGCTAGTCGTGAACCCAAAGCGGCGCTAACCCACGAGGACAGGCATACATGAATCACATCGAGCATGTCGGTCATCAGCGTGTGAATCCGGGCTGTAGCACTGGGCTAACAGGACTCTGGTAACCCGGGCTGTAGCAGGCTAGGCAGGACTCCGGATGTCACCGCGTGACATTTCCCCGAAGGGACAGACACAGGAACGAAGTGAAACACATGCCGGCCAGTCAAGCGTCCTGAGCAGTAGTGCTGGGCTAGCAGGACTCCGGTGAACCGGGCTATAGCGGACTACTATCGCTCACAAGCACTAGACTACATTTCCCCATATGATAGGCTGCCAAGGATAAACAACTAGATAGTCGGATCCCACACATACCAAGCATTTCAATCATACACACAATATGCTCGATATGTGTAAATACAACATGGCATCACAACAAGACTCTATGACTCAAAGTATTTATTCATCAGGCTCCGAGGAGCGAGATATTACAAGCATGGGTCTCATGACCCAACATTCAGAGCATACAAATCAAAGCACATGCGGAAGCTAAACATGTCTGAGTACAGACATCTACAAATGAAAAAGGCTGAGAAGCCTAACTATCCACTAGATCCTGCCGAGGGCACAAGATCGTAGCTGAGGTATCAAGCTAAACGTCGAAGTCCACACGGAACTACTAGCAAGACTGACATCTCTCTGCAAAAACATAAAATAGGCAAACGTGAGTACAAATGTACCCAGCAAGACTTACATCAGAACTAACTACATATGCATCGGTATCAACAAAGGGGGCAGTGGAGTTTAACTGCAGCAAGCCAGCTTTGACTCGGTGGCTATCCTGAACTACGACTGCAAGTAACTCTTTTGAGGTGGCGCACACGAGTCCACATATTCACCATACCAATACACCACTATGGATCCGCTCCCGTCTTCCTACGAGAACGCCATCCATAGCACTCACCCTTATCTTGCGCATTTTAGAGTATCCACTTTCACTTGTCTATGAACTATGCAAGGGGTCCAAGTTTCCATATCCGAGGAATCCGGCTATTCGAATAGATAATGATAACCCTGCAGGGGTGTACTTCTTCACACACGCTCTCGCCACTTATCGCCCTGTACACGTCATGTACCTCGGCAACCTTCAAGCGGAAGCCGGGCGAGGGAGTCGGCCACGACCTGACTAACCACACAAGTCTCTAGTCCAGGTTTATCGCCTATTCGGGTTCCATCCGCAAGGAGATCCGGCAGGAGTGTCGCTCACGGCCCCAAACGATGTGTACAGGGTTCCAAGCCCACCAAACGGGCGGCGCTTGGTTTACCCGGCCACGGTGCCTAGTCTGTCCCAAGCCCACCTGTACAGGGTGCCACTTGGTAGACTACTAACACTACCTACAAACACCAGAAACTAGTTGCAACTCCTGGACAGAGATCAAGTTGATTAATAAGTCGAGAGGGCTTGGAGCGCCCGGAGCCCAATGTGTGGTAGTAACTGTTCATGGATCACAAACACAGAACTCAGTTCCTGAGGACGGCTGCAATGAGACAACCCACCATGTACTCCTACATGGCCTCTCACCGCTACCTTTACCAAATCGTGTTCACACACTTAGCTCACACACAGTAGGACATGTTCACCACATTCCAATTCATTCCCGATGAATCAGACCCGACTCAACTCTAAGCAGTAGCAGGCATGACAACAAGCATGAATGAGTAGGCACATCAGGGCTCAAACAACTCCTACTCATGCTAGTGGGTTTCATCTATTTACTGTGGCAATGACAGGTCATGCAGAGGATAAGGGGTTTAGCTACCGCAGCATGTAACAGTGAACCGTTGTTGTCCTAATGCAGTAAAAGAGAGCAGGAGCGAGAGAGTGGGATTGTATCGGAGTGAACAAGGGGTTTTTGCTTGCCTGGCACTTCTGAAGATAACATTGAGTCTTCATCAGTGTCAACGATCACATCGTCGAAACGCGTCTATCGAAAAGGGGCAATTACCGGCAACACAGAAAGAACACAATTAACACATGGTGATATGCAGCAATATGATGCATGCTATGACATGGCAATATGCTATGTGTTTGAGCTAATGCATAATAGAACAGGTTGATTTGAACCCTATTTGAATCAGAGATTCAAATGTGAGCTCATGTATATAGTCATAATGGTACATTAGCTTGTTTCACCTAAACAGCAAGGTTAAATTGTTCTAACATGCATGCAAATGGTATAGATGGATATATTGAATTTTTCTGATCATTTTTCATATATAATTTGTTTCATTTGGAGTTACGGTTGATTTTATATGATTTTTAGAAGTTTGCACAATTTTTTGGATTTTCTAAATATGTAGAACTAAACTAATTCCAGAAAATGGATTATTGCGTCAGCCTGACGTCAGTGTGATGTCAGGGTCAACGGGGCCGGGTCCAGGTCAAACCTGACAGTGGGTCCCGCGTGTCAGTGGTTAGTTATACTAACTAAATTTAATTAGTATTAATCCTAAAATTAGCAGGGCTGGGTCCCATTTGTCATCGACCCAGAGGGGTCAACTGGGCCCACCCGGGGTCAATTTGGTCAGCGGGGTCAAACCACGCCGGTCAGCGGGTCAACCCCCACCGGCGACTTGTCGCCGGCGACGACAGGCGCGGCGGAGGGCTTCGGAAAACGCCCACAGGGCTCGGTTTTGGACGCGGTTTCGGCTATGGAAAGCTGAGAGTCTCGCGCATCCAACGGAGGTAACAACCCGCGCCGGAGTGGACTAAATCGACGACGGCGGCAACTTTTGCGGCGGCCGGAGTTCGGGCAACAACGGTGTGGGCAGCGCGGGTCACGGGAAGAGCTGTGGACGGTCGTGTTCGACTCGCGGGAGTGCGGCGAGTGCGGCAGTGAGCTCGGGCGCGTGCTTGCATGGCCGTAGCCGCGGTGGCGACATGGCCGGCGGCGAGGAGCAATCGGCTCCGATGGCCACGGTGGTTAGAGGACACGGGAGAGCACGGGGAGAGAGGGGAAAGAGGCAGGGGCTCACGGCGATTCCAGTAGAGGCGTCGGCGAGGCCGGGGAGAGGCTGGAGCTCGCGAATCCCCGAAGAGTTCACCGGCGGCCAGAGGTTGAAGACGATGTCGGGGACGATGCTGCAGGGCCTCCGGCGGGGCGCGGCTTGGTGGAGAGGAAGAGGGGGTCGAGGCGGAGCATCTGAGCACATCGGCGAGGCGGGGTAGTGGCTGTGGCCGCGGCGAACGGCGTCGGTGGCGACGGCTGCGCTCGGGCATGAGAGAGGGAGAGAGAGCAGAGGGGAGGGAGCTCGGGAGAGAGTGAGGGGCGGTCGGGGAGGCTGCGTGTCGTCTCCAGAGGGTCGGCGAAGCGAGCAGGGAGGCAGGAGGAGGTGGAAGCAGGAGGTGGCCTCAGGTGCGCGCGCAGGCGACACACCGGCGTCCTTCTGGCGTAAGGAGGAGGGCGACTGGCAGCGGTGGTGGGCTGGGCCGGCCACTTGGGCCAAGTGGCTACACAGGTATGACCAGGTAATTCCCTCTCTCTCTTTTTCTGTTTTTCTTTTTATTTGCTTCTGTTCTGTGTTTTGAAATAGTAGAAATACTATTCCATTTAGAAAAACCCTGAAAATATTTAGAGGCACATTTGAAAATATTCTCAACAGCCTAAAAATACCTTCATGATTATTTGGGCATTTTAAATTATTTATAGAATTTAAATTGCCCAAATGCAAATACTTATGGCTTGGTGCAAAAATCCAGAATAGCCTCCAAAAATATGAAACCATGTTTGGCAGAGGGTTTAGCCAGGACCAAAGATGGTGAACATTTATGAAGGGCATTTTGGGTTCATTGAAATAATTTTAGTAAACCCTAGTTGTGTTCAGGGGGGGTGCTGGGGGTTCTGTCATCCCCATTTCAAAATTCCTTTGAAATCAAACATGATGCATGGATGCAGATGCCACTAACTACAAACAAATCTGGGGCTGTGACATCAGGAGTCCCCCTTGACTTCAAACGGCCTTCATACCTTGGCTCCGCTCGGGGAGAGACGTGTGACGAACCAGGCCCGAGGGGCCTGGCTGGGTGGCGTACATCCGGGCATGACCTAGGTGCAGCCCCCGTGCCTAGCCCCCTCGCGCGGCACTCCCGAGGGGCGGTGTTGCGATGAGGCCAGACACTAAGCTCTGGGCTCCCTGAGGTTGATGCGGCCCGGGGGCCACCCTCAGTTGTTTATCACCAGCGCGGAGCATAGCGCTTCCGTATGTGTACGGGCATAGCCGCTCCTCGACAGTGTCGTCAGCCAGCGCGGAGCATGGTGCTTCCACTGGTACGTGGGAGGGGGCTCCCCTCCGGGAGGAGCCCCCGGGGCGTGTACAACCCCGTCCTGACACGTGGCCGGCATGGTAGGGCTCGGTGAGGTGTATCTGGGCACCTGTGAGCCAGCGCAGGACTCACGGGCCCCTACCTCTAGGCGGGTTGCGCCTGGCACTAGGCCTTATCTTGTGACGTGCTCCTGCAAATTTGGTTAGATGCCGGCACTCTACGTCCTCGGGTCCCGGCGCTCGAGCTTGTCTCAGCCGTCGCTGGTATGCCAGGTCGCGATGCCGTGGACAAGGCCAGAGGGTGAGGGCTGGAGGGCCAGTAAGAGCCCTGAGTCGCGATGCTCAGGCACCCCCCCTTTAACATGCAAGTGGTCGACATGGAGAAGAAGAGGTGCCGCGGACAGGCATCAAGTAATCAAGCATGATGGGCGAATGCATAACCGGAAATAAACGCAAAGGAGATACATGCCGCTGGGCCTGGCCCGAGCGACTTGGGGATGATGCAGCCCGAGGGGCGCCCCCAACAAAGCAAGCTAACAACATGAAATAAAAGGAATACACACCACAAGGACGGACCCACGCGGCCTGGGAATAATGCAGATCTGGGTGAGCGCTCCCAGCTGGAAACGAAACTCGAAAGACGTCACCTGAAGATGTCGAGGATGAAGTGGTGTTGGTGCAGCAGACTCGGTGGGCTTCGGAATCCGATCCTCACGAGCCCCCAGGCCCAGGGGCCTTGGGAGGCTCCGGAGGCACTGGTGGCTCCTCGCGAATCATCTCCATCTCCGCCAAGGCTGCGGAACGCCTGTCTTCCTGAGCCTCCATGATGCCCCTCATGAGGCGCTGGTACGTAGCAGCCGCGCCCGGCAAGCCGTAAGGCATGTGAACGTAGCTGTGGGGCGGACCTTCACAATGCCCCACTTGCGAGGGCCAGAGGCGCTCCATCGTGGCGACCTGATTGAGCCCTGGTACGTCGATGCAGACGCGCAGCCCACCATCCTTGCCTGGATGGGGAGCCACAGCCGGTAGACGGCGGCAACCTCTCATGATTCTTGACTCCTGTAGTTCTTGAACAGCCTTGTTGACGAACTCCTACTGGTCTGACCTTCCTTGCCTTGCTCCTTCTTGAGGGAAGCGTTCTTCGAAACACGCCTCCACGTGGTGCCAAAGTGCCTCCCTCGTGACCTTGGCCAGGTCGGTGGCCCTCCATGGGAGAGCCCCCGAGCCCTGCCTGAGGAGGGCGCCGGGCGCGCTTTCCTATGCGATGAAAGGAGGTTCCCCTTGGGAAGATGCGGGCCCTGAGGGGCCCGCCTCCTGAAGGGTTGGTCCAGACGATGCCTTCTTCTTCTTGGGGGTGGTCTCGGGAAGCCTCCTGCTTTCGCGATCCGGTTCTTCCAGTGACACGGCCTGAAAGGCTCGCTCCAGGGAACACACTGCATCCTTCTCTTCACATGGCACCGTGATGACCCCGCCACTTCCTGGCATCTTGAGGACGTTGTAGCCATGGTGAGTCACGGCCATGAACTTGGCCAGCGCCGGGTACCCGAGGATGGCGTTGTACGGCAGGCGGCTGTGGGCGACGTCGAAGTCGATGAGCTTGGTGCGGTAGTCGTTGCGTGCCCCGAAGGTGACAGGGAGGCGGACCTGCCCAATCGGGACCGTGGAGCCGTCGGTGACTCCCGAGAAAGGCTTGGTTGGCTGAAGCTGGTCATAGGGCACCTGGAGATTGTTGAATGTTTCCACGGACAGGACGTTGAGCCCTGCCCCACCATCGATGAGGGTCCTGGTGACCAGTACGGTGCTGATGACTGGGGAGCAAAGCATCGGGATGACTCCAGCTGTGGCCGCGCACTTGAGCTGATCCACTGAGCTGAACGTGATGGCGCACGCCGACCACCTGAGAGGGCGCGTTGCTTCGAGCTTGGGGAGGACTGCGTTCACTTCACGGGCAAACTGCTTGAAGATGCGTTGGGAGGCTGGGGCTTGAGCTCCGCCCAGGATGCAGGTGATCGCGCGTGGCTCCTGGAAGCCTCCAGCCCCCTCGTCTTGATGGCGGTCCTCGTTCCTCCTTGGCTGAGGCGGCAGTGGAGGGAGGCCTGCGTTGCCTTGTCGGCGATCCTCACGAGGCTGATCCCGCCAGTCCCCCTCGCAAGGCAGGTCCCGCCAGCGGTCCTCGCGAGGTTGATCACACCACCCTTGGCGCGGGCCACGGTCTTCCCAGCGTCCTGCGTTTCTTCCTCCTCCTCGGTCGTAGCCCGGTCAGCACGGTCAGGACGACGGCCGATCCTTCCTTCTCGCACGGCGCGGAGTTCCTGGCATTCGTTGGTGTTGTGGGTGTGGAGGTCGTTTTACACACAGTACCGGCTGTCCCTGGAGGATTCAGGCAGATTCTTGCCCGCTTGGTGTCCGGTTCTGCCGCGAGCACGACAGCCCCGTTGCGCTTCATGTCCTTGGCCTTGGGCTTCTTCTCTTCTGGGTCTGCGGCAGGCAGCTCGAGGAGGGAGAGACGTCCTTCCTCATCCCTGGCGCACTTGGTCGCCAAGTTGAACAGCTCCAGGGAGGTGCGCAGGTCTTCATGCATCGGCAGCTCTTCCTTCATCTTGACGTCGCACACACCGTCGGAGAAGGCTGAGATGATGGCCTCCTCGGACGCATTGGGGATCTTGAGGCGCGCACTGTTGAAGCGCTGGATGTACTTTTGCAGGGTCTCTTCGGGTTGTTGCTTGATGCGGCGCATGTCGCTCATGCCGGGTGGCCGGTTGAAAGTACCTTGGAAGTTGGCGATGAAGCGGGCGCGCATCTGGTCCCAGGAAGAGATTGTTCCTGGAGCCAGATTTAGGAGCCAGGTGTGAGCTCCTTCCTTGAGCGCCATGGGGAACCAGTTCGCCATGACCTTTTCATCCCCGCTGGCAGCTTCGATGCCCAACTCATAGAGCTGGAGGAACTCCGCAGGGTCGGTCGTGCCGTCGTAGCGAGGAGGCAGGTCTGGCTTGAACTTGCTGGGCCACGCGACGCTACACAGCTCGGTGGTGTAGGCACGGCAGCCTGCGGTGGCCACGGGAGGCTTTGGTTGAGGGAGAGCTTGGTCTTGCGGGTCCGCATGCTCTGCAGCTAGGAGCAGCACGGGGTCTTGACGCCCGGGAGCGGGAGCAGGGTCGCGATGTGCCGGAGCAGGGAGTGCCCGGGAAACTTCTTGCGGATGAGGGACTTCTTGGCAGCTCCGCTCTTGCTGAGCCGGCGCCTAACGGAGCGGGTTCCAGCCAGGGGCCGCGCGCCTTGGAGCCATCGCATCTTCTTGAAGAGGAGGCGGATGGTACGCCCCCGGAGCTTCGTTGCCCGTGCGAGACGGGATGCGACGCATCGGAACGGACGGCGCGGGAGAGCCCCCTGCGGCGCGGACGAGCTCGGCGACGCGGTCAAGCCACTCTTCGTAGACATCGTCGATGGGACGGTAGCGCAGGAGCTTGTTCGCCGCGATGAGCGCAGCTCGAGCCTCCAAGGGTGCGCGGAACGCGCGGGACGAAGAACCAGCTGGTGTGAGCGATGGAGTGGCGGTGCGGCCATCTTGCCGCACGGACGGGTGCTGAGACAATGCTTGCTGCTCGTTCCCCGCCGGGCCGGTGGCGGCGTTGATGGCGCGCGACGGGGAACGACGAGGGTGCCCGCCGACAGGAGCCGTCTGGGCGACGCGGGAAGCGATGGCGGCCCGGCGCTCGGCGCGGGCCCGACGTGCGTCGGACATGGACGCGACGGTCGGAGGAGAGCGGAGCGGTGGAAGACAAATTCCGGCGCACCCCTACCTGGCGCGCCAAATGTCGGATTTCGGGTTCCGGCAGACCCTTGAGGTTCCAACTCTGGGGTGCGCGCGGAGACTTCACCCTCTACCTCTCCGTCTCGCAAAGGTCTAAACTACAGAAAGAATAGCACAAGAGACACAAGGTTTATACTAGTTCGGGCCACCATTGTGATGTAATACCCTACTCTAGTTTGTGGTGGGTGGATTGCCTCTTGGGCTGATGAAGATGAACAGTACAAGGAAGAACAGCCTCGCGAGGGTCTGCTCTTAGCAAGGACGATGAACTGCTAGGAGGAGTTCAGTCGCCCTTCTCTCTCTCTCTCTCTTTGTTGCTGGATGATCTGATCATCCTCCCCCCTTGCCCTGGGGGTGGCTAGACCTATTTATAGGCAAAGGCCCTGGGCCTCTTCCCAAATATTGAGCGGGAAGGGCGCCAACAATTGGCCATTTTGAAGGGGAACATCTGGTACACTTATCCTGACTAAAGTTAGTCCTCGCCTGCCAAAGGCTCTGTGGTGACGCCGTTCTGGGCTCCACGATGACCTCCTTCCCACCATTGGACTGGTCTTGGTTTCGTTGCACCAAAATGGATGCCTTTGCTTGATCCTCTCGCCTGCGCTTGCCCCCTTTGCACCAAAGAGGAAAGGGAGACACTTCATGGGCTGTCGCCCGCCTGGCACCCTTGGTCATCATGGCTTGCGTCATGGACACCTCGTGAGGTACCCCGCCTTGATCTCTCCGCCTCCTCATGAGCCAGCCTGACGAGGCCGCGCCTGAGGAAGCTCCGTGTCGTCCACTGTCGGATCACGGGTTCCGGCAGACCCTTAAGGTTCGAACTCTGGGGTGCACGCGGAGATCGTGCCCTCTACCTCTCCGTCTCGTAAGGATCTAACTACTGCAAGAACAACCCAAGAGACACAGAGTTTATACTAGTTCGGGCCACCGTTGTGGTGTAATACCCTACTCTAGTTTGTGGTGGGTGGATTACCTCTTGGGCTGATGATGAGGAACAGTAAAAGGAAGAACAGCCTCGCGAGGGTCAGTTCTTGGCTAGGGGATGAACTGTTGGTGGAGTCCAATCGCTCTTCTCTCTCTCTCTCTAGATGCCTCTTTTCTGGCTGCCTCTACTCTGGGGGTGACTAGTCCTATTTATAGGCAAAGGCCCTGGGCATCTTCCCAAATATTGAGCGGGGAGGGCGCCAACAATTGGCCAATTCGAAGGGGAACATCTGGTACACTTATCCTGACTAAAGTTGGTCTTCGCCTGCCAAAGGCCCTGTGGTGATGCCGTCCTGGGCTCCATGGTGACCTCCTTCCCACCGTTGGACTGGTCTTGGTCTCGTTGCACCGAAATGGGTGCCTTTGCTTGATCCTCTCGCCTGCGCTTGGCCCCTTTGCACCAAAGAGGAAAGGGAGACGCTGCGCAGGTTGGCGCCCGCCTGGCACCCATGGTCGTCATGGCTTGCGGCATGGGCACCTCGTGAGGTACCCGCCTTGATCTCTCCGCCTCCTCGCGAGCCAGCCTGAGGAGGCCGTGCTTGAGGAAGCGCCGTGTCATCCGGCTCACGAGGCTTGGCCCCTCGCGAGGGTCTTGAGCCTTGTGTTGATGAAGATGGGCCACGCCTGGCCCCCATTTGAGCCACGCCGCAGGCCGCAGGCAGGCAAGTCTGGGGACCCTCGTTCCCAGAACACCGACAGTAGCCCCCGGGCCCAAGGCGCGCATGGACTTGGCCGTGCCGAGAGGTGAAAGGGCAAGGGCGAAGCGCCGCGGGCCCTAACAGCCTGCGGCCTTGGGCGCCGCGTGGCGGTTTGACAGGACGTGGGCGTCTCTGCTTCCCCACGACGCCTTGGCAACTGCGTGACTTGACTAGTCCCTGCATGCGTAGATACGGGTCATTATTACCTGCGATCGTGGTGCTCGACGGTTGGCCTCTTCTGGCTATAAGTGTGAGGCCGCACAAGCTCCGGCAGTCCACTCCTTCCCGCTTCTCTTCTTCTTCCTCTCCTTCACCGCCACCGCTCGCATGGACCTGAAGAGGTTCTCAGCCGCGGAGAAGGGGAAAGCTAGTCGGGCGGGGCCCGACTCCCCTCCGGCCAAGCGCGGCCGGGGTCATCCCCGCAAGCATCCCGCGGTCCCCGCTGTGGCTCCCCGTGGGCACAGGGGTGGTTCTCCGCGTGGTGGTGAGTGCTCGACTGCCAAGGGGAGGCAGGCTGTGGCTGCAAGGCCCCCCAGGCCGCGCTTTCGCTCGGTGGAGGTGCTGCCGGAGTTCGTCGTGTGGTCGGCGGACCCGACCAACACCTGGCTCCAGCTCCCTCGCTTCTTCATCAACGAGCTGTCGGCCAGCGCCCGGTGCGGCTTCTGGCTTCAGGTTGACGGTTGCTGCAGTAGGGCCTCTTGGGTTTCGCTCGAGGTTTCCCCTTCTAGGAATGGGGCCCTGACCCGCGGCTGGCAAACGTTTGCCCGCACGCACGGCCTAGGCCAGCGGTGCACCCTGCAGTTCAAGTTCGACGGCGACGGCACCCTCTATGTGAGGGTGTTTGGGGAAGATGGTCGCCGCGCAAGATGCTGCCCCGAGGAGGACGACCGTGGCCAGGGGCCTCGCTCCGACGACGATGGAGGAGACAGTGCCCACTCTGATGGCGGCGCCTGATGCTCCCCAAGCTCCACCAACTCTTCTTCGGGCGGCTCCTCCAGCGGTGGCCGCAGCCAGCCCCCTCGCCGCCGCGCTTGCTTGGGGGGTGGCTGTTCATCCGCCCGTCGCCGCGCCCCGGTGAAGTGCGAGAGGGAGTCCGCCTGAGCTCCGGAGGCATCCGGTGTCGCCCCTGCAGGCCGATGTGAGGCGGGCCGCACCGGGCTCGCCCTTTCCTTTTCCTTTTGCTCCCTGTGTAAGATAAGACAGCTGCATGGAGCCCCGTGGGGGCGTGTTGAGAATCATTGCCGTTGTATCCATTACCTTGATTTTGTTGTTGCGCTTCTCAACTATTTGTCCTCGCGTACGTAGTTTGTGGCCCCAGCCGGGGGGCGACCGACCCAGGCCCTGTGTGTATGTCGCGGTGCCCGAGGGGCACGGACCAGAGGGGTGCTCCTGTAGAGAGCCCGGGCCATGAAACCTTTAAGCGGCTAGAGCAGAAACGCTCGCGAGGGCGTTCGAGTCCCATCCCTCGCGAGGCCTTTCATGAGAGAAAATCAAAACGAGGAGCGAAAATCAACAAACCACAAATCAACAACGGCGATAGTTTCGATAAGACTTCAGATGCAAGTAAAACACGTCAAATGCGGAAAGCAAATGAAAAAGCCGCGTCCGGCACCTAGTCTAGTCTTCGACGTCTTCTCACCAGCGCGGAGCTAAGTGCTGCCACTGGGCGTGGGAGGGAGCCCCAGGGCCTGAGGCCGGCGCTCCTGAGACTCCGGGGCATGTACAGCCCCACTCATTATTACGTGAGAGTGTCACGGGGCGGCGAGCTTCACAGGCATTGGCCTTCTTCACAGGCTCTGAGCCTTTCTCCTTAGAGGTAATAAGCTTCACAGGCATTCGCCTTCTTCACAGGCTCTGGTCCTTTTCCAAAAAGATACGATCTTCACAGGCGTTCGCCATCTTCACAGGCTCAGGGCCTTTTCCAAAAAGAGACGATCTTCACAGGCGTTCGCCTTCTTCACAGGCTCAGGGCCTTTTCCAAGAAGAGACGATCTTCACAGGCATTCGCCTTCTTCACAGGCTCAGGGCCTTCTCCAAAAAGAGACGATCTTCACAGGCGTTCACCTTCTTCATAGGCTCAGGGCCTTTTCCAAGAAGAGACAATCTTCACAGGCGTTCGCCTTCTTCACAGGCTCTGGGCCTTTTAGGGGTAGAACCTCCGGAGGTGCTGGATGTTCCACGCGTTCTGGATCGGCTCCCCCTCTTGAGTTTCCAAGCGCACGGAGCCAGGCCTAGAAACATGAACAACCTTGAACGGGCCCTCCCACATGGGAGAGAGCTTGTGCAGCCCTTCCCGGGAGAGGGCCCGCCTGAGTACGAGGTCTCCTACCTCGAGGGTCCTGGGGCGGATGTTGCGGCAGTGATATCGTCGTAGCGCCTGTTGGTACCTTGTCGCTCGCAGCGCGGCTTCCCGGCGGTGTTCCTCCCCCAGCACGAGGTCCATCCCCCGCATGGCGTCCTGCTGCGCCTCGTCGAACGCCAGGACCTGCTTGGAGCGACGCCTGACCTCGTGAGGAAGGACTGCTTCGGCTCCATAGACTAGGAAGAACGGGGTTTCCCCGGTTGGTTTGGTCGCGGTTGTGCGGATGGACCACAGCACAGATTGGAGCTCGTCGTACCAACCCCTGCCGCAGGCCTCCAGCTTCTTCTTGAACGTTCTGGTGTTGAGGCCTCTGAGGACCTCCGCGTTGGCTCGTTCGGCTTGCCCATTGCTTCGCGGGTGTGCCACCGAAGCGTAGCATATCTGCGTTTCAAGGTTAGCACAGTATGTTTTGAAGAGATTATTGGTGAACTGCGAACCGTTGTCCGTGATGATGCGGTTCGGCATCCCGAACCGGCTCACGATACCCTTGATGAACTTGACCGCGGAGCCCGCGGGGATGGTATGGACAGCCTCCACCTCTGCCCACTTGGTGAACTGGTCAATGGCGACGTAGAGGTAACGGTAGCCCCCTGGCGCCCGAGGGAACGGGCCCAGAATATCCAACCCCCAAACTGCAAATGGCCACGAGAGGGGTATAGTCTGCAGGCTCCCCGCTGGTTGATGGATCTGCTTGGAATGGAACTGGCAGGCCTCACAAGCCTTTACTAATTCGATTGCGTCGTTGAGCGCGGTGGGCCAATAGAACCCACTACGGAATGCTTTGCTGACGAGGGTCCGTGATGATGAGTGGTGTCTGCAGTCTCCGCCGTGTATGTCCCCCAGTAGTTCCCTTCCTTGCTCCCTGGAGATGCAGCGCAGAGATACGTCGTTGGGTCGCTTCTGGTAGAGTTCTCCGTCTCTGATGCAGTATGCCGTGGCCTGCCGCGCCACACGCTCTGCTTCCTCCTCCTTCTCTGGCAGGGCCCAGGTAATTCCGGAGCTCTGTGATCCAGCATTCCTCCTGAGGTTCCATCGTCAGGAGCAAGCGTGCTCCTGAGGGCGGTCCGCAGGCCGGGGCTCCCGAGGCTGGCGGCTGAGGGAGCTCCTCTCGAGGCTGAGCCGTGCTTGATAGCATTGGCTGCGCTGAAGGCTTGTAGAGCCGCTCTTCGAAGACACCGGGCTCCTGCAGCAGCCGCCTGGACGCCCGTCCGGCTATGTCGTCAGCTTCCTGGTTGGTGCCACGGGGCACGTGCTTCAGCTCCAGCCCCCAGAACTGCTTTTCAATCCTGCGGACCTCCGCCAGGTAGGCCTCCATATGCTCGTCCTTCGGCTCGTACACCTTATTGGATAAGTTGACTAGGAGCTGCGAGTCGCCTTTGACGGTGAGGCGCTTCACTCCCAGGGCCGCTGCGGCCTTCAACCCGGCTATCAGTCCCTCATATTCTGCTATGTTGTTGGAGACCTTTTCTCCTTGCTGGAAATAGAGCTGTACTGCATAGTAAAGCTTATCCTGAGTGGGTGATATCAGCACCGCACCAGCCCCCGCGCCGTGGCTGGAGAATGCCCCGTTGAAGTACATGACCCAGCCTTCCGGCGCCTCGCTCCCTGGGGAGAGGGAATGATCCTCGTTGTCCTTGAGGCCTGGCGCCTCTGTCCATTCCGCCACGAAATCCGCCAATGCAGCTCCTTTGATGACCCTAGTTGTGCTGAACTCGAGCTGAAACGCCTGCAACTCTATGTTCCATTCAGCGACCCTTCCGGCCGAGTTAGGGCTCCTGAGCACCCTCTCCAGGGGGTACGATGAGACGACCTTGATCGGGTGAGCTTGGAAGTAGTGACGCAGCTTGCGCGAGGCCACTAGCAGCGCGAGGAGGAGCTTCTAAGGCATTGGGTATCGTGCCCTCGCGTCCCGTAGCACCGTGCTAACAAAGTAGACCGGGTGCTCAACAAGGCTGAGAGCATCTTGGGTCGCGGCGCCCTCGGGAGGTGAGGGCACCTCACAGGACAACGTGACCTCGGGAGGTGGACCATCCGGGCGTGCGGCCTCTCCTGTCTCTGGTGCGTTCTTCGGCGGTTGATCCTCCTCATATGTGGTTTTGGCTTCCTCGGGCTTTCCTTGTTCCCTTTTCGCCTTGCCTCGGGCTGCCGCTGCGGTCTTGACCTGGCGCTCCTCCCTAACCGCCACCAAGGCCACGCTGGCGGAGTAGGGGGTGGCAGCGAGGTAGAGCAGCAAGGGATCTTGAGGACGCGGAGCCACCATGACTGGGGGACTGGTTAGGTACCTCTTGAGATCCCGAAACACCTTATCTGCCTCTTTAGTCCATTCAAAGGGCCCCTTTTTCTTCATCAGCTGAAAGAAAGGCAGCGCTCGTTCCCCCAATTTGGAGATGAAGCGCCCTAGTGCGGTCACACGCCTAGTGAGCTTCTGCATTTCTCTGAGGGTCTTTGGTGGACTCATGTCCTCGACCGCCTTGACCTTCTCTGGGTTGGCCTCGATGCCACGGTGAGATACGAGGAATCCCAAAAGCTTGCCCGAGCGAACACCAAACACACATTTCTCCGGGTTGAGCCGCAGGTTCACTGCGTCGAGGCTCGCGAAGGTCTCCTCCAGGTCTTGTATCAGGGTCCTGGCCTCTCGAGACTTCACCACAATGTCATCAACGTACGCTTCAACATTCTTCCCGAGCTGCAGGCCCAAGGCGATGTGCATCAGCCGCTGAAAAGTTGCCCCTGCATTGTGCAGCCCAAATGGCATGCATGTATAGCAGTATACCCCGCATGGGGTCAAGAAGGCGGTCTTCTCAACGTCTTCTATCGCCATCTTGATCTGGTGATATCCGGAGAAGGCATCCAAAAAGCACAGCAGGTCGCACTCGGCGGTGGAATCGACGATCTGGTCAAGGCGAGGGAGCGGGAACGGATCTTGCGGGCATGCCTTGTTGAGGTTGGTGAAGTCGACACAGATGCGTTCCTTCCCCCCTTTCTTGGGCACAACGACAGGGTTGGCCAACCAATCTGGGTACCGGACCTCGCGAATGACTCCAGCGGCTTCTAACTTGCGGGTGTCTTGGACGATGAAGGCCTGCTTCTCTGCGGACTGCCGCCTGGCCTTCTGCTTCACGGGGCGCACATTTGGGCACATGTTGAGGTGGTGCTCGATGACGTCCCTGGGGATCCCTGCCAACTGATCAGGCTCCCAAGCAAACACTTTCTTGTTTGCACGCAGGAACTTGACCAGGGCCTCCTCCTGCTTAGGCCCCAGGTTGGCGCCAACGGTGAAAGTGGCGCTGGAGGACCCGTCCTCGTCGACGGGTATCTGCTTGGTTTCTGCTTTGTCCTGGGTGAACAACTGCTTCTTCTTGGTGGGCGCAACCCCCTTGGGCTCAGGGGTCCCCGCGTCGGCGGGCTGTGCCGATGCCGCCGTCTTGAAGGCGAGCTTGAGTACTCGCAGGGCGTCCCCGGTGTCTCCGTGCACGGTGAGGGTACCGTTGCTCCCGGGCATTTTCATGAGGTTGTACGCCGGGTGCGTGGCGGCCATGAACTGCACCAGTGCCGGGTAGCCGAGGATGGCGTTGTAAGGGAGGCCGATGGGGGCGATGCCGAATTCGACCATCTCCGTGCGGAAGTTGTCGTAGGTGCCGAAGGTTACCGGAAGACGGATTTGTCCCGAGGAGTCGGACGACCCGCCCCCGACGCTCGAGAAGGATCGGCTGGGTTGCAGCCGCTCCCGGGGTATGCAAAGGAGGTTGAAGGTCTCGACCGAAAGCACGCTGAGGCCCGCGCCGCCATCGACGAGGGTTCTGGTGATGGCCACCTGGCAGATGGTGGGGGTGCATAACAGGGGGAGCGTGCCCGAGCCGACCAAGTTAGCGGGGTGGTCCTCCGAGCTGAAGGTCAGACCAACCTTGCGCACCGCTCGGTCCGGGGGAGCCCCCTGCCGCACGGAAACGGCGCCGATCTGGCGGGCAAACGGCTTGACGTGGCGGCTCGTGGGTGGCGCCTGCGAGCCGCCCATGAGGGCCGCAACGACCGGGAGCGTCGACGTCGTGGTGCAACCACCCTGTCGCTTAGGCAGACGCCGGGGTGGTGCTTGTTGTTCGCCTCCCGCCGGGCTGGTGGCGGTGTTGACGGCGGGCGACGGGGAACGGCGAGGACGCCCGCCAGCGAGGGCCGCTGGCGTGACGCGAGCTCGACGTGCGTCGTACATGGATGCGGCAGCCGGGGGAGGACGGAGCGGTGGAAGGCAGATTCCGGCGCACCCCTACCTGGCGCGCCAAATGTCGGATCACGGGTTCCGGCAGACCCTTAAGGTTCGAACTCTGGGGTGCGCGCGGAGATCGTACCCTCTACCTCTCCGTCTCGTAAGGATCTAACTACTGCAAGAACAACCCAAGAGACACAGAGTTTATACTAGTTCGGGCCACCGTTGTGGTGTAATACCCTACTCTAGTTTGTGGTGGGTGGATTGCCTCTTGGGCTGATGCTGAGGAACAGTACAAGGAAGAACAACCTCGCGAGGGTCAGTTCTTGGCTAGGGGATGAACTGTTGGTGGAGTCCAATCGCTCTTCTCTCTCTCTCTAGATGCCTCTTTTCTGGCTGCCTCTACTCTGGGGCTGACTAGTCCTATTTATAGGCAAAGGCCCTGGGCCTCTTCCCAAATATTGAGCGGGGAGGGCGCCAACAATTGGCCAATTCGAAGGGGAACATCTGGTACACTAATCCTGACTAAAGTTGGTCTTCGCCTGCCAAAGGCCCTGTGGTGACGCCGTCCTGGGCTCCATGGTGACCTCCTTCCCACCGTTGGACTGGTCTTGGTCTCGTTGCACCAAAATGGGTGCCTTTGCTTGATCCTCTCGCCTGCGCATGCCCCCTTTGCACCAAAGAGGAAAGGGAGACGTTGCGCAGGCTGGCGCCCGCCTGGCACCCTTGGTCGTCATGGCTTGTGTCATGGGCACCTCGTGAGGTACCCGCCTTGATCTCTCCGCCTCCTCGCGAGCCAGTCTGAGGAGGCCGTGCTTGAGGAAGCGCCGTGTCGTCCGCCTCGCGAGGCTTGGCCCCTCGCGAGGGTCTTGAGCCTTGTGTTGATGAAGATGGGCCACGCTGGGCCCCCATTTGAGCCACGCCGCAGGCCGCAGGCAGGCAAGTCTGGGGACCCCCGTTCCCAGAACACCGACATCCGCCCCGCGAGGCTTGGCCCCTCGCGAGGGTCTTGAGTGTTGTGTTGACGAAGATGGGCCGCGCTGGGCTCCCCTTTAAGCCATGCCGCAGGCCGCAGGCAGGCAAGTCTGGGGACCCCCGTTCCCAGAACGCCGACACGGGGGTTACTACCAATCGAGTGGAGTCCATGTTAGTGTCGTCTAGGGAAAGATAGTGATCGGGTGCTTACCCCGGGTACTTGAGGTACCGCAGGTCGTGGATGACACGGAAGTTCCCCGGATCTTGTGGGTAAAGTGTGCAACCTCTGCAGAGTGTAAAACTATTCGAATAGCCATGTCCACGGTCAAGGACAGTTGGGTAACTGCTCTTGGGATACGTCCACATGTTTACAAACCAGTGTGTGTGTTTGGATAAGTGGGAAGAACTACTTGGGTCAAGTCAAAGGACTTGACATGATTGAGTTGGGTTGATGCCCACTCTATTTATGTTGATATCTGTAACCTGTCCTCATGGTTAATTGAATTCTCCTGATGCATGTCTTACAAGTTGTTCAACATGTCATTGCACTCAAAACTAGCTTTCTGCAAAAATTTACCTATGTCAAGCATTGTTGTATCTTGAACCAGAACATGGGTTGCTTGCAAGTACATTCAAAGTACTCATTGGCTTGCCACTGGTTATTTCATTGGCCAGGCATGAAAGACAAGATATATTGAAGAGTTCTTTGGTGATGATCGTGCGAGCTAGGTCGCTTCCCAGTCAGAATGCCTGTAGGGTTAAGGCATATGGCATGGGTCCAAGTTGTTATTGAAGTTTTCCGCTGCGAAGTTATACTCAAGACTTGACCATAATGGTTGTCGGTGTCAAAACCGGCGGATCTCGGGTAGGGGGTCCCGAACTGTGCGTCTAGGCGGATGGTAACAGGAGACAAGGGACACGAAGTTTTACCCAGGTTCGGGCCCTCTCGATGGAGGTAAAACCCTCTGTCCTGCTTGATTAATATTGATGATATGGGTAGTACAAGAGTAGATCTACCATGAGATCGAGGAGGCTAAACCCTAGAAGCTAGCCTATGGTATGATTGTTGTATGTTGTCCTACGGACTAAAACCCTCCGGTTTATATAGACACTGGAGAGGGTTAGGGTTACACAAAGTCGGTTACAATGGTAGGAGATCTAAATATCCGCATCGCCAAGCTTGCCTTCCACGCCAAGGAAAGTCCCTTCCGGACACGAGACGAATTCTTCAATCTTGTATCTTCATAGTCCAGGAGTCCGGCTGAAGGTATAGTCCGGCCATCCGGACACCCCCAAATCCAGGACTCCCTCAGTAGCCCCTGAACCAGGCTTCAATGACGACGAGTCCGGCGCGCAGATTGTCTTTGGCATTGCAAGGCGGGTTCCTCCTCCAAGTACTTCATAGAAGATTTTGAACACAAAAGACAGTGTCCGACCCTGCAAAATAAGTTCCCACATATTGCCATAGAGAGAATAATATTTACACAAATCTAATCTGCTGACGTATTCTGTAGCGTGACATCACACCACGGCCAAGTCTTTATTCGAATCGTTTTTACTCCCCCACCTCAGCGCATTTCGCAAGGCGGTTTCCTTGGCACGTCTTGTCAAAGAAGAGATCGTGTCCCCTCATTTACGGGATTCTCATCAATATGGACGTGGGTAAGCCAACCGCGCCATTTATCACGGCGCTTGGGAGATAAGCGAGTTTTACCAGGCTGGTGGGGACGCTTAGCCGCATCCGCCCATATAAAGGGATAAGGATCCACCTTTTTACCTACGCCTTCTTCCTCCTTTGCCTATCCATCTTCCGCGCACTCGAGCTCCAACGCCCAAGTCCGCACTTCCCACCTCAACCTTCTCCAGTCATGTTCGGAGCGGGAGGCAAGTGGATGGTCTCCTCCGTTACGGAGGGACACGTCAAAAAACTAAGGAAAGCCGGATACTTATCTAACAATATCGCGCAACGACTTCCCGAAGAGGGGCAGCTCCTCCCCACCCCAAGGCCCCATGAGAGGGTAGTATTCCTTCCCCATTTCCTCCGCGGACCGGGCTTTCCTCTCCACCCATTCGTCCGGGGGCTCATGTTCTACTATGGCCTAGATTTCCACGATCTGGCCCCGAACTTCGTCCTCAACATCTCGGTGTTTATCGTCGTGTGTGAGGCTTTCCTCTGCATCCGCCCCCATTTCGGCCTATGGCTCAAGACTTTCAACGTCAAGCCTAAGGTGGTGCGCGGCAACCAGGAGGAGTGCGGAGGTGCCATGGCGGGCAACATAGCCAACGTCCTATGGCTCGAGGGCTCCTTTGTGGAAACCCTGAAGGGGTGGCAATCGGGGTGGTTTTACATCACCGAGCCGCGCGCCCCTGAGTGGGTCATAGCCCCCGAGTTCCGGGCCGGACCCCCTACGCGGCTCATGTCTTGGAAAGAGACGGGCCTGTCATGGGGCAACCAAGGAGAAGTAACCTGACTGCAAAAATGCATCAAAACCCTGGTGAACAAGCAGCTCAAGCTTGTCAATGTAGTCGAGGTTATGCTCGTCCGCCGGATCCTCCTGTGTCAGCAACAGGGCTTCAATTTGTGGGAGTTCGACCCGGCGCAGCAGCCGACCCTGAGCAGGCTCTTCGACACAACGTACGAAGACGCTTGGAAGGTGCTATCCAAAGGCGCCGAGGCTCCCGCACCCGCTTCCAAGGACCGCGGATTCAGCACGCAGCTTCCCGCTAGTGCGGTAAGCTATTTTTACCTTTTACAGGATGTTGGCTTTCCGTAGTCTGACTCTATGCGGGATCTAAACTCCCTTTCCTTTGACAGGATTGGCTGGCGAAGTCCGGACAGATCGACTGTCCGGTCTCTTAGCCCGAAGACCCAGCCGATGCTCACTTAACGAAGCTGCTGGCTCCGGCACCCTACGTGGTGCCGGAGAAGAAGGCCAAGAAGAGGGTCACAGGGACTCGAAATAGTTCCCGACGCCAGGAGGTGTCGGATTCTTCATCCGACGAATCCGAGACGCGCTCCTCCCGTGAAAACGAGGAGGAGGAAGATGAAACCTCTCCCCCTACAGCGGGGGGAGTAAAGAAAAGGAAGGTCGCCCCGACCGGGGAGGCCGAAGGGTCCAAGAAGGGGAAAACCCTTCCTCCAGACTACCCCGCCGACGCCGCCGACGACGAAGAGGAGTGGCCGCGCAGGGCCAAGCGTCCAGCGGAATCGTAAGCATCCGGGCACCTGAGTAATTCATAGCATTCCTTCATTGCACAGCCTTTCCTTATGTCGAATATATCTATGCAGTCCGCCCAAAGTCAGGCTCGACGAGTCATCGAGCGGCTCCCTGGATTCGTCGGACGTGAAATCCCTTCCGACGCCTACCTCCCCCGTCCTACGAACGACGCCGAAGTGTTGTCTCAACAGGTTCCAAGCCAGGAGGAGGTGGTCCTGGGGGTGCCACAAGGCGACCTCCCGGACTCCAGGAGTAAAGGGGATAAAACCCCCCAGGGCTCCAAGTCCGGCTTTGAGCCGGACACCGCGCCGGAATCGTCAACGGTTCCGGACTGCGGTAGGCGAACTCCTTCCAAGAGGAGCAAGCCTACTGAGCCGGCGGCCGCCGTCCAACCGGAGGCGCCGGACAATCTGCTGGAGGTGCTTAACGGCGCCTCCATCGATGAGGAGCACCGCACTATTATGAGTGCGGTGATCCAGAAGGTTCAGTCCGCCAAGAGCTGACTGACTGAAGCTTGTGCCAGCCTTCTAACAGGCTTCGAGGTAAGTACATAATATATAAAAAAAATATTACCGCATAGACAGTAACCCCTGATGCTCTGTTTGGCGTTCGGAAAGAGAAGCCGAATAGAGGATCTAATAAAATTTGCAGGAGTCTAACAGAAAAAGAGTCAATATGCGTATGCAGGCTTCGCTGCTGGCCACCGCCGCACTGACTGCGGAGGTGGGCACACTGAAGCAGGGCCTCGAGGGGACCGAGCAAGAGCTCGGCCTTGCCAAACGGCAACTCGAGGAGAAAGGAGGTAAGAAATACCTATAGAAAAAGAAAATATAAAAGTGCAATTGCAAAAATATGACAGGATTAACATGGTTATTGTAGGGGCCACAACTGAGGTGGCGACCCTCAAGCAAGCGTTGGCCGAGGCCGAGAAGAAAGCAGCCGCAGAGCGCGCCGAGCGGGAGAAATATGAGGCACAAGTTGGCGAGGTACGGCAAGAGCTCCAGGTTCTCATGGAAAAACATGAGAGTTTGGAGCTTGACTCAAAGACGCGAGCGTCCGAGCTCGCGACGGCTATTGAAAATGCCAAATCTGCCAAGGCCGAATCCCAGAAGGCCCTCCAGGAGTTGGATGCGGTGAAAAAGATAGCGGTGGGTAAGGCATTCTTTATGTAAAGCAAACATGTAAAAGTGAGCTTCTTGTTACTTACCTGAATCCGGAGCTCTCCAGGAGCATTCGCAGATCTTCCTCGTAGCGTGTCTGATGCCGCCGCATTCTACCGAGCCGAGGAGGGCAGCTCGACAAAGAAGGTGTTCTGGTCTCAGTATGCTGAGGCCAGACACCCAGTGCCCCTGAGCGACCAGCTGAAGCAGCTGGTCGAGCTCCACAAGGCGGCCGAACAGGCCATGAAGGGCCTCATAGTTCGGTTGTGGCCTGGAGAGGCTCTGCCTGGGAGCTACTTCGGGCTGGTGCAGCGGCTAGTGGAGGCCTGTCCAAGGCTCAAGGTCATCAAGTGCTCCGTTTGCATTGAAGGTGCCCGTAGGGCCCTTGCCCGCGCTAAGGTGCACTGGGGCAAGCTGGATGGTGAGAAGCTTGTGAAGGACGGGCCACCGCTGGGGAAGGAGCATCGCAAGCCCGAGAACTATTATAAGGACGTTCTGAAGGGTGCCCACCTTGTGGCGGATGAATGTTCCATGGATGTAATTTTGGAGTAAACTCGCTCGTGTTATCCTGTGCGCTGAAAACTTGTTCATGTGCGCTTAAGCAATACATTTTGAATTTAAAATATTACCTTATGTGCGGCCGTTTATCAAATTTGGGAGATGGCGAGTCGTCGGCTTCTGCCCCCATGCCACTAGTGCTGGGGTGTTTGGGAGAAACCTGAGCGCTCTTTTTCCCATGTATGGGTCCTTCGAGGGAGGCGCTCAGCACAACGAACAAGGCAATTGGACTATAGTGCTTGAACACTCTCACTTAGCCATGGAATTCTATAATTTTAAATTTCGGCGAACCCCCTAGTGTTCGGAAGACCGAGTTCGGGGCGCTATCCACGCCTTTGGCCGGACAAAGCTGACTCCTCGCTCTAAGCGGCATAAGTCTTTAGGGACTCGAAAAACCTCTCGAACAGCGACCAGTCTCTCGCTTCATCATGACAGTCAGTTCTAGCTTGCTCTACTGAGGTGCTCCGCCCAGCTCAACTGGGGCACAATCGCAGTAGTTCTCCTGGTGCTACCTTAGCCGATACAACGGAACGTAAGGCACGAAAACATAGGAGCCGGGCAAACCCAACTATTGACCCAAGACATGATTCGGAGCCGATTCATATAATGCTATAAGTTCGGGGTGCCGCACTTGTTAAAGTGTTCGGACTTCTCACACCATATAAGGGGGTATTGAAGCCCCTGGCGTATTGACCGTACCAAAGTGTACGGGTGCAACATGTCGATAATGAACATATATTTGTAAAAAACAGTAATGCAAAAGTAGACAAAAGCTATGCATTGTTTATAGAAAGGCTGCGATCGAAGCAGAACGATAAAAATAGTGCGATAAGCAAAAGCGGGACTATTTAACATGTCCTTTCCAGGGGCAGGCTACGGAATAGTATGCAAAACAGGTATACTGCTCGTGATAGAGACCACCTGAGAGTTATATAATGCGGCGCAACTTTTCTGCTTCCCTGGTTCTTGCATCGTTTGAGCGGCAGTTGGATTGCCGAACAGGTCTTCGGAAGTATGGAGTCCTGAAAGTAAGAGAAAATAAAGAAATCGGCAGCACCTAGTGCGGTTTAAGCCGTGTTTCGGGCGTGCCGTGATGGTACCCCTCCCCCTGTGACCATGGTATTTCGAGAGCGTAGTTATGTACGCGAGGCACTGGTTTTGCTAGTTCGCGAGGGCTGGGGTTGGGGCCGCGTTGCTACGCCTGCTCGGAACGTGCCAGGCGGTCTTGTTGTAGGTTACTCCGGGCGCGCTTGACAATGTCCGGACGTTTAACTGCCGGATTGGAGAGTTGCCTTGAGAGGCTGCTCTGTACTTCCGCTGCGAGGGCCGCCGTGTGCTCCTCCGTTCGGAGGGAGCGTTCGGTGTTTCCATTGACCATGATTACTCCTCGAGGGCCTGGCATCTTGAGCTTAAGGTATGCCTAGTGCGGCACCGCATTGAACTTTGCGAATGCGGTTCGCCCAAGCAGTGCATGATAGCCACTGCGGAACGGGACTATGTCGAAGATTAACTCCTCGCTTCGGAAATTGTCCGGAGATCGGAAGACCACTTCAAGTGTGACTGAGCCTGTACAGTTGACCTCTACACCTGGTATGACGCCTATAAAGGTCGTTTTGGTGGGCTTAATCCTCGAGGGATCTATGCCCATTTTCCGCACTGTATCCTGGCAAAGCAGGTTCAGGCTGCTGCCGCCGTCCATAAGGACTCTTGTGAGATGAAATCCGTCAATAATTGGGTCTAGAACCAATGCGGCGAATCCGCCATGACGGGTGCTAGTGGGGTGGTCCCTTTGATCGAAGGTGATCGGGCAGGAGGACCATGGGTTGAACTTTGGGGCGACTGGCTCCATCGCATATACGTCCCTTAACGCACGCTTCTGCTCTCTCTTGGGGATGTGGGTTGCGTATATCATGTTCACCGTCCGCACTTGTGGGGGAAAACCCTTCTATCCACTGTTGTTCGGCGCCCGGGGCTCCTCCTCGTCATCGCTACGCAGCCCCTTGCCTCTATTTTCGACATTTAGCTTGCCTGCCTGCTTGAACACCCAACAATCTCTGTTGGTGTGATTGGCTGGCTTTTCGGGGTGCCATGTATTTGGCACAAGCGGTCGAGTATTCGGTCCAAACTGGACGGGCCCTGAGTATTTCTTTTGAATGGCTTTTTCCGCTGACCGGATTTATAGCCTCTGAATCCGGCATTGGCTGCCGTATCCTCGTTGTTGTCGCTGTTAATGCGGCATTTTTGCTTGTTCCGATGCGACCTGCCACTGTTGTCTTTGGTGTCCGAATTACCAAGGCTCTTGGTCAAGTTATTGCTACGAGCTAGCCAGCATCTTCTCCCGTGCAAAAGCGGGTCATGAGCGTCGTGAGTGCTGCCATGGATTTCGGCTTTTCCTGTCCAAGGTGTCGGGCAAGCCACTCGTCGCGGATATTATGCTTGAAGGCTGCTAGGGCCTCAGCGTCCGGACAGTCGACTATTTGGTTTTTCTTTGTTAGGAACCGTGTCCAGAATTGCCTGGCGATTCCTCTGGCTGCTGAATGATGTGGCTTAGGTCATCGGCGTCTGGTGGTCGCACATAGGTGCCCTGGAAATTGTCGAGGAATGCGGCTTCCAGGTCCTCCCAACACCCGATTGATTCTGCTGGCAAGCTGTTAAGCCAATGCCGAGCTGGTCCCTTGAGTTTGAGTGGGAGGTATTTGATGGCGTGTAGATCGTCGCCGCGGGCCATGTGGATATGAAGGAGATAATCCTCGATCCATACCGCGGGATCTATTGTGCCATCGTATGATTCGATGTTCACGGGTTTGAAACCCTCAGGGATTTGATGATCCATTACTTCATCTGTGAAGCATAGGGGGTGTGCAGAGCCTCTGTATTGGGCTATATCATGACACAACTCAAATGAGCTTTGTCTATTGTGTCCGGCCCGGCCGGATTTATTATATCCGGAGTGACGATCACCATCACGTGCCGTGGGGCGTCCGTGCGATCCATAGATCATTCTTGTTTGCTTTGCCTTGTCCTCCAATATATCTTGGAGGGGCGTTCGAGTTCATACTATCCGGCCGCAAGGACTTCAGTCCATCTGTCGGCTAGCAAATCTTGATCAGCTCTAAGTTGTTGCTGTTTTTTCTTAAGGCTGTTTGCCGTAGCCATAAGCCTGCATTTGAAATGCTCTTGTTCGACGGGATCCTCTGACACGACGAATTCGTCGTCGTCGAGGCTTGCCTCGTCTTCGGAGGGAGGCATATAATTATCATCCTCGACCTCTCTGTCTGCCGCTCTCTCGTGAGGGATGGCTTCTCCATCCTCCTGCGCTGAATCTTGCTGGAGGGGGTGTTCTTCGGCGCTATCTGGAGTATTATTATCTCTTGTGCCGGAATCACTGTTTTTGCTTTGGCAGGATTTAGAGCGGCGCCACTGACGCCGACGCTTAGGCTGATTCTCTCACATCCCTAGCTTATGGTGCTGCCTAGTGTTTGCATCATGTTTAACTTCCATGGAAATTTGAAATGGGGATGTTCAAACCCTAGCATCAAAAGGAATTCAAATAGGTTCAACCAAATATTTTTCAAAGATTTCAAAATGCCCTTTAAAAATGTTCATCATTTCTGGATCAAGGTGGAAGCATCTACCAAAAATGGTTCACATTTTTGCAGGACATATTTGGGCTCTGAATTAAATCATACTCTATTTGAATTTGGGCACTTAAATACTATAAAATATTTAAAATGTCCAAATAATCCTAAACTGAAATGTTCCATGTTGGATATATTCCAAACACTGGCCATGAGCAGTTTGGTGATTTTTGTGTGTGCCTAAGTATTTTTAATAAAGCCAAACACAGTTACAGAAAATAGAAAAGAGAAATAAAAGTAGGAAAAGAACAGAGGCTCACCTAGAACTTACCTGGCGCTCACCTATAGCTTACCGGCCCAGCCCACCTAGCACTGCCAGTCGTCCCTCTCCTCTCGCCAGGAGGACAGGGGCGTGTGTCCGCGGCGCGCGCGCACGCGCATCGCCACCTCCTGCTTCCCCGAGGTGCCCTGAGCCTTCCGTAGCTCCACGCCACCCCCCTTAGACCCGTACGGATCGATTTCTCCCTCCCTCGCTCTTCCCCTCGCCCGTTCCCCGCGATGGCCGAAGCCTCCATGGACGCGCCGCCGTAACTCCGCGCCCATTGCCTCCCCCTCGACCTTTTGAGCTGACCAAGAGCTCCGCCGCTCCGTCCTCGACCTCTTCACCAAGCCAAGCATCATCGGACGCCCTGCATCATCGGCATCTTCCTCGTCTTCAAGCTTCGGCAACGCCGACCATCGTCGTCGATCCGCAGCAACTGGAGCGTCCCCGAGCCCCTGAGCTACCCCGCCGCCTCCCTGTGAGCTCCCGCTTCGACTCCCCCTCTTCCCCGGCCTCTCTGCATCCCCTAGCCGCGGCTCCACCTCCGGCCGAATCTTGGTCCGCCGGCCACGTCGCCGATGTGGCTTTAGCCACTTGAGCTTCCACTTGAGTACACCACCGTGCTCAGAATGGCCTCATGTGCCCGTAAAAACCAATACCTCCCCCTCCCATGCATCGTAGCACCGCCCGCGTCAAGTCCACAGCTCCGGCCGCCACCTAGCTGCTCGCCGGCGTCGTTTCCGGCCTCCCCGCGTCCAGCCACTTGCACCAACGGATGCGGCGCATGTCCAGCTGCACCTAGCGCATCTCCGCCGGCCGTTTGGTCGTCAGAGCAGGGAACCCGAAGCCCTCCGCCGTCCCTGGCCTCATCGGCGACATGCCGCGGGTCAACTCCGGCGGGGTTGACCTCGTTTGACCAGAGATTTGACCCCCCTGGGTCACTGACGTGCGGGCCCCGCCTGGCTAACCAAGTTAGTTAGGATTAACTTTAATTAGGTTAGTTAGCCTAATCACTGACACGCGGGACCTGATAGAGGCAAAGGTGTCCCGATGTTACGATGAGATGGTGGCTATCGTTTCTGTGGGAGTCGACCTTGACGATCTGACTACGAACGTGCGAGACGTCGCGCCTTAGCAATCGCTAAACCAACTTCCGAGGGTTATTGACCACACCGGAGCACGATCAACCTGACCACGAGGGCCTGTTTCCTACGAGCAAACGAAGAACAAGCAAGAAACTAAGAGTGCAATCTGGATATCGCGAATATAAGAGAAAAGCTTTATTAATGAAGGTGGGGTTTTGTGACACCTTGGTCTGGTCGTTGAACACAAACGAAGTACGCGAAGTTGCAGCTATGGCGAACTTTTGATCTAAACAAAACCCAAAGTCTAAACGATGCCCTAGGGCTGTATATATGGGGGAAGAGGGGGGAAATTTCGTGGCCCTTGGAGGAGGGGTCCAAAACCCACCCTAACTCTTGTTTCCCCACACATACGGACTCTAAAAACAGCCTATATTGAAGTATTTCGAAATTACATGGGCCTGGCCCAAAAAGAAGGTGACGCAGCACCTAGAATAGCCTCTGGACGAAAATTATGAAGTGGCATCTTGTATATTTCGTCCAAGGCTTCATGCACTCATTATGGTGGCTTCAAAGTCCTGAAATCATCACTTGAAACTCTGTTCTTGTCTCCCTTGCGCATGCCATCAACTCCATGCTTGTTCTTGCTCCAATGATCATCTTTCTCCAAGCTAGGCCCTTCATTTGTAAGCAAAAGAAATGTATCCAATTTAGGAAGCATCATATTCTCATGAACATTAGAATCATTACCAAGAAACGAAAGTACCTGATAATTCAATTGGCGTGCGCGAGCTCTAGTAATTGGTCTAGTATGTATAGCAGCAGGGGTTGTGGGTGTAACAATGGTATTGATGTCCTCATCAGGACCCACTGGTCAGTTTGACCTGGGCTGCCCCGTTGACTCGCTGACGTCATGATGATGTAGTGCTGACGCAGTAATTCATTTTCTGGAATTAGTTTAATTCTAAATAATTAGAAATTCCAGAAAATGCCCAAAACTTCTAAAAATCATATAAAATCAACCGTAGCTCCAAATCAAACAAATTATATATGAAAAATTATCAGAAAAATGCAATCTATCCATCTGTACCATTTTCATGCATGTTTGAGCAACCTAAAGCTACTGTATATGACAATTTGAATTAATGGCATTTCAAATGCCTTATGTGGAGTTTGAATTTGAATCTTGTGTTCAAACCAACTCCATTTAACTTGTTGCTAGTTGCATTAGGCCAATCACCAGCATATTGCCATGTCACATTCATGCATCATTTTGTTGCATGGCTTTGATTGTGCTTCTTCTTTGTTTGTCGGTGGTTGTTCCCCCTCGGTAGACGATGTTTCCGACGACGTGTTCGATGACACCGATGAAGAGCTATACTATCTTCAGAAGTGCCAGGCAAGCAAACCCCCTTGTTCATTACGATACAATCCCACTCTCTCGCTCCTGCTCTCTTTTAATGCATTAGGACAACAACGATTCAACTGTTACATGCTGCGGTAGTTGAACCCCTTTTCCTCTGCATGACCTGTCATTGCCACAGTAAATAGATGAAACCCACTAGCATGAGTAGGAGTTGTTTGAGCCCTGATGTGCCTACTCATTCATGCTTGTTTGTCATGCCTGCTACTGCTTAGAGTTGAGTCAGGTCTGATTCATCAGGGATGAATTGGAATGTGGTGAACATGTCCTACTGTTATGAGCTAAGTGTGTGAACACGATTTGGTAAAGGTAGCGGCGAGAGGCCATGTAGGAGTACATGGTGGGTTGTCTCATTGCAGCCGTCCTCAGGAACTGAGTTCTGTGTTTGTGATCCATGAACAGTTACTACCACACATTGGGTTCCGGTAAGTCGACCCCTCTCGACTTATTAATCAACTTGATCTCTGTCCAGGAGTTGCAACTAGTTTCTGGTGTTTGTAGGTAGTGTTAGCAGTCCACCAAGTGGCACTCGGTACAGGTGGGCTTGGGACAGACTAGGCACAGTGGCACGGTGTACCAAGTGGCACCCGGTTGGTGGGCTTGGGAACCCTGCTCACATTGTTTGGGGCTGTGAGCAACACCCCAGCCAGATCTCCTTGCGGATGGAACCCGAATAGGCGATAAACCTGGACGAGAGACTTGTGTGGTTAGTCAGGTCATGGCTGACTCCCTCGCCCGGCTTCCGCTTGAAGGTTGCCGAGGTACATGACGTGTACAGGGCGATAAGTGGCGAGAGCGTGTGTGAAGAAGTACACCCCTGCAGGGTTATCATTATCTATTCGAATAGCCGGATTCCTCGGATATGGAAACTTGGACCCCTTGTATAGTTCATAGACAAGTGAAAGGGGATACTCTAAAATGCGCAAGATAAGCGTGAGTGCTATGGATGGCCTTCTCATAGGGAGACGGAAGCGGATCCATAGTGGTGTATTGATATGGTGAATATGTGCACTCGTGTGCGCCACCTCAAAAGAGTTACTTGCAGTCATAGTTCAGGATAGCCACCGAGTCAAAGCTGGCTTGCTGCAGTTAAACTCCACCACCCCCTTTATTGATACTGATGCATATGTAGCTAGTTCTGATGTAAGTCTTGCTGGGTACATTTTTACTCACGTTTGCTTATTTTATGTTTTGCAGAGAGACTTTAGTCTCGCTAGTAGTTCCGCGTGGACTTCGACGTTTAGCTTGTCACCTCAGCTACGATCTTGTGCCCTCGGCAGGGTCTTGTAGATAGTCAGGCTTCTCAGTCTTTTCATTTGTAGTTGTCTGTACTCAGACAAGTTAGGCTTCCGCATGTGCTTTGACTTGTATGCTCTGAATGTTGGGTCATGAGACCCATGTTTGTAATATCTGGCTCTTCGGAGCCTAATGAATAAATACTTGAGTCGTGGATCTTGTTGTGATGCCATGTTGTATTTACCCATATCGAGCATATTGTGTGTATGATTGAAATGCTTGGTATGTGTGGGATCCGACAATCTAGTTGTTTATCCTTGGCAGCCTCTCTTATGGGGAAATGTAGTCTAGTGCTTCCTTGAGCCATAGTAGTCCGCTACAGCCCGGTTCACCAAAGTCCTGCTAGCCTAGCACTACTGCTCAGGACACTTGACTGGCCAGCATGTGCTTCACTTCGTTCCTGTGTCTGTCCCTTCGGGGAAATGTCACGCGGTGACATCCGGAGTCCTGCCTAGCCTGCAATAGCCCGGGTTACCGGAGTCCTGTTAGCCCAGTGCTACAGCCCGAATTCACACGTTGTTGACCGACATGCTCGAGGTTGATTCATGTATGCCTGTCCCCATGGGTTAGTGCCGCTTTGGGTTCACGACTAGCCATGTCGGTCCGGGTTCTTTGTCATATGGATGCTAGCGACACTATCATATACGTGAGCCAAAAGGCGCAAACGGTCCCGGGCCAGGTAAGGTGGCACCCGCGGGAATACCGTGCATGAGGCCGCAAAGTGATATGATGTGTTACATGCTAGATCGGTGTGACATAGGATCGGGGTCCCGACAGTTTCTTGGAGGGGTCATCCCCCGCTGTTCCATCGCCATCTCCTTCTTTTGGGGTATCCACCATGTATATGTCATACGACGAGGTGGCTTTCCAGTTCCCTATAGGTACTGGTTTTGGTCGTCTCCTACATCAGCGTCCATACCGTCGATGTCTTCGGAGTGGAAGTCGAGCATGTCGGTTAAATCATCGATAGTGGCTACAAAGTGGGTGGTGGGTGGGCTTTGAATTTCTTCGTCGTTCGTATCCCAACCTTGCTGACCGCAGTTCGGCTAGGGTTCTCCTGATAAAGAAAGAGACTTTAATGACTTCAGAATATCGCCAAAGGGCGAGTGCTGAAAGATGTCCGTGGCGGTAAACTCAATGATCGGCGCCCAATTGGATTCGATCGGCAGGGGTGCGGAGGGCTTGGAGTCCGGAAAGGAGTCCGGCCCCACGGAGTCACGGGCCTTGCGGAGTGCGGGGCTGGTGTTTGGCTCGATCATCGTTGGGATCGCAGCCCCCGAGGCGGCATCCAACCACTCGTCCTCGATCCGCGCAGCTGGTTCCGAATCAAGGGTCGAAACCGATGCGTGCGCGGCCTCCAGGGCACTGTTCGGCGGCAGAGCTAGATCATGCCCATCGCGACAGTGCGGCGCGCTCGGCTGTGGCTCGAATCCATCGAAGATCAAGTCCCCGTGGATGTCAGCCGTGTAGTTTAAACTTCCAAATCTGACCTGATGGCAAGGGGCGTAGCTTTCGATCTGCTCCAGATGGCCAAGCGAATTGGCCCGCGGTGCGAAGCCACCGAAGACGAAGATCTGTCCGGGGAGAAAAGTCTCACCCTGGACTTCATCATTACTGATGATCGGAGGAGCCATCGGGCCTAAAAGCGACGACACAGAGGAACTCTCAATGAAAGCACCAATGTCGGTGTCAAAATCGGCGGATCTCGGGTAGGGGGTCCCGAACTGTGCGTCTAGGCGGATGGTAACAGGAGACAAGGGACACGAAGTTTTACCCAGGTTCGGGCCCTCTCGATGGAGGTAAAACCCTCTGTCCTGCTTGATTAATATTGATGATATGGGTAGTACAAGAGTAGATCTACCACGAGATCGAGGAGGCTAAACCCTAGAAGCTAGCCTATGGTATGATTGTTGTATGTTGTCCTATGGACTAAAGCCCTCCGATTTATATAGACACCGGAGAGGGTTAGGGTTACACAAAGTCGGCAATGGTAGGAGATCTAAATATCCGCATCGCCAAGCTTGCCTTCCACGCCAAGGAAAGTCCCTTCCGGACACGGGACGAAGTCTTCAATCTTGTATCTTCATAGTCCAGGACTCCGGCTGAAGGTATAGTCCGGCCATCTGGACACCCCCTAATCCAGGACTCCCTCAATGGTGATCATTTATGTAAGACGGTATGAATGGATGTAAGACTCTTGTTATTCAGCTTCTTTGTGTTCAGTGAGTATTGATCTCTGGGATCACTGTACACGTGCATTAGGTGATCACGACTCATGAGTCGGGGTCCCCACAGTGGTGCTGAATTGCCTCCCTGGGAACACCGGGGATATCAGATGGTTACTAGGCAAACACATCGATATTCGCCCGCAGGAAGGCAACGAGCGCGCTTTCCTATTTGTCATCAAGGGTGGCGCTGATAGTGAAAGTACCATCAACGCCAGCCAGCCCTGCCAGGACCTTCTTCATTTGGGGTGCAGTAACCTTGGATCTCTTGCTCTTGGAACACTCCGGCACGTCGTCAACGGGTGTCGTGCACTCAGAGGGGCCGCTTCCCCGACTCGTTGCCGGAGGTCCTACAATCCCTCTTATTTCCTTTGCTTTCCTTGGCGGGAGCCGCTGCTGCCGCAGCCTTTGCTGCGACTGCATCCCGGTACATCTTGTCCATGCAGATAATTGCATCCTTCTCATCTGACGGGATAGTGATGACTCCCAGTGGCCCAGGCATCTTCAAATTGTTATAAGCATAGTGGGATGCTGCCATGAACTTAGCCAGGGCCGGGCATCCCAGAATCCCATTGTACGACAGGGGGAGATCAACTACATCAAACACAATATTCTTAGTCCGATAGTTCAGTTCTCCCCCAAATGTCACCGGCAACGTAATCTTACCCTTAGGATGGCTCCTACCAGGATTGACTCCTTGAAATGTGCCGGTAACTTCTAGCTCTTCTTCTCCTATCTGAAGTTTGTTGGTGACTGCCGGGGAAATCAGATTCAACCCGGCTCTTCTTCTCCCATCCACTAACATCTTTGTGACCTTGAGGTTGCGAATTGTTGCGGGGGGGGGGGGGGACAACAATGGCAAACACCCTACCGCAGTGGTGCAGCCAGGGCGATCCTCCTCATCAAAGATGATGGCGTGCGGGACCACTTGAGCGGCTTCCTGGCCTATGGCGCTGGTTCCACAACATTGACCTCTCGTGCCCATCGCTTGAGTTGGTGATGAGAGGTGTGCAAAGATGCACCTCCATCAATGCATAGGGCGTTGGTGGCCCTCTTAAATTCCTGCTCGCTGGTTTCCTCTTCATTCCCTTCATCACTCACATCATCACAGATTCCCTTCTCTTGGCCCCTGGCGGGTTTTCCTTGGTTCCGAAAGGGTTTGCCGGGGCGATTTGCTTCACCGCCTCGGCCCTCACCGCCAGCAACATTCTGACCTTTTTCCTTATCACGCTTATCGTACTCTGCCCTCTGTTTCTTGACAAGCTGCTCAACCTGATAACACTCCTGAAGGTGGTGGCCTTTGGTCTGATGGACCTTGCAGTATGGCCCATCACCTTTCCCAACGTTTTCCGCGGCAGCGGCTTCTCGGCAGGCAGCGCACGTGGCATCTTCCTTTTCAGGGGCCTCATCCTTGGCCTTCTTTTCGGTACTAGGTGTGCCCGAACCTTCTACAGTCATCACAACCTTATCTCTTGGCTTCTTACTGCGCGTCCTGCCCTTTCTCTGACTGGTTGATTCATCTTCATCCTCTGAATCAACATTGATGCAATCCTCCTCTCCGGGCAACTTCCTTCCTTCCTCCATCCGAGCACACTTATCCACCAGTGTGTATAGCTCCTTCACAGTCTTGGGAAACCGCACATTCATCTTATAACGAATGCGATGGTTGCGCACATTGGACTGGAAGGCTACTATAACGGCTGCCGGATGGATATTTGGAATATTTCTATGAACTTTACTGATTCTCTGTAAATACTTATGGAGGGTTTCTCCTTCCTTCTGCTGGAGAAGTTGCATGTCGCTGGGCCTACCGGGCTCTTGGTGGCTACCGATGAAGGCACCGATGAACTCGTGGCACAGATCTGCCCATGACGAAATGGAGTTCTACGACACCTGCATCAGCCAAGACCTCACATTGGACTTGAGAGCCAAAGGGAAGTAGTTGGCGACCACCTTCTCGTCTCTTCCCCCGGCAGCCTGAACAGTGATGGTGTAGATGCTCAGCAACACTGCCGGGTTCAGCCTCCCGTCGTATTTCTTAGGTATCTCTGGCTTGAACGTTCGAACGGACGGCCAACAGACTTGCCGTAGCTCTCGTGTAAAGGCAGGGCAACCGACCTCGAAAGGTAGGCACCCTCCAACACCGAGCGCAGGCTCGTCGACGTTAAGGCCGCCGCACCTGTCGGTCTGGCGGAAGTCGTCGTGGCACCGATCCATGACGACGCGCGCGTCTGGAAGTGCAATCATGCCCTTAATCGTATTTTGATTTTGATGACAACATGCATATTGGGACTAATCATTTTTATCAAGTATATCTCAGGATTATGTCTCAAGGGCCGTGTGTGGATCATGAATACGGACATAAATAAATAAATATATCACTCAAGAGCACAGATACAAGACAAAGCCAAAAGCTTCTGCTCTTTTTTGGTTTGTCCTTGAGTATAGGGATCCCGCACTGTTAAGAGGGGATCATCGGAGTTCGTGAAAGAACTTGCTCAAAACCCACAAAATATCCTCTCACATCATCTCCGTTTCATCTCTAATTTTTCCTCTACTTTGTGCACAATAACTGGTATGATTCTTAGCTAGTAGGTTCAGCTATCACCGGACGTCCGAATGTCTACGGACGTCTGACCTCTCACAGCCGACCGGGCATCCGGCTCTCCCCGGGTGTCCGGTGCATCTTCACAGAATATAAATTAGCGGAAGTCTGGTCTCACCGGACAACTGGTCACCGGACGATTGTTCTACTTTGGATATCCAGTTCTTCCCCAACAGAATGTTTATTAGCGGATTTCTGACCTCATCGGACGTCCGCCCACCGGACGACCGGCGTCTTCCGGACGTCCGCTGTCTGTGTGCCTCATGCCTCTTCTATGGCCTGATAGGCTTTCTAGCGACCGAACGACCGGCTGCCCGGCAGGACGTCCAGTCCAATCTGAGTCACCAGATGTCCGACAGCTCCAGTACATTGTGTGGCTCAACGGTCAGTTTTACACTATCACTATATAGCCTCATCTCTCCCCGGGATAAGGTTGACCACTCACTTTGAGCTTTCTAAGCACATATCTCACTCCCTCTCTTGATTCCCTACACCAAATCCTAGATCCCCAAGGGATTTGGGAACATTTGAGAGAAGTTCTCCAACGAAGTGATAGATCCACTCCTTCCCCTTCTTCTCACCATAGGAATTCATGATTTGAGCAAGTTCTTGAGCATTTCCCAACGTTCTTATTACTCTTGGATGTTGGAGACTCCTAGGCGGTAGGAGTCTTTCGGAGAGGAATCGACCATTGTGATTACCCCCAGAAAAGTTTGTGGGGGTTTGGAGACCACCCGAAGGTCTACCACTAGTGGTTGAGAAATGCCTCCGTGGTGGTTTCTCAAAGGGAGAATAGGGTGAGTCTTCATGGCGTTGGTGTGCCTTCGTGGTAACATCCACCTCTCTAACAGTGACGTAGCTTCCCTCCAAGGAAGTGAACATCGGCATACATCCTCGTCTCCCGGAGTTGCGGTTATTCCTAACCCTAACTCTCTACTTGTGGTTACTTGTCTCTTAGCATTTGCGTATATCATATTGTGCTTGCTTACTCACATACTTGCGTTACTTGTTTATCTTGCTTAGCACTTAAACATCTTACTTGCAATTGTTAGGCTCACTTTCCTATTCCGCATTATTGCCTAAAATTGCTAAGGAATAATTAAAATTTGTAATTGGACCTATTCACCCCCCTCTAGGTCCATCTCGATCCTTTCAATTGGTATCAGAGCCTCGTGCTCTATTCTTGTGGCTTAACCGCCCTAGAGCGAGATGAATCCCGATGGGACTCCCCTTGTTGCAGATCTAAAGAATACAGGCGCAGCTTGCACAGAAGCCAAGTCCTTCACTTCAGAGGATCTGGAACGAGCTCTTTCTAAGCAAAAGTAGGAGCATGATGCTTCTCTTGAGGCCTTGGTCCAAATGAGGATAGCCACACTAACCACGATGCTTGCACCACTATCTGGTGGTGCAGCCTCGAGGCCAGCTGTGCTTACTCCTTCACTTGGCCAACAACCTCCTAGTAATGAACTGTCCAGTGTTCCTTGGCTTTATGCAAGACCTCAAATAGAGAAACCTAAGTATAACCCTCAAGACAAACCTCCTTTACTTGATGACACTACCGATTTTGCTTTGTGGAGAGTTGCTATGCAGGATCATCTTAGATATGGAAATGATGAGATGTTGGAGATCTTGGAGTATGGCTACCAAGCCGTTGACCCAAAGAATCTTACTCCAAGAGAGGTATATCATAAGAATCTCAATGACACAGCAACCATGTGCATAATAAGAGGTATGACTGACAAGCAAAGGAGACCATACATACATATCACAAGTGCCAATGAATTATGGGATAGCATTGTGAGGACGAAGACCGGTACATCCACTCACCGGCTTGCTCAATATGAAATTGCCAAGGGTCAATTGCAAAAAATTTGTATGGAGAAAGGTGAATCTCCCAAGAAACTACTTGAGCGTCTCATGACTCTCACCGCCGACATTGAGTCATGTGAATGTGACAATACTCAAGATGGATTCAACTTGACTAAGCGATTTCTCGTGGATAGGTTGCTTCATGCTCTTGCTACATATCATCACCAAATGGTGTGGGACATAAGACAACACCATGGATTCAAGGAAATGACTCCAGATGTCAACATATCCACTTTCCAACTATTTGAAGAGTCAAAGGCAAATGCCACAAAACATCTTGCCATGCATGGTACCTCAACATCAAAGATCAATCTTGCATTGAAGTCCAAGCATGTATGTGAAGAAGAGCAAAGTGAAGAAGAAGAAGAAGATGATGATGATGAGGATGGTGATGAGATTAACTCAGATGAGAGCCCGTCATATGAGACATTGCTCTCTTTGTCAAGAAGTTTAGCGCGGGAAAATTCAAGGGAAGATTCCAGAAGAAGAAAGTGAGAAAATGTTACAACTGTGAAGAAACCAACCACTTCACCAACGAGTGCCCTTATGAGAAGATAAATGATAAACCAAGGTTTCCCAAGACCTTTCCCAAGAAGAAGTTGCCAAATCCTTTGAACTCCAGGCTCAATAAGAGAGATGGGAAAGCAATGGTTCCTCATGAAGAGTCTGATCCGGATGATGTTAGTGGTGTTGCTGGAGTTGCTCAAGATTCTCAGAACACTTTGAGGCTAGTAAACAAGAGTGGTGATGTTGTCACCTAAAACTACATGAAAGACTACAAGGGCAACGCTTACAAGTTCCTAATGGCCAAGGCCGTGGTAGAAGATGGAGAGTATCTTGACGCGGAGGATAGTTATGAGGATGATGATATATATGATCCTATGCTTGCTAAACTTAATAAGTTGATGTGCTCCCTCAAAGGAAAGAAGCTCACTATGTTTCGTATGCTTATGGAGATGGTGAGTAAGTACACCATCACCATTAAGGAACTCGAAACCCTCGTCACCGAGGAAAAGGGAAAATATGAAATACTTGAGAGGAAAGTCCAATATGATGAAGCACGAAATGATGAACTATGCATGAAAATTGGTGCAAATATTGATGTTCATGCTAAAGATCTTGCCTCCTTGAAAAAGGCTAAGGACTCTTGTGAAGAGTTGATGAATGATAAAAGTAAACTTGTGAAGTCTCATGCTTCTCTCTCGAAGGATTGTGAGCTCCTATCCATGTCCCTGAAGACTAAGGAATAAGAGCTCACCCTTCTTAGAAAGAGTTTTGAGACGCTCAAGCCTACCTATCTTGAAACTCTAGCCAAGGCCTACTCTTCTCCTATTATAAATGTTGATGCTTGTACTACTAACTCTAGTAGTGATCTAGCATCTATTCTTGAGGAGAAACGCTTTCTCAAAGCTCAAATCAAGAAAGGTCTCATGACATGTGCTCAAGGACAAAATAACCTTAATGAGGTGTTGAGCCAACACAATGAGGTGTTTGCCAAAGAGGGGCTCGGGTTTGACCCAAGCACAAGCAAGAAGAAGTCGTCTTCTCAAAAGTGCACCACCCCTCTAAAAGAAACATTTGTAAGAGAAGGGCACAAGGAGAAAGGTATGGTTGTTAGTGGGAAGGCCACAAGGGGCATGCCCACTCTCAACAATACAAAGAGTTCATGCCTCCATCCTATGTACTTCGTAAGACTAAGGATGGAGAATTTTATGAAAAATTTGTTGGTCCTCGAAATGCATTCCGATTCTATGCTATTTGGGTCCCTAAGACCCTTATGACTAACTTGAGAGGTCCCATTGCAAAATGGGTGCCTCTAACAAAGTCATAATTTTGGGTAGGTTGCATTCTCCGGTGGAGTAAAATGGGTGATTGATAGTGGATGTACCAATCATATGACCGGAGATAGCAAATTGCTCTACGATTTCATGGAAGCTATTAAACCATTTATGAGCATTATGTTTGGTGGAGGATCAAAAGGACAGGTACTCGGGTTGGGCAAGGTGGCTATCACCAACGACATGTCTCTAGCAAATGCCATGCTTGTTAAATCCCTTAAATATCATTTGCTTTCTGTTCGCCAATTGGCTTCTAGTGATTATGATACACTCTTTGGAATAAGGGATGTGAAAGTCTTTAAGAGAGATACTCTCAAAGTGGCCTTTGTTGGAGAGTTGGATGGAAACCTTTACACGGTTGATTTCTCGAAAGAGAGCACATTCCATGCAACTTGTCTAATGGCCAAGGCCGACAAGGGGTGGCTATGGCATCGTCGACTAGCCCATGTCGGCATGAGAAATCTTCAATATCTCTTAAAGGGTAATCACATCCTTGGACTAACCAATGTATCTTTTGAGAAAGATCGTGTGTGTAGTGCATGCATAGCCAGGAAGCAACATCAATCAAAGCACCATTCCAAGAATATCGTGCTACTTCAAGGACTTTGGAGCTCCTTCATGTGGATCTTTTTGGGTCACCTTCATGGGATAGTCTTGGTGGGAAAAAGTATGGACTTGTCATTGTTGATGATTACTCAAGATATAAATGGGTGTTATTCCTCAAGTTCAAGGACGAGCCGAAGATCACCTTCATTAATTTTGCCAAGAAAGCACAACGCAAGTTTGACAAAGAAATCTTGGCAATAAGAAGTGATAATGGCTCTGAGTTCAAGAACTACAGCTTGGAAGAATTTCTTAGTGATGAAGGGATTGAGCATCAATATTCAGCTCATACACTCCTCAACAAAATGTGTAGCCGAAAGGAAGAACCGCACACTTGTGGAGATGGCAAGATCCATGTTGGATGAATATAAGTTGCCACATAGTTTTTAGGCCGAGGCTGTCAACTCCACATGCCATGCATCAAACCGGCTCTTCCTCCGCACCATATTGGAAAAGTCTCCATATGAGCTCCTAACTGGGAACAAGCCAAATGTCAAGTACTTCCGTGTATTTGGGTGCAAATGTTTCATCCTCAACAAAAGAGAATAGTTAGGAAAATTTCAATCCAAAACCATTGAGGGCATATTTGTTGGCTATGGATCAAAATCTCATGCCTATAGAGTCTACAACAAATCCAATGGATGTGTTGTAGAACTTGTGACATGGTGTTTGATGAATTTAATGGCTCCCATAGGGAGAAAGTTGATCTAAGTAATGTAGGTGAAGAAGATTCTTCTCAAGATATTTTGACCATGGGTGTTGGTGCACTTCTTCCAATGGAACAAGGACCCCATGATGAAGAAGAAGAAGAAGATGGAAGCTTCACCCATCATCACACCACTTGAACACCCATACCACCACAAGCCCCTAGTGCTCAATCAATGCCCTTATTCCAAGCAAAAGAAGATGATCAAGTTCATCGTCATGATAATCTTCAAGAACAAGATCATCATCAAGGGCAAGAACAAGAAAGTGCAATCATTGATAATGAACCTCAACAAATGCAATAATAAGAAGAAGATATTCCACCACACATCAATGATCCATATGTTGAGGATGTGGATGATGGACATGAAGTTGAACCTCGCGAAACCTTAACCTCCATCATGCTTTGAGTGGCTGGTCGTGTTGATGTTGACAAAATTCTCACCGGCATATCAGAAGTTAGAGTCACTCGTAAACAATTGACACACTTTTGTACTCACTTCTCGCTTGTGTCTAGTGTTGAGCTTCTCAAGGTACAAGTGGAATTGATGGACAACTATTGGCTCCTTTCTATGCAAGAAGAGTTGAACAATTTTGAACACAACTAAGTGTGGTCATTAGTCGAGAGGCCAACCACGGAGCATAATGTCATTCGAACAAAATGGATTTTCAAGAACAAGCAAGATGAGAATGGTGTAATCATCGGTAACAAGGCAAGGTTAGTGGCACAAGGTTACTCACAAGTTGAAGGTTCGGACTTTGGTGAGACCTTTGCCCCCATTGCTCGTCTTGAATCTATTCGCATCTTACTTGCTTATGCTGCGTTCAATGATTTTACATTACATAAAATGGATGTGAAAAGTGCTTTCCTTAACGGTCCTCTACAATAAGAAGTATATGTATCACAACCACCTGGGTTCGTTGATCCCGATCACAAAGACTATGTGTATAAACTTCACAAGGCCTTGTATGGCCTCAAACAAGCACCTCATGCTTGGTATGATCATCTTAAGAAGTTTTTACTCGATGATGGTTTTGTGAGAGGGGTGATCGATCCCACTCTTTTTACTAAGAGGGACAAGGGTGATTTGATCTTATGCCAAATCTATGTAGATGATATCATTTTTTGTTCTCCTAACATTCATTTATGCAAGAAGTTTGCGGCCTCCATGACCAAGAATTTTGAAATGTCACTCAATGCGGACTTGAAGTTCTTTCTCGGATTCCAAATTCAACAATTTCAAGAAGGAATTTTCTTGTCTCAAGCAAAATACCTCATTGATATTCTAGAGAAGTTTGGCATGCCTGATGCTAGTCCATGTAAGACACCCATGCCAAGCAATATTGTACTCACTGAAGACACAAATGGTATCCCCTTCGACCCATCTATTTACCGCTCTATGATTGGTTCATTGCTCTATCTTTGTGCATCTAGACCAGACATCATGTTTACTGTATGCATGTGTGCTAGATTTCAAGTTTTCCCTAGGGAAAGTCATCATAAGGCGGTTAAGCATATTCTTAGATACCTTGTTCACACCCCAAAGTTGGGAATATGGTACCCCAAGGATGCTAAGTTTGATCTTATTGGGTACACGGATGCGGATTGGGCCGGAGACAAAGTGGATCATAAGTCCACCTCTAGTGCATGTCAATTTCTTGGATGCTCCTTGGTAAGTTTGTCCTCTAAGAAACAAAATTGTGTTGCTCTTTCCACCGCCGAAGCTGAATACATTGCAATAGCCAGTTGTGCAACTCAATTACTATGGATGAGGCAAACTTTGAAGGATTACGGTATCACCTATAGACATGTGCCTCTTCTATGTGATAATGAAAGTGCCATCAATATTGCTAAGAATCCCAAAGATCATACTCGCACCAAACACATTGATATTAGGTATCATTTCTTGGGAGATCATGTGGAGAAGGGTGACATTGATATTGCTCATGTGGGTACGGATATGCAACTTGCAGACTTTTTCACCAAGCTATTTGATGAAGCAAGGTTCTGTCAACTTAGGCGTGAACTTGGTATCTTGGAGCTTGACAACATTATGTGAAAACTAGTACCCATGCATGCATTTTCATAATGTCTTTTCTTGATGTAGGCATATATTTAGGGGGAGACACTCAACTCATGAGTACTCTCACCCTATGTAATGCATAAAAAGAACAAACACTCTCAAAGCTACCATGTTATTCTAACTATGGTGCTTTCAATGATGGAGTAGTGATTATGCACCCAAAGTTCAAATCTTTGCGGAGCCATGTCATGTATACTCACACATGGTGGCTTTGGCCGCCGCTCTTGTCATTAGAACAATATCTGAGCAGTGTGTTTTATTGTTGTTGGCATAGGATACTCATTGCTTAACATATTGTGTCTTTGCTTCTTACTACGTACTGAAATCATCATCTCCACCTCATTGTCATTAGCACCAATTATGGCACCCTATTCTTCTAAAAAAATCATATGTGATTCCGGACGTCCGGTATGTACCAGACGTCCGTAATATCCTTGTTGTCGCCCTCATATCAGTCGTTTGGTGAGACCGGACTTCTGTTAATTTCAGCCCTGCCCTTCGCGTCGGTCGTCTGGTTTTCCTGGTTGTCCTCTATATGGCGCTCTGGTAGGTTTTCTCAGGTTCCGGACGTTCGTTTCGCACTGGTCGCCCGGTCAATTCCCGGCCCGCATATATAAAGCAGAGTGCGCTGCGAGCAGTTCCTAAACCTAAATCGCTCGCTCCTCATCTCTTCTCCGCCACCGCTCACTCTCCTCGCTGTGGTCGCGCACCGGCCATGCTCCTCGCCATCTCAGCGCGGGCGGGGTCTTCCTGGTCACCGTCGGGCCTACGGCGCCGCCTCGTGGATCTGCTTCCCATCACGTCTGTCCCCCCGAGGTCGAGATGCTGAGGACCAAGAACTCCGCACCCAAGCAGGTCACTGGTGGGCCATCTCGTCCGTCTCGTCGTGGTGGCTCCGATGATTCACAAGAGCGGGACCGTCCTCGGAATCATGCCGCCCACCCTTAATGCTTGCCCAGCGACTCCTCTTCAGAGGAATCCGGCTATGAGGATGATCTGGAAGATTTGGAGCAGCCTGAGTATGTTGCTGTTCGCACCACTGCACCCAAGCCAGGAACATGTCGGCCCACCTTCAAGCCTCCTCCTCCTCCGGTGCAACCTCAAGGTGATGCCCGTCGCATCTCTCTTGAACCTCCACTTCCTTTCGGCTACCACAATAAAAGGTTCAATGAGGTTCCCATAGCTTCCTATCTTAAGCTTCGTCGTGACATTGACTAATTCTTTGTTGTTAGCGACTCCCAAGATGCTCGCTTTCGCACTAATGTCAAGGCAGATATTTTTACCACTATCATCATTCCTAAGGGTCTATCTTTGCATGTATGCATTGACTTAGAGCATATTTGTGCTCATCCGGCAAAATATCCGGGGGCTATTGAGCTCCTCGAGTCATCTAATCTTGCTGCTCCATTTGCATTTCAGCATGATTTTAAACAAGCTGCCATTCATCAATTCGATGCCACATGTTACTTTGGTCCAAATAACACTGTCACTTGGATGACCTCCGACACCGTGCTCACGACATCTTATTCTCAGTTTGTTGCTGCCCTTGGTTTTCCTGACACCGGTTTCAAAATCCATAAGGATGACCCCCACCATAGGCCCAAGGGCATTGAGGTCTGTGCGGATCTTCTCAAGCCCTTGGGTGAAATGACCGATGAGGAGAAACTAAAGGGTCTGAACCAAGTCTCCATTTGGCGCTCACCTTTCTACATTATCTATCAGTGTGTCATTCGCACCATTTATACCAAGATGGATGACAAGGGGACTTGCAATAGCTACTGCATTGATCTCATGCATCGCCTCTATGTATGTCCAAATGGGAAGATCAATGTCCCTCATTTTCTATGGCATGAGATCCGTCTCGCTTGTTTTCAGCACAAGCGGGTCTTTCCTCATGCCCCCTTTCTTCAGGCATTTATCGAGAGTGTAGCTCCATTTCCCATTGCCCGCACTCACTTGCATGAGCGTTGGGTCATTCCACTTCACATGGAGGATGATTGGGTCCCCAAGGACTCTTCTGCTCCTCCATGTTGATCTACTGCTAGTGTTCCTCCTCCTACTACTCGTTCTGCTTCTTCCGGATCTTCATCCTTTGGGCGCATTGCTCGCTTTCTTGGGAAGGCTCACTCTGCCATGATGAAGGTGTTTACCTTTCATTTCTCCCAAAATCATGATGTTGTCACTCGCATGGTCACTTCAAATAATCCTCTTAAGGCTCGTCTGAGAGACTCCGGAGTTTACGATGTGAGTGATGAGGAACGTCTTCCTGACAAACCTCCTTTTGACTTTGGTTTTCCCTCGGGTCTTGAGTGGGCTGACTTCCTTGACAAGGCTGGTGGCAGTGGTGCTCATAATGATGATGATGACGATGTTGTTGTTTGATGATGTTATGACCCCTTTTGGGTATTTTATGCCAAGGGGGAGTAGGCACTTATCTATGTAATGCTCTGATATTAGCTTTATCGAACAAATGCTATGTCTTTTATCGACTTATGCTCTATTCTATGAGTGATGAACCTTTATGGATCCTATTATGGTTTTATGTTATCTTGTTTATGAGGTTTTGTTGTGTTGGTATCATATTGAGGGGGAGCTCTCTTCATGCTTATTTTATTTATGCACATGTTTAGGGGGAGCTCCACAAAAAATCCTTTCGACATTCAAAGTTTTTTTTACATACTGAGAAGTGCATGTATGTTGTCACCAACTACCAAAAAGGGGGAGATTGAAAGTGCAATCATGCCCTTAATCGTATTTTGATGTTGATGACAACATGCATACTGGGACTAATCATGTTTATCATGTATATCTCATGATTATGTCTCGAGGGCCGTGTGTGGATCATGAATACGGACATAAATATAAATATAAATATAAGTATATACATATATATATATATATATATATATATATATATATTGTCAGGACCCCGATCCTAAGTCACACCGACCTAGCATGTAACACATCATATCACCTTGCGACCTCACGCACGGTATTCCCACGGGTGCCACCTTACTTGGCCCGGGACCGTTTGCACCTTTTGGCTCACGTATATGATAGTGTCGCTAGCATCCATATGACAAAGAACCCGGACCGACATGGATAGTCGTGAACCCAAAGCGGCACTAACCCATGGGGACAGGCATACATGAATCAACTTTGAGCATGTCGGTCAACAGCGTGTGAATCTGGGCTGTAGCACTAGGCTAACAGGACTCCGGTAACCCGGGCTGTAGCAGGCTAGGCAGGACTCCGGATGTCACCGCGTGACATTTCCCCGAAGGGACAGACACAGGAACAAAGTGAAACACATGCCGGCCAGTCCAACGGTGGGAAGGAGGTCATCGTGGAGCCCAGAACAACGTTACCACAGGGCCTTTGGCAGGCGAGGACCAACTTTAGTCAGGATAAGTGTACTAGATGTTCCCCTTCGAATTGGCCAATTGTTGGCGCCCTTCCCGCTCAATATTTGGGAAGAGGCCCAGGGCCTTTGCCTATAAGTAGGACTAGCCACACTCATGGTATGGAGGTCGAGAATCTGAGCAAGCAGAGAAAGAGAGAGAGAGAGAGAGAGAGAGAGAGAGAGAAGGGCGGCTGAACTCCTCTTAGCAGTTCATCACCCTAGCCAAGAACAGACCCTCGCGAGGCTGTTCTTCCCTGTAGTGTTCATCATCACCAGCCCAAGAGGCAATCCACCACACCACACTGGAGTAGGGTATTACATCGCATCGGTGGCCGAACCAGTATAAACTCTGTGTCTCTTGTGTTGTTCTTTCGATAGTTAGATCTTTGCGAGACGGAGAGGTAGAGGGCACAATCTTCGCGCGCACCCCAGAGTTCGAACCTTAAGGGTCTGCCGGAACCCGAAATCCGACAGTAGCTCCCTTGCCATGGTGAGCGCCGCCCACATGTTCGCCTGCCCTCGCCGTGAGTGCGGCGCCGTCCCCGCGGCGTGGCTTGCCGCCCTTGCAGCGGCTCGCACCTGGCGTGGAGTGGGGGTGCACGACGCCTGGCCGCGTCCCCTGCACCCCACAGCGTTGGACGACGCCCGCGCCGCCTGGAGCGCGGGGTCGAGGTCTTCACGAGCGGGCGTCATCGCCCGAGCCGGCCAAGCTGCCCAGCGGTCGGAGTCCGCTCTTGGGTCACCGGACATCTTGACCGTGTAGTGTCGGCAAGTCGATTGGTGGAGAAGAAGCTCTAGCGCACCCCTACCTGGCGCGCCAAATGTTGGATGTGGGGTCCGGCAAACCCTTAAGGTTCGAAGACTGGGGTGCGCGCGAAGTCTTTCCCTCTTACCGATCTACGCCCTAGCTCGCTAAGATCTTGCGGACGAACTCGGCAAACTCACAACACAAGAGACACGAGATTTATATTGGTTCGGGCCACCGTTGTGGTGTAAAACCCTACTCTAGTGTGGTGGTGGTGGATTGCCTCTCGGGCTGATGAAGAACAGTACAAAGGGAAGAACAACTTCCTGAGGTTGAGGTGTTCTTGTGGCTAGGGTAGGCACTCGCTCGAAATGGATCCAGCTAAGGTGAGATGCCCCTACTGTGGTGGCTATCTCTACTTATATAGGCTCTGGTCCTCTCCCCAAATATTGAGCGGGAAGGGAGCCAACAATGGCGGGCAAATTTGAAGGGGGATAGCTAGTACAAGCTATCCTGACAAAAGTAGTCTTCGCCTGCAAAAGGCTCTGGTGGTGACGCCGTCTTGGGCTCCATGATGACCTCCATCTTGCCGTCCTTCTGGTCTTGGTCTTGTTGCACCGATATGGCAACCTTTGCCTGATGCCTCAGTACTCCTCGCCTGCGCTGGCCCCCTTAGCACCAGAGAGGAAACAAGGACGCTGCACGCGCTGGCATCCGCCTGGCGCCCGCCTGGTGCCGATCGTCATGGCTCACGTCACGAGAGCCTCTTGAGGTTTGCCCCGCCTTGATATCTCCGCTCCTCATGAGCCTGCTTGACTAGGCCACTCCTGAGGAGGTCTTGCATCGTCCGCCTCGCGAGGCTTGGCCCCTCGCGAGGGTCTTGGATGCCTTGTTGATGAAGATGGGCCGTACGGCCTGCTGGTTTAGCCACGCCGCGTGCCGCAGGCAGGAAAGTCTCGGGACCCCCGTTCCCAAAACGCCGACAACGCCATTCATCCATCTACTCGGCTGCTGGCGGAAACCTCAGCAGCAACTGAGCTCGAGCCATAGCCTCCATGGCTGTGCTTGGCATGGATGTTGATGACGTAGACCGCACCGTCGCCCGGCTTCTGATGGTGCCAACGGCGGCGATGGCGGGGGTGCCACGTCCACCTGGGAAGCGGGGTCGTGCGGCAGTGGTGCTCGAGGGTCAGCGGCTTCGTCGAGCGCTGATTGTCGTGGCTGTGCTCGTCGGTGGGGGCATATGGTGCAGACGGAGTGACCTCCTTGCCCGTAGCATGTGGAGCATGACCGCCAACGTGTTGCTGATGCTGTCCTCCTATGACATCTTCAGCCACCGTGTCGGCCGCAGGGGAGTGGTGATGGCGCCACTAGCTCCAGCCACACCCCTAGCAGCGTCCATGTCCTCGCTCGCCCCCGCATCCTCCGAGGCACTAGAGGCCGCGAGCGACGGAACCTTCGAGGTGGACGAATGGGCCGAAGAGCCGGACTTCTTCTTCTTAGGCGCCATGGTCGATGGCGTCGTCGAAGATGAAGATGGCAATGAAGATGACGCACTGCGCACGCTTTCAGGTTTGCGCAAGCGATCCCCCTACCTGGCACGCCAAAGATGTCTCGGGATATCTGTGGCCACCTATGGGACCGGGTGGCCCCTTGCTGGTTTGGCAGGGGGACATCGCGTTGCACAAAGTGCAGGTCAACGTGCGGCAGCACGACAGAGAGCACACAAGCAAATTGTTGGGGAACGTAGCAGAAATTCAAAATTTTCCTACGTGTCACCAAGATCTATCTATGGAGAAACCAGCAACGAGGGGAAGGAGAGTGCATCTACATACCCTTGTAGATCGCTAAGCGGAAGCGTTCAAGTGAACGGGGTTGATGGAGTCGTACTCGTCGTGATTCAAATCACCGATGACCAAGTGCCGAACGCACGGCACCTCCGCGTTCAACACACGTACAGCCCGGTGACGTCTCCCAAGCCTTGATCCAGCAAGGAGAGAGGGAGAGGTTGAGGAAGACTCCATCCAGCAGCAGCACAACGGCGTGGTGATGATGGAGGAGCGTGGCAATCCTGCAGGGCTTCGCCAAGCACCACAGAAGAGGAGGAAGAGAGAGGTAGGGCTGCACCAAGAGGCAGAGATCGAATCACGTGTTGTGGGCAGCCCTAATGCCTCAATATATATAGGGAAGGGGAGGGGCTGTGCCCCCTCTAGGGTTCCCACCCCTAGGGGGGCGGCAGCCCTAGATGGGGCACAAGGGTGGCGGCCAAGAGGGGAGGGGAGAGGGAGGCGCACCAGTATGGGCCCTAGGGCCCATCTGCCCTAGGGTTTGCCCCCTTCTCCTCTCCCTTGCGCCTTGGGCCCTTGTGGGGGGGGGCGCACCAGCCCACCTGGGGCTGGTCCCCTCCCACACTTGGCCCATGTAGCCCTCCGGGGCTTGTGGCCCCACTTGGTGGACCTCCGGACCCCTCCGGTGGTCCCGGTACGTTAGTGATAAAACACGAAACTCTTTCGGTGACCAAAACAGGACTTCCCATATATAAATCTTTACCTCCGGACCATTCCGGAACTCCTCGTGACGTCCGGGATCTCATCCGGGACTCCAAACAACATTCGGTAACCACATACAAGCTTCCTTTATAACCCTAGCGTCATCGAACCTTAAGTGTGTAGACCCTACGGGTTCGGGAGACATGCAGACATGACCGAGACGTTCTCCGGTCAATAACCAACAGCGGGATCTGGATACCCATGTTGGCTCCCACATGTTCCACGATGATCTCATTGGATGAACCACGATGTCAAGGACTTAATCAATCCCGTATACAATTCCCTTTGTCTATCGGTACGATACTTGCCCGAGATTCGATCGTCGGTATCCCAATACCTTGTTCAATCTCGTTACCGGCAAGTCTCTTTTACTCGTTCCGTAACACATCATCCCGTGATCAACTCCTTGATCACATTGTGCACATTATGATGATGTCCTACCGAGTGGGCCCAGAGATACCTCTCCGTTTACACGGAGTGACAAATCCCAGTCTCGATTCGTGCCACCCAACAGACACTTTCGGAGATACCCGTAGTGTACCTTTATAGCCACCCAGTTATGTTGTGACGTTTGGCACACCCAAAGCACTCCTACGGTATCCGGGAGTTGCACAATCTCATGGTCTAAGGAAATGATACTTGACATTATAAAAGCTTCAGCATACGAACTACATGATCTTGTGTCAGGCTTAGGATTGGGTCTTGTCCATCACATCATTCTCCTAATGATGTGATCCCGTTATCAATGACATCCAATGTCCATGGTTAGGTAACCGTAACCATCTATTGATCAACGAGCTAGTCAACTAGAGGCTTACTAGGGACATGGTGTTGTCTATGTATCCACACATGTATCTGAGTTTCCTATCAATACAATTCTAGCATGGATAATAAACGATTATCATGAACAAGGAAATATAATAATAATCAATTTATTATTGCCTCTAGGGCATATTTCCAACAGTCTCCCACTTGCACTAGAGTCAATAATCCAGTTCACATCGCTATGTGATTAACACTCAAGGTCACATCCCCATGTGACTAACACCCAAAGAGTTCACTAGAGTCAATAATCTAGTTCACATTACCATGTGATTAACACTCAACGAGTTCTGGGTTTGATCATGTTATGCTTGTGAGAGATGTTATAGTCAACGGGTCTGAACCTTTCAGATCCGTGTGTGCTTTACAAATCTCTATGTCATCTCCTAGATGCAGTTACCACGCTCTATTTGGAACTATTCCAAATAACTGTTCTACTATACAAATCCAATTTACTACTTAGTATAATCTGGATTAGTGTCAAAGTTTGCATCGGCGTAACCCTTTACGACGAACTCTTTTCCACCTCCATAATCGAGAAAATTCCTTAGTCCACTAGTTACTAAGGATAACCTTGACCGTTGTCCTGTGATCCATTCCTGGATCACACTTGTACCCCTTGACTGACTCATGGCTTGGCACACTTCAGGTGTGGTACATAACATAGCATACTTTAGAGCCTACGACTAAAGCATAGGGGACGACCTTCGTCCTTTCTCTCTATTCTGCCGTGGTCATGTCTTGAGTCTTGCTCAATACTCACACCTTGTAACACAGCCGAGAACTCCTTCTTTGCTGATCTACTTTGAACTCCTTCAAAATCTTGTCGTGGTATGTGTTTGTTTGAAAGTACTATTAAGCGATTTTGATCTATCCTTATAGATCTTGATGCTCAATGTTTAAGTAGCTTAATCCAGGTTTTCCATTGAAAACACTCTTCAAATAACCTTATATGCTTTCCAGAAATTCTACATCATTTCCGATAAACAATATGTCAACAACATATACTCATCAGAAATTCTATAGTGCTCCCACTCACTTCTTTGGAAATACAAGTTTCTCATAAACTTTGTATAAACCAAAAACTTTGATCAATTCATCAAAGTGTACATTCCAACTCCGAGATGCTTACTCCAGTCCTTAGAAGGATTGCTAGAGCTTTGCGTACTTATTAGCATCTTTCAGGATTGACAAAACCTTCTGGTTGTATCACATACAACCTTTCCTCAAGAAAATCGTCGAGGAAACAATGTTTTGACATCCTATCTGCACAATTTCATAAATAATGCAGTAATCGCTAACATAATTCCAACAGACTCTTAGCATCGCTACGAGTGAGAAAGTCTCATCGCAGTCAACTCCTTGAACTTGTCGAAAAACATCTTAATGACAAGTCGAGCTTTCTTAATGGTGACATTTACCATCATTGTCCGTCTTCCTTTTAAAATCCATCTATACTCAACAGCCTTACGACCATCGAGCCGTTCTGCCAAAGTCTACACTTTGTTTTCATACATGGATCCTCTCTCGGATTTTATGGCCTCGAGCCATTCATCGGAATCCGGGCCCACCATCGCTTCTCCATAGCTCGTAGGTTCATTGTTGTCTAGCAACATGCCTTCCAAGACAGGATTACGTACCACTCTGAAGTAGTACGCATCCTTGTCATCCTACGAGGTTTGGGAGTGACTTGATCCGAAGTCTCATGATAAGCTTCCACTTCAATTGGTGTAGGTGCCATAGGAACAACTCCTGTGCCCTGCTACACACTAGTTGAAGTGACGGTTCAATAACCTCATCAAGTCTCCACCATCCTCCCACTCAATTCTTTCGAGAGAAACTTTTCCTCGAGAAAGGACCTGAGAAACAATCCCTATTGCTTTCGGATCTGAGACAGGAGGTATACCCAACTATTTTGGGTGTCCTATGAAGATGCATTTATCCGTTTTGGGTTCGAGCTTATCAGCCTGAAACCTTTTCATATAAGCGTCGCAGCCCCAAACTTTTAAGAAATGACAGCTTAGGTTTCTCTAAACCATAGTTCATACGATGTCATCTTATCGGAATTTCGTGGTGCCCTATTTAAAGTGAGTCCGGTTGTCTCTAATGCCTAACCCATGAACGATAGTGGTAATTCGATAAGAGACATCATGGTATGCATCATATCCAATAGGGTGCAGTTATGATGTTCGGACACACCATCACACTATGGTGTTCCAGGCGGTACTAGTCGTGAAACAATTTCCACAATGTCTCAATTGTGTACCAAACTCGCAACTCAGATATTCATCTCTATGATCATATCATAGATATTTTATCCTCTTGTCACGACGATATTCAACTTCACTCTGAAATTGCTTGAACCATTCAATAATTCAGACTTGTGTTTCATCAAGTAAATATACTCAGTATCTACTCAAATCATCTGTGAAGTAAGAGCATAACGATATCCACTGCGTGCCTCAGCACTCATTGGACTGCACACATCAAAATGTGTTACTTCCAACAAGTTGCTTTCTTGTTCCATTTTACTGAAACCGAAGCTTTCAGTCATCTTGCCCATGTGGTATGATTTGCATATCTCAAGTGATTCAAAATCAAGTGAGTCCAAACGGTCCATCTGCATGGAGTTTCTTCATGCGTATATACCAACAGACATGGTTCACATGTCTCAATCTTTTCAGAAATGAATGAGTTCAAAGATCCATCAACATGGAGCTTCTTCATGCGTTTTATACCAATATGACTTACATGGCAGTGCCACAAGTAGGTGGTACTATCATTACTATCTTATATCTTTTGGCATGAACATGTGTATCACTATGATCGAGATTCAATAAACCATTCATTCTAGGTGCAAGACCATTGAAGGTATTATTCAAATAAATAGAGTAACTATTATTCTCCTTAAATGAATAACCGTATTGCGATAGACATAATCCAATCATGTCTATGCTCAACGCAAACACCAAATAACAATTATTTAGGTTTAACACCAATCTCGATGGTAGAGGGAGCGTGCGATGCTTGATCACATCAACTTTGGAAACCATTCCAACACATCCCGTCAGCTCACCTTTAGCTAGTCTCCGTTTATTCCGTAGCTTTTATTTCGAGTTACTAACACTTAGCAACCGAACCGGTATCTAATACCCTGATGCTACTAGGAGTACTAGTAAAGTACACATTCTCATAATGTATATCCAATATACTTCTATCGACAGCCTTCTCATCTACCAAGTATCTAGGGTAATTCTGCTCTAGTGGCTGTTCCCCTTATTACAGAAGCACTCAGTCTCGGGTTTGGGTTCAACCTTGGGTTTCTCCACTAGAGCAGCAGCTGATTTGCCGTTTCATGAAGTATCCCTTCTTGCCCTTGCACTTCTTGAAACTAGTGGTTTCACTAACCATCAACAATTGATGCTCCTTCTTGATTTCTACTTTCGCGGTGTCAAACATCGCGAATATTTCAAGGATCATCATATCTATCCCTGATATGTTATAGTTCATTACGAAGCTGTAGCAGCTTGGTGGCAATGACTTTGGAGAAACATCACTATCTTATCTGGAAGATCAACTCCCACTTGAATCAAGTGATTGTTGTACTCAGACAATCTGAGCACAAGCTCAACGATTGAGCTTTTCTCCCTTAGTTTGCAGGCCAAGAAAATCGTCGGAGGTCTTATACCTCTTGACGTGGGCACGAGCCTGAAATCCCAATTTCAGCCCTCAAAACATCTCATATGTTCCGCGACATTTCAAGAATGTCTTCGGTGCCTCAATTCTAAACCATTTATCATTACCGAACTATCATGTAGTCATCAAAACGTGTATGTCAGATGTTCGCAACATCCACAGACCACGTTCGAGGTCCAGCACACCGAGTGGTGCATTAAGGACACAAGCTTTCTACTGTTCGCATAATTGCTACTATCAACTTTCAACTATATTTTCTCTAGGAACATATCTAAGACAGTAGAACTAAAGCGCGAGCTTACGACATAATTTGCAAAGATCTTTTGACTATGTTCAGGATAATTAAGTTCATCTTATGAACTCCCACTCAGATAGACACCCCTCTAGTCATCCAAGTGATTACATGATCTGAGTCAACTAGGCCGTGTCCGATCATCACGTGAGACGGACTAGTCAACATCGGTGAACATCTTCATGTTGATCGTATCTACCATACGACTCATGCTCGACCTTTCGGTCTTCTGTGTTCCGAGGCCATGTCTGTACATGCTAGGCTCGTCAAGTCAACCTAAGTGTTTCGTGTGTGTAAATCTGGCTTACACCCGTTGTATGTGAAAGTAAGAATCTATCACACCCGATCATCACGTGGTGCTTCGAAACGACGAACTTTAGCAACGGTGCACAGTTAGGGTGAACACTTTCTTGAAATTTTAATGAGGGATCATCTTATTTACTACCGTCATTCTAAGAAAATAAGATGTATTAACATGATAAACATCACATGCAATCAAATAGTGACATGATATGGCCATCATCACTTTGCTCCTTTTAATCTCCATCTTCGGGGCTCCATGATCATCGTCGTCACCGGCATGACACCATGATCTCCATCATCGTGTCTTCATGAAGTTGTCACGTCAACTATTACTTCTACTACTATGGCTAACGCTTTAGCAATAAAGTAAAGTAATTACATGACGTTTATGTTGACACGCAGGTCATAAATAAATTAAGACAACTCCTATGGCTCCTGCCGGTTGTCATACTCATCGACATGCAAGTCGTGATTCCTATTACAAGAACATGATCATCTCATACATCACATATATCATACATCACATCCTTTGGCCATATCACATCACATAGCATACCCTGCAAAAACAAGTTAGACGTCCTCTAATTGTTGTTTGCATGTTTTACGTGGCTGCTATGGGTTTCTAGCAAGAACGTTTCTTACCTACGCAAAACCACAACGTGATATGTCAATTGCTATTTACCCTTCATAAGGACCCTTTTCATCGAATCCGATCCGACTAAAGTGGGAGAGACTGGCACCCGCTAGCCACCTTATGCAACTAGTGCATGTCAGTCGGTGGAACCTGTCTCACGTAAGTGTACGTGTAAGGTCGGTCCGGGCTGCTTCATCCCACAATGCCGCCGAATCAAGATTGACTAGTAACGGTAAGCATATTGAACAAAATCAACGCCCACAACTACTTTGTGTTCTACTCGTGCAAAGAATCTACGCAATAGACCTAGCTCATGATGCCACTGTTGGGGAACGTAGCAGAAATTCAAAATTTTCCTACGTGTCACCAAGATCTATCTATGGAGAAACCAGCAACGAGGGGAAGGAGAGTGCATCTACATACCCTTGTAGATCGCTAAGCGGAAGCGTTCAAGTGAACGGGGTTGATGGAGTCGTACTCGTCGTGATTCAAATCACCGATGACCAAGTGCCGAACGCACGGCACCTCCGCGTTCAACACACGTACAGCCCGGTGACGTCTCCCAAGCCTTGATCCAGCAAGGAGAGAGGGAGAGGTTGAGGAAGACTCCATCCAGCAGCAGCACAACGGCGTGGTGATGATGGAGGAGCGTGGCAATCCTGCAGGGCTTCGCCAAGCACCACAGAAGAGGAGGAAGAGAGAGGTAGGGCTGCACCAAGAGGCAGAGATCAAATCACGTGTTGTGGGCAGCCCTAATGCCTCAATATATATAGGGAAGGGGAGGGGCTGCGCCCCCTCTAGGGCTCCCACCCCTAGGGGGGCGGCAGCCCTAGATGGGGCACAAGGGTGGCGGCCAAGAGGGGAGGGGAGAGGGAGGCGCACCAGTATGGGCCCTAGGGCCCATCTGCCCTAGGGTTTGCCCCCTTCTCCTCTCCCTTGCGCCTTGGGCCCTTGTGGGGGGGGCGCACCAGCACACCTGGGGCTGGTCCCCTCCCACACTTGGCCCATGTAGCCCTCCGGGGCTTGTGGCCCCACTTGGTGGACCTCCGGACCCCTCCGGTGGTCCCGGTACGTTACTGATAAAACCCGAAACTCTTTCGGTGACCAAAACAGGACTTCCCATATATAAATCTTTACCTCCGGACCATTCCGGAACTCCTCGTGACGTCCGGGATCTCATCCGGGACTCCGAACAACATTTGGTAACCACATACAAGCTTCCTTTATAACCCTAGCGTCATCGAACCTTAAGTGTGTAGACCCTACGGGTTCGGGAGACATGCAGACATGACCGAGACGTTCTCCGGTCAATAACCAACAGCGGGATCTGGATACCCATGTTGGCTCCCACATGTTCCACGATGATCTCATCGGATGAACCACGATGTCAAGGACTTAATCAATCCCGTATACAATTCCCTTTGTCTATCGGTACGATACTTGCCCGAGATTCGATCGTCGGTATCCCGATACCTTGTTCAATCTCGTTACCGGCAAGTCTCTTTTACTCGTTCCGTAACACATCATCCCGTGATCAACTCCTTGATCACATTGTGCACATTATGATGATGTCCTACCGAGTGGGCCCAGAGATACCTCTCCGTTTACACGGAGTGACAAATCCCAGTCTCGATTCGTGCCACCCAACAGACACTTTCGGAGATACCCGTAGTGTACCTTTATAGCCACCCAGTTATGTTGTGACGTTTGGCACACCCAAAGCACTCCTACGGTATCCGGGAGTTGCACAATCTCATGGTCTAAGGAAATGATACTTGACATTATAAAAGCTTCAGCATACGAACTACATGATCTTGTGCCAGGCTTAGGATTGGGTCTTGTCCATCACATCATTCTCCTAATGATGTGATCCCGTTATCAATGACATCCAATATCCATGGTTAGGTAACCGTAACCATCTATTGATCAACGAGCTAGTCAACTAGAGGCTTACTAGGGACATGGTGTTGTCTATGTATCCACACATGTATCTGAGTTTCCTATCAATACAATTCTAGCATGGATAATAAACGATTATCATGAACAAGGAAATATAATAATAATCAATTTATTATTGCCTCTAGGGCATATTTCCAACACAAATTACCTAGGTTCGGGCTGCCGCGAGGCGTAATACCCTACTCCTGCTTTGGTGGATTGATGGTGGAATGAGTGTGGAGACGTGAAGTACACTTGCCCGGCAGGGTTTGCCTCGGGGCCGCAGCGACTACGCGCGTATGGTGCCTTGGGTTTATCAACTTTCCAACCCTTCCTACGAGTGCCATGGGCCTCCTTTTATAGATTAAAGGGTCACCATAGTGGCAAAGTGGTCATTATCCACTGATATGATAGCGAACAGTGCTATCATACCTAACTCTGCGGGCTGACATGGGGCATTAAATGCGCCGCTTTGTGTCACATCCCTGGTCGCCCGGCAAGGCCTGCTGGGCTATCTTGCCAGCTCCGCATCTATTCTCTTGACATGTTGCAGGACTGGTGTCATCTACGGGTTTCTTCTGTAGGAAATGGCTTCCATGTGGCGAATGGCTGCCACTTAATCATCTTGCGGCTTGACACCGGACTGATTGATGACGTGAGTCGTGTTTGAGTGGTTGGTGGGGTGGTTCTGCCCCTGCGAGCCTCGGCAGGCTCTGCCGAGGAGCCTTGATTGCTTGATTTTCATGGTGGCCTCGCCCCTTGCCGGGCTCACCAGCCCGGCAAGGGAGACCCTTCTCTTGCCGATATCTTCCTCCTCTGGATCGATCTTGGTATCTTTGGGCCGCGTGTTGGTTCTTCAAATCTCTTGGTTCTTCAATCTCTGACTTGAGGTGGTGCTTCAATCTTGATCTTGTGCCTGTGCATAGTTGGGCAACAGACCCAGGGTTTGTTGCACCGACAGTTGCATGCATGCATGAGCACACCAAGATCACCGCATAAGCATTTCATGAGCACTTGCATATGCATATAGATAGGATGACATCTTGCATTCATTCTCATATGCATGAAGCTGCATTTTCCTGCCGGTGAATTTGGCCTCGACAAGGAGTTGAGAAGATTGCCTGACACAGCGATCCCCGGCAAGCCAACCAGATAAGTTCTTCCTCCTGTCCGTTAGTGTTCTGTAAGCTACAACTTGAGCATGAGAAAGCGTCGCCACTTTCTTGAGACTTAGGTGCTCCCATCCATGGCTCGAACGTTACTCCAGCCAGGGTGGTCGTGGTAGCCTTTGGGAAAAAGAAGTTGGCGGGGGGCTGGCCCCTCTGTCTGTTCCCCAGCAGACGCAACTCTCCGGCGGATAAAGAGGGCGACGACAGGATAGCCTGCCGGTGAAAACTCATTTATTTACATTAAAGAGGCATCTCACCTCTGCATGGACATACACATGCGCGAGTTCCCGACAAGGTTCATCTTTTTCATTCATATGCTAATACAAGTACAAGCATTATAGAACACAAACATGGACTCGAGTGATTACATTATTTGAATTAAAATTTGGCGATTGGCTACAAGTTTAAGATTGAAACAAGATAAGTGCCCCATGATCCCCTCTTTTCGTTTTCCCTCCTTCATGCACTACGGTGGAAGGAGGAAAAGACAAGAAAAGGAGCACCCAAGAAGGAGCCCACCCCGGTCTCGTCGGGGCCCGTTGGGCACGGCCTGACAAGACCGGGAGTGGCGAGGCCATGAAGGAGGAGTGCAGGGGACGGGGCGGCGCCTTTTGGTCGCCACCCCCAGAGCCAGCAAGAAGCCCCGGCTTGAGCACTGATGGAGTCATCCACCAAAGCTCAGCCGGAAGACTGTTGGAGGCGGGGAGAAGGCGCCAAGAGAACATCCCTCCCAGACTATCACCCAAAGAGGCTGGTGATGACGGTGCCGAGGAGGGAGGAGAAGAGCGGAAAGACGAGACGGCAGGTCACAGGTCGTAGGCGAAGGCGTCCACGCCATCGTACTCCAACCTGACCCCCTGCCACCCGCCTTCTCCGTCTTCCCTCGCTTTATCCTCACGACCGCTGCTCCCGGAAAGCGCCAAGACTCCAGCCTGGCGCCTCCAGTAGAGAAACAACAAGCAGCCAGAACGGCCAAGGGGCTCGAGGCGCACCGCTCTAATCCTTGGTGGGAAGGAAGGCGCGCCTCTCGTCGACATCAGCCCCAAGACCTCCGGGAGGGGCAGTGCTGGGATTACCAACGATCTCCAGCCCCGCCTCCCGGCCGAGCTTCGAAGGAACCAAGAAGTTCGCCACAGCAAGGACCAGGCTCACTTCCCAAGCGTCAGCACCAGCGTGTGGCAACATTAGCGCCGACCGTGAGCCCGGGGTCCGGCCCTAGGATCTTCTCTTCAAAATGGCCAACAAAAGCAGGAAACAGAGGAGAATGGATGTGTGGTTGGATGGCTCCGCCCTCCTCTGCCCTTCCTTTTATAGTTGGGCGGGGGGAGGGGTGGCAGCCGCTCCATCAATGGGTGGCTGTCGTCCTCCTCCACCAAGATGACCGGGCCCTCACCGTGATGCTCTCCCACGCCACGCACCTCCGTTTTTTAGAACCGATGACAGTGGGAGAGGATCCCACTGACCTTAAATTAAATGGTTAATGAGTTAGTACAGTCCAGTACACTCCAGTCAGCCAACATACAAGGTCTACATATGTGAGAGAGAAGAGGGGGGGAGTAGAGATTACAAAAGAGCACAACTCTTACAATGCAGCAACTAGAGACAAGATTTATGGGGCAAACTCCTGTTTGGCCCTATGGACTAGCATAGCAAAGTCCTTCTTGAACCTGGCCTTCCAAGATCTCAAGGTTGGCTGGATCCCACTGAAATGTTTGTCATTCCTTTCCTTCCAAATCCACCAGGCTTCCAACATGAATATCTCCATGAACATGGGCCTACTCCAAGAGTTTTGCCAGCATGCAGCAGCGCGAGCCTGCAGTCACCAACTGGCCACTGGATCCCTATGTTATCCCAGCATCTCCGACTGAAAGGGCAGTTGAAGAAAAGATGTGCAACGTCTTCTTCCGGTGGGTTCTGACATAACAGACATGTGTAATCATAATTTTGGATTTTGTAGTGCCTCCTTCACAACATATTTCTGTTGTTTAATCGATCAGCCAGCAGAAGCCAGACAAACATCTTCCACTGCATTGTGCACTTGGTTTTCCAGATCCAACAGAAGGCCTCATCCACCTGCATGTTTCTGAAGCAATGTTCAAAAAATTTGGTTGCTTTGAATCCATACCCACCCTAGACGCATTTCCATGTATCCACTCCCTCAGTCAGGTTCACATCAGACGTGACCTGTTGCAGATCTATCACTTCTAGTCGGGCTTCTACCGAGAGGGGTAGATGGAACACATCGCTCAGTCTCACTGAGGACAGCAAAGATTGAAATGATATGTCTGGTTCCTTGGCAAAAGAAAAAGCCCTCGGGAATGTTTCTTGGAATAAAGTATCTTTCCACTCATCTTTCCAGAATAGTATCGTATCTCCTGCCACCACAGATGCTTTGGTAACCCCCCTGTAAACATCAAACAACTGCATGAGATCTCTCCACCAAAACGAGCCACAAAGGTCCGTCACATGCGAGGTTTTACCATTATAGTATGATCGCCAAATTAGCTGAACCCAGGGAACATCATGTTTGTTGTAAAATTGGTGGAGCTATTTCAACAGTAGCCCCTAGTTCTAAATTTTGAAGTTTATGATCCCTAAACCTCCTTTGTTTTTCATTCTGCAGACCAGGTCCCACACCGCCAGAGAGTTACCCTTAGTACCATCATCAGCTTTCTTTAGCCATAGGCAGGATCTACGAAGCTTATCCAGATGTTCAATGATCTTGGGGTTAAGCTTGATCGAGCACATTGCGTATATCGCTAGCGAGGTCACAACTGAGTTTAGAAGTGTCAACTTGGAGCCATAGTCAAGCAAGGGGATCGCTGCCGGAATTTTCCTCTGCACCGCTGTGACCATGGGCATTAGATTAGTCACCGTGGGGCGGGTTGTCCCCATAGGCAGTCCTAAGTACATGAAAGGCATCTGTCCAACCACACATCCAAAAATCGCCGCCATCTCCAACACCGTCGCCGGGTCCAAGTTGATCGGCACTAGGGTTGATTTATGGAAGTTAATCTTCAGACCTACTGACGTGGCATAGTCCATCAGAATCCCCTTAAGGACTTGAGCTTGGCTAGGGTAGGTAGGGAACACCACAATCGTGTCGTCTGCATACTGGATTACCGGATAGTTATCATCGTGTGATGGTATCGGTAGAAGCAACTGTCCGGCCCTGCACGCCTCGTTGATCGCCACTTGCAACAGATCTGCGGCGAGGACAAATATGAGGGGCGAGGGAGGGTCGCCCTGTCTCACACCACACAGACAGGAGAACTGCTTCCCAGGGGTTCCGTTGAGCACGACCGACGAGGTACCCGAGGAGAAGATACATTTGATCCACCCAATCCACTTCTCGTCAAAGCCCATGTGTCTCATGATCTCAATCATAGGTTCATGCTGTATCGCATCAAACGCCTTGGCAAAGTCCAGTTTGAGCAGACAGCATGCAAGTCCAGAAGCTTGACATTGGTGGATGTACTCGAACGCCCAGGCCAAGCAGTCTTGGATCGATCTCCCTTTAAGAAATCCATACTGGTTCCCGTGGATGATTTTGAGGATTATTCTCTGCAGTCGATTAGCCAACAGCTTGGTTATCAACTTCAGGCAACAGTTGAGAAGGGTGATAGGCCTATAATCATTTGCAGTCTCGGGCGAATAGGTTTTGGGGATCAAGGTGATAAACCCGGAATTAAGACTCTGCAGGTCTAACCTTCCATCATAGAAGTCAGCATATAGTTTGGAGAAATCTTGCTTTATAATGTGCCAACAAGATTTCAAAAAACACCCATTAAATCCATCCGGACCAGGAGCACGATGAGATGGCATTTCTTGGACCACTTTGTCGATCTCATCATTTGTAAATTGTTTTGTCAAATCCTCAAGCCCTTCGATCTTTTTGATAATCCGTGCAAGATCAAACTTCATCTCATGCGGTTCTGACCTGCCCAGCCTATTTTTATATGTCTGATAGAGCTCTTGTGCTTTCCCTGCATGATCAGATACGCCAGACCCATCAGGGAGTTTTAGTGAGGCAATTGAATTTCGTCTGAAACGTTCACTTGCTGCCGAGTGGAAGAATTTAGTGTTGTCCCCACCACACTGAAACACCGCACAATGTACCTCTTCTTCCAATACTCCCGTTTATATCCAAGGATAATCACCAAATGTTCTTTAAGAATTGCACGAAAGTTTTTTCTCCGGTGTTCTGAGAGGCCTCAAGTCTTCAATTCCATCCAATTCTAGCAGAGCCCAATTGGAATTGTCAATGCACAAGTTCAGTATGGAGATGTTTTTGCTCCACTTCTTCAGAGAATACCTCAAATGTTTAAATTTTTTGCAGAGCATAGCAGCCGAATTGTGGGCAAAACAACTTTTGTTCCAAGTGGGTTGAACAACTTCAAAGAATCCAGGGTGTGAGATCCAGAAGTTCTCAAAGCGGAAGATTTTGGTTTTAGGGACTGTTGTTTCAATGGAGATCACACACGGTACATGGTCAGAGACCGGTTTTGGGAGGGGGCCACTGTCGTGTTTGGATATCTAGACGTCCAATTGGCCGATGTGAAAAACCAATCAAGTTGCTCCAAAAGTGGGTTTGTTTGCATGTTACTCCATGTAAACCTCCTCCCTTTGATTGGCAGTTCAACTAAAGCTTGCGATTGGATGAAATTATTGAAGGTGAGCATATCATTCACATTCCCTCCTGGTTTATTTCGATTATCAGGGGCCCTGATGTAGTAAAAGTCACCACACAATAGCCAGTCCTCATCATCTGGTATGTCTAGGTCAAACATCCAGGAGGTGAAAGTGGCCCTAGCCGGGCCATCACATGGGCCGTACACACTAAACATATTCCAAGATTTAGCAGGTTGCAAGGAAGTGAACTGAACACCCAAGGCAAAAGATTCGGAGCAGATAACATTTCCAACAAATATCGAACTATCCCATAAGATAATCAATCCACCAGAGGCACCTTGGGAGGGCACCACCTCAAATTTGTCGAACCTTTTAGGACAGAAAGTTCTTACAAAAGACTTATCAAAAGTGGCACGCTTAGTTTCTTGCAGGCAAATAACAGAGCACCCACTACTATTGATTGCATTACACGGAGCCAAAAGCTTATGATCGGAGTTAATCCCACGAACGTTCCAGCACAGCACCTTCCACGCCTTATGCATCAGACTTGGAGACGTCACGCTCCTGCACCTCCATGGGCGAGAGCAGCTTCTGTTTGCTTAGCTGATTTTGGGCGCATGCCACACATATTAGTACCAATAGATTGTATGGTAGAAATAGGTGTTGGGGGAGGGATCTCACCGTGTACCTTATCTTTCTTGTCTGAAGCACATGGCATGGTGGCAGTAGAATAGCACTGCACCATAGGATCTTTCCTTGGTTTCACTTTGGACACCACCATTTTTCTGTCAGACACAGGCAGCACCTTAAACCCGTCATACTTATTAGTGCGTGCACTTCGGCGAAGCAGAATAGTATCCACATGTGCATGCTCATTGGAAAGCAAAGAACCAAGATGATCAACAACAGAGCTAGATGGCATCGATGTAGCTGGCATGCTCTGCTCTTCAATAGAAGAAACGACATCAAGGTGCATCTCATCTTTTTGCAAAACCTCCTCAGTGCTGAAGCAGTCACTGTTTATGAAGATTACATTAAAGGAGGATTTGAAGATGTTCCCAAACACATCTGGCTCTGGAGAATTCATCAGAGCTTTATAGACCACGTTAAGCTGCTCCTTCATGACTGTGAATGGATTGAGCGGTAGAAAAGCTCCTTTTGGGTACACAACAGGTAGCAATGACTTTGTATAAATCTTCTTCAGCATACTCCCAATCCAACGCAGCAAGTCAGCGTCTGTAGTTATCAGCATAGAGATTGAAGCACCACCAGCTCTGACAAATGCAAACTGCACAGAGGGGACACCACTGATAAAGTTGTCAGCCAGTTCCTCAACCTGGGAATATTTAGACCAGACATCTGACAGGTTATCAACAATGTTGTGCTCCTGATGCACACCATCCATGAGAGAAGGACCATCATACTCAAAGAAAGTTCTAAAGCTAAATCCAGTGTAAGGTGGTGGAATTATCGGCCATGCTACCCATCCATTCTCTTGAACTTTGTCTTGCGCCTGATCTGCATCATTCCATAGTTGTTCATTGGCCGCCTGCTGGGCTTCCATATCATCGATTATGGCTTGCTGCATCAGAGTGTAGTATGGCAATTCGTAAGTTTGTGGGGAGGCATTGAGGAGAGGTGGAACATCCTCATTGTCCACCAAGCCTGGCACTAGGTCTCTGCCATTAAGAACATAAACATGGACCGACCAAGAACGGCCCACTCCAAGAAGCATAACCACCCTAGAGACCACCAAACTATGCGGTACCTGTGCCACGTCCTTGATATGACACTCAACCAAAACCCTAGCTTTGTTCTCACTCAGCCTAGGCCAAGCAATCAGTTTACCAAAATTGGAAATAGCCTTGTACACATAGTGTTCAGTCATGTAGTCCATCAGAAAAGCTAGCATCATGATCCAAACTTCATATTGAAAAGCAGGCATCCGCATATTAATCCCTTCATCATGGGGTGTGAGGGTGAAGTAGGAATCATCATCTATGGCATGCGGACCTTCTCTAATGGCCTCATCACGGCTTTGCATATCCTCAAACGCGACGCAGCCAATGCCAAGCGGATAAACAAACTCATCTGAAATCTGATATTCCAGATCTTCCCTAATGATGCGGCAAATCTCTTCTAACCAAAATCTCTTCTGATGATCAGGAACGAGGGGCTGGATCTAGATGATTGCATACCTATAATGGTTCAATGGCGGGTCATCCACCACCATGACACTCCTCTGAAGCCGATGGTCTGGCCCACACTCAGTGTTGGCGCCCAGCGGAGCGAACGCGAAGGGCGGACCGAGAAGTTTGCCATCTTGTTGCCGTAGATGATCGCCGGCAATGCAAAGCTCTTGGACGGCGATGAAGGAGCAAGTTTGGAAGAGGCAAAGGTGGTATTGGAAACAGGGGAGACTGGACAGGATTGGGTCCCTTGGGCGGTGGAGTTGACAACTGAAACAGGGGGGAGGCGTATCGACATGCAATGAGAGGTCGCCACATCATCGCGCGGAGAGATATTCTGTTTTACTTGCCAAACCGCCGTCCGATTTTCTCCTTATGGGTTCCGATTTACTCGACTTTGTTTGTGGAAACAAATCAGAGAAATTTCATCCACCTTGGCATGAAACCTGTCGGGGGTTGGATGCGACATATGCCATAGGATGGCTTATCATGGTGGGAGCGAGTAGAACGTCGCCGGTGCCTGGAAGCGGGATGAGGCGTAGACATGCACGCCGGTGAACCTTACCCAGCTTCAGGGCTCTCCGAGGAGATAATACCCCTACTGCTGCTCTGCGGGGTCTCCGCATGATCACTATGGTAATATGTGTACAACGTTGCTCCTCGAGCTGTGTTCTGGAGGTAGGAGAGGGCAAGGCGAGCTCTCTCCCTCTTATGCTTCTGGTCTAGTGCTAAAAGGATCGAACCCTTTATATGGGTGCTCCGGGGGGTTTATATAGGCCTACCCCCCAGGGGTACAAGGATAATCTGGCTGGGCGCGGGTCCCAGCCGTCTGTCTCTTAGGTCGTCGTCTTCTCCGCCGACTCCTGGGCCCGCCACTGGTGGGCCCCGCCGACTGACCTGGTCACTATAGCCGCGCCTCTGATGACGTCCGCTTGGTCGTGGGGTCGTGGCAACAGTGCAGCCGCCTGGCGGGCGATCACTGTCGCCACTCCCCGTCTTATCTTGTTAATGGCGTGCGGGGCCCGTGGGAGGAACGGGCCGACTCTCGGAGGCCGACTCCCACGAGGTCCGTCTTCGGGTGCTCTCGCCGTCTTTCATCCCCCCGCTGACTAGCGGGACCCGCCGTCTCAGGGCCAGTGTGGCAACAGTACCGCGCCGGACGGAGATCTCCTCCGGTACGACATACTGTAGCCATACCTGCCCTTGGTAATCAGGGTAGTGGAGGGCCATACTCCGGCCATCCCCGGTCTCGTCCTTCTTCTCGAAGGTAGAGGGCGGTGAAGTCGCGGGCCGACTCCCCATAGTCGGCTATCCTGGAGCCGCCAACTAGGAGTCGGCATGTGACGTAGCCGTCTCTGGGATTCGGCCGTGAGTGGGTAGTCGGTGATGCTGCGGCTGACTCCCAGAGTCTGCTCTTCGTCTTGGGATCCTTGAGGGGCGAAGCCCGCCCCATTGTCTTGAAAGGTTCTTGGTCTCGGGTTAGCCTACCCGTGGCCCATTACTCCGACAGTAGTCCCCGAAGCTGGTGAGGCGCCGAGGGAGACATGTCGAGGAGCCTCAACAGTTTCTTCCTTCGAGTGGTTAGATCTGAGGCTTGCCTGCCGCCTTCCTCCGAGCCGATCATTGGGAGGTGATCTTTGCTCAGGTCGTCTCCGACGAGCCGACTATCGGAAGCCGGACTCATCGAAGGTCGTCTTGTTCTTTATAGAGTTTGAAAGCCGTGGCGGGATCCAGACGGCGTGCTTGATAAGCTACATGGCCGCCGCCCGCCGCGGACCTGCCGGGGGGCGCCACGTGGCCGGGCCAGTCTGCCAGCCCACGCGCGTGATGGGACAGGCCCGCGGGTGGGGCCCGCCATTACCGCACCTCGGCCTTCGAACGGATCCGTTGTGGCCATGCAGGCGGTTGGGTTTCCGGCGCAGTAAATGCGTGCAGTAACTTGTGTGGTAAATCGTGGGGGTCATGGGGGCGTGGGCGCAGTTAATCCCACGATGCCCCCTCAGCTTCTCAGCCCGCCGGTCTATAAGTAGGCGGAGGGAGCGGGGCGGCGAAGCACGCGCGCCCGCTCTCCTCTGTTTCCCTCCGCTCTTTCTTATTTCTTCTTTCCCCCACCGCTACTGCGCCGAACTGCGCCCCGCTTGCAGCGATGAGCTCATCTTCTGCCGCCGCGCCCGCCGTTTTTCGCTCCGGCGTGTGGGACGGCTCTGAGATTGACGACGACATCATCGACTTCCTCCGCAAGACGTGTCGCCTCCCTGGCGCGCACCTCGTGCGGGCCCGCGCTCCGTCGTCGAAGGAGGTGACGCCGGCGCCGGAGGAGGGCGAGCCGCTCGTGTTCCGCTCCCACCTCATGCGCAGCTTGGGGCTGCCGGCGAGCGGGTTCTTCCGCTCGTTCTTGGAGTTCCATGGCCTCCAGCCGCACCACCTCACCCCAAACACGGTGGTGCTGCTGGCGGCCTTCACCGCTTTGTGCGAGGGCTTCCTCGGCGTTCTCCCCACCATCGAGCTGTGGGGAGAGTTCTTTCAGTCCAAGCTCGGCACGCACGTCGCCGGCGTGCCAGCCCAATGCGGCGCCTTCATCGCGATGCGGAGGCCGATGGCTGACAACCCGTTCCCCGCCATCCAACTAATCAAGTTGGTGAAGATGTGACAGCACTCTTACTTCTACGTGAAGAACGTCGCCCTAGACGGCGACTGGGTTAATCTGCTGGCTGACGAAGCCGGCGCGCGGGTTGGGAGGCAGCCCAGCTGGTCCTACCGCGCCAAGACGCTGACTCCGGCTGGAGCCGCCGCCGTGGCGCGACTTCGAGTGCTGACGCAGTCGACCGGTCTGACTGGGGCCGACTTGGTCGCCGCCTTTGTGGCGCGCTGAGTCCTCCCACTCCAAAGCCGGCCTCACCTGATCTGTCAGATGAGCGGCCACCGGGACCCCAGTCGGATGTGCACCAAGGACATGCCCCACGCAGAGGTGGCGGACATGGTGAACTACATCACGAACCGTGGCCTCTCGGAGGATTGGCAGTTCGGCATGGAGCCGTACTCGCGCGCCAACCCTCCGCCAGTGGTAAGTTCTTCTTCTTCTTTTTCTTTGGAGCCGAATCCGACTCCTGATCTTTATTTTTTGAATCAGAACCATCTCATCCATCCCTCGACCGGCGCCGCGGGGCCGGCCCGCCAGTTTGCCCCCGATCGAGCGGAGAGCGACATCGACGACCCCGACCTGGGGGCGGCGGCGATGGAGGCCGACGCCGAAGGAGGCGGCGAAGGAGAGGAAGGCGGCCTCAGGCCCTCGGCCACCTTCACCGACTGGCCCGCCGGTGAAGATGGGGAAGTCGCCCCGCGCCATCAATCGAGGCTAGACGGCGCGAGGAAGCGCCGGGCCGGGCCGAGTTCCCTCGGAGGCCGGGAGAAGAAGTTTAAGGGGGCGGCCGCTGCGACCAAGCGGGAAGAGGCGGTCGCGAGGGCCCAACGCTTCCGTAAGGAAGTGAAGAAGCCACCGCTATCCTCTGGGTAAGCGTTTCTGTTTCTTCGTCTTGTTTTATCTTCTGGTGGATTTTGTCTGGGTCCTTACATGTCTTCCCTGTCCCAGAGCTCCTCTGACCCTTGGGAGGGTCGTCGCCACCTCCATCAGGGGGTCGGTAGAGTCGTCGGCCACGACTCGGCGTGTTGACCCTGCTGCCGACCTCCGGGAAGTGACGGAGCGGAACGCGTGGGAGAAGCGCGACGAGGATGAAGCCGCCCGTCGGGAGAAGGCGGAGGCCGAGAATGCGGCCGCCTCCACCCAGAAGGAGCTGGAGGGAGCCGAAGCTGCCACCGCGGCCAAACAGCGGGCCGAAGAAGCCGCGCACCGCCAGTCGGCGCTGCTCGTCGTCCCATTGAACTCGGCGCCGCCTCCGGATTATACAGAGCAGTCTGGGGAGGCCGGCGGGGAGTACCCCATCGTGGAGAGGGAGGGCGGTGAGATTCCCGGTCCGGACACGATGGTGCCGCCACCATCGCCCCCGCCGCCATCGGGAAGCGCGAGGGGTGAACAGTCAGCGGGCCCGCCGGTGCCGCCGACTACGGACGAAGCCATGGCGAATTTGCTTCTCCAAGTCGCCTCGTCAACGCGCCGCCGACTAGAGAAGGCGACTTCAGCGCCGCGCCCTCTGGAGACCGGAGCAGCCAGCTCAGCCGTGCCAGACGTCGAGGTGATGAGCGCTGCGCCCGTCGGGTGGGTGCAAGGAGGCGGCACAGGCCCGCTGAACCAGGCGCTCCTGGACGTCCAGGCGAAGCTGCGAGCCGAAAGCGACGCCCTCCAGAACTGCACCAAGGCGCATCTGGCGTCGCGAGCGGCCGTCTGGGCATGTTGCTTTCGACTTTGTTTTTTCTTGCTTTTCTCTATGGGGGCGCGCCAGCGCACCCACTAGGTGTAGTCCCCGAGTTCCGGGCCGGCTGCTGAGCAGGCGGGTCGGAACTCTATTGGTGAGTTCTGAGTGCTTATTCTTGTTTGAAATGCTTGTCGTAGGACTACCACAACCTCCGAGTCACCGTCTTCAATCGTAATGTTGAAGAGCTGGGCAAGCGGATTGCCGACTTGTCAGAGAGCCGGAGTGAGTTTCCTTCTTCGCGTGGGCGCGCTGGCGCACCCGCGGGATGTAGTCCCCGAGATTCGGGCCGACCGCAGCGCAGTCGGGCCGGATCTTCTTGGCGACCTTTTCTGACGAATTGCGTCATTTTCCTTCTTTCTTCAGAGGCCAATGCCATTCTTCAGCAGCAGCTGGGCGAAGCCAACACCGCCTTGCGCGCCAAGGAGGCGGAATGCGGCAAGCTCGTCACGGAGCGTGACCTGCTGGCTGCGCAGCTGGCGGAGTAGAAGGAGCTGCTCAAGAAGGCACAGGAGGAGGTGAAGGAGAGAGAGACTGAACTCCAAGCCGAGTTCGAAGCCGAACGCTCCTCCTGGACTGATAAGGAGGCGATGCTGACCTCCGGCTTCCATGAAATTGAAGATATCATTGATGGTAAGTTTTCTTTACTCGCTTCCTTTGAGCCGCCGACTGCGGGTCGGGCCGACTCTTGCTTTTTTTGACTTGCTTCTTTTTTCGTCTCGGTAGACTTCTTCCCGGGCCATTCGCAAACTGCCGTTCAAGCCATCGAGGCCGATCACGAGGCGCGGAGGGCGGCCGGCGAGGAGGTTGCTGCCAACGGCCCCCGGACTCTTGATGAACAGCTTCTGAGCATCGAGGCTCGCCTGCGGCCGGCTCACCGGATGCTGCGCCGGCTTCAACGTGTCGGCGCCCAGGCGATTGCTGCCTTGTGGCCAGAGATGTCGATTCTGCGCACTCCCAGCCGGACTGCCGACTGGCTGGAGGTCGCAGCAGGCCGTCTGGAGGCTTGGAAAGGCTCCTCAGCACGTGCCGGAGCGCGTCGGGCCTTGGAGTTCGTCAAGGCGTGGTATCCAGACCTGAGCCTGGACCAGCTGGCCACGTTCCGGGCCAAGGACCAGCCGGAGCTGGCAGCCATGGAGGACGACTTTGTCAAGCGCGCCGCGGCGATCGCCGAGTACGTCGACACCAATGTCTTCGTTCCTGAGCGAGCTGACAACGGCGAGGAGGCGCCGCCGGAGTGGTTTGGGATGAACCCGAACTACGACGAGGACTCGGCGGAGGTGATCGGCTCCAGTGCCGAGGAGGGAGGCGAGGTGGAGGCCGGAGAAGAGATGGAGTCGCCAGAAGCCGGAGCGGGCGATCAGCCTTAGCTCGACCGTGCCTCCAACAATGAGCCGCGCCCAACTGCGCCGACTGCCGCTGGAGGTGATCAAGCCGAGTTTGCCCAGCCGGCCACCCCAACGTCCAACACCGCCATCTCCTCCGAGCCTCAAAACCCGTCTGCTGCTTCATAGGCCGCCGCCTTGTCTTATTTATCTGCTTAGTAGTTTCTCGAAGAACTTTGTTAATTCGCACAATTCCACCCGCGGGGTGTATTTTGAACTTCCGTTCGAGGATTCGGCCAATAGCCTTTGTGATGTAAATATTTATCTAGGTTCTATCATTTCTTGCTTATTGCTCTTTTGGCTTTTTCCCTTTGCCGCCTTCCCTTGGACGCTGTCTTTGCCAGAAGGACAGTCGCTCCGCGGACTGCCGCTGGATCAAATACTTGGCTACTTTTGGGTATGCAAGTACTTAGCCATTCTAGATTTTTCTTAGCAAGTGGGATAGAAAACAGCAAGCCGACTACTCGGAGTCGGTTCTGCGAGGAACGGCTGGAAAGTCGGCTCGAGCTATGCTTTATGCTTCGAGTCCTTAGCCATTTTTCATGTGGGAGCCCATTCTTCCTTACTCCTGCCCACCAAACAGTCGCTCTGTGAGCTGTGGCTTCTGACAGGAGTCGGCTTAGGTGCCACACACTATTTGTCCGACTGCAGGAAGCATTTTCATAGCGCGAGACGGCGAGTCCCCGGGCCGACTAGTCGAGCCCGGCGCCAAGCGGCATAACAAAGAGTAGCATACTCGGAAGCATAATACTTATTATATAGATAACAAAAGGGGCAGTCCCTGAGTCCGTCTCGGGGGACCCAGAGTCTTGGTACTTCAATACAAAGGGGTAGCATGGTACATACTGCATTAACTGTAAAATCTTCGAAGAAGATTTGCGTTCCATGGTCGCTCCGTCTCTTTGCCGGAGTCGTCCCTCTTGCGTGCTCGGGGCTTCTGAGCGTTGATCAGGTAGAGTTGTTGCCTAGCACCTTGCTGATGATGAAGGGGCCTTCCCAAGGTGCTGACAACTTGTGCTGGCCGGCTGTTCGCTGGATTAGCCGGAGCACAAGGTCACCCTCTTAGAAAGATCTCGGCCTGACCTTCCTGTTGTAGTAGCGGCGTAGGCTCTGCTGGTAGATGCTGGACCGACTGAGTGCCAACAGCCGGCCCTCTTCCAGCAGATCGACGCCATCTTGTCGTGCTTCTTCTGCTTCCTCCGCGGTGTAAATCGTGACTCGCGGGGAGTCGAACTCTATATCCGTTGGGATGAAGGCTTCAGCGCCGTAGACGAGGAAGAAGGGTGTGAAGTCGGTCGACTTGTTTGGGGTCGTGCGCAGACTCCAGAGGACAGGTGGCAACTCGTCAAGCCAACAGCCGGCAGAACGCTCTAGTGGTTCGACCAACCGAGGCTTGATGCCGGACATGATGAGGCCATTCGCCCGCTCCACCTGGCCGTTTGACTGCGGATGGGCAACGGACGCTAGGTCTAGTCGGATGCCCTGCGTCGCGCAGAAACGGGCCAAAGCGCCTTTGGCAAAGTTGGTGCCGTTGTCGGTGATGATGCTGTGCGGTATGCCATACCGAATCGTGATGTCTGAGATGAAAGTCACGGCAGTCGGACCATTCAACTTCTTGATGGGCTTCACTTCTATCCACTTGTTGAACTTGTCCACCGGGACAAGTAGATGAGTTAGGCCGCCTCGTGCCGTCTTGAAGGGTCCCACCATATCCAGGCCCCAAACTGCGCAGGGCTAGGCGATGGGGATAGTCTTGAGTGTTGAAGCCGGCTGATGCGGCTTGGAGTGGAACTTATGGCACCCCTTGCATTTCTGGACCAACTCTTTGGCCTCTTCGAGGGTAGTCGGCCAGAAGAAACCATGCCGGAAAGCTTTGGCGACGAGTGCCCTCGAAGCCGCATGGTGGCCGCACTCGCCTTGATGGATATCTCTGAGAATTGCTTGGCCTTGCTCCGGCTCGAGCAGCGCTAGTAAACACCAGTGACGCTGCGCCTGACCAGCTCTCTGTTGATTATGGTGTATGCAGCCGCTCGGCATTGTATTTGCCGAGCCACGGTTTCGTCAGTTGGTAGCTCCTTGTTCACCAAGAATTTGAGGATGGGCTGGGCCCATGAGGGCGTTGCTATCTCTTCGACTGCCAGAACCGTGACTTGGACGAGGGCGGCTGGGCTGGGAGGCGGCGGGCTGGAGTCCGCGGCCGCTTGCTGGATCAATGAAGTCCCCGGGCCGACTGGTGCAGTCCTAGGGCCGAGTTTTGGAGTCTTTTCTCTGGTCGCCGCAGTCCCCGGGCCGAGTTCTGAAGTCCCCGGGCCGGCTTTGACTGCGGCGTTCTTGGAGTCATCTGCAAGGGTTTTTGTGCCGTCTACTTGGGCTTTGCAGCCGGATCCGACTTCTTCTGGAGGAGACGGCACAAAAATGGAGTCTGACTCTGGTGAAGGCTTGATGGACGGCTTGAGGAGGCGCTGAAGAGCGACGCCAGATGGTATTGCTTGGCGAGTGGAGCCGATTCGTGCCAAAGTATCTGCTAGGTTGTTCTCGTTTCTTGGCACGTGGAGGAACTAGCACCCCTCGAAATATCCGCTGAGTTGCTGCACGAGGAAGCGGTAGCTTGCCATGTTTGCATCCTTGGCATCCTAGTCGCCAGATGATTGCTGGACCACCAAGTCGGAGTCGCCATAACATAGGATCCGGCGAATGCCAAGCTCTTTGGCAAGCCGGAGCTCGTGAATGAGCGCCTCATATTCAGCGACGTTGTTGGAGGCGGCGAAATGGATCTGCAGTGGATACTGGAGCTTGTCGCCTTTAGGAGAGGTGAGGACAACGCCGGCTCCCAAGCCGGTGCGCATCTTGGAGCCGTCGAAATGCATCCGCCAATGGGTGGAGCCAGGCGCTGGCGGCAGGTACTGGGTCTCGGCCCAGTCGACGAGGAAGTCGGCCAATGCTTGTGACTTGATGGCGGTGCAGGGCTCATAGTAGATCGTGTAGGGCGCCAAATCTATGGCCCATTTGGCCACTCGGCCAGACGCATCTCCGCTTCCGATGACTTTTGCTAATGGGGCCGTGCAGACCACAGTGATTGGATGCTCTTGGAAGTAAGGCTTCAGCTTCTTGGCGGCAAAGTGCACACCGTAACACATCTTCTGGTAGTGGGGGTAGTTTTGCTTGGAGGTCGACAGTACTTCACTCAGGTAATATACCGGTCTCTGGACTGGTAGTGCCTTGCCTTCCTCCTTACGCTCTACTACAATGACTGTGCTGACTACTCGGCTGGTGGCGGCGATGTACAGGAGCATGGGCTCTTTGGGAGTCGGAGCCGCCAACACAGGGGGAGTAACCAACATCTTCTTCAGCTGCAGAAAGGCCTCATCCGCCTTATGTTTCCACTCGAAAAAATTGGTCTTCTTCATGAGCTGGTACAAGGGGAGAGCTTTCTCGCCCAGCCGACTGATGAAACGACTGATGGATGCCAGACAGCCAGTGAACTTCTGCACATCCAACAGTCGGCTAGGTACCTCCATCCTCTCGATGGCCTTGATCTTCACAGGGTTGCACTCTATGCCGCGTTCAGAGACCAGGAAGCCGAGAAGCTGGCCGGCTGGTACTCCGAAAACGCACTTCTCGGGGTTGAGCTTGATCTGGAATCGGCGCAGGTTCTCAATGGTCTCCTTGAGGTCTTCCAGCAGAGTTCTGCGCCTTTCCGTATTCACCACCACATCATCCACATAGACGTGGGCATTTCTGCCGAGTTGCTTGAGGAGGCACTTCTGCATGCAACGCTGAAAGGTGGCGCTGGTGTTCCTCAAGCCGAACGTCATGGTCAGGTAGCAGAAGTCTCCAAACGGCGTGATGAAGGCGGACTTCAGTCTGTCTGCCGGGTTCAGCTTGATCTGGTGATATCCTGAATAGGCATCTAAGAAGCTCAACAGCTCGCATTTGGCTGTGGAGTCTATCACCTGATAGATTCTCGGCAAAGCAAACGTGTCCTTGGGGCAGGCTTTGTTGAGGCTTGTGTAGTCAATACACATTCGCCACTGCTTTTTCTTCTTGAGTACTAAAACTGGGTTCGCTAGCCACTCTGGGAAAAATACTTCCATGATAAAGCTGGCTGCAAGGAGCCGGGCTATCTCTTCTCCAACAACTCTTCTTTTCTCTTCTGACAGGCGGCGCAAGGGCTGCCTGACGGGCTTCACATCAGACCGGACATGTAACTTGTGCTCGGCGAATTCCGTCGGTACACCTGGCATGTCTTCGGGGGACCATGCAAAGATGTCCCGATTCTCACGGAGGAAATCGACGAGCTCGCCTTCCTATTTGCTGTCAAGGTTTGCACCTATGACAGCGTACCTCTCCGGGTGCTCTGGGTCCAAGGGTTCTTCTTTGTTTCCTTTGCTGGCTTGAACGAGCCCTCAGCTTCCGACTCCTTGGGGTCGGGCGACATCTCAGGCTGCTTGCCGGCCATCGCCACAACCCGATCAAGAAGCCGCTTCTCTGCTGCAATAACCAGGGACTCGGCCAGCCGACTGCTCTCGGCCGCGCAAGCGGACGACTTCCTGGAGTCGCCGGCTACAGTCAGAATTCCCTTGGAACTCAGCATCTTCATCTTGAGGTAGGCGTAGTGGGGGACCGCCATGAACTTGGCCAAAGCAGGTCGGCCAAGCAGCGCATGGTACGGGCTCTCGAGGTCCACCACTTCAAACCAGACTGGCTCTCGGCAAAAATGATCCTTATCTCCAAAAAGGACGTTTATCAGAATCTTGCCGATTGGGGAGCAGGAAAGGCCAGGGACAATCCCATGGAATATAGTCCGGCTGCTCTGGAGCTGTCTTTGCTTGATTCCTAGCTTCTCAATGGTATCCTTATACAGGATGTTGATACTGCTACCTCCATCTATCAGAACTCGCGAGAAGCAAGCTGTCCGCCTATCAGTGGGAAAGGTGGCTTCCAGAACCAAGGTGTAGGAACCTGGATTCGGCATCACCTCTGGGTGATCAGCTCTGCTCCAACTGATAGGCTTCTCGGACCAGTGCATGAACTCTGGAGTATCTGACGCCACTACGTTTACTTCTTGCCGTTGCAGCCGCTTGCTGCGCTTGTCATCTGCCACACTGGCGAACACCACGTAGGCTCCATGCTCTTCCGGGTACTCGTCTTGTACTACGCCGACTGGCCTGATAGCCGGCTGCTGGGGTGGAGGCGGAGGCGGCTGCCCAGCAGACGGAGGAGGCATCAGGCTGTCTCCCTAGGCGATTCTGGTGAGCCAGCGGCACTTCCTGGTGGTGTGGTTCGACGGCTTCGCGCCGCTGTGGAACTTGCAGGGACCATCTAGAGTCTGCTCGTAGGAGAAAGCCGGCAACCAGTTGGACTTGCCGCCCTTCTGCCGCTTGGGTGGAGGCTGCCCCTCCGGCTGCTGATCTTCGACTGTTGCGACCTGCCGGCTACTGGAAGCCAGCTGCGGGGCCTTGCGCTTGTGATCGTTCTGCTGTTGCCGCCGACTGGCGTCTCCAGCCGGAGTTCTGGGAGCCTGAGGAGCTAATTTGCCGGCTGTGCCAATTTGGATCTCTGTCTTCATAGAAGAGTCAGCTGTGGCGTACTTGTCTGCTATGATCAGCAGCTCGTCCAAGGTCTCTAGCTCGTCGCAGAGGAGCTTATGCTTGAGGAGGGTGCCTTCTCTGCACCTGGCGGTGAAGTACTCGATAGCCTGCACCTCGTGCATGCCCTCGCAGGAGTTTCGGAGCTCGGCCCAACGCGTGAGGTAGTCGCGAGTCGATTCGTTGGGGCCTTGCACGCACAAGGAGAGCTGGCGAGGCTTGGGAGGTTGCTTGTACGTGCTCGTGAAGTTGCGGACGAAAGCCTCAGTGAGGTCGGCCCAGCCGTTGATGCTGCGGGGTTTCAGGCTGTTCAACCATGTCCGGGCTGTGCCCTGGAGCATGAGTGGAACGTACTTCACGGCAACACGCTTGTTGCCCGTTCGCTATGCTGACGGCCGTGGAGTAGTCAACCAGCCAGTCTTCCGGCTTCATGGAGCCGGTGTACTTGGGAGTGTCTCTAGGGAGAGTGAACCCTTTGGGAAAGGGCTCATCTCGGATGCGGGGGCCGAAACACGGCGGTCCCAGCTCATCTTCTTCTTCTAGCGCCAGAGATAGGTGGAGTCGGTCGATCCGGTGGCGGGCATCATTCTCTCCGACTCCCTCTCGGCGGCCGAGGCGGCCTCCGAGAGTCGGATGCTCAACGGGCGGCGGGGAGACTCGCCTTTCTCTGCGGGGTGGAGGAGGCACATAGTCGTCCCGCCGCTCCACTGCTCTTGGGCGGCCGTCTTGATCGCGCTCGATGGTGATGTGGGTCCGACTGCGGCTAGCAGCCGGCTCCTTGTCTTTCCTTCCGCGGACGCCGCCTGTCGGCGTCCGAGACGTCACGCCTTGATCTCGGCGGGGTGGCAGGTCATCGTTCTGTTGCTGCGACCCCTCGGTTCGGCAGCCGGCCGCGTTCTGCGTGCCAGCCGCGTCGAGGAGTTGGTGGACTCGCTCCGTCATCAGTCGGCATTCTTCGCCCTCGAGGTTGTCCAACTCGTCTTCCGCCGCCTGGGCGGCTCGAATGTTCTCTGCGGGCGTGGCGTATACGGGGCGATCGGCCCCGAACATGCTGGCGATGTCCGCGCTGCGTTGCCGGACCGCGCCTAGGAGGCTTGGCCCCGTTGGGGCCGGCGAGCCGCCCACAGCGCGATCCATCTCACGCTGGTAGGCCTCCGACAAGCGTTTCATGCTTGCTAGCTTCTTTGCACCTTCGACGAGCTGGAGGCGGCGTGCCTCCAGCGTCTCGGCGTCAGCGTCCTCTGGAATGGGCGCATCCAGGTCTTGCAGCGCCGCATCAAGCGGGTCGCGAGCTCTTCCGTCGGAGTGCTCGCCATGGCCGATGACGAGCACTTCTGTGACGGTGCTCCCGCCGCTCTCCGCGCGAGGGAGCGGCTCGTCGTAGACCACCACGTTGGTGGGAAAGGCGTTGAGCGACGCGGTGTCGGAGTCGACCAGCATCGGGTCGGTGGAGCCTATGGACTCCAGGTCAGCGGCAGGCTCGCCGGCAACGTGGAGTTCGTCGAGGAGGCCCGCGAGAAGGCTCTCGGGGCCGCCGGTGCCTGCGTCAGGTGCAGGCTCGTCGGAGAGGCAAACCTCGCATACAAGATCAGCGAGGCAGCTGACCGCGCAGGCGGTCTCAGCACCATGCAGCGCATCGGCGCAGACTCCCTCTGGCGTGCCGGGCTGGCTGCGCTCGCCAGGGAGGAAAAGGGTTCCCGTCCAGAACAGATCTCCGGACGACGGTGCACCTCGCCCCATGGTGGGCGCCAAATGTCGGGGGTTGGATGCGACATATGCCATAGGATGGCTTATCATGGTGGGAGCGAGTAGAACGTCGCCAGTGCCTGGAAGCGGGATGAGGCGTAGACATGCACGCCGGCGAACCTTACCTAGCTTCAGGGCTCTCCGAGGAGATAATACCCCTACTGCTGCTCTGCCGGGTCTCCGCATGATCACTATGGTAATATGTGTACAACGTTGCTCCTCGAGCTGTGTTCTGGAGGTAGGAGAGGGCAAGGCTAGCTCTCTCCCTCTTATGCTTCTGGTCTAGTGCTAAAAGGATCGAACCCTTTGCATGGGTGCTCCGGGGGGTTTATATAGGCCTACCCCACGGGGGTACAAGGGTAATCTGGCTGGGCGCGGGTCCCAGCCGTCTGTCTCTTAGGTCGCCGTCTTCTCCGCCGACTCCTGGGGCCCGCCGCTGGTGGGCCCCGCCGACTGACCTGGTCACTGTAGCCGCGCCTCTGATGATGTCGGCTTGGTCGTGGGGTTGTGGCAACAGTGCCGCCGCCTGGCGGGCGATCACTGTCTCCACTCCCCGTCTTATCTGGTTAATGGCGTGCAGGGCCCTTGGGAGGAACGGGCCAACTCTCGGAGGCCGACTCCCATGAGGTCCGTCTTCGGGTGCTCTCGCCGTCTTTCGTCCCCCCCACTGACTACCGGGACCCGCCGTCTCCAGGCCGTACGTGCGGGCCAACGTGGGAACAGGGTTTCGCCGCTGGGGCGGACGTCAGGGCCAGTGTGGCAACAGTACCGCGCCGGATGGAGATCTCCTCCAGTACGACGTACTGTAGCCATACCTACCCTTGGTAATTAGGGTAGTAGAGGGCCGTACTCCGGCCATCCCCGGTCTCGTCCTTCTTCTCGAAGGCAGAGGGCGGTGAAGTCGCGGGCCGACTCCACATAGTCGGCTTCCCTGGAGCCGCCAATTGGGAGTCGGCATGTGACGTAGCCGTCTCTGGGATTCGGCCGTGAGTGGGTAGTCGGTGATGCTGCGGCTGACTCCCAGAGTCTGCTCTTCGTCTTGGGATCCTTGAGGGGCGAAGCCCGCCCCGATGTCTTGAAAGGTTCTTGGTCTCGGGTTAGCCTACCCGTGGCCCATTACTCCGACAAAACCCAGGAGGTCCACATGCGGATATAGGCTGCCATTGATACCTGGGCCAATGCTGCTGCTTACCATGGGCTGTGTGGCCTAAGAAACCACACGAGCCACAACTTTTGAGGCCATGGCATTTGTTCACTTGGTGGTTGTTTCGACGACAACGCATACGAAATTAGGGTGGCCCAATATGCACGGTTCGTCCAACGAACATGACACATGGCATGTGCATAGGTGTAACAACTTAACACATCGTTGGCAAAATTTACTGGGGCAGTCACCAATCAAATGACCATGACGAGAGCAATTCAAGCATTTCAAAAGCCTAGCATCGATATATTCTTGTGTTGGCACATCCTTGATCTGAACCATAGTTTTGACCTCATGATACGAATACCCAGCTTGCCAGCCATCCATAATGTGAAACAACTTTTCATCCGAGATAGACTGCCAATAAGATTCCCTAAACCGCGGGCCTTGAAAAAGGTTCCAACACTAGGCAAGATAACCTTTTGATTGATAACAAAATCACCCAACCGAATATGCAAATCAGGATCCGAAATAATAGGGAATTTGAAATTTCCAAACGGAATGCTCTCGATGACGGACAAGGTATGCAAGCTCGTCGTCAGCAGCTTTGAGGAATGAGAATTTATCATGAGCTGCTGATCCCATAGCCATTTAGACCTGATAGGAAATGGTTGTAGCCCCACCTCAGGAAGATGCTCATCCACATGCCAGCTCTTATCCGAGTGATCAAGATATGAGAGATCACAACGGAAGAGGTGAAAATGACAAATGAAATCTGGCCAAATGTGATCCTTAAGCCCATATATGAAATGTCCAACTCTGTTGGAAGCCACAGAAAACCGAAAGCGACGATCACTTAGCCTCAAAACCCTAAAACCCGAACTGATCCCTCCAATACAAGATTGTAAGGCTAGAGCCATAGATTCTTCTGTCAACGGGAATGAAGCCGAGGATAATGAAACCATGAGGAAGAATTCCTTAACGGATCTGGGGTTGGCTGGTGAAAAGTGCACTGTAGATTGGAACTTGTCACGTACCTGATATTTGATCGCCAAACCTGGGGAGAAATCCCAATGGAGAAGTGGTGGTTGTCACCGCCGGAGTGGCCAGTGGCAGGAGAAGTGGCCGTCGGGGCCGGAGTGGCCACCGGCGGAGAGGGAGTCACCTAGGAGAGGGAGTCTGCGTGTTTTAGAGTCTGCATACTTTTGAAATTGTTGCCATACACCTCCGTTACCTACCCCGCGCGATGCATGCAACATACGTGGCCAAGGATAAGGGCATGGTGGGAAGAGTGAATTGGCAGCTTCTACCCCGTGCGTTAAAGTCATTCATGGGCCATTACTGGAGCAGCCCCACCACTATTGGCTTTACGCTACGCGCGGGAAAACCAGAAACTGGCCCGAAATCAAGGCTAATGAAGAAGCAAAGAAGGCTTCAAGAAGACCAGCCTCTTCAGCAACCCTGCGTGTGCACCTATTTGGCTCTACCCCGATGACACTCGGCAGCGCGTTCGGGGTAGGCCCGTGGGCTTCTGTCGGTGCAACAAAACCTGGGTCTATTGCCCAGACTGTGCACAGGCACGAGAACAAAATAGAAGCACCAACCCAAGTCAGAATTCAAGGAGCTAAGAGATTCGAAGGACCATCATGCAGATTAGAGAGACCAAGATTGAACCAGAGAAGCAGGATATCACCAAGAGAAAGGTCGCCCTTGCTAGGCAGGCGAGCCCAGCAAGGGGTAAGGCCACCCCCAGAAGCAGACGACCGAAGCACCCCCGCAGGGCCTGCCAGAGCTCATGAAAGCAAAACAACCTCACCAACCACTCCATGGTGACCCATGTTGTCGATCAGTGCGGTGTCAAGCCGCAAAGTCACTGAGTGGCAGCCATTCGCCACATGGCTGCCCCTCCTTACAGGAGAAACCCACAGATGACACCCGTCATGTAATGTGTCAAGCAAGCAGGCGCGGAGCTGGCCTTGCCGGGCAACCAGTGATGTGACACTAAGCAGTGCATTTAATGCGCCCCATCATCCCGTAGAGTTAGGTACGATAGCATCCTAGGTATGTTTGATATCATATCAGTGCATAATGACTACTTTGCCATTGTGGTGACCCCTTGATCTATAAAAGGACGCCCATGGCAACCGTAGAACGGGTTAGAAAGTTGGATAACTCACACCCCTAAATGCACGTATTTGCTACTGCCTAAAGGCAAACCCTGCCGGGCAGGTGTACTACGCTCCACCACCACCTTTTGCACCATCAACCCACCAAAGCAGGAGTAGGGTTTTACACCACACGGCAGCCTGAACCTGGGTAAATTTCTTGTGTGATCCCTGCCGCGTTGCCGCACGCTCGTCTGCTCTTTGTGCAACGCGTCGCCCCCATGCCGAACTAGCAAGGGGCCTCTTGGTTTCATAGGTGGTCGTGGTTTCCCGTGGCAGCCTCCTTCCTTGGGTGGGGGGGGCGCCACCCCTTGTGGGCTGGTGTTCTCCCCTCCTACGACCCATAAGGCCCATTATTCCCCCGGGGGGTTCTGGTAACCCCCCCGGTACTCCGATATGTACCCAGTACAACCTAAAACACTTCTAGTGTCCGAATATCATCGTCCTATATATAAATCATTACCTGTCAACCATTTCGAGACTCCTCATCATGTCCGTGATCTCATCCGGGACTCCAAACAACATTCGGTCACCAAATCACATAACTCATATAATACGAAATCGTCATCGAACGTTAAGCGTGCGGACCCTACGGGTTCGAGAACTATGTAGACATGACCGAGACACATCCGTGGCCAATAACCAACAGCGGAACCTGGATGCTCATAGTGGTTCCTACATATTCTACGAAGATCTTTATCGGTCGTACCGTAATGACAACATACGTTATTCCCTTTGTCATCGGTATGTTACTTGCCCGAGATTCATCGTTGGTACGTTCATACCTAGTTCAATCTCGTTATCGTCAAGTCTCTTTACTCGTTCCGTAATACATCATCCCGTAACTAACTCATTAGTCACATTGCTTGCAAGGCTTCTTATGATGTGTATTACCGAGAGGGCCCAGAGATACCTCTTTGATACTCGGAGTGACAAATCCTAATCTCAATCTATGCCAACACAACAAAAACCTTCGGAGATACCCATAGTGCATATTTATGATCACCCAGTTACGTTCTGACGTTTTATAGCACACAAGGTATTCCTATGGTATCCGGGAGTTGCATAATCTCATAGTCAAAGGAATATGTATATGACATGAAGAAAGCTATAGCAATAAAACTTAATGATCAATATGCTAAGCTAATGGATGGGTCATGTCCATCACGTCATTCTCCTAATGATGTGATCCCATTCATCAAGTGACAACACATGTCTATGGTTAGGAAACTTAACCATCTTTGATCAACGAGCTAGTCTAGTATAGGGTTACTAGGGACACTGTGTTTTGTCTATGTATCCACACATGTATCAAGTTTCCGGTTAATTCAATTCTAGCATGAATAATAAACGTTTATCATGATATAAGAAAATATAAAATAACAACTTTATTGTTGCCTCTAGGGCATATTTCCTTCATTCCGTGCCCGGAGAAGCTATATATTGAGGTGGTGTTCCTTTCCTGTAAAACGTTAACCATAAGGGAGTTCAAGTGACACCTTTTTCCAAGTTTACAATGACAATGTACTATGATTTCTGAAGGAATCTTTTGGAGGATTGTAGAACATAAATGTTCCCCCCTATATTGGTTGCTTGATCCATATGGTTACAATCCTTAAAAAATTCTCCTTTGGATTTATCTGTACTAGTTTTCTTAGGGAACTTTTCATCCACTCCAACCTCTTGTGAAGAAGGCTACATTTTTATAGATTGTAATCAAATGCCCATGGTAATCATGTCGGATCAAAGATGGCATGTTAGTGCATTTCACAAATCCTGCAAACCAAATAGTCCTGTAGTAGTGTTCAAAACTGCATGGAGGCAGTAACACATTTTCTTCTTTTGCAGATAAGGTTAGGCCCAGTGGTGGATAATGCGATACAGTATAACAATCACGTCGAATGCTTAGATCTACATATCTTAGAAATTACTTTGAACTCCTATCGAGGGACCTTACCGGAGATTACATTCGCCAGGTTCTTTGTTATCAGAGCAAGGGTGCTGAAGGTAATGAGGTTTGCCCTACATTTATTTCACAAAAATGAATGGTTTGTTGACCAGCGCCGGCATCTGCGACAGAATGGAATAGGCTCCAAAAATGCTGAATTTCGTTTCAGAACTTCAGATGACAGAGTAATCGGAAGTCATCATGTCAACACACTACAAAAAAATACACTTCCGTGATGATACGTGTTTGTCACAGTAGGTCATGTTTTCTGTCATGCATGTACATCCATGACGATTTTATGACAGAATCTAGATAGTCATACCTGTGCTGTAGTAGAAGTGTTTCATGACATTACCAAAATCATCATCACGAAAGTGTCCACTTCCATGACAATAAATGGCGCGTCATGGAAGTGTTTTTTTCAAGGGTAATCGACATGTGGCACCCACCGTAATGGGTCGCCGTTAAGCTATCGGATCCGGTTTTGGATCCGATAACCTGTTAACTACTAGGACTAATGAGGATTTCCACATGTAAAATTCTCATTGGCCGGAGGAAACATGTGGTTGCTCATGGTTGGGATAGATGTCATCCATTCATTGGACAGGAGGCGCCTATGATACGTGGACACATGGCTCGGCCCAACAGAGGCCCATTCCGGTGAAAAGGCCGGCCCATTTGACTTGGTCAAAAGGTAACGGGCCGGCCCATGGAAAGCCTCTCAACGGCCTGTTCGTATATATCCCATTTACGGTCCGCTAACTCACGCCTGTTACGGCCTGTCGGAATTAAGCCCAGTAGCTTCATCTGGGCCGTCCAATATGATTCCAGCCCATTGTAACTTCCGGCCCATGTATGGCCCATGATGTCTTTCGGCCCATACGAGGCCATTTGTAACTTTTGGCCCATTCACGACCCGCGATGAATCTAGCCCTCAATGAACAGTGTACCGCTTTATACCCATTAACGACCCATTATTCCATTGGGCCATTTCCAACCCGTGTTATCTTTGGGCCTTCTCAGGGCCCATTTATTATTGGGCTCATTTCCAGCATTCGGTTACTTACGGTCCGTTACTGTCCTTTTCTGCTTGTGGGCCAAATTCAGCCCGTGGTTACAATCGGCCCGTTTGCGGCCTGTTAATCCATTGGGCCGTTTTCATACCGTCATCAAATATGGCCGATTAACGATGGCCCGTTATGGTCGGCCCATGAACGGATGATTCCAAATCTAGCCCATTTACGACCCATAATGCGGTCTGTTATTGGCCCATGTTTGGCCGATAGACCATGCGGCCCGTAGAAGGCCCAATGATGCTACGACCCGTAGAAGGCCCATTGTTTCTATGGCCCTTAGAAGGCCCATTGTTTCTACGGACCATAGGAGGCCCATGGTAACTACAGTAAATATGTAGCCCATGGTTATTGTGGCCTAGTTTTAAAAAATAGGTTATTGCGGCCACTAGCAAACCACAGAAAAATAACTACACTGACTACAATCAAACAAATAAACAAGACAACAAGGAAATAAATAGGAAAGCAACTTATGCTAGGCTATCAATGCTATTCACATATTATATCCACTGGGCATCAAAGTTCGCCACCAGTGCAAATATAGGGAACAAAGCAGCATATCATATACACTGGTTGTCAAAGTTTGCGACCAGTGTAAATAAACGCCGCAGCAAAACAAGTCCAGAACTGAAACCACTTCAGAAGAGCTGAAGAAACAATATCCTGGGTACCCATAATGCTGGCATGATGCTTAGCAAGCTTTTCAACTTTCTCTTGTTTGGCGCTTAATCCTCCAGTGCTTGCTGTTGCACCAGAAAGTATGCATCTGAATTCTGCAGGGACTTCCCCAGTCCTCCAGCTTCCTGTCGCAGCACGTATGATCGATGTATTTCAACTTGAAGTTGAGATTCAAGAAGATGAACTGATTCAAGCAGCGACTTTGAAGAGCTTGTGCCAGCAGTAGTGGCTAGTAACTCGAACACTATATCAAGACATGACTTTTGGGTTCTCTCAGTGTCGTCAAGATAGTTTTTATCAGCTTTCTTGGAGACCAATAGGGATGTCTCACTATCTTGAACCTTATCTGCATTACTTCCTTTTTACCATTGCATAACGAGGTATTGTTCTCTAATATTTTGTCCGCATTCTAAAAGAGAAGCAAGCAGACACATCACAAGTTTACCATATTGTATGTGAAACTCATTTTGGTAATTCAGTTCAGTAGTAAAGTGGACAGGATAACAGCATGAAACAAACATATATCTATGTACCATGGTCACCCTATGGTGTGTATCATTCTATTTTTTGTTGCCAAATCAAGATAGAGACACAATTCAAATAATATTTGTTGAAGACAAAGCATAATAGATAGAATATAAGTGTGGGAAACTACAGAGCAATAACAAGTCTTGTAATGTGCATGACATCAGAACATAACTGTTTATTTAATTGAAACTGAAATCAACATAGAGCAAGTTACAACAGCATACTAGTTAAAGAAACATGTTTAAAACATACGTGTTGCTCCATTGGAGTTTCAATTCCATCCTTCAAATTTCAAAATAGTTGGTATGAATAAATACAGTGATGCAAGAGCAAAGGAGTATGAACCATAGCTACAGAACCTGACCTGAGAACAATTCCTCTTCTTCTTTAAGCGTTGAGTTGGCATTCGGAGTGGTGGTCCTCGTGCTTTGGGCACTGCAGTTCCCTTACTAACTGCTTGTGTTTGGGTGCTCTGTGGTGGAGATGGTGTTGTGTCAACTAGAACTGGGTTACTATCTGGTGGGGTTGGGGTTAGAAGGGGTGTAGCTGGGTCTCTGTCCAACTGGGTAGGGGTACAATCCGCGAGAGTCTGGTTTATGTGTGGTGGGGCTGGTTCTTGGGCAAGTACAACCGTGGTTCTATCTGCATCAACTGGTAGCACTATCTTTTCTGAAGACCGTGTTGTTACTCCCTTAGATACTGCCATCACCCTCTCCAATTCAAATGGCTTATAAACTAGAAAAGTAATTTATTGTACAGACATTGTATGATAGACAGGTGCAATGGATAGTGGGGAATCAAAGAGGGCATGAAATAACTCACATTTATGTTGTCTAACCAAACAGGATAACATGACACAATTTCACATATACGATGGCTATCTAAACAAGATAGCATGACACAATTTCACATATATGATGGCTAACTAAAAAAGATGGAAATACATAGTTCAAAACCTATACCTACTAATAAAAGAAATAGGTATTCTTAGTCCGTCATGCTATTTTATAGAAAACCCCTTGATATTTCTAACATTAAACCAGCAGTACATATCTAATATCTTTTAAAGTACTCATATCTCTAAACCATAACTCCAAATTTAACATGTTATATATGGAATTTGATTAGAAAAATATATAGAATCCGAATATGATGTTATTTTACCTGTTCACCATTTAAAAAAAGTACTATCTATGGTGCAATCTTAATCAACAGTGCATTATCCGTCTTTCTTACATATATCTACACCTACTAATAAAAGAAATAGGTATTCTTAGTCCGTCATGCTATTTTATAGAAAACCCCTTGATATTTCTGACATTAAACCCGTAGTACATATCTAATATCTTTCAAAGTACTCATATCTCTAAACCGTAACTCCAAATTTAACATGTTATATATGGAGTTTGATTAGAAAAATATATAGAATCCGAATATGATGTTATTTTACCTGTTCACCATTTAAAAAAAGTACTATCTATGGTGCAATCTTAATCAACAGTGCATTATCCGTCTTTCTTACATATAGGTACTGATTTGGATTGTGGATGAACATGTCAACAAAATCAGGATTGGAGATGAAATTAAAGATCACTTGCCCGTTTCTTCGTATTAAATCTACATGCAAGTCGTGTTTGATTAGAAGACATGTGGAATCTTGAACTTGCACTTTTGTAGACAAGGACCATCTTTGTTTAGGTTGTAGCTACAAATACTCAGATTATAGATCATTTTTTGTAAGTTAAGAGCGTGTGATACTCTTTTCTTCCGTTGCAACGCACGGGCCCATTTGCTAGTATGATGACTATGTAAACAGGATGACATGATATAACTATATAATGTGTTTATTAAATAGGTTGGCACGCCATAATTCACATACATGCCGCCTATGGAAACATGATAGCATGATATAATTCACTGATAGAATGACATAATTCAAAATATGATGACTGTAAACACTAAATAGGATGAGATGATATAACTATATGATGTCTTTATTAAATGGGTTTCCATGCCATAATTCAGATAGATGTTGTGTATGTAAACATGATGGTATGATATAATTCAAATATATGATTTATATAGTAAGCAAGTAAGCACATGGCAATCCATATATGATGTAAAAACTAAGCAATGCAAGACAACATGCATGACATGAGTAATATAACCCTGCCAAGTTTGAGAATAGACCTCAAGGGGGGAAATAGGACTGGTCATCAGTCTCTGAATCCTCGTCTGAGGAGCTCTCTGTAACCAGCAAGATGTCTGCTTCAGCAGGTAGCATTGTCTGCTCTGAATACCTTGTTTTCACTCCAGATACTTCCATCACCGCTTCAAATGGCCGATGCATAGGAATAGTAGTTGAATATACAAATGTTGTCGACAAATGGAACATGTAATACAAAAAAATGATAGCATGATATAATTCACATACAGGATGATTGGCTAAACAACATGGCATTGCATAATTCACATATATAATACCTTGCAACAAGATAGCATTGCATAATTCACATATATAATGTCTTGCAACAAGATGGCAATGCATAATGACTACTTTGCCAGTGTGGTGACCCCTTGATCTATAAAAGGAGGCCCATGGCAATTATAGAACGGGTTAGAAGGTTGGATAACTCACACCCCCATGCGCGCGTAGTCGCTCCTGCCTAAAGGCAACCCTTGCCGGGCGGGTGTACTACGCTCCACCACCACCTTTTCCACCATCAATCCACCAAAGCAAGAGTAGGGTTTTACACCTCACAGCAGCCTGAACCTGGGTAAAGTGCTTGTGTGATCCCTCCCGTGCTGCCACATGCTCGCCTGCTCTTTGTGCAACGCGTCGCCCCCCTACCGAACTAGCAAGGGGCCTCTTGGTTCCATAGGTGGCCATGGTTTCTCGCGACAGCCTCCTACCTTGGGGGGCACCACCCCTTGTGGGCTGGTGTTCTCCCCTCCTACGACCCATAAGGCCCATTATTCCCCCGGGGGGTTCCGGTAACCACCCCGGTACTCCGATACATACTCGGTACACCCTAAAACACTTCAAGTGTCCGAATATTGTCGTCCTATATATTACCTCTCAACCATTTCGGGACACCTCATCATGTCCGTGATCTCATCCGGGACTCCGAACAACATTCGGTCACCAAATCACATAACTCATATAATACAAAATCGTCATCGAACGTTAAGCGTGCGGACCCTACAGGTTCGAGAACTATGTAGACATGACCGAGACACCTCTCTGGCCAATAACCAACAGCGGAACCTGGATGCTCATATTGGTACCTACATATTCTACGAAGATCTTTATCAGTCGTACCGTAATGACAACATACGTTATTCCCTTTGTCATTGGTATGTTACTTGCCCGAGGTTCGATCGTCGGTACATGCATACCTAGTTCAATCTCGTTATCGGCAAGTCTCTTTACTTGTTCCTTAATACATCAACCCGTAACTAACTCATTAGTCACATTGCTTGCAAGGTTTCTTATGATGTATATTACTGAGAGGACCCAGAGATACATCTCCGATACTTGGAGTGACAAATCCTAATCTTGATCTATGCCAACCCAACAAACACCTTCGGAGATACCTATAGAGCATATTTATGATCACCCAGTTATGTTGTGACGTTTGATAGAACACAAGGTATTCCTCTGGTATCCGGGAGTTACATAATCTCATAGTCAAAGGAATATGTATATGACATGAAGAAAGGTATAGCAATAAAACTGAATGATCAATATGCTAAGCTAACGGATGGGTCATGTCCATCACATCATTCTCCTAATGATATAATCCCATTCATCAAATGACAACACATGTCTATGGTTAGGAAATTTAACCATCTTTGATCAACGAGCTAGTCTAGTAGAGGCTTACTAGGGACACGGTGTTTTGTCTATGTATCCACACATGTATTAGGTTTCCGGTTAATACAATTCTAGCATGAATAATAAACATTTATCATGATATAAGAAAATATAAAATAACAACTTTATTATTGCATCCAGGGCATATTTCCTTCATTCCGTGCTTGGAGAAGCTATATATCGAGGTGATGTTCCTTTCCTGTAAAATCTTAACCATAAGGGAGTTCAAGTGACACCTTTTTCCAAGTTTACAATGACAATGTACTATGATTTCTGAAGGATTCTTTTGGATGATTTTAGTACATACATGTCCCCCCCCATATTGGTTGCTTGATCCATATGGTTACGATCCATAAGAATTTCTCCTTTGGATTCATCTGTACTAGTTTTCTTAGGGAACTTTTCATCCACTCCAATCTCTTGTGAAGAAGGCTACATTTTTATAGATTGTAATCAAATGCCCATGTTAATCATGTCGGATCAAAGATGGCATGTTAGTGCATTTTACAAATCCTGCAAACCAAATAGGCATGTAGTAGTGTTCAAAACTGCAAGTAGGCAGTAACACATTTTCTTCTTTTGCAGATAAGGTTAGGCCCAGTGGTGGATAATGTGATATAGTATAACAATCACGTCGAATGCTTAGATCTGCAGCTCTTAGAAATTACTTTGAACTCCTATCGAGGGACCTTACCGGAGATTATATTCGCTAGGTTCTTTGTTGTCAGAGCAAGGGTGCTGAAGGTAATGAGGTTTGCCCTACATTTATTTCGCAAAAATGACTGGTTTGTTGATCAGCGCCGGCGGCTGCGACAGAATGGAATAGGCTCCAAAAATGCTGAATTTCATTTTGGAACTTCAGATTATAGAGTAATCAGAAGTCATCGTGTCAACACACTACAAAAAAATACACTTCCGTGATGATACGTGTCTGTCACAGTAGGTCACATTTTCTGTCATGCATGTACATCCATGACGATTTTATGACAGAATCAAGATAGTCATACCTGTGCTGTCGTAGAAGTGTTCCATGACATTACCAAAATTATCATCACGGAAGTGTCCACTTCCATGACGATAAATGGCGCGTCATGGAAGTGTTTTCGTCAAGGGTAACCGACATGTGTCACCCACCGTAACGGGTCGCCGTTAAGCTATCGGGTCCGGTTTTGGAACCAATAACCTGTTAACAGCCCGGACTAATGAGGATTTCCACACGTAAAATTCTCATTGGCCGAAGGAAGCACGTGTTGGGTCACGGTTGGGATAGATGTCATCCATTCATTGGACAGGAGGCACCTGCGATACGTCGACACATGGCTCGGACCAACAGAGGCCCATTCCGGTGAAAAGGCCGGCCCGTTTGACTTGGTCAAACGGTAACGGGCCGGCCTATGGAAAGCCTGTTAACGGCCTGTTCGTATATATCCCATTTACGGTCCGCTAAGTCATGCCCGTTACGGCCTATCGGAATTAAGCCCAGTAGCTTCATCTAGGCCGTCCATTATTATTCTAGCCCATTGTAACTTCTGGCCCATGTATGGTCCATGATGTCTTTCGGCCCATACGAGGCCATTTGTAACTTTTGGCCCAGTAACGACCCGCGATGAATCTGGCCCACAATGAACAATGTACCGCTTTATACCCATTAACGACCCATTATTCTATTGGGCCATTTCCAACCCGTGTTATCTTTCGGCCTTCTCAGGGCCCATTTATTCTTGGGCTCATTTCCAGCATTCAGTTACTTACAGCCCGTTACTGGCCTTTTCTGCTTGTGGGCCAAATTCAGCCCGTGGTTACAATTGGCCCGTTTGCGGCCCGTTAATCCATTGGTCCGTTTTCATAGCGTCATCAAATATGGCCGATTAACGATGGCCCATTATGGTCGGCCCATGAACGCATGATTCCAAATCTAGCCCATTTACGACCCATAATGCGGTCTGTTGTTGGCCCATGTTTGGTCAATCGATCATACGGCCCATAGAAGGCCCATTGATGCTATGACCCATAGAAGTCCCATTGTTTCTATGGCCCTTAGAAGGCCCATTTGTCAGCGTTATGGGAACGGGGGTCCCCAGACTTGCCTGCCTGCGGCCTGCGGCGTGGCTCAAAGGGGGCCCAACATGGCTCATCTTCATCAACACAAACCCAAGACCCTCGCGAGGGGCCAAGCCTCACGGGGCAGACGACACAGAGCTTCCTCAGGCGCGGCCTCATCAGGTTGGCTCACGAGGAGGCAGAGAGATCAAGGCGGGATACCTCGCGAGGTGCCCATGACGCAAGCCATGACGACCAAAGGCGCCAGGCGGGCGCCAGCCCGCGCAGTGTCCTCCCTTTCCTCTTTGGTGCAAAGGGAGCAAGCGCAGGTGGGAGGATCAAGCAAAGGCACCCATTTCGGTGCAACGAGACCAAGGTCAGCTCCGCGACAAGGAGGAAGTCACCATGGAGCCCAAGCCAGCGTCATCACCAGAGCCTTTGGCAGGCGAGGACCAACTTTATTCAGGATAAGTGTACCAGATGTTCCCCTTCAAAATGGCCAACTGTTGGCGCCCTTCCCGCTTAGTTTTTGGGAAGAGGCCCAGGGCCTTTGCCTATAAATAGGACTAGCCACCCCCATGGTAGAGGCATCTAGGAAGATTGGAACATCTAGCAACCCGGCAATCAGTTAGATATGCATCACAGAGAGAGAAGGGCGATCGAACTCCTCCTAGCAGTTCGTCCCCCAGGCCAAGAACAGACCCTCGCGAGGTTGTTCTACCTTGTAGTGTTCATCATCACCAGCCCAAGAGGCAATCCACCACACCACACTAGAGTAGGGTATTACACCGCATCGGTGGCCCGAACCAGTATAAACTCTATGTCTCTTGTGTTGTTCTTTTGGTAGTTTAGATCTTTGCGAGGCGGACGAGTACGAGTAGGTAGGAAGCGTAATCTCCGTGCGCACCCCAGAGTTCGAACCTTAAGGGTCTGCCGGAACCCGAAATCTGACACCATTGTTTCTACGGCGCATAGGAGGCCCATGGTAACTACAGTAAATATGTAGCCCATGGTTATTGTGGCCTAGTTTAAAAAATAGGTTATTGCGGCCACTAGCAAACCACAGAAAAGATTTGCACTGACTACAATCAAAATAATAAACAAGACAACAAGGAAATAAATAAGCAAGCAACTTATGCTAGGCTATCACGGCTATTACACATATTACATCCAGTTGGCATCAAAGTTCGCCACTAGTGCAAATATAGGGAACAAATCAGCATATCATATACACTGGTTGTGAAAGTTCGTGACCAATGCAAATAAACGCCGCAGCAAAACAAGTCCAGAACTGAAAGCACTTCAGAAGAGCTGAAGAAACAATATCCTAGGTACCCATAATGCTGGCAAGATGCTTAGCAAGGTTTTTAACTTTCTCTTGTTTGGCGCTTAATCCTCCAGCGCTTGCTGTTGCACCAGAAAGTATGCATCTGAATTCTGCAGGGACTTCCTTAGTCCTTCAGCTTCCTGTCACAACACGTATGATTGATGTCTTTCAACTTGAAGTTGAGACTCAAGAAGATGAACTGATTTAGGCAGCGACTTCGAAGAGCTTGTGCCAGCAGTAGTGGCTAGTAACTCGAACACTACATCAAGACAAGACTTTTGGGTTCTCTCATTGACGTCAAGATAGTTTTTATCAGCTTTCTTGGAGACCAACAGGGACGTCTCACTATCTTGAACCTTATCTGCATTACTTCCTTTACCATTGCATAACGAGGTACTGTTCTCTAATATTTTATCTGCATTCTAAAAGAGAAGCAAGCAGACACATCACGGGTTTACCATATTGTATATGAAACTCATCTTGGTAAATCAGTTCAGTAGTAAAGTGGACAGGATAACAACATGAAACAAACATATATCTATGTACCATGGTCACTTTATGGTCTATATCATTCTAGTTTTTGTTGCCAAATCAAGATAGACACATAATTCAAATAATATTTGTTCAAGACAAAGCATAATAGATAGAATATAAGTGTGGGAAACTACAGAGCAATAACAAGTCTTGTAATGTGCATGACATGAGAACATAACTGTTTATTCAATTGAAACTGAAATCAACATTGAGCAAGTTACAATAGCAAACTGGCTAAAGAAACATGTTTAAAACATACGTCTTCTGCCATTGGAGTTTCAATTCCATCCTTCAAATTTGAAAATAGTTGGTATGAGTAAATACAGTGATGCAAGAGCAAAGGAGTATGAACCATAGCTACAGAACCTGACATGAGAACAATTCTTCTTCTGCTTAAGTGTTGAGTTGGCATTCGGAGTGGTGGTCCTCGTGCTTTGGGCACTGCAGTTCCCTTACTAACTGCTCGTGTTTGGGTGATCTGTGGTGGAGCTGGTGCTGTGTCAACTAGAACTGGGTTACTATCTGCTAGGGTTGGGGTTAGAAGGGGTGTAGCTAGTTCGCTGTCCAACTGGGTAGGGGTACAATCTGCGAGAGTCTGGTTTATGTGTGGTGGGGCTGGTTCTTGGGCAAGTACAACCGTGGTTCTATCTGCATCAACTGGTAGCACTATCTTTTCTAAAGACTGTATTGTTACTCCCTTAGATACTGCCATCACCCTCTCCAATTAAAATGGCTTATAAACAAGAAAAGTAATTGAATGTACAGACATTGTATGATAGACAGGTGCAATTGATAGTGGGGAAAAAAAGAGGGCATGAAACAATTCACATTTATGTTGTCTAACCAAACACGATAGCATGACACAATTTCACATATATGATGGCTAACTAAACAAGATAGCATGACACAATTTCACATATATGATGGCTAACTAAAAAAGATGGAAAGACATAGTTCAAAATATGATGACTATGTAAACAGGATGACATGATATAACTATATAATGTGTTTATTAAATAGGTTGGCATGCCATAATTCACATACATGCCCCCTATGGAAACATGATAGCATGATATAATTCACTGATAGATTGACATAATTCAAAATATGGTGACTGTAAACACTAAACAAGATGAGATGATATAACTATATGATGTATTTATTAAATCGGTTGCCATGCCATAATTCATATAGATGTTGTGTATGTAAACATGATGGCATGATATAATTCAAATATATGATTTATATAGTAAGCAAGTAAGCACATGGCAATCAATATATGATGTAAAAACTAAGCAATGCAAGACAACATGCATGACATGAGCAATATAACCCTGCCATGTTTGAGCATAGACCTCAGGGGGGAAATAGGACTGGTCATCAGTCTCTGAATCCTCCTCTGAGGAGCTCTCTGTAACCAGCAAGATGTCTGCTTCAGCAGGTAGCATTGTCTGCTTTGAATACCTTGTTTACACTCTAGATACTTCCATCACCGCTTCAAATGGCCGATGCATAGGAAGAGTAGTTGAATATACAAATGTTGTCGACAAATGGAACACGTAATACAAAAAAAATGATAGCATGATATAATTCACATACATGATGATTGGCTAAACAGCATGACATTGCATAATTCACATATATAATGCCTTGCAACAAGATATCATTGCATAATTCACATATATAATGTCTTGAAACAAGATGGCAATGCATAATGACTACTTTGCCATTGTGGTGACCCCTTGATCTATAAAGGGAGGCCCATGGCAACCGTAGAACGAGTTAGAAGGTTGGATAACTCACACCCCCATGCGCGCGTAGTCGCTACTGCCTAAAGGCAACCCCTGCCGGGCAGGTGTACTACGCTCCACCACCACCTTTTCCACCATCAATCCACCAAAGCAGGAGTAGGGTTTTACGCCTCACGGCAGCCTGAACCTGGGTAAATTGCTTGTGTGAACCCTGCCGCGCTGCCACACGCTCGTCTGCTCTTTGTGCAACGCGCCGCCCCCCTACCGAACTAGCAAGGGGCCTCTTGGTTCCATAGGTGGCCGTGGTTTCCCGCGATAGCCTCCTTCCTTGGGGGGGGGCGCCACCCCTTGTGGGCTGGTGCTCTCCCCTCCTACGACCCATAAGGCCCATTATTCCCCCGGGGGGTTCCGGTAACCCCCCCCCCCCCCCCGATACTCCGATATGTACCGTACACCCTAAAACACTTCCAGTGCCCGAATATCATCGTCCTATATATGAATCTTTACCTATCAACCATTTCGAGACTCCTCATCATGTCCGTGATCTCATCCGGGACTCCGTACAACATTCGGTCACCAAATCACATAACTCATATAATACAGAATCGTCATCGAACGTTAAGCGTGCGGACCCTACGTGTTCGAGAACTATGTAGACATGACCGAGACACCTCTCCGGCCAATAACCAACAGCGGAACCTGGATGCTCATATTGGTACCTACATATTCTACAAAGATCTTTATCAGTCGTACCGTAATCACAACATACGTTATTCCCTTTGTCATCGGTATGTTACTTGCCTGGGATTCGATCGTCGGTACGTTCATACCTAGTTCAATTTCGTTATCGGCAAGTCTCTTTACTTGTTCCTTAAGATATCATCCCGTAACTAACTCATTACTCACATTGCTTGCAAGGCTTCTTATGATGTGTATTACCGAGAGGACCCAGAGATACCTCTCTGATACTCAGAGTGACAAATCCTAATTTCGATCTATGCCAACCCAACAAACACTTCGGAGATACCTATAGAGCATCTTTATGATCACCCAGTTACGTGGTGACGTTTGATAGCACACAAGGTATTTCTCTGGTATCCGGGAGTTGCATAATCTCATAGTCAAAGGAATATGTATATGACATGAATAAAGGTATAGCAATAAAACTAAATGATCAATATGCTAAGCTAACGGATGGGTCATGTCCATCACATCATTCTCCTAATGATGTGATCCCATTCATCAAATGACAACACATGTCTATGGTTAGGAAACTTATCCATCTTTGATCAACGAGTCTAGTAGAGGCTTACTAGGGACACGGTGTTTTGTCTATGTATCCACACATGTATCAAGTTTCCGACTAATACAATTCTAGCATGAATGATAAACATTTATCATGATATAAGAAAATATAAAATAACCACTTTATTATTGCCTCTAGGGAATCTTTCTTCATTCCATGCCTGGAGAAGCTATATATCGAGGTGATGTTCCTTTCCTGTAAAATGTTAACCATAAGGGAGTTCAAGTGACACCTTTTTCCAAGTTTACAATGACAATGTACTATGATATCTGAAGGATTCTTTTGGAGGATTTTAGAACATACATGTTCCCCCCATATTGGTTTCTTGATCCATATGGTTACAATCCATAAGAATTTCTCCTTTGGATTCATCTGTACTAGTTTTCTTAGGGAACTTTTCATCCACTCCAACCTCTTGTGAAGAAGGCTACATTTTTATAGATTGTAATCAAATGCCAATGTTAATCATGTCAGATCAAAGATGGCATGTTAGTGCATTTTACAAATCCTGCAAACCAAATAGGCCTATAGTAGTGTTCAAAACTGCATGTAGGCAATAACACGTTTTCTTCTTTTGCGGATAAGGTTAGGCCCAGTGGTGGATAATGTGATACAGTATAACAATCACGTCAAATGCTTAGATCTGCATCTCTTGAAATTACTTTGAACTCCTATCGAGGGACCTTACCGGAGATTATATTCGCCAGGTTCTTTGCTGTCAGAGCAAAGGGTGCTGAAGGTAATGAGGTTTGCCCTACATTTATTTCGCAAAAATGAATGGTTTGTTGATCAGCGCCGGCAGGTGCGACATAATGGAATAGGCTCCAAAAATGCTGAATTTCATTTTGGAACTTCAGAGGACAGAGTAATCGGAAGTCATCGTGTCAACACACTGCAAAAAAAATGCACTTCTGTGATGATACGTGTTTGTCACAGTAGGTCACGTTTTCTGTCATGCATGTACATCCATGACAATTTTATGACAGAATCAAGATAGTCATACCTGTGCTGTCGTAGAAGTGTTCCATGACATTACCAAAATTATCATCACGGAAGTGTCCACTTCCATGACGATAAATGGCGCGTCATGGAAGTGTTTTCGTCAAGGGTAACCGACATGTGGCACCCACCGTAATGGGTTGCCGTTAAGCTATCGGGTCCGGTTTTGGATTCGATAACCTGTTAACAGCCCGCACTAATGAGGATTTCCACATGTAAAATTCTCATTAGCCGGAGGAAACACGTATTGGCTCACGGTTGGGACAGATGTCATCCATTCATTGGACAAGAGGCGCCTATGATACGTCGACACGTGGCTCGGCCCAACAGAGGCCTATTCCGGTGAAAAGGCCGGCCTATTTGACTTGGTCAAAAGGTAACGGGCCGGCCCATGGAAAGCCTGTTAACGACATGTTCGTATATAGCCCATTTATGGTCCGCTAACTCACGGCCCGTTATGGCCTATCAGAATTAAGCCCGGTAGCTTCATCTGGGCCGTCCAATATGATTCCAGCCCATTGTAACTTCCGGCCCATGTATGGCCCATGATGTCTTTCAGCCCATACGAGGCCATTTGTAACTTTTGGCCCATTAACAACCTGCGGTGAATCTGGCCCGCAATGAATAGTGTACCGCTTTATACCCATTAACGACCCATTATTCCATTGGGCCATTTCCAGCCTATGTTATCTTTCGGCCTTCTCAGGGCCCATTTATTCTTGGGCTCATTTCCAGCATTCGGTTACTTACTGCCTGTTACTGGCCTTTTCTGCTTGCGGGCCAAATTCAGCCCGTGGTTACAATCGGCCCGTTTGTGTCACGTTAATCCATTGGGCCGTTTTCATAGCGTCATCAAATATGGATGATTAACGATGGCCCATTATGGTCGGCCCATGAACGGATGATTCCAAATGTAGCCCATTTACGACCCATAATGCGGTCTGTTATTGGCCCATGTTTGGCTGATCGATCATACGGCCCGTAGAAGGCCCATTGATGCTACGACCTGTAGAAGGCCCATTGTTTCTATGGCCCTTAGAAGGCCCATTGTTTCTACGGCCCATAGGAGGCCCATGGTGACTACAGTAAATATGTAGCCCATGGTTATTGTGGCCTAGTTTCAACAAATAGGTTATTGCGGCCACTAGCAAACCACAGAAAAAGAACTGCACTGACTACAATCAAACAAATAAACAAGACAACAAGGAAATAAATAGGAAAGCAACTTACGCTAGGCTATCAAAGCTATTCACATATTATATCCACTGGGCATCAAAGTTCGCCACCAGTGAAAATATAGGGAACAAAGCAGCATATCATATACACTGGTTGTCAAAGTTTGCGACCAGTGTAAATAAACGCCGCAGCAAAACAAGTCCAGAACTAAAACCACTTCAGAAGAGCTGAAGAAACAATATCCTGGGTACCCATAATGCTGGCAAGATGCTTAGCAAGCTTTTCAACTTTCTCTTGTTTGACGCTTAATCCTCCAGCGCTTGCTGTTGCACTAGAAAGTATGCATCTGAATTCTGCAGGGACTTCCTCATTCCTTCAGCTTCCTGTCGCAGCACGTCTTTTCAATGTCTTTCAACTTGAAGTTGAGACTCAAGAAGATGAACTGATTCAGGCTGCGAGTTCGAAGAGCTTGTGCCAGCAGTAGTGGCCAGTAACTCGAACACTACATCAAGACAGGACTTTTTGGTTCTCTCACTGACGTCAAGATAGTTTTTATCAGCTTACTTGGAGACCAACTGGGATGTCTCACTATCTTGAACCTTATCTGCATTACTTCCTTTACCATTGCATAAAGAGGTACTGTTCTCTAATATTTTGTCCACATTCTAAAAGAAAAGCAAGCAGACACAACACAGGTTTACCATATTGTATATGAAACTCATTTTGGTAAATCATTTCAGTAGTAAAGTGGACAGGATAACATCATGAAATAAACATATATCTATGTACCATGGTCACTTTATGGTCTACATCATTCTAGTTTTTGTTGGCAAATCAAGATGGAGACACAACTCAAATAATATTTGTTCAAGACAAAGCATAAAAGACAGAATATAAGTGTGGGAAACTACAGAGCAATAACAAGTCATGTAACGTGCATGACATGAGAACATAACTGTTTATTCAATTGAAACTGAAATCAACATAGAGCAAGTTACAACAGCAAACTAGTTAAAGAAACATGTTTAAAATGTACGTGTTGCGCCATTGAAGTTTGAATTCCATCCTTCAAATTTGAAAATAGTTGGTATGAGTAAATACAGCGATGCGAGAGCAAAGGAGTATGAACCATAGCTATAGAACCTGACCTGAGAACAATTCTTCTTCTGCTTTAAGCATTGAATTGGCATTCGGAGTGGTGGTCCTCGTGCTTTGGGAACTGCAGTTCCCTTACTAACTGCTCGTGTTTGGGTGCTCTCTGGTGGAGATGGTTTGCGTCAACTAGAACTGGGTTACTATCTGCTGGGTTTGGGGTTAGAAGGGGTGTAGCTGGTTCTCTGTCCAACTGGGTAGGGGTACAATCCATGAGAGTCTGGTTTATGTGTGGTGGGGCTGGTTCTTGGGCAAGTACAACCGTGGTTCTATTTGCATCAACTGGTAGCGCTATCTTTTCTGAAGACCGTGTTGTTACTCCCTTAGATTCTGCCATCACCCTCTCCAATTCAAATGGCTTATAAACAAGAAAAGTAATTGAATGTACAGACATTGTAGGATAGACAGGTGCAATGGATAGTGGGGAATAAAAGAGGGCATGAAATAATTCACATTTATGTTGTCTAACCAAACAGGATAGCATGACACAATTTCACATATATGATGGATAACTAAACAAGATAGCATGACACAATTTCACATATATGATGGCTAACTAAAAAAGATGGAAAGACATAGTTCAAAATATGATGACTATGTAAACAGGATGACATGATGTAACTATATAATGTGTTTATTAAATATGTTGGCATGCCATAATTCACATACATGCCGCCTATGGAAACATGATAGCATGATATAATTCACTGGTAGAATGACATAATTCAAAATATGATGACTGTAAACACTAAACACGATGAGATGATATAACTATATGATGTCTTTATTAAATGGGTTGCCATGCCATAATTCAGATAGATGTTGTGTATGTAAACATGATGGCATGATATAATTCAAATATATGATTTATATAGTAAGCAAGTAAGCACATGGCAATCCATATATGTTGTAAAAACTAAGCAATGCAAGACAACATGCATGACATGAGTAACTTAACCCTGCCAAGTTTGAGCATAGACCTGAGGGGGGATATAGGACTGGTCATCAGTGTCTGAATCGTCCTCTGAGGAGCTCTCTTTAACCAGCAAGATGTCTGCTTCAGCAGGTAGCATTGTCTGCTCTGAATACCTTGTTTTCACTCCAGATACTTCCATCACCGCTTCAAATGGCCGATGCATAGGAAGAGTAGTTGAATATACAAATGTTGTCGACAAATGGAACACGTAATACAAAAAATGATAGCATGACATAATCCACATACATGATGATTGGCTAAACAGCATGACATTGCATAATTAACATATATAATGCCTTGCAACAAGATAGCATTGCATAATTCACATATATGGTAATTAGACACTAAAAAGGTGGCATTCACACATCATGTCTAAACTAATCAAATGACATAGGAATGCAAGACACCATACGCACGATATGGGCAACATAACCCTGCCAAGTTAGAGCATACACCTCGGGGGGGGGGGGGAATAGGACTGGTCATCTGACTCTGAATCTTCCTCTGAGGAGCTATCCGTAAACAGCGAGATATGCACTTCGTCAGATAGCATAGTCTGCTCTAAAGACCTTGTTTTCACTCCAGAATTTTCCATCACCGTGTCAAATGTATGATGCACACAATGATTAGTTGAATGTACTAACATTGTTGACAAATGTAATACGTAACAGAAAAAATGATGGCCTGATATAATTCACATATAAGATGACTGGCTAAGCAAGATGGCATTGCAAAATTCACATATATGATGCCTGGCTAAACAAGATGGCGTTGCATAATTCGCATATATGATAAAGAAACTAAATAGATGGCATGCACCCAAAGCATGCCTAAACTAAGCAGATGACATATTTGATTTGTAAAGTAAGCAATGCAAGGCACCATATGCATGATATAACCAACATCAGCATGCCAAGTTAGAGCGAAGACCTCAGGGGGTAAATAGGAGTGGTCTTCTCCTTCTGAATCCCCTCAGAATAGTTATCTTCCTCTCGATTACAATCTGAAATGGGTGGAGGGGGTTGCCTTTGCGCCTACCATGGAGCGACGTCTACATGAAAATTTATTGCCACTCAAGGCTCGTCTCTTTTGCTCTACATGTTCAGTTCCTTTGTGTACAATAACTGACATGCATAGGAATAAAACATAGTGAGATTATGTAAGGAGTGCATGCAGAAATCCAGAGTGATGGTAGCAACATGTGGATAGACCCAAAACCAATAATAGCAAGCAGATAATGGCTTCAGTTAAAAAATACAGATAATGGCTTCTTTATTGTTTGTTTCCCACCCAACATGAAACTCATAGTAGACATGAGAGATTAACTAGATAGTAGATAGATACTATTGATTGCGGCCCCGATATGTACCCCACAACCATTGAAAAACTCAAGTTTGACCATTAGTTTGTAGCTGACTCAGAGTCTAATCGGTGAATAGGATGATAAAGTAGCATGTAATATTAAGCAATGCATAACGTAAGCAGACACGAAAGAGTGCAACCTCTCTTGCGGACCCGTGTAGTCCTCGAGCTCATCTACTCGGTTGATGATGGTAATGCAGTTTTCGTGGCTGCCGGCGGTGGGGTAGAAGATCTGAAGCGGCGAAATACAGTCTGGAAGCTGGATCCCTGCTGTGCTGGACCCTTCTGTCGTTGGAGTAGCAGAGCTGGGGTGGACGACGAAGCAGCAGGAGCGGGACAAACCACACAAGGTTTTCTTTGACAAGTATTTGTAAGAGAAGTAATTCTGTAAGGTCTCATTTGAATTGGAGGATTCTAACAACGCAGGGATAGAAAATACACAGTAATAGGATAGGAATACACATGCAAAACAGAGAATTTAAAAACACAGGATTTCTGCCAATCTGGGTGTTTGGTTCACAAGAATTGGAAGATCACAAGATGCAAAGAAGCATGGTGAGATTAAGTCAAACCACAAGAAAATGTACGGTTATAATGCTATTATGCTACTATCTCTTACTCTTGTGCTTGATGAATAGGAATTTGAAAAGGAGGACAAGTGGATATTAAAATTCCCCGATTTTTCTTTCAAGGAGACACTAAAGGAACAAATCCTACAGTTTTCCTTTGCTCCATTCCTTTGAACCAAATGCATGAATAGTAGTAGCATAGAAAACTTTTGAATTCCTATGTGTTTCCTTCAGTTTTCCTTTCAAGCATTGGCGATTCTAGTAGGCAGGCATGAGCAGGGAAAAGCCTACACCCAAAAAATGTTGCTTTGCTACTTCTACTATTTGGACCCAGGCCACTGCCCTACTAGCTCAACTCCCAGGCTCATCTACAAATGCACAGCTCAAACGCGGAGAGATAAATAATGATGGCGTTCAAGAGAGTCCATCACAAATAGCTAAGTTGCCTGGTACCTCACTGCTTGTCATATAGTAGGAGAAACTAATCGTATTTCACATTACTACGTGTGCTCAGTGGACTATATCTATATATATATATATATATATATATATATATATATATATATACATATATATAACATGTAGAGTAAAAAAGCGATGCAACAAGTGTACAACCTCGTTGGCGAAGCCATGTTGATCTCAGCATGATTGGGTTGGTCGGTGAGGATGCTTCGGGTGATTTGGCTGTCGGAGGAGGGGAAGAAGATCTTAGGTGTCTGGAGATGGAGCCTGGGTTACTGCACCGCTGTGATGGAGGGTTTCGTCATTGGAGCAGCTCCGGTGAGTTGTACGACGACGAGGATGAAGCAGGACAAGAGAGACAACGTTAACCTGAGTGGAATTCTAATAGCATCTCCAATAGATGATGTAAAATACATAACCACAAAGTGCTAGATGTAAAATACATCGGCTGCTCATCTCTGAACTTAACTGTCGAAACTGAATTTAACTGTCGAAAGTGAATTTAACTGTCAAAACTGAATTTTACTATATAAACTGAATGCACTAGTAGCAAAAAAGCAGTAGCAGCAGCTGCGCGTGCGAGAGCTGGGGCAGCTGGTCGTGTTGCAGCATCTCGGGTAGCAGCTGCAGGGGCTCAAGGGAGAGCAGGATCTGCTGGTCGTGCAGCAGCAGCGCGTGCAAGAGTAGAGCAGCAACAGCGCGCGCAAGAGTAGAGCAGTAGCACAAGCAAGAGCAAGAGCGAGAGCAGCAGCGCAAACAAGAGCAAGAGCGAGAGTAGCAGCACGAGCAAGAGCAAGAGCAGACCAGGCAGGGGACCGGGAGCAAGAGTAGAGTAGTAGCGCGAGCGAGAGCTAAAGCATCAGTAGGTCCTACTGATGTGGTTGTCGCCATCGAGGGAGCGATGTCATGGAGGAAGTGGCCAGCGACGCCGCCATGGATGGAGCTGCGCCATGTCAGCTCGGGACCGAGCGCCGGTAGCACCGTGAGATCGAATCAACAAGAAAATGCGGCAATTAGCATATGACCTCTTTGGTGGCACCAATTAGGCCTCAGCTTCATCCGAGGAAATGGTGATGATGCTGGTCTTCCGGTGGTGTAGGTGAAGACGACGGTGTGGGAATGGAGGTGGCGTGAAAGACGAGGGGAACATTGGGGCAGCTCCATGGAGGTGGAGGACGGGGTGGTTGAACCGGCGGGATGACAAGATTCACGATGGATCCTCATCCGGTACGGCGGATGAGGGACGTCGAGGTGTTGCTATGGACGAGTCGTCGGGGAAGAGGCTCCGACTGAGTGGTGGACGGAGGAGGGTGTGGGGCTTCACGTGTTTTCGTGGCCTCAGTGTACGAATGGGTGGGCAGATGGGATGGGGGTAGGGAACCATGTCTTAGGGACGCGCTTGTCCGAAATGTGGGGTAAGTTACGAAAGTACCCCACCGATTTGAGCTAGGCGATTCTTTCGGTTCAGGGGTATCACGGGCATTTCGCGTGTCGGGATTTCGCAGCAGGTGGGAGTATTCGCGCACGTTCTAATTTTGGGATAGCAAGGCGCGGGTTGAGATCGAGGGAGTTTTCGGAGCACAATGAGACAAAGATATATCTTAAATATTTTGGGGTAACAAAACGCGGGTTGAAATTTCCAGACAAGCCTAACGTGTACTGTACCAAATCAATTCGCACTTCCGTAGACGAAAAAACAAAAAGAAATCAATTCGCACCACACAAGAGAGTCTAGTCCCGTGTATTGTACCAAATCAATTCGCACTACAAATGCCATTCAAAACTTTTTCATGTTATGTTCAATTAAAATATTTCGGTACGTGTATAATGCATGCAACCTGCTACTCAAATGAACATTTTAGTGCATTCCAAACGTATATACTACCGCTTCAATATGAACTAAATTTGAATTCGTTTCTCTATTTGAATAAGATCTACAATCATGATTGTTGTGAAGTCAAACCATTTGAATCATTTCTCTATTTTAATAAGATCTACAATCATAATTATTGTCAAGTTAAATCATCGTTTGTGTATTATCTTCACATCACACCACATGATTACTGTCGAGTTAGATATGAACTATGTGTACTATATGAACTCGAACTCGATTTTTTGAATCCACTTTATGTTGATTTCAAATCACAGTACATTTCAAGCTCTAGCTATATCTTCATAATCTAAACCATGTCTCATATGTATAATGTCTTTATCACATAATGTACGGTGCCCCGCTCCCTACGCCTACAAGTATTTAGATGTGAGTTGCAAATGCCACACATTACCACAAATTCAAATAAAATGTGAGATTGTTCGATATATAGTATTGTTTAGATTGTTCGATATTTAGTTGTAAGCTGCAAACGCCACACATTATCACAAATTCAAATAAAATGTGAGGTTGTTCAATGTATAGTATGGCTTAGATTGTTCAATATTTAGCTGTGAGTTCCAAACACCATGCATTATCACGTTATGGTATAACATGTGCAAAACCACAGCACGGATATCACCGCTATATTCATGCATGCATATGTTTATAACACTATGATCTCTTATTCAAGTATATGAATCATCTTTCATATCAAATTATGATCTTTATTAGTCTCTTACACCCACACAATCCTCTAACCTTTGTAGCTAGCACTAACGTTCTCTCGTGAATGCACACGCTCTCCTTGCCCTCCCCCTCCCTCGGCATTCTATCCATCGCGCACATTCTTTTTTCTTTTCTTTAGGTTGTTCTCCCACAGTCTCCACAACTCCTTCTCGACACGCACTGATCGATAAACCTCGCCAGCGATGTCTTCCTACAGCATACACACACACCTTCCATCTCCTCCTTTCTGTGTCCATGCCTCGTGTCTCTCATACGGTCCCACACACATGTAAACTCTTGCCCCTCTTTTCATCGATCTCACAATCGCACACTCCTCCCCCTATCTAGCTAGTAGCTAGGCCTCTCGCACCACCTCCTAGCTCCATTCTCCCTGTCTATCCATCTCGCTGGGTGATAGAGGCGGGGATGTCCCGATCTTTCAATGAGATGATAACTATCGATTTGGTGGAGTCGACTTTGACGATCCGACTACAAACGTGCACGACGTTGCGCCTTAGCAATCGCTAAACCAACTTTGAGAGGTTATTGACCACGCCGGAGCACGATCAACCTGACCACGAAGGTCTATTCCTGCATGCAATCGAAGAACAAGCAAGAATATGATAAAGCAATCTGAATATTGCGAATATATATGAAGTCTTGATAATGGTGGGGATCCAAAAGTGGTCTTGGTCTGGTCGTTGGACACAAACGAAGTACACGAAGTTGCCATGGCTAACTTTTAACTAAACAAATCCCAAGGAAAAAGCTACTAGGTGGATCTACTTATATAGGAGCAAGGGGTGGCGGCCAAGGAGGTGGGAGGACGTCCCAAGGCATCCTAAAACTAACCCTAGGTCGTACAAGGCTCATGGGCCCAAGTGGAGGTGATGCAACACCTTTGGACTTGTTGTTTGACTCGGATTCTACTGCAGTGTCATATTGTTTCGTCCATATATCAATGCTCCGGACGAATTTAAAGGTGAATCCAATTGGAATGGAAAGAGGACGAAATCTACTTTCCAACAAAAAAAGAATCGCCCAATTCGGAGTCCGTATGAAAAAGTTATTGCCGTTTTGAATCAGGTATGTCTGTGCAGTCCGAATCTGAATCCAGAACGTGAGAGACTTGGACTCTATCTTCTCTTGGTCCAAAAGTGACGTGAAGGGACTTTTTGAACAGCACCTAAACTTCTCTTTTTCCCTTATCTTCATATGTGGATTGCACAAATGTCCCATAATCACCTGACAAATATGCAAGTATGCAATATTTTTGGTCGTATCCAAGGTAGTCATGTCCTCATCACTTGGCCTTATTTGCCTCTAACAAAGGGATGTACACCGACCGATCTCCCGCTATACATACAGCTATCTGATGACCCACAAGTATAGAGGATCTATCGTAGTCCTTTCGATAAGTGAGAGTGTTGAACCCAACGAGGAGCAGAAGGAAATGGTAAGCGGTTTTCAGCAAGGTATTCTCTGCAAGTACTGAAATAAGTGGTAACAAATAGTTTTGTGATAGGATAATTTGTAACAAGCAACAAGTAACAAAAGTAAATAAAGTGCAGCAAGATGGCCCAATCCTTTTTGTAGCAAAGGACAAGCTTGGACAAACTCTTATATAGAGAAAAGCGCTCCTGAGGACACATGGGAATTATCGTCAAGCTAGTTTTCATCATGTTCATATGATTCACATTCGGTACTTTGATAATTTGATATGTGGGTGGACCGGTGCTTGGGTGCTATTCTTACTTGAACAAGCATCCCACTTATGATTAACCTCTATTGCAAGCATCCGCAACTACAACAAAAGTATTAAGGTAAACCTAACCATAGCATGAAACATATGGATCCAAATCAGCCCCTTACGAAGCAACGCATAAACTAGGGTTTAAGCTTCTGTCACTCTAGCAACCCATCATCTACTTATTACTTCCCAATGCCTTCCTCTAGGCCCAAATAATGGTGAAGTGTTATGTAGTCGACATTCACATAACACCACTAGAGGCTAGACAACATACATCTCATCAAAATATCAAACGAATACCAAATTCACATGACTACTAATAGCAAGACTTCTCCCATGTCCTCAGGAACAAATGTAACTACTCACAAAGCATATTCATGTTCATAATCAGAGGGGTATTAATATGCATAAAGGATCTGAACATATGATCTTTCACCAAATAAACCAACTAGCATCAACTACAAGGAGTAATCAACACTACTAGCAACCTACTAGTACCAATCCCGGACTTGGAGACAAGAATTGGATACAAGAGATGAACTAGTGTTTTGAGAGGAGATGGTTCTGGTGAAGATGTTGATGGAGATTGCCCTCTCCCGATGAGAGGAGCGTTGGTGATGATGATGGCAATGATTTCCCCCTCCCGGAGGGATGTGTCCCCGGCAGAACAGCTCTGCTAGAGCCCTAGATTGGTTCCGCCAAGGTTCCTCCTCATGGCGGCGGAGTCTCGTCCCGAAAGGTTGCTTATTAGTTTTCTTTGGGTGAAAGGCTTCATATAGCAGAAGATGGCCACCAGAGAGCCAACAGGGGGCCCACGAGGCAGGGGGGCGCCCTGGGGGTAGGGCGCGCCCCCACCCTCGTGGGCAGGTGGTGGCCCCCCTGACGTATTTCTTCTGCTCAGTATTTTTTATATATTCTGGAAATAACTTCCGTGGAGTTTCAGGACTTCTGGAGTTGTCCAGAATAGGTCTCTAATATTTGCTCCTTTTCCAGCCCAGAATTCCAGCTGCCGGCATTCTCCCTCTTTATGTAAACCTTGTAAAATAAGAGAGAATAGGCATAAGTATTGTGACATAACATGTAATAACGGCCCATAATGCAATAAATATCGATATAAAAGCATGATGCAAAATGGACGTATCAACTCCCCCAAGCTTAGACCTCGCTTGTCCTCAAGCGGAAGACGATAACGATAAATATGTCCTCATGTTTAGAGGTAGAGGTGTCGATAAAATAAAATACGAACATGAGGGCATCATGATTATTCTCATAACAACAACATATATGGATATTGTCATATGATTTCTTATACTCAAGTAATAATCTAATCACAATGCAAAGTATGAATCAGAAACCTTGTTGAGAACTAACAAACTATAATCTCAGTCACTGAAGCTATTGCACTTTATCATAACATCAGAAAGAGTCTATGTCAGAGATCTTTAACAAGTCCACATACTCAACTATCATTTAGTCTTTCATAATTTCTAACACTCACGCAATACTTGTGGTTACGGAGTTTTAATCGGACACAGAGAAAGATAGGGGCTTATAGTTTCGCCTCCCAACCTTTTACCTCAAGGGTAATGTCAACAATAATAACTCATGCTCCCCTGCATCCAATTAGATATATCTATCAGGATCTTTCCAACACACTGTGCTTGCCAAAGGATAAAACGTAAAAAGGAAAGGTGAAGATCACCATGACTCTTGCATAAGGTAGAAGATAATAATAAAAGATAGGCCCTTCGCAGAGGGAAGTAGAGGTTGCCATGCGCTTTTAAGGTTGGATGCACAAAATCTCGATGCAAAAGAACGTCACTTTATATTGCCACTTGTGATATGAACCTTTATTATGTAGTCCGTCGCTTTTATTTCTTCCACATCACAAGATCGTATAAAGCTTATTTCCTCCACACGAGTCAATGATACATATTTAAAGAGCAATTTTTATTGCTTGCACCGATGGCAACTTACTTGAAGGATCTTACTCAATCCATAGGTAGATATGGTGGACTCTCAATGCAAAACTGGTTTAAGGGTTTTGCTAGCACAAGTATTATCTCTACTTGGTGCTAAGAATTTGGCTAGCATGAGGGGAAAGGCAAGCTCAACATGTTGGATGATCCATGACAATATACTTTATCTCAGATATAAGAAAACATAACCCATTACATTGTCTTCCTTGTCCAACATCAACTCTTTAGCATGTCATATTTTAATGAGTGCTCCCAATCATAAAAGATGTCCAGGATAGTATATTTATATGTGAAACCTCTCTTTCTTTATTACTTCCTATTAATTGCAACGATGACCAAAGCTATGCTTGTCAACTCTCAACAACTTTTAATCATCATACTCTTTCTATGTGAAGTCATTACTCTCAATAAGATCAATATGAACAATTTATTTCTTTTTGTTCTTTTTTTATTCTTTTCTCTTTTCTTTTATTCACTCAAGATCATGGCGAAATAATCAAGCCCTTGACTCAACACTAATCTTTATTATATATAGCTCACGGAATCGATTACATAGAGAGATCATAAAGCAAAACTCAAAACTAGATCATGCCATAAACTTTATTCTACTAGATCAAGATACTACTAATAAGATCGAACTAAGAAAAACGATAAAGATTGGAGGTGTGGTTGTGATACAATACTGGGGCACCTCCCCCAAGCTTGGCAGTTGCCAAGGGGAGTGCCCATACCCATGTGATTATATCTCCTTCTTCAGTGATGGTGACAGAGTTCTTGATGATGTAAATTGTGCCTTCAGCTTCTTCATGTTGTAATTGAGGAGAGCAATTTCCTCCTTTAAATCATCGACCTCCGACTCCAGCTTCAGGATCTTGTCACATAAATCTCCTTTGCTTTTCTGCCGAAAACGCGAAGGAATAGATCGGTTGTTACATAGCTTAGCCCTCTTAGGGAGACTAGATTTCTTGAACTTCACGTGCATGTCCCCAGGTTGAGGTAGTGGGACTTCATCTTCATCCAAGCTCGTCTTCTCCTTTCTCTTGGGTTCATAGTCCTCTTCTTCTTCCATAGTTCAACCATAGTGCTCCACATCTCCATAGATCTTAGGATTTGCAAGGTAATCATCCACATAACTTTCTCCTTCCGAATCCTGGGATGACATGTTGCTCTAATCTGCAGCAGGACAACTCGAAAAGAAAACAGAGGATAATTGCGTGATACAGGAGTCAAAACCTTCAGGAGATTATATAATGAATTTTTATCGAAAAAAGTACGCATCATGCAAGAAAACGGAGTCCGGATAGCACATGAGGTGCCCACGAGGCAGGGGGCGCGCCCAGGGGGGTAGGGCGCGCCCTCCACCCTCGTGGAGGCCTCGTGTCCTTCCCAGACTGTTTCTTATTTTTCTATTTTTCTAAATATTCCAAAACGGAGAAATATTGCCTTAAAAACTGTTTTGGAGTCGGTTTACTTACCGTACAACATACCTATTCCTTTTCGGAGTCTGAAACATTTCGGAAAGTGTCCCTTATGTATTCCTCCGTGGTTACAGTTGCAATAACATTGGTTTCAACATTTATAGGATTACCTGAGATATAATGTTTAATTCTTTGACCGTTCACCACCTTCGGATTTGTGCCTTCGAAGTTGTTGATTTTTATGGCACCGGAACGATATACCTCCTCGATAACGTAAGGACCTTCCCACTTAGAGAGAAGTTTTCCTGCAAAAAAAATCTAAAACGAGAGTTGTATAGCAATACATAACCACCTACATTAAACTCACGCTTTTGTATTCTTTTGTCATGCCATCTTTTAACCTTTTCTTTAAACAACTTGGCATTTTCATAGGCTTGGGTTCTCCATTCATCAAGTGAGCTAATATCAAATAACCTCTTCTCACCGGCAAGTTTGAAATCACAATTGAGCTCTTTAATAGCCCAATAAGCCTTATGTTCTAGTTCAAGAGGTAAGTGACATGCTTTTCCATAAACCATTTTATACGGAGACATACCCATAGGATTTTTGTATGCAGTTCTATAGGCCCATAATGCATCATCAAGTTTCTTGGACCAATTCTTTCTAGACCTATTGACAGTCTTTTGCAAAATTAATTTGAGCTCTCTATTACTCAATTCTACTTGACCACTAGACTGTGGGTGATAAGGGGATGCGATTCTATGATTAACATTATACTTAGCAAGAATTTTATGGAAAGCACCATGAATAAAATGTGAACCACCATCAGTCATTAAATATCTAGGGACTCCAAACCTCGGAAAAATGACTTCTTTAAGCATCTTAATAGAAGTGTTATGATCAACACTACTAGTTGGAATAGCTTCTACCCACTTAGTAACGTAATCAACAGCAACTAAAATATGTGTATATCCATTAGAGGTAGGAAAAGGTCCCCTATAATCAAAGCCCCAAACATCAAATGGTTCAATAACAAGTGAATAGTTCATAGGCATTTCTTGACGTCTACTAATATTTCAAATTCTTTGACATTCATCACAAGAAAGGACAAACTTACGGGCATCCTTAAAGAGAGTAGGCTAGTAAAAACCATATTTCAGTACCTTATGTGCAGTTCTATCTCCAGCATGGTGTCCTCCATAAGCTTCGGAGCGACACTTGCGTAGGATCTGTTCCTGTTCATGCTCAGGTACACAATGTCTAATAACACCATCTGCTCCTTCTTTATAAAGATGTGGGTCATCCCAAAAGTAAAGTCTCAAATCATAGAAGAACTTTTACTTTTGTTGGTATGTGAAACTAGGTGGTATAAATTTAGCAACAATATAATTAGCATAATCAGCATACCACGGAGTAGTACGAGAAGCATTTATGACATTTAATTGCTCATCAGGAAAGCTATCATCAATAGGTAGTGGGTCATCAAGAACATTTTCTAACCTAGACAAGTTGTCTGCAACGGGGTTCTCAGCTCCCTTTCTATCAACAATATGCAAATCAAATTCTTGTAGCAAGAGAACCCATCTAATAAGTCTAGGTTTAGCATCTTTCTTTTCCATAAGCTATTTAATAGCAGCATGATCAGTGTGAATAGTTACTTTAGAATCAACAATATAAGGTCTGAACTTATCACAAGAAAATACAACTGCTAAAAATTCTTTTTCAGTAGTAGCACAATTTCTTTGAGCATTATCTAGAGTTTTACTAGCATATTGAACACCATTTAATTTCTTATAAACTCTTTGCCCTAGAACAACACCTACAGCATAATCACTAGCATCACACATAATTTCAAAGGGTAAATTCCAATCCGGTGGCTGAACAATAGGTGCAGAGATCAATGGTTTCTTAAGTATTTCAAATGCTTCTTCACAATCATCATCAAAGACAAATGGTATATATTTTTGTAATAAATTATTCAGAGGCCGAGAAATTTTTGAGAAGTCTTTAATGAACCTCCTATAAAATCCCGCATGACCAAGGAAACTTCTTATACCTTTGATGTCCTTGGGACATGGCATTTTTTCAATAGCATCAACCTTTGCTTTATCAACTTCAATACCTCTTTCAGAAACTTTATGCCCCAAGACAATACCTTCATTAACCATAAAGTGGCACTTTTCCCAATTCAAGACAACATTAGTTTCTTCGCATCTCTACAAAGCTCGATCAAGGTTGCTCAAGCAATCATCAAAATAGGATCCATAGATGGAAAAATCGTCCATGAACACCTCACAAATCTTTTCACATAAGTCAGAGAATATAGCCATCATGCATCTTTGAAAGGTAGCAGGGGCATTACATAAACCAAAAGGCACACGTCTATAATAAAATGTACCAAAAGGGCAAGTAAAAGTAGTTTTTGATTGATCATTGGCTGACACAGGTATTTGAGAGAAACCAGAATAACCATCTAGAAAGCAAAACTGTTTTTGTTTGGATAATCTTTCTAGAATTTGATCGATAAAAGGTAAGGGGTAATGATCCTTTTTAGTAGCCTTATTTAATTTGTGAAAATAAATTACCATCCTATAACCCGTAATAATTGTTTGCGGAATCAATTCATCTTTATCATTAGGAACGACAATAATACCTCCCTTCTTAGGGACACAATGCACAGGACTTACGCACCGACTATCAGCAACATGATAAATTATACCTGCCTCAAGGAGCTTTAGTATTTCCTTTCTTACCACTTCTTTCATCTTAGGATTTAGACGTCGTTGATGATCACGAACTGGTTTGGCATCTTCTTCCAAATTTATTTTATGTTGACATAGAGTGGGACTAATGCCCTTAAGATCATCAAGAGTATACCCAATAGCAGCACGGTGCTTCTTCAGAGTTTTCAATGATCTCTCTTCTTCATGCTCTGAAAGGTTAGCACTAATAATAACAGGATATATCTTTTTCTCATCAAGATAAGCTTATTTAAGAGTATCATGTAATGGTTTGAGCTCAAACACGGGATCACCCTTGGGTGGAGGAGGATACCCTAGGATTTCAACATGCAAATTGTGTTTCAGGATGGGTTCCTGTTTAAAGAATACTTCATCTATTTCCCTTCTTTCATTCATAAACATATCATTTTCATGGTCTAGCAAATATTGTTCTAAAGTATCACTAGGAGGTACGACAATAGAAGCAAGACCAATAATTTCATCCTTACTAGGAAATTCTTCTTCACAGTGTTGTCTACTAAATTTAGAGAAATTAAACTCATGAGACATATCACCCAAACCAATAGTAACAACATTCTTTTCGCAGTCTATCCTATCATTAACAGTGTTCAAGAAGGGTCTACCAAATATAATGGGACAAAAGCTATCTTGTGGGGAACCAAGAACAAGAAAATCAGCAGGATATTTAGTTTTCCCACACAAGACTTCAACATCTCTAACAATTCCCATTGCTGATACAGTATCTCTATTGGCAAGTTTAATTGTAACATCAATATCTTCTAACTCAGCAGGTGCAATCTCATGCTTAATTTCTTTGTATAAGTCAAGAGGTATAACACTAGCACTAGCACCCATATCACATAAGCCATGATAACAATGATCTCCTATTTTAACAGAAATAATAGGCATGCCTACCACATGTCTATGTTTATCTTTAACACAAGGTTTGGCAATTCTAGCAGTTTCACCGTAGAAATAAATAACATGCCCATCAATATTATCAGCCAAGAGATCTTTAACAATAGCAATATTAGGTTCAACTTTAACTTGCTCAGGGGGTGTATAAGTTCTAATATTGCTTTTATGAACCATAGTTGAAGCTTTAGCATGATCCTTTATCCTAACAAGGAAAGGTGGTTTCTCAACATAAGAAGTAGGAACAATAGGATCATTATAAGTGACAGTCTTTTCTTCAACTTTAGTAGGTGCAACTACTTTTACTTCTATGGGAGGATGATATTTAAACCACTTCTCCTTGGGGAGATTAACATAAGTAGAAAAAGATTCACAGAAAGAAGCTACTATCTTAGAGTCAAGTCCATATTTAGAGTTAAATTTACGGAAAACATCAGTATCCATAAAAGATTTAACACAATCAAACTTAGGTGTCATACCTGACTTCTTACCTTCGTCGAGATCCCAATCTTCAGAGTTGCGTTTAATTCTATCCAATAAATTCCATTTGAATTCAATAGTCTTCATCGTAAAAGAGCTAGCACAAGAAGTATCAAGCATGGTGCGATTGTTATCAGAAAGCCGAGAATTAAAACTTTGAAGAATTATTTCTCTCGAGAGCTTATGATTGGGGCATGAATATAACATTGATTTAAGCCTCCCCCAAGCTCGAGCGATGCTTTCTCCTTCGCGAGGCCAAAAATTATATATATAAGTGCGATCACGATGAACAAGATGCATAGGATAAAACTTCTGATGAAATTCCAATTTCAATCGTTTGTAGTTCCATGACCCCGTATCATCACAGAGCCTGTACCATGTCGATGCATCTCCCTCCAAAGATAAAAGGAAGACCTTCTTCTTAACAACATCATCGGGTATACCTGCAAGCTTAAATAATCCACAAACTTCATCCACACAAATTAGGTGCTCATCAGAATGCTTTGTTCCATCTCCTGCAAAAGGATTAGCTAGCAGTTTTTCTAGCATACCCGAAGGAACCTCAAAGGGAATATTTTCATTTTCAGTAGGTTCAGTAGGTTGAGGAGAAACTCTTCGCTCTACTGGTTGGGATGAAGATACCCCGAATAAGCCCCTCAGAGGATTACTTTCCATAGTAACAAGTGACAGTAAATTTCAGCACACTATATAAACTTTTCCTTAGCAAATTCCACCTACCAAAGGCGCTTCACTCCCCGGCAATGGCACCAGAAAAGAGACCTGATGACCCACAAGTATAGGGGATCTATCGTAGTCCTTTTGATAAGTAAGAGTGTCGAACCCAACGAGGAGCAGAAGGAAATGATAAGCGGTTTTCAGCAAGGTATTCTCTACAAGTACTGAAATAAGTGGTAACAGATAGTTTTGTGATAGGATAATTTGTAACAAGCAACAAGTAACAAAAGTAAATAAAGTGCAGCAAGGTGTCCCAATCCTTTTTGTAGCAAAGGACAAGCCTGTACAAACTCTTATATAGAGAAAAGCACTCCCGAGGACACATGGGAATTATCGTGAAGCTAGTTTTCATCCCGCTCATATGATTCGCGTTCGGTACTTTGATAATTTGATATGTGGGTGGACCGGTGCTTGGGTGCTGTTCTTACTTGAACAAGCATCCCACTTATGATTAACCTCTATTGCAAGCATCCGCGACTACAACAAATGTATAAAAGTAAACCTAACCATAGCATGAAACATATGGATCCAAATCAGCCCCTTACGAAGCAACGCATAAACTAGGGTTTAAGCTTCTGTCACTCTAGCAACCCATCATCTACTTATTACTTCCCAATGCCTTCCTCTAGTCCCAAATAATGGTGAAGTGTTATGTACTTGATGTTCACACAACACCACTAGAGGCTGGACAACATACATCTCATCAAAATATCGAACGAATACCAAATTCACATGACTACTAATAGCAAGACTTCTCCCATGTCCTCAGGAACAAACGTAACTACACACAAAGCATATTAATGTTCATTATCAGAGGGGTATTAATATGCATAAAGGATCTGAACATATGATCTTTCACCAAATAAACCAACTAGCATCAACTACAAGGAGTAATCAACACTACTAGCAACCTACTAGTACCAATCCCGGACTTGGAGACAAAATTGGATACAAGAGATGAACTAGGGTTTTGAGAGGAGATGGTGCTGGTGAAGATGTTGATGGAGATTGCCCGCTCCCGATGAGAGGAGCGTTGGTGATGACGATGGCGATGATTTCCCCCTCCCGGAGGGATGTGTCCCCGGCAGAACAGCTCTGCCGGAGCCCTAGATTGGTTCCGCCAAGGTTCTGCCTCGTGGCGGCGGAGTCTCGTCCTGAAAGGTTGCTTATTATTTTTCTTTGGACGGAAGGCTTCAGATAGCAGAAGATGGCCACCGGAGAGCCAACAGGGGGCCCACGAGGCAGCGGGCGCGCCGTGGGGGGTAGGGCGCGCCCCCACCCTCGTGGGCAGGTGGTGGCCCCCCTGACGTATTTCTTCCGCTCAGTATTTTTTATATATTCTGAAAATAACTTCCGTGGAGTTTCAGGACTTTTGGAGTTGTCCAGAATAGGTCTCTAATATTTGCTCCTTTTCCAGCCCAGAATTCCAGCTGCCGGCATTCTCCCTCTTTATGTAAACCTTGTAAAATAAGAGAGAACAGGCATAAGTATTGTGACATAACATGTAATAACAGCCCATAATGCAATAAATATCGATATAAAAGCATGATGCAAAATGGAAGTTTCACTATCTAGGTCGTTATAACTCGTATTTTCCCACGCGTCGATCGATCTACCTCATTTGTTATGTCTCTCCCTTCCTCCGACAAACAACAATTGATCTACCGATCTAGTTAGGTTTGCTTACCAAACACATGGTTCCCTTCATCATCCATGCATGTGTCCCGACACATCTATCATGCACACGCACACACAGAAACAAATCCCCACTCTTATTGATAATATTGCAGTTCTACCCTCAGTTTGTCTAGTAGGCCTCTCCCACCATCGTCGAGAAGGAAATCCATCACCCATCCAACACTCTACCCCTCTCCCTCCCCCTCTCCTCTCTCTCTCTCTCTCTCTCTCTCTCTCTCTCTCTCTCTTTGTCCCAACCTATTTCTCGTCCTTCACTTTTGTATGGATGTCGACCGGTCTCCCTCGAGACATAGCTGGGTTTCTCCTTCTCAACACATATATGAGTCGTTCTACCTCTCTAGTTAGGTCTCTGCCTCCCCCCCACACACACACCGATACATCGAGTGCTCTAGTCATGTCTCCCTGCCACACACAAACTTGCCATGTGCCCTCTGACGTTCTAGTAGGTCAGTCTCTCTATATCTTTGACTTGCACACACATAATTTCGATGGCTCTCTTCATCGATCTCGCACCCACCCACTTGATCCTCTCTTCAACTCTATCGATATCTATGACCCCTACCTCTCTTCTCGTGGATCGCCCCCTCTATATATGACATAGATAGGCCTCTATTTCACACACATTACATGTGTCAAATTTTTATTTGAGATATCATCGGCACATATTCCCACAAATACATTCATGAAATCACACCCCCTAACAAAAACACTCATGAATGCACGCGCCATCTGTCTAGGTTTGTATCTCTCTCACACACACCCACGTAGGTGGAGGCGTGCATGAAGAGAAGAGGTGCACGCATGGCGCACGTACTCCCGTATCTTTCCCAACCACACCCGCGCGGGTACACGGTGGAGCTCATTTCTGTACGAAAAGGCAGCCTACATGGTAATTTGAGACATGTACTGTTTGTCCACTTGATGGAGGATCATCTACCACGGGTGAACAAACAAATTGCGACTTGAAGTGTTATGTTAAAAAAGAGGCAAACCATGTGGGGCCTACCTTAGAGGCAAGGCTCTATAAACTGGAGATGCTCTGTACGTATTACTTTTGATGTGTCCCGCCAACTCGCAGAACAAGGAGAAGCTTGCTTAGTACACCGTCTCCCCCGCCCACGAGCGCGATGGCTCGCAGGATGAGGTGAAGCTTGCTTACTATGCCATACGCCTGCTCCCTCGCCCACACGCGCGGTGGCTCGCAGGACGATGAGAAAATTTTACTATTCCCTCCGTTTACTCCTCATCCCTACCTTGGTTAGAGAGATTATCATATTGTTTGAAATATATGTCCTTTAGTAGATTTCAATATGAACTACTAGTACATACTCCAAACACTAATGAATATAGACATATTTTAGAGTGTAGATTCACTCATTTTGCTCCGTATGTACTCACTCTCCCTATTGAAACGGACGTAATAGTACGCACTCTCACTCACCCCTCGACCCTCGCCCACGTGGTGGACGTACAACAATTCATTTGGTCTCAGATAGCCAGAACGATATATACTGCAATACCATTATTGCTCAACTTCCCGAAGAGGCGAAGAGCCAAGCGCAAGGTTAATATTTTGGAGATGCCAAGTGCAAGGTTTAGAGGAGAACGAGTAGTAGTAGTACTAGTAGTACGTACCAGTGGTTCGTACTGTACGAGGAAGAAGGCAACAAGATGTATGTTTTGCGTGACAGACTCTTCTTACAGGACGTGCTAGACCAAGTGGACCTCATTGTTGCAATGGGACTACTCCCTATCATAGATGGCACGATTCAGAGTGGTCGGTAGCGGGCATAATTCGGAGCTGCTTAGTCTTAAACCCCATGAATAAGTCCCATCGAAAGGAATATCCATCCTCTACATGTGCTCCCATGTAAAATGAGTAAATGAGACAAAAAGAGAAAGAGACAAAGTAAACAAAAATCACCAGCGTTAGATCCAGCCCTATTGTATCACTGAATGATATTTCTACGTCGTGATTGACATGGCTATATTATTTACCATCCTACGGAGGTAGAAGCAGATTTTTATTCATTCGCGGAGGTAGCAGCGGATGGATATTCAATGAGGAGTGACATGATGGCTGCATCCTCGATCAAACATAGAGAAAGGTGGGCCTCGTGATTTCACGGCTTATTAGTCATTATTACTGCCTATACTCTTTGCCAAGTATATAATAACCACGTGGTAGTACAGTAGTGGGCTATACTTTTAATAACCATGCTCGAAGAGAAGAGGTGCACACATCCACGCACGTAGTGTACTAGTAGCACTCTTTGCGTTTTTTGCGTCTTCCCCAACCACACAAGTGACACGGTGGAGCTCATTTCTGTAAGATGATGTATCCCACATGATAATTTGATGCGTCTAGTAGTAGTTACTCACTTATAAATAAAGGAGGGTCGGGAAACACGCATGAACGGTGCCGCATCACTTATAAATAAAGATTTTTCTTCAGTGGCACGTACGCAATATAAATAGGTTCATATGGAGAGAAAAGGAAACCGCTCCATTATATACATAGCCAGGACGAGCCTACACGGTTGCTTGTTGGGGTCGCTCTCTTCACACTCTCTCGCACAAAACGACGGTGGCCACATCTCTAACATCCAGGCGGATGACGTCCACCGGGGGAAGGGCTGGATGCTTAGTGTAGATGCGGTCGCCGTCGCCGACGGTGAAAACCCACTGTCGGCTGATGTCTACTACTCAATCTTCTTCTTGTAGACGTTGTTGGGCCTCCAAGTGTAGAGGTCTGTAGGACAGTAGCAAATTTCCCTCAAGTGGATGACCTAAGGTTTATCAATCAGTAGGAGGCGTACGATGAAGATGGTCTCTCTCAAGCAACCCTGCAACCAAATAACAAAGAGTCTCTTCTGTCCCCAACACACCCAATACAATGGTAAATTGTATAGGTGCACTAGTTCGGCGAAGAGATGGTGATACAAGTGCAATATGGATGATAGATATAGGTTTTGTACACTGAAAATATAAAAACAGCAAGGTAGCAAGTGATAAAAGTGAGCACAAATGGTATTGCAATGATAGGAAACAAGGCCTAGGGTTCATACTTTCACTAGTGCAAGTTCTCTCAACAATAATAACATAATTGGATCATATAACTATCCTTCAACATGCAACAAAGAGTCACTCCAAAGTCACTAATAGCGGAGAACAAACGAAGAGATTATGGTAGGGTACGAAACCACCTCAAAGTTATTCTTTCCAATCAATCCATTGGGCTATTCCTATAAGTGTCACAAACAGCCCTAGAGTTCGTACTACAATAACACCTTAAGACACAAATCAACCAAAACCCTAATCTCACCTAGATACTCCAATGTCACCTCATGTATCCGTGGGTATGATTATACGATATGCATCACACAATCTCAGATTCATCTTTTCAATCCAACACAAAGTACTTCAAAGAGTGCCCAAAAGTTTCTACGGAGAATCAAGACGAAAACATGTGCCAACCCCTATGCATAGGTTCATGGGCGGAACCCGCAAGTTGATCACCAAAACATACATCAAGTGAATCATGCGATATCTCATTGTCACCACAGATACGCACGGCAAGACATACATCAAGTGTTCTCAAATCATTAAAGACTCAATCCGGTAAGATTACTTCAAAGGGAAAACTCAATCCATTAGAAGAGAGTAGAGGGGGAGAAGAAACATAAGATCCAACTATAATGGCAAAGCTCGCGATACATCAAGATCATGCCAAATCAAGAAAACAAGAGAGAGAGAGAGAGAGATCAAACACATAGCTACTGGTACATACCCTCAGCCCCAAGGGTGAACTACTCCCTCCTCGTCATGGAGAGCGTCGAGATGATGAAGATGGCCACCGGTGAGGGTTCCCCCCTCCGGCAGGGTGCCGGAATAGGGTCCCGATTGGTTTTTGGTGGCTACAGAGGCTTGTAGCGGCGGAACTCCCGATCTATTCTCTGTTCTGGAAGTTTTAGGGTACGTAGGTATATATGGGTGAAAGAAGTACATCGGTGGACCAAAGGGGGGCCATGAGGCAGGGGAGCGCGCCCTAGGGGGTGGGCGCACCCCCCACCCTCGTGGGCACCTCCCTTCTTTCTTGACGTGCACTCCAAGCTTTTCCGGTAGCTTTCCTTCCAAAAATAACTTCTCTAGTTGATTTCGTTCCGTTTTGACTTCGTTTGATATTCCTTTTCTTCGAAACACTGAAATAGGCAAAAAAACAGCAATTCTGGGCTGGGCCTCCGGTTAATAGGTTAGTCCCAAAAAATAATATAAAAGTGGATAATAAAGCCCAATATTGTCTAAAACAGTAGATAATATAGCATGGAGCAATCAAAAATTATAGATAAGTTGGAAATGTATCATCGGCACGTCCTGATCAGGGGTCCCCGCCGTTCTCTCTCACAAAGCCAGTGAGGTTGCCTTTGTCCCTTGCTCACTATCGCGACGTGGGCAGTTGCCGCTGCCCGCCGCCCTCCTCTAGGTTGAGCTACGTCCTGACATCCCTCGGGTACAACTTCCTTACTGCCGGATTGCACCACTGCCCCAGCTGCCCACATCACTCCATGTGGATATTTCTCTACTTCTTTGCCCCGCACATACCTCTACAGGTTCCTATGTACTGTATTTGTGATGAGCTTATGTCTCATCGACTAGTCCCAGTAATCTTATTCTAATCACGCTTCTTCAATTTCTTTGCCATAGGGATGCTCATCTCGATTTTGGTGAAACTACACAAAATGATCCGATGGTCAAAGGGTCGCAAACTTCATTCCTTCGGAAGCTTCAATGTTGCCAGCAAATTAAACCCTGGTTAGGGTTTACGGCTCAAGGGCTAGGGACTCCATGGATCGTTTTTTTCTTTAGATGTCTCTGTTCCAAAATAAGTGTCAACTTTAGTAGTAGTACAACTTTGTACTAAAGTTTGCATAAAGTTGAGACACTTATTTTGGAATGGAGGGAGTACATATTGGCTATGATCTGTCAATCACTGAAATGCAGTAGCATGCATGTTAGTCTCCTTTGTATTTGATGAAATGTTGCAACGGGGCAACCTTGGATGCAAGATACATAAAACAGAAGCTAGAAGCTTCATAGCATTGGACAAATTTATCTCGCCGAGAAATTACAGTACGCACTATACTAGTACTATGTAAAGAGTTAGGTGTCGCACGGTGTCGAGAAAATATGGTGATGCGGAGCATCGGACGATCATCCCCATGTACACTCGAGCCTACGCCATTGGACCTAAGGTGAATTCGCTCCTTTCCAAATCTTCCCTTTCCGCATGCAAGACATGGATGCTACTTCAAGCGCGGACCTTGTGCATACTCAGGTACCAAGGAGTTATCCATGGAGACGCTGTGGAGCAAGGAGAATCCCAAGAGGAAGATGGACATCAAGAGCTTGAAGTGGATCCGGCCGCTCCAGAACAAGCGGCACTACCGCTCCCTCCAGCGGTACTACCGCCTATAGGCGGTACTACCGCTCCCCACTGCCGCGCCACTACCGCTCAACCCGACAAGCTCCAGTGTTCGCACGATCCGGGTCCGGTACTACCGCTCAGCCTAAGCGGCACTACCGCCTATAAGCGGTACTACCGCCCTGTGGCCGGTACTACCGCCCTGCCTGCGCGCAGGGAACGGGCCTAGGGCCCATGTATCCCCCCTCTCACTTACCCCTTCGTGGATGTAGACTATATATACTCCCCCACCTCATTCTAGCTAGAGTTAGCGTTGGTTTAGCTCATATGTGAGATAGAGCTTCGCTCATCCATACCGGATCGTCTCTTCGAGAGTGACCGCGGCCCCTCTACGGAGAAGATCCACCTTGGATTCAAGACCTCCTTTACGGAGAAGACCCCCATCAAGACCTCCTCACGGAGAAGAACCGGTTACTTTGTATCGTCCTTTGTTGACCTTGTATCATCGTGTATCTCTTTGTGTTCATCGATCTAGCATATGTGTGATCTATTTCTTGTTGGTTGAGTGTTTCTCTCGTGTTTCCCCTCGTTTTCCCCTTGTGTTCTTCGTGTTCATCGTAGGGATCTGCTCCTTTCATGAAAGATCGGCCATCTAGGGTTCCACCCTACATCATCTTGGATCAGAGCTTAGGTTTATCACGAATTTGGAGCCTCCCCGTTGTGTTTTCTAGCCTAGTTTTGTTGATTTTGTCCCAAATTCGAAAATTCCCCACCAAAAATAGCCCCAAATTTTTTTGTGATTTGTTGGTTTGATGATGTTTTGTTGGATTTGATCCATGGATTTTCTTGGTTTCGAGAGGATCTAGCATCTCCCCAAGTTTCCCCACTTTCCATCCACGAAATCTCTCCAATTTTGACCCCGAAATCATCCATTTCCGCCCCAAAATCGCGCCCCGATCCAGATTTTGCGAAAAAACCTGACACGAGCGGTACTACCGCGCATCCCAAGCGGTACTACCGCTTACAAGCGGTACTACCGCCCTACAAAGCGGTACTACCGCCACCCTTAGTTTCAGCGTTCCGAGTTTCACCGTTTTGCCCATAACTTTTCACTCCGAACTCCAATTGGAGTGTTCTTTGGCTCGTTTTGAAGCTATCGACGTGCCCGAGGTCCTCACCTTGGTTTCACCACCTTTTGACTCCATCAAATTTTTGGAACTTTGGCATCTTTGGCTAGGGCTTCCACCACATCCTCCGCATAACCACCACCGACTTCCGCAACCTAACCAATTTTATTCCCCATCACATTTGAGGTTGTTTGAGTTGTGATTTGAGTCTCCTAAGGTGTTTAGGCTACTTAGGGACGGTTGCTTCTTCATCAACCACCACCATAACTTCCGCATAGACTTACCCAACACACACTTTCGCCATCCCAACTTAACCCAATTTTGTTTGTGTTGTGAGTTGTGTCTCCTAAGGTGTTTCGGCTACTTAGGGACCGTGCTTCCAACTCCGACACCTTGTATAGTCACCCTCGATTTCTGCATTGCGTCTCAAAACCCCATCATTTCATTGAGGCAATCCCATTGAGCTTCCGCAACCACCACCACATTCCCGCTACCACCGTTTGACTTTGTCCTTGAGATATTGAGTTGTGGTTTTTCCGTTTCCTAAGGTGTTTCGGCTACTTAGGGACGAGTCTCCATCATCTTGGTATCTACATCAAGAACACCACCACTCATCATCGCAACGGACGGTAACCTCGACGACACCATTGTATATTTCCCTTGCACATTGCATTGATAACCCCTAGCCCATTTTGCGTCACTTACCTATCGAGACTAGCCATTTGAGTATTGCCCGGCAACGTTACTTGTGCACATTAGTGGTCTACACCTCCCATTGCATACATACCATATCATATTGGTATCATATCATCCCTTGTGTCACAAGATTGTTCCCGCATATACACAATTGCTATCTTGGTTTGTGCATTTCGCAAAGTGGCCATGCATACAAAAAAAAAGAATAAGCTTTTAAGCAAAAGAGAAGAGCAAAGAAGCTTGTAAGCAAGTGCCATAGCATCATACCACATTGCATATAAGATTGTCATATCCGATCATCTTGGATCAAACACCGGGAACCATACATACATAGCATACTTGGGATAGAAGTTTATCCATTTTGCATATCATCGGTTGTGCACAAGTGTCGTATCCGCCTATAGAGCAATCGTGCTAGCGTCTCTCTTGAGTTGTGCAACACGAGCGTTTTCCACAGACTTCACATTTTGTGCTCATTCCTTGGTTGCACGACCCCATCTATCTATCCGTGTGTGTGTTTCCGTGTGCCGTTCTTTGCTATTGGTCTACTTGTTTCACTTGCGAATTTGTGAATCTCTTTCAACATTATTGACTCTTGCTAACATTTTGCATTAAATTTTTGTGCCACTATCCTCACCGAGCTCCACCATAAGCCTTATTTGTGTAGGTGTGAGAAACCGACAAGAATTGATACCAATTGTGCTATTTCCTTGTTACACATTGAGTGATCATTGATCCATCTTCAACATCGGTCAAGGTACATTTGGTATAAGTTCTTCTCTTTCTCCCACTCATATTTGCTCGAGTCTTGTGATGGATAGGCAGGGCATTTCACCCTCGGTCTACAACAACAACAACGAGTTCGATGCCACGAACAACTCCAACAATGCCAAGATGAGTGCTCAAATGGAGGAGATCAAAGCCCTCATCAAGTCCTACAAGCGATCTTCCTCATCTTCGAGAAGACGCTCAAGTACACATGCTTCCGAGCTACCATCTCTGGCAAGATCGCATCGGCATCGACACCATCACCACCAAGAATGTGAAGGTTAAGAGCTCAACAGCAACAACCGCTCAACGACTTCACCGTCTCCCTTGGCATCTTCGCCAAGCGACTTCAAGGCATCTTTGCCTTCGGATATACGGCATCTTCGCCAACAAGCACCTCAAGACTACGCTCAAGAGAAGCTCCCCAAGCTCAAGTCCGCGACCTCCACGAGCTACTATGACCTCGACAGCGACCATGAGATTCCTTTCTATGGGACTCTAGAACCCGAGGAGTATCTCGAGTGGGAGCACCTAATGGACGACTACCTCAAGCTACATCAAGTTCCTCCTGAAGATCAAGTGAAGTGCGCCACAAGAAACTCCCACGACTACGTGTCAACATGGTGGTTTCACACACCTTCGGAGAGCTACGACATGAGTTGGCCCAAGACGAAGAGAGCGTTGCGGCAAGAGTTTGTGCCTCCAACCTACACGGAACAACTTCTACGCCAATTGGAGAACACCATCCAAGGATGCAAGTTAATCGCCGAGTACTTCAAGGAGATGAAGATTGCCTTGCGACGAGCCGGCGTGGACGACCCCATGTCAATGAAGTTCCACTTCATGATGGGATTGAACAACGACATCTCCAAGACTATCTTCCTTGAGAACTACAAGTCCCTCGACGACAACTACATTGGTGCTCTCAAGGCGGAATAAGAACTCATGAAGGCCAAGGATTCTCCACCCCAAGCACACTTCTCGAAGACCAAACTCAAAGGCGACGAGCATGAGGCTAGTACCACCAAAATGTCCAAGCCCGATGAGCTCCAAGACGATGCTCCCAAGTTCGACTTCACCGCCATCCCTCTTTGTGGCATTGATGATGCCGAGTCCTCCACGACTCTTTTTCAAGATGGTGCGGCGACAAGTACGACTACGGAGACCTTCAAGGACCACGCTTTGGAGGCGAACGACTTGGTGACGAGCAAGGATGATGCTTCCATCTTAGGAGGCGAGAGCGATGATGTGCCATCTTCGGCCTTCATCCACGGCGACGGTGACGCGATGATCGAGCATGGGATTTTCCCTTCGGTCATGGAGGAGAGAGATGATGTGCCATCTTCGGCCTTCATCCATGGTGACAACGACGAGATGGTTGAGCATGGGATTTTCCCTTCGACCACGGCGACGTATGATGACTTGAGTGACTTGTGCCACCATATTGAGAGTGAGAGTAACTTCACCACTAGCCACATATGTGATGAGTTGCCCCAATTCCCATGTGAGGAGAGCCACAACCCCCACCACTTGAGTGCGATGAGTGACTCCACCATACATGAGATTGAGTGCACCTACATTGAGGGAGTGAGTGAGCCACCACATAGAGAGAGTGAGGCCACTATGATTTCTAACGACTTAACCTCTATCTCTATTGTGTCTTCTCATTTAGTGCTAGGTCCCATATATGATGACGCGCCGATTCGCGACGACTTCGTCCTCACTTTGGACAAGACGATGGCCATGGTGGAATATGATGCACCCCCCACATGGTTCCATCAAGATGAAGATGACCACCATTTGGTCTTTGCCACCTCACCTACACCACTTGAGTGGAATGAGAATGGTAACATAGGTGAAAGTGATACTCTAGTCCCACTAGTGGACATTCTTGACATTGATTGCTTGCATGATGTTGATCAACCTATTCCCATGCTTCATGCTAGTGCGACTTCTTCATGTCATGACTTACCAATTTATGATGAATATGATGATGAGCATGTTGAGTTGCCTAGTTGTGATGCCATGTTACATAGGATTTCTTGTGACAATTCTTTAGGTCACATCATGTTTCACAACCCGCTTGACTTGTCATATGCTATGCATGAGATCAATCATATGTCATATTTGCAATCTCTTCATAGTGACTATGCATATGCCATTAAAATTAACCCAATTTGCACATATGGCATAGATGACAAGCCCATGGTTATTGGCATTTGTTTTTCTTGTGATGATATTGATATGCTCCCTTTGCATCATTTATCTCATATGCCATGCCATGACGACCTAGCTTCGGATATGCATTGTTTTGGATGTTGTCCATTTTCTCCATGTGATGTTTCCATTAATTCTCATGAGGAGACCCCCATAGTTTCCTCATACATATTAGGAGATTTTGATGCATTCCATACTTTGCATGATTCCCATAATTGTGTGCACCATATGCTCCCCATGAATCATAATGATATTGTTGTGCCATATACAAGTATGCTCAATTTGCATCCCCATCGTGTCATACATAACAACTATTCTTTCATGATGGATGACATGTTCTTATACCATGCATCAAATTTCTTTGAACGATGCTTATCTTGTGCTAACTCACACATGAACATGCACATCATGATGGATGATGTGTACATTTACCACGCACACAATTTCTTTGGTTTATGTCTCTTTTGTGTAGGTACTCACGTATACTCGTCAACCTCTCAATCCCAAGAGTTGACGAAACGAGCTCTTGAGAGCAACGACGATTTGGGATCCCGTGGACTATCCTTACCACCATTACCTTCGCGCAAGGACTATGCGCATCTCTTCTACTTGGCTCTCACACGGCTTTGGGCTATTTACCACTTGTCACATTATGCCCATTCTATCGTGTTCACTTTGCATGTTATGCCTCTTTCTATGATTTTGCCATGCAATTGTGGCCCTTGCTTGCATTTACCCATGATGCACCATTATGATACTCCTTTGTGTATTTGCATGCTTGGTGGAGATCCTTGTTGCTATTGCCATGTTTATCATGTGCCCCATACTATTGATGCTATTTTGCTCATATCTTGCCCTTATGCTTGTGAAATGTCATGTGCATTATATATGCCCACTATTTGCACACATGACATGTTTGCCATGATTCCTTCTAGTACGTTGCATCTTCGCACTACTAGCTTGCTTGACTGGATCTCTATGATTGATTGCTTTGATGCATCGCCCATGTTCCATTCTTACTCGCTTTCTTGGGTTGATGACATATATGTTCATGCCTCTCACATGATATATCTTGATCTTTGTCTCTTGTCTCCATTAATTGCACCTCTCATATGCCACTGTAGTGAGTGCACCCATGCTATGCTTATTGATCGTGGAGACTTGGACATATTACTTGTGATGCATGCTTGCTTGTTTAAGCCTATTGTCTTTGGTTGTAGTTGCATCATATGCTTTTATACCATACCACACCTTGTCCTTTCTTGTGATAAGAATGATGCAAACACTTGTTGGGTAGCTCGCCCCTCGAATGATAGGTCTTGCATTTGCACTAACCGCATTTGTTTTTCCGAGTGTTTGTCATGTTCTTTCATTTTGAAGGATTCACAAGGCGGTACCATCGCGAGACATATTGGTTATGTGAAGGCGTACATGATGTGCAACACCAACATTTTTGACATCCTCATAAAGGTGAACTCATTCCCTTTGAGCCATCCTCATATATGCATATTGGACGGGTCATTCTTTCATTGTTGTTTCCTTCTTATTGTCTACATGATACACCTATTGGATGGAGGACCGACATTGGAGATCGACTCTATGGACCTTCACATTGAGGAGCGCTCGGACTTATTGTATGCACCTTCGAACCTCCACTCATGCCACGACATCGAGCATTGGTACATCAACACTCCTTTGACACTTTGCACCCCCACCTTCATATTTGTTGATTGTGCTCATATATGTCATGCTCGATGGACATATCATACTCACCACAAGTTTGCACCCTTTGCATGGATTGACACACATTATGTTTGTCTTGTTGCACCTATTCCCATGTCATCCATGATATATGAGCTTGTGCATTTCCTTAGCAAATTTGTTGTGATCTTTCTTGATGGCATATTCATACATAATGATCACATTGCCTACCATCAATTGCATGATACGATAATCATATTGCGCATCCATTGCCATATTCATGCTCTTGATAAACCGTCTCACTATGACATCATTTTGCACCGTGGTTGCATTACTTCCGTGAATGCTTTTGCTCCCGTGAATGCTTTACATCTCATTCCATATCATCTTCCTAAGCTTCATGTGCTTTGTCATGAACAATCTTGCCTCACGGACTCATTTCTACATGTTGGACACTTTGTGTGCGCTAACCATTGTATTTCCGAGTGTCGCTTGTGTTCCCTCTTTTTGCATGTATACCACTCCGGAGACACCTTGGAGTACTTGGATTACGCAATGTCTTCCACTTCGTCCTACTACAAGTCCATCCACGACAACCGTTTCCATGGTGATGAGGATTTCGATCCGAGGTCGGATCTTTCCCAAGGGAGGGGAGATGATGCGGAGCATCCGACGATCATCCCCATGTACACTCGAGCCTATGCCATTGGACCTAAGGTGAATTCGCTCCTTTCTGAATCTTCCCTTTCCGCATGCAAGACATGGATGCTACTTCAAGCGCGGACCTTCTGCATACTCAGGTACCAAGGAGTTAGCCATGGAGACGCTGTGGAGCAAGGAGAATCCGAAGAGGAAGATGGACATCAAGAGCTTGAAGTGGATTCGGCCGCTCCAGAACAAGCGGCACTACCGCTCCCTCCAGCCGTACTATCGCCTATAGGCGGTACTACCGCTCCCCACTGCCGTGCCACTATCGCTCAACCCGACAAGCTCCAGTGTTCGCACGATCCGGGTCCGGTACTACTGCTCAGCCTAAGCGGCACTACCGCCTATAAGCGGTACTACCGCCCTGTGGCCGGTACTACTGCCCTGCCTGTGCGCAGGGAACAGGCCTAGGGCCCATGTATCCCCCCTCTCACTTACCCCTTCGTGGATGTAGACTATATATACTCCCCCACCTCATTCTAGCTAGAGTTAGCGTTGGTTTAGCTCATATGTGAGATAGAGCTTCGCTCATCCATACCGGATCGTCTCTTCGAGAGTGACCGCGACCCCTCTACGGAGAAGATCCACCTTGGATTCAAAACCTCCTTTACGGAGAAGACCCCCATCAAGACCTCCTCACGGAGAAGAACCGGTTACTTTGTATCGTCCTTTGTTGACCTTGGATCATTGTGTATCTCTTTGTGTTCATCGATCTAGCATATGTGTGATCTATTTCTTGTTGGTTGAGTGTTTCTCTCATGTTTCCCCTCATTTTCCCCTTGTTTTCTTCATGTTCATCGTAGGGATCCGCTCCATTCGTGAAAGATCGGCCATCTAGGGTTCCACCCTACATCATATGGTGATAGTGTGAGGTGGGCCTTGTAATCATTGAGCCTGCGTGTTTTCACTGCTTTCGCACTCCTCCGCTGTAAGAATGGAGAAAATTGTAATCTAGTACCTCCTTTCGCCGAAGCATGGGACATCCAGCAGTCGTACCACCTCAGTAATAATGACCAATGAGTCGTCAATCACATAGACCCAGCAGTAAGTTGGACGGACGAAGAAACCATCACTCTTGAATCCGCTTCTCCCTTCAACGCAGGCGCTAGTGAGAGGTCGCATTTGCTCTGCCCGGGCATGAATATGGCACCGATTCTTTGGAGCGGCGCTGACCGTTTCGGGTGGAAGCGCGCGCTGGCGATGGAGGGGCTTTGGGTGGGCCAGGCTGGTCAGAAGCGGGCGTGGCAGCTGTCCCGACCGGACACCCGGAAACGAGAGGATGCACCGACTCTCGTGGCTAAATCTTACACTACACACCATCTCTCTGTAGGAGTAGGTCGATGTGTGGTTCTCTCTAACACACACATGCTGTTAAACACACACACACAGACACACATACACACGCACACGCACACACAGGTTCATAGAATAGGAATATCGTGTGAGTGTGAAGCCACAGGAAGTGAGATACAAATGGATTATGTACAAGAAGAGAAGAGGTGGTTAATATTCCATCAAACCTGGACTGAGGAGTAATACTTTCTCCGTCTAGTTGTTAAGTCATCTTACGAAAATCAGATATTCCCATAATTTTTAGGCGTCGTCCATTAACTTCGCATCTCAATCCCCTCCTGGCCTCGTTGCTAGCGAGCATTGTTATAGGGAGCGTTTGGTTACATTGCTTAGTAAGGAAATTGCTCGGCTAGCCCAGCTAGCCAGCTTTCACTTTGCCAACCTTGCCTGGTCAAATGGTTTAGTTCTTTTTCTTACCAGCCTTGCCTCATGAAATCATTGTTATGAGTGGGTCGCCGATTTTTCTGTGTGCGAAGTTTGGCGTCGGAAGCGAGCCGATTTGGCTCTCCTGAGCTAGCAAGGTTTTTCTAGCCCACCCAAGCTAGCTGGCCCACAAAAGCTAAAATATTTTAACAGTTCCAAATGCCTAACCTTGCCCGGCTAGGCTATAACTGCTCTTGCTAAGGATCCAAATGCTCCCTAAGCTCTGCCTTGTTATCTCCCCCGGAAACCCAATGCATGGAGCGCAACTACGCGTTGATTAGTCAAGAAATCAAAGTCGGCTTGCATGCAAGTTAATACGTGGCCCTGCATGGTAGCTAAAACGGCATCTCTTAGTTGTTGTGATTAATTGTTGCGTTTAGAGACAGAAATCAGGGCTTTGATTGGAGGAAGGACCGGTCAAGTTTTTCCTTCTCCTCCAATCTGCTTGCACCTTGGTCCCGCTGCACCTTCTTACATGACTTACACCTAGACAAAGGGAGTAGTACGAGATAAGGTGGCACACTTACTTAGGTCGAATACAAGTGCCCAAAATTATTGGAGGAGAGCAAAGTGCACAAACTAAATAATTAAAAGAGTAAAATGCACTGTTGGTCATTGAACTTATTGTATAAGTTCACTTTGGTCACTGTACTCAAGAATACGGTCGATATGGTCACTATATACGTGACTAGGTGATTATATGGTCACTGCGAGATCGTATAGCTCTGTATTCATCCATTCTGACGGGCAAACATGCTAACCAGCTACACCAACCTCCAGTTGTGATTAACTAGTCGCAAATAAAGTTTTCTACCTTTAGTTGCAGAACATGCATGCAGCGCGCAGCTCGCAGTGCATGCACACGCACTAGCACAGACTCAAGTCGCACGATGGCCTCTATTGCCGCAAGTTCGTGCAGTACCTCGCCTGTTGTCCGTTGTTCCCGTTGTTAACCTGCCACCTGAGGTCGCCGACCCGTTGCTCTACCACAACGCCAAGTCGGAGCTCTCACTGCTTGTGGCGCAATGCATACGAACTCCATCTGCTTGAGATGACATGGCCATCAATGATGATTATGATGACACCCAACTAGGTCGCCCTACTTGCCTTGTGCGCATGATTGTCGTGCGGCTGCCGAAGTACGACCCTGCGGCCTCAACTTCGTCGCCGGTCGCCGGTGTGTGCGTGTTGTGTGCTAACTAGTGTGTGTCTTCCCAGTGCGTGCTAGTGTGCAACTGCATGCTTGCGTATTGTGTGCATGTTATAATAAGGATTCACTTAAAATAGTACATAAGCGAACAGAGGGATCAATTGGACAGTGTTCACGAGCAGTAGCGAGATGTGTGAGGTAAGATACACCGCTGGCGCTTTTAATTTTTCTTATTAATTTGTTTGTTTCATCCTCTGACTGGTGGGACCCAACGTACTACATGGAGAGAGGTAAGGTGACTAAGGCTGCATTATTTCTGTACTACCAACACTGCTTTAAATCCCCAAAGATCTTACCACCAAAGCCACACTACACGATTATGATTTAAATCCCAATGACTTCCACGCAAAAAAACACGACATGCTTGTCACACGAATGCAGGAATGTATAAAAGGTTATTTTCCTCTCGTTAAACATAACATGAGGGTGGTGTAGCTGTTTAGCCTGTTTGGTCATCAAACTTGAGGTCTCGGGTTCGATAACCGCACTTGAGCATATTTTTTGTTTTTGTTCGACTTCTTTCTTCCACCCAATGACAGGTAGGCCCCGCATGACAAAGAGAGAAAGTGATCTAGGGCGGTGCCAGGAGGATTCTTTGACTGGTCAAAATGGATGGATACGGAGCTATACGATCTCGCAGTGACCGTATAATCACCTCATCACGTATACGCTGCAACCTCGGTGCTTGTTTTCTTGGGTTTGCACTCTTCACACACACTCTCCACTATATATATACACGCTGGAGCCTCAGCGCTTGTAGTTGCTCTCTTCACACTCTATCACCCTCTCTAGATCTAAACAAGACTTCGTTGGCCTCTCTCTCTCTATCTCGCTTTCTCTCTCCCCCCCCCCTCACTGCTGGTCAAAGAGCCAGCAGGATCCGTCCACGGGGAAGGGAAGGAGGCTTAACGCTGTCACCGTCGGCGATGGAGGGAATCCACTACCAGCGCAGATGTTCTCTTTCACCAAGTGGCGGCACAGGAGGGCCTCCGACACCTTCTTCCTCGCCGCCGTACATAGTGTGGGCAGAACGGCCTCCGGTCGCCCACCAAACTACACCCCAAGAACCTTAAGGTATAATTTACTTATTCCACATGCATTGCTCTAGCTGCATGTGGGCTTTTTCCGCTTCTGCACTCGAATCTAGGTGTCGGGTCAAACAGGAAAGTAGTGGGGACAGTTGTATAGCATGAATCTAGGACGTGGTTCAAAGAGGAAAGGTAGTGGGGAAAGTTGTATAGCATGAATCTAGGACGTGGTTCAAAGAGGAAAGAAAGGGGGAAAGTAGTGGGGAAAGTTGTATAGTATGAATCTAGCACGTGGTTCAAAGAGGAAAGGAAGGGGGGAATGTACTAGTACAGACTGGCTATCGAGCACCTACATTGGTCGAAAAGGGAAAACAATGACAAATGCATTACGCACATCTGTAACAAGCTGATCTTTTTGTTTTGGGGGAGTAGGCTATAGAGTTCGAGCAGGACTAGATTTGCCGCCCTCACATAGGGAAAGGTGGCTGAAGATAACAAAACTGGGACCAACACAAATATTCTCCTTGGTTGTTTGTTCTTTGTTGCAACAGACTGTGCATCACCCCTTTATACATCGGTAGATGCACATGGTGCTGGTGCGTCCATTGTCCCGTGCAACTCTTTAGTTGTTGTTAATCTAAGGCCCTGTTTGGTTAAGAAGTCCTAGGACTTTTTTTAGTCCCAACTAAAAAGTCCCTAGTCCCTACCTGCTTGGTTCCAGGGACTAAACATGGACCAGAGGTTATTAAATTACATGCTAAAAGACCATCTTACCCATACTAATGAACTAATAGAGACAAGGTCCGATGCGGGGCAGGGGCAATTGTTGGAAAAAGTCCCAAAAAGACTCTCCCTCGGGGTCTTCTTTCTTTAGTCCCAAATGCCCACTTTTAGCCCCTAAAAGTCCCTCCTAGTTGGCTTAGATGGGATTAAAAGGGACTTTTTTTAGTCCCTACACCAAAAGTCCCTATAAACAAACACCCTCTAATAAAGCCGCCGAAAAGTTGATGCAATGCCACAGTTAAAAGCAAACTACATGTTTAACGAATTTTATTGTTAATATAATCTCCCTGTTAATATGAATCAATACCACCGTTTGAGAAATGCTACTGTCTTACTGTTTTCCCATTTAGATAAGTTAGATGCTTCTTTTTGTTGACTTCTATGCCATCCAACGTTATTGAACTAGTTGTTTCCTTTGCACCTCTGTGTAAGCAGGGTTATCACTTCACCACGTTACTATTGTGACCTTTTGTTGCACCGCACAAAACACTTTTGGTTTAAGAGTGTTTTGTGCAGTTCAACCAAAATGTCACACCGACAACGTTGCTTGAATTCTGGATCTTAGTGGAACTGCACAAGAGAAGATCTGACTTCCTATCCGTGTGGCAAATTTCGTTAAGATCTTCTTCTTGTGTGTTGTTTGAATTCCGCGTCATGAGAGGTCAGTACTAGCCTTCTTTCACAAGATTGTGCAGTGTGCTTTCATATGTTGTGCTACTTATACGGCAATGTTGCTTGATTTTAGTGAACTACACAAATGGAGACAAGACTTCCAATCTGTATGTGCACCGTAATATCCCATTGAGGTAAGATAAGGATATTTCACAACTGTTGGCCTGTATTTTGCCACTTTCATCAGAAAATTAATGTTGTTGTTTAGTGCTATAGTTGTGCTCCCTAATTGACATGCCAAATCTTACATTGAAGGCGAAGCTTGTCTGTTATTGAACCAAGTGATGAAGGGGAGGAACAAGCGGAAGAAAAACAAAAATCAACTCCCGGTGTTGTAATCAAGCACTGGAACTATGATGACACAAGTAATGATATAGTTTTGCATCTTAATTTATTGCTATGACTGGAACAAGCAATTGTTTTGCCACTGATTTGATGCCACTCTTAATGTAATATGTAATTATCTCTACTTGTGCAAACAGGGATCTTCTTTGAAGATAACATATATTTTAGTGGAACTACACAAGAAGATGTTGGAAACATTAAACTAATCAAGGAGTATATAGTAAGCATGGCAACCACAATAGATAACAACAGATGGTTCCGGAGAAGTGCTTGATTTGTATGCTCTACACAATGAGCCTCCTGACAGACGTTGGTACTCGCCCACGGATTTCATCCATATGATTGAGCTTTGTCATCTCTATTGGTGTTGTGCTACTGTTTAGATACTGTCATGAGAAAGTGGTATTGTCCTTGAGAAGTGCTTCATCTGTGATGTTTTAAATATTTCCTTTCCTTTTTTTGAGCAAACAGCGATGCTAGCATTTAGTTGCCCTCTTGTCTTTGCACAACAAGATCATCCTCCTCTGAAGAAGAATATGGAGTACGTGAAGTGCCTACTTCCGTTTATGCCAGGATAAAGAAGCCAAGCCTCTCTTCTTAAGAAGGGAGCAGCTGAAGGATGGTCACATTATTTCCCACAAGAACAAACTAACTTTAGCTCAGAAGGACTCACAGATCTCCATCTTTGTTGCTATGATGGCCAATACAATGTTGTGTTTCGATTCCTTCCGGTGAGTTCCATTTTTTAAATGTGTGCTCTGCATGGATCATGTAGGTTGCTTGTTTAAACTGTCAATTCATAGTACAGTTTGCTTTATATTAATCACTTTTTTTGTATTTGTGCAAACAAAGGTGCTCAGCTTGATTTCAATAGGAACTGCACAAAATGTTCATGAATACATCGAATCATTCATTTCCACCATAAGAAAGGAGGTGCCGATATGTTCAAGGCGTTGCAACATATAAAGGCGAAATCATACAAGCTACGTGCGAATTTGGTTGATTTTGGTGGAACTGCACAAAAAGAATAGCTGGTTTATTTAGCACGAGGTGCCATGTCAATGTCTGAACTGATGGCAAACCCTGCCCATTCCACAATCATAGGCATTTGATATTTTGGAATGGGAAAACCTTGTCAAAGTTTGCTCATTGATGTACGCAAAACAACACGCATTTGACATTTTGGAATGGGACAATCTTGTTAAATTTTGCTCATTGAAGTTAGCAAGAAGACATGCGTTTGATATTTTCGAATGGGACGCCCTTTGTTGTCAGCAGCTTCGATCCATTTTTTCTTTATTCTTTAGTTGTGAAGTAAATATTGGCTCTGACATGTGAATCGCTGAGATGCATAATCATTGATTGTTTTGAATGTTTCCTATGAATTGTCAGGCCGGTGTGATAGATTGCAATGTACAGGAACGCTAAAGAGTTGTTCAAACACTTTGTACCCCCTCCGTTCCTTTTTACTTCGCATATTAGATTTCTTTCAAGTGAGTTGATTTTACATTGTGAATGTTCATACTCTTTTCTATATGATTGGTCAAAGTAGAGATACTTTGACTTCAGAAAAAACTTATATGCAGGCTAAAAAGGACTGGAGGGAGTACATGTGAAACTGCTGCAAACGAGGTGATCACCCTGGGAATAATGCTAGTATGTATTGTTTTGCATGTTCATCCAATGCTAGTGATACAAGAATTCGAACTAATCGAACGAAATTCATTCATACACGGTCGGATTTCATATAAACACGCCGGATTTCATTACATTTCATACTCCCTCCGTCCCAAAATAAGTGACTCAACTTTCTACTAGCTTTAGTACGAAGCAAGTACAAAGTTGAGTCACTTATTTTGGGACGGAGGGAGTACATTCTTCAACTAAAAAGGGGTGCGCTGGAGGTATAATTAATTAACCAAAGCTTCCCACCCGTGTCCGGCTGAGCCGAACAGAAGCTTCTTCTCCAGCGCAACTCTCCGACTCCACGTTGCTGCCGAGAAGCTAATCGGTCGTCGATGGTCAACCCGCCTAGCTTGGCTTCAACCAGAGGGTAGCAGCGGTGGCCTTACTTGGACCCGAGAGGTGGCGACCTACCGTGTTCTAATCTTCCTCATTTTCTATGTGGCGCAACCTCGTTGGCAGCGTGGCGGGGCCTCGACAGAGATGGAGATGTCCTCCATCTCGTTGCCGATGGGGCGGCGCCTCGGTGGAATGGGGGAAATCCTTGCCCTTGTTGCCGGCAGGGCAGGGCCTTGGCTGAGCCGGCGATGTCCTCTGCCTCGTTGTTGGTGGGGCGGGGACTCGGCGGAGTAGGGCCTCGCCGAAGCCGACGAGGTCCTTCACCTCGGTGCCGGTGGGGCGGGGCCTCGGTGGATCTGGCGATGTCCTCCGCCTCTTTGTTGGTGCAGCGGGGCCTCCGCGGAGCGGGGCCTCGTGGAAGCCGGCGTAATTTTTCGCCTCGGTGCCGGCGGGGCGTGGCATCGGTGGCGCCGGCAGTGTCCTCTGCCTCGTTGTTGGCGACGCGGGGCCTCAGCGGAGTAGGGGCTCATCGACGCCAGTGGAGCGGGGACTCGTTGGAGCTGGCATTGTTCTCTGCCTCATTCTTGGTCTCGCCAAACAGCGCCTCGCCCGCTTCATCACCCTCTTTGTAGGCGACCGCAGCCTCCGCGGGCGGAGCGGTACGAGTCGAGCAGCACGTCCTACTCTGCCCGCTCCGCGGCGATCTGCTCCTCCGCCTGCAGGTGCTCCTAGAGGATATGGTGGTTGTAGGAGGCATCGGCTTGCGCCTCCCAAAACTGCTCCTAACACTTCTGCCTCACCGTGTCCATGTATTGGGCACGGGCCTTGCCGATGGTCATGGTGGAATGCACCGGCGAGGATGGCACGGAGGAAGGGGTTGGCGCTGGATCGTCGACTACCATTTTCTCCATTGGTACGTCGTCTTCCTCCAGCTGCCTGTCGGCCAGCCAGTCGGTAGCAATGGCTGCCATCTCCTTGTGGTCCGTTGTTCACATGTCCTGAAGAGCGCTGGAGCGAGAGGAAGCCATGGTGGGCAGTAGTGGTGTGGACAGGAGAAAGGGACCAGAGGCGGATGACTGCAGCTATGGTCGGTGCGGCAGTTTATATAGCAATGGTGGGCGGCGGAGTGACGGACGGGTGGCGCCTGAGTAGCCGCCTCGGCAACCGCATATCATTAATGTGGGCGGCAGACGGTCGGACGGACGACACTTGTGTCGTTTTAATGCAGAGCAATCGCTGAACCGGGAAGCGGCGGGCGGCGCTGACCGTTTCAGGCGGAAAGCGCGCGCGGGCGAGGGAGGTGGTGTGGGTGGGCCAGGGCGGTGAGACTCGTGCTTAGCAGCGGGTCGGTCCAGTGGCCGAGGACAAGCACGCCAAGCTGAAGGTGGCTGAGGGAGTCCTGGATTAGGGGGTATCCGGACGGCCGGACTGTTGGACTATGAAGATACAAGATTGAAGACTTTGTCTCGTGTCCAGATGGGACTCTCCTTGGCGTGGAAGGCAAGCTTGGCGATACGGATATGAAGATCTCCTCCCTTGTAACCGACTCTGTGTAACCCTAGCCCCCTCCGATGTCTATATAAACGAGAGGGTTTAGTCCGTAGGACAACAACAATCATACCATAAGCTAGCTTCTAGGGTTAAGCCTCTACGATCTCATGGTAGATCAACTCTTGTACTACTCATATCATCAAGATCAATCAAGCAAGAAGTAGGGTATTACCTCCATCGAGAGGGCCTGAACCTGGGTAAACATCGTGTCCCCTGCCTCCTGTTACCATCTGCCTTAGACGCACAGTTTGGTACCCCCTACCCGAGTTCCGCCGGTTTTGACACCGACATTGGTGCTTTCATTGAGAGTTCCATTATGCCGTCACCGTAGGGAAGGATGCCTCGTCTCGTTGTCAAGGACAACGTTACCTCCAAAGGAGCCCTGGCTGTCGGCCAAACTCTTCGGCTTGGCGGTTTCGGCATGACCGCCCGTTCGGCTGCTGCGCCGATGATGACTTCTTGGGTCATCGAAAATAGCCTCCACGTCGGCTCGGAACTTGCCGAGCAGATGGATCCAATGGATCTCTCTTCCCTAAACGAGCTCTTGGATTGCATCGCCGCTTTGGGAGTCGCTACAGATTATGATCGGATTGGGCTTAAACCCGAACAAAGGGAGATTAACTCTTCGCCGGTCACCCATCAAATAGCGGTGGTAGAGGAACAATGCGGCAATTCTTCCTCTATCTTGATGACAAACTATGTCCGGATTCCCGAGATCTCCGAGCTGGATACCCGTTTACGGAAAGACATCGCCCAAGCCTTAAACCTAGAATCAGGCAGCAGGCCAGACCTATCGAGCGACATCCCGGAGACCAAACTTCCAAGATCGGAAACTCCCATGCCCCTGGGTCTAAAATAGGGTCAGGGTTCGGAATCAAATTCGCCCACCCACCCAGATATAAGCGATCTCTCCCACATTAGACAAGAGCCCCAGGAAACAGTACATCACTATTGGGCCAGATTCCTCCTTGTAATGAACAAGGTCAAGGACTGTCGCGAGGAAGATGCAATCTCATTCTTCTGCAATAATTGCATGGACAAGGGAATCCTTAACGCCATAAGTCGCCGAGACATAGCACACTTCGCTGACTTGGCGGCCATTGTACGGAAGTACTGTGCGATGGAAAGTGCCTGGAAAACCGAAACAAAATTTTGGGGTAATCCGGCTCTGACTAAACACCCAGTCCGAATTAAAAGGGTGCATCCTCGTAAGTCGCCCGATCCAATTACCAAAAAGCAAAAGCCCACTACAGGGCGTGGAACCGTATTGGAAGGATGGCTTAACGGACCCTGCAAAATTCACAGTACAGCGGATACCATACCAACACACAGCCTTAGAGCATGTTGGGTACTCCGGCAGGTGGCCAAGAGCGGTGAGGATCTCCTCATTCAAAATACCGCATAGCACCATCCCATGGATTACAATACAGTATTAACAGTCTTCGAGACGTTCAACTCAAATAATAGGCGCAAGCGAACACTCCGCAGCCTTGCCGAAATCTGCCAGGTGGCAGCAATAAACCCATGGAGTGACATAGCTATCACCTTCAATGCAAGTGACGAACCTAAATTCCGAACAACCCGAGCACCGGCCGCATTGGTCCTTAGTCCAATTGTGGACGGCTTTTGGCTCACTAAACTGCTCATGGACGGCGGTAGCGGACTAAACCACATTTATGAGGAAATTCTTCAAAAAATGGAAATAGACAAGAGCTGCATTGAGCAAAGCAGAATAACCTTCAGAGGAATCATACCCAGTCGGGAAGCATGTTGCGCTGGGAAAATCACACTAGATGTGGTATTCGGCACGCCAGAGAATTATAGGTCCGAAGAAATCACATTCCAAGTGGCCCCGTTCAGTAGCGGATACCACGCCCTTTTAGGGCGGGAGGCATTCACAATCTTCCAAGCCATACCCCATTACGGCTACATGAAGCTCAAAATGCCTGGGCCCAATGGAATCATCACTCTAGCTAGTGATCCGGACATAGCGCTCCGTGCCGAAAACAAAACAGCCGCACTGGCCCTCGAGACATTATCCGAAGCCCTCGTGGCAGAGGAGTTAACTGCGCTACGCTCCACCGTGGACAGGGATGACGTGATACTCGACAAGAGATCCAAGTACAGCTCCTTCAAACCAGCGGATGAAATAGTCAAATTCCAAGTCCACCCAACGGACCCCACAAAAACAGCCTCCATCGGGGCACAGTTAAACCCCACTGTGGACGCCGCACTACGGGAGTTCCTGCACGAGAATTGGGACATGTTTTCCTGGCATCCCTTAGATATGCCAGGAATCCTGCGCAGATTGGCCGAGCATAGCCTTAACATTCTAAAAGGATTCAAGCCGGTCAAGCAGACTCTTCGGCGTTTCTCTGAACCTAAGAGTTAAGCTATGGGAGAGCAACTAGCCAAGTTATTGGAGGCCGGATTCATCAGAGAAATAAAACACCCGGACTGGCTAGCAAACCTGGTGATGGTACCAAAGAAGGACAAATCCTGGCGCCTATGCGTCGATTTCAAGGACCTCAACAAGGCTTGCCCAAAGGATCCCTTCCCCCTCTCACGCATCGATCAAATTATCGACGCTACCGCAGGACACGATGATAGAGGCGAGGGTGTCCCGATCTTTCGATGAGATGATAACTATCGATTTGGTGGAGACGACTTTGACGATCCGACTACAAACGTGCACGACATTGCGCCTTAGCAATCGCTAAACCAACTCCAAGAGGTTATTGACCACGCCGGAGCACGATCAACCTGACCACGAAGGTCTATTCCTGCACGCAATCGAAGAACAAGCAAGAATATGATAAAGCAATCTGAATATTGCGAATATATATGAAGTATTGACAAAGGTGGGGATCCGGAAGCGGTCTTGGTCTGGTCGTTGGACACAAACGAAGTACACGAAGTTGCAATGGCTAACTTTTAACTAAACAAATCCCAAAGTCTAAACGACGCCCTAAGGGCTGTATATATGGAGGAAGAGGGGGGGGGGGATTTCGTGGCCCTTGAGGAAGGGGTCCGAAACCAACCCTAACTCTTGTTTCCCCACACATACGGACTCTAAAAACAGCCTATACTTAAGTATTTCGAAATTACATGGGCCTGGCCCAATAATAAGGTGACATAGCACCTAGAATAGCCTCTGGACGAAATTTATGAAGTGGCATCTTGTATATTTTGTCCAAGGCTTCATTCACTCCTCATGGTGGCTTCAGAGTCCTGAAATCATCACTTGTAACTCCGTTCTTGTTCCCCTTGCGCATGCCATCAACTCCATGCTTGTTCTTGCTCCAATGTTCATCCTTCTCCAAGCTAGGCCCTTCATTTGTAAGCAAAACAAATGTATCCAATTTAGGCAACATCATATTCTCATGAACATTAGAATCATTACCAAGAAACGAAAGTACCTGGTAATTTAATTGGCGTGCGCGAGCTCTAGTAGTTGGTCCATCATATGTAACAGTAGGGGCCGTGGGTGTAACAATGGTATTGATGTCCTCATCATCCTCCCCTTCTTGAAATGAAGTCGTCCTCGACGGAAGCTCATCTTCCTCACCCAAATAAGGCTTCAAATCTGCAATGTTAAAACTGGGACTAACCCCAAAATCTACAGGCAACTCAAGTTTATATGCATTATCATTTATTTTTTCTAACACCTTAAAAGGACCATCAGCACGTGGCATTAGCTTTGACTTGCGCAAATTAGGAAACCTATCCTTACGCAAATGTAACCAAACAAGATCTCCAGGTGCAAAGACAACACGTTTTCTACCCTTATCTCCAACAAGTTTGTATTTAGCATTCATGCGCTCAATATTTTCCTTAGTTAACTCATGCATCTTTAAGATCAAATCAGCACATTGTTTAGCATCAAAATTAACCTTCTCCGAAGATGGAAGAGGCAACAAATCAATAGGTGCACGAGGTAGGAAACCATACACAATTTCAAAAGGGCACATCTTAGTAGTAGAATACAATGAACGATTATAAGCAAATTCAATATGAGGCAAGCATTCTTCCCACATTTTCTTATTATTCTTCAAAACAGCCCTAAGCATAGTAGACAATGTTCTATTGACTACTTCAGTTTGTCCATCAGTTTGGGGGTGACAAGTAGTACTAAAAAGCAGTTTAGTCCCCAACTTAGCCCATAAACATCTCCAAAAGTGGCTAAGAAATTTAGTATCACGATCTGAAACAATAGTATTTGGCACACCATGCATGCGAATAATTTCACGAAAGAACAAATCAGCAACATTAACAGCATCATCGCTTTTATGACATGGTATAAAGTGTGCCATTTTTGAGAATCTATCCACGACAACAAATATGCTATCCCTCCCCTTCTTTGTTCGAGGTAAACCTAAAACAAAGTCCATAGATATATCCTCCCAAGGAACACTAGGCACAGGCAAAGGCATATATAAACCATGAGGATTTAGTCGTGACTTAGCTTTTTGACATGTAGTGCAGCGAGCAACAAAACGCTCAACATCCCGTCTCATCTTTGGCCAAAAGAAATGTGTAGCAAGTACGTCCTCCGTCTTCTTCACGCCAAAGTGTCCCATTAATCCTCCTCCATGCGCCTCCTGCAACAACAAAATACGAACAGAGCTAGCAGGAATGCATAGCTTGTTAGCGCGGAACACAAAACCATCATTAACAACGAACTTGTTCCATGTTCTTCCTTCTTTACAATTCTGCATTACTACTTTAAAATCAGCATCATGCACATATTGATCTTTGATGGTCTCCAAACCAAATATTTTGAAGTCAAGTTGTGAAAGCATAGTATAGCGACGAGACAAAGCATCAGCAATAACATTTTCTTTACCCTTCTTGTGTTTGATGACATAAGGGAAAGTCTCAATGAATTCAACCCATTTAGCATGTCTACGATTCAGTTTAGCTTGACTTTTAATATGTTTCAAAGATTCATGATCAGAATGTATAACAAATTCTTTGGGCCATAAATAATGTTGCCATGTCTCTAAAGTCCGAACAAGAGCATATAATTCCTTATCATAAGTAGAATAGTTCAGACTAGGCCCACTCAATTTTTCAGAAAAGTATGCAACAGGTTTGCCATCTTGTAATAACACACCTCCTAATCCAATTCCACTAGCATCACATTCAAGCTCAAAAGTCTTATTAAAATCCGGAAGTTGGAGTAAAGGAGCATGTGTCAACTTATCTTTCAATACCGTGAAGGCATCTTCCTGTGCGGTACCCCAAACAAAAGGCACATCCTTCTTTGTAAGCTCATTGAGAGGTGCAGCAATGGTGCTAAAGTCTCTCACAAAACGCCTATAGAAACCAGCAAGTCCAAGAAAACTCCTCACTTGTGTGATCGTTTTGGGCTGCGGCCAACTCTCAATAGCTTCAATCTTGGCTTTATGAACTTCAATTCCCTGTGGAGTAACAACATAGCCAAGAAAAGATACTCGGTCGGTGCAAAAGGTGCACTTCCCAAGGTTACCAAACAAACATGCATCACGTAGAGCATTAAAAACAGCACATAAATGTTCCAGATGTTCTTCCAAAGATTTGCTATAAATCAGTATATCATCAAAATAGACTACCACAAATCGTACAATGAAAGCACGTAAAACTTCGTTCATTAGTCTCATGAAAGTACTAGGTGCATTAGTTAACCCAAAAGGCATGACTAACCACTCATATAAACCAAACTTAGTTTTAAAAGCTGTTTTCCATTCATCTCCCAATTTCATACGAATTTGATGGTATCCACTACGCAAATCAACTTTGGAGAATATTGTAGAGCCACTCAATTCATCAAGCATATCATCTAGCCTAGGAAAAGGATGACGATAACGAATAGTAATATTATTGATGCCTCTACAATCAACACACATATGCGAGGTACCATCCTTTTTTGGCACTAGAATAATAGGAACATCACAAGGACTAAGGGATTCGCGTATATAACCTTTGTCGAGTAGCTCTTGTACTTGACGCATAATCTCCTTCGTCTCCTCTGGATTGGTACGGTATGGTGCGCGGTTGGGTAATGATGCACCGGGAATTAAGTCAATTTGATGCTCAATCCCTCGAATAGGTGGTAATCCCGGTGGCACGTCTTGTGGAAAGACGTCAGCGAACTCCTGCAAAATGTTAGTAACAGTAGGAGGCAAAGAGGAAGGCACGTCCTCGAATGAAAATAATGCCTCTTTGCACACAAAAGCATAGCAAACAGTTTTGCTAACATCTAGATCATCAATATCAGATTTGGTGGCAAATAAACATGCACTTTTCAATTTAATTTCAGAAGCAACACTAGATGGTTTATTATTAGGCTTCATTTGTTGCTCAAATTCTTTTGCCACAATCTGATTTTCACTCTTATTTTGCTCCTGTTTTGCTTTATTAGCTCGATTAATATCATCTTTCAAAATGGAATCAGGAGTCATAGGAAGCAAAGTAATATTTTTGTCCTTATGAACAAGAGTATACTGATTGTTTCTACCATGGTGTACAGAATTTTTATCAAATTGCCATGGTCTACCAAGTAATAAGGAACATGCTTGCATAGGTACCACATCACAATCAACATAATCAGCATATGTAGAGATACTAAAATGCACACAAACAGTACGTGTTACCTTAACCTTGCCGCTGTTGTTGAACCATTGGATGTAGTAAGGATGTGGATGTGGTCTTGTGGTGAGAGATAGCTTCTCCACCATCTCCATGCTAGCCAAGTTGTTGCAGCTCCCTCCATCTATGATGACGCGAACAGAACGTTCCTTCACAACTCCCTTTGTATGGAACAAATTATGCCTCTGATTTTGCTCAGCTTGCGTGACCTGCACACTCAAAACACGTTGAGCAACTAAACATTCATACCTGTCAGCATCTTCAGCAGCCATGTATTGCGTCTCATGATCAGAAGCATCTCCACCGTGTTCTTCATGTGTAAGAAGAACCAAAGTCTCCTCATCATAGTCACTAGCGGACTCATACCCACCATCCTCAGTAGCAATCATCACACGCTGAGATGTGCATTCTCGCGCAAAATGTCCTCTTCCCTTACAACGACGACAAATAATATCACTTGTGTGCCCTGTAGACGCCATGGAAGAAGCAGAGCTCTGTGCAGGCCCGGCAGGTGTGCTCTTGGCAGATAGTGGTGGTTGTGCCTGCTTTCTTGTATCACGGTTGGAGGTGGCAGCTGACGGAGGTGCCGGTTTAGCAGAACGTGTGGAAGTAGATGATGCACGTGGTGTCCATGATGAAGGTCGACCTGCAGAAAAGTTAGTTCGCGCCAATGCCTGTCGATCCTGCACTTCACGTTTAGCTTTACAAGCAAGATGGAATAAATGAGTGATATTATTATAATCCTTATAGTCTAGAATGGTCTGAATCTCTCTATTTAATCCACCCAGAAAACGTGCAAGCATAGCTTCATTCTCCTCAACGATACCACATCTAATCAAGCCAGTTTGTAATTCCTGATAATATTCTTCTACCGAATTTTTTCCTTGTCTTAAGCGCTGCAATTTTTGAAGTAATTCACGTTGATAATATGGTGGAACCCAACGAGTACGCATAGCAGTTTTCAAAGCAGCCCAAGTAGCTGGAACAGGATATAATCTACAATATTCAGACCACCAAACACATGCAAAGCTAGTGAAAGCACAAACAGCAGCAGGAACACGTCTCTCCTCAGGATATTGTAAACATGTAAATCGTTGTTCGGTTTCTAACTCCCAAGTAAGATATATATCAGGAACATATCTACCCTCAAATGGTGGAATATTCAATTTCAGTTTAGGGAGATGTTCATGATCTCGTACCTGAGGGGAAGCCCTAACATTACCATTATTTGCATGTGGACGACCTGGTGGTTGTGGTGCTGGTGGTGGCACATAGTTCTGATGTTGATCAACCTCATCCTCGTAATCTCCCACATAATCATCCTCCCCCACATCAGCAGCAGGAGCCACATAAGTATCAACAGCAGCACCAGCAGCTTGGCGAGGCTGAAGAGGGACACGGGTCGCTCGGCGGAGGGCTGTTTCGCGATGTGGAGGTAGTCGTTGTTGCTGTTGTAGAGGTGCGTTAGGTGCAGCCGGTGGTGGTGGTGGTAGACGCGCGAGCAATTCATTGAACTTGTTATCGAGCTTTGTTTCGAACGCCTTCTCAGTGCCATCTATCTTCTCCATGGCCTCTTCAAATCTATTTAGCACATCTTCCACCTGTCCACTCATCATTTGTTGAAACTTATCATGTAACGCTTTGTTTGTCATGTTCTTCCATTCAGTCTCGTCGGCTTTTGATCCTGCCATGGTTAGCAGCAATAGAAGCACACAAGAATATGATTCGACAGACTACTAGGAAGTGGTGGTGGTGGTGTGGTGGACAGGCACAAATCCTTTAAGCAAATCTCAAATTCTTACCAGTTCTTACCCAGCAGCAGGCGGTGATCGGCAACCGATGTAGTCAAAACTCTCAAAGCTTGGATAGAGCGATTACCAGGGAGAGTCAAACGCACGATGTAGATGTATGTGGAGCTGAGAAGGTTTATAATATGGTAGCAAAAAGGGTCAGCAATAATCAATTCAGAGATGCAAAGTTGAATAAACGCTCAACGACGGTACTGTGCTGGTCCTAGGCTAGACCGTGCTAGAGACGCGAGCCTAGAAAACTAACAAAATCACGGCGCTGCACAGAAACAATGGAAAAGCACACTCTGGAAATTTTTATTTTTCGCTCTGTTTTTTTTCTTTTTTTTGCGCTCTTTTTTTGCACTCTTCTTTTTTTTTGTGAAAAATCACTATAATGGCGAGTGTCTCAAAACTCTTCCTAAGTCAAACTGACAGGAAGGGTACGAAATTTTTTTGAATTTTTTTTTCGGAAATCAGGGGCAGCGACGACGAAAAAGTGCGACCAAAAATCACTATGATGGCGAGTGTCTCAAAAGACTCAGAACAACCTAAAAAGAGGATAGGAAAAAAAATATTTTCGGTCGCCGAAATTTTGGCCTAAAAACTGCCCGGGGGTCTCCAGACTTTTTTTTTCCGAGACCTACGCAGGCAAGGAAACACGAATCGGAATTTAGATGGATCTCGAAAACAAACCTAATATGAGAAGAACTCGGATTGGTGGTGGATATATGGTGGTGGTATATGGTAGCGGTGGTGGTATATGGTAGCGGTGGTGGTATATGGATACGGATTGGTGGTGGTATATGGATACGGATTCAGAGCGGTGGCGGATAAGCAATGGTGGTAGATGGCAAGGCGACGATGATGGTACAGCGGCGGCGTGACAACTTATGACCAGAACTCGAAACTCTAAAAGACTAGACTCTAAGACCAGCAACTTGACACGACGATGCAACCGCAAATTCAACAAAGCAAATACAGAAACGATTATGCAAAGGCTCAGATTGTTTCGGATGGGATGAACTAACCCTTTTTTTTTGGTTTTTTCGTGGACTATAGGTATGAAGAACAGACTCGATCTAAACTACGAAAAACTGTAAAATCTCACCGAGCAACCTGGAAATCTGATACCACTTGATAGAGGCAAAGGTGTCCCGTCTTTCGATGAGATGGTGGCTATCGTTTAGGATGAAGTCGACTTCGACGATCCGACTACGAACGTGCGATGACGTCGCGCCTTAGCAATCGCTAAACCAACTCCGAGAGGTTATTGACCACGCCGGAGCACGATCAACCTGACCACGAGGGTCTGTTTCCTGCAGGCAAATGAAGAACAAGCAAGAAACTAAGATTGAAATCTGGATATTGCGAATAAAAGAGGAAAGCTTTATTAATGAAGGTGGGGTTCTGTGACGCCTTGGTCTGGTCGTTGAACACAAACGAAGTACGCGAAGTTGCTGCTATGGCGAACTTTTGATCTAAACAAAACCCAAAGTCTAAACGACGCCCTAAGGGCTGTATATATGGAGGAAGAGGGGGGGAATTTCGTGGCCCTTGAGGAAGGGGTCCGAAACCAACCCTAACTCTTGTTTCCCCACACATGCGGACTCTAAAAACAGCCTATACTTAAGTATTTCGAAATTACATGGGCCTGGCCCAATAATAAGGTGACGCAACACCTAGAATAGCCTCTGGACGAAATTTATGAAGTGGCATCTTGTATATTTCGTCCAAGGCTTCATTCACTCCTTATGGTGGCTTCAGAGTCCTGAAATCATCACTTGTAACTCCATTCTTGTTCCCCTTGCGCATGCCATCAACTCCATGCTTGTTCTTGCTCCAATGTTCATCCTTCTCCAAGCTAGGCCCTTCATTTGTAAGCAAAACAAATGTATCCAATTTAGGCAGCATCATATTCTCATGAACATTAGAATCATTACCAAGAAACGAAAGTACCTGGTAATTTAATTGGCGTGCGCGAGCTCTAGTAATTGGTCCATCATATGTAACAGTAGGGGCTGTGGGTGTAACAATGGTATTGATGTCCTCATCACACGACTCGTTGTGCTTCCTCGATGCATACTCCGGCTACCCCCAAATTAAAATGGTGGAGTCCTACCAAGCCGCAACGACATTCATCACGCCGTACGGCCCCTTCTGTTTCAACACAATGCCTTTTGGGCTTAAAAACGCCGGTGCAACGTATCAATGCATGATTCAGACATGTCTGGACAAGCAGATCGGCAAAACAGTGGAGGCATACATAGACGATCTGGTCGTTAAAACCAGACACGTCGATTCTTTAATAAACGACTTGAGACTCACGTTCGACAATCTCTGAACATACGACATCAAGCTCAACCCGGAAAAATGCGTTTTCGGCGGACCCGCCGGAAAGCTCCTGGGTTTTATCGTCTCCAGTAGAGGAATTGAAGCAAATCTGGCTAAAATCCGAGCCCTGTCACAGTTGGCCATCCCAACAGACCTCAAGCAAATCCAGAAGTTAACTGGATGCGTGGAGGCCCTAAGCCGCTTTATCTCCCGCTTAGGAGAAAATGCATTACCGCTTTATCGCCTCCTTCAACGCACCGAACACTTCGAGTGGACGGACGCGGCCACGGCCGGACTGGAAGACATGAAGGCCATCCTGGCCACCAACCCAATCCTGGGCGTGCCAAGCATCGGCGAACCTATGCTGCTATATATACCGGCAAGTCATCAAGTTGTAAGCGCAGTGCTCGTCGTCGAACGAGAAACGGATGGACACAAATTCCCCCTTCAAAAGCAGGTATATTATGTATCCACTGTCCTCACTCCATGCAAATCACGGTACCCGCATTATCAAAAGATAGCATATGCAGTATTCATGGCATCCCGAAAATTACGACACTACTTCCAAGAGTGTTCAATTACAGTGGCCTCGAAAATGCCACTGAATGATATAATAAACAACCGCGATGCCACGGGCCGGATTGCCAAATGGGCCATTGAGCTCCTCCCATTCGACAGAACATATAAACCTCGACAAGCCATTAAGTCGCAGGTATTGGCCGATTTTGTTGCCGAATGGACAGAAGCCGAACTCCCTAAAGAGTACGGCGCATACTCCAATTGGATTATACACTTCGACGACTCTAAAATGCTGGCTGGTCTGGGGGCTGGCGTCGTCCTTACGTCCCCTACCGGAGATACAGTCCAATATGTACTCCAAATACTATACACAGACTCCAACAATGCAGCCGAATATGAGGCCCTATTACATGGTCTCCGGATGGCAGTTTCCATGGGCATTCGACGCCTGGAAGTGCATGGGGACTCGAACCTCGCAATATCCCAAATAAATGGAGACTTCGATGTCAAAGATCCGAAAATGGTGGCTTATTGCAACTCCGTCCTCAAGATATCAGCTCGGTTCGAGGGGCTCGAATTCCACCATGTGGCTCGGGAAAACAATCAGGCGGCGGATATCCTCGCCCGTATTGGCGCTAAGCGCGATACGGTCCCACCCAACATCTTCTTGGAAAGATTGTTTAAGCCATCCGTGGTATGGGAAGGGGACACCGATAACAATAGTTCGGACCCGGTTACAACTCCAGATACCGAACACTCTGACATAATTGGAGGCTCCGCCACCGAAATAACACCTTCAGCCCATGTAATAATGGCCATCATCACCCCATGGACTGAACCATTTCTGGCCTACCTAACTAGGCAGGAACTTCCCGAGGACCAAAATGAGGCACGCTGCATTGTGCGGCGATCTAAAGCCTACAAGGTCCACGAGGGAGAGCTTTATAAGAAAAGCACCATCGGAGTCCTTCAAAGGTGCATCCCCGAAGAGGAAGGGCGGAAGCTTCTGGCAGAAATCCATGCCGGACTCGGCGGCCACCACGCCGCAGCCCGGGCCTTCGTAAGTAAGGCCTTCCGTACAGGATTCTATTGGCCAACGGCCCGGGCAGATACACAGGACTTGGTCCAACGCTGCGTCGGTTGCCAGATTTTTGCAAACCAAAGCCATATGCCACCCGTCGCCCTACAAACAATCCCCATTACCTGGCCTTTAGCGGTCTGGGTTCGACATGGTGGGACCCCTTAAAGGGGGAACCCATAAGAAAAAATACTTACCGGTCATGGTGGATAAATTCACCAAATGGATAGAAGCCAAACCCGTTAAAATGGCCGAATCCGGACCGGTGATAGACTTCATATCCGGGGTTGTACACCGTTATGGCGTCCCCCACAACATCATCACTGACAACGACACGAACTTCATGGCCGACGAGGTAAAACTATGGTGCAGCAACATGGGCATCAAGCTCGATTATGCTTCTGTCTATCACCCACAAACTAACGGTCAAGTCGAGCGAGCAAATGGTCTTATCATGAGCGGCATCAAACCTAGATTAGTGTGGTCCTTAAAGGATTCTAACACGCACTAGGTAGAGGAGCTCGACTCCGTACTCTGGGGGCTGCGGACCATGCCGAATCGCACTACCGGATACACACAGTTCTTTATGGTGCACGGCGCAGAGGCGGTTCTGCCCTGCGACATAATTCATGACTCACCTCGAGTGCGCATGTATGAAGAAAGAGAGGCCGAGCTCGATCAGCAGGACAGTTTGGACACCCTCGAGGAGGAGCGTGACGTGGCAAAAGCCTGTTCCGCATTCTATCAGCAGCAGGCTCGAAGATACCAAAGTAGAGAAGTATGGGCCAAAGCTTATAACGTTGGCGAGTTAGTTCTACGCCTGCCGGAGAAGAAAAAGAACAAGCTCAAGCCCAAATGGGAAGGTCCCTTCATTATCGACCAAGTTCTGACCGGCGGAGTGTACCATCTGCGGGATGCATCGGACAATCGACTCGGGCCAAACCCATGGAACACTGCCAGACTCCGAAGATTCTACGCCTAGTGCCGGACTCTATGTTCGTCTCCTTAACCCTGTCCTTTTTTGCATATCCGTTATCTGTCCCCTCTCTCCTTTTTCTTCTTTCTCCTCACGGCCTTAAATGGCTAATTTGTGTCTTGTCTCCACAATCTTGACGCGCTACCATGCTCATGATACCTTGGGGCTTCTTACACAGAAGCTTAATTATTTTTCTGGGCTTCATGCCCCTCACATGTGTTATTCTTCCGCATGTACCTTTTTCGCCATTATATGCATCGATATGACTTAAATTTTGGCCAAGCTGGGTTGCCTGGCTCTTGTATTTGTGCCCTACGTTCCCGTTAATTCGGCTAGGGCATAAGGGGAGCACCTCTGCGATTGTTACTGCCGGGTCAGCTGGATGTGTACCTCAGACTGGGTGAAGCCGAAAGCTAGCGTTCTTAAGGGAATATTCGGTCAGTGAAAAAAATATGACTTTTATCTATTTTTTCCACTTGCCCCAAGATGTTTTTTGCCTGCGTCTCTTCTCGCAGTTCGGACATGCACATTAGGGCATGCGTACCCAGGGAAAGAAACCCTTAATGGAACTATTCTCCTTGGAAGATGTTTCCTACTATCCATGTAATAAAACATAAATAGTTTGGTACTTGTCTGTTCAAGCACTTATGACCCATACGCCTGGTCTCCACGCGTACCCTGGTTTTTACATAACTGAGTGGTTATTCGGATACACTCCGGACTATCGGGTCCCGAGGTCGAAGCGAAAAGGTTCGCCATGACAAATGATTTACAATCCGGCTAGAGACATTCTACATGTCATTTAAATTACACAGTCACTTATACTGATTAAATTCTTCTTCTATGCCATCCAACAGGCTGTCTAGCCTACAATCCTTTTGGGAATACTTTGCGGCTAATTCTACTTGGTGATACACCAAACTGACGGAGATCTCTTTCCCATCGGCCCCCACAGGTCCGACCTCGGCCATGCGGTTTGGGTCAGCCTTGGTATACCGCATCTTCATGATGGCCCAGGCTTCCCTGGCACCTTGACGGCAGGCCGATATCTTCCATAATCGGAAGCGCCGCCACGCTCCCTTGAGCTTCTCCGCAAGCTCTCCAATGCCTTTGGGCAGGGAGACGGATGGCCACAAGGCCTGGGCAATACCTTGTATCACCTGCCGAACTTGTTCATGCAGTTGTGAGAGCTCTGGTAGAAGATCACCCGTAGACCCAGGCATCTCCTCCGCCGGACGACCCGTCAGCATACCTGCAGACACAACTATGTTAGCCGGCTTCTTCGCCGAACTCTTTTTAAAGTTCGTTCAATCACTTACTGAAAATGTCGCATTGAAGCCGCTTATTCTCCTTCACGGAGTCCGACAGCTAGGCGCGAACATCCTTTAGTTCCACACTCAGCTGGGTATTGGCGTCTCGGAGATTATTTTTCTCGAATGACGTGCGTAAGCACGCGCTCACCAGCATTTAGCTGTCGATCAGCATGTTGTGCATCCCCTACCGCGGCGTCCGGATTTGCTTTGGAGTCATCTGCAACATCTATTATTAGATTTGCATGCATGTCGCATACTCTCTAGTACCTGTCATTCTTCGCAATGGAAATAATAGTTACCATCGGGGGCCTTCTTGGACTCTTTTCCTGCGGCAACGCGGCCTGAAGTTGGGCTTTGCATTCTTCTAGCTCTTGAGACAATTGTGTATTCTTCTCTGTAAGTACCTGCACAAATAATGATCCTTAAATCAGCTGTGCCAACTGTTTCAAGTCTCAGAGGCTATTGATATATATAATCATCAAATTTTCTTACCCATATATCCTTTTCATACTGATTCGTGGATCTGGCAAGACCATTTTGAGCAGCACGGATTTACGCGTCTCCTGAGTTAAAGGCATCAAAAGCCTCTTGGGAGAAACAAGCGTCTCGGAGTACGGCCCGGTGACGCCTGTGATTCATGGCGCTTTCCACTTCGGAATTTGTAGCGGATATTTTATCCGCATCCTCTGTCGGAGGAGCATCTGGCGGGTGCCCTGTGTTAGCTTCTGCCTCTATGTCCGGCTCCGGAGCCCGGCTAGTAGAGGCGTGATCAGCGACCTCTCCGGGTATAGTCCGGCGAGCGCTTTTCCTTCATTGAAACATGGGTATTATTACGTTTTAAAATATGATGATCACAGAGTGAGGCTTTGTATAATACCTCTGGGCCGGCGTATCCGTCCGGACGGCCTTCCTTTTCAGCCTGCCCGGCCTTGGCGCCCCTTGTTGGCGATTCGCCACGGGCTCAGCATGGTGTCCCGAGGACCTTCCCTGTAAAACACCGTACAGATACGGTAGTTGAAGTGTATAAAAAAGGGAATACTTCTCAAAGGTTGGGACTCTGGTCTCACTTACCTGCGAGGCAGGGAGTAGCCCAGGATAGTCGGCTGTAATAGCCACCATGGCCTCATCGCAGCTTAATTGATCGAATATCCTGTCAATCAGCTCCACAAATATGTCTGGGTCCTCTTTAAGGCTGGGGTCGAGGAACCATTCAGGATCCTATGGTTGTGGAGGTGGGCTGTTGATCTCCCTTACAGCCTCACGCAGTTCCTGCGATGAACTGGAATGCTAAATATTTATTGCAAAACTGCGTAAAGGATGGGCATAAAAAGTGGCAGCTTACCCAGCTCGGAGGGTTGTACATGGAGAACCCATCCAGTGGCTTGATGCGGAGGAACTCCTCTTCCTCTCCCTTGTACAAACCGGACAGAATTTTTGCTAGAGCGGCAACTAAGTCCGGCCCCTTACGACCGCAGCAGGTGGCATCATCTTCCCCGTTGAAGTGCCACATGGGGTGGCCTCAATATTGAAGTGGCTGCACCCCCCGCATAATGCATATTGACATAACCTCAGTTATGGTCAGTCCTGATTGAGCCAACACCTTTATCCGGCCCATCAGGTAAGAGACGTCTCTATCATCTTCCACCTGAGGGCTCTGTGGTCGCCAACTTAGGCGCTTCTTCAAAGGGGTGGTAAATGTAAAAACGCCCTGGCCTCTCGCAATCATTCGACACGTGGAAGATGGCCATCATTGGACGTGGAAGCCAAGAAGCGCAACATTTATGAGAAGCCGGACACTATTTAACAGGTATTCAGAATTTGGAGAAGAACCCGCCTTGCAATGCCGAAGACAATCTGCGCGCTGGACTCATCGTCATTGAAGCCTGGTTCGGGGGCTACCGGGGGAGTCCTGGATTAGGGGGTATCTGGACGGACGGACTATATCCTTTGGCCGGACTGTTGGACTATGAAGATACAAGATTGAAGACTTCGTCTCGTGTCCGGATGGGACTCTCCTTGGCGTGGAAGGCAAGCTTGGCGATACGGATATGAAGATCTCCTCCCTTGTACCGACTCTGTGTAACCCTAGCCCCCTCCGGTGTCTATATAAACCAGAGGGTTTAGTCCGTAGGACAGCAACAATCATACCATAGGCTAGCTTCTAGGGTTTAGCCTCTACGGTCTCGTGGTAGATCAACTCTTGTACTACTCACATCATCAAGATCAATCAAGCAGGAAGTAGGGTATTACCTCCATCGAGAGGGCCCGAACCTGGGTGAACATCGTGTCCCCTGCCCCTTGTTACCATCCGCCTTAGACGCACAGTTCAGGACCCCCTACCCGAGATCCGCCGGTTTTGACACCGACAGTGACATTTTGGACCGAACAAATTTTTTTCCGGTCATACTTATGACACTTCTATGACGATAATTGTGACAAAACCCGATATCATCATAGATGTGGTGGGGTCCTACTTCTATGACAAAAATAATGAGAGAAAATGGGCTTTTCATCCTGGGCGGGCCAGAGACGCAGCTGCATGACATTCTTTGGGCCGTCCATGACGGAAAAAACCATGGTAGAAGCGAGGGCGAGGAAAATATCGGGGTGTTCCCGGTTACGGTGGGTGGTAGGGGCCGAGCGATGCGCGTTTCTCTCGTACATGCACGCGCGTGGGTGCGAGGCGTTGGGCTCTAACTGAACCCGAGCGATTGCACTGCAGACTACGTGTTACTGAACCTGGGTGATCGATCGATGGCTGTTAACTGAACCCGATCAAGCGATTCCTTCGCTATTACTGCTAACTGAAGCCGATCGATGCTGCCTCTGGATGAACAGTGAGCGTTGTTGGGGGGGTTTGGATGAACAGTTCCCGGTGGGGGTGGATGAACAGGACCCCGTGGTGTTTCCTCTGGATGAAAAGTGAGCGTTGCTAGGGGGGGTGGATGAACAGTTCCCAGTGGGGGTGGATGAATAGGACCCCGTGGTGTTGCCTCTGGATGAACAGGACCCCGATTGATCGAGCCGGTTGGGGCTAGATGAATAGGACCCCGTGGAGGGCTGGATGAACAAGACCACCCCGTGGAGGGCATGATGAACAGTAGACGGTGAAGGGCTGGATGAACAGTAGCCCGTGGAGGGGTTGTTGAACAGGAGCCTGTGGAGAGGGCTGGTTGAACAGTAGCCGGTGGAGTAGCGCGCGGTGGAGGCTGGATGAACAGGAGCCCGTGGATGAACAGTCATAGGTGGAGGCTGGAGGAGGTCGACGGTGGATGAATAGTAGCCCATGGAAGCTGTAGGGGGTCGACGGTGGAGATGAACAGTATCGCATGGAGTCCCGTTTTGCGGTACGCCACACCCCTCCCGATGAACAGGACCCCCGTTTCGACCGTAGCACTCCAACACAAGTTTGTTTCCTCCGTTTTGTGGTACGCCACACCCCTCACGATCAACAGGACCCCCGTTTCGACCGTAGGAGGTCCGTTTCCTCTGTTTTGTGGTACGCCAGACCCTCCCGATGAACAGGATCCCGTTTCGAACATGGCCGGTCGAACACAAGGCCGTTTCCTCCATTCTGCGGTACGCCAGGCCTCGTTTCCATCGGCTGTTCTGTCCAAGCCGGTTGACTCCCACGCATTCCGTTGCCTCCCGATGAACACGACGCATTCCGTTGCCTCCCCATGAACACGACGACGATGCAGTCTCTCTGTTCTGACCCAGCCATGTACACGAGTCCTGGCTGTACATACGCACGAGTAGGTGTTTGAGACCCCGCCCGTATGTACGTATGTGGCCGTATTTACTTTCTTGCACCCTGGCCGTTGTACATATGTGTATATACTATGTGCGCGCCTCTACTACGACACGTGCGCACCTCTACATCGACCAGTATGTACGTACACGTTCACGACCAGAATGACAACGCTACGTACGTTTCGACCAGGTGGGTCCCGACTATCAGGCACTTCCGTGCCTGCGAAGATGTAGCTGGTGGGTCGCAACAGTCAAGGGGGTGAATCGTTTTTTTTTGCCCGGACGCACTTCCTTGCGTGCGAAGATGTAGCTGGTGGGTCCCAGCAGTCAGGGGGAAATGTTTTTTTCACGAAATACGGTGGCCCGTCCGGTGGGTCCCCGCTGTCAGGTGGAGGAATAATTATTTTGCGTATAATAAGGAGGCATTTCCTTGCTGCGGCCGTGGACCCAGCTGTCAGCCTCTCCACGTATAGTTCTCTTCCGATGGAAGTCGTTCCTTGACCACGTTGACCACGCCGCGCCGAGAGCACTAGGGCGGTGGACGACGGCGAGGCCTAGGAAGGGGACGACGCGGAGCTGGGGAAGACACGGCAGTGGAAGCCCGCAAGGAGAGGGGTACGAGGGTTCACTGGTTCGGCTGCGGTGTGAGGCTGTCGTCGCTGCAGGGCCTGGCCAGCGGTGGGAATAGTAGGGGGCGGTGAGGCCTCCGCGGCAGCACAACCGGCCACGGGAGGCAGGAGCATGCGGCACGACCGACGCTGCTTTGGGCGGCTGGAGCAAGAAGACCAGAGGTTGAAGAAGCACTACGGCCGTTGGATGGACATCATACGGTCACTGGAGCTAGAATCGTTCATATTGACTAAGTTGACAATGCACTCTGTCCCCGTCAACTTAGTAGGCCCACAAGTCAGCCACCCACCAAGTTGGATGCCAACTAGCAGGGGGAGTATTTATTTTTTTGTGCGTAATAAGGCGACACTTCCGGTGGGTCCGAGCTGACAACGGGGGGAATGTTTTTTCGCGAAATACGGTGGCCCATCCGTGGGTCCTAGCAGTCAGGGGGGAAACGTTTTTTCGCCAAATACGCTGGCCCGTCCGGTGGGTCCCTGCTGTCAGGTGGAGGAATAAATATTTTCCGCGTAATAAGGAGGCACTTCCTTGCGGCTGCCGTGGACCCAGCTGTCAGCCTCTCCACGTACAGTACCCTTCCAATTGAAGTCATTCCTTGACCACGTTGACCATGCCGCGCCGAGAGCACTAGGGCGATGGACGGCGGTAGGTCTAGGAAGGGGACGACGTGGAGCCGGGGAAGATGCTGCAGTGGATGCCCACGCGTAGAGGAGTATGAGGGTTCACTAATTCGCTGCGGTGTGAGCCTGCCGTCGCCGCAGAATAACAGGGGGTGTGGGTGAGTAGAGGGATGGCCTGGCCAGCGGTGGGAGTAGTAGGGGGAGGAGAGGCCTCCACCGCATCACAGTCGGACACGGGAGGCACGAGCACGAGGCACGACTGGCGCTGGTTTGGGCGGCTGGAGCAAGAAGAGCAGAGGTTGAAGAAGCACTACGTACGGCCATTGGATGGACATCGTACGGTCACTGGAGCTAGAATCGTGCATATTGACTAAGTTGAGAAAGCCATCCCCGTCAACTTAGTAGGCCCACAAGTCAGCCTGCCACTACACTTGGTCCATGCTAGCTGGTGGGTCCGAGCTGTCAGCGGCGATAACTTTTTTTCACGAAATACAGAGGCCCTTTCGGTGGGTCCTAGATGTCAGGTGGAGGAATCATTATTTTGTGCGTAATAAGGAGGCATTTCCTTGCGTGCGGCCGTGGACCCAGTTGTCAGCCTCTCCACGTACAGTCCACTTCAGATACATGTCGATCATTGACCACGTTAACCAGGCCACGCCGAGAGCACCAGGGCGGTGGACGACGATGAGGCCTAGGAAGGGAATGACATGGAGGCAGGGAAGACTCGGTAGTTGTTTCCCACACGGAGGGGAGTATGACTGTACGAGGGTTTACTGGTTCGTCTGCCGTCGCCGGAGAATAATAGCAGGTGTGGGTGAGTAGAGGGATGGCTAGGCCAGCGATGGGAGTACAGTGGGGTGGTGAGGCCTGTGCGGCATCACAGCCGGCCGCGAGGAGGAGGGAGCAAGCAGTCTCGCCGGCGCTTGTTTGAGCGGCTGGAGCAGGAAGAGCAGAGACTCGAGAAGCATGACGACCGTTGGATGGACATCCAACAGTCACTGCTTGTGCGTCAACCTTTTGTTAGGAATGCCTCAAATCTGTGGAAAACAGCATACAACCCATCTGCCATTATTTCTAATAATTTACATCCCATTTGCTAATTCTTAAGGTTTTTTTGGAGCCCACATTCTTTTTGTTAGCATTACAACCCATATTGTGGCCACGGTTGAAAAATTATATGAAATTTTGCATATTTCGGTGCGGTCCGAACTGTTTTTAATCCTAAAATTTCGAGTCACATTCAAACTGATTTTAAAAATAAATGTATATCAATGTAAAATCCAACAAATTGTCCACGCATAAAAATTAATGCAATTTAAAATATCGAAATGAAAAAAGAAATTTGAAACTAATTGCCGGTTTGATGTGTTTTAAAAATATACATCCCATTTCTCATTACCGATAGGCCATTTTCTCGTCCAGTCGAATGAAGCTCTCCTCGTCTTGAAAGATTTGCAGCCCAACAGGCCTGACATAGCGACTTACTTGGCAAATCACAAAATAAACTGGGCTAGCCATTTTCAGAAAGAAAAAAAACTTCTGGGCTTGTCTGTGGTAAACATAAAAGAGAAGGCGGTCTAGGCAGACCAGAGTGCCCCGCATAGCCCAGTCGACACCCTGCTTCCGTCTCAAAAACAAATAGGTATATGCCACTCCAATTATGGCGATTCATAAAAATGCCACTGCAATTTCCAAACTTTGAAAAATGCCACTGCAATTTTTGTAAACTTTGGAAAACGCCACTGCAATTTGCAAACTTTGAAAAACGCCACTCTAGTCTTCGAAAAATGCCACTGGAAATGGCATGAAATTGTCACGACCCTAGATTTGCTTGTAACTAGTTGCATGAAAGCATTCATGTCATCATGTTTAAATTTAAGAAATTTGAAATAGGCGTGATCAATCCCTAGCACCCAAAAGAACTCAACTAGGTTCAACTTAAAAACATTTTCAATGATCCCAGAATGCCCTTTAGAAAAGTTCATGATTTTTAATAAAGGTGAAAACCTCTGCCAAAAATAATGCACATATTTCTAGGCCATTTTTGGACATTTGAATTAAATCATTATGTATTTGAATTTGGGCATTTAATTGCTATAATTATTTGAAATGCTCAAATAGTTCTGAAACTAAATGTGGGTTGTTGGAAATAATTGAAAATGTCCCCGCAATTTATTTCAGGATTTTTAGATGTGGTTTAGTATTATACTAAATCAAAACAGAGTTAAATCAATAGAAAACAGAAACTTAAATAGGAAAACAGAGAGAGGCAGTGAACTCACCCGTGCAACCCACCTCGTGGCCCAGCATTGTTGCTGAGGCCCAGCCCAGCAGGCAGCCGATGCGCCAGTCGTCGTCTTCCTCTCGCCAGTAGGATACCGAGCGCGTGGCCGATGCACGCGCTCTCTCCTCGCGCCACCTCCTGCCTCCTTGCCTGGCTTGTCGGTGAGGGGATAAGCCTCGGAGCCGTCTGGATCGATCACTCTCTATCCCTCCTCCGTCTATCTCACGCGCGTCCACTCGAACGCGCCCGCCGCCGTCGTTCGCTGCCACCGTGCTCACCGGCCACCCCTCGCTCCACCATCGACTCCAGGAGCTCCGCTACGACCTCCTCTTCGTCCCCGACGAGCCACACAACGCCGGACGCCCTGCTGCCTCGCCATCGACCCGTCTTCTCCGCGCATGGCCGCCGGATCGCCATCGCCGTTACGCCGCCGTCTGGTCCTCCCCGAGCTTGCTCAGCCTCCCTACCAACTCCATGTGAGCCCCTGCTTCGTTTACCCCTAACTCCATGCCCGATTTCGAGCTCTAACTGCCTCCTCCACCGGAGCCGAGACGCACCGCCGCGCGAGCTCGACGCAGGCGACACTTCGGTGACCATTTCGTCCCGTGCATGCGTCCAATGTATTTGCCGCACCACTGAAAGTGCAACTATCCCTAGGTGGTTTTGCTAATTTCTAACAACATATAGCTCATTGAGCTAACATTATTCCAAGATTAATATTTCAGGAAAAGCTCAATGAATGGCATGGCATGGATGAGGAAAGTGGATCCCTCAAAATTCTAAGGACAAAAAGTTTGGCTCAAGCCTGAAGCTCAAGACTCTACATTTTACATTTTTAGTGATCCAAGATCACATTGAGTCCATAGGAAAAGCCAATACTATGAAGGAGGGATGAGGTGTTGTTTAATGAGCCTCTTGCTTCATGTGCTTAGTGATATGCTCCAAAACCCTCAACTACCTTCCCACATCCACATATGACCTAAACCAGAAGTCAAACTCGGCCCCACCGATTCTTTCTATCCGGAGCCACCGAGTTTCAAATGTCATAGCCACTGCCACAAACCCTAGGCAAATTGGTCTCACCGATAGGGATCTCGGTCTCTCCGAGATGGGATTGTAATCTCTCTGTTTCCCGTCGTAACGTTTCGGTCTAACCGAAGTGAGCTATCGGTCCCACCTAGATTGCAATGTAAACTCTCTGTTTCTCTTTCGTAACATTTCGGTCTCACTGAAAAGAGCGAACCGGTCCCACCGAGTTTACCTGCCCAACTCCTTGGTTAACTTATTACCAAATTCGGTCCCACCAAGTTTGTGTAATCGTTCACACCGAGATTACGTTATGCCCTAACCCTAACCATATCGGTCCTACCGAGTTGCATCTCAGTCTCACCGAAAATCCTAACGGTCACTAGGTTTGCTGAATCGGTCCGACCGAGTTTAACCATTCAGTCCCACCAAGTTTGGCAAATTGTGTGTAACTGTTAGATTTTGTGTGAAGGCTATATATACCCCTCCACCCAGTCTTCATTCGTGGAGAAAGCCATCAGAACACATCTACACTTCCAATACACATGTTCTGAGAGAGAACCACCTACACTTGTGTTGAGGTCAAGATATTCCATTCCTACCATATGAATCTTGATCCCTAGCCTTTCCCAAGTTGCTTTCCACTCAAATCTTCTTTCCACCAAATCCACATCCTGTGAGAGAGAGTTGAGTGTTGGGGAGACTGTCATTTGAAGCACAAGAGCAAGGAGTTCATCATCAACACACCATTTGTTACTTCTTGGAGAGTTGTCTCCTAGATTGGCTAGGTGTCACTTGGTAGCCTCCGACAAGATTGTGGAGTTGAACCAAGGAGTTTGTAAGGGCAAGGAGATCGCCTACTTCGTGAAGATCTACCGCTAGTGAGGCAAGTCCTTTGTGGGCGACGGCCGCGATGGAATAGACAAGGTTGCTTCTTCGTGGACCCTTCGTGGGTGGAGCCCTCCATGGACTCGCGCAACCGTTACGCTTCGTGGGTTGAAGTCTCCATCAACGTGGATGTATGATAGCACCACCTATCGGAACCATGACAAAAACATCCGTCTCTCCAATTGCGTTTGAATCCTCCAAACCCTTCCCTTTACGTTCTTCCAAGTTGCATGCTTTACTTTCCGTTGCTCATATACTCTTTTGCATGCTTGCTTGAATTGTGTGGAGATTGCTTGACTTGTGCTAAGATAGTTAAAATCTGCCAAGAACTAAAAATTGAAAAGGCTAGATTTTTATTTGGTCAAGTAGTCTAATCACCCCCCTCTAGACATACTTTCGATCATACAAGTGGTATCAGAGCTTTGGTCTCCATTTGCTTTGATCCATAGCTTTTGGTGGTCATAGCCTTGGTTTCACAACCTAGGAGAGTATGGCGTCTAGCGAGGGAAATTATCACCATAGAGGTCCTTACATTGATGGTACTAATTTTGCTAGTTGGAAGCATAAGATGAAAATGCATATTCTTGGACATAACCCCGCCGTTTGGGCTATTGTGTGTGTTGGCTTGCAAGGTGACTTCTTTGATGGGAAAGAACCGAACTGTGAAGCTACCGCGGAAGAGTTGAAGATTTTGCAATACAACGCTCAAGCTTGTGATATCCTCTTCAACGGATTGTGCCCCGAAGAATTCAACAAAATCTGTCGTCTTGAGAATGCAAAGGAAATTTGGGATACTTTGATTGATATGCACGAAGGTACCGACTCCGTCAAGGAATCAAAATTGGATGTGCTTCAAAGTCAACTTGACAAGTTCAAAATGAAGGATGGTGAAGGTGTCGCTGAAATGTACTCCAGGCTTGCTCTTATCACAAATGAGATTGCCGGCTTAGGGAGTGAAGAGATGATCGATAGATTCATCATCAAGAAGATCCTAAGAGCCATGGATGGAAGATATGATACCGTGTGCACATTGATCCAAATGATGCCCAGTTACAAAGATCTCAAGCCAACGGAAGTCATCGGAAGAATTGTTGCTCATGAGATGTCACTCAAGGATAAAGAGGAACTTCACAACAAATCAAGTGGTGCTTATAAAGCCTCATGCGAAACCCCCTGTCGGTGGGAACGACACCTATAGGATCACAAGAATCCCTACTACGGTTGTGGGGCGCGGGATCATGAGAAGAGCGGATCAAACAAATAGCACACGGTTCCTTTATCCAGGTTCGGGCCGCGAGGATGCGTAAAACCCTACTCCTGCTTTGGTGGTTTGTTTATCTGTGTTCTTGAACTAGCAATGGGGCGTGAGGAGCTCCAAAAAGCCGAATCCCCCTCCTGGTCGCCTTGGGCCTCCTTTAATAGAGAAAGGGGTTGCCACAGTGGCACACAGGAGGTGGAAAGGGTACAGTGATGCAAGGTTATCCCTCGCATTACATGACAAGGCGCATTTAATGCGTCTTGCTTAGGTGTCCTTGCTTTATCGGGGACGGGGGAGAGCCATGTCTCGTCCGTCGCCGCTCCCTCTCGTGTCAACACGTGCCCTGGCCAGCGGTGCCCGCGGTGCCATGTAGGCAGGCAGGCAGCTGAGTTGGCGCAGTGGTGGGTCTCCACAAAGATCCGCATGCCGCCACGCAGGTGCCTACCCAGCTGGTTGGTTCGGCCGCTGCATGCGAACGGTGGTGGAGGTCTGATTGGCGTGGGCCTGATGGTGGCCCTTCGGGTGTTCTTGGCAAGGGCCTTGCCGTGGCCCCGGCAAGGGTCTTGCCGTGGTGCCTGCTGTTATCCCCGGCAAGGCTCTTGTCGGGGGCCTTGTGGTCCTCCTTGGCTAGGATCCCGCCAAGGATCATCATCTTCTAAAGTGTGTATCTGATCTTGAATGTCTTCACAAAGATCTGCATGCCACCACAGGGATGTCTCCCGAATCCTTGCCCCATGGGGGCAGTGGACTTAAGGGTGACTCGCTCCGTAGGTGTGGGGCGAGCTGCCACGGCAAGGGTCTTGCCGGGTTAAAACCGCCTCCCGGCAAGGATCTTGTCGGGGGAGTCCGCTTCATCCCCTTTGCTCTTTGTGGTCTTGGTCTTGGCATCGTTCTGCTCCTCTCGAGCTTCTGTCTTACCTTGGCTTACCTCCCTTGCCTTGCTCAGTGTGGTGGTGCCCGTGGCTCAGACTGCCTGTGCAAAGTTATAGGGGTACAAAAAGTGTACCCCTCTTTTTGTACACCGACAGGAGCCCCCGGGCCTGGGCCACACGTAAGCGCAATCGCGTCGTTGGGCTAGGCCCAAAAACGGTGCGCGGGCAGGCGGGGCGGATGTTACCATGGTAAGTCTCTTTGCGTGTTGCGCTTCCCACGCTCCCCGCGCGTGGCGCGGAATGGGGAGGCGTGTGTGACGTGGGCGGCATGCGTGGGGCTGAGCTCTGCACGCATGCGTCACGTCGCAGTAAAGGGGGCGGTTCGCGCCTTCCCTATAAACGGAGGGAGGCGTGGAGGCACGACCCATTTACTGAACGGGGCCGCTCTTCAAGTTGCCAGCGGGGGTGGTCCCGTTGTGCAATAATTCACGCTGGTCCGAGATCATCGCCATGATGCCGGACTGCAACGCGCACGGCCCCGTCCCGAGCTGGAGGCAGCCGACGGACGCAGACGTGCAGCAATTCTTCGACACCTTGATTGAGGTGTACGTCAATGCTGACGCCGAGCGGTGGCTTGTCATGGACAGCACCCAGGCAGAGCTGGACTACATCGCCACCAGGGCGAGGGAGGCACTGCTCGCCATGGAGGCCGGCAGCGCCGGGGGCGTGGAGGACAAGGCCGCAACGGTTGTGGAGGAGGAGCAGTTCACCCTGTGGGCGGCGGCCACCGAGGAGGCCAGCAGCGCTGACACCGGAGTTCCGCTTGTCGAGGATGCGGCCGACGAGTCGTCGTCGGAGGAGGGCGTGGTGGCGGGCTCGACGCCAGCCAGGGGAAGAGGGCGAGTCCTGCGGCAGTCTGGCTCCGGCGAGCCGGTCCGGCCCGGCAGGGCTACGCGGCCTCAATTGACCCTAGAGGGGTTCGGGCATCACACGAGGGCCTCGGCAGTGAAGAGGCTGACGGAGGCCGCTGAGAAGAAGAAGGCGACAACCCCTTCCTCATCTGGGCGCACACAAACCCCGCCGCCTTCTTCGCCTCCTCCGGCAGGCGTCGACTCGGATGATGATGTGGAGCTCCCTTTTGATCTCGGGCCTCTCAGCCCGGAGAGGAAAAGGAAACTGGTGGAAGAGGAGGAGACGGATGACGAGTAAGTACTTCGTTCCTTACTGTCATTTCCATTTCCCCATATTGGGTCGCTTGTCTTGATCCATTTTTGCTTTTGCAGGGAGGCAGAGACGTTGGCCCAGAGGGTGAAGAGCGCGAGGACCTCGGCGAGCAGCCAGTCCCCGGCTGGGGCTTCAAAGACACCACTGGTGGTGCTGAGCAGCCCGGACAGCAGCCCCCGGCGCAGCCCCCAGCATAAGTTCTTCACCCTCTTCTTACTCGACATGTGGTAGGCGCTCGATGCCATGACGCTGACCTTGCCGGGTTTGTAGGAGGGGAGCGGCAGCAAGAGGAGCCATAGAGGGCTACTCCTAACGCACCACCCCCATCGACTACGTCGCCGCGGGGGCGTCCCCGGGAAGGGCATTAGGCACGGAGCCCACACCCATGGAAGAAGAGGGGAACTTGGGCGTTAGTGGCTCTGCCATGGCGCCAAATGCTGGTGGAGAGGGGACTCCTGCTTCACAGCCTGACTCTGGTGAGTCGCCTGTCCGTCGTCTCTGTTTTTCCCTTATTCTTTTCTTGGCTTCATTGCTCCCGTTGCTGCCCAGGCCCTCCTTCAACAGACATGGAGGACGTCGACACTGTTGTTGGAGATATTGCCGAAGAGGCCATGGTTGAGGCCGACATAATTGCCGCCGAGGAGGCCGCCAAGGATGCTGACGAGGCCGCTGCTGATGAGGCCGCCAAGGGTGCTGCTGAGGATGCCGCTGCGGGGGCCACCAAGGCTACCGGCGAGGCTTCCGCCGAGGGCGCCAGCGGTGGTCCTGCCGGGGGCCGGCAAGGCCTCCGCCGAGGAAGAGGTGATGGATGATCAGCCTCCCTCCTCCTGAACCTCGGCCCCGGTAGATACCTGAAGGTGGGCGATGATCTTTTCGTCCACCTCCCAGGGGTGTCAAGCCGAGCGCCCGCTGAAGGGGAAGTTTTTGACGGCGAGGTGCTTGCCGCCACCGGGCTCGAGGTGGTCGACGCGCCGGGCGTTGGTGGCGACGGTTCTCCAGAAGAGTAGCTTTTCCGTGCCATGGGGGCCAATTTCCGGAAGCTCCAAGTGCTCTACCGTGCCCGCCTGGACAAGGTCAAGTCCAGGATGGCAACGGTGGACGACACGGAGGTGGACTTCAAGGTGCGCGTTGCCGAGACGCAGGCCTGGTTCCACCAGACTCGCGAGGAGCAGAGGGCCTTTCAGGAGGAATTGGCCCCGCGCGATGTGGAGCTCACCATGAAGATGGCTGACATCAAGAAGGCCCAGGAGAAGGCGGCGAACTTGGCTGCCGCGGCCGAAGCCGCCCGGAACCAGCATCAAGCCGCCTTGGACTCCTAGGAGGAGGACCTCTCCGCGCGTGAGGCGAAGCTTGCCGCAACGCTTCGCGGCAAGGAGGAGGAGCTCGAGGCCCTTGTCGCGCGACGGACTCGCGAGTTGGAGCAGAGGAACAAAGAGGCGCTCGATGCCCAAGCCCTGGCCCATGTCGGCAAGGTGAAGGAGCTGGAAGCAGAGCGGGACGAGCTGAAGGAGCAGGCCCTCAAGCTGTCCAGTGAGAAGAGCACGCTCAACCGCGCCTTGGTAGAGGCGCAAGGAGCGGTCATCAGCAGGACTGGGAGCTCTCCAAGGCGCAGAACTCCATCAGAGACCTCAAGCTGAAGCTGGAGGATCTCGAGAAGCTGTTGTCGGAGAGCAGGGCTCGGGAGGAGACCTTGACCAGGAGCCTGGAGGAGGAGAAGCAGCTGTGGGCAAATGAGGCCGCCTCCCACCAGGAATATGTGGCGGGCGAGAACAGGTGGATCAGCCATCTGGAGGTCGTCACCGGCAGGGTCACCTCACAATTGGCCACCATGGGGATGCCAAACGTGAGGTACGCCCCTGAGCGCAGCGGGACCGTCAACGCCAAGCTGACCCAGTTCTTCGAGGGCGTCCTTGGAGCCTTGGCCTATCTTCACTCCAACAGGACAGCCACACTAGCCGAGGAGGCCCGGCGACTTTGCCGGAGGGTCGTGACCAAGGTCCTCACCAAGGTGGCGCACTGGAATCCCGACCTTGACTTCGCGGCCGCGATGAAGAGCTTGCCGGATGGTGTTGACCTCACGGTGCTCAAGGAGCGCATCAAGCCCATCACCGACTGCATCAACGAAATCAAGAGGGTGGAAGGCCAGCGCCGGGACTAGGCGTCCCGTTCTTCTTCGCCGCTGCGGGTTCCCGACCAAGTCAAATTTTATCTTTAGTTAGAACCGCAGCTATGATGTGATGTAATATAACTCTGAAGTATTCTTAATTTTCATGCATGTTATTTCCCCGTTCAACTCCTCTTTGTATGGGTGCCCTACGCCGATTGGGTAGGCTCGCCGGCACGAAAGCCCCTAGCGGCGTTTTGGGGACGGATCCCCATGGCCTACCGGGTACGCGTGCTGCCGGATGAGCCACCTTTCCGTTCCAAACGCGGCCGCTCGAACTATCGATCTTGACTCGAGTCAGAATCGAGGGCGTTGTCGATCGCGGAAGGTTACTCTGCCATTCTCGACGCAGCCGCTTGAGCTGTTGAGCGGACTCGAAACAGGGCAAGGGCGTTGCCGATCATAGGAGAGCCCCCTGGCGTGCAGGTTCCTCATACAAAGGCGTGACATCTCCGGGGGGGGATAACCTCAAATACGAAAGGTAGCACAATTAAGGGTTCAGTGCAACTTAGCTTCTGTTTGCGATCGCTCGAGTGTCGATCTTCTGGCCTCCTTTCTTCTTTAAGGGTCACGGAGATGAAGGAGCGCTAGGCTCACTGCTAAAGCCGATTCTCACAACTGCGCCCCCTACCTGGCGCGCCAAAGATGTTGGTGGGAACGACACCTATGGGATCACAAGAATCCCTACTACGGTTGCGGGGCGCGGGGTTGTGAGAAGAGCGGATCAAACAGATAGCACACGGTTTCTTTATCCAGGTTCGGGCCGCGAGGATGCGTAAAACCCTACTCCTGCTTTGGTGGTTTCTTTATCTGTGTTCTTGAACTAGCAATGGGGCGTGAGGAGCTCCAAAAAGCCGAATCCCCCTCCTGGTCGCCTTGGGCCTCCTTTTATAGAGAAAGGGGTTGCCATAGTGGCACACAGGAGGTGGAAAGGGTACAGTGATGCGAGGTTATCCCTCGCATTACATGACAAGGTGCATTTAATGCGTCTTGCTTAGGTGTCCTTGCTTTATCGGGGACGGGGGAGAGCCCTGTCTCGTCCGTCGCCGCTCCCTCTCGTGTCGACACGCGCCCTGGCCAGCGGTGCCCGCGGTGCCATGTAGGCTGGCTGGCAGCTGAGGTGGCGCAGTGGTGGGTCTCCACGAAGATCCGCATGCCGCCACGTAGGTGCCTGCCCAGCTGGTTGGGTCGGCAGCTGCGTGCGAACGGTGGTGGAGGTCTGATTGGCGTGGGCCTGATGGTGGCCCTTCGGGTGTTCTTGGCAAGGGCCTTACCGGGCCCCCGGCAAGGGTCTTGCCGTGGCACCTGCTATCATCCCCGGCAAGGCTCTTGCCGGGGGCCTTGTGATCCTCCTTGGCTGGGATCCCGCCAAGGATCATCATCTTCTAAAGTGTGTATCTGATCTTGAATGTCTTCACAAAGATCTGCATGCCACCACGGGGATGTCTCCCGAATCCTTGCCCCATGGGGGCAGTGGACTCAAGGGTGACTCGCTCCGTAGGTGTGGGGCGAGCTGCCACGACAAGGGTCTTGCCGAGTTAAAACCGCCTCCCGGCAAGGATCTTGCCGGGGGAGTCCGCTTCGTCCCCTTTGCTCTTTGTGGTCTTGGTCTTGGCGTCGTTCTGCTCCTCTCGAGCTTCGGTCTTACCTTGGCTTACCTCCCTTGCCTTGCTCAGTGTGGTGGTTCCCGTGGCTCAGGCTGCCCGTGCACAGTTATAGGGGTACAAAAAGTGTACCCCTCTTTTTGTACACCGACACCCCCACATCATCAAGTCAGAAACAAACCTTCAATGAAGAGTTGAGCTTAATGGTGAAGAACTTCAACAAGTTCTACAAGAGTACAAGCAAAGAGAAAAGCTCCAAGTCAAGGTCCTACAATGACAAAAGATCTTCTAGTCGAGAGCGGAACTGCTACAATTGTGGAAGGCCCGGACACTATTCCAATGAGTGTACGGCCCCCTACAAGAGAAGAGAAGAATCACCATCCAGAGAAACAAGGAGTAGAGATGATCGTTATGAACGAAGACCCTCACGGAGAAGCAAGGATTTGGAAAGAAAGGACAAGTCATCAAGGAGCTTCACAAAACGAAGACATCAAGCTCATGTTGGTGAATGGGTATCCGGATCTGACTCCGACAACCACTCCAAGAGAAGCTATCACTCCGACTCTTAATATACTCAAGATGAAGGTGTTGCCGGTCTAGCACTTGTGACAACCAACTCCTACGACATATTTGACTCACCAAATGAAGGAGTTGGAACATGCTTCATGGCTAAAGGTCCAAAGGTAACACACCCCGAGTATGTTGATTTCAATAGTGATGAAGATGACTTGTTAGGTGATGATGATTTACTTGTTGACAATTCTAGTGATGAATACTATGATGAAACGTCTATTGATCATGATAATCAAGATAAAACGAATGACAATGATAAGGAGAAGACTGAGTCTCTAACTAAAGGACTAAACACTCTTAAGTTAGCTCATGAAACTATCTTAGGAGATCATCGAGAACTATTAAGGGCTCATGAGAAATTACGCTTTGAAAAGCTCAACCTTGAGCAAGAGCATGAGTTCTTAAAAGCAATCAATGATGATCTTCGTAAGAAAAGTTATTCTTACATTGCCAAGCGTTTACTCTTATCCACTTACATGCCTCAAGTCAAGTCTAGTAACAAGAACAAGAATGATTCTTCCTCCAGTAGTAACAATAATCATGCTAAATCCAATATTGTTGCTTCTAGTAGTTCTCTTGATTCCACTAATGATCCTCTTAGCCAAGTTACACTTGAGCCGGAAAATAGCTCATTGAAGGGGATTATAGAGAAAGGTGTTCACAAGAGCCTTGCCGGAAGTAAGCAATTCGAAGAAATTGTACTCAAGGAAGGAAGGCACCGGAAGAATCAAGGTGTTGGATTTGAACGGAAGTTCAATGCCAATGGAGTTGAGTGGGAAGAAGATCAATACCCCAAGACGAAGTTTGTTCCTCAACAAGAGAAGTATGATCCTACTTCTTTCAAAGGGACACAAGCTCAAGATGATCTTCCACCACAAGACCACAAGCAAAAAGGCAAGGACAAGCTTCAAGAGGAAATTGATACATTTGAAGAAGCTCCTAAGGCCTTGGTAAAATGGGTCCCCAAGACTACTTCAAGTTCCACTTCATCAAGTACAACTACAACTCCGAGGATTCCCATCAAGATGGTGTGGATCCAGAAGAAGAAGAACTAGAGAGTTCTTGAGGTTGACTCCGCCAAAATATTTCACTCTTATCATCTTGGCAAGAACAAGTGCAATCAACTTCCACATCTTGCACTAGTTCACGGAGTCACAAACCCTCTTGTTGGTAAGGCAAGGGACAAGGTAACCTAAAAGCTTTCATAGACATCATCCTGTGTGTGCATCACTCTATGTCTATGGATATCCTTGTTTGTTCCTTGTGGGACTAACCCGTGTAGGTATTGAAAGTGCAACTCACTCCTATGGATAGCTCCAAATGATCTACATCAACATTGAGCATCCACATCTTCAACATCTACATGAATTCATCATCGACAAAACCCAAGGTTAGTTCATCCCTCTTAAAAGGGATCTCACATCTAGGGGGAGCTTTACTCTAAGAATTGAGCTAAAGCAACTCTAATGATGTGAACACAACAATGCTTTATGTAAAAGTGGTAACCCCAGTTGTGCTTAAACGATGAGTATGACCTATGATCAAATGTTCTCATTTGACTCCTAAGTCAATATACTCATATATAGATGACCTAGTCATCGCAAATTGCTTGATAGATGCTAGAATTGGTTGTGCATGCTTTGCCACATACTTTTATTGCCATTTTAAATTGTGAGCATGTTGGTTGCATATTTTACTCATTCGAGGACGTCCACTTATTGCTTTGATTGGTTGGTTTCTTTTTCTTTGGCCAAGTGGATGTACAAGAATGCCTAAGAACCTTCTCTAGCTATCTATGCTTTTCTCGTCTCAGACTCTATTCATGCTACATCACAAAATTTGATCAAGTCAGATTCGAACCACTCTGTGTGAGGAGGACTCGCAGTCCCCGATTCATCATAGACTTACACTTCCAAAACTTCTTTGTGTGTTTTGGTCGGACCGATTCCTCCATTTCGGTCATACCGAGATCACTAAGTCGATTTACGTTTTCAATCTCGGTGCAACCGATTTGAACTTTTCGGTCACACTGAGTTGCTGTAACTGTCAACAGTTATGCATCTTGGTGCCACCGAGTTGTTCCACTCGGTCACACCGACAGGGTCGGGCTATATATACTGACGGGCAAAATTTTGGAAATTTCACCGAAACCTCTTCGCCCGCGCATTGCTCGCTCTGCCTCCTGGGTCTCCGGATCGTCCTCCTCATCGACAGCCGCCTCCTGTCGCTGGTCTCCGCCGCCATCAACGGAATTCTCCTCCGTCGTTGCCACCATAGCGAGTTCATCGCCGAACTAGGGTATGGACTCGATCACAGTGCTACCCCCGTCCGATTCCTAGCACATTGTGTTCATTATGAATCTTGCCATGATTGAAACGCCTCTATCCAGTCAAAACACTCCGTAGATTAGAGTTGAATCGAAAATTTAGGGTTAGGTTTCCGCCGAAACCATCTCGGACCCACCGGGTTGCAGAACTCGGTTCCACCGATTCGGCCAAGGCCATTGCACATGTGGTTCTCGGTCTGACCGAGAATTGCAAATCGGTGTGACCGAGTTCCGGACTTTGTGAAACCCTAGCAGTCTCGCTGCCACCGAACTGTGACTCGGTCTGACCGAGTTCACTAGTTTTGGTTCCAACAGCTGCTTCGGTATCACCGAGTTTGCAAATCGATTGATCCGAAATGCTTTCTGTGGAAAACTAAAGCTAAGTTTTTGACTCATTCTTTTGAAAAAATCTCTATATTTTGTGATGCTCATCCACTCTATCTCATCTACAATCTATTCACAGGGTCTGCAGTCAGTGTTTGCAACATGTCTGACCAAAGTGACAGCCAGAACAAGTCAGAGGAGCAGGTTCACTTGAGTGAGGGCACTAGTCCCTCTAGCAGCTCAGATGAGGGTAGCAGAAGCACCCCAAGCAACTTGCCAAAGGCTGCCACTAGAGCAAGCAAGAAAAGGACTTCAGAATCTGAAGATGAAGATTATGTTGCAGAGGAAGAAGCAACTTCAAAGAAGAAAGTGCTCAAGAAGGAATATGGCTCAGCTGCAGCCACAAAGCCAGGTATGCAGAAGAAGGCACCTGCAAGGAGAGTTCCCACTTCCAAACCTAGGAAGGTAGCCACTGGAGAGACCATGAAATTTACCATTGAGTCAGAAGAGGAAGCTGTTGGTCAAGTTAAAAAGAAAAGGAGAGTCAGAACTACTACTGCTAGAGTTCTTGGCAAACCCTCTATGAGGAGAGATTCTGAAGAAGAAGAAGAAGAAGAAGAAGAAGAAGAAGAAGAAGAAGAAGAAGAAGAAGAAGAAGAGGAAGAGGTTGTTGCACCAGCACCTAAGGCACAAAAGCTAATGGGTGATGCTATAAGGTTAGGGGCTGCATCATCAAAGCCCAAAGAAGCACCCAAAGCTGCCTCCAAGCCCAAGAGTGCACCTAAGAGGAATACCAGGAACATATCTGCTACTGAAAAGAACAAGGCTCCAGTGCCTGATGTTGCTGCTGAGGAAGATGATGAAGGACAAGTCCTGAGGAAGCTCAAACCCAAGATTCCAGACCACAATGATGCTCATCCTGTGGCTGAGAACATGAAAATCAGGAGAGATTTAGGGTTGAGAAAATGGAGAGAGACAGTTCCATATGCTACAAGGAGAAGGACTGATGTTGACTACAGGTTCCACACCAAGGAACAACAAGATTTCTATGAGACAGTGCTGCTGGACAAGAAACCCATAGTGTGTGATATGAGGTGGGTCGACTGGACCTATATCAAGGAGAATGAGGCCCACTATCCTGGTGTGTATGACAGTTTCAATGCTTGTGGAGTTGCAGACTTTGTTGGGCAGAAGCTCACAAAGCGGAATGAGGAGCTCATAATGCAATTCTACTCCACAACACATTTCTATCCAGATGGCAGGATAGTATGGATGTCTAAGGTACAAGGTACCAATCAACCATTGAGGAATGGGCTCAGTTGATTAATGCCCCAAAAGAGCAAGAAGATGACTTGGATGTCTATGCCAAGAAGAAGATGGATCACAACTCTATGGCAAACATGTACAAGGAGATTCCTGAAGATGATCTTGAGACTCACCAATTTGGGTCAGTGAAACACTTGCTGTCAGGCCTGCCTACAATAAATTGGATCCTTAGGCACACTCTCTTGCCCAAGTCAGGTGATCACAGAATGATCAGAGGCCATGCAATTAACTTGCTACACATATTTGATGTGCCACAGAAGTTCAAGGTCATGAGCCTTATAGTTGAGACTATCAAGAGGACAACAACTGATCAAAAGAGAAGTTGTGGATATGCCCCACATATTCTGGAGTTGATTAACTCAAAGATGGGCACAGGCACATACCTATTGGATAAGGAACACTTGCCCATTCATCCAGATTTCGAGGACAACCAAGTTGTGATGAATGGGAATGAACCATCATCAGTACAAGCTCGAGCAAAGAAGGAGAAGGCAAAGATGGAGAAAGCTGCCAAGATGCCAACTCAAGAGGAGGCATCTGAGTACTTTTTGAAGAGCAAGCAGGACCAACTTAGTTATTTGATAGCATCAACTCTAAGGATTGAGAAGGGGTTGGCCACCCTAACTCAAAACCAAGAGAGCTTGGAAAGAATCATGGAACAAAAGTTCTATGACTTAGATGTGAAAGTAACTGAGATTCGGTCTGTTGTGGAGCAGTTATAGGATGACATGCAGGAGAGCAAGGGCAAGACAACCACTGATGCATTTGCCAGAGTGCCTAGAGCTCAGAGATCATCCGCAGTGCCAGTTTCTGACACCAGAGCCACTACATCTGCACCAGCTACAACTTCAGTGCCACCAGCTCCAGCTCCATCTACTTCAACTGAAGCCTTCGTCCTCGGCGTTATCCAGACTCCACCACCTGAAGACCAAGCCTGAGAGTCGTTTTAGTTCTATGCATTTTCTATCAACTTTTTGGTAACTTGTTGCCAAAGGGGGAGAAAAATGTATAGATCATAGGCTTCAAGAGAGAGAGTTTGTGCTTTTGTTCTCTCTTGTCTTCTTGGTTGAACTTTGTTTGCTTTTGATTGCTTGAGATACTATGCTTAGTTGTGAGACATTGATGATCATGTGGTTGATCATAAGCTACACTTATGCTTGTTGGATGATACTATCATTTATCCCTATTTGATCATTCACTTTGCTTGGTGATGAGTGAATGTATTTAATTCTTATCATTTTGAGCAATCCACCAAGATGTATGTGACATGGAAGAGTAACCCATGATCCTAACTCATTGTGCATTTGCAGTCCAAAGCAAATCTTAAGTTATGCACAAATTTAGGGGGAGCTCTTGCTTTTCACATACTTCTCAAAGCGACAATATCTTTCACTCTTATTATCATTTGTCGAAGCTTTGATCTATATGTTGTCATCAATTACCAAAAAGGGGGAGATTGAAAGTGCAACTATCCCTGGGTGGTTTTGGTAATTTCTAACAACATATAGCTCATTGAGCTAACATTATTCCAAGATTAATATTTCAGGAAAAGCTCAATGAATGGCATGGCATGGATGAGGAAAGTGGATCCCTCAAAATTCTAAGGACAAAAAGTTTGGCTCAAGCCTGAAGCTGAAGACTCTACATTTTACATTTTTAGTGATCCAAGATCACATTGAGTCCATAGGAAAAGCCAATACTATCAAGGAGGGATGAGGTGTTGTTTAATGAGCCTCTTGCTTCATGTGCTTAGTGATATGCTCCAAAACCCTCAACTACCTTCCCACATACGCATATGACCTAAACCAGAAGTCAAACTCGGCCCCACCGATTCTTTCTATCCGGAGCCACCGAGTTTCAAATGTCATAGCCACTGCCACAAACCCTAGGCAAATCGGTCTCAACGATAGGGATCTCGGTCTCACCGAGATGGGATTGTAATCTCTCTGTTTCCCGTCGTAACGTTTCGGTCTAACCGAAGTGAGCGATCGGTCCCACCGAGATTGCAATGTAAACTCTCTGTTTCTCTTCCGTAACATTTCGTCTCACCGAAAAGAGCGAACCGATCCCACCGAGTTTACCTGACCAACTCTCTGGTTAACTTATTACCAAATTCGGTCCCACCGAGTTTGTGTAATCGGTCACACCGAGATTACGTTATGCCCTAACCCTAACCATATCGGTCCTACCGAGTTGCATCTCAGTCTCACCGAAAATCCTAACGGTCACTAGGTTTGCTGAATCGGTCCGACCGAGTTTAACCATTTAGTCCCACCGACTTTGGCAAATTGTGTGTAACGGTTAGATTTTGTATGAAGGCTATATATACCCCTCCACCCACTCTTCATTCATGGAGAAAGCCATCAGAACACATCTACACTTCCAATACACATGTTCTGAGAGAGAACCACCTACACTTGTGTTGAGGTCAAGATATTCCATTCCTACCATATGAATCTTGATCTCTAGCCTTTCCCAACTTGCTTTCCACTCAAATCTTCTTTCCACCAAATCCTAATCCTGTGAGAGAGAGTTGAGTGTTGGGGAGACTATCATTTGAAGCACAAGAGCAAGGAGTTCATCATCAACACACCATTTGTTACTTCTTGGAGAGTGGTGTCTCCTAGATTGGCTAGGTGTCACTTGGGAGCCTCCGACAAGATTGTGGAGTTGAACCAAGGAGTTTGTAAGGGCAAGGAGATCGCCTACTTCGTGAAGATCTACTGCTAGTGAGACATGTCCTTCGTGGGCGACGGCCGTGATGGAATAGACAAGGTTGCTTCTTCGTGGACCCTTCGTGGGTGGATCCCTCCATGGACTCGCGCAACTGTTACCCTCCATGGGTTGAAGTCTCCATCAACGTGTATGTATGATAGCACCACCTATCGGAACCACGACAAAAACATCCGTGTCTCCAATTGCGTTTGAATCCTCCAAACCCTTCCCTTTACATTCTTGCAAGTTGCATGCTTTACTTTCCGCTGCTCATATACTCTTTTGCATGCTTGCTTGAATTGTGTGGAGATTGCTTGACTTGTGCTAAGATAGTTAAAATCTGCCTAGAACTAAAAACTGAAAAGGCTAGATTTTTATTTGGTCAAGTAGTCTAATCACCCCCCCCCTCTAGACATACTTTCGATCCTACAACCGCGTAGAAGCCATAGGTGCTAACCCCACATCGCCACGACCGTTGTAGCCTCGACCCCGAGCTCACCCAAGCTCCGGCCGCCGCCAAGCTTGCTGCTGCCGCCACCACAGGCCACCGTAGCCCCCCATGCCTGCTCCATTAGATGCGCGCGAGCTCCAGCTACCCGTAGAGGCCAATCGCGTCGCAAACTGCCGCCTATAGCGCGAGCCCGAGCAACTTCGGCGAGCCTCCACCGCGAGATGTGGTCGCCGGTGCTAAATCCGGCGATGCTGACGTGGCAGGATTAGGTTAGGTGCTAATCACTCGGTTAATTAACCCCTAGTGTATTTCATGTGGGACCGCTGCTGTTAAAAACACGGGTTAAGTTAAATAACCCCCTGTTAACTCTCTATCTCACTGACATGTGGGCCCCAGTGTCAGGTTTGACCTGGACCGGCCCCTGTTGACTTGCTGACGTAACACTAAGGTCATGCTGACGCAGTTAATCATTTGCTGGATTAAAAAAATAATCCAGGAAATGCCAGAAATAGTTAAAACTTCTAAAATTCATAGAAATTCAACCGTAACTCCAAATGAAATAATTTATATATGAAAAACTATCAGAAAAATCCAATCTATCCATATGTACCATTTGCATGCATGTTTGAGGAAGTTAATCTCACTGTTTAGGATGAAACATGATTAGGGCAAATTTCATAATAGGTTTGGAGTTGGAATTTGATGTAGATTTGAATTCCACTTCATTTAAAATGACTTTCTGTTGCATTAGCCCAAATCACAACATATTGCCATGTCATGATCATGCATCATATTGTTGCATTGCATTGGTTGTGTTCTTTCTCTGTTGCCGGTGTTTGTCCCCTCTCAGTAGATGTTGTTCCAATGATGTGATCGATGACACCGATGAAGAGCTATACTATCTTCAGAAGTGCCAGGCAAGCAAAACCCCCTTGTTCATTCTGATACAAACCCACTCTCTCGCTTATGCTCTCTTTTACTGCATTAGGACAACAACGATTCAACTGTTACATGCTGCGGTAGTTGAACCCCTTTCCTCTGCATGACCTGTCATTGCCACAGTAAATAGATGAAACCCACTAGCATGAGTAGGAGTTGTTTGAGCCCTAATGTGCCTACTCATTCATGCTTGTTTGTCATGCCTGCTATTGCTTAGAGTTGTGTCAGGTCTGATTCATCGGGGATGAATTGCAAAGTTGTGAACATGACCTACTATTGAGAGCTAAGTGTGTGAACACAATTTGGTAAAGGTAGCGGTGAGAGGCCATGTAGGAGTACATGGTGGGTTGTCTCATTGAAACCGTCCTCAAGAACTGAGTTCTATGTTTGTGATCCATGAATAGTTACTACCACACATTGGGTTCCGGTAACTCGACCCCTCTCGGCTTATTAACCGCCTTGATCTTTGTCCAGGAGTTGCAACTAGTTTCTGGTGTTTGTAGGTTGTGTTAGTAGTCTACCAAGTGGCACCCGGTACAGGTGGGCTTGGGACAGACTAGGCACCATGGCATGGTGTACCAAGCATAGATCCATCCGTCGAGGTGGGCTTCGGAACCCTGCACACATCGTTTGGGGCCGTGAGCGACACCCCGGCCGGATCTCCTTGCAGATGGAACCTGAATAGGCGATAAACCTGGACTAGAGACTTGTGTGGTTTGTCAGGTCATGGCCGACTCCCTCGCCAGGCTTCCGCTTGAAGGTTGTCGAGATACACGACGTGTACATGGTGGTAAGTGGCGAGAGCGCGTGTGAAGAAGTACACCCCTGAAGGGTTATAAATGATCTATTCGAATAGTCATATCCGCGTTAAAGGACTTCTGGGTTGCCTGTACAGTTCATAGACAAGTGAAAGTGGATACTCTAAAATGCGCAAAATAAGCGTGAGTGCTATGGATGGCGTTCTCGTAGGAGAACGGGAGCGGATCCATAGTGGTGTATTGGTCTGGTGAATATGTGGACTCGTGTGCGCCACTTCAAAAGAGTTACTGGCAGTCGTAGTTCAGGATAGCCACCGAGTCAAAGCTGGCTTGCTGCAGTTAAACTCCACCACCGCCTTTGTTGATACCGATGCATATGTAGCTAGTTCCGATGTAAGTCTTGCTGGGTACATTTGTACTCATGTTTGCCTATTTTATGTTTTTTGCAGAGAGACGTTAGTCTCGCTAGTAGTTCCGCGTGGACTTCGATGTTTAGCTTGTTACCTCAGCTACGATCTTGTACCCTTGGGAGGGTCGTGTAGATTGTTAGGCTTTTCAGCCTTTTTCATTTGTAGTTGTCTGTACTCAGACATGTTAAGCTTTCGCATGTGCTTTGACTTGTCTGCTCTGAATGTTGGGTCATGAGACCCATGTTTGTAATACTTGGCTCCTCGGAGCCTAATGAATAAATACTCTGAGTCGTAGAGTCTTGTTGTGATGCCATGTTGTATTGCACATATTGAGCATATTGTGTGTATGATTGAAATGCTTGGTATGTGTGGGATCCGACAACCTAGTTGTTTATCCTTGGTAGCCTATCTTATGGGGAAATGTAGTCTTGTGCTTCCATGAGCCATAGTAGTCCGCTACAGCCCGGTTCACCGGAGTCCTGCTAGCCCAGCACTACTACTCCGGAACACTTGACTGGCCGGCATGTGATTCACTTCGTTCCTGTGTCTGTCCCTTCGGGTAAATGTCACGCGGTGACATCCAGATTCCTGCCTAGCCTGCTAGAGCCCGGGTTCCCGGAGTCCTGTTAGCCAAGTGCTACAGCCTGGATTCGCACACTGCTGACCGACATGCTCGATGTTGATTCATGTATGCCTGTCCCCGTAACTTAGTGCCACTGTGGGTTCACGACTAGTCATGTCGGCTCGGGTTCTCTGTCATATGGATGCTAGCGACACTATCATATACGTGAGCCAAAAGGCACAAACGGTCCCGGGCCATAGTAAGGCGACACACGTGGGAATACCGTGCATGAGGCCGCAAAGTGATATGAGGTGTTACCGGCTAGATCGATGTGACTTGGAATCGGTGTCCTGACAGCTTTGGTATCAGAGCCTGACTGCCTGTAGGATTAACAAGACAAACTGGTCGAAGTTGAGTCTAGAAATGCTTTAGTTATATAAGGGAATTGATTGTGGAAGGTAACATAAGACTCTTTTTACTCCTTTACCTTATGCTCTTCTGATCTGAGTCAACCTCTTCTTTTCTGCGGGGATTAAGAACTAGGCTTCTCATCTTTCCATTAGGATCACGTGTTACTAATCCATAGACTTATAAGATTGATGGATTCAAGGCTCAGTTTAGTTCTAGTACTTCCGTATGTTGACAGTTGATCTCGGAACCTTGTTATTATGATGTTGAGTGGTTATGCCACCATTTTGCAGGATGTCTCAAATCTTTTTGAACATTTACAGCCGTTATGCTGTTCGAGTCATCCCAGATTTCTAAGTAGTCTGATGCATTTGCAGATCCTTTCTTTTCGTTCCCGTTGTCCTTTTGGTCAGAATAAGCACACTAATCGATGAGTTGAGGTACTCTATTGTCTCGACATATATGTTGGAACTATTATTATGACCCTAGGTGTTTTAGAGGATCACCTAGTAATCTAGCCATGTTTTATGTCCCAGTGTGATGATTCTGGCCATCATTCTTGAAAGCATCCCGTGATGCCATTTGGTGGTAGGTATTATACTTCTGGGTTCTTGAACCCAAGATTCACTCTACTTACTTAATGTTGATAGTGTTTGCTAGTTCCTTAGGATATTAGTAACCTTTGCGATAGTCCTCGAGGTCCTGGTATTTCCTTCTTCCAAATACCATGAACTACTTATGGCAGAAGTTCCTCGTTGAACCGAAAGATCACAACCAGAGTGCTCTTGATGAGTTCTCGATTCTATGTTGTGACTCTGACAGTTCTACCTTTCTGCATGGGTTATCCGGAATAAATGTTGAGCTTTGCTCGACATACTAATCTATGCATCCAAAACTCAGAAAGATATATGTTCCTTTGAGTTGTTCCTCTTTAGTTGTTTTGTGACCTTTGTCTATCAATTGATAGTCAAGAGTATGTGTGCATTCGTTCATCGATGTATATTATTTTTATGGTCCGTCAGTCCATTCTATTCCAGAATGACTAGGAGAAACAAAGTCTAGTACCTTATCCATTTCCAGGATTGGGTCAACGTAGTTGTGTTTCGCAGATCAAAATGCCAATCTAGCTTTTGTTCTGTTCTACCTTGGAGCATTACCATCTTATGTCAGGAATGTCATGGGAATTGCACATTGTCTTATGAATTCTTGATACAGTGATACTTCTCGCCATCATTATTCATTTCTCGGTCTCCGTGTTGTTGTGACCGGAATGCCAACAAGTGAACTATGATGTGTGAAATCAATACCCCTAGCAACTCCATTGCTTGGTAGTTAATGGACAATACTCTCATTCTTAGCGTGCTGGTTATTGAATCATCATTCTGAGATTGATCATGCTACCTAGTCCTTATTTCTGGTGCACTCTTCGATCAATGAGTTAGGATTTTGTTAAACCCTTGCTATGTTGATCATATCGTCTTGCCCTGAAAAGCAAGATTGTTTTTGAGCTTAGTAACATATCGGTGGTTCGTGATTTTCCGAATATCTTCTCGGGGGTATAACCAGGCTGTCACCTGACCGCTATGTTCAGTTTGTGATCAAGTTGGTTTCTTGTAGCCACCCTTTCTCCAAGGATCTGTGTTGGATACCCCTGAGCTAGTTGGTTAAGATTAACAACAACTTGGAGAGTTGGAAGATAAAAGCTTGTCCGACCACGCTCACCCCTAAGGGATATCTTGTATCTGTATTGAAGAAAGATGATATCTTCATCGATTGATCCACGTGATCAACTGTCAGCGCTATTGTGTTACCAATCCTTTGGTTTGAGTGTGGGCTATTGTCAAATCAAATCAGTACCAAAGATGTTCGTAATGTTGACTTACCCGTGGTTGTATCCTCGAGCATACACCATTATATCTTTGGTCTGCCAATGCTATCACCTTGTTCACATAGTTCTGGAATTCCATCTTCATGGGAACCTGGATAAATTGTTGTTGAGCCCATCGACAACGTCCTTATCTTGTCCATGATTCATGTCGAACATCTAAGTAGTGTTGGAAACTTTTATAAGCATTATCTTCATGTCCCATTCATGAAGCATATGCTCGGATTAAAGAAGTGACTTCCTCTAATACATGTGCATTTGATGCAAGTTGCCGCCATGAATTCGAGAAAGTCAATGTTGCTTCCTCTGGAATCTTCCCAAGTCAGTCATGCATGTGCGAAGTATACTTTGGTTTGTGAGATTAGCTACCTCCATTCCACATGTATTTCCTAGCACACCAAGCCACTGATTGATTTGTTCAAGAAAAGGGAGTCTCATGTGCTAATCCTAGGTCATGCACACGACTTCGTTGTCTTCGATGATGGTTCCCAGCCAGAACTCGGTAGTGCTTTGTTATAAGACTACTACGTGGTCATGCTTGTCTGGGACAACGTGTTCACATGTACATAGCAGAACCAGCTCATGTTTTGGAGCTTGCTATCGTAGTTCATCTCCTGAGAATGTCGCAACGTCATCTCGTTGATTTGTGTTGCAAACTTTCTTTTCAAGACACGTTGTTTGAATTATCCTGTTACCAGCCAGATCTGAATCTCAGGTAGATATGATGGTTGGAACCTCTTCCAAGAACTATCATATAGGATCCAGTGAAGTGGATGCACCTAGCTGGAAGCACTATTATTGTAGTATCTTCAGTCAGCAATTTGGCCACTCTTCCATGAGAAGTTGGTATGACTTAGTCCATAAGTTGTTCCTTATGGGTTCTTTGAGTTTCCAAAGTCAGACCTTTACTTGATGTTCCAGATACCGAATGGTATTGGGTTAAGCTGGTACATCAAGGAGAACATTAGAAGCGGAGTGCTAAATGTCTCTCGGTCGATCATCCAAATTTTTGTTTTCTTGGCCTTGCTAAGGTAAAATCTGAGAAACTGTTGTCCTCCTTTGCACCTGCATCCTCCATCGTTATTCATCATGGTAGTATGAGGTGTCATCAGGATCTTGGCATAGATGTTGGTAAAACCTTGATGAATATGGAAATGATCAAGTTCTTGAAAGAACGCTCAGTCACTAGGTTATATCCTTGGTATCAACTGGAATGTGCCCTCCATTTGCCGAGTTGTTCTATAACCATAGTTTCCTTTCCAAACTAAGTATGCCATCCTCTCGAATTCTTTCAAACGATCAATTGTGATTTGCCTCACGCTGGTATGAAGAGTTTCAACGATCTCTGAACAAAAGTAATTCTTTTTGCTACTTAAGGGAATATTTCTACGAGCCACCTTCCCTAAGGTGCCCCATTATGGAATCATGGCAATTATTTCCTCGCCACTATGGAACCCATCCTACTCCAGCGTGGAATTGTTGCCTACCAAATTGAACCTCTGTCATCTGTTTCTTCCATCCCTCCCGATGTGTGTCTTGTTTCTCAGCTCAAGAAATGTTTCTACGTCTCATTCCATGAGTTGATCTTGTGTTCTTTAAGATCAATGATCCATTCTTGTGAGGTTGTCTTACTCTTTTGTCGCCATGTTGGATGAAGTTCTCGAAGGAAAGGATGTCATAATCAATATGATGTAGCAGATCAACATCTCCGAGAAGGTCAGTTGGATCGAGAAGATCGTGTTAGCTTTGTATCCCCGCTGTCTTCTTACCTCACGCCTTGAATCTCGAGACGAGATTATTGTTTAGTGGGGGTGAGTTTTCACAACCCTAGATTTGCTTGTAACTAGTTGCATGAAAGCATTCATGTCATCATGTTTAAATTTAAGAAATTTGAAATAGGGGTGATCAATCCCTAGCACCCAAAAGAACTCAACTAGGTTCAACTTAAAAACATTTTCAATGATCCCAGAATGCCCTTTAGAAAAGTTCATGATTTTTGATAAAGGTGAAAACCTCTGCCAAAAAATAATGCACATATTTCTAGGCCATTTCTGGACATTTGAATTAAATCATTATGTATTTGAATTTGGGAATTTAATTGCTATAATTATTTGAAATGCTCAAGTAATTCTGAAACTAAATGTGGGTTGTTGGAAATAATTCAAAATGTCCCCACAATTTATTTCAGGATTTTTAGATGTGGTTTAGTATTATACTAAATCAAAACAGAGTTAAATCAATAGAAAACAGAAACTTAAATAGGAAAATAGAGAGAGGCAGTGAACTCACCCGTGCAACCCACCTCGTGGCCCAGCACTGTTGCTGAGGCACAGCCCAGCAGGCAGCCGACGCGCGAGTCGATGTCTTCCTCTCGCCAGTAGGATACCGAGCGCGTGGCCGACGCACCCGCTCTCTCCTCGCGCCACCTCATGCCTCCTTGCCTGGCTTGTCGGTGAGGGGATAAGCCCCGGAGCTGTCTGGATCGATCTCTTCTCTCTCTCCTCGCTATCTCTCCCTCCTCTGTCTCTCTCGCACGCGTCCACCCGAACGCGCCCGCCGCCGCCGTTCGCTGCCACCGTGCTCACCGGCCACCCCTCGCTCCACCGCCGACTCCAGGAGCTCCGCTACGACATCCTCTTCGTCCCTGACGAGCCACGCACCGCCGAACGCCCTGCTGCCTCACCATCGACCCGTCTTCTCCGCGCACGGCCGCCGGATCGCCATCGCCGTTACGCTGCCGTCTGGTCCTCCCCGAGCTTGCTGAGCCCCTCTCCAGACTCCATGTGAGCCCCTGCTTCGTTTACCCCTAACTCCATGCCCGATTTTGAGCTCTAGCTGCCTCCTCCACCGAAGCCGATACGCACTGCCGCACGAGCTCGACACCGGCAACACTCCGGTGACCATTTGGTCCCGTGCATGCGTCCAATGTATTCGCCGCACCGCGTAGAAGCCATAGGTGCTAACCCCGCATCGCCACGGCCGTTGTAGCCTCGACCCCGAGCTCACCCAAGCTCCGGCCGCCGCCAAGCTTGTTGCTGCCGCCACCATAGGCCACCGTAGCCCCCCCATGCCTGCTCCATTAGATGCGCGCGAGCTCCAGCTAGCCGTAGAGGCCAATCGTGTCACAAACCGCCGCCTGTAGCGCGAGCCCGAGCAACTCCGGCGAGCCTCCGCCGCGAGATGTGGTCGCCGGTGCTTAATCCGGCGACGCTGACGTGACTGGATTAGGTTAGGTGCTAATCACTCGGTTAATTAACCCCTAGTGTATGACATGTGGGACCGCTGTTGTTAAAAACACGGGTTAAGTTAAATAACCCCCTGTTAACTCTCTATATCACTGACATGTGGGCCCCAGTGTCAGGTTTGACCTAGACCGGCCCCTGTTGACTTGCTAACATAACACTGAGGTCATGCTGACGCAGTTAATCATTTGCTGGATTAAAAAAATAATCCAGGAAATGCTAGAAATACTTAAAACTTCTAAAATTCATAGAAATTCAACTGTAACTCCAAATGAAATGATTTATATATGAAAAACTATCAGAAGAATCCAATCTATATATTTGTACCATTTTCATGCATGTTTGAGCAAGTTAACCTCACTGTTTAGGATGAAACATGATTAGGGCAAATTTCATAATAGGTTTGGAGTTGGAATTTGATGTAGTTTTGAATTCCACTTCATTTAAAATGACTTTCTGTTTCATTAGCCCAAATCACAGCATATTGCCATGTCATGATCATGCATCATATTGTTGCATTGCATTGATTGTGTTCTTTCTCTGTTGCCGGTGTTTGTCCCCTCTCAGTAGATGTTGTTCCAATGATGTGATCGATGACACCGATGAAGGGCTATACTATCTTCAGAAGTGCCAGGCAAGCAAAACCACCTTGTTCATTCCGATACAAACCCACTCTCTCGCTTCTGCTCTCTTTTACTGCGTTAGGACAACAACGATTCAACTGTTACATGTTGTGGTAGTTGAACCCCTTTCCTCTGCATGACCTGTCATTGCCACAGTAAATAGATGAAACCCACTAGCATGAGTAGGAGTTGTTTGAGCCCTAATGTGCCTACACATTCATGCTTGTTTGTCATGCCTACTATTGCTTAGAGTCGTGTCAGGTCTGATTCATCGGGGATGAATTGGAAAGTTGTGAACATGTCCTACTGTTGAGAGCTAAGTGTGTGAACATGATTTGGAAAAGGTAGCGGTGAGAGGCCATGTAGGATTACATGGTGGGTTGTCTGATTGAAACCGTCCTCAGGTACTGAGTTCTGTGTTTGTGATCCATGAATAGTTACTACCACACATTGGGTTCCGGTAACTCGACCCCTCTCGGCTTATTAACCGCCTTGATCTCTGTCCAGGAGCTGCAACTAGTTTCTGGTGTTTGTAGGTTGTGTTAGTAGTCTACCAAGTGGCACCCGGTACAGGTGGGCTTGGGACAGACTAGGCACCATGGCACGGTGTACCAAGCGTAGATCCATCCGTCGAGGTGGGTTTGGGAACCCTGCACACATTGTTTGGGGCCGTGAGCGACACCCCGGACGGATCTCCTTGTGGATGGAACCCTAATAGGCGATAAACCTGGACTAGAGACTTGGGTGGTTAGTCAAGTCGTGGCCGACTCCCTCGCCAGGCTTCCGCTTGAAGGTTGCCGAGATACACGACGTGTACATGGTGGTACGTGGCAAGAGCGTGTGTGATGAAGTACACCCATGCAGGGTTATAAATGATCTATTCGAATAGCCGTGTCCATGGTAAAGGACTTCTGGGTTGCCTGTACAGTTCATAGACAAGTGAAAGTGGATACTCTAAAATGCGCAAGATAAGCGTGGGTGTTATGGATGGCGTTCTCGTAGGGGAATGGGAGTGGATCCATAGTGGTGTATTGGTATGGTGAATATGTGGACTCGTGTGCGCCACTTCAAAAGAGTTACTGGCAGTCGTAGTTCAGGATAGCCACCGAGTCAAAGCTGGCTTGCTGCAGTTAAACTCCACCACCCCCTTTGTTGATACCGATGCATATGTAGCTAGTTCTGATGTAAGTCTTGTTGGGTACATTTGTACTCACATTTGCCTATTTTATGTTTTTTGCAGAGAGACGTTAATCTCGCTAGTAGTTCCGCGTGGACTTCGATGTTTGGCTTGTTACCTCAGCTACGATCTTGTACCCTTGGGAGGGTTGTGTAGATAGTGAGGCTTTTCAGCCTTTTTCATTTGTAGTTGTCTGTACTCATACATGTTAAGGTTCTGCATGTGCTTTGACTTGTATGCTCTGAATGTTGGGCCGTGAGATCCATGTTTGTAATACTTGGCTCCTCGGAGCCTAATGCATAAATACTCTGAGTCGTAGAGTCTTGTTGTGATGCCATGTTGTATTGCACATATTGAGCATATTGTGTGTATGATTGAAATGCTTGGTATGTGTGGGATCCGACAACCTAGTTGTTTATCCTTGGTAGCCTCTCTTATGGGGAAATGTAGTCTTGTGCTTCCATGAGCCATAGTAGCCCACTACAGCCCGGTTCATCGGAGTCCTGCTAGCCCAGCACTACTACTCCGGAACACTTGACTGGCCGGCATGTGATTCACTTCGTTCCTGTGTCTGGCCCTTGGGGAAATGTCACGCGGTGACATCCGGAGTTCTGCCTAGCCTGCTACATCCCGGGTTCTCAGAGTCCTGTTAGCCCAGTGCTACAGCCCGGATTCGCACGCTGCTGACCGACATGCTCGATGTTGATTCATGTATGTCTGTCCCCGTAAGTTAGTGCCACTTTGGGTTCACGACTAGTCATGTCGGCCCGGGTTCTCTGTCATATGGATGCTAGCGACACTATCATATACGTGAGCCAAAAGGCGCAAACGGTCCCAGGCCATGGTAGGGCAACACCCCTGGGAATACCGTGCGTGAGGCCGCAAAGTGATATGAGGTGTTACCGGCTAGATCGATGTGACTTGGAATCGGGGTCCTGACAGAAATGGCATTTCTCAACACCAGATTTGGAGTGGCATTTATCAAATTAACTCAAAACAGAAATGACTAGGCGAGCTGCTGGGTCCCTGGTGTCAGCCGCTCGTTGTGCAATTCTCCCGTTTATTGACTACGTTGACAATGGCATGGGACCCAGATGTCAGAAATCCATTAGGAGGAGCTATTTTTTATTGGCTTGAAATAAGGAGGCACTTCCTTGCGTACTGCCATTACCTTGGCGGGTCCCTTCTGTCATCCTCTCCACGTACAATCATCTCCTGATTGTGTACGGGTCAACTTGGTAGGCCCACAAGTCAGCCTCTAAACACGTGGAGGAAAAATACAACCCATTTAAAAAAATAACAGCCCATTCCATACGTTCAAACAAAAAGTTCAACATTCAGAGCAAAGTAACAGGTTTGATCCACATATAGAGTACTGAACTTCCACGTTGACAACCATCATAGCCAAGTTAACTATCTGCTCCCACTAATACTCTAGTAGCGTACAAGTACTAACTTACTCTTAGCTAACTAGACGATGCCGGCCGCCATCTGCGGTACACTCTAAACACCGGCACCGGCGTCCTCCGCCTTGCCTCGGACTTGCCAGAGGTGCGATAGGGCGCGTTGCTTGCACGCGTTGGCCCTTTCCATGCCGGCGTGGTCCACCGAAGCTTCGGCTTCTAAGCGGGAAACCCACTTGACGAGCTAGTAGTAAAAATCTGCATCGCGAACGCGTGCATGCCCGCCAGCCTCCAGGGCTATTTGCCGGGCGCCGGCCTCCATGTAGTCAGCCCAGTTGCGGGCACTCTGCTCGCGACTCAGAGCGTCGGTGCGCTGCTGATCCATGTCCCATTGGCGGCGCAAATTGGCGATACGCTGCTCCTCCGACAAGCGGTCGCGCTCCAACAACTCCTGCTCCTTCGCTAGGCGGTCGCGCTCCCACAAGTCCTCGATCTATGCATTGCCATCTAAAGAGCGATAGAATGCCTCCTCCCTCCGTCTGCCTTCCGGTGAAAACCGAACACTAGTTCCGGTGGTGACCGCCTCCGGCCTCGCCTATAGCGGACAGGCGGGGGCATGGCGGACGTGGCGAGAGCGAGGATAAGTGGCGAGCGACGTCGGGCCGGTGGGGGCTTATGAGGATAGGGCGAGTTGGGTCACAGTGCCACAATAGAAGGCCGGTAAACAGTACTTATAGGCGGAAGGTAGCGTAACGGTCATCGGAATTCAATGCATAATTAAGAAGGCATGGCTTAGCATGCCAGCTTGCCGTGGAAAACTAGAGAAACTGAAATTCTGACTGTGCCGTCTCGTCCCGTCCGTGTTGGGTCGCACATAACGGTCAGATGAGTGCACTTGAATCATCTCCCTCCTTGTCAATAATGATTCCACGGATTTAAAAGGCCCGCAACAATTAAAGCGCATCTTTTTTCGCATTAGTTAGCTTCCTTAATTACGGCCGGTGCATGCAGGCACTCAAAATCGCTCGCAGCCAGTACGTGGAGCAGCATGCAACGAGTCGCAGCCGAGGGCATTAGTCGATGAACTTTAGCTGGGAGATAAGGCATTTGCGAATGTTTTTCCTGGCAGTTTCTTCAAATTCGCATGGCATTTTCTTCAGAGCAGCTTGTCAGTTTCTTCAGAGGTAGGCATTTTTATTCAAAAAACTACCACTTCGGATCTTGCGTCGCAACTAAAACTGCCAGGAGCGCATTAAGAGGCTAGCTAGTGATCGATCAGTAACTTGTAAACACTGAGCGAACAGATATAAGGAACTCTTAATGCATCTCAATGATTCACAGATCATATACAAATATGTAGCTCCAAAAGCAAAGATCAGCCACAACTAAAACCAACTAGTACGATTCCCATACATAAGATCAAAATGTTAATGCATCTCAATGATTCACAGATCATATACAAATATGTAGCTCCAAAAGCAAAGATCTAGAAAAAACATATGTTCTTCCTACTAACATGGATGCTTCTCCTGGCCAACATTCAGTACAGACTGAAAAACAAATTTGTTTGTGAAGTCTACAATTCCTCTTGTAAACGTAAGTGGTTTCACCAACAGCTGAAACCATGAGAATGAACCACACATGATGGAGGAACATTCACTACAATATGATTTGGTCTTCTCTCGATCACACAACGAGACTATTTTCGGCATACAAACTTTAACTTAGGAAATATGATGCCCATTGTATAATCAGACCAAAGCAATGAAGCACCTAGTGTTGGCCAATAAATAGTACAGTACTCCTTTTCTGCAGTCCATGAAGTGACTATCCAATCTTTCTGTGTCTATTTTCAAATGGCACTACATGCAGTGACTATACTATTCTCTTGTGCAGTTCAACCAAAATTGCGGTCACTTTGTGTGTTTGCCAAATAGCAACGGGCAGACATCTCTGTCTGCACAAATATCAAGCAGCTAGTAAACATATACCTCACCTTGTATTTTTGGTTTAAACATGTCTCTTCCGCTTAGCATTTGTCATGTTTTGCACTTGACAATTTGATACAGTCATGTTTTGCCTTGGACAATTTCATACTGAATTGATTTTCTTATTGAGAGAATAAATATAGCGCCTATTCTTCATCAGACCAAGGATATCCATGTTCGCAGTGATGGAAGAGGTGAAATCGATACAACCAAAATTGAGCATCCAATCATCGAATCTTGTCCTGCACCTCCAATGTAGGTCCACCCTGCCAATAAATTCACATGCAAACCACTAGTATTACTATCTAATGACAGTACAAAAATAGTAGCAAGATAGTAGCAAACCATGTACCTTCTTAATGAACAGCTCATAGTGCCACCAATTGGATATAAAGGTTTGAAAGAAAACATGCTCCTAATGTTGAACTAGTTGGACTTTTTGTGTAGTTCCACTAAAATCGAGCATCCCTATTTGCATAGATATTGAAAGTGTGATTACTATAAAAGTGTCACTAGTTGAAGCATAGACTCACAAATATAAGCCTTCCAATTTCTTAATGGGAAAAGGTAGCAAGACTGTTTCTAACCACCTGTTTGAAGAAATAAATAAGGCAACAACGGCTAATGTCAGAAAGGCATATATAGTTCTTTCTGAAAGAATGATCGATTCCTGACCTTTCCTCTTCTTTTAAGAATATTTTGTGCAGTTCAACTAAAGTAAAATGCCATCACTGCCTTGACAATTCAGTGACACTGTACAAAAGGAAATGATTAACATTACATCATGATGTTAGGTATGTAGTCGACAGGCATTAGAGACAAACTTACAGACCTCCTCCGATAACATAATGAACATTAATTTTAACAAAGGTGTGACTAGCTTTACCGGGATAATTTGAGTGAACTCTACACCCTCTGTTCCTTAATATAAGACGTTTTTGCAGTTCAATTTAAAGTACCCAAACGTCTAGTATTTAGAAAAACAGGTAGTAGTTTTCTTGAGCACATATTTGGGAAAGTTTGCCACACTTTATTTATGTCCATATGCTAATGCAACACCATTCGAAATTTCGAATACTAAAAATATACACTAATCCAGTGGCTAGTGCAACAGTAGAGTAGTTATTTTATTACAGGGTACAATACAATGGTTTTACGGAACATATTTCAATAAACTCTGGCACTGGAAGATTTCTATAAGAATTAACAATACAAAGTGTAAAGGTAACACATTTGAGCATAGGTATACTAGCTGTGCATGAGTATTAAACCAAATACATAAGTCTGAAGGTAACTAGCATTATTAACTAATGATAGTATATGATAGAGGCGGGGTGTCCCGATCTTTCGATGAGATGATAACTATCGATTTGGTGGAGACGACTTTGACGATCCGACTACAAACGTGCACGACGTTGCGCCTTAGCAATCGCTAAGCCAACTCCGAGAGGTTATTGACCACGCCGGAGCACAATCAACCTGACCATGAAGGTCTATTCCTGCAAGCAATCAAAGAACAAGCAAGAATATGATAAAGCAATCTGAATATTGCGAATATAGATGAAGTATTGAAAAAGGTGGGGATCCAAAAGCGGTCTTAGTCTGGTCGTTGGACACAAACGAAGTACACGAAGTTGCAATGGCTAACTTTTAACTAAACAAATCCCAAGGAAAAAGCTACTAGGTGGATCTACTTATATAGGAGCAAGGGGTAGCGGCCAAGGAGGTGGGAGGACGTCCCAAGGCAGCCTAAAACCAACCCTAGGTCGTAGAAGGCTCATGGGCCCAAGTGGAGGTGATGCAACACCATTGGACTTGTTGTTTGACTCGGATTCTGCTGCAGCGTCAGATTGTTTCGTCCATATCTCAACGCTCCGGATGAATTTAAAGGTGATTCCAATTGTTTTGGAAAGAGGATGAAATCTACTTTCCAACAAACAAAGAATCACCCAATTCGGAGTCCGTATGAAAAAGTTGTTGGCGTTTTGAGTCAGGTATGTCTGTGCAGTCCGAATCTGAATCCAGAACGTGAGAGACTTGGACTCTATCTTCTCTTGGTCCAAAAGTGACGTGAGAGGACTTTTTGAACAGCACCTAAACTTCTCTTTTTCCCTTATCTTCATATGTGGATTGCACAAATGTCCCATACACCTGCAATTAGACAAAACACAAAAGTGTGTGAAGTATTTTTGTTCTGGATAACATAAATAGATTATTGAATAGTTTGCACTAGAAACCACCTGACAAATATGCATGCATGCAATATTTTTGGTCGTATCCAAGGTAGTCATGTCCTCATCATCCTCCCCCTTTTGAAAACAAAGCCGTCCTCGGCGTTGCTTAATCTGAAATGTGGCTAACAAAAGAGACAAGGTGTACATGTTGTATATGTATATGTCATCCATTTTTACTTCCCTTGGTTTTTGCACATATGACACATGTATAGATGAGTAACTTGCATAGTTCATAAAATCTGAAGCCAAAATATTATCACTAGAAGTAGAAGACATGAAAATATTGCAACTCAATTTGCACATATAAGTGATGCTCTTATTCATATCAAAAGATTCACAATGTTCATCATTAAACCATCCCAACATTGGTGAATAAACCTTACTTGCATCTAATTTACATGCTACAACATGCTTAAATAGGCAAACATGCAATAAGTCTTTGGTCACAGAATCATCACCAAGATTAGAGGTCATATCAAAATGATTAAACATTGATTCTTTTGCATCAACAGTTAACTCAATGGGTGCACTCAAAATTGTTGGTATTTCAGTTGTTTGATCACATGACGCATTCATGACAGTATCAAGATTCTCTAAAATAGGTGTTGTGCTCAAATCACCAAGTAACTGAACACATGATGCATTTAAGTTAACTAGGGATGCATCATTCTCATGTGAAGTTATATCATCAATACCTTTACTGTTACCTTGTCGCAAAGACATAGCTGATGTAGGTACGGACGTTGACAATGCACCATACTCTTGAGATGATGTCCCGCTCACAATCCGAGGTGGGGCTGCTCTAGTAGGTGCAACGGTGGAGGAACCAACCGGCGGTGGTGAGCACAAACTGGAATAGTAGTTGTTGTAGTCACCCAATGCATCCTCCTGCATCTGTCTCTCAGAGGTACAAGCACGAACATACATACCAGTAATGCAACGGGGAATATACTGAAATCTTGCCTGAATATCATGGTTCAAACCACCAAAAAATCTATTCATTGTATCATCCTTAGATTCTTCTATGTCACAATGATGCATATAAGATTTGAACTCTTGGTAGTAAGCATGAACAGTGTTGTTGCCTTGTTTAAATTGTTCAAATTTGCGAAGCAATTCATGACGATAGTAAGGAGGGAAAAAATGTTATCTCATTACATCTTTCAAATCTTTCCAAGTTGTGGGTTGGTTATCAATGTTTTTCTTACAATGCACATTCCACCAAACAGAAGCAAAACCAGTAAATGCTCTAGTGGCAGCTCGTAGTCGCTCAAGTTCAGAGAAGTCATGGTGACTAAAAACTTGTTCAACTTCAAGCTCCCAAGATAGATAAATAGCAGGATTAAATCTACCCTCAAATGACGGTAAAGAGATAACCTGACCATGCGCTTCTGTGTGTTGTCCCAACTCTCGTGATGGTGAAGATGTGTCCGTCATCCAAGAATTTCTATCTCCGGAACCTGTCATGATTAGTAGAAACAAGAAACAAAATTCGAGAATAATGTTCCTATGAACTACTAGGATGTGGTTGTAAAGTGTTCACAGTAAAGCAAATATCAATATCTTACAAGTTCTTACCATGCGGCAGGTGGTGACAGGCAACCAGCGGTGTCAAATAACTCCGAAGATTGTGTAAAGCGATTGCCAGGGGAACGTACGTATACACGGTGTAGAAATATGTGGAGCTGGGTTGGCTATATATGGTAGCAAAAGATTAGATATAATCAATTCAAAGATGCAATGTTGAATAAACGCTCAACGACGGTACTGTGCTGGTCCTAGGCTAGACCGGACTAGAGACGCGAGCCTAGAACACCAATAAGGTCACGGCGTAGCACAACTAGCATCAATAAAGGATATGAAGTAGCTCTAGACAGCAATATATAAGTGAAGATCACAATAGCAGTAAAGATAATGATGTGAAACAACTGCCAAGGAGGATAAACAACAACTCTCTCTCCAACTTTCCTCTTGAAAAGTTTGAGCAAATTTTCTGATAACTTTTTTCAAAGAATGCTACTAGCACAAGATTTCCAATGCAAAAAGAATCACTCAATTCCGAATTGATATGAGGAGTCAAAGAATTCGAAAACTGGCCTGAAAACTCGAATAAGCTGTGTCCACGAACTTCGGAGGGCAAAAAGACCTATTTAGAAGACGATTTTGAGGTGTCAAATATTGAACTAGCTTCTGCAACTATTTAGATGCGGCTCGTCGCTAGCTTTAATTTGAGTACTCGTGGAGCCAAAACGGACTTCGTATGAGAAAGTTATGCCTGTTTGACTGAATAGTGCATAAAACAGAATCCAATCCGAATTCAACTACGAGATTGAGTCTAGATAGATCCGATTTTTTTTCTTCTCTCTTTTTTTTCCTCACACTTTTTTTCTTTTTCTTTTTTTTCCTCTGACTTTTTTTCTTTTTTTTTCATTTTTTTTCTCTGTCTTTTTTTTCTCCCTCTTTCCAAGACAAACTAGATAAGATGCAGATTGAATCAAGCGAAGATGTGAAGGACCTCAACTATGATTGTGACAATGAACTATGGGTAGCATGTGGTGGAAAGTGATGGATGGTGTGGTGGACAGCGGAAGGGATAACGATGCAGTGCCGACGTGACTAATGTGAACAGAACTCGAAACTCTAAACGAACTAGACACTAAGACCAGCAACTCGACACGACGATGCAACCGATAATTCAATAATGCAAACAATGAAAAGAAAATTGCAAAGACTCAGACTGGCTTGGACAAAGGATGAATAGATCTAACTTTTTTTGTGTGGCTTTTTTTTAGACAATAGGTAAGAAAATAGATCTATTCTAGTAAAAACTGGAAATTCTCACCGAGCAACCTGAAAACTGATACCACTTGATTGAGGCGGGGTGTCCCGATCTTTCGATAAGATGATAACTATCGATTTGGTGGAGACGACTTTGACGATCCGACTACAAACGTGCACGACGTTGCGCCTTAGCAATCGCTAAACCAACTCCGAGAGGTTATTGACCACGCCGGAGCACAATCAACCTGACCACGAAGGTCTATTCCTGCAAGCAATCGAAGAACAAGCAAGAATATGATAAAGCAGTCTGAATATTGTGAATATAGATGAAGTATTGATAAAGGTGGGGATCCAAAAGCGGTCTTAGTCTGGTCGTTGGACACAACCGAAGTACACGAAGTTGCAATGGCTAACTTTTAACTAAACAAATCCCAAGGAAAAAGCTACTAGGTGGATCTACTTATATAGGAGCAAGGGGTGGCGGCCAAGGAGATGGGAGGACGTCCTATGGCAGCCTAAAACCAACCCTAGGTCGTACAAGGCTCATGGGCCCAAGTGGAGGTGATGCAACACCTTTGGACTTGTTGTTTGACTCGGATTCTGCTGCAGCGTCAGATTGTTTCGTCCATATCTCAATGCTCCGGATGAATTTAAAGGTGATTCCAATTGTTTTGGAAAGAGGATGAAATCTACTTTCCAACAAAAAAAGAATCACCCAATTCGGAGTCCGTATGAAAAAGTTGTTGGCGTTTTGAGTCAGGTATGTCTGTGCAGTCCGAATCTGAATCCAGAACGTGAGAGACTTGGACTCTATCTTCTCTTGGTCCAAAAGTGACGTGAGAGGACTTTTTGAACAGCACCTAAACTTCTCTTTTTCCCTTATCTTCATATGTGGATTGCACAAATGTCCCATACACCTGCAATTAGACAAAACACAAAAGTGTGTGAAGTATTTTTGTTCTGGATAACATAAATAGATTATTGAATAGTTTGCACTAGAAACCACCTGACAAATATGCATGTATGCAATATTTTTGGTCGTATCCAAGGTAGTCATGTCCTCGTCAGTATAAAAAATTGCAAACAGTGTACCTCCAAGGTAAATATCATTTCGAACTCGGGGGTACCTTAAAAATTGCTATCCCAATCTTGATAATCGATCAAACATGAAAACTTGATCGAACGAATCTAGAGAACAACCGGAGGAGGAGGTGCCCACTCTTGACATTTCCTCTTGTCTTCATGATTTTTTGTGCAATTTAACCAAAATAAAATGACATCAACGCCTTGGTATTTTGGTGACACTGTACAAAAAAATTAACTTATCTCTTGAAAGTGAGGTATGTAATCTATAAGCATTAACAGTGCAAAAATCTGAAGGTAGTAACAAGTTTCATCGTTGGTATACTGGCTGTGCAACAACATTAGAATGCCTTAGCTGAAAAATCTTTAATACATCCACAATCAACAGCTAACCCTGAAATAATCCAGTGACATTAAATGTCATTGCTTAAATTTATCGGTGGCATTAGACTGAGTGCGGCATTAGTTAAATGTGGCATCACTTTAGCAGTAGCATTGCTTGACTTGACTGCTGGCATTATACTAACAGCAAAAAAGTGACAATAAGATCATGGGAGGCCCATTCAGACAGTGGGCGCACCAGTACGATGTACCTCCACGGACGCATAGAGTGGTGAGGGTGGTTTGGTTTCCCAGAGCAACAAATATCCAGGCAGCATATGTGGATTACGTCCCATTTTTGTTATGTTTAGCCACCTTTTTCCTATGTGAGGACAACAAACCGATCGACCTGGTCATTCTCTATTGCGTTGCCAGGCCTTTCTACCCTTCTTCAACCAAGAGACACGAAACTCATTCCTTAGCTACTGATTTTCCCCTTTTCAACCTAGATGCGGGTTCGATGCCTACTCTCTTGGACAGTACAGTCTCCCTTCCTTTCCTTATTCAACCCATACATGGATTAGTCTGCATGAAGTAGGGTTTCCTTTAATAGTGCAAATTAAGGTTTTCGTCTGCGTGACCAGCAAAGCAGAGGATTGCAAATTGGGAAGATGGTGGAGTGGAAAACGATCCACATGCAGCGACGTGGCAGATGAGGCAATAGAACAAGGGTATGGCTCGAAAAGAGGTAGCATACCTGAGGGTCGGCGGGAAGTGGCTTCACTCGTGGTCGTCGTCCTCCGCACGCACTATGGCAGCGAGCTTGGGGATGGAGGCCATCCCGTGCGGGCGCTAGGTCTGAGAGGACGGCCTTGTCGTTAGTGCCTGACCTCGCTCGTCGACGACAAGTGCGTCAATGCTGCACGTCCTTTTCTTCCCCGGCGGATCTGTGTCCACCGGTGAGGAGGGAGAGAGAGGCCGTCTTTTTTAGATCTGGAGAGAGGGTGACAGTGTGAGAAGCAAGTGGGCAACCCTGAGCAAGAAAGCTCTGAAGCTCTAGCCTAAATATCTTTTTATACTACTAGTACTAGAGGTGGAGTAGTTGTAGAGTAGTTTATATTTTCTCTGCAAGCAGTACCAGTTAGTCGTGCTTCAAAACTAAACGACACGCCATTAAAAAAATAAAGTCGAGAAATAATACGACACTTCGGGCCAACGCAGCCAGATCCCATTTTGCACGAGAAATTACACACCATGTTCCGTTGACATGTGGTCCCATTTCAACATGTCAGTGAGACGATGACGAGTCCTTTTGTACAATATCCGAAAGGACATGTAGGCCGGGGCGCCTCTTCGTGTACCGTGGCAAACTGGCAACCGTCCACCAACTCATCGCCTTTCCCTCTCAATTTGGAACTACTGTCACACGCTCTTCCTCCCTCCTCCATTTTCCTTCACCCTTCTTTCTGCCATTGTTCGATCGTCTTTTCCATGGAGGGAACAAGCCGGAAACGACCCCATTATTCTTGCCCCGATCTGAAAAATGATGTGGTGGGGGAACTCATTGATCGGTGCAACGTCATCACCTCGTCTAGCATGGCAGGTTCGTTCAAGAACATTCTCGACTCAACTAATAACATCATTACAAGGAACCCAAGGGTCCAGGAGCGGTTTGATCTCCCTTATCTTCTTCACTATAAGCTTGTTCGCATGGGCGCGGACGACGGAGGCCTCTCCTTGTGCAAGTTGATGCCGCTTGATAATGATACGTGTGATGTTAAGATGCCATCGCTTAAGGGTAAGGCCTGGGCTGGCGCAAATGGAGATTGGGTTGTTTATATTGGGTACAATTGTGAGTGGGAACTTGTGAATGTATACACTCGTCAGCAGATTCCACTTCCAAAAATCTCAGAGTGCCCTGAGGTTGAGCACACAGATGATCTACGTACGCTCAAATACGATCATGGTGTATGTCGTCTACGGAAGATAGCAATTCGTCGAGTTCCCAACCGCTCTTGGAATTACGAGAACTATGAAGTTGGTGCTATATTCGACAAGCTTGTTGTCGTCGTTACTGATTCCATGTTTCGTCCATGGATATTGCTCAAAAATCAGTTTCTGTACACGGATGATGAGTACTATGATGCAATTAAATACGAGGATCTTGTGTTTACTTCCACCACTCGTGGCATTGTTTTTGCATGGGATCCTCATTGTTTCGGTACGTTTGTCTTCCACCATAACTATAATTGTTTCATCCACATGCATGCGGGTTAGCTAGTTTACTTTTACTAATTAACCTTCTTCTTGTGTTTCCAAGGTCCTGTGAACATTCCACCACCTATACTTGAAAATTTTTCTAACCAAGGGGGAGTTGACGATGGTGATGATCACGATCATGAGGACGAGCAGGACTTATATACTCAGTGGCGGCTGGCAACTAATTCCGATGGATCACCTCTGCTTTTCTGTATACAGTGCACTCAGATTGTTACTACTGAGGGAGCACGTGTTGTCTCCCATGGTCGCCCTCTCCTGACCTATTCCAACACCCGTTGCAGGGTATTCGGGATGGATACTGGTGTGCTAGCACCAACACCTTCTCCCTGGTACAGTATTGATAGTCTTGGAGCAAACTCGCTCTTCCTTGGACCAAACTATCCAATGATGGTTAAAGGCGATCCAGCTGCTGTTGAGACAACGTTACTACCATTTATGAGAAGCAATTGTATCTATACCTCAGACATTACGGTGGTTCCCTACCCTGCTCCTGATATATGCCGCTTTAGCCTGGATGATCAGTCCTGCATTGCTCTCGATATTGACAATAGCTGGCCCTTCCCAGAGCACCTATGGTTCAAAGCAAGCGTTTCCAACGCCAAGGATTGGTTGAGTTGAAATTCATTTCATTGCTTGTTATTTTGTTGTGTGATGAAAACTTCAGTATTTACTAGAATGTTTTGTTGGAAATAATCTATAATCCAACATGTATCATCGTTGTCATTGTGTGTTGATGACTTGTTGTATGTAATGAATGGTACATTTGCAAATGCGTGTCATAGACTCAATTTATGAATGGTTTTCGAGTCACTTCTTGGAGTGCGAGTACCATAGTAGTATAGCAGCATCCGGTTAGTATATGAAGTTGCCACATCACCTAGAGCCAACCTAATATTGGAGTACCAGATTTGAGATGCCACGTGTACCAGATGAATGACTCCAAGTTCGACCACCGTGATGGTAGGTGCGAGCCGAGGAACACTATTGGAGAGACCCCCGTCATAATTTTCCTACATTGGTCGTTTGATTCATAGGATAGAATGCTATAGGATTTTTTCCCTATGTATTCATGTTATAATTGGAAATCTAGCATCCACTCCAACTTTTGTTTCACTTCCTTTGATCCTACGAAGAGAGTACTTGCTCTAAATGATTTTATTAATTAACCATGCTCTAAAAAGGTGGACCAGCTTTGGCTATAGTAGTATTGTAGGTTAGTAGGTGACCTTGCGCTTGGCTCTTCTCCTCTTCCGGAATTTGAACAATAATGATGGTACTACTTCTGGAAATCTGACACCAAATGAACTGCCGCACGACCACCACTTGTAAGCAAAAGTTTCTCCTCGTGCTGCGAGCCACCGCGCATGCATTGGCAAGGGAGAAGGCATAGTTAGCAAGCCTCTCATCGTTCTGCGAGTTGACGGGACACATCAAAGTTACATATTTATTAGTACTCTCTTAAAAAAGGGCCGACCATGTCCATGGCTACCATCCCGTTCTCTGTCATTGAGTACGCGCACTATTCACGTGCCATCGAGGAGAAAAAATATTGCGTAGTACTAGGTGCCATCGAAGTGCATGACTCACTTACGCACTGCATATCTCCATTTGCTTGCATGACATGCCACCTTGATGCTAGATGTCCCACGTGTCATGGAGGCATATAGTATGATTTTGTAAAATGGAGGCATATAGATGTCCCGCGTGCTGGCAACAGGATGAACAAAGCTCATGTCTTAAACGAAAGAGTGGAAGAACATAGATTCCCGACGACCGAGAAGGATCTACAAACCACGGGGTGGAGCGTCTGCACTCATAATATTTTATATTATTTAGCGATATAAAATCAACCAAATCTCTCCACATTCCTATACCATTCTATAGTATGAGAATAACTTTGAACGTAAGCCATTGATTCACTCTATCCAATGGTCATAGTTGGAAAATCCAAACAAAACCAAGCATTGGATCAACTCTCTTTTCGATATCAACTCTTTTAGCACTTAGATTGTTGCCGCCTACCCACCTAGCCCACCTATATATCCGCTCACGTGTGATGACCACAGGAGCTATCCACTCAGATTATATGTTAAAAAAATAAAGGTCGATAACTAATGCGGCACCCCGGGCGAACGCGGCCAGATCACATTTTGCACGAGAAATTACACACCATGTTTCGTTGACATGTGGTCCCGTTCCAACATGTCAGTGAGACAACGGCGAGTCCTTTTGTACAATTTCCAAAAGGACGTGTAGGCCGGGGCGCCTCTTCCTGTACCGTGGAAAACTGGCAACCATCCACCGACTCTTCGCCTTTCCCTCTCGATTTGAAACTACTGTCGCACGCTCTTCCTACCTCCTCCATTTGCCTTAACCATTCCTTCTGCCATTGTTCAATCGTCTTCTCCTTGGAGGGAACAAGCCGGAAACGACCTCGTTATTCTTGCCCCGATCCGAAAGATCACGTGGTGGGGGAACTTATTGATCGGTGCGATGTCATCACCTCGGCTAGCATGGCAGGTTCGTTCAAGAACATTCTTGACTCAACTAATAACATCATTACAAGGAACCCAACGGTCCAGGAGCGGTTTGATCTCCCCTATCTTCTTCGCTGTGACTCTACTGACTGGCGCGGGGATGAGGGAAGCCTCTGCTTGTGCAAGTTGATGCTGATTGATAATGATACGTATGATGTTAAGATGTCATCGCTTGAGGCCAAGGCTTGGGCAGGCGCAAATGGACATTGGGTTGTCTATATTGGGTACAATTGCGAGGGGGAACTTGTGAATGTGTACACTCGTCAGCGGATTCCACTTCCAAAAATCTCTGAGTGCCCTGAGGTTCAACAGACAGATGATCTACGTACGTTCAAATATGATCATGGTGACTATCGTCTACGGAAGATAGAAATTTCTCGAGTTTGCAACCACTCTTGGAGTTACAAGAACTATCAAGTTGTTGCTATCTTCGAAAAGTTTGTTGCCGTCCTTTGTGGTTCAACTGGATGGATATTGCTCAAAAACCAGTTTCTATACACGGATGTGTACTGTGATGTAATTGAATACGAGGGTCTTGTGTTTGCTGCCACCACTCGTGGCACTGTTTTTGCATGGGATTCTCATAGTTTCGGTACGTTTGTCTTCCACCATAATTATAATTGTCTCATCCACATGCATGCGAGTTAGCAAGTTTCCCTTCTCTACTAATTAACCTTCTTCTTGTGTTTCCAAGGTCCTGTGAACATTCCACCACCTATACTAAATTTTTATAACCAAGGGAGAGATGACGATGGTGATGATCACGAGCATGAGGACGAGCAGGGCCAATATGATCATTGGCGGCTGCCAACTAATTCCAATGGATCACCACTTCTTGTCTGTATATAGCTCACTGCTGATGTTACTACTGAGGGAGCAGGTGTTGTCTCCCATGGTCGCACTCTCGGACCTATTCCAACACCTGTTGCATGGTATTCGGAATGGATACTAGTGTGCTAGCGCCAACAACTTCTCCCTGGTACAATATTCATAGTCTTGGAGCAAACACGCTCTTCCTTAGACAAAACTATCCAATGATGGTGAAAGGCAAACCAACTGCTGTTGACACAACGCTACTGCCATTTATGAGAAGCCACTGTATCTACACGTCGGACATTGCGGTGGTTCCCCACCCTGGTTGTGATATAGTAGGCCGCTTCAGCCTGGCTGTTCAGTCCTTCGTTTGTCTCGAGATTGACAGTAGCTGGCCCTTCCCAGAGAATCACTTGTGGTTCAAAGCAAGTGTTTCCAACGCCGAGGATTGGTTGAGTTGAAGTTCATTTCATTGCTTGTTATTTCTTGTGTGATGAAAACTTTAGTATTTATAATGTATCCTCGTTGTCGTTGTGGCTTGATGACCTGTTGTAGGTAATAAAATGATATGCATGTGATAAACTTACTAAATTTATGAATGGCTTTCGAGTCGCTTCTCTGAGTGGGTGCTGTGACGAGGCAAAAAAATATTTCCCGAATACGTAATTGTACGTGCATTGCAACAGGTTATCGGATGATGCCAATTAACAATAGTACACTATTTGTACTAGCTTCACATGTTGCACTATCTCTGCGTCTACGTACATAATACAACAAGTTTTAAACTTGAGACCAGCCACCCATCCTCACAAAGAACACTTTTTAACCTAGCACAGACTCCAGGAAATTTGGCCACAGTGTGAGGTGGGCCATATGTTAATGTGTTCGCTGTATGTAACCAGCACCTCGAATCCACGATACTACTACAATAAGTAGTAGGAGTAGTAGGGTGGCATGGGTCAGAACAAGCATTCACGTCTAGGAGTACGGCACACGCCACCAACACAACTTCCATCTGACACCATATTTGTTGGAGTCCGTGCTACAACAATCTCTTCAACCTCGTCGTTTCTCTAACTCAGCCACCGCGCGACGGGCGAGGTGGGGGTTTGCCGATAGTCGGTATCCTCAACTTAGGTCCCACTTGTAAGGCCAACTCCAACGCACGAACCCAAACGGACCTTCGTTTCACCCGGATTCTGTCCGTTTGGGTAGGGCAATGGGGTCGTGTCTGGGCCATTTCTCGGATGCAGTGGCCGTGCGCCGAACGCGCGGACGCATCCCGGTCGCGTACATTTTTCTTTGCAAACACATATCTTTTTTTCGTCATTGATTTTTTGGTACATGGAAATACATCACCAAATCTTTGAGTGTAAAGAAGTAGACGTGTCTAGCCTCTATTCTATTAACAAGTGCACTAGTCTCATCTCTAGCCTCTATGCTAGCTAAAAGTGCTAGAACATCTACTAAATTGCGCTCTATCAATATATCATTGTACTCTACTTCCCAATACCAAAACTTGCATCCATTCTACAAAATAAAATTTTAAGTTAGCACAACTAGTCTAATCCGAGAGCACAACCGAAGATTTGGTTGAGTTCTTCCTCCTTTTGTCGACACATGGGACATCCAGCATCCAGGTCATGTAATGCAAGAAAATAGAGTGGTATTTGAAGCCACGTGATGTGCATCTTGGGTTAAACTGTAAATAGAATCTTACTACTCTTGAGTAACTCCAAAAGAGGCTACTGAAGATCTTTATTGGATTTGTTTTCATCACCAGCACGTCGAGGTGAAAGATGTGCAGGTTCAGTGGGTCCTCTTGCGTTACTGACATGTGGGACCGCATATGAGCAAACAGATGATGGGCTCCGCGCGTCTGCTGGTTGGGTGAGAAGAGAGATAGAGGAGGGCTGAGCACGGACTCCAGGAAATTTGTTCTATGTAACCAGCACCTCGATATAGTGGGGTGGCATGGGCCATAACTAGAATTCATGTCTAGCAGTACGGCACACGCCACCCACACGAGTCCCATCCGACACCAGTTTTCTTGGAGTCTGTGCTACAACCATCTCTTCTCCCTCCTGTTTTCTCAGCCATGCGCGCGGTGGGCGGGGTGGGGGTTTGCCGATAGTTGATTTGCTCAACTACGGTCCCACTCGTAAGTGAAAATGCAACACAGCACACATTCCCCCTTGAGCAGCGTGCCGGACCAACCGTGTGGGGGTGCGACGCGAACACGGCAGGCTTTCCTTTTGAACTTGTAACTTGTAAAATTTGGTTCTGCTCCATGGCGCGACCGATAGATAGAAATAACAATTTTGCCTAGAGTAATGAGAAGTTTGGTTTTGGCGCAGTTCATGCATGGAGTACGTAGGAAAATTATGGATTTGATGCGAAAGGTAAGATAATTACTAGTAGTACCATATACTACTACATGGATTTCACAGAATGATGGAGATACATACAGATCCATCAACGACATCCTCACGCCCTAGTGTACTAGGTCACCAACCGATGTGTGAGGAGCAGCGGCATTGGTGGCAAGCTCAACGTGCTTCTGAACAATGCCGTCCAAGGTTGCCCTGCGTTCTAAGAAGGCCAGCGTCCTATCGTCCTCCTCTTGCATGTAATAGTCCTTGTGGACGATTTGCGCATAGACGTGGGTGATTATGTCGATGGTGTCTTGCTGCGCCAGGCGCTGCGCGGCGAGCGCGACCTCGAGGTGGACATTCTCCGGCGTGACGGCGGGCAGTCGCAGGGCCACCAGTGCTTCGAAGAGGTTGTCACCATAGAGGCCGTTGAGGGTGGCAGGCATCGCAGAGCCTGGGCGCGTGGGCTGGAGGCGTATGTCAAGGTCGTCCGCGAGCTTCTTGATGACGGTGAACTTGTTGAGGAAGCCGATGAGGACCTCATCGAACAAGAAGACGAAGATGTTGTCCAAGCGGCCCCTCGCCCTGGCGGCCTCAAGCACTACCTGGAGACGTTCCTCGGTGCCGGGCCGTAGGCTGGCGTCGTGGACCATCTGGCACAGCCGGCTGATGCTCGCGCTCATCGCCTCCGTGGGTCTAGCTTCTAGTCAACTGATCTTGCGATTGGAGTGATCACTCTTTCCCTTGGGTGCGTAGGTGCATAGGATTTCGTAGATTGGACTGGCGGGAGCCTTTATATGAGAAGTGCAGACTACGTTGAATTCACGTGCGTGTTTGCCATCTACTCTTCGCCCCTCTACTGCACCTGCCTTTGGCTATATGACAGGTTGGCCAGCCACCCGTTGGGCCCACGTGTCATACACCCAAAGGCAGGTGTAGCAAGTCAATGAAGCTGTGTCCCCCTCCGTACTCGTGCATGCTTTCAATAACTTGAGACTACCAAGCAAAAAGACATTAAGTTATCTCGCCGATAGGAATAAAACAATACACCATGTATTTATTTACAGAGGGAGTTGTCGGCGTTCTAGGAACGGCGGTCCCCAGACTTGCCTGCCTGCGGCCTACGACGAGGCTCAAGGGGGCCCAGCACGGCCCATCTTCATCAACGCAAACCCAAGACCCTCGCGAGGGGCCAAGCCTCGCGGGGCGGGCGACACGGAGCTTCCTCAGGCACGGCCTCATCAGGCTGGTTCGCGAGGAGGCGGAGAGATCAAGGCGGGGTACCTCACGAGGTGCCCATGACGCAAGCCATGACGACCAAGGGCGCCAGGCGGGCGCCAGCCCGCGTAGTGTCCTCCCTTTCCTCTTTGCTGCAAAGGGAACAAGCGCAGGCGGGAGGATCAAGCAAAGGCACCCGTTTTGGTGCAACGAGACCAAGACCAGCTCCGCGACAAGGAGGAAGTCACTGCGTAGCCCAAGCCAACGTCATCACCAGAGCCTTTGGCAGGCGAGGACCAACTTTAGTCAGGATAAGTGTACCAGATGTTCCCCTTCAAACTGGCCAATTGTTGGCGCCCTTCCCGCTCAATATTTGGGAAGAGGCCCAGGGCCTTTGCCTATAAATAGGACTAGACACCTCCAAGGGGAAGGGGACCGGAACATCTAGCAACCCGGCAATCAGTTAGATAGGCAGCAGAGAGAGAGAGAAGGGCGATTGAACTCCTCCTAGCAGTTCATCCCCCAGGCCAAGAACAGACCCTCGCGAGGCTGTTCCTCCTTGTAGTGTTCATCATCATCAGCCCAAGAGGCAATCCACCACACCACACTGGAGTAGGGTATTACGCCGCATCGGTGGCCCGAAACAGTATAAACTCTGTGTCTCTTGTGTTGTTCTTTTGGTTGCTTAGATATTTGCGAGGCGGACGAGTACGGGTACGTAGGAAGCGTAATCTCCGCGCGCACCCCAGAGTTCGAACCTTAAGGGTCTGCAGGAACCCGAAATCCGACAGGAGTAGTACATTTTTTGTGACATGCATTACTAGATATTGCTAGTCAAATACTAAATCTAGATGGACGTGGTAGTACTACTAAATCCAAACTAGGGTGCTAGTACTAGTAGTAGTACTACCAATGTAGTAACACTGTACTACCCGTTGGTCAAATTATTACGTGCTGCTCTTCACAGTGAAGTGACAAGACCCTACGCCGGAGACACTACTAGAAAAAGGGCTATAGATGGGATTGACACTAATGGCGCACCAGACAAGAGGTGCGCCATTAGTATATACTAATGGCGCACCACATTTTGATAAGCCATTAGTGTTGAAACTACTAATGGCGCACCTAGTCTTGGGTGCGCCATTAGTATCAATTTTTTTTTGAACTAGCGCGCCTGTCCAAATATACTAATGGCGCATCCGGGCACAGTGCGCCATTACTAGTTGCAACTAGTAATGGCGCACTTATCCCACAGTGCGCCACTAATGTTGTTTTTTAATTATATTTTTTATTCCTTTTGTTGCAAAACTACTAATGGCGCACTGCTACACCGTGCGCCATTACTAGTTCAAACTAGTAATGGCGCACTGTGAAGCAGTGCGCCATTAGTATGATATTTTTTCCTTTTTTTGCAAAACTACTAATGGCGCATGAGATGTAGATGCGCCATTAGTAACCTGGATTACTAATGGCGCATTTGTTGTTGGTGCGCCATTAGTAAGTGGGCAGCAACAAGATATTTTGGGCAGCCTCTCCTACCCACACTCACTTTCTCGCCCACTTCATTCTCTCCACCTCCTCCTTGTCTCGGGTGCCTCCTCTTTTTCACCTCATTTCCACCATAGATTCATTCAAATTAAGTGGTTAAATTACCTTGTTTTGATAGGTAAGTAAGGGGGGAAGCTATATTTATGTTGTTCTCCCTACAACAATGTGCACATGCACTTTTTATGGCCTAGCTAGATCTATGTATGTTCGTGGTGTTGCATATGTTTGTGGTGTTTCATATGTGTTTGTGGTTGGAGGTGTACCGGTATTTGAAATGCGATAGTTGCCAATATTTTGCCGGAATGTTGAGTCATTTCCGTTTCGGCGATAATTTTGGCATTAAGCATTCTTTTTGGTCCTATTTTTAGGGAAAGTCATGCCAAATTTTTTCTTGGTTCTAAAATATTGTTTTGCTCTACCCCGCAGGCAACCATGGTCCGCACGATGACCGAAGGCATCCTGAATAGGTTTTTGAGGTCCGCGAAGGCCGAGATGCTTCAAAAGAACGAGACGGAGATAAGATGTCCGTGTCGAAGATGCAAGCTGGAGAGCCTTATTGCGGACCCGGATTCCGGGTAGGTGCGGGACCACCTGCTCTTGCGTGGTTTCATGGATGGCTATCGGTGGCAAGGTGATGAAGATGACTACGAAGTCGTCCATGGGGGCTGGGCAAGAAATGAGGAAGGGCAGCAAGACAACCACCACGGCTCGGGCGGGCGAGAAGACGAAGAATCCCCAGGAGATGATCACGACGGTGATGCTGTACATAGTCATCATGTAGAAGATGCAGGACATGATGATGAGGAAGATGCCGGAGCAGACGACGGGCATGATCATGAAGATAATGATGCCGACGGAGCAGACGACGGTGGACCATCGATGGGCTGGGTGCAGGACCCTTATATTCAAGAGCTGCTTCTCAAGCAGACGGATAACGCAAGAGCTGCCGCCCGAGAGAAAGCCAAGGTGGATCAACTTGAGTTAGACGCGGTTACTCCATTGTATGAAGGATGCAGGCCCGAGGATACCCGCCTGAAAGTAACGCTCATGGCTCTGGAGATGAAGGTAAAACACAAAATGACCGACGCATGCTTCGACGAGAACATGTCATTCTGGCACGAACGTCTTCCAAAGGGGAACAAGTGCCCGACCAGTTTGGAGGAGGCAAAGAAAATTGTGTGTCCTCTGGATTTACCGCACGTGAAATACCATGTCTGCATGAACAATTGCATCATTTATCAGGACGAGCACGCGGAGTCTACCATATGTCCGGTGTGCGGCGTCACTCGATACAAGAAGAGGAAGAAAGCTCCTCGAAAAGTGGTGTGGTACTTTCCGATCACTCCTCGTCTGCAGCGGTATTTCGCGGATCCTAAGGTAGCAAAGCTCCTGCGTTGGCACGCGGATAGGGAGGAGAAGAAGCGAGAAGATGACGCAAATGATCCGGAGATAGATAAAAAGACAAGATGCTGAGTCACCCTAAGGATGCGAGCCAGTGGCAAGCGTTGAATTTTGAATACCCAGAATTTGGGAAGGATCCAAGGAACATCGTGTTGGGCGCGAGCACCGATGGAGTCAATCTGTTTGGCAGCCAGAGAAGCACACATAGCACCTGGCCTGTGTTTGTGTGGATGTACAACCTTCCCCCCTGGTTGTGCATGAAGAGGAAGTACATTCACATGAGTATGCTAATTGAAGGGCCGAAACAACCAGGGAGCGACATCAATCTGTATCTAGGGCTGCTGAAGGAGGAGCTAGACACGCTGTGGAAAACGCCAGCCAATACGTGGGACGCCACAGAGAAAGAATATTTCCCTATGAGAGCCGCACTGCTCACGATGGTGCAGGACTATCTCGGTTACAGATATCTCGCGGGGCAGGTAGTCCACGGATTTTCTGGATGCGTACGGTGCATGGATGACACAACGTATCGCCAGCTAGATAGAGATCCCGGGTCTTCGAAAACCGTGTTCATGGGACATCGAAGGTGGCTTCGCGACAATGACCCGTGGAGGAAACGCAAGGATCTGTTCGATGGTGAAACCAAACCCCGAAAACGCCCGTGTACGAGGAGCGGCGAGGAAATAGACAAGTTGTTGAAAAATTGGAAAGACTGCCCACTGCCGGGAAAGGAGCAAAAGGCGCCAGAGCCGGGAAAGAAGCGAAAGGCGCCAGAGCCGCTGCTGAAGGTATGGAAAACGAGGTCTGTTTTCTAGGACTTGCCGTACTGGAAGATCCACCGTGTGCCTCACAGCCTTGATGTCATGCATATCACGAAGAACGTGTGCGAGAGTCTGCTTGGTACCCTGCTCAACATGCCAGAGAGGACCAAAGATGGGCCGAAAGCAAGGGCAGACTTGAAATCAATGGGCATCAGGCAGGAGCTTCACGCTATATATGATGATGATGATGATGATGATGATGATGATGATGAGGCGAAGCAGGACACAGAAAGTCGTCGCAAAGGCAAAAAGGCCAAGAAGACCGGAAATGACTACCCTCCCGCGTGCTTCACTCTAAGTCAGGAGGAGATCGAGCAGTTTTTCACCTGCCTCCTAGGAGTAAAACTTCCTTACGGTTACGCGGGGAAGATAAGCAGATACCTAGACCCAGCGAAGCAGAAGTTCAGCGGGATGAAGTCTCACGACTGTCACGTGCTGATGACGCAGATACTTCCAGTTGCAATCCATGGGATCATGGACGCGCACATCCGTGAAACGCTATTTGGCCTATGCAACTTCTTCGACGTCATCTCTCAGAAGTCGATTGGCGTGAGCCAACTCAGAAGGCTACAGGAAGAGATCATGGTGATACTATGCGAGCTTGAGATGTACTTCCCGCCCGCATTCTTCGACGTTATGGTGCATCTGCTGGTCCATATAGTGGAGGATATCATCCAACTCGGGCCGACGTTCCTGCATAGAATGATGCCGTTCGAAAGGATGAATGGTGTCATCAAAGGATACGTTCGCAACATGTCACGTCCAGAGGGAAGCATAGCCAGGGGCTTTCTGACCGAAGAGTGCATCTCGTACTGCACGAATTATCTAGGCATCGAGAACCCCGTTGGTCTGCCCGTCAACAGGCACCTCTGCAGGCTCGCTGGATGGGGTCACCATGAGGGTCGCCGCGAAATGCATGTCGACTTCGAGGGTCGACTCGCCGACTTTGAAAGAGCAAACCTAGTCGCGCTACAACACATAGACGTGGTCGATCCTTGGGTGGTAGAGCACAAAACCTTTATTAAGAAGACGTACAATGACCGAGGCCAACAGAGGACGAACGGAGATATACTCAAAGAGCGCAACTCATGTTTCACGCGTTGGTTCAAGCAGAAGCTTCTGTCGTACCCTTTACATGAGGATTCTTCCGCGGAAGAACAACTCATATTCGCCTTGTCACAGGGCGCCGAGCACAACCTGATGACCTATGAGGCGTACGATATCAACGGCTACACATTCTACACCGAGGCCAAGGACATGAAGAGCGATGGTTATCAGAACTCCGGGGTAACGATGGAATCCTACACCGGTAACGACAAGGACAGATACTACGGAAGGATCGAGGAGATCGGGGAGCTGAGCTACGCTGGAGAGAAGGTCCCGATGTTCCGTGTCAGATGGGCCAAGAGCGTCCTAAAAGAAGACCGGTATTTCACCACCATGGTTATACCCGAAGCCAAATCCAAGACCGCGGGCGCAAACGTCACCGCGAAAAATGAGCCATGGGTACTGGCTTCCCAAGTGGACCAATGCTTCTTCATTACCGACCCGTCAAAGACCAGTCGTGTTGTCGTGAGGAGAGGCAAAAGGAAGATCATCAGAATGGATGGAGTAGCCAATGAGCAAGACTTCGACAAGTACGGCGACCCGAGGATCGAACATGACGACGATGATGAAGTAGCAGCATACACCACAAGAAGAAGCAGGACCACCCTACCTAAAGGACGTCCGTTCCACAGAAGAACTCCATTTGCGAAAAAGAAGGGCAAGAAGATTGTTAACAGATAGCTAGCTAAGATCGATTGTATTTAAATCGTAGCCTTCATTTCTCGATTGTATTTCATGGGCACTTTTTAAACTATCATGAATATTTTTAAATTTCATGGACACTCGATCTCGATCCCCCTCCATCTCGATCGCTATCCCACCTTGCCAGATCCGGTCCCCCTCGCCGCCGAGCACCCCCTGGTCCACCGGCCGCCGCCGCCGACCCCCCGCACCCTCCCCCGCTCCACCGGCATTACTGTTTGATGATATTTTTTAAAAAATTATTACTGTCTTATAAAAAAAATACTGTTATGATTTAAACAAGTTTGAACATATTTAAACACAAATAAGTATCAAACAGCATTTTAAATGCATAAAAAAATTTTGTGGAGCCTGGGAATCGAACCCAGGACCTCCTGGTGTGAGAACTGGCACCTGACCAGTCGAGCTAGTAGAGGGGAGTTGATGTGGATAAGGTCAGGTGGGAGATAACCTGTTGGCTCGAGCGGAAGTAAAAAAAATACTAATGGCGCACCAGGTCGAGGTGCGCCATTAGCATGTATATACTTATGGCGCACCGAGGGGTGGTGCGCCATTAGTATTGTGCCCCCTACTTCGTATCGATCCCCTCTCTCTCCCTCGCCCGAGCCCTCGCCCTCGATCCCCTCTCTCTCCCTCGCCCGAGCCCCTCGCCCTCGATCCCCTTCCCCTCTCCTCTCCCGACGCCGCCGCCCCACCGCCCTCGACGCCGACGCCGCCGCCCCGCCGCCCTCGACGCCGACGCCGCCGCCCCACCGCCCTCGACGCCGGCGCCGCCGCCCCACCGCCCTCGCGTGCTTCTTATCTCCCGCGACCCCGCCATTGAAGGTCTCGCAAGGTCCTCTTATCCTCCCCCTCCCCCTTTGTTCGATTCGATTGTGCTGATGATGCTGGTTCCTCTCGCGCGCAGGCTGCACGCACCTTGGACCGCGTGTGCCTAGTTCTTCCCGGGACGCTGCCCCGACCCTACTACCCACGCCATCAGGGGAGCTCGTCAAGGTATCATCCCCCCTCTCTCTCTCTGCTCTCTCCATCTCTCTGCTCTCATGAGTCGTTGGAGTGCTCGTCATGTATGCTCATGTCGTGATGAGCATTTGGTGTAAGGTTTGACTGTGACTGCTTGGTGTGTTATTCAGTAGTGTTGCTTGGTCTGTTCTGGTGTAAGCTTGTGAGTGATGATTATTGTAAATTCTAGTAATATGCTATGGCCAATATATATAACAGATTCTTTCACTTGTGTCTGTACCAAGATCAAATGTGTGGGGAGTTTCTCTTTGTTGATATATTATTCCAAGAACAATTGTATCAAGCAAGAATATTGACTAAGGCATTGTTGCAGAGATTCTGAGAATTTGCAAACGATTTTGTGTACTGTCCTCTGTTCTTTCCTATTGGTGCGGTGATTGCTGAACAAGATCCCACCTGAACTTGCAGAAAAGAAGGACAAAAAGACTTAGTTGGTAACTGCTGAGGACTAACCTGATTTGCACCAATATTAGTCAATCAGAAAATGATCCATCATAGCTTTTGAACAGACTAGGGACAGTTAGGGACAACATTATGTCTAGCTAGGAACTGCAAATTAACAATAATTACAAGTAGGAGGGCCTAGTGACCCCGGGCGATAACGGGAGGCAGGGATCAGTGGTCGGGCATGGAGGCGTTTCTTGCACTAGCTCAGTTTTATAAAAAGAGGTCCAGACCTCTTCTTTTAAAACAGAGAAAATACCAAGGTTTTGCAAATACTGCAATATTAAAAGCATCATTTTTAGTGGCAGCCAAACACCCCATAGTAAATAAAACTATGGTAATATCAAATACTGTAGTATTCTCAAAATACTTAGAAAAACGGAGCAATCAAACGGGGCCTAACTTCAGACAAGGACAGGAAGGAGTACTTTTTTTAAAATGATTGAGCATTTGTGCTCTGTGGGGAAAAGATATCAATAATCACAGCTTATTAAAGATTTTGACCACAATATTGATACAAGAAGTTACTTCTATTGATAGACTATGTAATCAAGAAAGGATCAATAGATATTTTTTGTTTTTAATAGGCTGAACACCCACTGCCTACTTGAGTAAAGGAATAACCTGAGTTTCACTATCAGCAATAATGACATGTCCATAGTGGAAAACAGAGAATTGATTGCCAATATCATGGTAACTACTACTAAACTATGCAAGTTAAGTTTTAAAAACCAAGATAGTTTAGTAGTACAACAAGTAGATGTAGCAACAATGCCATCATTAAATAAACAAGCTGGTGCTATGATTGTTAGTGACGATCCCATAAAAACTATTACTAGGCTGGTCCAGAAGATAGTTGAAATAATTAAATTTTCAGTTGAGCAGTGCACACTGTAGTTCTGTTTGGATTAAATTCAAACAATAAAATCACACCACTCTGCTGCAAACATGTCTTGTCTGTAGAAAAGCATATCGGAAGCTGTTCATGTATTGTTTGGACTAAAGAATCCTCAAGTCCTCCGGATATATGTTTGGATGCTAGATGGTTCATGCATATTTCTGTCAACTTCATGTAGAATTAGATGGATGTATATGTCTGTCTACTTCTTCTAGAACTAGTGTATTACCAAGATTCCAACACTATTTATGTTGTATCCAGATTGAAAGTACCAAGTAGCATTTTGCATTCTCTTTCAGATTCAATGTGACAAGAATTCACTTGTTCTTATATGGGTGAAACTTCACTTGTTTTTAGGCTAGTGTATGGTGTTTGCTTTATTCTGTCATCATTTGTAACTATGTCACAAATAAATTGTTCCTTCTTCTGTATTTGACAAGTAATGACTGTTGATAAGCTGACGCATGTATTAAGCTGTTTCTTTGCTCTGAATTACTTGTGATGCCTCTGAATTACTTGTGATCACATTGAGAAAGACTTGTAAAGATGATGATCATCTTTTACAGAAAACAATTTGTGATGATTTTGCTAGTTTGCTGGGTTTTGTCTCCGACCAGTGTGTCGTGATGAATTTGCAGGTACCCCGAGAGGCCCTTGAGTTTGCCGGAATGTCGATTAACTTCCATTCCGGCAAATTCGGGTACTCCATATGTCCTGTTTTCAGCAAAGGTCATGCTGAAATTTTCCGTGAATTTTAGCATGACTTTGCTAAAAATAGGACATATGGGGTACTTGTGACTAATGCATGGGCCGGGGTATCTTAGTAGTTAATTAAGTAGGATCAAGTGCCCCGGGGTACTTGTGACTAATGCATGGCTTTTAGGGTGCCTCGGCGTCGAAAAACCCTCAATGATAAAAGCTTAGATTTTAGGATGCCTCGGTGTCGACAAACCCTAAATGATGAGACCATGATCTTGTTCCTTGACAATAAACAACTTTTTGACCAAACTTTGTTTCTATTTAGAGAGAAACATGGCCCACAATGATGAGGCCGGGGGTTCGGGCGGCAAGGCATTCTGGGAGCTGTCCCAGGAGATGGAGGAACAACCTCACTTGTATGAGGACACCGCCTTCCCCACCGATCCTGAGACCACTGATGGTGCCGCCGAGGATGACCCCACTGATGCCACCAGTGATGGTGCCGCCGAGGATGCCACCACTGATGATGGCGGCGCACGCACAGATGGCAGCCAGAAGAAGCAACGGAAGGACCGGCGCCCGACCGTGCTCCGCACCCTCAAGGAGGAAGTTACGGAAGTGGACTCCGACGGGAATCCAACGGCGCCCGAACGAATAGTCAAGGGGTACTCCCTTCAGCTCGGGTGCATTCTCCGGAGCACTGTCTCGATCAACACCGAGAACCTAAGGCATCCTGACCGAGGGAATTTGCGCAACCTCCTCTTCACAAAGCTGCATGAACGATACAAGTTCCCCGCTGAATTTGAAAACACAAGCCTCAAAGGGAATAAAGTGAACAATGCTGCCCTCACGAAGATGAGCAAGGCCCTGTCTACTTGGAAAAGCAATGTGAAGAGAATGATCGAGAAAGGTGAGAGTTATGAGAAGATCAAGGAGAAAAATCCTTCGATCACCGAAGATGACTACAACGACTTCAAGATCAATTGCTCGAGCACCGCACACTCCCAATCAAGTCAGTGGGGGAAAGAAATGCGGGAGCTGAACTTAGGGGAACACACACTCGGTCCCGGCGGTTATAGAGTGGCGGAGCCTATATGGGACAAGGAGGAGGCGGACCGTGCCGAGCAAGGCCTACCGCCCCTCTTCGATAAATACGGTGACAAGCAGACCAGGAACTATGTCAGGGCCCGGTACAAGAAGGACCCGAAAACAAAGGAGCTTACCATGGATCCGAAGACCAGGGCGCTTGAGCTTGTTCTGGTAAGGAATACACCCCTGTGTAATTAGCTCCATATGGTTGCATTCTAATTAATAAAGCCAAATTTCTAAATGGTTCACATTCCTTCCGCAGGCGACTGAAAGCAGTAGCGCGGGGTCGACTAAGAGCAACCCTTGGGACACCACTCTAAATAGGGCGTTGAATGTAATGAAGAACAAGGATCAGCTCAGTAAGCCGACGTCAGCTGGTCGTGTGGCCGGCAAAGGCTTGTCGACAAAATGGGGGTCATAGTATAACACTGGTGGGCGAAAGGAGAAAAAGACCAGCTCGGAAAGCCAGGCGCGCGAGGTTCAAGAACTCAAGGCACAGGTGGCGCGGATTCCGGAGATTGTCCATGAGCAAGTGCAACAACAACTCGGAGCGACGATCACCGCCATTGTGCCTACCTTGATCTCGGGGTTGAGTGCGTCGATTGCGGGCGGCCAACAGGGGCCGCCCCCGATTCCTAGCTTCAGGGCCAGCAACTCGCAGAACGCGATGCCGGGGCCATTGGTGTCTCCGGCGGAGGCGGCATTGGTATCACCGACGCCGGCACGGGAGCTTAATGCACCCGTGTGTACGCCGGCCGGCACCTCTACAGCAAGCGGCCCCTCCGTCAACTGCACGCCCGCCGTTGGCGGTGCCTCGACATTAGCCGAGCTCGACGCCATCATCACGGTAACTAATTAAGCCTCTTTCAGCCGAGGACTTCATCTCCTTGCCTTTGACTGGGCATCCCTGACGCCCTACATGTTTTCGCAGGGCGCCGCCGACGTTCCGTGCACTCTCCTGCACTTCGTGAACAACGAGTTGGTCGATGTCGCCAAGGGCAAAATCGTTCAACCGGGCAACCCCTTGTTCCACGGTACCCAGATGCCACCCAACTTGTTTAGGGTTCAACTGGTTCGGGTGCTGCCAGGCTGCGATGAGTTGCTACCTCCGATTCGACCCGTCGGGGCCGATGATGATAACGTGATGACCCTCAGCGCCTGGCTGATCGGCTGGCCCCTGCTTTGGCCGAAGAGCCAGATTCGTTTGGGGGCGGGGGACACCACCCCAAAGACAACACCGCCAGTCGTGCCGGCGCCAAGTCGGCCCCATGGCAAGACCGTCGCAACGGTGCCGGACATCCCTATGCCACTGGATCCAAACATTCATATGGCACAGGATCAGAACGACGACGACGACGATACATTCGGCAACGTCGATCAGTACTTTGCCGATCATGGGTACGGTGGCGACTTCATGGGGCCTCCTTCTCAAGAACCCAACCCAACAAAAGACGTGCGCGATCTAGCTGGTACCGCGGAGAAGCCAAGTTGCAACAGGCGTCGTCTGCCATTCAGCTCTCAGGAGACGCCTCCAGCTGCCGACTTCACCGAGCCTCAGATAGGCGAGGTGCGAAATATTCTCAGCCCCAACACACTCAAGAAGGCGGTCTGTGAGCAGAACTCGGTCCCATTATAGGAGAAGAAGAAGGCACGCAAAAGAAAGACAAACAAGGGTGCGGGCCAGCCGGCACCGAGTACGATCCGTGCTCAGGACGGGCCACCTTCACCTGAGGATTTAATGAGGAGGGTGCATGTGGCGGGTAGGCCGATGCTACCGAGAAATATGCTCTATGTTGCAGCCGGTTCTATGCGGAGTCTGCATGACAGTGTTCTTGCTTTGGAGAAGCGGCGTCTCAGAGAGAAGGGTGTGGCATACCCGGTTTTTGTGGCCAAGGTGCCAGAGGGCAAGGGCTTTGTGGATAACTCCATCGGGGGTATGATCGTCCTGCGGTTTGATGACATCCACGCTATGTTGAACCTTCATCCGCTGCACTACACCTTTGTTCGGCTATTTTCGCTGAGTATGGAGATGCGGATCATTCGCGACAAGACCCCGGACATCGTGATAGTCGACCCCTTCTACATGCGTGCCAAGATCTGGGGCAGCGCTGGGGACCGGCAAGTCGCGAGTTCTTACCTCGAAGGCGTCATTCTGGCAAACCCAGATAAGGATAACTTCCTCGTGCCTTACTTTCCCGAGTAAGTCCTCCCCTCAACCGTCCCGTAATATACGAATTCTTAGATTTCGATCGTTTTTCTTTTAACATTCCGTGTTTTCTGCAGTGACACACATTGCACGCTCATCCTCCTAAGCCCCAAATATTCCATGGCCACGTATTTTGACCCGGACCGTCAGTCGAACGTAGACTACACAAATGTCAAGAAGGTTCTTGATGATGTTCTCCCCGGCTACGCCCAATCTGAAGGCACCTTCAACAGGCCTATTCATAAGTACGGCAAGCACGTGTTCTCCCACAATACGACATTCTGCTGCGTCAAGCAGCCGCCTGGCGGTCAGAAGGGTGCCTACTACGCCATCCATCACATGCGGGCGATCGTACGGGACCATCATCAACTTCTGCTACCGAGTAAACTCAAAGATTGGGCCGCGAGCGTGTCGGCAATCCAGGACGCGGACATCAGACAAGAATTCTTTCGCATCCAGTCGGAGTTTGCGGAAATCATCCATCAAGATGTCCTTCGTACCTCGGGGCAGTTCTACCTCAGAAATCAACCGTCCAACAGTGAGATAGACGGAATGCTACAAATGCAGGATGACAACGCCCGTAATTTCATGACTTCCACGATAGATGGCGGCTTCATCCACGTTCCGGCCCCTTGAGTCGACTCGAAAGCAGTGATGATGTGTCTAGTTCTGAAACATCGATTGGCTTCTGTTGTAATTAAACTTTAATGAACTTGTAGTATGTTTGTTTGGTTTCGAGAGTCGTTCAACTTAGATGTAATCGATGCTATTAATGTCTTGCTTTTCTCTTCCGATCGTTCTGTTGCATACTTATATATTGCTTATGTATTGTCTGTGAATTGGTACTAACGTTTCGTTTGGCTAGTGCATAGTGATGCCGTCGTATGTCGTGTACAAGGGTAAGGTTCCCGGAGTCTACGACGACTGGGAGGAGTGTCGGAGACAGGTTCACCGATTCAGCGGAAACAGTTACAAAGGGTACACCACTAGGGCCGAGGCCGAATCTAGATAAGCCCGCTATCTAGCGCGAGAGGGGAGGGAGCGTTGGAGGAACCGGATGAAGACGAGTTTCATCGTGATGATGCTCATCGTGATGACCGCAGCTCTCTTCTATGTGATGGTAGTTTAGATGATCGATATCGACTTGTAATGTGAAGACAAACTCGCTACTCGCGGTCTCGAGACTTGTAATATAATGTTCTATCTTTGTTCGGTCTTTTCAATTCGGAGACTAATATGATGAATTGTATTCGGAGACTAATATGATGAATTGTATTCAGAGACTAATCTTCTATTGTATTCGATGAATCTGTTGTTGATGTGTGCTATCTATATTTTGTCCAATTATACATTTTGTAACCTGTGCAAAAAAACAGAAAATTAAAAAATTAAAAAAAACCTAATATTCATACTAATGGCGCATCACATAACAGTGCGCCATTAGTATTCCAGAGGATACTAATGGCGCATCCCTAAGCAGTGCGCCATTAGTATGCCAAAGCACCTGGCTATACATGGACCCTGGGAGGCATACTAATGGCGCACCGTGCCCTATACTAATGGCGCACCAGTGGTGCGCCATTAGTAAATATTACTAATGGCGTGCTAGTAATGGCGCACCACTAATGCGCCATTAATGGCCAAATTAGGTGCGCCATTAGTAGCCCTTTTTCTAGTAGTGAGATGACACCTGAGTATAGGCGCCGTGTTCGACATACCATAGTCAGCCTCACCGTCTGCTGTCACTATCATCATGGTTGTAGACCTAGCCTGCTTACAACTAGCCGTGTTCGACATAATTTCCCGTGCGTAGATGCCCGTGCATTACACGGAACACCAAGATTGGGGGGTGGACGGCGCCGGCAGCGGCCATCGCGCCAGATTTTTCCATGGCCTTCTAGATGTGGTGGGGAGGAGATAAGGCTGATTGTGAGAGACAAAAAGTTGTTTGTAAATAGGGAACAAGTGAGGGCATATTTTTGCAAAACTGGAGAAGTTTGGTTTCTATGCGTCAGATCTAGATCCGAAGGCTATTGGTGAAAGATGGCAGGCACAACATCATCACCAACTCAGGACTTGTTTGATCCACAGGATTTTGAAAACGCAGGAATAGGACACGACAATATTACAAGTTTCAAACTGATATTACAAATGTTAGGAGTAACGTTGCACCTACGAAGAGGGAATTACTAGGAAGTTTACGTAAGAACTTTCATTACTTTAGATGGATGCAGCATTATCGTACAAACTAAAATCCACCGCCCTGACGAGTCACTAATGGGCAAATAAGTTTTCGAGTCTCTGGCCACTTGATGTTTCAAAAACAAATTCAGCTTCTGCGGAGACTTTGTCATTTAGGCTTAGACACTTGCGGTGATCGGCACGCCATTCATTGTTGTGCCAGACAACGCCAAACCTCATTACCTTGAGCACACTTGCTTCCAGAACAAAGAACCTAGCCAATTTAATCTCAGATGTGTTGCCTCGATAGTCGATCAAATCAATTTATGTAAGATGGAGATCAAGGCATTCGATGAGATTGTTATAGTGCAGCACATTTTTCACTTTCGGGTCTTTTTTTATCTGCAAAAGAAGAGAACATATTAGAGCAGCTGGATGTATAAGATTGCCATGCCATCAAGAGGTACCAATATCATTCGCTCATACGATAGGGTTGGCTGGCTAGTGATATTTTCTCTCTCTCTCTCTCCCTCCCTCTCTCTCTCTCTCTCTCTCTCTCTCTCTCTCTCTCTCTTTCCTCTCATTTACCTAGGAGTAAATGAAGAGCTTGGGCATTTGTTGCCTTCCACTATGTGGCCGATGCCATATTTCGCAAAAGTATGCCACATAATACACATCAATGTCAAATCAACAGATTTTGGCACCGCTCTCGCGATGTGAGAGAGTTGGCACCGCTATGCACACGACTCACATGTATAAACAAATCAATCAAACCAACTACACCAGCCTCTCACTCTCCCAAGCAAGTGTTTTTTATTGCCTCAGTCCTCTCTCTCTCTCCCAGCAAGTGTTTTTTCATTGCGTGAGTTAATTTGGCACCGGAGTAAAGTAGGTGATCTAGATTGGGGCACCAGGTAAGCAATGGAGGGGCATTGATGCCAAATGCATCACAAGTGAATTTGGCACATGTTTTGGCCTACATAGTGGAGGGCCGTTATAGCCCACTTTTGTACTACCTCTTATTTAGTATAAAATTTTGACCATATATTTATGTAAGAAAATGCCAATGCATGTCACTAAAAATTACACCTTTTGAAAATATGTTCAAATACGAATCCAACGATATAGTTCTTAGTGACATGCATTAATATTTTGTCAGTTAAATCTATGGTCAAATTTTGATACTTCAAAATAGGAAGACTAAACCAGGACAGAGGTAGTACTTGCTCTTAGGGTAACCATAGAGTTACTGGAGTAGTCTAAGTTACTTTCCACTATGACTAGCCTAGGCTACTATAGTAGTACAACAAAAAAACGATGCAGGTGATCACGTGAGAAAAAATACTAAAAACATTTCTTTTGGTGCAGTGCGTAGATGCAGTTTTGAACACTACACTTGTCATCGTAATTTGGGAAAATTACGAAAAAATTGAGCTACGTTGTGATTACCGTTTACTAATAGGAAAGAAGTTTCACCTCGATGAGTAGCTTCTCCGTGCACGGAAAGCATGTAAGGAATCCAACAACTTCATCCAGATTGGGGCCGATAGATTTTATTGCCGAGATCTTCACTGTGCGCATAGACTGGGTCAAGCTTGTGGGAATCATTTTCTGGAAGACGGTCATAAATACATCAAGAACATATTTAAAAATGTGAATTTCAAGAAGACGGAGAAGCTGATGAGTGTTGTACCTGAACGATTACGGATCCAATAAAGAGTTCGGAGTATTTGGCAGATGAGTGCACCAACGCTGTCAATTTCGGTGCGTCAATGACCCTGATTTTTGTTGGACCTTCTAGATCCGATACAAGCAATCTCTCAAGGAAAGGCGCATTCTCAATGACCATAACGTGGAACAGCTGGAGTGATCTCTTCCCAATTGATGTCTTGTTGCAAGGCCAGCAAGACACATAAATCCATCGGAGATTTGTCGAGGCGATGTGGAGGCTAATGAACCCGTGGATCTGCTCAAGACGAAGGTACTCGAGAGCAGTACAGCTGCGGAGCAGGTGCTTCGTAGCCTTCTTCGAGATGACAATGTTGAAGGGGTCGAGCTGCTTGAGTTGTGGGAGAAGAAGGGCGGGCGCGGCATTAATCTGGGGAAGATAGCAGGAGATGAAGCTGGCATGGTGCAGCGTTGGCGCGAGGCGGAGCACAGACGGCGGCAGAGACTGACATCGTCCAGCTCAAAAGCTGAGCTCCTCGAGCTGATCTAGGGCGGGGGATAAGAACCACTCGTTGAACTTGGGTTGGACCTTGCAGTTAGTACTGAACATGCGGATGTCAAGGCGTCTGGCTGACCCAGGGTGCGATGAAAGGATCTTGGAGACTGCGGCCATGCGTTTGCAATCCCCGTCGCAGAGGCAGCTGTCAACGGTGAGGTTGAGGGGGACGCGACGCCAGCGGGGGCGCCACCGCCGGGAGAGCAGGGCGGTCCGCATGGCAGATTTGGTGGGGAGGAGGCCGATGATGACGAGTAGCATGTCATCGGGGAGGTTGCTGATGAAGTCCAGGCTCGCCGGATGCAGTTTTGGCTCGAGCCGCCTCTGCTTGTTGGGTGCCTCACTGTCCATCTCAACCGGCGGCGATGCTGGTGTACACATGTGCTGGTGTGTGTTGTGTGCTGGGTGTGCGCGTGTGCGTCCTTCTGTGCATGCCGCCGTGCAGTGGTGAATTGTGCGCGAGTGCGTCCTCCACGAAGAAGTGTGTCCTCAATGCGCCCACAATTTACTAGCGTGCAGGGTGCTACCCCGAGTGGTTTCAACTTTGTTTACTTCATCGCGTGTCAGATGGGCCTCTAGTTTACTTATTTTCACCCACTACCACATGGGCCAGCACACGAAGATACAGAACACGAGATGAAAAGGCAACATGTGGACTGGTTGACCGGTCAACTAAACAATATACGGAGCTATACGCTGACACGGTGAGCGTATAATCCATCGGTATAGAGTGTTCGTGTGAGAGGGGAGGCCCGTGAGAGATAGCAAGGAGAGAGAGAGAGAAAGAGCTACTCCCTCCGTTCGATAATGTAGTTCCAACATTTTTTTAAAAGTCAAACTTTTGAAACTTTGACCAAGTTTATAAAGAAATTACTTATATCTACAATACCAAAGATAAATGATAGTATGAAGTAAGTACATGTTGTGATGAATCTAATGATCTTTCCAGATGTAAATGTTTTTCTCCACATATACCTGGTCAAACTTTTCTGAGATTTGACTTTTCGAAACATCCATATGCTTATGGATGTGAGAGAGTCCCTAACTAGAGAGAGAGAGAGATGGTGAATTAGAAAAAGAGTGAGTGAAAAAGTGTGTGTGCGTGTGTGAAAGAGACATGGACAACTCTCGATAAAAGTCGAGAAAAAACGTGTGTGTCTTATGCAAACATATCACACATGCATCTTCGACAACGGAAGCAAGGTGAGGAGATAGTGTGTGGTTGTTTGCAACCGAGAGAGCAAGACCCCTAGCACGTGGCCAAGAGGGGTCTGACAAACAAGGGAGAGAGGTCGAGAGAGACGTACGAAGAAAATGCAGACATGGGGAGGAGGGAGTGTATGTTTGTCATAGAGAGATCCCCTGGAGATCGTGATGGGACTACATGGGTGGGAGATCGAGTGACAAGGTGTGTGCGCAATAGAAGATACCCCGAGAGATATCAAGATTGACGTATGGATGGAAGGAGACAATACGTGTGTTCCTGATGGCTAGTGAGAGATAATCATACTTAGGGGGGGGGGAGTGCTTGCGCCTATGATGGAGTGAGGGATTATGGTACTTATTAGGGGGGTGCGTGTCACATAGAGAGAGAGAACAAGGGCAGAGAGTGTTGGATGGTTCTATATGTATAGCGCGAGCGAGACATGTGTATGTGTGAACTAGGGAGATATAAAATTTGAGAGAGATTGAGGAGCCACGATAAGGCTGAGTGGTGCGTCAGATAGCTGAGAGGGGGAAAGAGATATCCCATCCGCTCGATAATGCAGTGCATGTAATTTTTTTAGAAGTCAAACTTTGGAAACTTTGATCAGGTTTACAAAAATGTTATTTATATCTTAAATACCAAAGATACATCATACGAAACTACATCTCATGGTGAATCTAATGGTATATGTTTGCCGTTCCAGATGTAATTTTTTTTCTCCACGTACATGGTCAAACTTTGTGATGTTTGACTTTTCAATAAATCAATATGCTATGGACCGAGGAGAGTGTCTAAGTCGAGAGGGATCAAGTGCGTGTGAAGGAGAATGAGTAAGTGTGCAAAAAGAGTATGTGTGTGAAAGAGAAAGTGACAACAAACGATAAATTAGAGAGAGTGTGTGTTTTTTCGTTTCTTAGGCGAACATATCACGCATGCATCTCTGAGATAGAAAAGCAAGGCGAGGAGATACACGAAGATAGCTAGTGTGTGTTTGTTTGCAACAGAGAGAGACACCCCTATAGCACATGTCCAATAGAGGTTTGGCGAACAAGGAACAAAGGTCCAGAGGGACACATGGAGAACATGGACGCATGGGGAGGGCGAGAGGGTTTGTTTGTGATAGAGAGACCCCCTCGAGATCATGAGGGGACTATATGGGTGGGAGATCGAGGGAGGTGCATGCGCGATAGAAAGATGCCCCGAGAGAAATCGAGATAGACCATGCACATGTTTGTGATGGAGACTAAGATTAGTTAGTCAGATACATATAGGGGGGACTGCGTGTGCCTACAGTTGAGTGAGAGACCATCATACTTGCCTAGCTAGGCATGAGATTGTGTGTGTGTGTGCGTGTGAGATGGAGAGAGAACGAGGGAGAGAGATAGAGTTTTAGATGGGCCTATCGAGTGCGAGTGAGATATGCATGTGTATGTGTGACCCAGGTAGATGGAGAGTTTGAGAGAGAGGGGGAAGAGCTCTGAGACGACAGAGTGGTGCGTGAGAGAGTTACGGGCAACGAGCCAAGGAATTTGTGTGCGTACGATGACTGCACCCAAGATATCTAGCTTGGACTAGGGAATCATACATAGTGTGCGAGAGAGGCCTATAGATGGAGTATATATGCATGCGAACTAGAAAGACCCCCCCACGCACACACACACAAAGAGAGAGAGAGAGAGAGAGAGAGAGAGAGAGAGAGAGATGGAGAGAAATAGAGAGGACCAACAACGTTTGTGTGTTGGATGCATGCGGCAGAATTGAAGATTGTCGGAGAGAGAGAGAGAGAGAGAGAGAGAGAGAGAGAGAGAGAGAGAGAGAGAGAGAGAGAGAGAGCAGGAGTCCAGGAGAGGGGGAGGTCGCGTTTTATGCTTGAAAGACTGATATAAACCATGTTTCGATATAAACTTGCATTCAAATATTTAAATTGGAGAACATGTTGTCTGCAATCCACACATGAACGGATATATGCTTATATCAAACAAGTTCATTAATTTGACATTCAACATGTCCATGGAGTACTATAATACTATACAACATGTGAGGGAGTCCTGGATTAGGGGGGGGGGTATCCGGACAGCCGGACTATATCCTTTGGCTGGACTGTTGGACTATGAAGATACAAGATTGAAGACTTCGTCTCGTGTCCGGATGGAACTCTCCTTGGCGTGGAAGGCAAGCTTGGCGATACGGATATGTAGATCTCCTCCCATTGTAACCGACTCTGTGTAACCCTAGCCCCCTTCGGTGTCTATATAAACCGGAGGGTTTAGTCCGTAGGACAACAACAATCATACAATAGGCTAGCTTCTAGGGTTTAGCCTCTACGATCTCGTGGTAGATCAACTCTTGTACTACTCATATCATCAAGATCAATCAAGCAGGAAGTAGGGTATTACCTCCATCGTGAGGGCCCAAACCTAGGTAAACATTGTGTCCCTTGCCTCCTGTTACCATCCGCCTTAGATGCACAGATCGGGACCCCCTACCCGAGATCCGCCGGTTTTGACACTGGCATTGGTGCTTTCATTGAGAGTTCCACTTTGTCGTCGCTGTAAGGTTTGATGGCCCCTTCGATCATCGACAACGATGCGGTCCTGGGTGAGGTCTTCCTCCCCGGACGGATCTTCGTATATGGCGGCTTCGCACTACGGGCCAACTCATTTGCCCATCTGGAGCAGATCGAGAGCTACGCCCCTGGCCATCAGGTCAGGTTTGGAAACTTGAATTACACTGCCGATATCCGCGGAGACTTGATCTTCGATGGATTCGGGCCCATGCCAGGTGTGCCGCACGATCGCGACGAGCACGATATAGCTCTGTCGTCTAACAGTGTTTGGGAGATCACGCCAGCAACCATTCCGGCCTTCAGTCCGGAACAAATTGCGGCATCCGAGGACGGGCGGATAGACACCGCCTTGGATGCTGCACCCTCAGTGACGATAGAGCCGAATACTGACCTTACCCCTCACAAGAGCCGTGACGCCGGACTACTGGACTCGTCTCTAGCCACGGACTCAGAACCGCCCACGCCCATATCTATCGAATCTGATTGGGTGCCGATCACGGAGTTCACCTTCGTGGATATCTTTCAGCACTCGCCCTTCGGCGACATTCTGAACTCGTTAAAATCTCTCTCCCTGTCTGGAGAACCTTGTCCGAACTATGTCCGGCTAGAGCGGGATGCGGATGATGAAGAAATTCACTCCCCACCCACCACCCACTTAGTAGCCACTGTCGACGATCTAACCGACATGCTCGACTTCGACTCCGCAGACATCGACGGCGTGGACAACGATGAAGGAGACAAACAAGAACCACTGCCCACGGGGCATTGGACCGCCACCACATCATATGATATATATATATGGTGGACACACCCAAAGAAGGCAATGGCGACAAGACAATGGAGGACGACCCCTCCAAGAAGCAACCCCAGCGCCGATGTCAGCGGCGTCGCTCTAAGTCTCGCCACAGCAAAAACGGTGATACCGGCACAAGAGACAAAACTACTCCGGACAGTGCCGAAGATGATGACAATCCCCTCCAGTATGATCTAGAGCCGGAGGATGAATAAGCCAGCCCTCCTAAGAGAGCGGCAGAAGGAGAAACGGAGGACGACAACTATATGCCTCTCTCCGAAGACGAAGCGAGCCTCGACGACGAAGAATTTGTCGTGCCTGAGGATCCCGTCGAGCAGGAGCGCTTTAAGCGCCGGCTTATAGCCACAGCAAATAGCCTGAAGAAAAAGCAGCAACAGCTTCGAGCTGATCAGGATCTGCTAGCAGATAGATGGACTGAAGTCCTTGCAGCCGAGGAATATGAACTCGAACACCCTTCCAAGGGTCACCTAAAGCGCAGGCTGCTACCCCGACTTGAGGAGGAAGCATGGAAACCTACATCACCACCGTACGATGCGGCTGATCGGCCACCTCATGGCCGAGATAGAGAGGCAGTCCGGCCCGAAAATCAGCCTGCACCCCGCCACCATTCAAACCAAAATACCAGGGCACCGGGAAACACGCGAAACCTGCGAGACGTATTGGAAGATAGGGCAAAACACGCAAGAGCAATCTACGGATCACGAGGTCGTGCCCCTACAAGGGATGGTGACCGCCTTGCCAGATACATTAAAAGCAAGTCCAGACGGGCCGAATACAACAGGCAGGACTCATACGAGCTGCGTCACGACATAGCCCATCGCAGAGGCGCGGCACACCCCCTATGCTTCAAGGACGAAGTAATGGAGCATGAATTCCCAGAAGGTTTTAAATCTGTAAATATCGAATCATATGATGGTACAACAGATCCCGCGGTATGGATCGAGGACTTCCTCCTCCACATCCACATGGCCCGCGGTGATGATCTACATGCCATCAAGTACCTCCCGTTAAAACATAAAGGACCAGCTCGGCATTGGCTGAATAGCTTGCCAGCAGACTCCGTTGGCTGTTGGGAGGATCTGGAAGACGCATTCCTCAACAATATCCAAAGCACTTATGTGCGACCACCAGATGCCAATGACTTGAGCCACATAATTCAGCAGCCAGGGGAATCGGCCAGGCAATTCTGGACACGGTTCCTAACAAAGAAAAATCAAATTGTCGATTGTTCGGATGCAGAAGCCTTAGCGGCATTTAAACACAACATCCATGACGAGTGGCTTGCCCGGCACCTCGGCCAGGAAAAGCTGAAGTCTATGGCAGCATTCATGACACTCATGACCCGCTTCTGTGCAGGAGAGGATAGCTGGCTGGCTCGTAGCAATAACATATCAAGGAACCTTGGCACTTTGGATACCAAGGACAGTAACGGCAGGCCACATTGCAGCAAACACAAGCGCCGCAGCAATGGCGCTAACGCCGAGGATACGACAGTCAATGCCGGATTCAGAGGCCTCAAATCCGGTCAGCGGAAAAAGCCATTCAAAAGAAGCACTCCGGGCCCGTCCAGTTTGGACCGCATACTCGATCGCTCGGGTCAAATACACGGCACCCCCGATAAGCCAGCCAATCACACCAACAGAGAATGCTGGGTTTTCAAGCAGGCCGGCAAGTTAAACGCCGAAAACAAGGACAAGGGGCTGCACAGCGATGACGAGGAGGAGCCACGGCCGCCGAACACAGGAGAACTGAAGAGGTTCCCCCCACAAGTGAGGACGGTGAACATGATATACGCAACCAACATCCCCAAAAGGGAACGGAAGCGTGCACTAAGGGACGTATATGCGATGGAGCCCGTCGCCCCAAAGTTCAACCCATGGTCCTCTTGTCCGATCACTTTCGATCACAGGGACCACCCCACTAGTATACATCATGGCGGATCTGCCACATTGGTCTTAGACCCCATCATTGACGGATTCCACCTCACTCGAGTCCTTATGGACGGCGGCAGCAGCCTAAACCTGCTCTATCAGGATACAGTGCGCAAAATGGGTTTAGACCCCTCAAGGATCAAAAACACAAAAACGACCTTTAAAGGCGTCATCCCAGGTGTAGAGGCCCATTGTATGGGCTCAATCACAGTGGAAGTGGTCTTCGATATCGTCCCATTCCGCAGCGGCTATCACACACTGCTCGGGCGAACCGCGTTTGCAAGATTTAATGTGGTACTGCATTATGCATACCTCAAGCTCAAGATGCCAGGACCTAGGGGGTCATCACAGTTAATGGAAACACACAGCGCCTGCTCCGTATGGAGGAGCACACTGCGGCCCTCGCAGCGGAGGCACAAAGCAGCCTTTTAAGGCAGTCCACCAGTTCGGCGATAAAGCCCCCGGACACCGTCAAGCGCGTCCGGAGTAACCTGCAACAGGATTGTCTGGCACGTTCAGAGCTCACCTAGCAATTCGGCCCCCGCTCTATTCTCAGTCGAACAGCGAAATTCGTGCAGTGCGTACATAATTACACATTGAAAATACCATAGATGTAGGCAGGGGCACGATCATGTCACGATCCACAATACGGCTCAACTACACTAGGGGATTACTACCTTTATCATTCTCTCTCTTTTAGGACTTTACTCTCGGGAAGCCCTATCCGGCAGTACGATTGCCGGACACATGATACAACATCCAAGGAGGCAGGAAGCTCCGTCGTAGAATGGAATCCCCAGGTGTTCTTTGATAACGAGTTAAATACCTGCTTTAAGATACCAGTCCGCAGCTTGCCCTTGGATGGGACATGTCAAATAGTCCTATTTTTTGCTTACCGCACTACTTGTATTAGTATGCTTCGACGCATCTCTCGAATAAACAATGTATAGCACTAGTCTATTGTCACATTCTATATTCTTTTTTTATATATGTTCATTTATGACAATTAGCACCCGTACAGTCCGGTACGGCCAATACACCAGGGGCTTTCGCATACCCCATAATTCGGCGTGAGAAGTCCGAACACTTTCGACAGTGCGGCACCCTGAACTTATAGCATTATATGCATCAGCTCTGAATCATGTCTTGGGTCAATAGTTGGGTTTTCCCGGCTCCCATGTTTTGGTACCTTAAGTTCCACTATATCGGCTAAGGTAGCACTTGGAGAACTACTGCGATTGTGCCCCGGTTCTTCCGGTCGAGCACCTCTGTAGAGAGCTAAAACTGACTGTCATGATGAGGTGAGAGTTGGTCGCTGTTCGAGAGGTCTCAAGTCACTAAAGACTTTTTCCCGCTTCGGGCGAGGAGTCGGCCTTGTCCGTCTTAGGCGTGTATAGCGCCCCAACTTCGGCTTTCCGAATACTAGGGGCTTCGCCAAAATTTAAAACTGTAGACTTCTATGGCTAAGTGAGAGCGGTAAAGCATTACAGTCTGATTGCCAGGTTCGTTGTGTTGAGCACCTCCCTCGAAGGACCCATAAATGGGAAAAAGAGTGCCCAGATTTATCCCGAACACCCCAGCACTAGTTGCCCGGGGGCTGAAGCCAACGACTAGCAACTCTCATATTTTATAAACGGCCGCACAGAAGGTAATATTTTAAATTTAAAAGCGTTGCATAGCGCAAATGAACTAGTTTTCATAATACAGGATCACACGAGGGAGTTCATTCAAAAATTACACCCTTCGCACACTCGTCCGCTACAAGACGGGCACCCTGTAGGACACCCTCATAATTCATTTCAGGGTGGCGATGCTCCTTGCCCTGCAGCGGCCCCTCCTTCACCAGCTTCTCGGCGTCCAACTTGGCCTAGTGCACCTTCGCATGGGCAAAAGCCCTGCAGGCACCCTCGATGCACCCTTTATGACTTCCAGCCGTGGGCAGGCATCCACATGCCGCCTCACCAGACCAAAGTAGCTGTTGGGAAGGGAATTGCCAGGCCACATCCAGACTATAAGGCCCCTCATGGCCTGTTCGGCCGCCTTGTGGAGCTCGACCAGTTGCTTCAGCTGGTCGCTCACGGGCATCGGGTGTTCGGTCCCAGTATACTGAGACCAGAACAACATCTTCGTCGAGATCCCCTCCTCGGCCTGGTAGAACACCGCGGCATCAGGCACACTGCGGGGCCGATCTGCGAATGCTCCTGGAGAGCTCCGAACTCGGGTAAGTAAAAGGAAATTTTCTTTTACATGCTTGCTTTGCATAATGAATGCCTTACCCGCCGCTATCTTCTTCACCGCCTCAATTTCCTGGAGGGCCTTTTGGGCTTCGGCCTTGGCATGTTTTGCGCTTTCGAGGGCCTTGGCAAGCTCGGACTCTCGCGTCCTCGAGTCAAGCTCCAAGGACTTGTGCTTCTTCACGAGCACCTGGAGCTCTTGCTGCACCTCGCCTACTCGGGCTTCTTGTTTTTCTCGCTCGATGCACTCCATGGCCGCTTTGTTTTCTGCCTCGGACAGCGCCTGCTTTAGGGTTGCCACTTCGGTCGTGGTCCCTGTCACATTCATGATGATCCTATTATCTTGCAACCAAAATTTTCCCTTCTTCTTTATAAACAAGGTATTGCTTACCTTCGTTCTCCTCGAGCTGCTTCTTAGCACGGCCGAGTTCCTCCTCGGACCGCTCGAAGTTCTGCTTCAGTGCGGCGACCTCCGTAGTACGTGCGGTAGCAGCCAGCAGTGAATCCTACATACGCATATAGACATATTCGGATTAGACTCCTGCAGTTATTATTCGATCCTCTATTCGGCTTTTCTTTCCGAACGCCGAACAGAGCATCAGGGGCTCCTGTCTATGCGGCAATATTTTCCTACATTTCGAATACTCACCTCAAAGCCTGTTAGGAGGCTAGCACATGCTTCACTCAGTCCGCTCTTGGCAGACTAAACCTTTTTTATCACCGCACTCATGATAGTGCGGTGCTCCTCGTCGATGGAAGCGCTGCGAAGCACTTCCAGCAAGTTGTTCGGTGCCTCCGGGTGGACATAGGTCACCGGCACAGACGGCTTGCCCCTCTTAGCAGGGGGTCGCCTGCCGGAGTCCGGGACCACTGGTGGGTCCGGCGCGGTGTTCGGCTGAGGGACGAACTTGGAGCCCGTGGGAGTCTTGCTCCCTTTGCGCCCAGGGTCCGGAAGGTCGCCTTGAGGCGCCTCCAGGACTACCTCCCCTCGGCTTGGTGCCCTTTGAGACAACACCAAGACGTTGTCCGTAGGGCGAGGGGAGGAGGCGGTCGGAAGTGAATCATTATTCATATCCGATGGGTCCAAAGAACCGTCCGACGAAGATACGTCGATACGGTCTCGGGACGGACTGCATAATCATATTCGGCGTAAGGAGGAGTAGTGTGATAAAAGCATACCATGAATTACTCTGGTATCGGTATACTTACGACTTCGCCAGGGGCTTGTCCCTTGTTAACCACTCGTCTTCGCTATGAGCGGTGGTCGCGGAGCAGTCCGGAAGGAGAGTCATTCCCTTCTTGGACCCTCCGGCCTCCCCGGTTGGGGCGGCCTTCCTCTTCTTGCCTCCCCCGACTAGAGGGGGAGAATCTTCATCTTCCTCCTCCTCGTCTTCATGAGAGGAGTGTGTCTCGGAGTTATTGGACGATGAGTCCGATACCACCTGACGGCGGGAACTCTTTCGAGTCCCCACGGCCTTCTTCTTGGCCTTCTTCTCCGGCACCTCGTAGGGTGCCGGAGTCATCATCTCCGTTAGGAGAGCGTCTGATGGATCTTTGGGCAGGGGCGCCTGGCAGTTAATCTGCTCTGCTGTCTCCTCCCAGTCCTGTCAAAAGCATAGAAGCTCAGATCCCGCACACGATTAAGCTGGGGAAACTAAACATCCTACAAGGTTTAGAAAACTTACCGAATTCGCAGGGCGCTTCCCGCTAAGCCCGCGGTCCTTGGTAAGGGAAGGAGGGACCTCGGCACCCTTGAATAGCACCCTCCAGACGTCCTTGTGCATTGTTTCGAAGAGCTCGTGCAGAGTCTGGTGCTGGGCCGGGTCGAACTCCCCTAAATTAAACGCCCGTAGTTCACACGGGAGGATCCGTCGGAAGAGCATGACCTGGACCACGTTTACAATCTTGAGTTTCTTGCTTATCATGTTCCGGATACACTTCTGGAGTCCGGTCAGCTCCACCGATGAACCCTAGGACAAGCCCTTCTCTTTCTAGGAGGTAAGCCGCATGGGGATTCCGGATTGGAACTCGGGGGCCGCCACCCAGTTGGTGTCGCGCGGCACCTCTGGGTGATGTAGAACCACCCCAATTGCCATCCCTTTATGTTCTTCCCATAGGAGCCCTCGAGCCATGTGACATTGGGCATTTTTCCCACCATGGCACCTCTGCATTCTTCTTGCTGACCGGCCACAACCTTCGGCTTGACATTGAAGGTCTTCAGCCACAGGCCGAAGTGGGGCTGGACGCGGAGGAAGGTCTCGCACACGACGATAAATGCCGAGATGTTGAGGATAAAGTTCGGGGCTAGATCATGGAAGTCCATCCCATAGTAGAACATGAGGCCACGAACGAACGGGTGAAGGGGGAATCCCAGTCCGCGGACGAAGTGGGTGAGGAAAACTACCCTCTCGTAAAATTTCGGGGTATGGACGATCTGCCCTTCGTCGGGCAGCCGGTGCGCGATATCCATGGCCAAGTATCCGGCTCCCCACAGCTTGCTAATGTCCTCCTTCGTGGATTTCATCCACTTGCCTGCTGCTCCGAACATGGTTGGAGTGGTGTGAGGAGAAAGGTGCGAACTTGGGTGTTGGAGATCGAGTGCGTGAGAGTGGATGAGCAAGGAGGAAGAAGGCGTGGGTGAGAAAAGGTGAACTCTTATCCCTTTATAAAAGCGGATGAAACTATACGCCCCCACTAGCCCGGTTAACTCACTTATTCCCCAAGCACCGCGATTGATGGCGCGGTTGGGTTACCCACATCCGTATTGATGAGAATCCCGTGATAAGGGGACACGATCTCTGCTTCCACAAGAGGTGCCAAAGAAACTGCCTCGTGATATGCGCCAAGGCTGGTTGAGAAAAACGGTTCGAATAATGACCGGGCCATAGTATGATGTCATAATATCGAGTGCGTCAGCAGATTAGATTGGTGGAAATATTATTCTCTCTATGGTGGTATGTGGAACTTGTTTTGCAGAGCCGGACACTATTCTTGTGTTCAAGATCTTCTATGGAGTATTCGGAGGAGGAACCCGCCTTGCAATGCCGAAGACAATCTGCGCGCCGGACTCATCGTCATTGAAGCCTGGTTCAGGGGCTACTAAGGGAGTCCTGGATCAGGGGGTATCCGGACAGCCGGACTATATCCTTTAGCCGGACTGTTGGACTATGAACATACAAGATTGAAGACTTCGTCTCGTGTCCGGATGGGACTCTCCTAGGCAAGCTTGGCGAAACAGATATGTAGATCTCCTCCCATTGTAACCGACTCTGTGTAACCCTAGCCCCCTCCAGTTTCTATATAAACCGGAGGGTTTAGTCCGTAGGACAACAACAATCATACCATAGGCTACCTTCTCGGGTTTAGCCTCTACGATCTCGTGGTAGATCAACTCTTGTACTACTCATATCATCAAGATCAATCAAGCAGGAAGTAGGGTATTACCTCCATCGTGAGGGCCCGAACTTGGGTAAACATTGTGTCCCTTGCCTCCTGTTACCATCCGCCTTAGACGCACAGTTCGGGACCCCCTACCCGAGATCCGCCGGTTTTGACACCGACAACATGCTATTCGATTGAGGTGTTCACTTTTGGATTTAGTTCACTATTTTGACCTGGTGAACGAGCTATTTCATTGAATCGAGATATTTCATTTTGGGTTTAATTCCCGTTTTTGAGTGGGTCAACTATTTGTCATATAGAAAATCGCTAGCAACGAGCATGTAAAAACACATTACTCGCGAGTATCATCTCTCCATCTAAAAAAGAAGTGGCAAGCTAATATTTCTAAATTTGACTCGAATCGACTTGGTAAGGTAGACGTCGATGCTCGTTCTCCCAAATTTTGAACGAACCATTAAACATCCTCTGCTCATTGGAATTCGCCCGAGCAAATAAATGGGAGACGCGAAATCACCATCCTATGTGGGAGACACATTAATTGGCCCGTTGTGCCTCGAGGGTAGGTCCGTAACTTCATCCAAGTGCGCCTTCTCCTCGGACGAAATGACATGTGTCGAATAATTCATAAACCATGGTCGGCAAAACACGCTCTCCTCGCCCGAAATAGCTCGCGCCCACTATTTCAAAACACGCTCTCCTCGCCCAAAATCGCTCACGCCCACTATATTTCAAAACACGCCCGAAATCGCCCGAAATCGCTCCTGCCCACTATTTGGGGAGAAGCAAAGTTACTCTACTATCCCCGACCCTCAGTACAGAGACCCAAGTCGAGAAGCCTAAAGGCAGGGGTAGAACTGTAACTCCCCCTCACATTTAAGACAAATGCGTCCGTAAAACATGGTTCCACTCCCATCTCAATTCCCCCCCCCATTCATACCTCGTGGGCACCAAATCACCTTCTCCCCGGAAGCTCCCTTCTCTCGAGCCGTGAAACCTCAGCCCCTGCTCCATGGCGCCCCCACCGCACCAATTTCATAGCCGCCCTCCCCTCCTCCCTAATGTCAGAGACACTGTCCATTTGCCGTCGTGCACTGGGTTGCGTTCCTCTTACTCCGTGCTGCTGGAGTTGCCTCGACGACGACCACGTGAACCATACCGGAGCCGATTCACCCCCGCCATTGTTCACGGCGCCGGAGCGGCTCCAACTTCGGATCCGTCCAGAGTCCCGGCGCTGCTTCCCCATAGCCGTCGACCGTCGCGACATCGTTGTTTCCCTGCCGCCAGTGGCCACCGCAACCACGCCGGCCTCACCGACTCGGCAGCTGGACCTGCCTACTTCACCATGCTGCCAGATAGGTCGCACCCTCATCTCCAATCACTTTATTTAGGCGTCAGTTGTCTGAATTTTTATTCTGGGCCAATCGATTCCTAATGGGAAGCAGCACCCGTCGAGGCGGCGGAGCTCCTAGGCTGTCGGTTGGCTTGTGTCTAACGTAAGGGTGCGGACCCGCAAGTTCGCCATGGAAGCAGCGCTTAGATGGTTATCTTAGAGTTGCGTGCATTCAAGGTACTGTCGCCGCCGGATCTGGATGACGGGGAGTCTTTGTGGATTGGCCCGGGGGCGGCGCAACCACGGCAGTGCGGTGGGGCCGGGAGCGGGGTTTTGGCCGGGGCCACGGACGGCGGAGGCAAGCTGCTCTGCCGTTGGTCGTTGGCTCTTCGGGGAAGATTCCTTACAGTGTCAGCCGGGAGGCATAAGACGTCCATCAAGCCATCCGGCGTAGATCGGACAGTACCAAAATAAAATAAAATGTGTGACCCCAATTTAGTCTCAGTCAACAGACGTGTGACCACTCTCGTACCTTGCTGTTGATCTCTTAGTGTATTTCTTCAGATCAAAGAGATGTGCCGTTCTTAACATTATGCATTATATGCATCTTCAGCCACAACGACTTCCGACTCTCACCGCAGCTGCTCCAACAAAGGAAGCATACACCAGAAGGGAGCTATAGTCCCCACTCAACAGTTCCCTGCATCGAATGCGCGTGCCCGACATGGACAGCCACAACAACTGCAGGGCCCTCGACAAGTCAGCACATGATGCTCACTCCTATGGATGGTGGCCAGATAGGTTGTACCCACATCTCACTTGTGTGCAACATTTATGGCTTTGTTATTCATCTAAGCATGGAAAATAGATTATGACATTTCACTGTATATTCATGTTGATCTCTTACGGGTCTTGTTCAGGAGTTAACGTTGTTCCATAGTTCAGCTAAGATACTTGTTCTTTAGGTAACACTATTCCATAGTTATCATCCATGAGCCAATGCTATCCCAGAGGCTGGTGATTATAGTATTATACCACTTCTAGTATTACCTATGTTGTTATTAAATACTTTTGTGTGCCATCAAGTTAATCTCGAGTACAAATGATACATATTCTATAGCTTTCATCTGTGTTCTCCCTTTAGTTTTTGAGACCTGTTGCTCCTATTTAACCCCAGTCCTACTATTTATGTTGTCTCCTACAGGCACTCATTACATAAATCTAACTACTAGTTGTCTTCCATGCATGTCAGATATAATTGCACACACTGATATATCCAAAAGCACTACTAGGGAAAAGCCTAGCAGCAGCGCGGGTTTTAGGCCTATCCGTACCGGGGGGGCGCTACTGGTACGGTGCTACAACTAAAGGTTAGCAGTAGCGTGCGTTAACCCACGCTACTACTATATCGACTTAGTAGTAGCGCTTTCTCCGAAGAGCGTTACTAGTAATTACTAGTAGTGCTTCTCCCTGCCCGCGCTACTACTATTATTTCATATTTTATTTCTTTTTTATTTCATGTTGTATTCATACACCTTTATACAAGTTTTCATACAACAGGAATTTAGAGATTGTTTTTACATCATAATGAGTTATTACATCACGGGGTGAAAGAACCGTGGACTAGTTTCAAGTGGATGGACATCCACTTAAAACTAATCCGCGGTTCTTTCACCCAATGATATAATAAATACCATCATCATCATCATCATATCATTAACAACTTATCATCATAATACATCATTGTCATCTAACACCTCCTCATGATCATCGCTTTCATCAATGAGACATCACATAGCAAATTGGTCACTAGTCATAATCACAACTACTCCTCATCATCAACTCTAACACATTGTTCCACATAATAAACATATTGTACCACATAGGACCTATTACATTCTCTTAGGACCTACTATATTCTCTAAGGTAAAATAGCAAAAAACAAGATAGCCCCTGACTCTCCATTATAGAGAATGGAGATTATCCTGTCTCCAATTCTTGCCTTTAGCTTAATGTTGCTTCCAAGAACCTCCTGACGACTGACCAAACATTTTTTCCATTCTATGATTAGCATGTGTTCACCGTTTAGAAATCCGATATGCACAGGTGAGATCCGTAGGATGACCTGGATGTATGTTCAGAACTCCAAGGCGACCATTCTAATACATCAGATGAGGCACACAATCTATCGGGATTTTCTATTGAAAAACATAGTAATAACTTCATAGTTAGCAATGATGTACTAGTTTGAGAAGTATGCAAAAGATGCACGGATGTCGTAATAGTAAAAATCTTACCAGGGTATCTCCATAGAAGTTACCGTGGTTCAACACGTGCACTAGTGGCGCGTATTCACCATCATTTGGAGGAGTTCAATAATAGGTATTGTAATTCTCAAGATAAGTACAAAATGTGATCAGATGATTTTTCTCCTTATAAGTTAATTCAGAGCCATCGGTGTAGTGGGTTTTGTCTACCATCTTCCGCACATTCTCTGAAGAATGATAATAAGCTGTGAATGGAAATAAGCTGTCAACTATTTTGAAATAAACAATATAAATTAGTTAATAACTATGTTTGAGAAACTCACATAGCGGTAGAATCGGAAGCGTATCAACAAGGACCCAAATGTCCATATTGTCTTGCTCGATGTCAGGATCACCAAGATCCATGGTGACAATCATACCCTCGTAAAAACCATACATTTTGCAAAGTGCTTCCCAATTTTGGAAATCAAAATGGGTTACGCTCTGAGAATTGTACAGATTTACTTCAAAATACGTATCATGATGGGTCCTTAGGTGTATTTTCTTTGTTTCAAAATTTTCATGGTCTTGAAAACCCATCCTCTCCAAGACATAGCGTCTCGCATGGCATGGGATAAGATAGTCGAATTGTAAAATATGAAAATTAGACGTTGAAATAGTTGAAGTCATGCTTAATTACGAAAAAAACACTTGTCGTCGTTGCGTACCGTTTCAGTATCAAAGGTCTCCTTGAGCTTAATGTTGAAGCGTCGATCTTCGTCCAGGTGAGGGCACCTGTCGCACAGACCTCGATCGCCGTGGCACCAGCTACACTCCCCAGGGAGACTTTCGTCGTCCGAGTATGACATTTCATACGTTCATAATTCAAAGATTAACTTGTACAATTAGATATATGTACTAAAAAACCTAAATTAGATCATTATTTTTCGAGAAAATCCAGGCCACTCGATATTTCCTACATATTCTAGCACAAGTCATGCCAGAATTCACGGAAAAATCCGGCATGACCTTTGCTAAAAAAAGGACATATCGAGCGCCTGAAATTTGCCGGAACGGAAATTAATCAACACTCTGGCAAAACATAGGCCACTCGAAGGTGTAACCTGAACATGACCGGCCACTTGGGCAACCACATATCCTATTTGAGCAACACAATATATACATGTTTTTATCTACATCATATCTTAAAGAACTCATATTGACATGGAGATTTGGCTGGTCTCACCTCGAGGTCGGAGGGGGTCGGTGACGGGGACGACTCGGGGATGATGGAGGGGCTCCTTGATTTCTGCAAAAGCAAAACCCCTATAAGTTATCACTATTACATCCCGAACAATTGCTTAAACTAAAAATAATAACAAATATGACATGTTCAACTAGTTCTTACTAAATATAAACTTACTATAAATAGAAAAAACTAGTTCTTTCGAAAAATAAAGTAGTTCAACTAGTTATATTAATTTTCTTACTCTAAATACATTAGTTCTATTAATTCAACTAGTTCAATTAGTTTATTAATTTACTTACTAAACTAGTTCAACTAAAACTAAACTAGTTCAACTAGTTTATTAATTTACTTACTAATTATTTTAAACAGTGACTAAAAACAGTAAAAAAAGTACATTGTCCAATACTAAAAAACATCTATTATTAACCATACTTCCCTAGTTAACTAATACCATCACTAATACTAATTAACATCTACTACTACTAAAAATCATTATCTATGAACCCTAAATTAACATCTACTACTACTAAAAAACATCTACTAACTAAGCAGAGAGAGGGGGTGGGGGAGGGGTGGGGGCTCATAGAGAGGGGAGAGACGATGGTGGGGAGGTGCTCGGCGACGGAGAGGTAGGGTCGACGAGGGCGAGCTCGGGATCGGGAGGCGGCGGTCCTGGGCTGGCTCGGGCGGCGGCGGTGAGGTCGAGGGCGGTGACGGTGAGGTCGAGAGCAGCGGCGGGCGGCGGCGTTGAGGTTGAGGGCGGCCTCGGGCGGCGATGGTGAGGGCAGGCTCGGGCTCGGGCGGTGGCGACAGAGGAGTAGGGGAACAGGGGAAAGGAGGACTTAGCAAAATTTTGATCCCGCGGGTGGTTAAGTCGAACTAGCAGTAGCGCACTTTTGGAAACGCGCTATAGCTAATTTAACTATAGCGTGTTTTAGAGAAAAACGCTACTGCTAAGTATAAGCACGCATCAAAAATATACATTGGTCATAATTGATCTTTTTGTGTAGAATCTAAATAGTCAACATGAAACCTCACAGTACCTGTATAGGCACTGGTGAAGATTCATATTGCAGCCACAAATACTACACATGTAGTTCAACAAAGACGAAGTGCTCGAGATACTTTGAGAAGTAACATATTTAAGGTGGTAAACACTTTTTTCGCTTAGCAGTATGGGACTAAACTTAATTAGGTGCTATACTTAGCAGCATCGAGTTTTGAAGAAAAACGCTGCTACTAAGTACTTTAGCAGTAGCGCGTCCAGGGAAGGGCGCTACTACTATATCTGGCCTGGAGGCAACGCCGTGGCAATTATAGTAGTAACGCTTGTTTCACCTAGAGCGCTACTGCTACCGGGTTATTAGTAGCACGGTTTCCTCAAGCTCGCTATTGCTAATTAGCAGTAGCGTTTGTTTTTAAATCGTGCTGCTGCTAAGATTTTGTGTATAAGATTTTCCCTAGTAGTGAAGAACCTCATGGAGCAATGTAAAGGCCAATAAACTTGATGTCAATGATACCCAATATGATGGAACATATAAAGGCAGTTCTTTAGAAGACTTGCAGAAAGATGTTGAATCCTCTTCACCGCACAAGGTCCTTGCTCTAACTTGGCACATGATATGGGTACAACATGCATATAATGTCCTGGAGTGTATCTACTCTGCTGCAATGCCATGTGCTTAGCATGCTGATCAAGCATGTAAATATGTCATGCCTTCCTGTTTTTCAGTACCTATTCCATTCATGATAACATGTTTTCAAATTAAAGTACTGTCATTCTACTTTATCGCAATGCCATCTGCTTAATTTGGACATCATGCTTCTGAATATCTTATGCATTGTTATCCATCAGTATGTACTTCGTCTGTCTACCATACCATGTTTTTTTTACATTGAAGTGTTGTTCTAGTGCTTTGTTGCAATGCCATCTTAGTTTCCCAATCATACACGTGTATGTTGCCTTAGTTTTTTCTGTATGTATTCCGCTAGCATACAGTTTTACATTCAACTAGTGTTTTTTACTGTGTTGTCCTGTCGTATCCCTAGCTCTTACACCATACTCCCTCCGTCCGGATTACATGTTGCTGAAATGGATAAAAAAGGATGTATCTAGAACTGAAATACACCTAGACCCATCCATTTTTTTCTGGATGGAGGGAATACATGTCAATATGGCATGCCTTTCTATTCTTCAGTACCTATTCCATCTCTTTGCTGTAGCATGTGTTATAATTGAAGCACCATTCTTCTATACAAGGCATGAAAGGGGAAGACGACTATGTTAGAATCTGAAGGGTTACAAACCAGGTCTTTGCAAAAGATCCAAACGCCAGGAGATAATAAACCAACTCCAGTTTTTATAGATACTGCTCCAGCAGAGAGAAACCCAACTCCTACTGATAATAAGTAGATTCCAGCAGCCAAAGAACTAGTCCGCTCCAGTCTAGCAAAAATATGTCAACTCTATTCTAAGAAGCGTGTGCGTATCCTTGCATCATGAAATTTTATAGCATGCTGATCATATTTTCTACATGTTTCTTACCCATCTCTCTTTTAGAAAATAAGCTTAACAGATAGAAGAATTTTTGCACTGGTATCATCTGTGAGGAAAGATTCTTGCAGGAATTCTCTATACTCCAATGCATATGTAAGTACCTGTTGTATATCACTATATTTTTACAACAACATGTATTTTGTTAATCGGCGTGAATCCAACCTTTATCTGATCTAAATTTAGTTGTAGCAAAATGTATCATTAAAGGCCACAAATGTTGATTTTTGTAAGGAAAACTGCGTGGTAGTTTTGCATCATGAGCTGCATGAGTGTACTATCTTATATCAGTGGGTTTGATTACTTTGGTTCTGCAGTGGGTTTTCGGTGTTTTTTTACTATGTTGTCCTGTCGTATCCCTAGCTCTTACATCATACTCCCTCCGTCCGGATTACATGTCGCAGAAATGGATAAAACTGGATGTATCTAGAACTGAAATACGCCTAGACCCATCCATTTATTTCCGGATGGAGGGAATACATGCCAATATGTCATGCCTTTCTATTCTTCAGTACCTATTCCATCTCTGTTGTAGCATGTTTTATAATTGAAGCACCATTCTTCTATATAAGGCATGCAAGGGGAAGACGGGTATGTTAGAATCTGAAGGGTTACAAACCAGGTCTTTGCAAAAGATCCAAACGCCAGGAGAAAATAAACCAACTCCATTTTTCATAGATACTGCTCCAGCATAGAGAAGCCCAACTCCCACTGATGATAAGAAGATTCTAGTGGCCAAAGAACTAGTCCGCTCCAGTCCAGCAAAAGAATGTCAACTCCATTCTAAGAAGTGTGTGCATATCCTCGCATCATGAAATTTTATAGCATTCTGATCATATTTTCTACATGTTTCTTACCCATATCTCTTTTAGAAAATAAGGTTAAATGATAGAAGATTTCCTTCATTGGCATTGTATTCGAGGAAAATATCTTGCGGGGATTCTCTGTGCTCCAATGCCGATGTAAATACCTGTTGTATATCACTATATTTGTACGTCAGCATGTATTTTGTTAATCGGCGTGCATCCAACCTTTGTCTAATCTAAAATTAGTTGTAGCAAAATGTTAAAGGCGCCAATGTTGATTTTTGTAAAGAAAGCTTCCTGGTAGTTTTGCATAGTGAGTTGCATGAGTGTACTATCCCATATCATGCACATTACTGAATTGCAGTGCTCCTCTGGTTGCCCATTCATTCATTGTGTCAATGTTGCTTTCGTATTACCTTACCTGGCTGATGATAGTGGTTCCATATTGTGTTAATTTGGTGTTGGCTAGTTGCCCAAATGTTCGTTGTGCCAATGTTGCTTTCCTATTATCTGACTTGGCTAATGATACAACGCTCGTGTCTTAATTTGGTGCAGCTTGCTGAAGATAAGAAGACAAACTCTAAAAACAGCCGGGCAACCCCATTGTTTCTTTCCAATAAATCTAGGACAGGTAATATGACAATAACTCATGATTAATCTGTTTGGTTCCCCTCCTAATTTATGTTATGATGCAGTGGTCGAGATACTCTCCACTATCAATAATACAAGCCTGCCAAAATCGCCATCTGAATCTGTTCAGTATCCTCCGTCTCGAATGCAACGGAAAAAATGTATGTTTGTCAACCAATTAATGGCTGAAGGAATGATGGAAATGGAGGAGGAATCAGAGGTGCAGAGTCGTGCGACACAACAACTGATCAATGTTTTCAGAGACAGTGTAGCAAAGCAGCAAGAACTTGCCCACATGCTTATGGGCGTCATACGTGCTGAGGTTGCAGATTGTGACGTTCTGGATCGTTAGGTTTTGTTCATTTATTTGCACTGGCATCAATCTTTGATTGCCCAGTGGAAGTAATTTCCTGTAATATATGCTAGATGTGCAACATTTTTCCCTCTATGCCGTAGCTTTGCTTGATCAGTTTTGGTCCTGTGCATAAATGCTCGTCGTAATGGGCTCAAATTATCTAATTTGTCCTAAAGACATGTACGAACTTTAGTGGGCCCATCCAGTTAATGGGCCGTTACCAGGCTGAAAGTTAATGGTCGGCCCTCTTAACTCCCGGGTCGTTAACAGGCTGACATCAAAGCGGGCAACAGGTGGGCCCAATTGATTTCATGGGCCGTTAACAGGCTGTTACTATGTTTGGGCTACATATGGCCCAGCTATACTGTGGGCCTTTAGTAGGCCGAAAGAGACAGCGGGATTGTACTGGACCATGAAGAGCATGGGCCGCTAAGAGGCCGAAAGTCAGGTCGTATTGTAAATGTCCCAACTGTGTTGTGTGCCTTTAGCTGGCCGAAAGAGAAACCGGGCTGGTATTGGACCATGAAGGGCATGGGCCGTTAAAAGGCCAAAACTCAGGTCCGACTACAAATGGCCCAACTGATTTATGGGCCGTCAACAGGCTGAAAGGCACACCTGGCCGGAAATTAGCCCAATATTTAAATGGGTCGCTAAAAGGCCGAAAGATGTACATCGTGAAAATTGGCCCATCCACTGAATCGGCCGTTAACAGGCCAAAATCTCATCGGGCCAATATTGAGCCCAAATATATAGTGGGCTGTTAACGGGCTCGAACCAACAATGGGCTGCAATGGTGTCAAATCTTTAACGGGCCATTGACGGGCCAAATTGGCACATCTCGTATGGGCCGTGGGCTTAAATGGACCTGACACAAGTAGGCCTTATTGGGCAGGCCTGCTATTTTTTACTGGGCCGGCCTTTTTCATCGGAATGGGCCACTGTTGGGCCGTGCCACGTGTCGACCTAGCATAGGCGCCTCCTGTCCAATGAGTGGATGACATCTGTCCCAACGGTGAGGCAACACGTGTTTCCTCCGGCCAATGATGATTTTACACGTGGAGAATCCCCATTGGTCCGGGCTGTTAACGGGTTATCGGATCCAAAACCGGACCCGATAGCTTAACGACGTTCCATTATGGTGGATGCCACGTGTCGGTCACCCTTGACGAAAGCACTTCTGTGACGCACGATTTATCGTCATGGAAGTGGACACTTCCGTGATGATAATTTTGGTAATGTCATGGAACACTTCTACGACAGCACAGGTATGACTATCTTGATTATGTCATAAATTTTTCATGGATGTACATGCATGACAGAAAACGTGACCTACTGTGACAAACATGTATCATCACGGAAGTGTATTTTTTTGTAGTGATGACAATGCCGTCGCAGACATGTGGCCCTATGATCCTGGCTTCCTGAATGAGCAGGGGACGCTGTATTAGCCCATCCGTAGGGCCCGCGAGGCCCTCTCCGTCGTCCTTCGAGTTGTTGCGCTCATCGTGGCGCCGCCGTCTCGCGTTGTCAATGTTGGAACTTGCCCACGTCCCGCTCGTCAGGTGGCTAGCCATGCAGCCCGCGTCGTCCGCGTCTCCAACAGACGCATACACTTCGTGTTTCGCTTCTCCTGCGTGGTAGCGCTAACCGGCAAATGCCGTTGTACTCTCGCACGATCTCACTCTCTCTCTCTCTCTCTCTCTCTCTCTCATGTAACCTGTATAAATGTACCCCTGATGGATGAATAGAAGCAGTGTGTGAGTTTGCATAATCTAGCTTGGTATCAAACGCCGAGCCTCTCCGCCCTCGATCCTCCTTCGCTTCCGCCATGAACCGCCTTCTCCGTCGCACCCGCTCGGCGGACCTCGACAAGCCGCCGTCCAACCCCTTTGCCCCGATCCCTGCCGTCATCCGGCCGCGGCTACTCCACTCCCAGCGGCGCCCCTCGTCAACCCCGCGCCCCGCCGCGCGACCCTCGCCGATCGCGGCAAGGCCAACGTCCCCGAGATGCCCGCTCTTGCGGCTGCACCCGCAGGCTCCTCTTCTTCCTCGGCACCACGCGCGGTGCGCCTCGCTCCGCCGCCCACGGCAGGCGTCCTCCACACGGCCGGCAGCACCCCTGTCACTGCGCCGCCGGGCCAGGCCGCGCCATTGTTCCCCATCTCGCGCTCGGCGTCCTTCGCAGCTCCGACGCCGGCCCATCGTCCATGGCCGCAGGTCTCCCGCCGTCCATCGCCCACTTCTTCTCTGCCAAACTTCAACTCGAGTCGGGCAACTATTCCCATTGGTGCCAGCTCTTCTACACCATCTCCTGCAAGTACGAGGTCCAGCACCATCTCGACGTCGCTGCCGATCCGCTCGGCCAGAGCGCTGTTTGGCACAACGACGACCTGACCGTCGTGCTCTGGATGCACGGCGTGGTCGACGAGGAGCTTCTCGATGTCGTCGCCACTCCGGCCAGCACCGCCTACGACATCTGGTCGCAGCTCCCTCTCCTCTTCATGGACAACCAGCCGGGCCGCGCCGTCATCCTTGGTGCCGAGTTCTGCAACCTCGTCCAGGGCGATCTCTCCATCGCCGAATATAGCAGGCGACTCAAGTCCCTTGCTGATGCCCTCGAGGACATGGGCGAACGCGTCACCGACCAGTCCCTCACACTCCAGCTCATCCGTGGCCTCAACCGTAAGTACCACGTCATGGCCACTCTCTTGCCGATGCAATCACCGTTCCCTTCCTTCGTGCAGGCCCGCTCGAGGCTACTCATGGAGAAGATCTCGGCAAATGAGCGAGCTTGCCTGGACAGTCGCCCTGAAGCCACTGCCACGGCGCTCACCATCGGCCACGGTTCGGGCGGTGGTTCCAGTGGCTCCGGCGGCTCCTCTGGGGGCTCCTCCGTCGACCGCGGCGGCTCCACCGGCTCCCACACCGACTGCGGCAAGGGGCCGGCTGCGTCCCCCCACAACGACCGCGGTGGGCGCGGGCGCGGTCACGGGCGTGGCCGTGGGCGCGGCGCCCAGTCCCCTGGTGGCGCCCCGACTGGACGCGGCGCTGCCCCGCCTGCACCTGGTACGCTAGCGCCTCTCTCCGCAGGCTACTTCGCTCCCTACGAGGCCCTCCTCCCCGGCCTGCCCCAGCCTCGCACGCCCGGGGCCGCCCCCAATGCCACGGGTATCCTAGGCCCGCGCCCGCCGCCACCGCACCAGGCGTACCCAGTCGCTGCTGCCTCCTCCGCCGGCGGGCCGACTTGGGAGCAGTATAATCAGCTCTATGCGGCCCTCCAGAGCCTCTCCGTGCAGCAGCATCAGGCCGGCGGTGCGCCGGACTGGTTCCTCGACACGGGTGCAACATCGCACGTCGCAGGTATGACAGACACACTCACCTCGTACGGTTCCCCCTCTCTGCGTCATTCCTCTGGCATCCTAGTTGGTGATGGGTCTCGTCTTCCTGTTACAGCCGTCGGTTCTACCTCCATCTCTAATTTTTCTCTACATGATGTTCTTATGTCTCCCACAATCATCAAGCACTTAATTTCCGTACGCCGTTTCACTCAAGATAATTTTTGCTCGATAGAATTTGACCCGTTCGGTTTTTCCGTGAAGGACCTAACAACGAGGAAACTCATCATGAGGTCCAATAGCCATGGCGACCTCTACCCTTTCTTCACCAACTCCGGCGTGCAGCTAGCTCTCTCCGTCGTCACCACCGGCCTATGGCATCTCCGACTAGGCCACGGTAGCAATAAAACTGTTTCCATTCTAGCTTGTGATTTCCTTCCAAGTTGTAATAAAGACATGCCTAGCAACACCGTATGCCCTTCATGTAAACTAGGCAAGCAGCCAAGGCTGCGTTTTTCTCATTCTGTTTCCAAAACCGGTGCGCCGTTACAATTAATACATTGCGACTTGTGGACATCACCCGTCTATAGTTTTTCTGGTTTTCAATATTATCTTGTGATACTCGACGATTATTCCCATTATGCAACCAGTCCGACACCGCTGCTACCGTCTCACGTTTCTTTATGTACGTTCTCACCCAATTCCACGTCCCCATACAGTGCATGCAATGTGACAACGGTGGCGAGTTCCTCACTTCCTCCTTGCGCGGCCTCTTCTCTCGCCACGGCTCCTCCTTCCGCCTCTCATGCCCTCACACATCACCTCAGAATGGAAAAGCTGAGCGACTAATACGAACCACCAACGACATTCTTCGCGTTCTCCTAATCCATGCAAACTTGCCACTCCCATTTTGTGTCGAAGCCCTTCACACCGCCACCTACATCCTAAACCGGCGTCCCTCCTCGGCCATCAACTTTCTGATGCCCCACTTCCTTCTCCTCGGCTAACACCCCACGTATGACCTTATGCGCGCATTCGGTTGTCTTTGTTTCCCTAACACCATCGCCACGAGTCCACACAAACTCGCCCCGCGGTCGTCTCGATGTGTGTTTCTCAGCTATCCTCTCGAACATAAAGGATATCGCTGCCTCGACCTGACTACTCGCAAGATTATCATCTCACGGCATGTCACGTTTGATGAACAGACTTTTCCCTATTCTTCTACCGATGCCACCAAATCCTCTCCCGTCCCCCTAGCCGCAGACGATCCTGGCGCCGTGATCCACCCCGGTCTCCGCGCGCCACACATCCCGCAACCATCTCTGCACCGATCCCCTCCGGGATCCTCGCCAAACCGATCGGCACCCATCTCCCCACCTGGCCAGGCTGACCCCACCACCACGTGCACCGCGCCTCCCACTCCCTCCGCGCCACGCTCCCCAGGGTCGCCTCCCGGGCCGACCACCGCGTCAGGCTCGCCTGTCGCTGTCCGCCATGCAACCCCGCCAGTCTCTCCACCGCATGCACCACTGCATGAGTCGGGGCCCGCTGACATCTCCCATGCACCCACTACATGCGCGCCACCTATTACCGCCCTCCCGCCGCGAGCCGTTCCCGTCGCCCCTCCCACAAATCGCCACAGCATGCGCACCCGAGGCAAATCTGGTTTCGCCCAACCGAAGGTTCTTCACACCAGCAGTTCCACCATCAGCCCCATTCCCTCCTCGTATCGCGTTGCTCTTCGAGACCCAAACTGGTACGCTGCGATGCTTGAGGAATATAACGCACTGATGCGGAATAATACTTGGTGTTTAGTCTCTCGTCCTGCAGGTGCCAACGTTGTCACGGGCAAGTGGATTTTCCGGCACAAATTTTATCCGGACGGCACGCTCGCCCGGTACAAGGTGCGGTGGGTGCTTTGCGGCTTCACGCAACAGGCCGGCGTCGACTACGCCGAGACGTTCAGTCCCGTGGTCAAACCGGCCACCATTCGGACTGTCCTGAGCCTCGCCGGTGGCAAGTCGTGGCCCATACATCAGTTGGACGTCAAGAACGCCTTCCTCCACGACCACCTTGCGGAGACGGTCTACAGTCACCAACCTTCCGGCTTCGTCGACACCACCTCGCCCTCGCATGTGTGCCGGCTGAACCATTCTCTCTACGGTCTCAAGCAGGCGCCTCGGGCATGGTTCACCAGGTTCACGACGTACCTGCGGACCCTTGGCTTCGTCGCGTCACGGGCGGACTCGTCGCTCTTCGTCCTTCGGTGGGGTGATCACCTCGCCTACCTGCTCCTCTACGTCGACGACATCATCCTCACCGCCAGCTCGAGCGCGGTGCTCGACTCCGTCATCTAGGCTCTTCACCGCGAGTTCTCTATGACTGACCTCGGCGTGCTCCACCACTTCCTTGGCATCAAAGTCACCACCACTGCGCATGGCTTGTTCCTTTCCCAGGAACAGTTCGCTCTGAAGATCCTCGACCGTGCTGGCATGCTGAACTGCAAGCCCATCTCCACTCCGGTCGACACGCTGGCCAAGCTCTCCATCGACACTGGCTCGCTCTTCCACGACCCGTCGCTCTACCGCAGCCTGGCTGGGGCGCTGATGTACATCACGTTGGCGCGGCCCGATCTCTCTTATGCCGTTCAACAGTGTTGTATGTTTATGCATGCTCCCCGTAACTGCCACTACCAGCTCGTGAAGCACATCCTTCGGTATCTGCATGGCACGACTCACCTCGGCCTTCGGATCCACCGCTACGCCGGCACTGAGCTTGTGGCTTACTCCGACGCCGACTGGGCCGGTTGCCCCGACACGCCCAAGTCCACCTCGGGCTATTGTGTCTTCCTCGGCTCCAATCTCCTCACGTGGTCATCTAAACGGCAGAGCACCGTTTCTCGTTCAAGCGCCAAGGCCGAGTACAAGGCGGTTGCCAACACCGTCGCCGAGTCGGTGTGGCTCCGACAGCTCCTTGGCGAGCTTCACCAACCGCCGTCTCGTGCCACGGTCGTATACTGCGATAACATCAGTGCTGTGTACATGTCGAGTAACCCGATACAACACCAGCGCACGAAGCACATCGAGATCGACCTTCACTTCGTGCGCGAGCGTGTGGCATTGGGTGAGATCCGGGTTCTACACGTACCTACGAGCTCGCAGTTCACCGACATCTTCACCAAGGGACTCCCGACGGGCATCTTCCTCGACTTCCGGTCCAGTCTCAACGTCGACGAACCCCGCGTTTCTACTGCGGGGGGGTGTTGGAACTTGCCCACGTCCCGCTCGTCAGGTGGCTAGCCATGCAGCCCGCGTCGTCCGCGTCTCCAACAGACGCATACAGTTCGTTCTTATCTTCTCCTGCATGGTAGCGCTAACCGGCTAATGCCGTTGTACTCTCGCACGATCTCTCTGTCATGTAACCTGTATAAATGTACCCCTGATGGATGAATAGAAGCAGTGTGTGAGTTTGCATAATCTAGCTGTCAACATGGTCAACGGACATGAGGAATGAGGAGATGACTTTACTTGGAGAGGATGACAGTGGGGACCCATGAGGGCCATAGCCGCACGTACACAAGTGCCTCCTTATTATATACAACTATAATTTTTTTGCTTCCTCCTGGTTTCGTGACATCACAGTCCCACACCATTGTCAACCCATGTAGTCAATAAATGAGAGGATTGCACTAGGAGTGGCCGACAGCTAGGACCAAGCAGCTCGAGTAGTATTTATGTTTTTGAGTTTTTCTTGAGCTATGTTTTTTTTTGTTCTTCAGAGGAGAGCAGGGTATTAACTAGGCGCGTTGTGGCCCGTCTAGCCCAGGACAGATATCCAACCCATATATTCATTTTTTTTCAAGCTAAAAATGGCTAGCCCAGCTATAATTTTTGTTGAGGAATACCCAGGCAAGGTCAACTTGTTATTCTCTGCCCCGCTGTGCTGCAAATCTTTCGTAGGAGGGATGCATTAGGCTTAACAAGAAAATGGGCTTTAAGAAATAATAAATGGGATGTAATTATTAAAAATGGGCAATAAAATAATGCACCAAACACATAGATAGTTTAAAAAAATATTATTTTTGGATTTTGAAAATTTTAATTTCATTAATTGTTGCATGCACAATATTTCGTTGGATTTTTATGTTATACAAATTTATTTTGACATTATTTTTAATTTGACTAGAAATTTCGGGATAAAAACATTTCGGATCCCATCAAAATGAGGGAAATTTATTGAATTCTGTTTTGAGAGGTTGGCTGAAATTATTAATTGTTGTCCTATCTAGAAAATGGGATGTACTTTTAACAAACTCTAAATGGGATGTAGTAAATTCCATTAGAATTCAAAAATGGGTTGTACATTCTTACAAATCGCAAATGGGCCATATGTTCTCTGTGAGGGAGTCCTGGATTAAGGGGTCCTCGGGCGTCCGGACTATGGTACGTGGGCCAGACTGATGGGTTGTGAAGATACAAGACCGAAGACTCTCTACCGTGTCCGGATAGGCCTCTCCTTGGCGTGGAAGGCAAGCTTGGCGTCCTGATATGAAGATTCATTTCTCTATAACCGACTTTGTACAACCCTAGTCCCCTCCGGTGTCCATATAAACGGGAGGGCTTAGTTCGTAGAGACAAGAATCATAATCATAGTCATATAGGCTAGACCTTTAGGGTTTTAGCCATTACGATCTCGAGGTAGATCAACTCTTGTAATACTCATATTCATCAAGATCAATCAAGCAGGAAGTAGGGTATTACCTCCATAGAGAGGGCCCGAACCTGGGTAAACATCGTGTTCCCCGTCTCCTGTTACCATCGACCTTAGACGCATAGTTCGGGACCCCCTACTCGAGATCCGCCGGATTTGACACCGACATTGGTGCTTTCTGTCACGCCCAAGATGCGACCCTATCCTAAAGAAACTCGAAGGTCCCACCAAGGATAGAAGCGCATCTTGAAGACGCTTTTGCAAGGTGGATATCATTACATCAACATTACATAATAGTGGGGATACAACCAAGACATACAATGCCTCATGAATACAACAATACATCATACACAAGATCAACATCTGACTACGGATGAAACATAAACAAAAAAACTCAGACAATATCCACCCTGCTAGCCCAGGCTGCCGACCTGGAACCTATCCCCTGATCGAAGAAGTAGAAGAAGAACTCCAAAACAAGTAAACATCGCTCTCGCGTCATGATCATCCCAAAACCTGTACCTGCAACTGGTGGTGTAGTAATCTGTGAGCCACGAGGACTCAGCAATCCCGTTACCATGGGTAACAAGACTAGCAAAGCTTAAAGGGTAAGGAAGGGGTAAAGTGGTGAGATTGCAGCAGCGACTAAGCATGTATGGTGACTAACTTACGCAAATAAGAGCGAGAAGAGAAGCAAAGCAAGCGGTCGTCAACTAGTAATGATCAAGAAGTGATCCTGAGCTCCTACTTACGTCAGACATAACCCAGAAACCGTGTTCTCCTCTCGATCAACCCCGAAAAGAGACACTCACGGTTACGCACACGGTTGGTGTATTTTAGAAGAGTTTACTTCAAGTTTACTACAACCGGACATTAACAAATTCCCATCTGCCACATAACCGCGGGTACGGCTTTCAAAAGTTCAAACCCTACAGGGGTGTCCCAACTTAGCCCATGATAAGCTCTCGCGATCAACGAAGGATATTCCTTCTCCCGGGAAGACCCGATTAGTCTCGGAATCCCGTTTACCAGACATTTCGACAATGGTAAAACAAGACCAGCAAAGCCGCCCAGATGTGCCGACAAATCCCGATAGGAGCTGCACATATCTCGTTCTCAGGGCACACCAGATGAGCCAGACGTTGGGTTGGCATAGACCCTGATTGCCCAGGGGGCGCCGGACATCGCTCGGTGTGGACCAGCACTTAGAGAAGAACTAGCCCGGGGGGGCTAAAATAAAGATGACCCTCGAGAGAGCGACTCCCAAGGGAAAAGTAGGTGGTGGTGAGGCAAATGATAAAACCAAGGTTGGGCCTTGCTGGAGGAGTTTTATTCAAAGCGAACTATCAAGGGGGTCCCATAAATCACCCAACCGCGTTAGGGACGCAAAATCCGGGAACATAATACCGATATGACGGAAGCTAGTGCGGCAAGAGTGGAACAAAACACCAGGCATAATGCCAAGCCTTCCACCCTTTACCAAGTATATAGATGCATTAATAATATAAGAGATATTGTGATATCCCAACATAAACATAAACCAACATGGAGCAATCTTCATCTTCACCTGCAACTAGCAACGCTATAAGAGGGGCTGAGCAAAGCGGTAACGTAGCCAAACAACGGTTTGCTAGGAAGGGTAACAAAGGTAAGAGGTTCATGGCAATTTGGGAGGCTTGATAAGCAAGTGGTAGGTAACGCAACATAGTGATAGAACGAAGCAACTAGCATAACAATGATAGTAGTGAGATCCAAGGTGACGGTCATCTTGCCTGAAATCTCGCAAGAAAGAAGAACGAGACCATGAAGAAGATGAACGGACGAAGTTGAATGAATCCTCACAAACGCGACGGTATCGGAACTAACCCGAAGAAGCAACACCGGAAAGAAGCAAACAACATGATAAACAACCATCACATGAACATGGCATGATGCACAATCAAGTATGATGCATGTCCGGTTTAATGGGCCATGGCATGGCAAAGTGCACAAACAACACTACAAATTAAGTGGAGCTCAATATGCAACGAGTTACATATTGAAGAAACACCACATAAATCATTTAGTTCTCTCTCGGTTAAGCTACCCAACAATATTAAATGCTGTTAAACATGGCAAGAGGTGAAGCATAATAAAACTACCTATCTAGGCAAGTTTAAATGAGGCCGGAACAACAAACAACAATTCCGAAAAATCCCCATATGCATATTTTAGATTTGGTACTGTTCTGCCCTAAACACAATTTTAATGTTGTTAAACAGCAAAATAAAGTGCACCATGTTAAACTAGGCATTTTTCTACCCCATTTACATATAAAGAACATTTAATTCCGAGCTACGGTTATTTAGTTATGAAATAAACCATTTTAACATGGCATCTATGCAAATTAATGCAAACAGCAATTTTAAATATTTTTAATAGGGATGAAAGTTACATATTGTGAAACTAGATAAAATTCTAAGGACTTTACATGTATAGTTTGTTTAATTTGGATGCATGCATGATTAGTTATTGCATGCATGAACATGAGGGTTTTTCTGTAAATATGCAGTTTACCGGATAAAAGGATAAATTCGCAGCAAGGGGAAAAAACTACACGGGCCGAAACTGGCTGCGGGCCTAACAGGAACAGGAGCTAGAGGGGCTGCTCACCCATGGGCTTCGGCCCGGCTGGAGGAGAGGCCCCGCAGGCCTGGCACGGCCTTGGCGCTGCTGGGCTGAAGCGGGTGAAGGGCGACGCGGTGGCCCAGGCACACTGGCGACGCGGTCAACGCGAGGCAGGGCGCTGCTAGAGACGAACAGGGCTCGAGCGTTGCCTTCCTAGTACAAGATGCAGAGAAGGTCAGCCAGCAGTTGGGAGCGAGGGGAAATCCCCGGATCCAACGAGGGAAAGGGCCGGGACTGGCCTGAACGGGTCGAGGAAGTGCCGAACTTGCCGGAGATGCTGGTGGAGCAAGGACGAGGCGACACTGAAAGCTCGCACGAGCGTCCATGGCGCGGGACACGGGGCGGCGAAGGAGCAGGAGGCTGACGAGGTCTCGTACGGGCGGCTTCGCGGATCCATCAGGGAGAACGGGTGACGGCGGGCGAAGCAGAGCAACACGACAGGGGCCAGCAGGTGCGGCGACGCGATGCAGAGCAGCGCACGAGCGGGCAAGGCGGAGGGAGAAGGGCGGCTCAGGCCGGCCGGCGCTCCATGCGGATCCTGGCAGAGAAGGCAAACGCATGGAGAGGGAGAAGGATTAGAGAGAGAGAGAGAGCACGGGAGAGAAAATAAAGGGAAGAGAGGAGGAGAGAAACGAGACGACGACCTGATGGCGTGCATCGACGAGGCGAGGAGGAGCATGACACAGGGGCTCGGGTGCTGCTGCTCGTCGCCTGCGGGGAGGCACGGCTGGCTGCGCGAGATGGAGGCACACGGGAGGAGGTGAGGTGCGGCCAGCGGGCAGAGGAGACGAAGCCGAGCGCTCCTGCTCGGGGTCTTGGGCAGACGGACTGCAGGCACGCGGGGAACCGAGCCGATCCGCCGGAGTTGAGGCGGAGGAGCAGCGGGGCGAAGGTGAGGTTAGGGACGACGGCCATGGAGTCGAGCGAAGCTCCTGTATGTGACAGAGAAAACAGAGAGAAGGTCACATGAGAAAGAAATAGAGATTAGAAGAGGGGGGGAGAAAGGCAGGGCAGCGCGGTGCTCATCTGAGGCAGCGACGATGGAGGAGCACGGGGAGGTCTGCGTGGGTTGTGGTGGTTGGATGGATCGGTGCATGGTTGGATCGAAGGACTCCGGTGGGGATTTGGTCGGCGTTGGAACCAAGGAGAGACCAGGTGGCGGCGGGATGGATCCCGAGAGAGAGAAGCTAGGTGGTTGGCGGCGGGCAGGAGGATGGATGGGACATCTCCCCTAGAAACTAGGGTTAGGCTGTTTATATAGTAGGTTGATATTAGATAGGGGCTACCGAATCCCTCCGATCATAATCGAACAATCGAGATAAAATAGGCTAGGAGAGTCTAAATAAGAAACGGAGACGTTTTATTGATGTTTGGGGATGAACCGGACCCAACGGTAACGATAGCCCAGTTCGAGTTCGGGGAAGTTTCGGACACGCACACGAGGGGGTCGGAGAGAGGTCGACAACGACAAAGGGGCATGTCACAAGGTCAACGAAGGCAAGCGAGGAGCGGCAACTACGAACGATGCAAGCTTTATGGAAACATGAAAATGCAATGCGCATGATGCTATGAGATGAGATGCAACAAACAAATAAAACACATGGCGGTCACGCAAAACATGGGAGGCGTCTGGAGCGTCGGTCTTGGGGCGTTACACTTTCATTGAGAGTTCCGCTGTGTCATCGTCAAGAGGTTCGATGGCCCCGTCAATCATCTACAACAATGTTGTCCAGGGAGAAGTTTTCCTCCCCAGACAGATCTTCGTATTTGGCGGCTTCCGACTGCAGGCCAACTTGCTTGGCCATCTAGAGCAGATCGACAGCTACGCCCCTGGCCATCAGCTCAGATTTGGAACCTTAAACTACGTCACGGATATCCGTGGAGATTTGATCTTTGACGGATTCGAGACCACGGCAGCCGCTCCCTGTCACCGCGATGAAAATGACTTAAATCTGTCATCGGACCATACCCAGGAGATAGCACCTGTAACTGCTCTAGCCCTAGATCCGGAGCAGATCGCGCCATCCGAGGACGGGAGGCTCCACCCCACCATGGAAGCCGCAGACTCAGCGGTGTCGGAGCCGCACACAGACCCAACCTCGAGTGGGATCTATGTCACCGGAACCTCGAACTCGTTTCTGGCTACAGGTTCCGAACCATATGCGTCCTCGCGCGTCGAGCTTGATTATGCATCGATCATTGAATTCAGCTCCGCGGACATCTTCCGGCACTCGCCTTTAGGCGGCGTGCTAAACTCACTAAAGACACTCTCCTTAGCGGAGGACTCACGGCCGAATTATATCCGGTTCGAACTGGAGGCTGATGACGGGGAATTTTGCTTCCCACCCACCGCCCACTTCATAGCCATTGTCAAAGACTTAACCGACATGCTTGATTATAGCTCCGAAGATATCTATGGCATAGACGACGATGTCGAAGAGGAGCAAGGCCAAAACCCGCTGTTTACCGGGCACAGGACGGCCACTTCTTTGTACGACGTGTACATGGAAGACACACCTAAAGAGAACATTGGCGATAACGATTAAGATCCAGTCAAGGATGAACCTCCCAAGATACAACCAAAGCACCGACATCAGCGGCGCCGCTATAAATCACGCCACAGAAAAAACAACAATGCCGGCACACGAGAAGATAACACTCCGGACGGTGCCAAAGACAGAGAAGCCCCCGACGAGCAAACCGCCGAACAGGACGATCGGGAAGATGGGCATGTTAGCCCTGATGAACAGGCCACACACAAAGACTCGGAGGACAGTAATTATCTCCCGCTCTCCGAGGATGAGGTGAGCGTTGGCAACGAGGATTTTATCGTGCCTGAGGAACCTCTCAAGCAGGAGCGCTTTAAGCGCCGGCTAATAGCCACTGCAAGGAGCCTGAAAAAGAAGCAGCAACAGCTTCAAGCTAATCAAGATCTGCTCAACGATAGATGGACTGATGTCCTGGCAGCCGAGGAATACGGCCTCAAGCACCCAGCCAAAAGTTACCCGAAGCGCAAATTGCTACCTCAGTTCGACGATGAGGCGATGGAGCCCATACCATCATCGCGCAATGCGGCTGACCGACCACCACATGGTCAAGACAATGCGGCAACTCAAGCCGAACACCAGCCCACCCCACCTCACCGTAAATGCAGAGAAAAAACAACTCGGGGACATACATACGACCTACGGCAAGACTTGGACAGTAGAGCAGGTCAGAACAGACCGATCTATGGATCACGGGGACGTGCCCCGATACGCGACAATGGCTACCTAGCTGGACGCAACAATCATAATCAGGCCCGTGCCGAGAACCGCAGACGGACTCCATCCGAGCTACATCGCGACGTCGCCCGATATAGAGGCGCCGCACACCCACTTTGCTTCACTGACGAAATAATGGAGCACAAATTCCCAGAAGGGTTTGAACCCATGAATATCGAATCATACGATGGAACAACAAATCCCGCGATATGGATTGAGGACTTTCTTCTCCATATCCACATGGCCCGCGGTGATGATCTCCACGCCATCAAATACCTCCCACTAAATCTAAAGGGACCATCACGGCACTGGCTAAACAGCCTTCCAGAGAACTCCGTTGGCAGCTGGGAAGACCTGGAAGACGCCTTCCGCGGTAACTTCCAAGGTACATTTGTCCGGCCACCAGATGCCGATGACTTAAGTCACATCATCCAGCAGCCCGGAGAGTCAGCCAGGAAGCTCTGGACTAGGTTCTTAATTGAAAAGAACCAAATTGTCGATTATCCGGACGCCGAAGCCCTCGCGACCTTCAAACACAGCGTCCGGGTTGAGTGGCTCGCCCGCCACCTCGGTCAAGAAAAACCAAAATCCATGGCTGCCCGTACCGCTCTAATGACCCGCTTTTGCGCGGGAGAAGACAACTGGCTCGCTCGTAGGGGCAACAGCGCCAGCGATCCGGGCACTTCCGAAGTCCGAGACGGCAACAGCAAGCCACGACACAATAAACACAAGCATCGCAATAATAACGAAATAACGCAAGGCACGACGGTCAACACATAATTCAGCGGCTTCAAACCCGGTCAACGGAAAAAGCCATTCAAGGAAAATAGAGACGGACCATCCAATATCGACAAGATACTGGATCGGCCCTGCCAGATTCATGGCACCCCCAATAAACCAGCTACTCACACTAATAGAAGCAGCTGGGTCTTCAAACAAGCCGGCAAGCTTAATGCCGAACACAAGGGGAAGGGGCCGTCTAGTGACAACGATGACGAAGAGACTCGCCAGCCGAATACCGGGGTTCAGAAGCAATTTCCCCCCGAAGTGAAAACCGTAAACATGGTACATGTGACGCACACCCCTACAGGGGAGAGCACACGTGCACCATGGGAAGCATACGCCATAGAGCTAGTTCCCCCAAAATTTAGCCATATCCACCCCGAAGGTTTGGCAGCTCTGATCATCGATCCAATTATCGATGGGTTCCATCTCACGAAAGTCCTTATGGACAGCGGTAGTAGCCTTAATCCACTCTACCAAGACACTGTCCAAAAAATGGGCACTGATCCTTCAAGAATCAAGCCCACCACAACTATCCTCAAAGGAGCAGTACCCGGCGTAGAAGCTCACTGCACGGGCTCCATCACACTGGAAGTCGTTTTTGGTTTGCCGAGCAACTTCCGAATTGAGGGCTTGACCTTTGATATTGCCCCGTTCCATAGTGGCTACCATGCACTTCTGGGGTATACCGCTTTTGCTCGTTTTAATGCGGTCCCACTCTACGCCTGCGCAAAACTTAAAATGCCTGGTCCACGCGGCGTCATAACAATAAATGGAAATACGGAACACTCCCTCCGTACAGAGGATCATACTACGGCTATTACAGCCGAAGTACAAAGCGGCCTCATCAAGCCGCATAACTCATCGGTCATTAAGCCGCCAGGCTCTATTAAATGGAACCGATCAATCTCAGAGCTGGATTAGCAGTTCAGCCTCCGTCGTTTGCCTCACACACACGCGAAGTTTATACTGCGCATGTATAATTATGCACTTAAAATACCCTGGTCATCGGCGGAGGCACAATACGGGCAAGCCTACAAGCACTCCCGTTTCCTCCTTTTCTTTTCTAACTATTTTTATCTTTTATCGCAGGTGGCTCAAACACTGGTCATCTCACAGACTCTTTCAGAGTTCGGCTTCATACACTTACCCAAAGGTTATTCCTGTTAAGGAATCCTTTCACCGAGGCAAGGCGGCGCAGACGTGCGACAGGGGGTCCAAATAATTTTGTGTAGACCGCACTCTCTATTTCGAGACTGTAAAGTGCCTTCTCCCTCATCCTTCGACCACTGGCATGTCAAATAGCCTGGGTCGTGGTATCATTATTTGTAAAATGGCAATTGACATATCAATCAGCTCCCAGTGAACATAATCTGTATCCAGTATTCTCTTTTTCTAAAGAGCTGAATTTTCCCGGTTGTTTCACACTCGCACCTCGGCACAGATTGCCAGGGGCTCGATAGGGGAACAAATGAGTTGCCGACAAGTCCGAACAGCTTTATAGCACACTTCGGCATCACGAGTTTGGCATTATATGCACCAGCTCTGAATCATGTCTTTGGTCAATAGTTGGGTTGCCCGGCTCCTATGCTTACTACCTTACGTTCCGCTACATCGGCTAGGGTAGTAAAGCGAGAACTACTGCGATTGTGTCCCGGTTTACCCGGATGAGCACCTCAGTAGAGAAAGCCGAAAACCGACTGTCATGATTCGGCGAGAGTTGGTCAACCACTCGATGAATTACTAGAGTCTTTTGCGATTCCTTCCGTATTACACGAAGGACCCTTCTTCTGGTCACCCATGTAACGCACCGTATTCGGATAACTGCGTACATACCAGGGGCTATATCGTAGACCCACTGTCAAACTCCTATGGCTAAGTGAAAGTGTTAAAGCCCTATAGTCTGATTGCCTAGTTCGCCGCATTGACACCTCCTTCACGTACCAAGACGTTGGGTCAAGAGTGATCAAGTGCTTTTCCGAACACCCCCGTATTTTGTGCGAGGGGGCTGAAGCCGATGACTGGAAAACTTTCAGATTATACAAAAAACGGCCGCACAGGAGGAGCCAAAACTTTTAGGCATAGCCTTAAAATATCATAATATTGTTTTTACAATTTCAATACATTTCACTCGATTATCATATCTTTAGAGCACTGACAATATATCAAGCGGGCATCCTCTAAGACATCCTCAAAATAATGCTCTGGAGCGTGATGCTCCTTGCCCTTGGTTGGACTTTTCACTGCAATATCGGTGGCCTTCATCTTCACCCAATACGTCTTGACATGGGCAAAGGCCATCCGTGCACCTTCAATACATGTTGACCGCTTAACGGCGTCGATACGCGGCATCGCATCAACAAGTCATTGCACCAAACCGAAATAACTATTCAAAACTGGCTCAGCCAGCCACAGCCGGACCACGACGTCCTTCATGGCAGAGCCGGATATCTTGTGGAGCTTGGCCCACTTGGCCATCTGTTCGTTCAGCAACAGCGGGCACTTTGGCGTGACGAATTGTGACCAGAAAAGCTTCTCCGTTGCATACCCTTCTTGCGCTTCGTAAAACTGCGCCGCATCGGAGGCGCTCTTTGGCAATTCCAAGAACGTGTCTGGAGATCTCCACATTTGATTAAGCGGGGAATATTTCGGATCGCCGAATTTAGTCTTTAATAAGAAAGGCTTACCGGCCGCTATCTCCCCAGCTTGCCAGATCTCTTCCCGAGCCACTCTAGACTCAGATCGTGCTTCTCTCGCCTCTTGTAAGGCCTTGTCAGGATCGGCCGCTTTGGCTTTGTTATCCCTCTCGAGGAATTCGCACTGGACAGTGGCTTCCTTTAGCTCACACGCCATAGTAGACATTCTCTCCTCACACTGACGCTGAGCAGCCTGTCCAGCTTTTAACTCATCAGTTGCCTTCTTAGCAGCCACATTACTCATCCGGGCTTGCTCCTTGGCTCGGGCAAGTTCAGCCTGAAGGGTCTCAACCGCGGCAGAACTATCTGCAGATACGCATGTCTCAGAAAATAGTCCTAGCTTTGTGCTCATGTTATTATACATACGTACACTGCCGCCCCAAAACATACCTTGCGCCTCGTCAAGTCGTGTGTTAATAGGCGTGATGTCGTCATCCGCCACATCAAGCTTTTGCTTCAGACCTGCAACCTGTGTAGCGTGGGCAGTCGTCATGGAGGTAATAGCCTGCGTTCAAATTAATTAGATTATCTCCTGGGCACATCTTTTTCGATCCTCTGATTGCCTCGCTTTCGATGCCAACCAGAGTCTCAGAGGCTACTATCTATACACAGGTGCATTTTGCGTGTAGAGCACAATCGAAAATATAACATTACATACCTCGAAGCCTCTTAGCAGGCTCATGAAGGCTTCATTTAATCCGCTTTTCGCAGACAGAATCCTCTCAACCACCATACCTATCAAGTACGATGCTCCTCTAAGACGGACGAATATCGCAACATGTCCATCAATGTATCTGGTGCATCTGGATTCTTGTAAGTAGCTATGGGAGTATGGACTCCCTTTAAAAGGATATGTTCGCTCGACCCTAGAGTCGTCTCCGGATGTAAACCAGATAGTTCGGGGCCTTTATTGTTGGTCCCCGTAGGGACCGCACAACCCGCACCCGGGGCGGCCGAAGTATCACCTTGGGGCATTGTCTTCATTATCCTATGTTGATCGGGAGAAATCCTCCGGGACGACACCTCGAAGTTGTCCGCCCTATTGGGCGAGGAAGCTTGTGGAGGCGTCACGCTTTCCATCATCTCCGGAAGGAGATCCCCTGAGGAAGAGGATTGTTGAGGAAGACTGTGTGCCGGACTGCAAAACATATATTCTAGATGTTACCTTGGTAACAGGAAAAGGAATGGGATATATTTAAAACACCTTTGTTCACTTACCACTCGGCTAAAGGCTTGTCCTTACGGAGAATTGTGCGACAACGTCTCCTTTCGAGCCCGAACCGCCTGACAAGGGCGTCATACCTCGCTTAGGAGCCTTTACCTCCCAACTTTCGGAGGTGGCCCTTTTCTTACCATAGGGAGAAAGGATGTCAGCTTCTCCTTATCTTTTGTCTTCGGAAGAGGGAGCCTTAACCTCCCCGGATATAGTGTGTGGTGTACTGTCGGTGTCAAAACCGGCGGATCTCGGGTAGGGGGTCCCGAACTGTGCGTCAAGGCCGGATGGTAACAGGAGACAAGGGACACGATGTTTTTACCCACGTTTGGGCCCTCTTGATGGAGGTAATACCCTACTCCTGCTTAATTAATATTGATGATATGGGTAGTATAAGAGTAGATCTACCACGAGATCAAGGAGGCTAAACCCTAGAAGCTAGCCTATGGTATGATTGTTGTGTATGGAGTTGATTGTCCTACGGACTACAACCCTCCGGTTTATATAGACACTGGATAGGGTTAGGGTTACACAGAGTCGGTTACAATGTTAGGAGATCTTGAATATCCACATCGCCAAGCTTGCCTTCCACGCCAGGGAAAGTTCCATCCGGACACGGGACGAAGTCTTCAATCTTGTATCTTCATATTCCAGGAGTCCGGCGAAGGTATAGTCCGGCTATACGAACACCCCCTAATCCAGGACTCCCTCAGTAGCCCCTGAACCAGGCTTCAATGATGACGAGTCCGGCGCGCAGATTGTCTTTGGCATTGCAAAGCGGGTTCCTCCTCCAAGTCCTTCATAGAAGATTGTAGATACCAAGGATAGTGTCCGGCTCTGCAAAATAAATTTCCACATATTGCCATAAAGATAATAATATTAGCACAGATCAAATCTGCTGACGTATTCCGCAGTGCGTCATCACACTACGGCCAAGTCCCTTACTCGAATCTTTTTTACTTTTCCACCTCAGCACGTTTTGCGAGGCGGTTTCCTTGGGACGTCTTGTCAAAGCAGAGATCGTGTGCCCTTTTTACGGGATTCTCATCAATACGGACATGGGTAACCCAACCGTGCCCGTTAGCACGTTTCCTCGATTTAAGGCGAGTCCCAAACGGTTACGGGGAGGGCTCTTGGTATTCGACCTCTTATAAAGAGACCAAGGCCTTACTCCTTTTTTTCAATCTCAAACAAGTTCGCCCGTCTCTTCGAGTTCCAACACCCTAGGCTCCAGATTCCAGGCGCTTCGGACCTTCGACAATGTCCAGTTCTGGCCTTCAAGGCCGATGGACGCCCTCCTCCGTCATAGAGGAGGACGTACTAAAGTTGAGGGAGGCTAAGTTCCTGACCGGCGAAATTTCGCATAGGTTACCTGCTCAAGGGCGGATCATTCCCAGTCCTCAGCCCGGTGAGAGCGTGGTGTTCATGTCTCACTTCCTTCTGGGGTTGGGCTTCCTAATGGATCCCTTTGTGAGGGGACTGTTATTTTATTACGGGTTGGAATTCCATGACTTAGCTCCAGAGTCCATCCTCCACATCTCCTCGTTTATTGTCATGTGTGAAGCGTTCCTCCGTGTTACCCCTCACTTCGGACTATGGCTCAAGACCTTCAAAGTGGAGCCGAAGATGATCGAGGGACGGCACGCAGAGTGCGGAGGCGCTGTTATAAGCAAAAATGCCGATGCCCCATGGCCCGAGGGCTCTTTTTAAGAGGAGCTAGGCTTGTCGCAACGAGAGTGGTTTTATATCACCGCTCCCCGGGGCTCCAGATGGGTGGCGCCTCCTGCCTTTCGCTCGGGTCCCCCACCACGGCTAGCGTCATGGGTCAACAGAGGGTTGGATTGGGGTTTGCCCAAAGACGTGCCTTTGTTGCAGGGCCGTATTAAGGATCTCTTGGAAGGAGACCTCAGCTAGTCAAGGTGACGCAGGTCATGTTGACTCGCCGAATATTGCCCGGCAAACATCGCTCCCTTCGCATGTGGGAGTCCAATCCAGAGGGACCGCGAGCTCTCCAGAATTTCATGGGCGCAACGCCCGTGGAGATGTATAAACTGTTCTTCGGATTGCAAGAAGCGTGTCCGGATTTAACCGAGGACGCAGGCCTAAGCTGCAATCGCCCGGATACTCAAGTAAGTAACCTTGTGCCCGGACCTTCTATCCGTATAATTGTCATAAACTTGCCCCTAAAAGAGCTGTCCTTTTAAACAGGAGTGGATAGCGAAGGCAAAGCTGATCAGGTGTCCGGCCCCCCTTCCCGAAACCAGGCCGGGTCCTGTGCTTGTCAGGATGTTGAAAATAATGCCTTTGGAGGGAAGTAAGGGGGAGGACAAGGAAACTATGGCCTCCTCGAAGTAGGCTATTCTAAAGGGAGGAGCCAACGCTCCTCTCCTAAGGGGAAGAAAAGGGCCGCCTCTGACGACCCGGAGACCATAGCCTCGAAGCGGGGGAAAAAATCCTCGTCAGAGGGTCCGGCGCCGGGGAGTTCCTCGGCCAAACTGCGCCCTCAAAGGGATCAGCCCTCTAGCGAGCCGTAAGTAGAGAAAGATTTTCCTTTTTGAGGGATGAGAAGAATCCTTAATTTTGTATCTGAGAAGATTAACCAAAATTTGACCTTGTAGCTCGGACCTCAGCCCTTCTCAGCGGAGCTCGTCTTCGGGGGATCTCCTTCCAAAGATGATGGAGAGCGGGACGCTCCCCCTTCCGTGCCGCCTAGCGAGGCGGGCGATCCCGAGGTGTCGTCGAGGAGGGTTTCTCCGAATCCGGTAGGGGCGGAAGATGGCTATGCGGCCCCCCGAGGTTCTCCGCGTCCGGCCTTCGAAAGAGGCCATAGGACGAGTCCGGCACCGTATGGTGCTCGGCCGGAGGAGCTGAAGATTCTGCTGGGGCGAGCTTCTATCTCAGAAGAACACTGTGCATTGATGGGTACGGTGATCGAAAGGATCTCATCCGCAGAGAGCGGATTGCATGAGGCCGTCAAAAGTTTACTAACGCGTTGGGAGGTACATTAGATAACGTACACTTTTGTCAGTTGCGCATAAATAAGATGCGCCCTGTGTAGATAGTAGCCCCTGAGACTCTGCGCGTTATCAAGAAATGACGACACGCGGAGGATCATAATCCCAGGTCTATGATGTCGCCTTTGAATGTAGGCGGCAGGTTGTCCGGAATCAAGCCGAACTAATGATTTTGCCGAACTAAAGCAGCAACTGGACTTGGCAGATGCCGACATCGCGCTTGTCAACAAGCGGCTTGATGAGGCTCAAGGTATGTAATTTCTCGAGCGGCATTCGGTAAGAAGAGTTTTATGCCAGTATCTTATGATGTGTGTGCTTGACGCAGACGGTGCGGCCACCGTGGAGAGTCTCAGGGCAGAACTTGCCCGAGCTAAAGAACAAGCCAGAGAAAGTGATGCGGCTGCCAAGAAAGCCCTTGAAGAGCTGAGAGCCGAACAGGCTGCTCATTGCCGAAGCAAGGAAGGAATGGCCGAGATGGCCGAAAAGTTAAAGAGCGCTGCAGACCATTGCAGACTTCTTGAAAAAGAAGACCAGGCGAAACAGACGGACATGGAGAAGGCCGTTGTCGATGCCAAGGACGCGCGCTCTGCGATGAGAGCTGCGAAGGAGGAGCTGCGTCAGGCCAAACAGATTGCGGCTGGAAAGCCCTTTATGCTGCGAAGGAAATTTTGCGATCCGAAGTTTGCTCCGTTGGACCGGATGTGGAGTGTGGAGGATACCTATCTGGATTTGGCGGCGAGTGCTGCTGATGCGACCGAACACTTCCGAGCTAAAAAAGATCGCGAAGTGGAAAAACTTTTCTGGTCGCAATTTCACAATCCAGAGCGTCCACTTGCAGTGGACAATCGTTTGGCTCAATGGGCCAAACTGAATAGGTTGTCTGGACTCGCCATGAAGTACGTCATGGGTCATCTGTGGCCAGGGAGATCGGATCCGAAGAGTTATTTCAGCTTGGTGCAGCAATTCCTTGACGCGGTGCCACGCATTAATGTAATGAAGAAATCAGCATGCATCAAGGGCGCAAGGATGGCACTTGCCCGTGTCAAGACATACTGGGCAGAGATGGAGACCACCGTTGTTGCGTCCCGAGATTCGGACAAAAGCCGAGTACCCTCCGAGCACTATTTTCAGGAAGTCCTTGAAGGCGCACGTGTAATAGAGACGCAGTGCTCGAAAGATGCTATGTTATGATAGCATATGTAATGATAAAGTAATATTTTGATAAACTGTAGTGGCCTTTTTATACTTGTGCCTTCAAGTATTGGGAGCACCTCCTGTGCGGCCGTTTTAAGATATGTAAATAAAATCTGAAAGATGGCAGTCGTTGGCTTCTGCCCCCACGCACATAGTGCGGGGGTGCTCGCAGAAGACGCATTTTCACACTTAACCCAACGTCTTGGTCCTACAAAGGAGGTGATAGCGCAGCGGGCCAGGCAACCAGACTATGATGCTTTAACACTTTCACTTAGCCATAGGAGCTTGACAATGGGACTATTTAGGTAGCCCTTTAGTGGCGACTGCGCTCGCCCGAGTTCGAGGCGCGTATGTGCCTGGCCGGGAAGCGGCCCTTCGTTAAAGCGGAGGAATCCGATAGATTCCGATAGGTCATCGAGTGGCTGACCAGTCTCACGCTACATCATGACAGTCAGTTTTCGGCTTTCTCTATTGAGGTGCTCGCCCAGCCGAACCGGGGCACAATCGCAGTAGTTCTCCTGGTGCTACCTTAGCCGATAGAGCGGAACGTAAGGTAGCCGAACTTAGGAGCCGGGCAACCCAACATTTGACCAAAGACATGATTCGGAGCCGATGCATATAATGCCAAAACTCGCGACGCCGAACACTCCCTAAGGTGTTCGGTCTTTATGAGTGCGGGCAAAACAACACCCTTTGTTAAAAAAGCCCTTAGTGTCCAGGTATGTGCAAAAATTCTGACGTGGCGACATGCCAAGACGCCAGCCTCCTCCTTGGTTACATCAGAAAAAACCAGGGGATGTGTAGCAACAAGAGACAGTAAAAAAGGTTTACGCAGGGTCTTAATCTAAAAAGAATCCTTTAGGACGGGTCCCTACTGCACGTCTGCGCCTGTGTCTCCGTTGTGCCGTATCCTGGACGCGCGCCGCACGACGTTCATCTGTAAAAGAGAGGAACTAAGTTGAAAACGTGTCGTGCCGAACAAAAGTTTAAAATAAACAAAGTATAAAGTAAAATATATAAAATTGAGCTTTATTGTCTCTGCATGTAGCCCCTAGTTCGGGGGTATATGGCCACGAAGCCTGCTTTAATGATGATTTTGTACCGAACTCGTCTATCCGCGTTCATGGTCTTTAATGACCTATTTCGAAGTTGTTTGGCCGGTGAGGCCATTTTATTGTGGGGCTGTCCAGGCGGCCGCACTGTCCTCCACTTGGGGGAGGTGCGCTTTAGTGCTTCCCCTTTAAAGAGATGATGCCCCGTGGACCGGGCATCTTAAGCGTGAGGGATGCGTAATGCGGTATCGCGTTAAAGCGAGCGAAAGGTTCGCGTCCCAGTAGTGCTTGATAGCGACTTGAGAACGGGACAATATGGAAGGTCAGCTTTTCGCAGCGGAAGTTATCGGCAGAGCCGAATATGACTTCGAGCCAGAGAAAACCCATACAATGGGTGTTCGGACCAGGTGTTACCCCTTGAAAGGAGGTTTTGCTGCGGCAGATTCTTGTTGGGTTTATCCCCATGTGATGGATTGTATCCTGATATATCAGGTTTAGTCCACTGCCGCCGTCCATAAGGACTTTTGAAAACTGGAGTCCGCCAATTATTGGATCGAGTATCAAGGCAGTCCAGCCTGCATTCTTGACATTTCTAGAATAATCTATCTGATCGAAGATGATTGGTTTTAACAACCAGTGGCGGGACCCTTTGGAGATATGTCTCGTGATGCGTACCTTTATGGGCGCCGCATGTTTTGTTATGTGAAGTAAGTTCACTGTTTTTACTTCTTGTGGGAAGTTCTTTTGTTTCCTGGTGCTCTGCTTTTGGGGTTCGTCCTCGTCTTCGCTTGGTGTGTCGAGCCCCTTGTGTTCGGCATTGAGTCTGCCGGATTGTTTGAAAACCCAACAATCTCTATGGGTATGGTTAGTAGGCTTCCCGAGTGTACTGTGTATCTGACATATCCTGTCCAGGATTTGATTTAAGTTGGATGGATCGTCCCTGTTATCCTGGAGGGGTGGTTTTGTCTGATTTTGACGTGAGCCTTTGAATCCGGCATTGACTGCCGTGCTCTTCGGACTTTTTTCCTTAGTCCGGCGACGATCCTTGTTGCGTCGTGGTTTTCCGTTTCCATCCCTGGTTTTGGATGTACTTGGGTTGCTGGGGCTGCACCTTGCCAACCAGCTGTCCTCTCGTGCGCAAAAGCGGGTCATGAGGCTTGTTAGTGCGGCCATTGTTCTTAGCTTTTCTTGGCCGAGGTGTCTGGCAAGCCATTCGTCTCGGACGTTATGCCTGAAAGCTGCTAAGGCTTCGGCGTCTGGACAATCAACTATCCGATTCTTTTTAGCGAGGAATCTGTTCTAGAACTGCCGAGCTGATTCTCCGGGCTGTTGAGTTATGTGACTAAGATCGTCTGCATCCGGAGGGCGGACATAGGTCCCCTGAAAATTTGCTCGAAAAGCATCCTCGAGCTCTTCCCAACTTCCAATTGTGTTTTCGGGGAGACTTTTAAGCCAATGCCGGGCTGGCCCTTTAAGCTTAAGGGGTAAATATTTGATGGCGTGGAGATCATCTCCTCTGGCCATATGTATGTGGAGGATATAATCCTCGATCCAGACTCCAGGGTCTGTTGTTCCATCATATGCCTCTATGTTTGCGGGTTTGAATCCCTCGGGAAATTCATAGTCCAGAACCTCATCGGTGAAACATAGGGGGTGTGCGGCGCCCCTGTATTTGGGTGTGCCGGATTCTGACGATGGCTTTATTGCATTGCTTGCGAGAGCTTGCTTTCTTGGCCCATAAATGGACCGAACTGGGCCATGATGCAAATCCTTGGGTGGATCGCATACCGATTTAAGTGCAGCGCCACTTGGCGCTTTATGGGGTCGTCTATCCGACTGTGTGGCTTTCCTATTTTTTGAATGCGAGGGCTCTAGGGCCTCTTCATTGAATTCGGGCAGTAGCTTTCTTTTCGGATAGCTTTTAGTGCATCGACCGTCGCTGTATTTATCTGCGGTGTTGATTACTTTACTCCATCTAATCCGGAGTGCATCTTCCGTTGTTTTTAGATTCCGCTTCTGCTTTTTCATGTTGCGTGCAGTTGCAACGAGCCTCTTGTGGAGACTCTTCTGCTCCATGGATTTATCCGGCGTAAGGTCGTCCGGAATGCCGTTTTCGCCGGGGGAGGGCGTTTCGGTTTCTCTATCCGTGTTGCCCTGTTCGGACGGCTGCTCTAAGGCCTGCTCATCGTCTACCGGCTTGTCCTGCTCTATGGCTGGGTTTTTATCGAGGCGGGGCTTGGGTCGGCGTTTATGCCGACGCTTTGATTGCTTTCCGGGAGGTCGATCTCCCATTCCATCCCCTTTTTCCTCGTTGTCACTTCCTTTAGGGGTATCCACCATGTACACATCGTGAGATGAGGTGGCTGTCTAATGCCCTATGGGCGTTGGTTCATCGGTATCTCCTGCATCGTCATCCATGCTGCCGATGTTTGCGGAGTCGAAGTTGAGCATGTCGTTTAGGTTGTCGACAGTGGCTACCAAGTGGGTGGTGGGTGGGCTTTGAGTTTCTTCATCGTCCGTATCCCATCCTCGCAGACCGTAGTCCGGCCAGGGCTCTCCTGATAAAGAGAGAGACTTGAGAGAATTCAGGATGTCGCCAAAAGGCGAGTGCTGAAAGATGTCCGCAGCGGTGAACTCCATTATCGGCGCCCAATCGGATTAGATTGGCAGGGGCGCAGGGGGTTCAGAGTCCGGGGAGGAGTCTGTACCCTCGGAGTCACGGGTCATGCAGAGTGCGGGGCTTGCGTTCGGCTCGATCGCCTTTTTGATCGCCGCCCCCGAGGTGACGTCCAACCGCTCATCCTCGATCGGTGCAATAGGCTCCGAGTTAAGGGTTGGAACCGGTGCGGGTGCGGCCTCCAGGACACTGTTCGGAGGCAGAGCTAGATCATGCCCCTCGAGATAGTGCGGCGCGCTTGGCCGTGGCTCGAACCCGTCGAAGATCGAGTCTCCGCGGATGTCGACCGTGTAGTTTAAGCTTCCAAACCTGACTTCATGGCCAGGGGCGTAGCTTTTGATCTGCTCCAGGTGGCCAAGCAAATTGGCCCGCAGAGCGAAGCTGCCGAAGACGAAGATCTTTCTGAGGAGAAAAGTCTCACCCTGGACGTCATCGTTGTTGATGATCGAAGGAGCCATCGGGCCTAAAGGCGACGACACAGAGAACTCTCAATGAAAGCACCAATGTCAGTGTCAAAACCGGCGGATCTCGGGTAGGGGGTCCCGAACTGTGCGTCAAGGCCGGATGGTAACAGGAGACAAGGTAAACAATGTTTTTACCCAGGTTCGGGCCCTCTCGATGGAGGTAATACCCTACTCTTGCTTGATTAATATTGATGATATGGGTAGTACAAGAGTAGATCTACCACGAGATCAAGGAGGCTAAATCCTAGAAGCTAGCCTATGGTATGTGTCGGATTCAGGGGTTCCGGCAGACCCTTAAGGTTCGAACTCTGGGGTGCGCGCGGAGATCGTGCCCTCTACCTCTCCGTCTCGCAAGGATCTAAACTACTGCAAGAACAACACAAGAGACACAGGGTTTATACTGGTTCGGGCCACCATTGTGGTGTAATACCCTACTCCAGTGTGGTGGGTGGATTGCCTCTTGGGCTGATGAGGAAGAACAATACAAGGAAGAACAGCCTCGCGAGGGTCTGTTCTTGGCTAGGGGATGAACTGCTAGGGGGAGTTCGATCGCCCTTCTCTCTCTCTCTCTCTAGATGCTGGATTCGATCCTAGATCCTTCCAATCTGGTTTCTTGGTACTCGATCCGATCGGATCCTCGATGGCCCTACCCTGGGGGTGGCTAGCCCTATTTATAGGCAAAGGCCCTGGGCCTCTTCCCAAATATTGAGCGGGAAGGGCGCCAACAATTAGCCAATTTGAAGGGGAACATCTGGTACACTTATCCTGACTAAAGTTGGTCTTCGCCTACCAAAGGCCCTGTGGTGACGCGGTCCTGGGCTCCATGGTGACCTCCTTCCCACCGTTGGACTGGTATTGGTCTCGTTGCACCGAAATGGGTGCCTTTGCTTGATCCTCTCGCCTGTGCTTGCCCCCTTTGCACCAAAGAGGAAAGGGGGACGCTGCGCGGGCTGGCGCCCGCCTGGCACCCTCGATCGTCATGGCTTGCGTCATGGGCACCTCGCGAGGTACCCCGCCTTGATCTCTCCGCCTCCTCGCGAGCCAGCCTAAGGAGGCCGTGCTTGAGGAAGCGCCGTGTCGTTCGCCTCGCGTGGCTTGGCCCCTCGTGAGGGTCTTGAACCTTGTCCTGATGAAGATGGGCCACGCTGGGCCCCCATTTGAGGCGCGCCGCAGGCCGCTGGCAGGCAAGTATGGGGACCCCCGTTCCCAGAACGCCGACAGTAGCCCCCGGGCCCAAGGTGTGCACGGACTTGGCCGCGCCGAGAGGCGAAAGGGCAAGGGCGAAGCGCCGCGGGCCCTAACAGCCTGCGGCCTTGGGCGCCGCGTGGCGGTTGATTGGACGTGGGCGTCTCCACTTCCCCACGACGCCTCGGCAACTGCGTGACTTGACTAGTCCCTGTATGCATAGATACGGGTCATTATTATCTGCGATCGTGGTGCCCGGCGGTTGGCCTCTTCCGGCTATAAGTGGAAGGCCGCACAAGCTCCGCCAGTCCATCCCTTCCTGCTTCTCTTCTTCTTCCCCTCCTTCGCCGCCGCCGCTCGCATGGATCCGAAGAGGTTCTCAGCCGCGGAGAAGGGGAAGGCTAGTCGGGCGGGGCCCGACTCCCCTCCGGCCAAGCGCGGCCGGGGTCGTCCCCGCAAGCATCCCGTGGTCCCCGCTGTGGCTCCCCGTGGGCACAGGGGTGATTCTCCGCGTGGTGGTGAGCGCTCGGCTGCCATGGGGAGGCAAGCTGTGGTTGCGCGGCCTCCCAGGCCATGCTTTCGCTCGGCGGAGGTGCTGCCGGAGTTCGTCGAGTGGTCGGCGGACCCGACCAGCACCTGGCTCCAGCTCCCTCGCTTCTTCATCAGCCAGCTGCCGGCCAGCACCCGGTGCGGCTTCTGGCTCCAGGCTGACGGCTGCTGCAGTAGGGCCCCTTGGGTTTCGCTCGAGGTCTCCCCTTCTGGGAATGGGGCCCTGACCCGTGGCTGGCAAACATTTGCCCACGCGCGCGGCCTGGGCGAGCGGTGCACCCTGCACTTCAAGTTCGACGGCGACGGCACCCTCTACGTGAGGGTGTTTGGGGAAGATGCTCGCCGCGCGGGATGCTGCCCTGAGGACGACGAGGGAGGAGACAACGCCCACTCTGCTAGTGGCGCTCGAGGCTCCCCAAGCTTTGCCAACTCCTCTTCAGGTGGCTCCTCCAGCGGTGACCGCAGCCAGCCCCCTCGCCTCCGCGCTTGCTTGGGGGGTGGCTGTTCATCCGCCCGTCGCCGCACCCCGGTGAAGCGCGAGAGGGAGTCCGCCTGAGCTCCGGAGGCATCCGGTGTTGCCTCAGCAGGCCGATGCGGGGCGGGCCGCGCCGGGCTCGCCCTTTCCTTTTCCTTTTGCTCCCTGTGTAAGATAAGACAGTTGCATGGAGCCCCGCGGGGGCGTGTTGAGAATTATTGCCGTTGTAGCCATTACCTTAATGTTGTTGTTACGTTTCTCAACTATTTGCGCTCCCGTAGGTAGTTTGCGGCCCCAGCCGGGGGGCGACCAACCCAGGCCCTGTGTGCATGTCGCGGTACCCGAGGGGCACGGACCAGAGGGGTGCTCCTGTAGAGAGCCCGGGCCGTGAAACCTTTAAGCGGCTTGAGAAGAAACGCTCGCGAGGGCGTTCGAGTCCCATCCCTCGCGAGGCCTTTCATGAGAGAAAATCAAAACGAGGAGCGAAAATCGACAAACCACAAATCAACAACGGTGATAGTTTCGATAAGACTTCAAATGCAAGTAAAACACGTCAAATGCGGAAAGCAAATGAAAAAGCCGCGTCCGACACCTAGTCTAGTCTTCGACGTCTTCTCACCAGCGCGGAGCTAAGTGCTGCCACTGGGCGTGGGAGGGAGCCCCAGGGCCTGAGGCCGGCGCTCCTGAGGCTCCGGGGCATGTACAGCCCCACTCATTATTACGTGAGAGTGTCACGGGGCGGCGAGCTTCACAGGCATTGGCCTTCTTCACAGGCTCCAGGCCTTTCTCCTTAGAGATAATGAGCTTCACAGGCATCGGCCTTCTTCACAGGCTCCGGGCCTTTCTCCTTAGAGGTAATGAGCTTCACAGGCATTCGCCTTCTTCACAGGCTCCGGGCCTTTCTCCTTAGAGGTAATGAGCTTCACAGGCATTCGCCTTCTTCACAGGCTCCGGGCCTTTCTCCTTAGAGGTAATGAGCTTCACAAGCGTTCGCCTTCTTCACAGGCTCAGGGCCTTTTCCAAAAAGAGACGATCTTCACAGGCGTTCCCCTTCTTCACAGGCTCAGGGCCTTTTCCAAAAAGAGACGACCTTTACAGGCGTTCGCCTTCTTCATAGGCTCAGGGCCTTTTCCAAAAAGAGACGATCTTCACAGACGTTCGCCTTCTTCACAGGCTCAGGGCCTTTTAGGGGTAGAACCTCCGGAGGTGCTGGATGTTCCACGCGTTCTGGATCGGCTCCCCCTCTTGAGTCTCCAAGCGCACGGAGCCGGGCCTGGAAACATGAACAACCTTGAACGGGCCCTCCCACATGGGAGAGAGCTTGTGCAGCCCTTCCATGGAGAGGACCCGCCTGAGTACGAGGTCTCCTACCTCGAGGGTCCTGGGGCGGATGTTGCGGCAGTGATACCGTCGTAGCGCCTGTTGGTACCTTGCCGCTCGCAGCGCGGCTTCCCGGCGGCATTCCTCCCCCAGCACGAGGTCCATCCCCCGCATGGCGTCCTGCTGCGCCTCGTCGAACGCCAGGACCCGCGCGGAGCGACGCCTGACCTCGTGAGGAAGGACTGCTTCGGCTCCGTAGACCAGGAAGAATGGAGTTTCCCCGGTTGGTTTGGTCGCGGTTGTGCGAATGGACCACAGCACGGATTGGAGTTCATCGTACCAACCACTGCCGCAGGCCTCCAGCTTCTTCTTGAACGTCCTGGTCTTGAGGCCTCTCAGGAGCTCCGCGTTGGCTCGTTCGGCTTGCCCATTGCTTCGCGGGTGTGCCACCGAAGCGTAGCATATCTGCGTTCCAAGGTTAGCATAGTATGTTTTGAAGAGATTACTGGTGAACTGCGAATCATTGTCTGTGATGATGCGGTTCGGCACCCCGAACCGGCTCACGATACCCCTGATGAACTTGACCGCGGAGCCTGCGGGGATGGTACGGACGGCCTCCACCTCTGCCCACTTGGTGAACTTGTCAATGGCGACGTAGAGGTAACGGTAGCCACCTGGCGCCCGAGGGAATGGGCCCAGAATATCCAACCCCCAAACTGCGAATGGCCACGAGAGGGGTATAGTCTGCAGGCCCCCCGCTGGTTGATGGATCTGCTTGGAATGGAACCGGCAGGCCTCACAAGCCTTCACTAATTCGATTGCGTCGTTGAGCGCGGTGGGCCAATAGAACCCACTACGGAACGCTTTGCCGACAAGGGTCCATGATGATGAGTGGTGTCTGCAGTCCCCGCCGTGTATGTCTCCCAGTAGTTCCCTTCCTTGCTCCCTGGAGATGCAGCGCAGAGATACGTCATTGGGTCGCTTCCGGTAGAGTTCTCCGTCTCTGATGCAGTATGCCGTGGCCTGCCGCGCCACACGTTCTGCTTCCTCCTCCTTCTCTGGCAGGGCCCCATGCGTCAGGTAATTCCGGAGCTCTGTGATCCAGCATTCCTCTTGAGGTTCCATCGTCAGGAGCAAGCGTGCTCCTGAGGGCGGTCCGCAGGTCGGGGCTCCTGAGGCTGGCGGCTGGGGGAGCTCCTCTCGAGGCTGAGCCGTGCTCGATAGCGTTGGTTGCGCTAAAGGTTTGAAGAGCCGCTCTTCGAAGACGCCGGGCTCCTGCGGCAGCCGCCTGGACGCCCGTCTGGCTATGTCGTCAGCTTCCTGGTTGGTGCCACGGGGCACGTGCTTCAGCTCCAGCCCCCAGAATTGCTTTTCCATCCTGCGGACCTCTGCTAGGTAAGCGTCCATGTGTTCATCCTTCGGCTCGTACACCTTATTGGAGAAGTTGACTAGGAGCTGCGAGTCGCCTTTGACGGTGAGGCACTTCACTCCCAGGGCCGTTGTGGCCTTCAACCCGGCTATCAATCCCTCATATTCTGCTATGTTGTTGGAGACCTTTTCTCCTTGCTGGAAACAGAGTTGTACTGCATAGTAGAGCTTATCCTGAGTGGGTGATATCAGCACCGCACCATCCCCCGCGCCGTGCCTGGAGAATGCTCCGTCGAAGTACATGACCCAGCCTTCCGGTGCCTCGCTCCCTGGGGAGAGGGAACGATCCTCGTTCTCCTTGAGGCCTGGCGCCTCTGTCCATTCTACCACGAAATCTGCCAATGCGGCTCCTTTGATGACCCTAGTTGTGCTGAACTCGAGCTGAAATGCCTGCAACTCTATGTTCTATTCAGCGACCCTTCCGGCTGAGTTAGGGCTCCTGAGCACCCTCTCCAGGGGGTACGATGAGACGACCTTGATCGGGTGAGCTTGGAAGTAGTGATGCAGCTTGCGCGAGGCCACTAGTAGCGCGAGGAGGAGCTTCTGAGGCATCGGGTATCGTTCCCTCGCGTCCCGTAGCACCGTGCTAACGAAGTAGACCGGGTGCTCAACAAGGCTGAGAGCATCTTGGGTCACGGCACCCTCGGGAGGTGAGGGCACCTCACAGGACGACGTGACCTCGGGAGGTGAGGGCACCTCACCGGACGACTGGACCTCGGGAGGTGGACCATCTGGGCGTGCGGCCTCTCCGGTCTCTAGTGCGTTCTTCGACAGTTGATCCTCCTCATCTGCGGTTTTGGCTTCCTCGGGCTTTCCTTGTTCCTTTTTTGCCTTGCCTCCGGCTGCCGCTTCAGTCTTGACCTGGCGCTCTTCCCTAACCGCCACCAAGGCCGCGCTGGCGGAGTAGGGAGTGGCGGCAAGGTAAAGCAGCAGAGGCTCCTGAGGGCGCGGAGCCACCATGACTGGGGGACTGGTTAGGTACCTCTTGAGATCTTGAAACGCCTTATCTGCCTCTTCAGTCCATTCAAAGGGCCCCTTTTTCTTCATCAGCTGAAAGAAAGGAAGCGCTCATTCCCCCAACTTGGAGATGAAGCGCCCTAGTGCGGTCACACGCCCAGTGAGCTTCTGCATTTCTCTGAGGGTCTTTGGTGGACTCATGTCCTCGACCGCCTTGACCTTCTCGGGGTTGGCCTCGATGCCACGGTGAGATACGAGGAATCCCAAAAGCTTGCCCGAGGGAACGCCAAACACACATTTCTCCGGGTTGAGTCGCAGGTTCACGGCGTCGAGGCTCGCGAAGGTCTCCTCCAGGTCTTGTATCAGGGTCCTGGCCTCTCGAGATTTCACCACAATGTCATCGACGTATGCTTCAACATTCTTCCCGAGCTGCGGGCCCAAGGTGATGTGCATCAGCCGCTGAAAGGTTGCCCCCGCGTTGCGTAGTCCAAATGGCATGCATGTATAGCAGTATACCCCGCACGGGGTCAAGAAGGCGGTCTTCTCAACGTCTTCTATCGCCATCTTGATCTGGTGATATCCGGAGAAGGCATCCAAAAAGCACAACAGGTCGCACTCGGCGGTGGAATCGACGATCTGGTCGATGCAAGGGAGTGGGAACGGATCTTGCGGGCATGCCTTGTTGAGGTTGGTGAAGTCGACGCACATGCGTTCCTTCCCCCCTTTCTTGGGCACAACGACAGGGTTGGCCAAGCAATCTGGGTACCGGACCTCGCGAATGACTCCGGCGGCTTCTAACTTGCGGGTCTCTTGGACGATGAAGGCCTGCTTCTCTGCGGACTGCCGCCTGGCCTTCTGCTTCACCAGGCGCACATTTGGGCACACGTTGAGGTGGTGCTCAATGACGTCCCTGGGGATCCCTGCCAACTGATCGGGCTCCCAAGCAAACACTTTCTTGTTTGCCCGCAAGAACTTGACCAGGGCCCCCTCCTGCTCAGGCCCCAGGTTGGCGCCAATGGTGAAAGTGGCGCTGGAGGACCCGTCCTCGTCGACGGGTATCTGCTTGGTTTCTGCCTTGTCCTGGGTGAACAACTGCTTCTTCTTGGTAGGCGCAGCCCCCTTGGGCTCGGGGGTCCCCGCGTCGGCGGGCTGTGCCGATGCCGCCGTCTTGAAGGCGAGCTTGAGTACTTGCAGGGCGTCCCCGGTGTCTCCATGCACGGTGAGGGTACCGCTGCTCCCGGACATCTTCGTGAGGTTGTATGCCGGGTGCGTGGCGGCCATGAACTGAGCCAGTGCCGGGTAGCCGAGGATGGCATTGTAAGGGAGGCCGATGGGGGCGATGTCGAAGTCGACCATCTCCGCGCGGAAGTTGTCGTAGGTGCCGAAGGTTACCGGGAGCTGGATCTGTCCCAAGGAGTCGGACGACCCGCCCCCGACGCCGGAGAAGGATCGGCTGGGTCGCAGCCGCTCCCGGGGTATGCAGAGGAGGTTGAAGGTCTCGACCGAAAGCACGCTGAGGCCCGCGCCGCCGTCGACGAGGGTTCTGGTGACGGCCAGCTGGCAGATGGTGGGGGTGCACAACAGGGGGAGTGCGCCCGAGCCGGCCAAGTTAGCGGGGTGGTCCTCCGAGCTGAAGGTCAGGCCGACCTCTCGTGCCGCCCGGTCCGTGGGAGCCCCCTGCCGTGCGGAAATGACGCCGATCTGGCGGGCAAACGGCTTGACGTGGCGGCTCGTTGGTGGCGCCGGCGAGCCGCATAGGAGGGCCGCGACGACCGGGAGCGTCGTCGTCGTGGTGCAGCCGCCCGGTCGCATAGACAGGCGCCGGGGTGGTGCTTGCTGCTCGCCTCCCGTCGGGCCGGTGGCGGTGTTGACGGCGGGCGATGGGGAACGACGAGGACGTCCACCAGCGAGGGCCGCTGGCGTGGCGCGAGCTCGACGCGCGCCGTACATGGATGCGGCAGCCGGGGGAGGACGGAGCGGTGGAAGGCAGATTCCGGCGCACCCCTACCTGGCGCGCCAAATGTCGGATTCAGGGGTTCCGGCAGACCCTTAAGGTTCGAACTCTGGGGTGCGCGCGGAGATCGTGCCCTCTACCTCTCCGTCTCGCAAGGATCTAAACTACTGCAAGAACAACAAAAGAGACACAGGGTTTATACTGGTTCGGGCCACCATTGTGGTGTAATACCCTACTCCAGTGTGGTGGGTGGATTGCCTCTTGGGCTGATGAGGAAGAACAATACAAGGAAGAACAGCCTCGCGAGGGTCTGTTCTTGGCTAGGGGATGAACTGCTAGGGGGAGTTCGATCGCCCTTCTCTCTCTCTCTCTAGATGCTGGATTCGATCCTAGCTCCTTCCAATATGGTTTCTTGGTACTCGATCCGATCGGATCCTCGATGGCCCTACCCTGGGGGTGGCTAGCCCTATTTATAGGCAAAGGCCCTGGGCCTCTTCCCAAATATTGAGCGGGAAGGGCGCCAACAATTGGCCAATTTGAAGGGGAACATCTGGTACACTTATCCTGACTAAAGTTGGTCTTCGCCTGCCAAAGGCCCTATGGTGACTCCGTCCTGGGCTCCATGGTGACCTCCTTCCCACCGTTGGACTGGTATTGGTCTCGTTGCACCGAAATGGGTGCCTTTGCTTGATCCTCTCGCCTGCGCTTGCCCCCTTTGCACCAAAGAGGAAAGGGGGACGCTGCGCGGGCTGGCGCCCGCCTGGCGCCCTCGATCGTCATGGCTTGCGTCATGGGCACCTCGCGAGGTACCCCGCCTTGATCTCTCCGCCTCCTCGCGAGCCAGCCTAAGGAGGCCGTGCTTGAGGAAGCGCCGTGTCGTCCGCCTCGCGAGGCTTGGCCCCTCGCGAGGGTCTTGAACCTTGTGCTGATGAAGATGGGCCACGCTGGGCCCCCATTTGAGCCACGCCGCAGGCCGCAGGCAGGCAAGTCTGGGGACCCCCGTTCCCAGAATGCCAACAGTATGATTGTTGTGTATGGAGTTGATTGTCCTATGGACTACAACCCTCCAGTTTATATAGACACCGGATAGGGTTAGGGTTACACAGAGTCGGTTACAATGGTAGGAGATCTTGAATATCCGCATCGCCAAGCTTTCCTTCCACGCCAAGGAAAGTTCCATCCGGACACGAGACAAAGTCTTCAATCTTGTATCTTCATAGTCCAGGAGTCCGGTGAAGGTATAGTCCGGCTATCCGAACACCCCCTAATCCAGGACTCCCTCATGTACCTTTGGGATGGAGGCTACCTTTGGCTCCCCCGCTCTCCTCATTGTCCTCTTTCACCGGCACTTGTTATGGCGCCGGGACCAACATCCTTATTAGCACGGGACTAGCTGTGTCTTTAGGAAGAGGGGCCAAACACTTGATTCACTCCACCTTCTTTATCCAACCCTGGAAGAAGATGGTTTTCTCAGCATCTTATTATGAGATGTTTAACTAAGCTGTGTTCGGAAGTCGAGTGCTTACCGAGGTATCCGGATGGTTGTAGTCAAGGTCGATGTCCTTGGTAGTATCCGTCCACTGTTTTCGTGTCCTGAAGAATAATTTCCACATTCCTCAATGCGTCATGACGAAGAGGTGCTGAAGGGTTCGCGGTCCTTCCGGATTGAACTCCCATAGTCGGAGAGGCCGCCACTGGCATGGTGGGACACGGCGGACTAGCATTACTTGGATTACGTTGGTAAGGCCAGTGTCCTTCTCAATAAGGCTCCGGATGCGGCTCTGTAAGGTCTGCACTTCATCGATTGATCGCCAGTCCAACCCCTTATTGATCCAGGATGCAAGCTGAATTGGAGGGCCATACCGGAACGCAGGTGTAGCTGCCCACTTTGTGCCACGGGGTTCAGTGATGTAAAACCACTCCCGTTGCCATAAGTCAGAAGATTATGTGAAGGATCCTTTTAGCCAAAAAGCGTTGATGAGTTTGCTCACTGTAGCACCACCGCACTCCGCTTGTTTTCCATCGACTACCTTCGGCTTCACCTTAAATGTCTTGAGCCACAAGCCGAAGTGTGGGGGAATACGGAGGAAGGCTTCGCACATGATAATGAATGTTGAGACGTGAAGAAAGGAGTCCGGAGCTAGATCATAAAAATCTAGCCCGTAATAGAACATGAGCCCTCGAACAAAAGGGTGGAGAGCGAACCCTAGCCCTCAAAGGAAGTGGGAGATGAATACGACCCTCTCGCTAGATCTGGGAGTAGGAATAACCTGCCCTTGGGCAGGAAGCCTGTGGGGGATTTTCGCGGTCAGGTATCTTGCTACCCGGAGCTTAGCAATATCCTGCTCTGTGACAGAAGAAGCCACCCATCGACCTTGAGAGCTGGGTCCAGATATGATTGGGAAGCTTGAAGCAATTAAATTGAACCTTGGGTGCTGGAGCTTGAGGTTGGGGAGGTTGAGGAAAGGGTTGGCGTGGAGAAGCAAGACGAGTCTTAGTCCCTTTATAAAGGCAATGAATACCGAACACCTCCTCCTAAGGCTTAAAACCTGCCTATTCTTAAGGAATCATGCCAACATGACGGTTGAGATACCCACACCCATGTTGATGAGGATCCCGCAATAAGGGGACACGATCTCTGCTTCGAAAAGACGTGCCAATGAAACTGCATCTCGGAACATGGAGTGACAGGCGAAGAAACGGTTCGATATAATAACCGGGTGGTGATGTGATGTCACGCTACAAAGAAGTTGCCAGCGGATTGGACTCGTGAAATGTTATACTCTCTACGGTGGTGTGTGGTACTTGTTTTGCAGAGCCGGACACGTTCGTTGTGTCCGAAGACTGTGTTGGAGTATTCGGAGAAGGAACCCGCCTTGCAATGTCAAAGACAATTTGCACGCCGAACACCTCGTCATTGAAGCCTGGTTCAGGGGCTACTGAGGGAGTCCTGGATTAAGGGTTCCTCGGGCGTCCATACTATGGTACATGGGCCAGACTAATGGGCTGTGAAGATACAAGACCGAAGACTCTCTCCCGTGTCCGAATAGTACTCTCCTTGGCGTAGAAGGCAAGCTTGACGTCCTGATATGAAGATTCCTTTCTCTGTAACCGACTTTGTACAACCCTAGTCCCCTCCGGTGTCTATATAAACCGGAGGGCTTAGTCCGTAGAGACAAGAATCATAATCATAGTCATACATGCTAGACCTTTAGGGTTTTAGACATTACGATCTCGAGGTAGATCAACTCTTGCAATACTCATATTCATCAAGATCAATCAAGCAGGAAGTATGGTATTACCTCCATGGAGAGGGCCCGAACCTGGGTAAACATCGTGTCCCCCGTCTCCTATTACCATCGACCTTAGACGCACAGTTCGGGACCCCCTACTCGAGAACCACCGGTTTTGACACCGACACTCTGCCACACACTTGTGGGCCTACAAAGTTGACGCGTCCCCTAAAAAAACTAAGTTGACGCGTATGCAAGGCTTTGTCAACTTATAGTCAACACATGGTTCTAGCAGCAGTGGCCGTTGGATGTCCATCCAACGGATATCGTGCTTCTTCTTCAATCTCGGATATTCTTGCTTTAGCCGCCCAAAAAATAATTCCTCCCCCTGACATATGGGGCACACCGTTTCGGAGGCTGACCAGTGGGCCTACTAAGTTGACGCGTACCATGGGCTTTGTCAGCTTAGTCAATATAAACGATTCTAGCTGCAGTGACCGTACGATGTCCATCCAATGGCCGTCATGCTTCTTCAACCTCTGGTCTTCCTGCTGCAGCCGCCCAAACCAGCGCCGACCGTGCCGCCTGCACGTGCCTCCCGTGTCCGGCTATGCTACCACCGCTGGCCATGTCATCCCTCTGTACTCACCCACACCTCATGTTATTCTCCAGTGACGGCAGCCTCACACCGCAGCCGAAGCAGTCAACCCACATACTCCACTCCACGTGATCATCCACTGCCGCGTGTTCCCTGCTTCCGCGTCGTTCCCTTCCTAGGCATCGCCGTCGTCCACCACCTTGGTGCTCTCAGCCCGGCGTGATCAACGGAGGACAGTCATCGGAAGAAGACTTCAAGCGGTAAGGCTAACAGCTAGACCCACCAGCTACATCTTCGAACACAAGGAAGTGCCTCCTTATCACTCACAAAAAACAAACGATTCCTCCCCCTGAGAGCTGCGACCGAGCAGCTATATCTTCGCACGGAAGGAAGTGCGTCCTTATCCTCGCTGACCGTTGGGACCCACCCGGTCAAAGCGTACGTAGCATTGTTTGTCTGGTCGCAAACGTGTACGTACATAGTGGTCGATCGGTCTCTCTGCAAGTATGAACCATGGCCAAGTAAGTAGCGGCACGTGTTGTTGTGGAGCACCCGACATAGCAGTTCACGCAGTCCTGTCTAAGTCTTGTACACATACGTATAGCCACAGGGGAAAAAAATACGGCCACATGCGTACATACGGGTGGGGTCTCGAGCGCATACTCACGCATATATATATATATATATGGACAGCCAGGGCTTGTGTACATGGAAAGGCAACAGACGGCAGCAACAGCGTCCTCTTCATCGGGCAGCGAACCGGCTGGGTCGGAATGGAGAAACAACGTCCTGTTCATCGGGAGGCAACCGACTGGGTCGGAATGCGTCGCGTTCATCAGGAGCCAACCGGCTTGGACGGAACAACCAATCGAAACGAGGCCTCGCGTACCATAGAATGGAGGAAACAGACTTGTGTTCGACCAGCCACGGTCGAAACGGGATCCTGTTCATCGGGAGGGGTATGGCGTACCACAAAACAAAGGAAACGGACTTCTCTTAGACCTCCTACGGTCGAAACGGGGTCCTATTGATCGGGAGGGGTGTGGCGTACCGCAAAACAGTGGAAACAGACTTGTGTTGGAGCGCTACGGTCGAAAAGGGGTCCTGTTCATCAGGACGGGTGTGGCGTACCGCAAAATGGGACTCTATGGGATACTGTTCATCTCCACCGTCGACTGCCTCCACGGGCTACTGTTCATCCATCGTCGACCTCCTCAAGCCTCCTCCTACGACTGTTCATCCACAACATCTCCCCTCCTGCCTCCACCAGCCACTGTTCATCCACGGGCTCCTCTTCATCCAGCCTCCACCGCTCCTCCACCGGCTACTGTTCAACCAGCCCTCTCCTCGGGGTCCTGTTTAACCACCCCTCCACGGGCTACTGTTCAACCAGCCCTCCACAGGGTCCTGTTCAACCATCCCTCCACGGTCCTGTTCATCCAGCCCTCCACGGGGTCCTGTTCATCCACCCCCAACCGGCTCAATCGGGGTCCTATTCATCCAGCGGCAACGACCTCTACTACCACGGGGTCCTGTTCATCCACCCCCACCGGGAACTATTCATCCAACCCCCCCCCCCCCGAACACCGCTCACTGTTCATCAAAAGGGAGCATCGGTCGGCTTCAGTTAGCAGCAGTAGTGAAGGAATCACTTGGATTCAGTTAACAACAAGGGATCGATCGGGGTTCAGTAACGTAGCTAGTGCAATTGCTCATGTTTAGTTAGAGCCCAACGCCTCGCTCGGGTTCAATTAGAGCGCAACGCCTCGCACACACGCGCGTACGTGTATGAGAGAAACGCACAAGCCTCCATGCATCGCTTGTCCCCGACCACCCACCGTAACCGGGAACTCCCCGATATTTTCCTTGCCCTCGCTTCTACCACGGTTTTTCCGTCATGGACGGCCCAAAGAAAGTCATGCAGCTGCATCTTCGGCCCGCTCAGGATGAAAAGCCCATTTTCTGTCATGATTTTTTTCATAGAAGTAGGAGCCCACCACATCTATGATGATATCGGGTTTTGTCACAATTGTGGTCATAGAAGTGTCATAAGCATGACAGAAAAAAAAATCGTTTGGTCCAAAATGTCACGGATGTGTCTTTTTTTGTAGTGACACCATACATGACTTCTCAGTTGCTGGCCCCTTTGCAAAAATTATGAGGTTTCGAAACAACAGTTAGAAGTGGTAATATTCGTTTGAACCTCTCTGATATCCATGTTTAGCGGATCAGCGCTAGCGTTTGCAGCTGATGAGATGAATTTCATTTTTAATATCAGTTTGAACCTTGTAATCTTCAAATTTGAGCCATATAACTCTGGAAATTGAACCTTGTAATATTTCGAGCTTTTGTGGTACAATCGTTGAAATGGCATCGTATGAGACTCGTATATTGGTAGCACTATTTTAACCTTAATATGCAATGGACTTTGATTTTATTAACCATTCTCAAATTTGTTTACCTTGTCGATCTCATAGCATACGATCTGTATAGCTAACTCGACTGCTATCTTCAACATTATTGCACAAAGTTGGTTTCTTCAACCGTGTGCCATGTAGAGCCCAGAATTACTTATGGCACTCGAGTCTCCATAATCAACCTTCTGTGTAACTTTGACCTCATCACCCATGGTATACTTATGACCTAAGTCATTCCACACACTTTGTTTTTACAAAGCTTTGTGCCAATAAATTCCCATGATTTGTCCCTCTTCTAGCCAACGCATGGCCAAACTAGTCGGGCGGGAAGCTTGCGTGGTAAACTCCACGGTAGCGCGGGAACAGGCTCACCGATGATACATTTGGCGCCTCTTCGAGCCCACGCGTGGTCAAACGAAACACGTGCAATCCTTTGTTGTCAAGCGTGCACTGGAATCCTCCGCTATGAACGCCGGGACAAGAGGTGACAATTTCAGGCCGGCCGGCCCCCATTTATTACAGCGGACATTTAACCCTTGTGTCTCTTCAACCTTTTGATCGCGCCCCACCATTGCAAGAAGCACACCCACCACGATAAATTCTTAGAGGGTATCTTGGGCGGCTCCAATGGTGCTCCAAGGCTGCCGATGACGAGCAACAGTTCACCATGCATGCCGTGGTGTGTAAGTGCATCTAGTGCCCCTTAGTGATTTTCGTGTATTGAAGACTTATAGGTTAAGGGATTGATGCGTTTGTGAGTGTACACAGGTCTATAAGTCTATAAGGAGTTTGATATTTACAGGGAAAGTCGACCCCTAAAAATGAAGTTCTTTGACTGAAGACTTTGGTTTTCTAAAGACTTTCTGAAGACTTTGAAAGTGAAGAAATTTGTGTGACCTTGAAGACTTGGTATTCATTTGAGGAACATGAACCATGAAGACTTTTGTTTTCATAGTTTCATTTTCTCTTTCTTGAGTCATAGGAAGCACTGTACTGTTAAAGGGGGTCGAGGAAATACTAAGGAAAAATTTCCAAGTGATGCTCAACTCAAAAACCTACACCTACCAATCCCTTCGAGTGAAGCCATTGGAAATCTCATATAGTTCAGTCAATTTCTTCAGTGACAGAGACGAAGTTCTTATGGTCTCTGAGGAATTTGTTCTGACTAAGGAGTTAGGAATTCGCTAGTGTGGATTGCCTATAAGTGAGGAACAGGATAGCCCTGAGGAATTTGATACTCAAATTTCCGATCGTTGTTGTGTTATGCGCCAGCTGTCCCAAAATATCATTGAAGGGCATTTATGTCATATCATGTCGGGCTTCTCCCTAGGCTATAAATAGCCGCCCCCTACAACCACTAGCTAGCTGGCTGCTCCGAGAGAAACTGACACTTGTCATTTGAGAGCATCCCATCCTCCGAGGACTTTGAGCGAAAATCATCAAGTGAGGAAAACCCAAACCTAAACACCTACAAACCCAAAGTGATTGAGCATCGCTGAAGAGATTGATCCTGCATGGATCCAACACTTGTTACCTTTGAAGACTGTGCATCTTCGATACGGTTAAGCTTCATGGTCTAGAGCATCCAAGAGCAAATTGTGGATCGCCGAGTGACCGAGTTTGTGAAGGTTTGGAAGTCACCTCAAGACTTACCACGAGTGATTGGGTGAGGTATGTGTGACCCTAGCTCAAGGAGAATACGGTGAGGACTGTGTGTCCGAGACTGTGTGTCCTCAGGTTTAAATACCTAACCGCTCCATTCAGACGTCCAACTATCACAACAGTTGGAACTGGTCTACCAAATCATTGTCTTCACCAAGCCTACTGGTTCTATTTCCTCAACTCTTCCATTTTCTCATTACTGTGTTGTGTTCTTGTTCATATCTGTTCGAGGACTTTGACTGAAGACTTTCTCAATTTCCTCAGTTCAATTTCTTCAGTTCGTTTGTCTTCATCCTATTTTATCCTGTCCTTATGCTTCATGTACTCTGTGTCTGTTTTCATTTCATCATGATGTCCATGTTTATGTTATGTCGTGTATGCATCTGAGTACTTATTCCGCTGCAAGTAGTTCTTCGCTTAAGAATTTCCTAACCCAAAAATTCCACAGTGAAGAATTCATAAAAATCGCCAATTCACCCCCCCCCCTCTAGTCGACTTAACGCACTTTCAATTTGTATCAGTGCAAGCTACTCCCTTATTCTATGTGATTTTGGTTTAATCGCCTGGAGTTTTAGTTATGTCAACCGCAAGTATGATCAAGGTCTCTGCTGGGTGTCCTACCTTCGAATGGACGGACTACCCCTATTAGAAGAATAAGATGCGAATGCATCTTGAGGCAATTGATAACAATCTCTGGTATGTTGTGGAGAATGGTGTCCCCTCTGTCACTCCGACCATCAACACTGCTGACGTGAAGAGATTCAAGCAACTCGACTCTCAAGTGAAGAACATCATATGTGGCCATCTGAGCAAAGGGCAGTATGGCAGAGTGAGTGCTTTGGTGACAGCTAAGCTTATCTGGGATAGGCTGTCCAAAGTAAATGAAGGAGCCTCAACACAGCATGACTCTCGAGTTGACGTTCTTCGCAATCTCCTCAACCATTTCAAAAGAATCGACAATGAAAATGTTCAGCAAACCTTCGATCGCCTCACTGACATCTCAAATGAGCTTCAAGCACTTGGTGCCACTGACATCACCGACCATGAGGTGGTGAAGAAATTACTAAGATCGCTTGATTCCTCATTCGATACTCTGGCACTGATGATACGAGAACATGCAGATATGGAGAATACAAGTCACTTGATCCCGCTGATATCCTCGAGAGGCTAAACACTCATGAGTTCCAGCTTGCTGAGAAGAGAGATCTCTATGGTTCGAGCTATGGCAGATCACGTGCCCTGAAGGCCAAGGCGGTCTCTGAATCTGAAGGTAAAGATTCTGGTAGTAGCCTTGGTGATCCTGAAGAACTGAGCCAGGAGCTAGCACTGCTCGTGAAGAAATTTCAGAAGTTCTCAAGACGTGGTCGTTTTGGAAAATCCTCAAGGAGTAATGATTCCTCATCCAGTGACTATAAGAAGAGACTATGCCACAAATGCAAGAAACCCGGTCACTACATTCAAGACTGTTCTCAGTGAGAAAAGGAATCAAAGAATAAGAAATACAAGGATTACAGTTCTGATGACTCAAAGAAGAAGAAGAAATCTTCAAAGTCTTCACCATCAAAATCCTCAAAGTCTTCATCTCATAAGAAGAGCAGCTCCAAGAAGGCTCGGGCCTTCATTGGCAAGGAAATGGACTCTGAAGCTGAATCTGAGGAACATGAGGAAGAGGAGGCATCTGAGGAGTAAGAATCTGGTGTGGCGAGCCTAGCTCTCGCTACTGCGTTCGTCAGCAAGTCCATCTTCAACTCTGAAGGAAATGGCTTCACCAACAAGGTTGATGAAGGCTATGATGACTACACTCCCACCTATTGCTTCATGGCAAAAGGTGCCAAGGTACTCAAATATCCCTCCTCTGAATCAAGTGAGGATGAATCTGATGAAAACCTCAAGCCTAGCTACTCTAAACTTGCTAAGATTGCTATGAAACAACAAAAGGCTTTTGAAAAGGTTCAAAACATGCTAGACAAAAGTGATGATATGTTGGGTGAAGAAATGGATCGCACTAAAACCTTGACTGAACATCTTCAGAGACTTCAGTCTAAGTTTGACAACCTTCAAAGTCATCATAACACTCTCTTATATGATCATGAGAATCTTTCTTATGAATTTATTCCAAGAAAGCAAGATATTGAAAAGCTAAGGGTGAGTTATGAAGATCTTCCGAAGGAGCGTGATTCATTACTTTCTCAACAAATCAGCGCTACTCAGGAAGAATTTGTTCCTCCATGTTTGAAGTGCATTGAACGCGAATCTGCTAATTCTTCACCTGAATGTTCAAATGCTTCTAATGTTACAAATTCTTCACCTGTCTCTGCTATCACTAATTCCTCATCGGAGGACATTGCTAATATCACCGATGATGTAGGGCTAAAGGAATTGTATATGACAGGCATGTACAAAAGCCTCAAAGGGCATCAGGCTCTCTGTGATGTGATTAAAAAGCAGATCCTCGACAGGAACCCTAGGAAAGAGGGTATTGCCTATGAGAGGAAACTCAATGCTGATGGGACATACTGGAAGCCTGAGCAGTATCCCAAATTCTCATGGGTTGCTGCAAAGGGACCTCCAGTAGATCCATCCACTTTATCTGGCTTTACATGTGAATCTCCTCATTCTTATGATCAGTCATTTGACTCCAACTACAAACTGTTAAAAATAACAATGGTGAAGTATTTGCTAGATATGTTGGCACTAACTGCAGGAACGGTTCCCCTATGAAGAAAATATTGGTTCCCAAGAGGTGCCTTGAAAATCTTCAGGTGAATGTCATCATGACACCACCTATGAAGAACAGGAACCCCAGATAATATTCTTCATATGTACCAAATTCTTCATATGGATCCAAGTCCTCTTACGGATCAAATTCCTCACGTGGATCAAATTCCTCAAAAGGATAAAAATCCTCATATGAACATCATCGTGCTAACACTTCTGTTTCGCGGGAAAGATTTAAGGGCTATGAATATGAGCATTATTCTTCAAACCATTATGTTCATAAGTCCTCGAAGAATTTCTCTGCTTATTCATATGCTTACCCTAACCCCTCTTATGTGAAATGAAGTGGACTGGCTTCAATGCCGCCGTTCTCTTATGGAGCTCGCAGAATGATGAACTCTTTGCCACCCCTTCAGATGTTGGTGGTGTAGGATCTAGAAGTGGGTGTGTCTAGAGGGGGGGTGATTAGACACTTAGTACTAAAGTTGCAGTTTTTAAGCCTTTTTGGTTTGAGTGAAGTTTTAGGCACAATTTCAACATACACAATACATATCAAGCAAGCATGCAAAGAGTATATAGGCAGCGGAAAGTAAAGCATGCAACTTGCAAGAATGTAAAGGGAAGGGTTTGGACAATTCAAACGCAATTGGAGACACGGATGTTTTTCCCGTGGTTTGGATAGGTGGTGCTATCCTACATCCACGTTGATGGAGACTTCAACCCACGAAGGGTAACGGTTGCGCGAGTCCACGGAGGGCTCCACCCACGAAGGGTCCACGAAGAAGCAACCTTGTCTATCCCACCATGGCCATCGCCCACGAAGGACTTGCCTCACTAGCGGTAGATCTTCACGAAGTAGGCGATCTCCTTGCCCTTAGAAACTCCTTGGTTCAACTCCACAATCTTGTCGGAGGCTCCCAAGTGACACCTAGCCAATCTAGGAGACACCACTCTCAAAGAAGTAACAAATGGTGTGTTGATGATGAACTCCTTGCTCTTGTGCTTCAAATGACAGTCTCCCCAACACTCAACTCTCTCTCACAGGATTTGGATTTGGTGGAAAGAAGATTTGAGTGGAAAGCAGCTTGGGGAAGGCTAGAGATGAAGATTCATATGGTAGGAATGGAATATCTTGGCCTCAACACAAGAGTAGGTGGTTCTCTCTCAGAACATATGAGTTGGAAGTGTAGATGTGTTCTGATGGCTCTCTCCACGAATGAAGAGGAGGTGGAGGGGTATATATAGCCTCCACTTAAAATCCAACCGTTACACACAATTTACCAATCTTGGTGGGACCGAATCAACAAACTCAGTCGGACCGAAAAGGTAAACCTAGTGACCGTTAGAGATTTTCGGTGGGACTGACATGCATCTCGGTAGGACCGATATGGTTAGGGTTTGGGCATAACGTAATCTCGGTGAGACCGATTACACAAACTCGGTGAGACCGATTTGGTAATTAGCTAACCAGAGAGTTGGTCTGGCAAACTTGGTGGGACCGATTACTAAACTCGGTTAGACCGATTTTGGTAATGAGTTACCCAGAGAGTTTGCATTGTAATCTCGGTAGTACCGATTGCCTAAACTCGGTGAGACCGATTTGGACAATGGACATACACAGTAAGATTTCAATCCCATCTCGGTGAGACCGAGATCCCTATCAGTAGAACCGATTTGCTAGGGTTTGGCAGTGGCTTATGACATATGAAACTCGGTGGCGCCGGATAGAAGTAATCGGTATGACCGAGTTTAGCTTAGGGTTTAGGTCATTTGTGGAAGTGGGAAAGTAGCTGAGGGTCTTTGGAGCATATCATTAAGCACATAAAGCAATGGGCTCATTAAGCAACACCTCATCCCTCCTTGATAGTATTGGCTTTTCCTATGGACTCAATGTGATCTTGGATCACTAAAATGTAAAATGAAGAGTCTTGAGCTTAAAGCTTTAGCCAATCCTTTGTCCTTAGCATCTTGAAGGAATTCCCACAACCTTTAGTTCGTGCCACTCCATTGTTGAACTTATCTGAAATATACTAGATAAAAACGTTAGTCCAACAAGAGATATGTTGACATTAATTACCAAAACCACCTGAGGAGCACTTGTGCTTTAAATCTCCCCCTTTTTGGTAATTGATGGCAACATACATCAAAGCTTTAGATTAAGATAAAAATAATAGCAAGTAAAGCTTTGGAAGAACATGTAACAAAGATAGGCTCCCCCTACATGTATGCAATCATGTGGATATAACATGTGGAAGCATGTGAGAGCATAGTTATGACAGAGTAGGCAATGTGTTACATGTATCTTGGCCATATGCATCAGAGCAAAAGATTATTAAGAGAAATACCTTCATGCTTATGAGTCCTTCTTGCAAATAGTATGTACAAAAGCAAGAATTCCTCATACTCATGATTCTGATGCATATACTTACCTTGTAGTCTTGAGTTGGCTTAGGATGAACCTGCACAAACAAGGTTAGATAACACAGGTACATCCACTAGCCAGAGCAAACCAACGAAAACCACAAGAATACCATGACCGGGATGACATGTAGAGAGTGAGTACAAGGTATCACATTAGATTAGACATGTCCCCAAGAGTAAAGATATGCAATGAATTTGAATGATTTCTTTCCCTTAGATGTCTTGCTCCCCCTGACTTTGACATGGGATATTTGGAGAAGATAGGGAATATAAATTTAGAGTTGAAATATATGAATGAATAGAACATAATGCAAATGAGCACACATGAACATGTATTTCCCCCAAAAAGACATGTGGCGTCTCTCCTCTTGAATATCAAGCATCTTGGATCCTTGAGTGTTCTCTCCCCCTGGAGATGTCTTTCTCCCTTGAAGATGATAAGCTTTGATGTGATATCTCTCTCCCCCTTTGACATCAATTTCCAAGAAGGTTTTTCTGGATTCTGTCGAATGGGTTTGGTCCTTGAGTTTCAGCAAAAAGCAATGAATAAAACTGTGATGCTTGTAGAGGATAAGATTCATCGAGTGGAGCTGGATCAGAAGAAATATAGAATAAGTGGCAAACTGTTTTTCCTGTTGCGAATTCGGTGGCACCGAGTGGTAGGTTTCGGTGGTACCGAAAGGATCCGGTTGGACCGAATACTATAATCCGGCGAAACCGAGTTCATTATAGAGAAAACATTTGTCACCTCAGCTCACTAGTCAAATAGGATCTCACAAGGATTTGCAATGAATTAACTCAAAGATTTGCAAAGAATTTGATGCAGAAATATGCAGAACAAGAATCAAAGAAAATGGAAGTTCTAGATGAAGTTTTTTTTGTTGAAAAAGAGGGAAACAAATATGCAAGGGACAAATGCAATAACAAAAGAACACAAGAGAACTTCATCTAGAATTGGGCGGTGACATAGTCACCTATGTTAGAGTATATTGACTTAGGAGTCAAGTGAGAACACTTGATCATGGGTCATACTCATCGTTTAAGCTCAAAATGGGGTTACCATTTTTCGTTTAAGCATTTTGATGTATTCACATCTTGTTGAGTTGCTTTGACTCATGACTTGGAGTAAAGCTTCTCTAAGATGGAATATCATACCTTGGGTGGTGGTGTGGGTCTTGCTCATGTAGTTGAACTTGTGTGGGTGCTCGAAGTTGATGTAGCTCATCATGAGTTGGGAGCACCCCTTGGAATTTGAGTTCATCTACCTACATGGGTTAGTTCTTGCAAGGAAAAGTACTTTTATATCCAAAAATGACAGTTCATGAAGCTCAACATAGAATTTGTCAAAGGATATGTTTGAATGGTTTCGTGCTTCCTTGTCTTCAACCACCGTTGTGTAGAGACTTGGTGATGCAGAGATTGCTCAAGATGTGAGTGAGTTGCAATCTCATAGAATTAGATTCAACCAAGTACCTACATGGGTTAGATAACATGCAAGGTACAAATATATCCAAGACATAAGATAGTCATCATAAGAGATATATCAAGGATTAGACATAAGCTCATGTCTTGCATGTGTCCAATGGAGTTTCTACTCCAAGTTCGAAGCACGAATGATGTTCAATTCTCCTCTCAACCTGCAAAACACTTTCTCGTCAAGTGGTTTAGTGAATATATCCGCTAATTGTTTATCGGTGCGAACATGCTTAAGATCAATGTCACCCTTAGCAACGTGATCTCGAATGAAATCATGACGAACTTCAATGTGCTTAGTTCGAGAATGTTGTACAGGATTATGACCAATTTCAATGGCACTTTCATTGTCACAAAGCAATGGAACATGTTTCACATAGACCCCATAATCTTTAAGAGTTTGGGTCATCCAAAGTAATTGAGAACAACATGAACCAGCGGCAATGTATTCCGCTTCGGTGGTAGATAAGGATACCGAGTTTTGTTTCTTGGATGACCAAGACACAAGAGATCTACCAAGAAATTGACACGTACCCGAAGTGGACTTTCTATCAACCTTGTCTCCGGCATAATCCGAGTCGTAATAGCCAACAAGATCAAAAGAGGACCTCTTAGGATACCAAATGCCAAAATTTGGTGTATGGATTAAGTATCTCACTATCCTTTTCACGGCCTTAAGATGACATTCTTTAGGAGCAGCTTGATATCGTGCACACATGCTGAGGGAGTCCTGGATTAGGGGGTGTTCGGATAGCCGGACTATACCTTCAGCCGGACTCCAGGACTATGAAGATACAAGATTGAAGACTTCGTCCCGTGTCCGAAAGGATCTTTTCTTGGCGTGGAAGGCAAGCTAGGCGTGCGGATATTCGAGATCTCCTACCATTGTAACCGACTCTGTGTAACCCTAACCCTATCCGGTGTCTATATAAACCGGAGGGTTGTAGTCCGTGGGACAACCATCATCATACACAATCATACCACAGGCTAGCTTCTAGGGTTTAGCCTCCTTGATCTCGTGGTAGATCTACTCTTGTACTACCCATATCATCAATATTAATCTAGTAGGAGTAGGGTTTTACCTCCATCGAGAGGGCCCGAACCTGGGTAAAATAAAGTGTCCCTTGTCTCCTGTTACCATCCGACCTTGACGCACAGTTCGGGACCCCCTACCCGAGATCCGCCGGTTTTGACACCGACACATGCACACACTTAGCATGATATCGGGACATGAGGCACATAGGTATAACAATGAACCAATCATAGAGCGATAAACCTTTTGATCAACCGGTTCACCATCTTTGGTCAAATCATTATGTCCACTAGTAGGCATGGGTGTAGGCATACCTTTGCATTCTTGCATATTGAACTTCTTGAATAAGTCTTTGGTGTACTTCGTTTGAGAGATAAATGTTCCTTCCTTAGTTTGCTTGATTTGCAAACCAGGAAAGAATTTGAGTTCACTCATCATAGACATCTCAAACTTCTTTGACATTAGCTGCCCAAACTTCTCACTAAAAAGAGGGTTAGTAGAACCAAATATGATATCATCAACATAAATTTGGCATACAAATAGTTCTCCATTAACCCTTTTAGTAAAAGGTGTGGAATCGATTTTTCCAATTTCAAAACCACTTGCAATAAGGAACTTGGTCAAGCATTTATACCATGCTCTAGGAGCTTGTTTAAGACCATAAAGGGCTTTGTGAAGTTTGTAAACATGATTAGGTTTCTTAGGATTGACAAAGCCGGGAGGTTGTTTGACATAAACTTCCTCCTCTATTTCACCATTTAGAAAAGCACTTTTAATGTCCATTTGGTACAAGGTGATATTATGGTGATTAGCAAAGGCAAGTAAGATGCGAATGGACTCAAGTCTAGCAACGGGAGCATATGTCTCACCATAGTCCATACCTTCGACTTGTGCGTACCCTTGGGCGACGAGACGTGCTTTGTTGCGAACCACTTGTCCATCTTCATCTTGCTTATTGCGAAACACCCTTTTGGTACCAATGATGTTGTGGTTGTTGTCGGGCTTCTCAACCAATGTCCAAACTTGGTTTCTCTCAAAGTTGTGTAGCTCTTCATGCATTGCGTTTATCCAATCCGGATCTCCCAATGCTTCTTCAACCTTCATAGGTTCAATGCTAGAGATGAATGAATAGTTTTCACCAAAGTTAGCTAAACGAGTTTTTGAGCGAGTAATTCTCCCGGTTTGGATATCATTGTAGATTTGCTCGACGGGATGATCTTTGGCAATTCTTGCTCGAACTCGTGAAAGCTTTTGCTTGGGTCTTTGTTGAATATCTTCTTCATATTGTTCTTCTTGGTCTTCTTCATTGTTGGCATTGTCGTTCTCTTGTCATGGTGGAGAAGGAGGTTGTTGATGTTTGTCGTGATGCATTTGCTCGTTTCCTTCATCTTGGTATGTCCCACTTGTGGATGCCTCCGGGTCGATTCTTGGTTCACCTTGTCGTGAAGTAGAAGCTTCCACTTGGACGGATGAGGTACTTTCCTTCACCTCCGTTGGACGAATTTTGCCAATAGACAAGTCTTGGATTGCCTCCGAAGGGTATTTATCTCCTACATCAATTGGCAATTGCTCTACTTGCGAGCCTTTAGATTCATCAAACTTCACATCTACCGTTTCTTCAACCTTTCGGGTGAAATTGTTGTAGACACGGTAAGTGTGAGAGTTTGCGCCATAACCAAGTAGGAAACCTTCATGAGATTTAGGAGCAAACTTTGAACGACGATGCTTATCTAGAATGTAGCACTTTGAGCCAAATACTCGAAAGTATCCAACTTGGGGTTTGTTACCGGTGAGGAGCTCGTATGCCGTCTTGCCGAGTAGCTTGTGAAGATACAAGCGATTTGTTGCATGACAAGCCGTCTCAACCGCTTCTGCCCAGAAGTGCTTCGCCGTCTTGTACTCATCAAGCATCGTTCTCGCCATTTTGATGAGCGTCCGGTTCTTCCTCTCAACAACTCCATTTTGTTGAGGTGTGTACGTACCCAAGAACTCATGTGAAATCCCTTCTTCGTCAAGAAAGGTATCCACATTTGCGTTCTTGAACTCTGTTCCGTTGTCACTCCGAACCTTCTTGATCTTCACGTCGAACTGATTTTGGGCCTTCCTAGCGAAGTTTTTGAAGATCTTTTGGACCTGCGATTTATCATCAAGAAAGAACACCCACGTAAATCTTGAAAAATCATCAACTATAGCTAGACCAAAAGAATTTCCACCGAGACTCTTGTAGGCATTGGGACCAAAAAGATCCATATGAAGTAGCTCGAGTGGCCTCCTTGTGGTCATGATGTTCTTTACGGGATGCCTTCCTCCAACCTGTTTACCTGCTTGACAAGCACTGCAAAGTCTATCCTTATCAAATATGACATCGTTAAATCCAAGGATATGATTTCCTTTAATAAGCTTGTCAAGGTTTCTCATGCCAACATGACCTAGTCGTCTATGCCACAACCAACCTTTTGAGGATTTAGCAATGAAGCAAGTTTTAGGTTGTGCCTTTTTAGAGAAATCGAAAATATAAAGGTCACCTCTACGTATACCGGTAATGTGACGCCCGAATATTTAATCTACAGTAACCCTCCGCTAATGATGCCACGTCACCACGATTATCGTTGTTAATCTTGCGATGATTCAAATCCCGTTCAAATTTCAAATTTAAGATCAAGTCAAACAGTTAAAGTTTTCAAAAGTCAAAACTCAAATGTTCTAAATGTGACAAATAATTCATAAGTAATGTTGGTAGAGAAACCACATTTTTATAAAAGGTCTAAATGCATTTAAATAATTAAAACAGTAGGTAAAACAAATAAATAAATGCCTTGGTATTTTATAAAATACTAAACTATATTATTTGGGGGTTAAACCTTTTTGTGGCTGAGGTATAATTAGTGTTACTATTTAAGGTACAACTTTTAGGGTTTATAAAACTAGAATAAAATAAAACAGTAAAAGAAAAGGAACAAAAAAAGAATAAAACAAAACTAACAAAAAAAGTGGAGGGAAACCCCCTGCCCCCCGGGCTTCGGCCCAGCAGGCTACAGGCCCCGGCCGGCCCATCCCCACTCCCATAACCCCCCGCTCCCCCGAAACCCTAGCGCCCCACTCCCCAATTTTCCCCACGCGCTCCTCCCCCCCCCCCCCCCCCCCGATTCCCTTGGATCGGGATCGAGCCCCCCCCCCCACTCTCCCCTCACGCCCACTCCTCTCTCGCCGCAGACGGGCGCCCCTTGCGCCGTTGGACACCAACCATGCCGCCGCTCGGACCACCTCGCCGGAGCTTCCCTCCCGCTGGATCTGGATCGGCACCTGAGCCAATCCCCGGTGCCAGCGCTCGCCACCACTCCGCCGTCGCCATGCCACCTCGACCTCGTCTCCTCCCCACCTCGCGTCGTCCCCAGCCTCCTCCTCACCGACTCCACCGAGCCTCGCCGCCCCTGTACCCCTGCAACGAACGTGAGCAGGACCCCCCTCCTTCCCTCCTGCCCCGCGGTCACCGTCGTACGCTCGCGCTTCGCCCCTCGCCGTGGACATTGCCCGGAACCGCTCTGCCCTGCGCCCCGCCCGCGGTTGCCGTGGACCGCGCACGCCCGCGCTCGCGCGCCCATGACCGCGCTGGCCGCTTCGTCGATTCCCCCCCACCTCGGCTGCTCGCCATCGCCGTAATGCACGCACCGCTCGCGCCGACCTGCTACTGCTCGCTTACCACTACGCTACGACACCCGTCCTTGACGCGCTGCCTCCCGCTCCCTAGCACGCCCCCGCACGCCCGTGCCGCGCCGCGCGCGCGTGGCTGCTGCCGCTCCGCTCTGCTGCTCCGTCGTGTTGCGCGCTGCCGTCGTCATCGTCGTTACCTCACCTCGCTGGGCTCACGGTCGTGCTCAGGGGAGCCCCCTGGTGCCACCCGCGTGCCCCCCCCCCGCTCTGGCTGCGCTCCCCTGCAGCCCCGCCGCCTTGCCGTCGTTGCCCGACACCTACCCTGCCCTTGCACTCGCCTACAGCTGCCGCCTGCTGCCGTGGCCTTACCCCACCGCCTGACGCCGACCACGGTCCGGCCACACCCGCACCATCCGCGCCAGCTCGGCCCTGCTCCGGCCTCGCCTCGCTACCGGGCGGGCTGCGGCTTCACCCGTGGCTGCGCCCGCGTCGCCAGTACCCGCTTTGGCCTTTGGGCCACTTACACGTGGGCCCAGCCCCCTTTTCCTATTTTAAAAAAAAGAAAGTAAAAATATAAAACAATAATTAATAATTAATTAGTTAATTAATTAAATTAATTAATCATGTTTAGTTAACTAATTAAGATTAATTAGTCTGCTAATTTAACAGATATTTAAAATCAGTTATAACAATTCAATGACACGTGGGACCCCCTGGCCCCTTTGACCAGTCAAAGTCTCCAGTTGACTGCTGACTGGGCAGTCAACTGGGACCCTCTGTCAGCCACATGTGCACTGCTGTGTGCGCTCTTCTGAGTGTACTTAGCATTTTCACCTTTATTTTTGAATTGATAATGATTTCAGAAAATTGTTTAAATCTTTGAAAAATCATATAAAATAATTCGTAGCTCGGATGGAAAAACTTTGTACATGAAAGTTGCTCAGAACGACGAGACGATTCCGAATAAGCAACCCATTCGTCTGCCACACCCCCCTAACCTATCGAACTCGCAACTTTCCCCCTCCAGCTTCTCTGCCCGAAAACGCGAAACACCGGGGATACTTTCCCGGATGTTTTCCCCCTTCACCAGTATCACCTCATACCACGTTAGGGCACCCCCTAGCACCGATACTTGTCATGCCATGCATCACTATGCATCTGTTTGCTTAAATATTTATTGTTTCTTCCCCCTCTTCTCTCGCTAGACACCGAGACCGATGCTGCTGCTGCCCCGTTCGACTACAGAGTTGACGACCCCTCTCTCTTGCCAGAGCAACCAGGCAAGCCCCCCCTTGATCACCAGATATCGCCTACTCTCCTCTATACTGCTTGCATTAGAGTAGTGTAGCATGTTACTGCTTTCATTATTCCTATCCTGATGCATAGCCTGTCTTTGATACTACTGTTGATACCTTTACCTGCAATCCTACTTGCTTAGTTTAGGATGCTAGATTACCATCAGTGGCCCTACATTCTTGTCCGTCTGCTGTGCTATACTATCGGGCCGTGATCACTCGGGAGGTGATCATGGATATATATTATACTTTAAACATGATACATGTGGTGACCAAAGTCGGGTTGGCTCGAGGAGTACCCGCGATTGATTCACGGATTGGGGGCTGAAAGGACCTTTGTCCCGACGGCCCTCTGTGTGGGTCTTTGTGGCGGAGCGGCAGGGAAGTTCGGGGCTACCTGGGTGAGAGGTGAGCCTGGCCCTGTTGGCGTTCGTGGATACTTAACACGCTTAACGAGATCTGGGTATTTGATCTGAGTCTGGCCATTTGGTCTATACGCACTAACCAACTACGCGGGAAAGATATGGGCACTCGGCGTCGTGGTATCAGCCGAAGCACTTCTTGACGTCAGCGACTAAGTGGCGCGCGCCGCATTGGATCGTAAGCTCGCACTTGTATTAAGGGGGCTAGATCTGCTTCCGGCCGCGTACGCAACATGCAGGTGTGCTCAGGGCGATGGGCCCAGACCCCTGCGCGCATAGGTTTAGACCGGCGTGCTGACCGCTCTGTTGTGCCTAGGTGGGGCTGCGACGTGTTGATCTTCTGAGGCCGGGCATGACCCAGGAAAGTGTGTCCGGCCAAATGGGATCAAGCGTGTTGGGTTATGTGGTGCACCCCTGCAGGGAAGTTTATCTATTCGAATAGCCGTGTCCCTCGGTAAAAGGACGACCCGGAGTTGTACCTTGACCTTATGACAAATAGAACCGGATACTTAATAAAGCACACCCTTCCAAGTGCCAGATACAACCCGGTGATCGCTCTCTAACAGGGCAACGAGGAGGGGATCGCCGGGTAGGATTATGCTATGCGATGCTACTTGGAGGACTTCAGTCTACTCTCTTCTATATGCTGCAAGACGGAGGCGACCAGAAGTGTAGTCTTCGATAAGACTAGCTATCCCCCTCTTATTCTGGCATTCTACAGTTCGGTCCACTGATATGGCCCTTTACACATATATCCATGCATATGTAGTGTAGCTCCTTGCTTGCGAGTACTTTGGATGAGTACTCATGGTTGCTTTTCTCCCCCTTTTTCCCCTTTCCCTTCTACCCGGTTGCCGCAACCAGACGCTGGAGCTCAGGATCCAGACGCCACCGTCGACGACGACTCCTACTACTCTGGAGGTGCCTACTACTACGTGCAGCCCACTGACGACGACCAGGAGTAGTTAGGAGGATCCCAGATAGGAAGCCTGCGCCTCGTTCGATCTGTATCCCAGTTTGTGCTAGCCTTCTTGAGGGAAACTTGTTTAACTTATGTCTGTACTCAGATATTGTTGCTTCCTCTGACTCTCCTATGATCGAGCACTTGTATTCGAGCCCTCGAGGCCCCTGGCTTGTATTATGATGCTTGTATGACTTATTTTATTTGTAGAGTTGTGTTGTGATATCTTCCCGTGAGTCCCTGATCTTGATCGTACATATTTGCGTGCATGATTAGTGTACGATTGAATCGGGGGCGTCACAAGTTTGTATCAGAGCCGACTGCCTGTAGGAATCCCCCTTCCACACTCCTTGGCCGAAGTCGAGTCTAGACATTACAAAAACTTTTACTAACTTGGCTGTGTGCCTTATGGGCCCACGTCGCCATCGGGTGGTACTGGGATCTTTTACTCCTCGACCTTTACTCTGGGACTCTAAACTCTCTTCTACTCGGGTTAAATGATTTTACTAACTCTGACTCTAGGTTCTCGATAATACTTCTCCCGGAGAGCCCCTTAATACAGATGATCGTCTGCTGCACCAGAAGAATCCGAAGATACTCTTTGATGTTCTCTTGAGACCTTATGGCATCGCTTTTGCAACTCCCTTCCATCGATAAACCCCTGTGGATAACCACGTATACTCGCCATACATACGATGCCTCCCAGTTGATCTTGTTATTACAAGATACCCCGAAGTTCTCTCTGTTGTTCCGAGAATCCTTTGAGCTTACTGCCTTGCTGTCCTTTGCCACATGAATACCACTATGGATAATTTCTAGCACTCGCCGGATATTTGCTCATCCCCAGTTGATTCATGTATTTCACAAAAGTCTTCAAAATACTATTTGAACTTCCGAAAATCCGGAGTAGCCTATTGCTCTTGAAATTCTTACTTGCTTGCTTTATGGTTAATCCCATAAGTCTATAATCTTATTGGCATCTCTTGTCATTATCATTTTGAGTCCGTTGATTCAATTTTTTGCGAATACTCGCAATCCTCAATCAGATCCTAGAATTCATCCTTCCGGCTCAGACGTCATTTCAAACGTGAGCTGATTCTCGCCAATCAAATTGTCGTCGATTGTGCCCCTAAGTATATTGAACTTACCCATCCTGGATCAGAGCGTCTGCTTCTGATCCTTTGCTTTGTAAATCATAATTCTTTTGCAATTGATCTCTAAGATACTCAGTTGTTTCTATAATCCAATGTCTTTGCATTGATTCTTCCTCTGGTTGTGAGCCGATACTCACATCAGATCCTTTATGGACCATCAGAACCTTGTTGGATTTTAACCGACAACGTCCTTCTTATTCAACCACTTTGGAAGTTCTTTCCCTGATACATAATGCCTTTGGTAAATCATATTCCTTGATTTGGTCCACCATGCCCTGCCTTCGAGCTGGTGAAAATTACTCTCAAAGCTTGTGGTATATGTTTCTAAGATGCCCCGATGGGTTGAACATATACCTTCCTTAATATGTGTGAACTCGAAAGTTTTCACGAGTCATACACTTCTGGTATTTTGCCAGATAAAATTTCAACACTACAACTTCCTCGAAAGTGAGAAGTGAAAAAGGGTATGCATTGGAGAAGTGGGAGTCGACCTTGAACTTTGTGTTCATGCCCATGGACACGATGTAGATCTTATCATTAAAGCTTCTCTTAAATTAATTATTCCTTTGGTATAAGTTCAGCTTATATCTGGGATCTGGCCTTTGGCAATCGTGGTTCCAACCATGTTCTCCTTTAAATACCATTTCTCGTGCAAGTTTAAGCACTTGTCTTCTGTAGAGCAATACCCCAGTCCAACCTCTACTTGATCTGTCATCGAGTATTACCCCCTCTGGTATCTGGAGAATATCCCGGAACTACATAACTCCTTAAGAGTTCTTCATCTACTATTATTCTCGCCGATTCCAATTTTTCACCGGGTTCTGAGTTGTTAGACACTCAAGGACACCGATAACGGAATCGAGTCTGCACCGTGATTCAACGAGGATTGGAGATATTCATCACTTATAAGTTTAATACTCCATCATGTCTTTCCTAGCCTGAACGACTACACCATTATCGTGCTAATTTTAATCATCAACATTCTGAGCTCTTCAAGGATATCAACTGAATTCATGATGAGAAATACCATCCTTGCACCCGATGATTTGTGTTATCATCGGCCACTTTATTTCCTTCCCTCCAACACAAACTTGTTTGTATTTTGTGTTATACCTTGAGTTCCTTGCTATCCAACATGTGTTCTTCTTTACCTTGGAATATTACCACCTTCTATGTCAAGAATGTCATGGTAATTTTACCACCTCTTGAGAATTCTTGATATAGTAATATCTCTCGCCATTTGCATTCATTTCTTGGTCTCCGTGTTGTTTCTAACCGGAATATCGACAAATGGTCTGTGATGCGTAAATTCTAAACTTCTAGCAACCCTATTGCTTTGAAGTTATTGGTCTACAGTTTCATTCTAAGTCTATTGCTTATTGAATCATCATTCAAACATTGATCGTGCTACCTAGTCCAGGTTCCTGGGTGCACCCTTTTATCATTGTTCAGTTGTGTATGTTTCCCTCGAGCATACATCATTATATCATTTGATCCGACAAATGATATTTCCTTGTTCACATAATTGTGGAAATCCATATTTTGCTAATCTCGATGAATTACTGCTGATTCCATCAGCCACCTCCTCATCCTCTCGTTGGATTACTGATGAACTCATGTTTCAGAACTCGCTTCCATAGTTCATTTCGTGAGGATCTTACGATGTCTTCTCGTCAATTTGTGTTGCACCTTTTCATCTCACGCATCCTGAGTCTGAGGTATCCTGACACCAATCAGATCTGAATCCCGGTCAGATATGATGGTTGGAACATATTTCCAAGAGTTTTAACATTGGTCTATATATCTCTCGGTAAGGTGATGTCATGCCTAGCACACCTGGCCGGAGGACCTATTGTTATTGTTTCCTTTTTTTGCAAGGTTATAAAATTATTTCGTGAGGAAATTGTAAGACTTATTCTACAAGTTATTCCTGATGGATCCTTTGTGTTTCCAAAGTCTGATCTTCACCTGATGACCATGTCAATGCTATCTCGAAGCATGTCTATGGTACTATGATTTTCAACAAGAACATTTGAAGCCCAATGCTAAATGTTTCCTGCTCAATTATCCAAACACCGTTGTATGGGTAATGTCATGAAAATTCTTCCCCTTACCTAAAGAGTTTTCTACATTATATCATGTCATGGATATTATGCTCTGCTTGTCCTTGGGAAGGATATACCCCTGAAATATGTGTTTAAACACATTTTCCTTTGCGTTGTTCTGTTTAATCTGTTGATCACATTTCCTTTCCATTGTATTGTTTAACCTTTCCAGTAATCTGAATTAACTGAGCAGTGACATTTCCCTGCTTAGGTAAGCACCTTGTTGTACCACTCCGTCAGTAAGACCCTGTTACTATTGTTGATGACATTCCGGTAGCCACCGATGGACAAGGACATTGCCTATTGGTCCGCCTCGTTCAACGAGCAGGAAAATGGTTCTGTTCGTCCCTCGCCCTTGGCACCAACATTGTTGCCGACATAATCAACAGACTACCCTCTGACATCCCTTGCTTACATGATCGTGCAAGACATCACCGCTTTCCTTCTTTTAACCCACATGGAGGGCCCATAACCCACAGTTCCATAGGATCGAAACCTGACTCTCCTGGACACCCTTGTTCCCGAAGTTATTCCTCCCGCGTGGACTCATATGTAGTTCATGAGCCACCTTCCGATGAGACCATCAATTCTGGCATCGAAAACAATAATTATTCCGTTGCTTGAAACCCCTTTCACCTTATGGCTAGGTATTGAACGATTGCCTGGCTGCTTGAAACTTCTTGTTGGACCTTCCAACTTTACTCTCGATATGTTCTATTTGTTCAACTCGAGAGGTACTCATATGCTCATTCATGGGTTAATCCCAGGTTATTACCCTTATAGCATTCTGTCGTTTTCGATCTACCCCGTTACATATTCGTAAATACGATGAAGATCCCGAGGGAAGGATGCCAACTTTGTCACGATGACCTTGATAAGATCAACTTAATGGATCGATCTCCTCGAGAAGAGTAAGCAAGACCAAAAAGACCCGTTAGAATTTCGCAACCTAATCCCTTCCCCGCACTTCCCCTCTTAAATCTGGGGAAGAGATTTCTTGTAGTGGAGGAGAATTGTGACGCCCGGATATTTAATCTACAGTAACCCAACGCTAATGATGCCACGTCACCACGATTATCGTTGTTAATCTTGCGATGATTCAAATCCCGTTCAAATTTCAAATTTAAGATCAAGTCAAACAGTTAAAGTTTTCAAAAGTCAAAACTCAAATGTTCTAAATGTGACAAATAATTCATAAGTAATGTTGGTAGAGAAACCACATTTTTATAAAAGGTCTAAATGCATTTAAATAATTAAAACAGTAGGTAAAACAAATAAATAAATGCCTTGGTATTTTATAAAATACTAAACTATATTATTTGGGGGTTAAACCTTTTCGTGGCTGAGGTATAATTAGTGTTACTATTTAAGGTACAACTTTTAGGTTTTATAAAACTAGAATAAAATAAAACAGTAAAAGAAAAGGAACAAAAAAAGAATAAAACAAAACTAACAAAAAAAAGTGGAGGGAAACCCCCCTCCCCCCGGGCTTTGGCCCAGCAGGCTACAGGCCCCGGTCGGCCCATCCCCACTCCCATAACCCCCCGCTCCCCCGAAACCCTAGCGCCCCACTCCCCAATTTTCCCCACGCGCTCCACTCCCCCCCCGATTCCCTTGGATCGGGATCGAGCCCCCCCCCCCGATTCCCTTGGATCGGGATCGAGCCCCCCCCACTCTCCCCTCACGCCCACTCCTCTCTCGCCGCAGATGGGCGCCCCTTGCGCCGTTGGACACCAACCACGCCGCCGCTTGGACCACCTCGCCGGAGCTTCCCTCCCGTTGGATCTGGATCGACACCTGAGCCAATCCCCGGTGCCAGCGCTCGCCACCACTCCGTCGTCGCCATGCCACCACGACCTCGTCTCCTCCCCACCTCGCGTCGTCCCCAGCCTCCTCCTCACCGGCTCCACCGAGCCTCGCCGCCCCTGTACCCCTGCAACGAACGTGAGCAGGACCCCCCCCTCCTTCCCTCCTGCCCCGCGGTCACCATCGTACGCTCGCGCTTCGCCCCTCGCCGTGGCCATTGCCCGGAACCGCTCTGCCCTGCGCCCCGCCCGCGGTTGCCGTGGACCACGCACGCCCGCGCTCGCGCGCCCACGACCGCGCTGGCCGCTTCGTCGATTCCCCCCCACCTCGGCTGCTCGCCGTCGCCGTAATGCACGCACCGCTCGCACCGACCTGCTACTGCTCGTTTACCACTACGCTACGACACCCGTCCTTGACGCGCTGCCTCCCGCTCCCTAGCACGCCCCCGCACGCCCGTGCCGCGCCGCGCGCGCGTGGCTGCTGCCGCTCCGCCCTGCTGCTCCGCCGTGTTGCGCGCTGCCGTCGTCATCGTCGTTACCTCGCCCCGCTAGGCTCACGGTCGTGCTCAGGGGAGCCCCCTGGTGCCACCCGCGTGCCCCCCCGCTCTGGCTGCGCTCCCCTGCAGCCCCGCCGCCTCGCCGTGGCTGCCCGACACCTACCCTGCCCTTGCACTCGCCTACAGCCGCCGCCTGCTGCCGTGGCCTTACCCCGCCGCCTGACGCCGACCACGGTCCGGCCATACCCGCGCCATCCGCGCCTGCACGACCCCGCTCCGGCCTCGCCTCGCTACCGGGCGGGCTGCGGCTTCGCCCGTAGCTGCGCCCGCGTCGCCAGTACCCGCTTTGGCCTTTTGGCCACTTACACGTGGGCCCAACCCCCTTTTCCTATTAAAAAAAAGAAAGTAAAAATATAAAACAATAATTAATAATTAATTAGTTAATTAATTAAATTAGTTAATCATGTTTAGTTAACTTATTAAGATTAATTAGTCTGCTAATTTAACAGATATTTCAAATCAGTTATAACAATTCAATGACACGTGGGACCCCCTGGCCCCTTTGACCAGTCAAAGTCTCCAGTTGACTGCTGACTGGGCAGTCAACTGGGACCCTCTGTCAGCCACATGTGCACTGCTGTGTGCGCTCTTCTGAGTGTACTTAGCATTTTCACCTTTATTTTCGAATTGATAGTGATTTCAGAAAATTGTTTAAATCTTTGAAAAATCATATAAAATAATCCGTAGCTCGGATGGAAAAACTTTGTACATGAAAGTTGCTCAGAACGACGAGACGATTCCGAATACGCAACTCGTTCGTCTGCCACACCCCCTAACCTACCGAACTCACAACTTTCCCCCTCCAGCTTCTCTGCCCGAAAACGCGAAACACCGGGGATACTTTCCCGGATGTTTTCCCCCTTCACCGGTATCACCTCATACCGCGTTAGGGCACCCCCTAGCACCGATACTTGTCATGCCATGCAACGCTATGCATCTATTTGCTTAAATATTTATTGTTTCTTCCCCCTCTTTTCTCGCTAGACACCGAGACCGACGCTGCTGCTGCCCCGTTCGACTACGGAGTTGACGACCCCTCTCTCTTGCCAGAGCAACCAGGCACCCCCCCCCCCTTGATCACCAGATATCGCCTACTCTCCTCTATACTGCTTGCATTGGATTACTGTAGCATGTTACTGCTTTCGTTATTCCTATCCCGATGCATGGCATGTCTTTGATACTACTGTTGATACCTTTACCTACAATCCTACTTTCTTAGTTTAGGATGCTAGATTACCATCAGTGGCCCTACATTCTTGTCCGTCTGCTGTGCTATACTATCGGGCCGTGATCACTCGGGAGGTGATCATGGATATATATTATACTTTAAACATGATACATGTGGTGACCAAAGTCGGGTTGGCTCGAGGAGTACCCGCGAGTGATTCACGGATTGGGGGCTAAAAGGACCTTTGTCCCGACGGCCCTCTGTGTGGGTCTTTGTGGCAGAGCGGCAGGGTAGTTCGGGGCTACCTGGGTGAGAGGTGAGCCTGGCCCTGTTGGCGTTCGCAGATACTTAACACGCTTAACGAGATCTGGGTATTTGATCTGAGTCTGGCCATTTGGTCTATACACACTAACCAACTACGCGGGAAAGATATGGGCACTCGGCGTCATGGTATCAGCCGAAGCACTTCTTGACGTCAGCGACTGAGTGGCGCGCGTCGCATTGGATCGTAAGCTCGCTCTTGTATTAAGGGGGCTAGATCTGCTTCCGGCCGCGTACACAACGTGCAGGTGTGCTCAGGGCGATGGGCCCAGACCCCTGCGCGCATAGGTTTAGACCGGCGTGCTGACCGCTCTGTTATGCCTAGGGTGGGCTGCGACGTGTTGATCTTCCGAGGCCGGGCATGACCTAGGAAAGTGTGTCCGGCCAAATGGGATCAAGCGTGTTGGGTTATGTGGTGCACCCCTGCAGGGAAGTTTATCTATTCAAATAGCCGTGTCCCTCGGTAAAAGGATGACCCGGAGTTGTACCTTGACCTTATGACAACTAGAACCGGATACTTAATAAAACACACCCTTCCAAGTGCCAGATACAACCCGGTGATCTCTCTCTAACAGGGAAACGAGGAGGGGATCGCCGGGTAGGATTATGCTATGCGATGCTACTTGGAGGACTTCAGTCTACTCTCTTCTATATGCTGCAAGACGGAGGCGACCAGAAGCGTAGTCTTCGATAAGACTAGCTGTCCCCCTCTTATTCTGGCATTCTACAGTTTAGTCCACTGATATGGCCCTTTACACATATATCCATGCATATGTAGTGTAGCTCCTTGCTTGCGAGTACTTTGGATGAGTACTCACGGTTGCTTTTCTCCCCCTTTTTCCCCTTTCCCTTCTACCCGGTTGCCGCAACCAGACGCTGGAGCTCAGGATCCAGACGCCACCGTCGACGACGACTCCTACTACTCTGGAGGTGCCTACTACTACGTGCAGCCCGCTGACGACGACTAGGAGTAGTTAGGAGGATCCCAGGTAGGAGGCCTGCGCCTTGTTCGATCTGTATCCCAGTTTGTGCTAGCCTTCTCGAGGCAAACTTGTTTAACTTATGTCTGTACTCAGATATTGTTGCTTCCGCTGACTCGCCTATGATCGAGCACTTGTATTCGAGCCCTCGAGGCCCCTGGCTTGTATTATGATGCTTGTATGACTTATTTTATTTGTAGAGTTGTGTTGTGATATCTTCCCGTGAGTCCCTGATCTTGATCGTACACATTTGCGTGTATGATTAGTGTACGATTGAATCGGGGCGTCACAGGTAAAGACCATTTTATGATTATCTCAACGAAACACTTGGCAATCTACCTCAGTAAATAGGACATTCAACCGAAATCAGCAAGTCTAGATACCGAAAGTAAGTTGTAGCCAAGAGATTCAACAAGCATGACATTTTGAATGGAGCTATGATGTGAGATGGCCACCTTACCAAGGCCAACCACCTTACCCTTTGAATTAACACCAAAGGTGACATACTTTCGAGGGCCGTCATTTTCATCAAGCTCACGGAACATCTCTTTGTCTCCGGTCATATGATCGGTACATCCACTGTCGAGAACCCATTCCTTTCCTCCTGACACATATCCTCGAAGGTTTGCCATAAGACCAAAGTGTCTCATTGCATCATCAAGATCGAAGTCACTATCATCATTCTCATCGTAGTATCCATGTTCAACATGATCTTGTGATTCATCATTTCCTAGAGAAAGTGATTCATTAGATAAAAGATCATCAAAGTGGTCACTTTTATGAATTCTTATAGCTTCGGATATAATATCACTAATGATTCCAACATTTCCTTTAGCATGGATGAGATTAGTAAGCTCAAGTAGACAATCACCAAAACTAGGTTCACTAGAGTTCATTTTACCCATGGCAATAGATTTAAGGAGAATTTCATCCAAGTTTTTCAAGGAATAATCGGGGAATCGTTCCTCAATAAATTTCCATATAGTATAGGCGCACTTAAGAGTAGGTAAACAAGCAATCAAGTATTTGGGCAATCCTCTAATGATGAGCTCAACGGTTCTAAGTTTGCGAACCATGTTAATATCTTCATCTAGAGTTGGATGCATAGGATCAACATGAGGAGCACAAGGGATAGCAATATACTTGTTCAAATGATATTGATTGAAAATCACAAGCATCTCATTTTTCCATTCATGAAAATACTCTCCATCAAGAATAGGCACTCTATGTCTAAGACTCCCTAAAGTAGACACATCCATCTTCCTCCAATGGTGATTAAACCAAGGCAATGGAGACCAAAGCTCTGATACCAATTGTAGGATCTAGAAGTGGGTGTGTCTAGAGGGGGGTGATTAGACACTTCGTACTAAAGTTGCACTTTTTAAGCCTTTTTGGTTTGAGTGAAGTTTTAGGCACAATTTCAACATACACAATACATATCAAGCAAGCATGCAAAGAGTATATAGGCAGCGGAAAGTAAAGCATGCAACTTGCAAGAATGTAAAGGGAAGGGTTTGGAGAATTCAAACGCAATTGGAGACACGGATGTTTTTCCCGTGGTTCGGATAGGTGGTGCTATCCTACATCCACGTTGATGGAGACTTCAACCCACGAAGGGTAACGGTTGCGCGAGTCCACGGAGGGCTCCACCCACGAAGGGTCAACGAAGAAGCAACCTTGTCTATCCCACTATGGCCATCGCCCACGAAGGACTTGCCTCACTAGCGGTAGATCTTCACAAAGTAGGCGATCTCCTTGCCCTTACAAACTCCTTGGTTCAACTCCACAATCTTGTCGGAGGCTCCCAAGTGACACCTAGCCAATCTAGGAGACACCACTCTCCAAGAAGTAACAAATGGTGTGTTGATGATGAACTCATTGCTCTTGTGCTTCAAATGATAGTCTCCCCAACACTCAACTCTCTCTCACAGGATTTGGATTTGGTGGAAAGAAGATTTGAGGGGAAAGCAACTTGGGGAAGGCTAGAGATGAAGATTCATATGGTAGGAATGGAATATCTTGGCCTCAACACAAGAGTAGGTGGTTCTCTCTCAGAACATATGAGTTGGAAGTGTAGATGTGTTCTGATGGCTCTCTCCACGAATGAAGAGGAGGTGGAGGGGTATATATAGCCTCCACTTAAAATCCAACCGTTACACACAATTTACCAATCTCGGTGGGACCGAATCAACAAACTCGGTCGGACCGAAAAGGTAAACCTAGTGACCGTTAGAGATTTTCGGTGGGACTGACATGCATCTCGGTAGGACCGATATGGTTAGGGTTTGGGCATAACTAATCTCGGTGAGACCGATTACACAAACTCGGTGAGACCGATTTGGTAATTGGCTAACCAGAGAGTTGGTCAGGCAAACTCGGTGGGACCGATTACTAAACTCGGTTAGACCGATTTTGGTAATGAGTTACCCAGAGAGTTTGCATTGTAATCTCGGTAGTACCGATTGCCTAAACTCGGTGAGACCGATTTGGACAATGGACATACACAGTGAGATTTCAATCCCATCTCGGTGAGACCGAGATCCCTATCAGTAGAACCAATTTGCTAGGGTTTGGCAGTGGCTTATGACATATGAAACTCGGTGGCGCCGGATAGAAGTAATCGGTATGACCGAGTTTGGCTTAGGGTTTAGGTCATTTGTGGAAGTGGGAAAGTAGCTAAGGGTCTTTGGAGCATATCATTAAGCACATAAAGCAAAGGGCTCATTAAGCAACACCTCATCCCTCCTTGATAGTATTGGCTTTTCCTATGGACTCAATGTGATCTTGGATCACTAAAATGTAAAATGAAGAGTCTTGAGCTTGAAGATTTAGCCAATCCTTTGTCCTTAGCATCTTTAAGGAATTCCCACAACCTTTAGTCCATGCCACTCCATTGTTGAACTTAACTGAAATATACTAGATAAAAACGTTAGTCCAACAAGAGATATGTTGACATTAATTAAAAAAACCACCTGAGGAGCACTTGTGCTTTCATTCTCCCCCTTTTTGGTAATTGATGGCAACATACATCAAAGCTTTAGATTAAGATTAAAATAATAGCAAGTAAAGCTTTGGAAGAACATGTAACAAACATAGGCTCCCCCTACATGTATGCAATCATGTGGATATAACATGTGGAAGCATGTGAGAGCATAGTTATGACAGAGTAGGCAATGTGTTACATGTATCTTGGCCATATGCATCAGAGCAAAAGATTATTAAGAGAAATACCTTCATGCTTATGAGTCCTTCTCGCAAACAGTATGTACAAAAGCAAGAATTCCTCATACTCATGATTCTGATGCATATACTTACCTTGTAGTCTTGAGTTGGCTTAGGATGAACCTGCACAAACAAGGTTAGATAACACAGGTACATCCACTAGCCAGAGCAAACCAACGAAAACCACAAGAATACCAAGACTAGGATGACATGTAGAGAGTGAGTACAAGGTATCACATTAGATTAGACATGTCCCCAAGAGTAAAGATATGCAATGAATTTGAATGATTTCTTTCCCTTAGATGTCTTGCTCCCCCTGACTTTGACATGGGATATTTGGAGAAGATAGGGAACAGAAATTTAGAGCTGAAATATATGAATGAATAGAACATAATGCAAATGAGCACATATGAACATGTCTTTCCCCCAAAAAGACATGTGGCGTCTCTCCTCTTGAATATCAAGCATCTGGGATCCTTGAGTGTTCTCTCCCCCTGGAGATCTCTTTCTCCCTTGATGTGATCTCTCTCTCCCCCCTTTGACATCAATTTCCAAGAAGGTTTTTCTGGATTCTGTCAAATGGGTTTGGTCCTTGAGTTTCATCAAAAAGCAATGAATAAAACTGTGATGCTTGTAGAGGATAAGATTCATCGAGTGGAGCTGGATCAGAAGAAATATAGAATAAGTGGCAAACTGTTTTTCCTGTTGCGAATTCGGTGGCACCGAGTGGTAGGTTTCGGTGGTACCGAAAGGATCCGGTTGGACCGAAAACTACAATCCGGTGAAACCGAGTTCATTATAGAGAAAATATTTGTCACCTCAGCTCACTAGTCAAATAGGATCTCACAAGGATTTGCAATGAATTAACTGAAAGATTTACAAAGAATTTGATGCAGAAATGGAAGTTCTAGATGAAGTTTTTTTTGTTGAAAAAGAGGGAAACAAATATGCAAGGGACAAATGCAATAACAAAAGAACACAAGAGAACTTCATCTAGAACTGGGCGGTGACATAGTCACCTATGTTAGAGTATATTGACTTAGGAGTCAAGTGAGAACACTTGATCATGGGTCATACTCATCGTTTAAGCTCAAAATGGGGTTACCATTTTTCGTTTAAGCATTTTGATGTATTCACATCTTGTTGAGTTGCTTTGACTCACGACTTGGAGTAAAGCTTCTCTAAGATGGAATATCATACCTTGGGTGGTGGTGTGGGTCTTGCTCATGTAGTTGAACTTGTGTGGGTGCTCGAAGTTGATGTAGCTCATCATGAGTTGGGAGCACCCCTTGGAATTTGAGTTCATCTACCTACATGGGTTAGTTCTTGCAAGGAAAAGTACTTTTATATCCAAAAATGACAATTCATGAAGCTCAACATAGAATTTGTGTGACACCCAAGTTTTATTTAGATTTTTCGAAAGGTTTTATTTGACTTGAGGGGAGTAATTTAAAAAAAATCAAGAGGACTCTCCCTCTCATATAATTTCCTTCGGGCAAAAGTTTTTGGATTCACCCAAGGTCAGCCTTTGGTCTTGGGAGTCCTTGCTCTTCATTTGGGCTCAAGACAAAATGTTTTTTTTATTTGAGAAGTAGCTTTTGAAAATCTTTTTGAGAATGCACTAGGGCTTTTGGAAAAGTCCTTTGCCACTTGCAACTATCCCTCTTGCCATGGCATTGGTGCAAATACTCTCTCCTAACCTTTCTCCCACCTTAGGATCAAGATTTGCATCAAACCCAGCAAGTTGAACCTCCCCATGTGATCATTTCCATTCAAATTCTATTCAAATAATTTTCTGTCTTCTCTTATAGCACTTGGAGTTTTGCAAAGGTACTCCTTTTTCTGTTTTGATTTTTGCCACCAAACCTTTTTCCCCTCCTAGTCCTTTGAACCATCAACCTATAACTATGAAGATCCACTGGTCTCTAGTTCAAATTTTTCAAATTACATCTGCTACAAGTTTGGACCAGATTTGCCAAATTTGGTGAAATTCATATCTACACTTCTCCAAAAATTCCACCAAAAATCAGGCAGCCTACTGGAGCAATGAGAAGTCACTCCACCAAAAATCAGCCCAAGGAAAAATGCCTACGTGCCTGAATCATTTCGTCGAACACCTTGCATGCAATACTTCAGCCAAGTTCAGTTAAAACTCGGTTCAGTGCCGAACACCGTTGATCATATTCAGTCACGCGCCCACAGTGCGCTTGGCACGTTGCTCGCCGCCTGGTCTGCTTGTCCAGAGCTCCGCATGCGCGCTTGGCTTCTTCCTGGCGTCGGTGGCGCTCTGACCCGACCACACCAGCGTGTCTCGCGGCGGCTAAACCGCCGTGGCAGCCAACAGGGAGCAGAACGGCGGCTCAACGCCGTTCCGCGCCGCCCAACCCCGCTGATGGATCCGCGTGGCCATCCCCACGCCAGCGCATGCATGCAGCACCGTCGTCGTGGCGCGACGCGCACAGCGCGCGCTCTCTGCCGCCGTTGAGCCCGTGTGGTCACCTCACCGTGGACAGACGCCATTACGCCGGGGCCAGCTCCGCTTAGTAGCGGAACGAGTTCAGTAACCTCCACTGATGTTGCACGACCGCTCAAACCACCCTCCAATCCTCTGCTCCGCCGTAATCGCTCGCCGAAGATTCTCCGTTTACGGCCACCCCGTCGATCTGCCTATAAATAGAGGCCCCGAGCTTCAACTCGAGCACCCACTAGCCTTGCACTCCCCCTAGAGCACGCCAGGCCTCTGGAAGAGCCCCGAGGAGGTCTCCTTCCTCGACTCCGATCGCCGCGACCCGCCACGGGATCCAGCCCGATTCGCCCCCGTGTGTGCTCCTCCACCTCCATTCTCCTGCCAGTAGCCTCACCATGCATCCCTCTTTCTGACCCGCACTTCAATTTGAAGCTTGCAGCCATCCACCGGAGTTCCCCATCCTCACCCGAACCGCCGTCCGCCGGAGATAGTGTCGCCGTCGACGTGGTGCTCCCCGTTGGACGAGTCCTCCACCTACCGACGCGGAAGAAGACACTGAAGCTCTTGGTACCCTCCGTTTCTCCTAATTCGCCGTAGTTCGACGCCGGCGTCCACCGCCGTCTTCGGACGCCGGCGAGCCTTTTTCAAACCTGACATGCGGAACCCGCATGTCAGCCTCTATTCTTTTATTCGCGAAACGTTTTCTGTTGGCGCCTTCGGGCAAAATACGCTTTCTCTCTTGCGCTTGCGCATTTCCAAATGAACCGTTTTCTGCTTTCTCAGTTAGAACCCTGGGAAGTTTCTGTTTCATTATAGATGAGTCCCTGGATGAAAACCTTTATAACTTTTTATCAGAAGCATATATTTGATTGATTCTTTTTCTGTTCTCTTCAAAATTTTGTCTAGTTTTTTATTAGATTTATTTGACAAATATTTGCAATACTTTTTCTGCACCTCTCGGTATTCACGTTAGCGCGTATGTTTTCTCTGTACCGTAGATACCGACGGAGGTGACGGGGCCGCGAACTTCACCGAGCTAGGCTCCAACTACTCTGAACCAGGCAAGCATGTTCGAACTTTTGATATGATGAGTGTCTTGGCATGTTTGCATGTAGATAGTTTCATGGCATGTGTGAAGCATACCGATGAACCGTTCATTATGCATTGTTGAGGCAAGTAAGCCTGATGGTTTCATACGTCGTTGGACGTAAGTATGCAAGGCCATGTGTTGGCATGAAGATGGGTAAGATGGCAGTGTTGTAGCATGCTAGTCTTAGGCCATGCAAGTTATCTTCAGTACCAACCCATATCGGTTGGGTTCAAATCCGTTTCCTTTCCCTGTACTACCACATGTTTCCCGAAAGGGATATGGTTTAGTAAGTCGCAAACCGCTTTCTTGGTACACACCAAAAAGGATAGGCCGGGATGATGGTTCCATGGCCCTGGATTAAAGCCAGGCATCCGGTCAGGGGGCATGGGTGTTTCCGGTTGGGACCGAGAGGGGGGCACCCCTTAGAGCGCGCGTATATAAATTTGATCCCATGCTATTCGAGATTGTGATCTCCCCGTCTCAATAGTTTTTCTTGGACGATGTTGAGGGTGATTCCTGGCATTGAAGAGTTGGATGGGTGTGTACTGGTTAGCTATGTTTTCTTCTGAAATACCGTAACGGAACTAGTCCTAGTGACTACGGAAATCCGTCGACTGTGGGAAATTTTTGTACAAACTCTGCAGAGCTCTATTTCCTTAAATCATCTTATCTATATCCAAGTTCCATGCTAACAGTCATGTGCCAGTTTGGTGACAGATTTCCCGGTGGGACACATGGGCACTAAGACCGGTTAAATGTTTACCCTTGTGATGGAATAACCCGTTTAATTCCATGAGTTGAATATATCTATGATGAATATATTATTTTCCTTATCAGTCAAAAGCCCTTTATGTGGTGTCGCCCAGACGCCCGACTGTGGCATTACTATTCTGCATTTTTCCACTCGAGGAGTCTTTCAGACACTCGTTTGGCACCAGTATTACTATTCTGCGTTTTCCGCTCGAGGAGTCTTTCAGACACTCGTTTGGCACCAGTATTATTATTCCGCATTTTCCGCTCGAGGAGTCTTTCAGACACTCGTTTGGCACCAGTATTACTATTCCGCATTTTCCGCTCGAGGAGTCTTTCAGACACTCGTTTGGCACCAGTATTACTATTCCGCATTTTCCGCTCGAGGAGTCTTTCAGACACTCGTTTGGCACCAGTATTATTATTCCGCATTTTCCGCTCGAGGAGTCTTTCAGACACTCGTTTGGCACCAGTATTATTATTCCGCATTTTCCGCTCGAGGAGTCTTTCAGACACTCGTTTGGCACCAGTATTACTATTCCGCATTTTCCGCTCGAGGAGTCTTTCAGACACTCGTTTGGCACCAGTATTATTATTCCGCATTTTCCGCTCGAGGAGTCTTTCAGACACTCGTTTGGCACCAGTATTATTATTCTGCATTTTTCCGCTCGAGGAGTCTTTCAGACACTCGCTTGGCACCCAGTATTTATTACCTCTATGTCTAATCATATTGGTTAACTTATTCATGTACTTCATGTTAGCATTTGTTATATCTTACGTCCGAATTGTCTTGCGAGTACTTTCAAAGTACTCACTGGCTTGTTGATTTGGCCAGATGCTGACGAAGGTGATCTCATGGATGAAGAGTTCGATAGCGAATCCGACGCCTAGAGGAGTCCCAGTCAGTCTCGTGCAACCCTGGAGTTGGTCAATGTATTATATCCGCTTCCGCTACCCTAATAAATGCATCGAGCCTCACCTCGACGCTCGATGGGATGTTAGTTTGAGAATCCCATATCCACTCCCCACTGTGTTACTCCACCTCTACCTTATTTGCGAGTCAGTAGTATGCCACCACTCCCTTGTGTCATTAATCGCCTTTACGTATAATTATTGGCACGCTTGTAATAAATTGTTGAGCATCGTCAGCTCAACCCTGTAATATATTTAAGCTACTGGCTTTTTGTATCAAAAGTTTGTCTGCCAGTGAGGAGGTTTTATCTCAAACTGGATTCTAAAGATTGGTTTCTCAATAAATATTTTTATTGGAAAACCGGTCGTGACAAGCTTGGTACCAGAGCCAGGCTGACTGTAGGAAGCCACTAGGTGCGATCGCTAATCGGTTATTAGCATGATAGAGCCTATTCATGTTTTTGCAATAGTAGTCATTTTTCTGACAGTCAGCATATATTTATGATCTGACCATTCAGGATTTTTGCCTACTTTTGTAGATGGCCGACCGCAGCTGCGAGTCTCAAACCTTCGCCAACGTACCCGATGGGTTCGTCAAGCTTCTCTCCTTCGTCGTTCAGGTCGCGATGGGGCCGTCTGTGCGCCCAGTCGTCACTCTCTGTCAGCACAGAGTCAACGATAGTCTGACTATGCACCAGGCCGTGGTGCAGTTCAAAGGAGGGCGTGGTGAGCTACGCCGCTTCCGGTGCTTGGGGAGAGCCATGCCTACGGAGAAGCATGCCATCCAGATGGCAGCCCGCGAGGCGATAGCTTGTCTCAAGGATGCCCTTCCCGCGATGAAGGCTCGTCGCTACCGCTATCTTCCATGCCATGTGCCCTACACCTGTCACTATGCATTCTCCTGCCCCAGAGGAGAACGAGACGAGGCTTTTGAGATGCTTATTGAGTATCTCCGGGCCTTGGAAGCAGCCTTCGACAACTTGGTGGATGACTTTGTGGCCGCCCGCATGGACTCAGTCCACGGTTGTGCCGCCAACAGGAGGGAGCTCCTACCCACCGCACCGCCACTGACTTTTGTCTCGTCCTCTGCATCCCATGCTCCTGCTCGTCGCCTGCCTACCACCGAGGAGTTCAACCAGGTCATTGCGCCCACTCCAGCGCGCACTGCACCACCCTTCGCGCCGACTCCAGTTCGTGCGATTCCGCCCCTGGCACCCGCTCCATCTGCTCGGCGCAGCACTACTCGTATGGAGCCTATTAGCGAGGAAGAAGTCAAGTCCCCGGCTTCGCTACGCCTCACCCTTGGCAGGGCCAAGGACTTCATCAACATCTTCGACTGAGTACGCTTAGCCGCCATGCGTTGCATCGCCATGTAAGATGTTGTGAGAAGCAGCTTGTTTGCGCATCATGTAGGATCTAGAGAAGTGCACTAGCCTAAATAACATGTCAGGGTTATGTACGCATATCCTGAGTGATGTATTGTATCATTATCGTCGCGTGTAAGATACGTAATGACGCAGTCCTTCTCTATGCGCAAATCGATTTGTTTTCCCTTGAGTAATCTTGGCTTTAAAAATTTATTGTCAACCTTGTGCATTATGGGTTTTATCTTTGCAACCCTTCCATTTTTTTTCTTATGGGTTTTACAAATGCATACCCAGAGTGAAAAATGTCTCGTCCTTGGACTCGCTCCATGCCAGCTCCACCAGAGGAAGATTATGGCAATCAACCGGGCAACAATTTTGCACAAGGGCAGTCAAGTCAACACTATAATACCCAATCAGGCAACAATTTTGCACGAGGTCAGACAAGTCAACAGGACAGTGAAACGGCACTTTCCCAAATGTGCCGCCTTTACGAATAGAGTCAGCAACAACATCGGGAAATGATGAACCAAGTCATTAACATGGAAAATCACCATGGGCAGTATCCGCAGCATTCCAAGTTATCTGAGCTACAGAAGACACGTCCCTCATCATTTTCTCATACTGACAAGCCACTTGAAGCCGAAGACTGGCTTCGCGATATGGAGAGAAAGTTAATTATTGCAAAATGCTCAGACCCAGAAAAGGTACTGTACGCACCGCATTATCTCACGGGAGCAGCCGCATCCTGGTGGGAGAATTTTCTGCACATGCATCCCAACGAAAATGATATAACCTGGGATGATTTCAAAGAAGGTTTCCGTGGCGCGCATATTCCTAAGAGTATTATGAAAATCAAGAAAAGAGAGTTCGATGACCTCAAGCAAAGGAACATGTCAGTGTCAGATTACAACAGCCAATTTACTCTGTTATCCCGCTACGCCAACGAAGAGCGTATGACTGAAAGCAAGAAAATGGAGAAGTTCCTTGATGGCCTAGCACCCGCGCTTAAATGCCAACTGGTCATACACACTTTCCCAGATTTTAAGACGCTGGTGGATAAAGCCATTACTCTGGAAAATGAAAGACGCAGTTTGGAAGATATCCGCAAGCGAAAAAGGGACCAGACTAACCATGCTCGCAATCACCGAAGTAAGACCGATTTTCAGAAGGGTGGGACGCACAAATCATCATCCAACGTCTCACGCCCAACAAAGAATTTTCATGCTAGGGACGAGGAGTTCACATATCGCCCAGGTGTTACTTGTTACGCCTGTGGAGAAGAAGGACACTATGCCAAGCAGTGTCCCAAGCCAAGAAGCTCAGCACCAAAGCCGAACAACGGCAACAATAATTCAGCGCCCAAGAGAAACAATTTCAATCCCAACAATAACCACAGGAAAGGTCATCTGAACCACGTGACCAAAGAGGAGGCACAAAATGCTCCGGATATCATACTCGATACGTTCCCTGTCAACACAATACCTGCAATGGTTTTGTTTGATTCTGGAGCTTCTCACTCCTTTATTTCGAAAAGTTTTGCTTTGCAAAATAATTTTTCGATGCTTCCTTTGGAGAAATCCATGATCATCAAGTCCCCTGGGATTCAGCAAGTCACTCAGAATTACTGTCAGGATGTGATTATTGAGTTCAAAGGATTGAAGTTTCACGCCAATCTCATTGTGTTGGAAAATAAAGGACTAGATGTCATCCTAGGGATGGACTGGTTAACCACCAACAAAGGTTTCATTGATTGTTTCAATCGGACCGTGATTCTCACACACCACCATGGTAAGACAATAAGAGTATCCGCCAAAGAAAGGGAAATGCCCAGACAACCAAGACTGAACAAGGTGGACATTTCTGAATTAAACAAGGTTCCAGTGGTATGTGAATTTCCAGACGTATTTCCCGAAGAGCTACCAGGCATGCCACCAGACCGAGAGATAGAATTCAGCATTGAGCTAGCACCAGGGACCACCCCCATATACAAGAAACCATACAGAATGGCACCATCTGAGTTAGTTGAACTGAAGAAACAAATAAAGGAATTGCTTGACAAGGGATACATTCGAGCCAGTTCCTCACCATGGGGATCACCAATTTTGTTTGCCAAAAAGAAAGATGGAACACTGCGATTGTGTATTGACTACCGAGCACTCAACATGGTCACGATCAAGAATAAATACCCGATGCCAAGAATAAATGATTTATTCGATCAACTCGCTAAGGCCAAGGTATTCTCGAAAATCGACCTAAGGTCAGGATACCATCAATTAAAGGTACGAACAGAAGATATCCCCAAGACAGCCTTCACCTCCAGATATGGACTGTATGAGTTCACAGTAATGCCTTTTGGATTAACAAATGCCCCTGCATATTTTGTTCACCTCATGAACAAAGTATTTATGAAGTTTATGGACAAGTTCGTTGTGGTATTCATCGACGATATTTTAGTATACTCCAAAACACCAGAAGAACACGTTGAACATCTCAGAATTGTACTAGGAGAACTCAGGAAACACCAATTGTACGCCAAGTTCAGCAAGTGTGAGTTTTGGTTAAGGCAAGTAGGCTTTCTAGGCCACGTGCTAACCCAAGACGGGATCGCCGTGGACCCAGAGAAAGTCAAGGCCGTACTTGGCTGGAAGTCCCCAGCCAGCGTAACGGACATACGGAGTTTCTTGGGAATGGCAGGATATTACCGCAGACTTATTGAAGGATTCTCCACCATAGCCAAGCCCATGACGCAGTTGCTCAAGAAAGATAAGAAGTTTGAATGGACAGAAGCCTGTGAGAAAAGTTTCCAAGAGCTAAAACGGAAATTAACAACAGCACCAGTATTGATTGTGCCAGACATACGCAAGAATTTTGAAGTATATTGTGACGCGTCCAGAAAGGGACTCGGATGCGTATTAATGCAAGAAGGCAAGGTTGTCGCATACGCTTCGAGGCAACTTCGCAAGCATGAGGAAAACTATCCCACTCATGACTTAGAAATGGCAGCAGTTATTCATGCACTCAAGGAATGGAGGCATTTCCTACTTGGAAATCGATGTGAAATATATACGGACCATAAAAGTCTCAAATATATTTTCACACAGCCAGAGCTGAATTTAAGGCAACGACGCTGGTTGGAGCTAGTAAAGGATTATGATGTCGGAATCCACTATCATCCTGGAAAAGCAAATGTAGTAGCCGATGCTCTTAGTCGGAACCCCAGCACCGACAACAACAGTCTGCCCAACTTAAGACCCGAATTCCAACGGGAATTTGCCAGACTCAACTTGTTGATGGTAGCAGAAGGCACCATAACAAACTTGGAGATACAACCCAACCTTGTGAAAAGAATCAAAGAAGCCCAGCCGGGTCACCCCAGCATTGAAGGCATCAAAAGAAAGGTGAGTATGGGCAAGGCCTCAGAATTCATCATAGACGAAGAAGGGACACTATGGTACGGAAACAGACTCTGCGTGCCAGACATAGAAGACCTCAAACGGCAAATTCTAGCTGAAGCCCACACCGCTCCATATTCGATCCACCCTGGAGGAACCAAGATGTATAAGGATATCCAGGAAGGATTTTGGTGGCACGGTATGAAGAGGGACATAGCCACCTTCATTGCATGCTACGACTCTTGTCAACGTATAAAGGCTGAACATCAGAGACCAGCCGGACTACTGCAACCAAATAAAATACCTGAGTGGAAATGGGATGAAATAGGGATGGATTTCATTGTCGGACTACCTCGATCACGACACAGGAATGATGCCATATGGGTTATCACCGACAGGTTGACTAAGGTGGCACATTTCATTCCAGTAAAGACGACCCACACCACTCAGAAGCTTGCCAAGATATATCTCTCTCGCATAGTTTGTCTGCACGGCGTCCCGAAGACTATAATATCTGACAGAGGAACACAGTTCGTCTCGAGATTCTGGGAGCAGTTACAACAGGCTCTAGGAACTCAACTAGCCTTCAGTACGGCGTACCACCCCCAGACAGATGGACAAACAGAACGGGTAAACCAGATTTTAGAGGACATGCTGAGAGCATGTGTCCTCACCTATGGAACCAGTTGGGAAGACAGCCTGCCTTACGCCGAGTTCGCGTACAACAACAGTCATCAGGCCAGCCTAAAATGGCACCATTTGAGGCCTTGTATGGACGAAGATGTCGTACCCCGTTAAATTGGTCAGAGACCGGAGACAACCGTATCTTCGGCCCAGACATGCTCAAGGAAGCCGAGGAAAAAGTCCAGCTAATCAGAGATCGACTCAAGACCGCCCAAAGCCGACAAAAAAGTTATTACGATCAGAAACATCGTGGGGTCAGCTTCGAACCCGGAGAATTCGTGTATCTACGAGTATCCCCTATGAGAGGACTACAACGATTCAAGATCAAAGGGAAACTAGCACCAAGGTTCATCGGGCCATTCGGTATATTGGCACGGAGAGGCACTGTAGCCTACCAGCTAGACCTACCTAAGGAACTATCAGATATCCACAACGTATTCCACGTTTCACAATTAAGGAAATACGTGAGCAACCCAGAGAAACAAGTATCCCATGAGAACCTCGATGTGCAACCAGACCTCACCTATCGGGAATGTCCAGTAAAGATATTAGAGGAGACTGAAAGGAGGACCCGACAGAAAACCGTCAATTTTTTCAAAGTTCAGTGGAGTAATCACACCGAAAGTGAAGCAACATGCGAAAGAGAGGACTTTCTTCGAACAGAGCATCCACATTTATTTAAGGATCAACTGAAATCTGGGGACGAGATTTTTCCTAAGGGGGTAGGTGTTGTGACACCCATGTTTTATTTAGATTTTTCGAAAGGTTTTATTTGACTTGAGGGGAGTAATTTAAAATTTTTTTTCAAGAGGACTCTCCCTCTCATATAATTTCCTTAGGGCAAAAGTTTTTGGATTCACCCAAGGTCAGCCTTTGGTCTTGGGAGTCCTTGCTCTTCATTTGGGCTTAAGACAAAATGTTTTTTTATATTTGAGAAGTAGCTTTTGAAAATCTTTTTGAGAATGCACTAGGGCTTTTGGAAAAGTCCTTTGCCACTTGCAACTATCCCTCTTGCCATGGCATTAGTGCAAATACTCTCTCCTAACCTTTCTCCCACCTTTGGATCAAGATTTGCATCAAACCCAGCAAGTTGAACCTCCCCATGTGATCATTTCCATTCAAATTCTATTCAAATAATTTTCTGTCTTCTCTTATAGCACTTGGAGTTTTGCAAAGGAACTCCTTTTTCTGTTTTGATTTTTGCCACCAAACCTTTTTCCCCTCCTAGTCCTTTGAACCATCAACCTAGAACTATGAAGATCCACTGGTCTCTAGTTCAAATGTTTCAAATTACATCTGCTACAAGTTTGGACCAGATTTGCCAAATTTGGTGAAATTCATATCTACACTTCTCCAAAAATTCCACCAAAAATCAGGCAGCCTACTGGAACAATGAGAAGTCACTCCACCGAAAATCAGCCCAAGGAAAAATGCCTACGTGCCTGAATCATTTCGTCGAACACCTTGCATGCAATACTTCAGCCAAGTTCAGTTAAAACTCGGTTCAGTGTCGAACACCGTTGATCATATTCAGTCACGCGCCCACAGTGCGCTTGGCACGTTGCTCGCCGCCTGGTCTGCTTGTCCAGAGCTCCGCACGCGCGCTTGGCTTCTTCCTGGCGTCAGTGGCGCTCTGACCCGACCACGCCGGCGTGTCTCGCGGCGGCTGAACCGCCGTGGCAGCCAACAGGGAGCAGAACGGTGGCTCAACGCCGTTCCGCGCCGCCCAACCCCGCTGATGGCTCCGCGTGGCCATCCCCACGCCAGCGCATGCATGCAGCACCGTCGCCGTGGCGCGACGCGCACAGCGCGCGCTCTCTGCCGCCGTTGAGCCCGTGCGGTCACCTCACCGTCGACAGACGCCATTACGCCGGGGCCAGCTCCGCTTAGTAGCGGAACGAGTTCAGTAACCTCCACTGATGCTGCACGACCACTCAAACCACCCTCCAATCCTCTGCTCCGCCGTAATCGCTCGCCGGAGATTCTCCGTTTACGGCCACCCCGTCGATCTGCCTATAAATAGAGGCCCCGAGCTTCAACTCGAGCACCCACTAGCCCTGCACTCCCCCTAGAGCACGCCAGGCCTCTGGAAGAGCCCCGAGGAGGTCTCCTTCCTCGACTCCGACCGCCGCGACCCGCCACGGGATCGAGCCCGATTCGCCCCCGTGTGTGCTCCTCCACCTCCATTCTCCTGCCGGTAGCCTCACCATGCATCCCTCTTTCTGACCCGCACTTCAATTTGAAGCTTGCAGCCATCCACCGGAGTTCCCCATCCTCACCCGAACCGCCGTCCGCCGGAGATAGTGTCGCCGTCGACGTGGTGCTCCCCGTTGGATGAGTCCTCCACCTACCGACGCAGAAGAAGACACTGAAGCTCTTGGTACCCTCCGTTTCTCCTAATTCGCCGTAGTTCGACGCCGGCGTCCACCGCCGTCTTCGGGCGCCGGCGAGCCTTTTTCAAACCTGACATGCGGAACCCGCATGTCAGCCTCTATTCTTTTATTCGCGAAACGTTTTCTGTTGGCGCCTTCGTGCAAAATACGCTTTCTCTCTTGCGCTTGCGCATTTCCAAACGAACCGTTTTCTGCTTTCTCAGTTAGAACCCTGGGAAGTTTCTGTTTCATTACAGATGAGTCCCTGGATGAAAACCTTTATAACTTTTTATCAGAAGCATATTTTTGATTGATTCTTTTTCTGTTCTCTTCAAAATTTTGTCTAGTTTTTTATCAGATTTATTTGACAAATATTTGCAATATTTTTTCTGCACCTCTCGGTATTCACGTTAGCGCGTATGTTTTCTCTGTACCGTAGATACCGACGGAGGTGACGGGGCCGCGAACTTCACCGAGCTAGGCTCCGACTACTCTGAACCAGGCAAGCATGTTCGAACTTTTGATATGATGAGTGTCTTGGCATGTTTGCATGTAGATAGTTTCATGGCATGTGTGAAGCATACCGATGAACCGTTCATTATGCATTGTTGAGGCAAGTAAGCCCGATGGTTTCATACGTCGTTGGACGTAAGTATGCAAGGCCATGTGTTGGCATGAAGATGGGTAAGATGGCAGTGTTGTAGCATGCCAGTCTTAGGCCATGCAAGTTATCTTCAGTACCAACCCATATCGGTTGGGTTCAAATCCGTTTCCTTTCCCTGTACTACCACATGTTTCCCGAAAGGGATATGGTTTAGTAAGTCACAAACCGCTTTCTTGGTACACACCAAAAAGGAGAGGCCGGGATGATGGTTCCATGGCCCTGGATTAAAGCCAGGCATCCGGTCAGGGGGCATGGGTGTTTCCGGTTGGGACCGAGAGGGGGGCACCCCTTAGAGCGCGCGTATATAAATTTGATCCCATGCTATTCGAGATTGTGATCTCCCCGTCTCAATAGTTTTTCTTGGACGATGTTGAGGGTGATTCCTGGCATCGAAGAGTTGGATGGGTGTGTACTGGTTAGCTGTGTTTTCTTCTGAAATACCGTAACGGAACTAGTCCTAGTGACTACGGAAATCCGTCGACTGTGGGAAATTTTTGTACAAACTCTGCAGAGCTCTATTTCCTTAAATCATCTTATCTATATCCAAGTTCCATGCTAACAGTCATGTGCCAGTTTGGTGACAGATTTCCCGGTGGGACACATGGGCACTAAGACCGGTTAAATGTTTACCCTTGTGATGGAATAACCCGTTTAATTCCATGAGTTGAATATATCTATGATGAATATATTATTTTCCTTATCAGTCAAAAGCCCTTTATGTGGTGTCGCCCAGACGCCCGACTGTGGCATTACTATTCTGCATTTTTCCGCTCGAGGAGTCTTTCAGACACTCGTTTGGCACCAGTATTACTATTCTGCGTTTTCCACTCGAGGAGTCTTTCAGACACTCGTTTGGCACCAGTATTATTATTCCGCATTTTCCGCTCGAGGAGTCTTTCAGACACTCGTTTGGCACCAGTATTATTATTCCGCATTTTCCGCTCGAGGAGTCTTTCAGACACTCGTTTGGCACCAGTATTACTATTCCGCATTTTTCGCTCGAGGAGTCTTTCAGACACTCGTTTGGCACCAGTATTATTATTCCGCATTTTCCGCTCGAGGAGTCTTTCAGACACTCGTTTGGCACCAGTATTATTATTCCGCATTTTCCGCTCGAGGAGTCTTTCAGACACTCGTTTGGCACCAGTATTACTATTCCGCATTTTCCGCTCGAGGAGTCTTTCAGACACTCGTTTGGCACCAGTATTATTATTCCGCATTTTCTGCTCGAGGAGTCTTTTAGACACTCGTTTGGCACCAGTATTATTATTCTGCATTTTTCCACTCGAGGAGTCTTTCAGACACTCGCTTGGCACCCAGTATTTATTACCTCTATGTCTAATCATATTGGTTAACTTATTCATGTACTTCATGTTAGCATTTGTTATATCTTACGTCCGAACTGTCTTGCGAGTACTTTCAAAGTACTCACTGGCTTGTTGATTTGGCCAGATGCTGACGAAGGTGATCTCATGGATGAAGAGTTCGATAGCGAATCCGACGCCTAGAGGAGTCCCAGTCAGTCTCGTGCAACCCTGGAGTTGGTCACTGTATTATATCCGCTTCCGCTACCCTAATAAATGCATCGAGCCTCACCTCGACGCTCGATGGGATGTTAGTTTGAGAATCCCATATCCACTCCCCACTGTGTTACTCCACCTCTACCATATTTGCGAGTCAGTAGTATGCCACCACTCCCTTGTGTCATTAATCGCCTTTATGTATAATTATTGGCACGCTTGTAATAAATTGTTGAGCATCATCAGCTCAACCCTGTAATATATTTAAGCTACTGGCTTTTTGTATCAAAAGTTTGTCTGCCAGTGAGGAGGTTTTATCTCAAACTGGATTCTAAAGATTGGTTTCTCAATAAATATTTTTATTGGAAAATCGGTCGTGACAATTTGTCAAAGGATATGTTTGAATGGTTTCGTGCTTCCTTATCTTCAACCACCGTTGTGTAGAGACTTGGTGATGTAGAGATTGCTCAAGATGTGAGTGAGTTGCAATCTCATAGAATTAGATTCAACCAAGTACCTACATGGGTTAGATAACATGCAAGGTACAAATATATCCAAGACATAAGATAGTCATCATAAGAGATATATCAAGGATTAGACATAAGCTCATGTCTTGCATGTATCCAATGGAGTTTCTACTCCAAGTTCGAAGCATCAATGATGTTAAATTCTCCTCTCAACCTGCAAAACACTTTCTTGTCAAGTGGTTTAGTGAATATATCCGCTAATTGTTTATCGGTGCGAACATGCTTAAGATCAATGTCACCCTTAGCAACGTGATCTCGAATGAAATGATGACGAACATCAATGTGCTTAGTTCGAGAATGTTGTACAGGATTATGACCAATTTTAATGGCACTTTCATTGTCACAAAGCAATGGAACATGTTTCACATAGACCCCATAATCTTTAAGAGTTTGGGTCATCCAAAGTAATTGAGCACAACATGAACCAGCGGCAATGTATTCCGCTTCGGCGGTAGATAAGGATACCGAGTTTTGTTTCTTGGATGACCAAGACACAAGAGATCTACCAAGAAATCGACACGTACCCAAAGTGGACTTTCTATCAACCTTGTCTCCGGCATAATCCGAGTCGGAATAGCCAACAAGATCAAAAGAGGACCTCTTAGGATACCAAATGCCAAAATTTGGTGTATGGGTTAAGTATCTCACTATCCTTTTCACGGCCTTAAGATGACATTCTTTAGGAGCAGCTTGAAATCGTGCACACATGCACACACTTAGCATGATATCGGGACGTGAGGCACATAGGTATAACAATGAACCAATCATAGAGCGATAAACCTTTTGATCAACCGGTTCACCATCTTTGGTCAAATCATTATGTCCACTAGTAGGCATGGGTGTAGGCATACCTTTGCATTCTTGCATATTGAACTTCTTGAATAAGTCTTTGGTGTACTTCGTTCGAGAGATAAATTTACCTTCCTTAGTTTGCTTGATTTGCAAACCGAGAAAGAATTTGAGTTCACTCATCATAGACATCTCAAACTTCTTTGACATTAGCTGTCCAAACTTCTCACTAAAAAGAGGGTTAGTAGAACCAAATATGATATCATCAACATAAATTTGGCATACAAATAGTTCTCCATTAACCCTTTTAGTAAAAAGTGTGGAATCAATTTTTCCAATTTCAAAACCACTTGCAATAAGGAACTTGGTCAAGCATTTATACCATGCTCTAGGAGCTTGTTTAAGACCATAAAGGGCTTTGTGAAGTTTGTAAACATGATTAGGTTTCTTAGGATTGACAAAGCCGGGAGGTTGTTTGACATAAACTTCCTCCTCTATTTCACCATTTAGAAAAGCACTTTTAATGTCCATTTGGTACAAGGTGATATTATGGTGATTAGCAAAGGCAAGTAAGATGTGAATGGACTCAAGTCTAGCAACGGGAGCATATGTCTCACCATAGTCCATACCTTCGACTTGTGTGTACCCTTGGGCGACGAGACGTGCTTTGTTGCGAACCACTTGTCCATCTTCATCTTGCTTATTGCGAAATACCCATTTGGTACCAATGATGTTGTGGTTGTTGTCGGGCTTCTCAACCAATGTCCAAACTTGGTTTCTCTCAAAGTTGTGTAGCTCTTCATGCATTGCGTTTATCCAATCCGGATCTTCCAATGCTTCTTCAACCTTCATAGGTTCAATGCTAGAGATGAATGAATAGTTTTCACAAAAGTTAGCTAAACGAGTTTTTGAGCGAGTAATTCTCCCGGTTTGGATATCATTGTAGATTTTCTCGGCGGGATGATCTTTGGCAATTCTTGCTCGAACTCGTGAAAGCTTTTGCTTGGGTCTTCGTTGAATATCTTCTTGATCTTGTTCTTCTTGGTCTTCTTCATTGTTGGCGTTGTCGTTCTCTTGTCGTGGTGGAGAAGGAGGTTGTTGATGTTTGTCTTGATGCATTTCCTCGTTTCCTTCATCTTGGTGTGTCCCACTTGTGGATGCCTCCGGGTCGATTCTTGGTTCACCTTGTCGTGAAGTAGAAGCTTCCACTTGGATGGATGAGGTACTTTCCTTCACCTCCGTTGGACGAATTTTGCCAATAGACAAGTCTTGGATTGCTTCCGAAGGGTCTTTGTCTCCTACATCAATTGGCAATTGCTCTACTTGCGAGCCAGTAGATTCATCAAACTTCACATCTACCGTTTCTTCAACCTTTAGGGTGAAATTGTTGTAGACACGGTGAGTGTGAGAGTTTGCGCCATAACCAAGTAGGAAACCTTCATGAGATTTAGGAGCAAACTTTGAACGACGATGCTTATCTAGAATGTAGCACTTTGAGCCAAATACTCGAAAGTATCCAACTTGGGGTTTGTTACCGGTGAGGAGCTCGTATGCCGTCTTGCCGAGTAGCTTGTGAAGATACAAGCGATTTGTTGCATGACAAGCCGTCTCAACCGCTTCTGCCCAGAAGTGCTTCGGCGTCTTGTACTCATCAAGCATCATTCTCGCCATTTCGATGAGCGTCCGGTTCTTCCTCTCAACAACTCCATTTTGTTGAGGTGTGTACGTAGCTGAGAACTCATGTGAAATCCCTTCTTCGTCAAGAAAGGTATCCACATTTGCGTTCTTGAACTCCGTTCCGTTGTCACTCCGAACCTTCTTGATCTTCACGTCGAACTGATTTTGGGCCTTCCTAGCGAAGTTTTTGAAGATCTTTTGGACCTGCGATTTATTATCAAGAAAGAACACCCACGTAAATCTTGAAAAATCATCAACTATAACTAGACCAAAAGAATTTCCACCGAGACTCTTGTAGGCATTGGGACCAAAAAGATCCATATGAAGTAGCTCGAGTGGCCTCCTTGTGGTCATGATGTTCTTTACGGCATGCCTTCCTCCAACCTGTTTACCTGCTTGACAAGCACTGCAAAGTCTATCCTTATCAAATATGACATCGTTAACTCCAAGGATATGATTTCCTTTAATAAGCTTGTCAAGGTTTCTCATGCCAACATGACCTAGTCGTCTATGCCACAACCAACCTTTTGAGGATTTAGCAATGAAGCAAGTTTTAGGTTGTGCCTTTTTAGAGAAATCGACAATATAAAGGTCACCTCTACGTATACTGGTAAAGACCATTTTATGATTATCTCGACGAAACACTTGGCAATCTACCTCAGTAAATAGGACATTCAAACCGAAATCAGCAAGTCTAGATACCGAAAGTAAGTTGTAGCCAAGAGATTCAACAAGCATGACATTTTGAATGGAGCTATCATGTGAGATGGCCACCTTACCAAGGCCAACCACCTTACCCTTTGAATTATCAGCAGAGGTGACATACTTTCGAGGGCCGTCATTTTCATCAAGCTCACGGAACATCTCTTCGTCTCCGGTCATATGATCGATACATCCACTGTCGAGAACCCATTCCTTTCCTCCTGACACATATCCTCGAAGGTTTGCCATAAGACCAAAGTGTCTCATTGCATCATCAAGATCGAAGTCACTATCATCATTCTCATCGTAGTATCCATGTTCAACATGATCTTGTGATTCATCATTTCCTAGAGAAAGTGATTCATTAGATAAAAGATCATCAAAGTGGTCACTTTTATGAATTCTTATAGCTTCGGATATAATATCACTAATGATTCCAACATTTCCTTTAGCATGCATGACATTAGTAAGATCAAGTAGATAATCACCAAAACTAGGATCACTAGAGTTCATTTTACTCATGGCAATAGATTTAAGGAGAATTTCATCCAAGTCTTGGATCACTAAAATGTAAAATGAAGAGTCTTGAGCTTGAAGCTTTAGCCAATCCTTTGTCCTTAGCATCTTGAAGGAATTCCCACAACCATTAGTCCATGCCACTCCATTGTTGAACTTATCTGAAATATACTAGATAAAAACGTTAGTCCAACAAGAGATATGTTGACATTAATTACCAAAACCACCTGAGGAGCACTTGTGCTTTCAGGTGGTGAAGAAAAAGAACTAATTTCTTTTGCAGGGTCAGGTCTCTAGACGTGCTTAAATGTCTAAAGAATTTGCTAGAGACCTGAAATTGCCTGAAAGGATGCAGGCTAATCATGAAGAAATGAATCCTCATTTCTCACGTCCTCATACTGCTTTATCCGTTTTATTGCTTGATGAAATTGATCTGATGAAATTGACGTCATATTCTTCACTGATGAAGTATATGAGTTCGTAAGTTGCACTAATTCATCTGCAGGATGATCTACCCAAAGCCACTGAGTGGGTCCTCGATAGTGGATGCACTAATCACATGACTGGTGACAAGAATCTCTTGATGGACGTCCACTTATCTCTATCGCATCTGAAGTATATCATCTTCGCTGACAAAGGAAAAAGCAAGGTATTGGGTCTAGGTAAGGTTGTGGTCTCAAAGGATCGACATAAAGACAAAGTCATGCTTGCCGAGTCCTTAGGATACAACCTCATGTCAGTCTTAATGCTTTGTGATCTTGATATGGTTGTTATATTTGGCAAGTATCATTGTGTTGTGATCATGGAAGCTGACAATCCCAAAGTCTTGGAAGGCTCTAGGAGAGGAGATCTGTATATTGTTGATTTCTCTACAGGACCACAACCAGCTATGTGTCTACTTGCGAAGACTATCATGACTACCACTCGACCATTTGAATTGCTTCACATGGATCTCTTTGGTCCTAATCACTATTCTGCATTTACAAATGAAGCATCTCTATATGGCTTTGTTATTGTTGATGATTACTCTTGATACACATGGGTGCATATTGTCACTTACAAACATGAGGTGCAGGAAGTCTTCAAACGATTTTCCTCGAGGGCTTCAACCAACTTTGGTGTGAAGATAAAGCACATCAGAAGTGACAGTGGAACTGAGTTCAACAATTCTGGTCTTGATGACTATCTTGATGAACTTGGTATTACTCATGAGTTATCTTCTCCTTATACTCCTCAGTAGAATGGCGTCATGGAGCGCAAGAACAAGACTCTTGTTGAGATGGCTTGCACTATGCTTGATGAATACAAGATGCCTCGTCATTTCTGGATTGAGGCAATTGATACTACGTGCCACATCATCAATAGGGTATATCTTCACAAATTCCTCAAGAAGACTGCATACGAACCCTCACTGGCAAGAAACCCAATGTGAGTTATTTCAAAGTCTTCGGTGCTAAATGTTGGATTAGAGATACTCATCACAATTATAAATTTGCACCGAAAGCACAGGAAGGTTTTATGCTTGGTTACGGAAAGGACTCGCACACCTACAGAGTCTTCAAGAACGTTCACCACAAAGTTGTTGAAACTGTAGATGTGCGGTTCAATGAAACTAATGGCTCGCAAAGAGAGCACCTACCTCCTGTGCTAGATAAAAAATCACCTGAGGAATCCATCAAGTACAAGGCTACTGAGGATGTCATTCCTACCGAAGAATCTGCTGAAGAAGTCATTCTAGATCGTGAAGAACGTCATGATGATGCACCTGAGGAAAATGATGCTGAAGAAAATGCTGATCAAATTCCTCAACGACAACCAGCTCATCCTCGCGTTGCAAATGAAGTGTAGATTGAGAAAATCATCAGCAACATCAACATTCCAGTGATGAATTTGCATATATGATGAGTGAAGAATATCAAATGTCTATGATGGGGGAATTGAAATTCTTCTTAGGTCTTCACATTCGTCAACAGCGCAATGGCATATTCATATCTCAGGAGAAATACCTCAAGGACGTATTGAGGAAATTCGGCATGCAAGTTTGCAAAGGCGTCAAAATCCCTATGCCCACAAATGGCCATCTATGCGCTGATGAAAATGGTATTGACTTCGATCAAAAGGTATACCGCTCCATGATTGGTTCTTTATTGTATTTATGTGCATCTAGACCAGAAATTATGCTTAGTGTTTTCATGTGTGCCTGATTTCAAGCTACACCGAAGGAATCACACCATAAGGCTGTGAAGCATATTCTTTGATATCTAGTTCACACACCAACACTTGGATTATCGTACCCCAAGGGCTCGGCTTTTAATCTCATTGGATATTCAGACTCTGATTTGCTGGTGATCATGTGGACCGCAAGTCAACATTAGGCACATGCCATTTCCTCGGACGATCCTTGGTTTGTTGGTCCTCGAAGAAACAGAACTGCGTATCACTGTCTACTGCTGAAGCTGTGTACATTGTTGCTGGTTCTTGCTATGCTCAATTTCTATGGATGAAGCAAACCCTCAAGGACTACGGCGTCAACATGAAGAATGTCCCTCTCTACTGTGATAATGAGAGTGCCATCAAGATTGCTCATAACCCAGTTCAACACTCGAAGACAAAGCACATTCAGATTCATCATCATTTTCTTCATGATCATGTGTTGAAGGGCGACATCTCTATCGAGCATGTGAAGACTGAAGAACAGCTAGCCGATATCTTCACAATGTCCTTGGATGAGAAGAGATTTAGCAAGTTGCCGTGTGAGCTAAATATCCTAGAATCTTCCAATGTCCTTTGAAAAGGACACACATCCTAACTCTTATGTAGAATTGATGACTTAGATGTGCAACACAGGAAGAAAAGTTTTTCTTCAATGAATGAAAACTAACACTCTAAGTGTGAAGAAATTAACGAATAATTTAATTCTCAGAACCCTACGATAATTTTATGCGGTGTTTGAAATCATCATTCTTATACGGTAGGTCACGCCACCACCAAATGTTGAAAAACTTCAACTTGAGTTTTTCCTCATTTTTGAAATTCCTCAGTTGTTCATATTCTTCAACTTTGCAATGTCTTCACTCTTTCCGCTGTTGTTCTTCATGGGATCAGAATAATGTTCTGATCACAACCTGACCTGGCCCGCTAGTAGTACGTTGAACTTCCCTATGAACTCGGTTGAACTTCCGCCAACATTACCCAAACGGGGCTTGCGATATACCGTTGGAAAGCTATGGACACCAATATCATGACCCAACTTAAATTTTTGGCAAAATATAAGCGGTTTAAGAGCAGTTTTGAAAACCGTTTTTTCTTCGCTCAAAAAACGTGAATCGTATTTTTGATCGCATTTCTACACCATTTATCGGAATGAGGCATATAATATGGCGTTGGAAAGCTGCTGCAAAAGCCCTCCTTCCACATGTTGAAAGTTTTTTTCTAATTCCCTATGGTTAAAGAGTAATTTGAAAAAACGTAAATTTTCGTAAACCGAACAGCTGAGTTCGTTTTTTTGATGTCATTTCTAAACGGCTAATCCAATGGAGGCATATGATATGGTGTTGGAAAGCTTAGGAAAATGCGCTACATTTTCATCTTGAAAGTTTTTTTCTAATTTTGAATGGTTTAAGAGTAATTTAGAACATGGTCCAAGTCCTACCGAGTTCGTATTTTCGAGATAATTTTTTAACCGTGCATCCGAATGTAGCAAATGATATGGCGTTGGAAAGCTTAAACAAATGCGAAACTTTTTGGTATGTATTGTTTATCACAATTCTTTATGGTTTTAAGTCAGTTTCAAAAATGGCGAAAAACGTATTTTCTCCGTAATTTCTACAAATTTTTTTGGAATTGGGAAAATAATATATGGTTGAGAAGCTACGGAAAATGCGAAACTTTTTTATGTTGATGGTTTTCTCTGATTCCTAGCCGTTTTCATGTACTTTTATTCTCACTTGAAATAGCAACAAGTGAATGAAACCATCAACATGAAACAGATTCTTCGAAAATGCACCGCGTGAAGGATCTGAACTTCTCGGTGCGTGTACCTGAACTTCACTCTGTTTTTCACGTGATTTTTTTGCTCGTAGATCTTCATCCACTGCTCGTAGCTCTCCATCCCACTCACGGGAATTGAGCGGGTGATATACCGTTGAAAAGCTGCTGTAAACACGCAACTTTCCCGTGTTGATCATTTTTCATACTCGCGACGATTTTGAAAGTTTTTCATCTGAAATTCATTCAGCGTAGTAGTTGAACTTCCTATTGTTTTCACGTTGAACTTCTGTGACGTATTTTTGTTTTTAATGTTCTCATCCATTCATCAATGTTACACAAATAATATTCCTTTTGTACAAACGTTTCTCACAATAATTTTTTTAACTTTCTCCGACCGAGGACTTGAACTTACACAAATGATATTTCATGCCGTTTTGAGGTAAATTAGAAAATGGCGAGATCATGATTTCTGCGTTCATCGCGAACGAAAATGCACTGCGTGAAGTAGTTGAACTTCTGGGGCATGTCTGTTTGAACTTCACTCTGTTTTTGACGTGCTATTTTTTGACGTGTTGTTTTTTGCAGTGCGTGAAGTAGTTGAACTTCTGGGGCATGTCTGTTTGAACTTCACTCTGTTTTTGACGTGCTATTTTTTGACGTGTTGTTTTTTGCAGTGCGTGAAGTAGTTGAACTTCTGGGGCATGTCTGTTTGAACTTCACTCTGTTTCATTTTATTGTATTTTTCTTATATGAAATACACACCGTGTAGTACATGAACTTCCGGTTGTTCTCACTTTGAACTTCTCTCTGGTTTGAGAGAATTATTTTAAAACAAAAAAACAACATTTTTTATGTATTTTGGACATCTAAATACATGGTGAACCTCTCTCACAAGAATTTTTTGAACTTTTCCTCGCCGAACACTTGAACTTCTATCAACCATTTTTTCCGTTTATGAGTTGTTTTTAAATGCAAAAAATGGCGTTGTGTTTTTTATTTTTTGAACAGATAAATCCTAGGTTTTAATAAACTCCGAACTTCTGTGTTATTTCAATTTGAACTTCACCTGTTTATATTTTGATTAAAGAATTGTATTTGATTTTTATACAAAAAATCGAGCATGGAAATACAAGGTGAACCTCTCTCGCAAGGATTTTTGAACCTCCCCGGACAGAGCACTTGAACTTCTTTCAACAAACATTTTAAGCTTTTATTTTTCTATACTTTTATTCTCACTTGAAATGCATTCCTTACAGTACTTGAACTTCTCGTTGTTTTCACTATGAACTTCTGTCGCATTTTTGTGTATACGTCGAATTACACACAATTGAAGGTTGGGCGTCATTTTTTTGGCATTTTAAAACATGTAATTTGATGTCAGACGTTCCGCAATATAAATTCTAAACCGTGCACGGAGGACACATAAACTTTTTGCACCAAATCTGAGTTTTTTATATAATTCAAACTTCAATGTTATTTTAAATTGAACTTAGTCTTGTTCTTAGAAGAAATGTTTTCAAATAAGCATCAAACATTTATTTAAAAATTGAACCTCATACTTTTATTTTTCGTAGAAATGGAAAGAATTTGAGTTTTCCGTAAACATCAAACAACTCCTTTTATTTTAATTTGAACTTCTTTACTTTTATTCTTTAGTAACAAAATAAAACCTGTGTTTTTTTATAAATATCAAACTTCTCTATTTTTACAATTTGGACTTCTTATTTTCTTTTTGAAATCAAATTGCTCCCAAATAATAACTGACCTTCTTCGTTGATTGAGAGAATTATTTTAAAACGCGATTTTGTGTGTGTGTTTTTGAACATGGAAATACAAGGTGAACCTCTCTCGCAAGAATTTTTTAACTCCCCGGACAGAGCACTTGAACTTCTTTCGAAAAACCTTTTAAGCTTTTATTTTTCTATATTTTTATTATCACATGAAATGCATTCTTTGCAGTACAACTTCTCACTGTTTTCACTATGAACTTCTATCGCAATTTTGTGAAAAGAATTGAACCTCTTTGTGTATTTTTAGAAATGGCAAAAAATGGAGTTCTTTAGTAAATGTCAAACTTCTTCGTTATTTCAAATTGAACTTCTTGGTTTATTCGTTAGTAATGGAAAAAATTCAAGTTTTTGTAATAAATATCGAGCTGCTCCATTTTTGGAAATTGAACTTCTTGGTTTATTTTTTAGTAATGAGGAAAATCTGACTTTTTCATGTACAATGAACTACTCTATTTTTAAAAATTGAACTTATTGTTGTTTTAATTCGACTTTCTTGGTTCTGAAATAAACATTGAGCCTCTATGTTTTTGAAATTTGAAACTCTAATTTATTTTTGGAAACATTGGAAAATACTATTTAAAACAATTTTTGGAACGACCATGTTCTTAATATTTTTGCACCTCTTTGTTTTTAAAAAAGAGAGCTAAATCCTTTTTTACAACCATTGAATTTCTTTGTTTCTTTTTATTTGAACTCTTAGGTTTTTATTTTGCTTCGTTCACACCACATTTATCCAATTTTCTTGATGAAAATTCCAACATGGTCTCTGTTATTTGTTTTACGAAACTCTTGTTTCCTATGCACTTATCTAGCCTATGTATTTGGGCTTACATACTTCTAAAACCTGAACTTCACATTTTTTTATCATTTCATAAGCAAACTTTTCTCACATGAATACACCAATTTCATAAGAAAACTTTCTCTCACAAATGCACAAGAATGGATTCTTTTTTCTTACCTGAACTACCTACACGAGAAAGCCAAAGATAAGTTCTTTTTGTCTCGCTTAAACAAAAGTTCTTTATATTAGTCAACTGAAAAATTAGACACAACAAAAAATCTGTAGTTTATTTCCACCACACACCACCAAAAAAGGAGTGTTTTGCACCTTCAGATATAGTTGAACTTCAGACATCAATCAAAATCACTTAGAGATCAAATACAAGACCGGACAGGGGGATCAACGCTTTGATCTTGATTCAGTTTAGTGACAGCAGGAAGGAGTAACTTCAGACACCAATGAGGTCATCTGCCACAAGCATGGAATGGGGCATCAACAAAAAAGGAATCTGAAAATGGTGCTTTTCCATCTTCACATATAGTGGCCAACAATGAATTCCATAGCTTCTCCTTCATGGCCATTTTTACACAAGCACCGGTCAATACAAAAGCACACAAAATTAGCCATGGCAAACGTCTCGGCAGAGTAGTGGATGCACTTGGTGCTACGCAGGGAGGAGAGAGGCGCACATGAACTTTTTACTGCATCTGACCTTTTGAATATTGCATATATGAACTTCTCCGGCGAGCCAAGTTTGCATATAGGGGGCCTTGTTGCTCCGACAGTGTGTGTGCTAGTGGCCGGAGTGGAGCATCGACGGCGGTGGCGTGGAGGTTCGCGGAAGGAGGCAGAGAAGGAGGGGCCACGCCTCGCCGGATATCAAGCCGGCCGCCGCCAAGGGGATCCCGTCCAGGAGCTGCGGGCTATAGTTGGTGGTCATCTTCCACGACGGAGGCGCCGGTTGGAGGCGATGGGGAGCCGAGGCGGCGGCCGGTGGACCCGATGTGGAGCAGCAGCGGAGGGAGGGACGCTGGCCTCGCACCGGGAGGAGGCCTCGCGCCAGAGGAGGCGAGGGTGGCCTTGTGCCGGGAGGAAGCAGGCGGCGGTGGTATCGGTCTCGGGCAAATCCAGGGGCAGGAGGCGGGCCGGCGGCCGGACCCAGGGGCAGAGGCGGCAGGGCAGGGGTGGCGTGTGGGCGGATCCGGGGGAAGGAGGTGGCCCGGCGGCCGGATCCAGGCTGGAGGCGGTGCGGCAGCCAGAGGGAGGCTGGGCGCAGCGCGGGAGGGAGGCCGGCCGCGGAGGGGAAGGGAGGCAGGCCGCGGCGACGGGAGGCAGGCCACAAAGGGGAAGGGAGGCTGGGTGCGGCGCGGGAGAGGAAGGCCGGAAGGCCACGGCGGCGGGATGGAGTCGGGCTACAGCGGCGAGTCGGTTTGGTCGAGGTGGGGGAAGGGAAGGTCGGGAGTGACATAATGTGCCGTTCGGGAGGTGTAGGGTGGGCTGGTCGGTGCTACTCTTTCGGTCTGTTTACGATCTCGGGAACGTCTCATCGGCCCTATATAGGCGTGACGTGATCCAAATAGTTATTCTTATCCCAGGATCATAATAGTGTTACTATATATATGTGAGTTTATGTGCTCTACATCATTCACTTGTTGCTATTTCTTCAAGTTGCGTTTTCTGCTAAGTGAATGTGATCGGACCCTTCCCCCTCTATGCTAAACTCAACCCAGTCTATTCACAAATTCTTCTTGTGCGTTCTATTTGAAACTCGTTCAAAATCTTCACTGTGTCCTTGTCAGCTTAAGAATTTGCAAACAAAAATTTAAAACTTATCTTATCAGAATTTTCGGCTTTTGCCGCTCAAACTGTTCCACATTCCACGATAATACTTATCTTTTCACCCACGATCTCGCATGATCTCCACCTCTCAGTACGTGGGTGACACATGTCATGCGAATGAGAAGGGTTAGGGGCACATTCGTCCAATTTCCTCGGGCGAACAGTTTTTCACTTCGGCTATAAATACCCCTCCCCTTCCTCGCTTCATTTAACTCCGCTCAACCTCACTCCCTCGCTCGAGCTTTCCAAAACCTAGCGCCGCCGCTACTTCCATCGTCGCCGGTGAGGAAGAGCTTCACTGCCTCGACCTCGTCATCGTCGTACTCGCACCGCCTGCGGATTTCTTCACTCCGCCGCCGCCGTAGCTGTCTTCCTCAGCCAAGTTAGGGCATGGAAGATCTGAACCGACGAGCTTCAAATCTACACTTCCCAGTTCGTCGTGTCCTTCGTCAAGGGTAATTAAAAGTTACTTTTAATGCCCTTGTTGATTCTGATGTTTTCTACAAAGTCATCAAAAGGTGTTTATTATTCAAATCTTCACACACTAAACACCTCACATATCATCTGTTCTTGATCTATTTCCATAAGCAACATTTTTTCTTCAAGATTCCTCAATTGTGTAGATTTTTAATCTGTACAACACTGGAACCTAACACAAAGAAATCTTAGTGAAATTCCACAAGGCTCATCTAGTCAAATTCCTCAACTTGTTCTTTTTGCAAAAACTTATGAGAATGCATATGACCTCTCCAAATTCCTCGCAGCTATATTCTGTTAACAGGTACACATGTCCGCTGCTGAATCACTAGGTTCTCATCAACTTAACTCATTTGCAACATTCCTCGAAGAAAATTTGCACACCTCTTCAGAAAATTCTATTGTCCAAAATCCGCAGCTGAAGAAAATGGCTGATGACAAGAGACCTCAGAAGGGAGGAAAGAAATTGGAAGTCAACACCGCGTTTGAAATCCCTAAGGATATCTATGATGAATATTGCACACCTGATGAGGCTAAACATGGCAAGGAGACCAAAAATCAGCGCATGGTGTGCATACAGAAGATAGAGAGGAGATGGGCACGGGAATGGAGGGAATATCGCTATGTTACACCCAAGTACATGAAGAAATTCGTTGTACACCCTCCATGCCCAAGACCTCCACTGGCACCTGGCCAAGTTGTTGATCCCTCTAGCATCAGAAGAGGTGAAGAATTTCCTAAGGAATGGGCCAAGCATCAAGCTGAACTGGCCAAACTAGCAAAAGAAGCAGTGAAGAAATTTAACAAAGATTCTACTGCTGCCACTGCTGAGGCCTCTTCGAGAAAGCCTAAAAAGGCTATGCCCAATAAGCCTGCTCACAAGCCCAGTGCTTCAACTTCTATGCCCTCATGGCCAAGCTCCTCAGCAATGCCCTCACGGCCAAGTTCTTCAAAGCCCTCACAACAAATTCCTCAAGATGCACCAGCTCCTCCTTCCAAATCCTCAGCACCAGCGCATCTTGCCTCGTGCCAAAGGACAACAGGCATCTCCATTGCCTCAGGAGCCTCTGCTAGTTCTTCAACTCCTCCAAATTCCTCATCAGGCCCCACACTGCTGAGGACAAAGGCCAATGCTGGACGAGGTTCTCAACCAAGTCGTCACAAGAAGCAGGTCGCCTTTCAAGTACCCTCCAAAGATGACGAAGCTAGTGATGAAGAACTCGCTGAAATCATCAGAGACAGGCAGCACCAGGCCACTAGAGCCAAAGGCAGCAATGTGCCATTGATACTGGATCCAAAGTTGATCCTAGACTTCATCAACTTATGGCACAAGACCCCAACACACCTCTGCCTGAGATGAACCGCACTCCTGGTCAAAGTCATGTATTGACTGCCTTCATTGACGAGGAGAAATGGAAATATGAACATGGGAGGAAGGTGAAGAAAGCGTGGTACAAGAAAGAGCGCTTTCTAAAGCAAAACGTCTTGAAGCTTTCACCTGAAGAACTTGTAGCTCTGCAATCAGAGATCAAGAACCTGAGTGATGAATTTGATTGCTACTATGCTGACTGGCTTGGAGCCAAAGTTAGATTTGTGAAGATAGCTGAGAAGTTCACAACCAATGTTGCAGGCCCAATGTAACAAGAAATTCCTCAGGCCGAGGCATCTGCTCATCCTACTAAAGAACATGCCAGCACTGTTGATGAAAATCAGGCTGCTGATGAAACTACTAGTGTCAGGGGTGATGATTGCATTCCAGCCTCTGATGACTCTGCCAGGGCAACCAGTGTTGCGCCTGAAGAAACTGTCAGGACAACTGAAGCTTCAATGGATGTGCCTGAAGAAACTGCAAATGCCAGGGCAACTGCATCAGTTGTGCCTGAAGTTATTGAACCAATTTCGTCTGCTCCTCCGGCACCTACACCAAGTCCAATTCTTCCTTCTGCATCAGAAGCGAAAAAGACCAAGGCTGCGGAGCGTGTAGCTGTGAAGAAAAGGAAAGCATCAACTTCATCAGAATCTTCATCTCCGAAGAAGATGAAGAAATTGACAAGCTGTTTTGAGAATCCTATTGATGTTGTTCTAGTCTCAAGCATGCCATCAAAGGAACTCGTTCCTTTTGATGAAGAATACATGATCCCAAGCGGATCCAATGATGATATTCCTTCTGCTGCTTCGTCAGAGCAGTTGGATGAAGAAATTGAAGTGGATGCAATCCCTTCAACCCCAGTTGTCTCATCGCCCATGCCTCAGTTCACAGCTGAAGAGGTAGGCGTTAAAGAAATGAATGATGAAGATGAGGATGTGGATACTCGGTGCACAACACCTATGATGAACGATGACTTTTGGGAAAGTTAGCACCCCAATTCTCCTTTGTTCACTCCTCTGCAACAAATTCCTCGGTCCCAAGTGAATAGTGAAGTTCAAATGGGATCTTAAGAACCACGCCACACTCCATCTATTCACGAAGAGATTCTAGCCACTAGTGCTGATGTTAATGAAGAATTGAAGACCCAGGCTGCCATTGAAGAAGAACCAGAAATTCCTCAGCCTGTGGATCCTGAGATTGCGATTCCCGAGGTTGTGATACAATTGACCGATACTCCTCATCCCAAGCCAAAGGATCCCTTCTCGAAGAAGCAAAAATTCAAGGCTGGCGACTTCTTCGGCGAGCATGTGTTCTTCACCGAGTATAACCCATATGACTCTGCTCGTCTTAGAAGGAAGCGTTTCTGGACTGCTAGCCAAGCCAACTTCTATTCTTCACTGCTTTTCAACAAAGACAAAGTCTTCGATCATGAGCATATTCCTCACGTGGACATGGAATCACTGCCTTGCTTCACCCTAGTCCTCAGGGTGCTTCATGATGTAGGACTGCTCAACTTTTGCACTGCCATTGTTGATTGGAATGAAGAGCTAATTCTTCAGTTCTATGCAACGCTGCACATCACAGGAGATGCTAATGATGTGAACTCTTGGGTATTGGACTGGATGACAGAGAATACACACTACAAAGCACCGGCCTCTGAATTGCTTCATGCCCTGCCTATCGGTACTCCCCTTGAAGGTGCTCGTTGCCTATACCATGAGCCTGAACTTACCGCTCATTACTTGCAAGTATTAATGAAGCCACTTAAGCCCGGTCAAGCCCCAAGGAACAAATTCCTCGTGAAGGAATTGCTTTATGTGCCTCGAACTGTCTATCGCATTCTGACGAAGACTTTGAGTCCAATAAAAGGCCACGACTCGAATGATGAAGAAGTTGTTGGCATCATGAAGAATCTTCTATTCATGAGGACTCTGGCAAATGTTGCACTCTCTCCGCTTGAGTTGAAGCCTTATGCTCCTTGGATTATGCGATTCCTCAGAACAAGGTCTTCACTCAACTACAAGGCTGATTTTCAAAATCATCTCAGCTACTTGCCCCACATTGAAGTCCTCAAACGGACATTTTCCTCATCTAATGAAAAGGGCAAGGCCACTGCTGTTCTTGATGAAGGCATTCGTCCATTGGATGGTCAGTTCCGCAAAGCTACATCCTACTCCACCAATGATGACTCTGCCACTCATGACTCTGCTGCAAATGCTTCAAAGCAAAATCCTCAAGGCAGAGCTCCAAGGGTGATGACTGGTCGTGAGCTTCTCCTCAGTCTTCACCGAAAGGTCGATCGCAATCACAAATGGGTTAAGCATCAGTTTAGTTCAATTCTTCACAACATGACTGCTACACACAATGCAGTGAAGAAAAACCACTACTACCTCCATGAAGTCTTCGGTCGCACCTGGGCTGTTCTGTCACATCTGTATGGTGAAGAAGATCTGAAGCAAATGGGTCTCAAGCAGGACTTTGACTGGTCTCAACCACCAGCGAAGAAATATAAGAAGGTCAAAGTTCCCTCCTTGGTGGCCATCTCATATTCTTCATCGCGCGACACGGGTGAGCATGAAGACTTGGACGACACTGCAGCAGGCCCTACTACAACAACCGACCCCAACAACACTGGCGCTCCTTCATCATCATGATATTCTTCAGGGGCGTTAGTCCTCATTTTCAATCCTTTTGGTCATTCGATGACAAAGGGGGAGAAATTTGAGTTAGTCTTCAAGCGGGTCTACCTATATGGGCGTTTTTTTGCTAACTTACAACTCTCGTTCTTTTGAAGACTTTGCTGGATCGAGTTGTAAACTTAAACCCTATGGTGGTCTGATACTTTTTCTGTGTTATTCTGCATGCTTATTCCTCATAATGTTAATGCGCGCATGCTGAATTACATCAGTCACCATATTTCATCATGCTTTTCAAATTCTTCATGTTATATGTCAAATGCGTGTATGAATTACAAGATATAGGGGGAGATCTCCATGATTCTACTCTTCAAGTGTGCATTGCTTCAAAAGCAAATTCCTCACTATGCACATCTTCAGGGGGAGTTCTTCTATATCTTGCAATCAAATTCCTCAATATCAGTATTTACACTTCATATGTTTATCCCCGTTGAAAAGTTAACCTATATTGTCATCAATCACCAAAAAGGGGGAGATTGTAAGTGCATCTAGTGCCCCTTAGTGATTTTGGTGTATTGAAGACTTATAGGTTAAGGGATTGATGCGTTTGCGAGTGTGCGCAGGTCTATAAGTCTATGAGGAGTTTGATACTTACAGAGAAAGTCGACCCCTAAAAATGAAGTTCTTCGACTGAAGACTTTGGATTTCTAAAGAATTTGAAAGTGAAGAAATTGGTGTGACCTTGAAGACTTGGTATTCATTCGAGGAACATGAAGCGTGAAGACTTTTGTTTTCGTAGTTTCATTTTATCTTTCTTGAGTCATAGGAAACACCGTAATATTAAAGGGGGTCGAGGAAATACTAAGGAAAAATTTCCAAGTGATGCTCAACTCAAAATCCTACACCTACCAATCCCTTCGAGTGAAGCCATTGGAAATCTCATACAGTTTAGTCAATTTCTTCAGTGACAGAGACGGAGTTCTTCTGGTCTCTGAGGAATTTGTTCTGACTAAGGACTTAGGAATTCGCCGGTGCAGATTGCCTACAAGTGAGGAACATGATAGCCCTGAGGAATTTGATAGTCAAATTTCTGACCGTTGCTGTGCTATGCGCCAGCTGTCCCAACATGTCTTATCCACCTAACGGTCGTATCATTGAAGGGCATTTATGTCTTATCATGTCGAGCTGCTCCCTAGGCTATAAATAGCCGCCCCTACAACCACTAGCTGGTTGGCTGCTCCGAGAGAAACTGACACTTGTCATTTGAGAGCATCCCATCCTGCGAGGACTTTGAGCGAAAATTATCAAGTGAGGAAAACCCAAACCTAAACACCTACAAACCCAAAGTGATTGAGCATCACTGAAGAGCATGATCCTGCGTGGATCCAACGGTTGTTACCTTTGAAGACTGTGCATCTTCTAGACGGTTAGGCATCATGGTCTAGAGCATCCAAGAGGAAATTGTGGATCATCGAGTGACCGAGTTTGTGAAGGTTTGGAAGTCACCTGAAGACTTACCACGAGTGATTGGGCGAGGTCTGTGTGACCTTAGCACAAGGAGAATACAGTGAGGACTGTGTGTCCGGGACTGTCTGTCCTCAGGTTTAAATACCTAGCCGCTCCAACCAGACGTACAACTGTCACAACAGTTGGAACTGGTCTACCAAATCATTGTCTTCACCAAGCCTACTGGTTCTATTTCCTCAACTCTTCCATTTCCTCATTATTGTGTTGTGTGCTTGTTCATATATATTCGAGGACTTTGATTGAAGACTTCTCAGTTCAATTTCTTCAGTCTGCTTGTCTTCATCCTGTTTTATCATGTGCTTACGCTTCCTGTACTCTGTGTCTGTTTTCATTTCATCATGATGTCCATGTTTATGTTATGTCATGTATGCATTTGAGTACTTCTTCCGTTGCAAGTAGTTCTTCGCTTAGGAATTTCCTCACCCAGAAATTCCTCAGTGAAGAATTCATAAAAATCGCCTATTCACCCCCTCTAGTCGGCTTAACGCTCTTTCATGGTGGACACCCACAGAAGGTTCACGGAGCTCTCGGTGGTGTACACCAACAACCCGGTCTTGGTGGAGCACTCCATCCACATGATGGAGTTGTTGCTTGCCGAGGAGAAGTACAAGGTGTTCGGGTTCGTCCTCGAGTACACCCGCGCTCGTGCTGGATGTCATCCCAAGGTCGCCGTCACCTAGATGTGCGTGCACAACCACGTCCTTGTCTACCACTACTGCCTGGCCACAAGGCCTTGCGAGCGTTTCACCAAGTTTGTCAACAGCCCCCACTACATTTTCGCTATAGTGGATGTTGGTGCAACAAACCTTGGGTCTGTTGCCCAACTGTGCACAGGCAAGAACCAAGAGAATGAAGAACCAAGAGATTTGAAGAACCAACACGCAACCTAGAGAGACCAAGATCGAGCCAGAGGAGCAAGATATTAGCAAGACAAGGGCCTCCCTTGTTGGGCAGGCGAGCCCGGCAAGGGGCGAGGCCACCACCAGAAGCAAGCAATCAAGGCTCCCTGGCAAAGCCTGCCGGGGGTCATAGGGGTAGAACCACCCCACTAACCACTATAACACGACTCGCGTCATCAATCAGTGCGGTGTCAAGCCGCAAGATGATTAAGTGGCAGCCATTCGCCACATGGCAGTCATTTCCTAGAAAAGAAACCCGCAGATGACACCTGTCATGTGACATATCCAGAGAACAGATGCGGAGCTGGCAAGATAGCCCGGTAGGCCTTGTCGGGCGACGAGTGATGTGACACTAAGCGGCGCATTTAATGCACCCTGTCAGCCCGTAGAGTTAGGTATGGTAGCACTATTCGCTATCATATCAGTCGATAATGACCACTTTGCCACTGTGGTGACCCCTTAATCAATAAAACGAGGCCCATGTCACTCGTAGGAAGGGTTGGAAAGTTGACGAACCCAAGCCACCATACGCGTGTAGTCGCTGTGGCTTCGAGGCAAACCTTGCCGGGCAAGAGTACTTCGCGTCTCCACACTCATTCCACCATCAATCCACCAAAGCAGGAGTAGGGTCTTATTTCTCGCGGCGGCCCGAACCTGGGTAAATTGCTTGTGTTCTCTTTGTCGTGTTGCCGCATGCTGATCTTCTCTTTGTGCAAGGCGACGTCCCCCCGCCGAACTAGCAAGGGGGCACCCGATCCCATAGGTGGCCGTGGATATCCCGCGACATCTTTGGTGTGCCAGGTTGGGGGCTCACTTGCGCGGACCTGAAAGCATGTGCAGCACATCATATTCATCGCCATTTTCATCTTCGTAGACACCGTTGACCATGGCGCCTAAGAAGAAGAACTCCGGCCCTTCGGCGCATCCGTCCACCTCGAAGGCTCCACCACCCGCGGCTTCTAGTGCCTCGGAGGATGCGGGGGCGAGCAAGGACGTGAACGCTGCTAGGGGCTTGGATGGAGTAGGTGGTGCCACCGCCACTCCCCCTGCGGCTGATACGGGGGCTGAAGACATTGGAGGAGGACAGCATCAGCAACGCCTTGGCGGTCATGCTCCACAAGCTGCGGGGGAGGGGGTCACTCCGTCTGCACCCTCTCCCCCCACCGACGAGCACAGCCACGGCAATGGCGCTCGGTCCGGGGTGAACCATCGCCGTCCGGCCGCCCCCACCGCGGGAGCGACCTCGGCCAACGTGCCTCCTCCCGGATGAGTCGACGAGACCGCTGCGCTCGATGGAGCCGCTGACCCTCGAGCACCACCGCCGTGCAACCCCGCTGCCCTGGTAGTCGTCCCACAGCTACGTGGACGCGTCATCCCCGCCATCGCCGCTGCTGGCACCATCAGGAGCCGGGCGACGGTGCGGTCAACGTCATCAACATCTATGCCAAGCACAGCCACAGAGGCTATGGCTCGAGCTCAGTTGCTGCTGAGGTTTCCGCCAGCAGCTGAGCAGATGGATGAATGGCGTGCCACTATCCAGATCCCGCTCGGTTTCGCCGAGGCTGGGGGATCACGGCAGGCTGGCCCGCCAGAACCTCCCCAAGCGACAGCAACCGCCTGTACTGGTGGCCGAATGGAGGGGGGCGTCCCCACAGTGCAGTCCCCACCACAGGAGCCGACGCGGGCGCAGCTGAATCAAGACCCCGACGACGTCTTGATGGCCTCTTTCGACCCTCGAGCACGTCCAGGCCAACGTCGAGCCCCGGAGGATAGGCGGCGACGAGACGCGCGCGCTGTCATGGATCGGCGCCACGACGACTTCCACGAGACCGACGGGTGCGGCGGCCTTAACGTCGACGAGTCTGCGCTCAGTGTTGGCGGGTTTCTACCTTTCGAGGTCGATTGCCCTACCTTTACACGAGAGCTGCGGAAAGTCCGTTGGCCGTCCGTTAGCACGTTCAAGCCAGAGATATCTGAGAAATACGACGAGAGGCTAAACCCACCAGAGTTCCTGAGCATCTACACCATCGCTGTTCAGGCTACCGGGGGAAGAGACGAGAAGGTGTTCGCCAACTACTTCCCTTTGGCCCTCAAGTCCAATGTGAGGTCTTGGATGATGCACCTGCCGGAGAACTCCATTTCGTCATGGGAAGATCTTTGCCACGAGTTCATCGATGCCTTCACTGGTGGCCACAAAGAGCCCGACAGGCCCAGCGACCTGCAACTTCTCCAGCAGAAGGAAGGAGAAACCCTCCGTAAGTATTTACAGAGATTCAGTAAAGTTCATAGAAATATTCCAAATATCCATCCGGCAGCCGTTATAGCAGCCTTCTAGTCCAATGTGCGCAACTGTCGCATTCGTTCTAAGATGAATGTGCGGTTGCCCAAGAATGTGAAGGAGCTATACACACTGGTGGATAAGTGTGCTCGGCTGGAGGAAGGAAGGAAGTTGCCCGGAGAGGAGGATTGTATGAATGTTGATACAGAGGATGAAGATGAATCAACCAGTCAGAGAAAGGGCTAGAAGCGCAGTAAGAAGCCAAGAGATAAGGCAGTGATGATTATAGAAGGTTCGGGCACACCTAGTACCGGCAAGAAGGCCAAGGTTGAGGCCCCCGGCAAGGAAGCTGCCACGTGCGCTGCCTGCCGGGAAGCGGCTGCCATGGAAAAAGTTGGGAGAGGTGATGGGCCGTACTGCAAGATCCATCGGACCAAAGGCCACGACCTTCAGAAGTGTTATCAGGTTGAGCAGCTTGTCAAGAAACAGAGGGCAGGGTATGATAAGCGTGATAAGGAAAAAAGTCAGAATACTGCTGGCGGTATGGGCCGCGGCGGTGAAGCAAGTCGCCCCAACAAACCCTTTCGAAACCAAGGAAAACCCTCCAGGGGCCAAGAGAAGGAAATCTGTGATGATGTGAGTGATGAAGGTAATGAAGAGGAAACAAGTGAGCAGGAATTTCAGAGGCCACTGATGCCCTATGCATTGATGGAGGTGCATCTTTGCACACCTCTCATCGCCAACTCAAGCGATGGGCACGAGAGGTTAGTGTTGTGGATCCAGCGCCAGAGGCCCGGAAGCCGCTCAACTGGTCCCGCACGCCCATCAGCTTTGATGAGGAGGATCACCATGGCCACACCACTGCGGTAGGGTGTTTTCCATTGTTGTCTCCCAAACAATTCGCAACCTCAAGGTCACAAAAATGTTAGTGGATGGCGGGGCCGGGTTGAATCAGATTTCCCCGGTAGTCATCAACAAGCTTTAGATAGGAGAAGAAGAGCTAGAGGTTACCGACACGTTTCAAGGAGTCAATCCCGGCAGGTGGCATCCTAAGAGGAAGATTACGCTGCCGGTGACGTTTGGGGGAGAACTGAACTATTGGACTGAGAAGATTGTGTTTGATGTGGTTGATCTCCCCCTGCCGTACAATGGGATTCTGGGACGCTCGGCCCTGGCTAAGTTCATCGCAGCATCCCACTATGCTTATAACACTTTGAAGATGCCTGGGCCACTAGGAGTCATCACTATCCCATCAGATGAGAAGGATGCAATTATCTGCATGGACAAGATGTACCGGGATGCAGTCACAGCAGAGGCTGCGGCAGCAGCAGCTCCCGCCAAGGAAAGCAAAGGAAAGAAGAGGGATTGTAGGACCTCTGGCAAGGAGTCCAGGAAGTGTGCCCCCTCCGAGTGCACAACACCCGTTGATGACATGCAAGAGTGTTCCAACAGCAAGAGATCCAAGGTTACTGCGCCCCAAGTAAAGAAGGTCCCGGCAGGGCTGGCTGGCATTGATGGTTCTTTCACTATCAACGCCACCCTTGATGACAAATAGGAAAGCACGCTCGTTGCCTTCCCGCGGGCAAATATTGATGTGTTTGCCTAGCAACCATCTGATATCCCCGGTATTCCCAGGGAGGTAATCGAGCACCACCTTGCTGTCTGCCCACATGCCCGACCTGTCAAGCAGAAAGTCTGAAAGCAGGCCTTGGAGCGCCAGCAGTTCATTGCCGAGGAAATCAAGAAACTAGAGGCAGCTAGTTTGGTCAAAGGAGTACTGCATCCTACATGGTTAGCAAATCCAGTGGTGGTCCGGAAGATGAATGGAAAATGGAGTCTTTGCATTGATTTCACAGATCTCAACAAGGCATGCCCAAAGGACCCGTTCCCCTTGCTGCGCATCGACCAGATCGTGGATTCCACTCCAGGTTGTGATTTTCTCTCCTTTCTGGATGCATACTCCTGGTATAACCAGATCTTCATGTCCAAGGAAGATGAGGAGAAGACATCGGTCATCACTCCATGTGGTACGTACTGCTTTGTCCGCATGCCTTTCGGATTAAGGAGTGCCGGGTCCACTTTGGCAAGAGCAGTCCAGATTGGTTTTGAGCCACAGTTGCACACAAATATAGAAGCCTATATGGATGAGATCATGGTCAAAACCAAGGATAAGACCACCCTTATCCAGGATTTGAAGGAGACATATGCTAATCTGCGCAAGATCAGCTTGAAGCTTAATCCGGAGAAGTGTGTATTCGGTGTTCCCTCCGACAAGCTACTTGGATTATTCGTGTCCCACTGGGGGATCGAAGCCAACCCCGACAAGATCAAGGCCATTAAGAAGATCCAAGCACCAAGGACAGTTAAGGATGTAAGGTGCTTGACGGGATGCATTGCTGCGCTAAGCAGATTTAATGACCTTCTCATATACATAGAGAGATATGAATTGTTTGTGTTAATCAGAGTGCCATGATATCTCTAGGGGCGGCGACCGAGGTGGAGACCCTCAAGAAGGCGCTGGCCGAGGCCGAGGAGAGAGCAGACAAGGAACAAGCCGCCCGTGAAAAGCATGAGGCCAGGGTCGGTGAGGTCCAGCAAGAGCTCCAGGACGCCATGAAGAAATGCCAGTCCTTGGAGTGCAACATTGAGGATCAAAAGTCTGAACTTGCCACGGCCCGCCAAATCACGCAAGATGCCCGGGTCGAAGCCCAAGGCGCCCTCCAGGAAATCCAGGAGGCCAGGAAAATTGTGGTGGGTAAGGCTTTTATTATGCAGAGCAAGTATGTGAAGAGAAGGTACCCCTTACTGACCCGGATTTGGAGTTCTCCAGGAGTGTTTGTAGATTTACCATGCAGTGTTGCCGTTGCTGCGGAATTCTTCCGAGCCAAAGAGGGGAGCTCAATGGAGAAGTTGTTCTGGTCGCAATACCTTGCGCCAGAACATCCGGTGCCCTTAGCGATCGGCTAAAACAGCTGGTCGAACTACATAGGGTGGCCGAACTAGCCATGTAGGATTTGATAATGCGGCTATGGCCTGCTGAAGCCATACCCAGCAACTACTTCGGGCTCGTGAAGCGGCTGGTCAATGCCTGCCCCCGGCTCGACTTCATCAAGCGGTCGTTCTGCATCGAAGGTGCGCGGATGGCCTTTGCCCGTGTCAAGGTGCAGTGGGCGAAGATGAACCCCGTCAAGCTCACGACCGAGGGACCGCCTGCTGGCAAGGAGCACCGCACGCCAGAGCGGTATTTTGATGATGTCCTGGAGGGACCCCGCACTGTAGCGGAGCAATGTACTAAGGACATTATTTTTGAATGAATACATTCATGTTATTATGTCCTGTATGGTGAAACAAAGCTGATATGTAATATAATGCTTGTTATTATTTAAAATTTTACCTCCTATGCGGCCGTTTTATTAAACCTGAGAGTTGGCCAGTCGTCGGCTTCAGCCCCCACATAGGTAGTACGGGGGTGTTTGGGATGGAATCTAAACACTCTTGATCCAAAATTTTGGTCCTTGAAGGAGGTGTTTAGTGCAACGAACCAGGAAATCAGACTATTCAGCTTTATCACCCTCACTTAGCCATAGGAGTTTGACAAAATAAAAAATATAGGCGCAACCCCTGGTTGGTATTTAATCCGGACTAGGGTGCTGTAGACACCTGATCGGGTGAAGGCCGATCAGTCACACAAGGTGGAGAAAATCGCAAAAGATTTTGAACCTCCGAATAGCTGACCAGCTCTCGCCACATCATGGCAGTCAATTTTCGGCTTCCTCTACTGAGGTGTTTGCTCGGATAAACCAGAAACACAATCGCAGTAGTTCTCCCTTTACTACCCTAGCTGATAAAGAGGAACGTAAGGTAGTAAGAACAGGAGCCGGGCATCCCAACTATTGACCAAAGACATGATTCGGAGCCAATGCATATAATGCTGAATTCGGGGTGCCGAACTGTACTATAAAAGTGTTCGGACTTTGTTGCCATAGTATGGGGTGCAATGAAGCCCCTAGCCAATTTAAAATGTACCAAGGTGTACGGGTGCAATCGATAAGAATAGCGAAAAAATGAAGTAGTAAGCCAATGCCACGTAAGTTTGGCCGCAAACTGTTTTCATTATAATTAGATTAATACGTCAAAACGTATTTGTACAAATAGTGCGATAAGCACCTGGGCTAATTGACATGCCAAGATCAAGGGGGAGCTTGCGTGTGGGTCCTGAAAACAGGTAGAATGACCGTCGAGAAAGACATCTAGAAATCCCCCCACGTGTCTGTGCTACTTGCCGCCTTGGTGTATCCGTCCTTCGAAAGGACCGCTGAACAGGCCACCACGAGGGGCCTGTGGAAAAGAAACCTGAAAAGGATAAAAAAGAAAAGTGGAAGTATGTGCATCTAGGGAAGGTCGAGCCGTATTGTGGACCACAGTCTGGTTATGCCTCCGTCTCTGCCCATGGTATTTTCAGTACGTAGTTATGTACACGCGATACGTATGTCGCCACTTGGTCGGGACTGAGACGGGGGTCGAATTGCTAGTCTAGCTCCAGATGAGCTGGATTGTCATGCTGCGGAGTAGTCCAGACTCGTTTGATAGTGTCTGGGAGCTTGGCCGCTAAATTAAAATTCTGCTTTAAAAGGCCGCTCGGTACTTCCGCTGCCAGGGCCGCGGTGTGTCCCTCAGTACGGAGGGAGCGCTCCGTGTTTCCATTGACTGTTATGACACCGCGTGGTCCGGTCATCTTGAGCTTGAGATAAGCATAGTGTGGCACCACATTAAATCGAGCAAATGCGGTTCGTCCGAGCAGTGCGTGATAGCCACTACGGAAGGGGACAATATCGATGATCAACTCTTCGCTTCGGAAGTTGTCCGGGGATCTGAAGACGACCTCCAATGTGATTGAGCCCGTGAAACGGGCCTCTACACCTAGTATAACTTCTTTAAAGGTAGTTTTTGTAGGCTTGATCCTTGATGGATCGATGCCCATTTTGGGAACGTATCCTGATAGAGCAGGTTGAGGCTGGTGCCACCGTCCATGAGGACTCGCGTGAGGTGGAATCCATCAATTATTGGGTCGAGGACCCGTGCAGCTGAACTGCCATGATGGATACTGTTCGGATGGTCCCTGCGGTCGAAGATGATCGGGCATGACGACCATGGATTAAATTTTGGGGCGACTGGTTCTATCGCATAGACGTCCCTGAGCGCGCGCTTTCGCTCCCTTTTGGGGATATGGGTAGCGTATATCATGTTCACCATTTTGACCTGAGGGGGAAACTTCTTCTGTCCCCCTATGTTCGGTCGGCGGGGCTCCTCATCCTCGTCCTTGGTTTGCGACCCCTTCTCCTTGTTCTCGGCATTTAACTTGTCGGCCTGTTTAAAGACCCAACACCTTCTGTTGGTGTGATTCGTTGGTTCATCGGGGGTGGCATGTATCTGGCATGGACGATCGAGTATGCGGTCCAAGCTGGATGAGCCCGGGTTGTTCATTTTGAATGGCTTCTTCCACTGGCCGGACATAGAGCCACTGAATCCGGCGTTGACCGCCGTGTCATCGGTATTATTATCGTTATTTCGACGCTTGTGTCTGTTGCGTCGGGGCTTGCCATTGCTATTTCTGGCTTCATAGGTGCCAGGTTCGCTTGCATTGTTATTGCTACGGGCTAGCCAGCTATCTTCGCCCGTGCAGAAGCGGGTCATAAGTGCCATGAGGGCTGCCATGGACTTCGGCTTTTCCTGGCAGAGGTGTCGGGCAAGCCATTCATCGAGGATGTTGTGTTTAAAGGCCGCTAGGGCTTCGACATCCGGACAGTCGATGATCTTGTTCTTTTTAGTTAAGAACCTAGTCCAGAATTTCCTGGCTGACTCTCCGGGCTGTTGGACTATGTTACTTAGGTCATCGGCATCCGGAGGTCGGACGTATGTACCTTGGAAGTTATCGCGGAAAGCGTCTTCCAGGTCCTCCCAGCTGCCTATGGAGTTTTCGGGCAGGCTGTTCAACCAGTGCTTAGCTGGTCCCTTGAGTTTTAGTGGGAGGTAGTTGACGGCGTGAAGATCATCACCGCGTGCCATATGAATATGGATGAGGAAATCTTCGATCCATACCGCGGGGTCTGTTGTCCCATCATATGATTCGATGTTCACGGCTTTAAACCCTTCTAGGAATTCGTGCTCCATTACTTCATCAGTGAAGCAGAGGGGGTGTGCGGCGCCTCTATATCGGGCCACATCACGACGTAGCTTGGATGGAGTCCGACTGCGGTTTTTGGCCCAAGCATGATTATGTTTGTCGCTTCCGGCTAGATAGACGTCATCACGTGTTGGGGCACGCCCCCGCGATCCATAGATCGATCTGGTCTGTCCTGCTCTACTGTCCAGGTCCTGCCGTAGGTCATATGTATATCCCCAAGCTATTTTATCTCTACCTTTATGGCGAGGTATTACGGGCTGGTGTTCGGCTTGAGTTGCCGCTTTGTCCCGGCCGCGTGGTGGTCGGTCAGCCGCATTACGCGCTGATGGTACAGGCTCCAGCGCCTCGTCATCAAATTGGGGTAGCAATTTGCGCTTCGGGTAACTTTTGGTTGGGCGCTCGAGGCCGTACTCCTCGGCTGCCAGGACATTAGTCCATCTGCTGTTGAGCAGATCTTGATCAGCTTAAAGCTGTCGCTGCTTCTTTTCAGGCTCCTTGCAGTGGCTATTAGCCGGCGCTTAAAGCGCTCCTGCTCGAGAGGTTCCTCAGGCACGATGAAATCCTCCTTGCCAAGGCTCACCTCATCCTCGGAGAGCAGAAGATAATTACTGTCCTCCGAGTCTTCGTTCACGGCCTATTCATTAGGGCTAACTTGCCCATCTTTCCATTCGTCCTATTCGGAAGTTGGCTCAACGGGGCCTTCATTGTCTTCTGCATCGTCCGGAGTATTGTTTTCTCCTGTGCCGATATTGCTATTTTTTCTACGGCGTGATTTAGAGCAGCGCCACTGACGCCGGTGCTTTGGCTGTATCTCAGGAGGTTTATCCTCAACTGGGTCTTTTTTCTCATAGCCGTTATACTCTTTGGGTGTACCCACCATGTACATGTCATACGAAGAGGTGGCCTTAAAACGTCCAGTAAACGGTTGGTTTTGGGCCTGCTCATCTCCGGCATCGTCGTCCATACCGTCGATGTCTTGGGAGCCGTAATCGAGCATGTCGGTTAAGTCCTCGATAGTGGTTATAAGGTGGGTGGTGGGTGGGACGTAAAATTCCCTGCTCTCAGCCCCTAGTCCGGGCTGGGCATAGTTCGTACGTTGCTCCTCTATAATGACAAGGGATCACATTAAGTCCAGAGCCTCGCTTAAAGGCGAGTTTTAGCCTAAGAGAAGAGAGCCCGTGGAGTACGGCGAGAGGGAGTCTCCTTGGCCGAACTCACACGATGCTAACTCCGAAGATTCGGAGCCAGAGTCTGGAGAAGGGTTCGTCTTCCTCATGGTTTCCAGCGACACTTCTTCCCCCGGCTCTCCAACAATGGGCCTAGTGGCTGCAGACAGCCCGGCGAACTCAGGGAGCTCGTCTTTGGACCTGGCCATACGCTCTGAATCTAAGGCCAGAGTGGAGGTTTGGGCGCTAATCCTTGGAAGATCAAGTCTCCTTGGATATCAGCGACATAGTCCAAATTTTCGAAACTAATCTGGTGACCTGGGGCGTAGCTGTCGATCTGCTCTAGATGGCCAAGCGAGTTGGCCCACAGTGCGAAGCCGCGGGACACAAAGATCTGGCCATGGAGGAAAACCTCCGTCAGGGCAGCATTGTTGTACATGATTGATGGAGCCATCGAACCTTCTGGTGACGACGCGGAGGAACACTAAATGAAAGCACCAATGTCGGTGTCAAAACCGGCGGATCTCGGTAGGGCGTCTCGAACTGTGTGTCTAAGGTCGATGGTAACAGGAGACACGGGACACGATGTTTACCCAGGTTTGGGCCCTCTCTATGGAGGTAATACCCTACTTCCTGCTTCATTGATCTTGATAAATATGAGTATTACAAGAGTTGATCTACCATGAGATCGTAATGGCTAAAACCCTAGGAGTCTAGCCTGTATGATTATGATTATCGATGTCTCTACGGACTAACCCCTCATGTTTATATAGACACCGGAGGGGACAAGGGTTGTACAAAGTCGGTTACAAATAAAGGAATCTTCATATCCGAATGCCAAGCTTGCCATCCACGCCAAGTAGAGTCCCATCCGGACACGGGAGAGAGTCTTTTGTCTTGTATCTTCTCGGCCCATCAGTCCGGCCAGTGTCCAACAGATCAGATGCCCGAGGACCCCTTAATCCAGGACTCCCTCAGCGGCCCCGTCGACCACCGTCACTAGGTCCAGCAGCACCTAGCAGGGCTAACGGAGCTGCAGCCCGAAACGAAGCCTGCCGGAGTCCAGCTGGAAGGCTGCTGGAGGAGCCTGGAAGCACCATTCGCACCTCTGCATCCAACTCCTCGGCAAACCGCACTACCGGGGAGGAGATGTAGATGCAGATGATGGTGCTGCCGCCTGATGAAGATGGTGCGGGCGACGATCAGCCGGAGTCAGAGTCATCGCCGTCACTGTCCTCCTCGTTGCTTTTGCTCAAGGAGGAGCTTTCGTTGTAGGTCGAGCTCTCCGCGCAGCACCCTAAGCGACCACCTGAGCGCCCGAAGATCATGACGGAGAGCAGGCCGTTCTCCATTAATTTGAACTAGAGAACGTGCCCCTCCAAGAAGCCGTGGGCACGGGCAAAGATCCTCCTGCCACGGCGAAGGTACATCACATGAGGAGCGGGGGAGTCGACATCAACCCTCATACCTCCATTCCCGCAACCCTTCATGTGTAGCCGCATAGCGCGTGGTTGCTCAAGCTCCATCTCCCGCACAGAGGGAGTTAGGAGGCGAAGGTGACCACACACGGGCTTGTAAAGCCTGATGACGAACTCCCGAGGTTGGTCGCCAACGTGGCCTTCCATCGGGGCAGAGCGACGGCGGAGGCGTCACCAAGGCACCGCCCCACCCTCCTCCTCCTAAAGCACCACGACGACCACGACCACGCCCCCTTCCTCCTCTCCTTGCGGACGATTCCGCTGCCCCAGGGTCCGGAGGAGGAGGAGGGGCACGCTGTCGAGAAGAAGCCCTCGTCGCTGCTAGCGGAACTCCACGAGGCTGTGACGCCCCCGATTCAATCGGACACTAATCATGCACGCAAATGTGTACGATCAAGATCAGGAACTCACGGGCAGATATCACAACACAACTCTATAAATAAAAATAAGTCATACAAGCATCATAATACAAGCCAGGGGCCTCGAGGGCTCGAATACAAGTGCTCGATCATAGACGAGTCAGCGGAAGCAACAATATCTGAGTACAGACATAAGTTAAACAAGTTTGCCTTAAGAAGGCTAGCACAAACTGGGATACAGATCGAACGAGGCGCAGGCCTCCTGCCTGGGATCCTCCTAACTACTCCTGGTCGTCGTCAGCGGGCTGCACGTAGTAGTAGGCACCTCCAGAGTAGTAGGAGTCATCGTCGACGGTGGCGTCTCGATCCTGGGCTCCATCATCTGGTCGCAGCAATCGGGTAGAAGGGAAAGGGGAAAAGAGGGAGAAAAGCAACCGTGAGTACTCATCCAAAGTACTCGCAAGCAAGGAGCTACACTACATATGCATGGGTATATGTGTAAAGGGCAATATCGGTGGACTGAACTGCAGAATGCCAGAATGAGAGGGGGATAGCTAATCCTGTCGAAGACTACGCTTTTGGCAGCCTCCGTCTTGCAGCATATAGAAGAGAGTAGACTGAAGTCCTCCAAGTAGCATCGCATAGCATAACCCTACCTGGCGATCCCCACCTCGTTGCCCTGTTATATCTGGCACTTGGAAGGGTGGGTTTTATTAATTATCCGGTTATTGTTGTCATAAGGTCAAGGTACAACTCCGGGTCGTCCTTTTACCGAGGGACACGGCTATTCGAATAGATTAACTTCCCTGAAGGGGTGCACTACATAGCCCAACACGCTTGATCCCATTTGGCCGGACACACTTTCCTGGGTCATGCCCGGCCTCGGAAGATCAACACGTCGCAGCCCCACCTAGGCACAACAGAGAGGTCAGCACGCCGATCTAAACCTAAGCGCGCAGGGGTCTGGGCCCATCGCCCTGAGCACACCTGCACGTTGCGAACGCGGCCGGAAGCAGATCTAGCCCCCTTAATACAAGAGCGAGCTTACGATCCAATGCGGCGCGCTCCACTCAGTCGCTGACGTCACGAAGGCTTCGGCTGATACCACGACGTCGGGATACCCATAACTACTCCCGCGTAGATGGTTAGTGCGTATAGACCAAATGGCCAGACTCAGATCAAATACCCAGATCTCGTTAAGCGTGTTAAGTATCCGTGAATGCCGACAGGGCCAGGCCCACCTCTCTCCTAGGTGGTCTCAAACCTGCCCTGTCGCTCCGCCACAAAGTAACAGTCAGGGGGCGTCAGGAACCCAGGCCCACCCTACCTGGGTGGAACCACCTGCCCCTTCAGCCCCCAACTCCGAACAGTATCACAGGTAATGTAACAGTGTAAAGTATAGTGCATGCCCGCGATCACTTCCCGAAGTGATCACGACCCAGTAGTATAGCATGGCAGACGGACAAGAGTGTAGAGCCACTGATGGAACACTAGCATCCTATACTAAGCAAGTAGGATTGTAGGTAAAGGTATCAACAGCAGTATCAAAGACAAGCTATGCATCAGGATAGGAATAACAAAAGCAGTAACATGCTACACTACTCTAATGCAAGTAGTATAAAGGAGAGTAGGCGATATCTGGTGATCAAGGGGGGGGGGCTTGCCTGGTTGCTCTGGCAAGAGAGAGGGATCGTCAACTCCGTAGTCGAACGGGGCAGCAGCAGCGTCGGTCTCGGTGTCTAGCGAGAGAAGAGGGGGGAGAAACAATAAGTATTTAAGAAAGCAGATGCATAGTGATGCATGACATGACAAGTAACGGTGTTAGAGGTGCCCTAACGCGGTATGGGATGATACCGGTGAAGGGGGGAACATCCGGGGAGGTATCCCCGGGGTTCCGTGTTTTCGGGCAGAGGAGCTGGAGGGGGAAAGTTGCGAGTTTGATATGTTAGGAATGTGTGGCGGACGAACGGGCTGTGTATCCAGGTTCGCCTCATCGTTCTGAGCAACTTTCATGTTGAAAATATTTTAATCCGAGTTACGGATTAAAATATATGATTTTCTAAAGATTTTATTAATTTCTGCCATTTAATTAATTATTTAAATTAATTCGAAAATGAATTAATGACATCAGCATGATGTCATGCTGACGTCAGTAGTCAACAGAGTTGACTGGGCCAAACTGACATGTGGGTCCAGTGGGACCCACCTGTCATACACTGATTAGATTAATTAGGTCTTAGTTAAAGTAGTTACTATTTAATTAAACTAACTAGTTAATTAGATTAATTAAACATGATTAATTAACATAATTAATTCACTTATTGATTAATTAATTAATGTAATTATTAATTAATTAATTAATTTTACTTCTTTTCTTAATAAAGTTCTGGGGCGTGGGCCCCAGGTGTCATTGGCCCTGGGGGGGGGGGTTACGGGCGCCGGTTGCGGGGCAGAGCCCGAGCGGGTCGGGCGCTGCGGGCATCCGCCCATTTGGGCGCCCGCCTACGCCAGCGAAAGGCGCCGGGACGCCGACGGCTGCGGCAACCGCAACAGCGAGCGTGGCGACTGGCCGGCAGCGGTGGCTGAGGCCGGGCGAGGGGAGAAGGGGCGTGCGGGCGCCGGCGAGCCGGGGCGCGGCCAAGCACGAATGTGTGCGCGCAGCAACGGCGCGTGGCCAGGGGGCGGATGCAGGCGGCACGGTACGGGAAGCGGGAGCAGTGCGGCGCCAGGGCGGTGCACGTATGGGGGGGCACGGTGAGCGCGCATCAGGCGCGGCGAGTGAACGACGTGGGTATGGCTGGGCGAAGGCCAGCGCGGGGCGCGTCAGGGTTGCGGGGCCGCGACGCAGGACGAGCGCACGCGGGGCAGGAACAGAGAGGGAGTGCGGGCGGCGATGCCCACGTGCGAGTAGAGACCAGGGGGGCGGCGAGGCCTGGTGGAGCCGACGAGGAAGAGACGGGGATGGGCAGTCCGTCGGGGAGGTTCGACGAACGGTCGGGCGGCGAGGCGACGCCGGCGGGATCGGGGGCGGGGGCGGGGGCGTGGTCGAGGCGGAGGACGAAGACGAGCGGCGGGGTAGCGGGAGGCACCGGGCGGCGTCGTCACGGCGAAGGGGGCGGCGGCGGTGAGGTGGCGACGTAGGGCGGCGGGGCGCCGGGGCGATGGCGCCGGGGCCGCCGGGTTCGATCCCCTCTAGATCAGGACCGAGAGGTGGGGGGACGAGGGAGAGTGGGGGGGTCGTGGGGGTGGTTGGGCTAGGGTTTCCCAAGGGTGGGGGTTAAGTGGGAGGGCGAGCGGGCCGGTTGGGCCAAGTGGCAAGCTGGGCCACGGCCCAGCAGCAATGGGGCTGTTGTTTCATTCTTTTTTTGTGTGTGTGTGTGTGTGTGTTTGTTTTCTGTTTTTGTTCTTTTCCTTTTCTTTATTTTCTTTTCTGTTTTCTCTCATTTTCTAAATATTCCAGTTTTCGAAAAATATATAGATTGCACCTAATTTAGTAAACTTAATTATGTCAGATCCCGATCATTTTAGTTTTGATATTTGAAAGCTTTTATTGTTTGACCTTAATTTGAATTTGAATTCGAGCGAGATTTGAATCATCGTGAAACTACCAATAGAAATCATGGTAACGTGGCATCGTTTGCAGAGGCTTACTGTAGCTTAGATATCCGGGCGTCACAATTCTCCTCCACTACAAGAAATCTCGTCCCGAGATTTAGGAGCGGGAGTAAGGCGGGAGGGATCTGGTTACGAAATGCTAACGGATCTTCTCAGTCTTGGTTGCTCTTCTCGAAGAGGTTGATCCATTACATTGATGCCTTCAGTCCTCTGCTTCAGGTCATCATGATGAAGTCATCATCCTTTCTTCGGGGGTTCCATCGTACTTACGAAAGAATAAGGGGGGTATTCCGGGAGAACGAACCTCTACAAGGTTGACTATCTGGTCGATAACATCGGGGAAGGTGGTAGAAAGTAACCCTCGAATTGAAACTTAAGAAAATATCGAGAGCAAGGTAATGTGGTTTCATGGGAAGTTTCGAGCGAGCAGGCAACCGTTCGATGCCTGAAACAGGGCGTGAAAGGGGCTCAAAGCAATCGGGAATAAGTATTGCATCCGGTAACAGATTTGATGATCCCTCGGAAGGTGGCTCGTGAAATACATACGAGGCCACACGCGAGGAACAACCTTGGGAATAGGGGGTGCAGGAGAGTCAGGTTTCGATCCTGTGGAACTCTGGGTTATGGGCCCACCATGTGGTTCAAAAGTAGTAAGGACGCCGACATATTGCACGGTCATGGTAGCAAGGCATGGCAGAGGATAGCCTGTCAGTTATGTTGGCAACAACGTTGGTACCAAGGGCGAGGGGCGAAGAGAACCATTCTCCTGCTCGTTGAAACGAGGCGGACCAATAGGCAAAGTTCTCATCCATCGGTGGTTATCGGAATGCCATCAACAAAAGCAACAAGGTCTTACTAACACGGTTGTACACCAAGGTGTTTACATAAGCAGAAGAATATTACTGCCTAGATTATATAGATCACAAGAAAGGTCAAACAAACCAATGAAAAGGAAAATGTGATCATTAGGTTAAACAGAACAATGGAAAAGGAAAATGTGTTTAAACACATATTTCAGGGGTATATCCTTCGCTAAGGACAAACAGAGCATGATAGCCATGACAGGAGATAACGTAGAAAACCCTTTAGGAAAGGGGAGAGAAATTTCATAAATTACCGATACAACGGTGTTTGGATAATTGATAAAGAGAATTTAGCATTGTGCTTAAAATGCTCTTATTGTAAATCGGAGTACCGCAGACATGCTTCGAGATAGCATTGACATGTTCATTAAGTAAGGGTCAGATTTTTGGACACACAAAGGATCCATCAGGAACAAATTATAGAATAAGTCTTACGATTTCCTCATGGAAGAATCGCTAACCTTGATAAAAAGGAAACTAGTTCATTCGGCCACGTGTGCTAGGCATGACATCACCTTACCGGGCCGTATAAAGACCAACATTTATAACTCTTGGAGATATGTTCCAACCATCATATCTAACCGATATTTAGATCTGTTTGGTGTCAGGATACCTCAGACTCAGGATGCCTGAGAAGAAAAGGTGCAACACAATTGACGAGACGACATTGTAAGATTCTCAGGAAATGTACTATGGTAGCGAGTTCCGAAACAAGAGTTCACCATTAAAACCAAGGAGAGGATGGAGAGGTGGCTGATGAACTCAGCGATAATTCATTGAGATTTTCAAAAGATGGATTTCCACAACTATGTGAACAAGGAGATAACATTAGCCAGATTAAATGACTTAATGATGTATGATGGAGGAAAACATACACAATTAAACATGGGTTGAAAGGTGCACTCAAAATATGGGTCGGGTTGCACACCCAACGTTGGAATGGCGATTGAGCAACCAACACACTAAATTGGAATTATTGTCCAATAACTCTGAAGCAATAGGGTTGCTAGAGATATTAAATTTGCACAACAGAGCTCACTCAACACGGGGACCAAGAAAAGAATGGTGATGGTGAGAAGCATCACTGTATCACAAATTCTTAAGAGGTGGTGTAATTCTCACAACATTGATGACATAAGAGATGGTAGTGTTCCGAGTGAAGAAGAACAATTGCTGGATGGCAGGGAAATCAAGGTATAACACCAAACACGAACAAGCTGTGTTGGTGGGAAGGCAATAAAGTGGTCGATGATAATAAAATTCATCGAGGGCAAGGATGGTAGTTCTCATCATGAATTCAATTGATATCCAGGAAGGAGTCAAGATGTTGATGATGATCACAACAAATTTTGTCGAGATATTTCCTGAAGATGTAATCGGTCAGCGAGGACTTCAAGTCAAAGGAATGATGAGGCAAGAGGTTATTGGAACCACAGTTAAGACACAAACTGGAACTCAAGCTTGTTCTCCAAAGCAAAATGATATGATGAGGAAAGATCGACGTAAGCTTAGCTCATCGTCAAAAATTTGTGCTCTGGGAAGAAGGGCCAGGTAGCACAGTTAAAATCGGCATGACAAGGATACAGCCAAACAGGCTAGGAATGCCGTGATTGAGTTCAAACTCGTAATTAATGAAGGTTACCAAGAGTTTCTTAATCGCGATGCGGACTCGAGTAGGTTATCGATGTCTTTGAGTGTTTAACTACTCAGAGCCCGTGAAAAATTGGAATCCATGAGAATGTAGCACTTGATGAAGAACTCATAAGAAGTTATGCAGTTCCGTGATAATCTTGAGATACCAGGGGGTAATACTCGACGGTAGATCAAAGTAAAGGTTGGACTGGTGTATTGATCCACAGAAGACAAGTGCTTAAACTTGCCCGAGAAATGGGATCAAAGAAGAACATATGGTCGGAACCATGATTGCAAAGGATCAATTCACTGAAATCAAAGGGTATTATATCAAGGAAATAGCTATTATTACAAGAAGCTTCCAAGATAGGATCTACATCGTGTCAATGGGCATGAACACAAAGTTCAAGGTCGACTCCCACTTCTTCAATGTATAACCTTCCATTCACTTCTCGCTTTGATAAAGGCATTAGTGTTGAAAGTTTTACCTGGTGAGATACCAGATGAGTATGACTCGTGAAAACTTTCGAGTTCACACATATTAAGGAAGGCATAGGTTCAACCCATCAGGCTATCACGGAAACATATACCACAAGCTTCAATAGTAAATAACACAAGCTCAATAGTAGAGCATGGTTGACAAAGCAGAGGATACCATTTACCAAAGGCATTAAGTATCCGAGGAAGGCTCACAAGGTTATTGAATATGAAGGGCGATGTCGGATAAAATCCATTGAAGGATATGCCGGTCCATAACAGAGCTCATGTGAGCATTGGCACTCAACCAGAGGAAGTAACAATGCAAGGGCATTGGATTATAGAAACAACTGACTATTCCAGAGCTCAAATGCAACGGAATTATGATTTTCAAATCAAGGGATCAGAAGCAATGTTTTGATTAAGGATGGATAAGTAGAATAGCCTTAAGGGTACAACCGACGGCGATTGGGTTGGTAGAGAACCAGCTCATGTTTAAAATGATGTCTAAGCCGGAAAGATAATTTAAAAGGATCAACTTATGATTGCGTGCATTCGCAATCATGTTGAATCAAAAGGATCAAAATGTCGATCACAAAGTATTATAATGGATATTGCTTGACATATCGAGGTAACCATTATGCAAGCAGGTAAAGAAGACCAAGAGCAATAGGCTACTGAGGATTTCAGAAGATCGGATGGCATTTCGAAGAATTTTGCGTAACACCTGAACAATTGGGGATGAATGAATCCCCGGTAAGTGTGAGGAATTATTCATAAATGTATTCATGAGGAAAAGGAGCTGCAAGGCAGCATACACAAAGGATTCTCGGAACATCCAAAGTATTTCAGGGTATCTTGTAATAACAAAACAAGTGGAAATGAAGTTATGGACGGCAGGTGTATGTAGCCTTCCATGGGATTTATCGGTGGTATGGAATTGCAACAGCGAAGGGCACAAGGGTCTCGGGGAAACATCGGAGAGTATCTTCAAATTTTTTTTCTGCAACAGGCGGTCATCTGGACTGAAGGGGCTCTTCGGGAGAACTATTTACGGGAACCTAGACTCAGAGTTAGTAAAATTATTTAACCCGAATAGAAGAGAGTTTAGAGTCCCAGAGTAAAGGTCGAGGAATAAAAGATCCTACTACCACCCAATGGCGACGTGGGCCCATGGGCCGCACAGCCATGTTAGTAAAAGTTTTGCAATGTCTAGACTCGACTTCAGCCAAGGAGTGTGGAAGGGGGATTCCTACAGGCAGTCGGCTCTGATACCAACTTGTGACGCCCCCGATTCAATCGTACACTAATCATGCATGCAAATGTGTACGATCAAGATCAGGAACTCACGGGAAGATATCACAACACAACTCTATAAATAAAAATAAGTCATACAAGCATCATAATACAAGCCAGGGGCCTCGAGGGCTCGAATACAAGTGCTCGATCATAGACGAGTCAGCGGAAGCAACAATACCTAAGTACAGACATAAGTTAAACAAGTTTGCCTTAAGAAGGCTAGCACAAACTGGGGTACAGATCGAACGAGGCGCAAGCCTCATGCCTGGGATCCTCCTAACTACTCCTGGTCATCGTCAGCGGGCTGCACGTAGTAGTAGGCACCTCCAGAGTAGTAGGAGTCGTCGTCGACGGTGGCGTCTCGATCCTGGGCTCCATCATCTGGTCGCAGCAATCGGGTAGAAGGGAAAGGGGAAAAGAGGGAGAAAAGCAACCGTGAGTACTCATCCAAAGTACTCGCAAGCAAGGAGCTACACTACATATGCATGGGTATATGTGTAAAGGGCAATATCGGTGGACTGAACTGCAGAATGCCAGAATGAGAGGGGGATAGCTAATCATGTCAAAGACTACGCTTCTGGCAGCCTTCGTCTTGCAGCATATAGAAGAGAGTAGACTGAAGTCCTCCAAGTAGCATCGCATAGCATAACCCTACCCGGCGATCCCCTCCTCGTTGCCCTGTTAGAGAGCGATCACCGGGTTATATCTGGCACTTGGAAGGGTGTGTTTTATTAAGTATCCGGTTCTAGTTGTCATAAGGTCAAGGTACAACTCCGGGTCGTCCTTTTACCGAGGGACACAGCTATTCGAATAGATTAACTTCCCTGCAGGGGTGCACTACATAGCCCAACACGCTTGATCCCATTTAGTCGGACACACTTTCCTGGGTAATGCCCGGCCTCGGAAGATCAACACGTCGCAGCCCCACCTAGGCACAACAAAGAGGTCAGCACGCCGGTCTAAACCTAAGCGCGCAGGGGTCTGGGCCCATCGCCCTGAGCACACCTGCACGTTGCGAACGCGGCCGGAAGTAGATCTAGCCCCCTTAATACAAGAGCGAGCTTACGATCCAATGCGGCATGCGCCACTCAGTCGCTGATGTCACGAAGGCTTCGGCTGATACCACGACGTCGGGATACCCATAACTACTCCCGCGTAGATGGTTAGTGTGTATAGACCAAATGGCCAGACTCAGATCAAATACCCAGATCTCGTTAAGCGTGTTAAGTATCCGCGAATGCCGACAGGGCCAGGCCCACCGCTCTCCTAGGTGGTCTCAAACCTTCCCCGTCGCTCCGCCACAAAGTAACAGTCAGGGGCCGTCGGGAACCCAGGCCCACCCTACCTGGGTGGAACGACCTGCCCCTTCAGCCCCCAACTCCGAACAGTATCACATGTAATGTAACAGTGTAAAGTATAGTATATGCCCGCGATCACTTCCCGAAGTGATCACGGCCCAGTAGTATAGCATGGCAGACGGACAAGGGTGTAGAGCCACTGATGGAACACTAGCATCCTATACTAAGCAAGTAGGATTGCAGGTAAAGGTATCAACAGCAGTATCAAAGACAGGCTATGCATCAGGATAGGAATAACGAAAGCAGTAACATGCTACACTACTCTAATGCAAGCAGTATAGAGGAGAGTAGGTGATATCTCGTGATCAAGGGGGGGGGCTTGCCTGGTTGCTCTGGCAAGAGAGAGGGATCGTCAACTCCGTAGTCGAACGGGGCAGCAGCAGCGTCGGTCTCGGTGTCTAGCGATAGAAGAGGGGGGAAAAACAATAAATATTTAAGCAAGCAGATGCATAGTGATGCATGACATGACAAGTAACAGCGTTAGAGGTGCCCTAACGCGGTATGGGATGATACCGGTGAATGGGGGAACATCCGGGGAGGTATCCCCGGGGTTCCGTGTTTTCGGGCAAAGGAGCTGGAGGGGGAAAGTTGTGAGTTTGATATGTTAGGAATGTGTGGCGGACGAATGGGCTGCATATCCGGGTTCGTCTCGTCGTTCTGAGCAACTTTCATGTTGAAAATATTTTAATCCAAGTTACGGATTAAAAGATATGATTTTCTAAAGATTTTATTAATTTCTGGCATTTAATTAATTATTTAAATTAATTCGAAAATGAATTAATGACATCAGCATGATGTCATGCTGACGTCAGCAGTCAACAGAGTTGACTGGGTCAAACTGACATGTGGGTCCAGTGGGACCCACCTGTCATACACTGATTAGATTAATTAGGTCTTAGTTAAACTAGTTACTATTTAATTAAACTAACTAGTTAATTAGATTAATTAAACATGATTAATTAACATAATTAATTCACTTATTGATTAATTAATTAATGTAATTATTAATTAATTAATTAATTAGTTAGTTTTAGTTCTTTTTTTAATAAAGTTCTGGGGCGTGGGCCCCAGGTGTCATTGGCCCTGGGGGGTTTAACGGGCGCCGGTTGCAGGGCAGAGCCCGAGCGGGTTGGGCGCTGCGGGCATCCGCCCGTTTGGGCGCCCGCCTACGCCAGTGAAAGGCGCCGGGACGCCGACGGCTGCGGCAACCGCAACAGCGAGCGTGGCGACTGGCCGGCAGCGGTGGCTGAGGCCGGGCGAGGGGATCAGGGGCGTGCGGGCGCCGGCGAGCCGGGGCGCGGCCAAGCACGGATGTGTGCGCGCAGCAACGGCGCGTGGCCAGGGGGCAGACGCAGGCGGCACGGTACGGGCAGCGGGAGTAGTGCGGCGCCAGGGCGGTGCACGGATGGGGGGCACGGTGAGCGCGCATCTGGCGCGGCGAGCGAACGACGTGGGTACGGCTGGGCGAAGGCCAGCGCGGGGCGCGTCAGGGTTGCGGGGCCGCGATGCAGGACGAGCGCACGTGGGGCAGGAACAGAGAGGGAGTGCGGGCAGCGATGCTCACGTTCGAGTAGAGACCAGGGGGGCGGCGAGGCCTGGTGGAGCCGACGAGGAAGAGACGGGGATGGGCAGTCCGGCGGGGAGGTTCGACGAACGGCCGGGCGGCCAGGCGACGCCGGCGGGATCGGGGGCGGGGGTGGGGGCGTGGTCGAGGCGGAGGACGAAGACGAGCGGCGGGGTAGCGGGAGGCACCGGGCGGCGGCGTCACGACGAAGGGGGCAGCGGCGGTGAGGTGGCGACGTAGGGCGGCGAGGCGCCGGGGCGATGGCGTCGGGGCCGCCGGGTTCGATCCCCTCTAGATCGGGACCGAGAGGTGGGGGACGAGGGAGAGTGGGGGGGGGTCGTGGGGGTGGTTGGGCTAGGGTTTCCCAGGGGTGGGGGTTAAGTGGGAGGGCGAGCGGGCCGGTTGGGCCAAGTGGCAAGCTGGGCCACGGCCCAGCAGCAATGGGGCTGTTGTTTCATTCTTTTTTGTGTGTGTGTGTGTGTGTGTTTGTTTTCTGTTTTTGTTCTTTTCCTTTTATTTATTTTCTTTTCTGTTTTCTCTCATTTTCTAAATATTCCAGTTTTCGAAAAATATATAGGTTGCACCTAATTTAGTAAACTTAATTATGTCACATCCCGATCATTTTAGTTTTGATATTTGAAAGCTTTTATTGTTTGACCTTAATTTGAATTTGAATTCGAGCGAGATTTGCATCATCGTGAAACTACCAATAGAAATCGTGGTAACGTGGCATCGTTAGCAGAGGCTTACTGTAGCTTAGATATCCGGGCGTCACAGACGCCCTCGCCCTTGCACCATGACTAGATGAGAAGGATCACGAAGGAGAAGGAGAAGTGTGTGCAGGAGAACACTTCCCCGACCCCTTTTATAGGGAAACGGGGCAGGGGCTAGTTCCTCCTATGGGAAACGGCCGCCCCTGTCCTCCAATACGGCCTCTCTGCACCCACTGTGACTCTGAGGGTCGAGGTCGCCCTCTGCTCCAACCATGGACGCTCGAATTTCAGCCATGGCACTCTCCCCCATGTCCTCCGCATCCACCACCTACCATGCCCAATGCATGCGGGACACATGGCGAAGTGCGTGCGGAACGGGGGGCGAATGGAGATGTAGTTTCCGCCCGTGATCTTAGGGCGAGAAGAATCCGCGGGCCATGATCCAAGATCTTCCACAACGCTGCGCACAACCAGCGGGGAAACCGGAAACTGGCCCGAAATCAAGACTAATGAAGCGGCAAAGAAAACCTCAAGGGGCCAAACCCTTCATCAACCTTGCATGTGCACTTATTAGGCCCTACCCTGACGATGCTCAGCAGCACGTTCAGGGCAGGCCCGGGGGCTTCTGTCGGTGCAACAAACTCTGGATCTGTTGCCCAACTGTGCACAGGCACAAGATCAAGATTGAAGCACCAGCTTAAGTCGGAGATTGAAGAACCGAGAGATTTGAAGAACCAACACGCAGCCTAAAGAGACTAAGATCTAGCCAGAGGAGCAAGATATCGACAAGAGAAGGGCCTCCCTTGCCGGACAGGCGAGCCCGGCAAGGGGCGAGGCCACCACTAGAAGTAAGCAATCAAGTCTCCCTGGCAAAGCCTGTCGGGGGTCGCGGGGGCAGAACCACCCCACCAACCACTCAAACATGACTTGCGTCATCAACCAGTGCGGTGTCAAGCCGCAAGATGATTAAGTGGCAGCCATTCGCCACATGGCAGTCATTTCCTATAGAAGAAACCCGCAGATGACACCCGTCCTGCAACGTGTCAAGAGAACAGAGGCGGAGCTGGCAAGATAGTCCGGCAGGCCTTGCCGGGCAACTAGTGATGTGACACTAAGCGGCGCATATAATGCACCCTATCAGCCCGCAGAGTTAGGTACAATAGCACTGTTCGCTATCATATCAGTGGATAATGACCACTTTTCCACTGTGGTGAGCCCTTATTCTATAAAAGGAGGCCCATGGCACTCGTAGCAAGGGTTGGAAAGTTGATGAACCCAAGCCACCATACGTGTGTAGTCGTTGCGGCCCCGAGGCAAACCCTGCCGGGCAAGTGTACTTCGCGTCTCCACACTCATTCCACCATCAATCCACCAAAGCAGGAGTAGGGTCTTACGCCTCGCGACGGCCTGAACCTGGGTAAATTGCTTGTGTGCTCTCTACTGTGCTGCGGCACACTAATTTTCTCTTTGTGCGATGCGACGTCCTCCCGCCGAACCAGCAAGGGGCCACCCGGTCCTATAGGTGGCTGCGGATACCCCACGACAGTGGACATCACCAATGATGTAAAGGTTCTCAAGAATTCGGGCATTGCCTGCCATAATCTTGTCGACATCCAGGGCCAATACAAGATCTGGGGCAACAAGGAGCATGAGAAGGACTCACTGGTTCACCTCGGCGAGGCCATCATCGACCCCTACTACAGAGACATGAAGGATTCCTGCAACAAGGATAAGCGTGCCTCACACTCGGCCTGGACGGAGAAACTTGACAAACCTCACATCGTGTACGCGGCCAAGGAGGTGTACACGAGCTAAGACATGTACACATGGATCATTGACATGAGAAAGTGCCTCCTTCCCCAAAACAGCCAGGGATCTAGCCGGAAGCAGAGCATTGGCAAGCGTCGTCAGAACAATAAGTAGATGATTAGATCCTCGTTTCTCCTAGTTTAGTATGCATGTAATTGCTTACGTTGGTGTGTGGAAATGTTATGTGTGTAGTCACTTGTGTAATTGTATGCTTAATTTGGTTTTTCAATGCTATCTTTTTATGTATATATGTTGATGCTCTGTAGATAGAGCAAATCACATCGCGCACGGACTAAACAATGGAACCCGTCAATGATGATTTCATCAATCACTGACAACTGTATACCAGCAATCGTTTTCTCACAACACACACAGCTTGTTAACAAGAATCGTCTATGTTGTTATCAGTCTCCCCACACATTTCCAATTACAAACCCGTTTGCCACGTATCACAGACATCTTGTTAAGTTGAACCGTTTCTGTTCGCTTGGCTCAACGCAAACAGTTCATCCAAGTGAATTGTATGTCGTATATCACACACACCTTCATCTGGCTGCTCATTTCTGTTGTTTTGCCTCATCACAAACAGTTTATCCGAGTGAACTGCATGCCGTATATCGCACACGCCTTCATCTGGATGCCAGTTTCTTTTGTTCTGCCTCGTCGCAAACAGTTCATTGAACTGAACTGTATGCCTCTCATCGCACATGCAACTAAAATCTGAACCGTGTTTGATGTATCCTTCATCACACATGTTTTGCATCTTTTTTGAATGTTATTTTATATCACTGTTTGTGATTAATGCATCACACACGGTTTCGTCAAAGGGTCTCTGATCATAGTGTTGCGTTAGCAGCATCCTGTAGTAGTGATGCCAAGCGCTTGAACATCCATTCGACTGACTCACTTTCAAACTAAAAGATTTTTACCATGTCGACTGCATGGAGGTTTACCAGGAGACTTAAACCCTCTGCCAGACTCATCTAGTCCGACAGAGGCTCGGGGACTACACCCAGTGGGTGCACTCAGCGTACCCCCACTGGAAGAGAACTCAGAAAGAAAAATTTTGCTCGGTTAAGTCCAGCACCAACATTCAAGTACAACAAACCCTAAAGACTCCAACCGACTAGCAGAAATCAGTCGGAATCTCGGGGGCTACACCCTATGGGTGCGCTGATCGCGCACCCATAGAACAAAATTCCGAGTAAATCTGTTACTCGATATAAGACCAGCTCCAGATGCTCAAGTACTTGAGGAGAAACAAGCTAGACCAATACCATATCCTCAAGTACTACTCGACCTCTAAGTCGGAGAGGAAAAAGTTCGATCGGTACCAGCTAAGAAGATTTTTAGTTCTCTCAGACCCCCGCCGACTGCCCGCAGTCGACGACGGTCTCAGGGACTACCCTCAGTGGGTGCACTCAACATGCCGCCAACTGGAGTAATGTCCACTCGGTGCGGTGTGGCCAGTCCGAGTGACGAACAACAAACAAACAAGTTCTGAGGCTCCTGTCGACTACCAAAAAATTACACACGCCACTAAGCAGTTTTTTAAACCAAGTGGTTTATCTTAGTGTGCTAGCCGAGGGTGAGTTTAATACTCCTCCGTGGACCTATTTTGAGCCTTTTTCTAGGACTCAAAGTGTGAAACTCATAAGTTTGGATCTAGATTCGACTGGTATTGACATTCCTCCGAGATAAGAATGGCATCTCTCCAAGAGAGCAATCCATGTGTCAATCTTGTTGCCCAGATTTAATGACACACCCATACTCTGATCACGAGTTAACCTCTTCCGAGAGATGAACAAATGTCACCAAGTTGCTCCTCGCTGGCACTTACCCCAGATCAGTCGGTAAGCACAGTGCCAGAATCCATTGAGATTTTGTTCAAACCTTAGTTGTCTGAAAGCACAATGATGGGTACCGAGTATTTCCGTAATCACTTGGGCCAAATTGTGTCTTTCACAAACTCGTGCTGCAAAATCTCAACCGGTTCGGGGGCTAATGTTGGGGACACACATAACAGGTAGGCCCACGAAGGGTCGAAATATCATAAAACATGGGGTCCACACATCAGGTGGGTCCAGATAAATCTCGTACAGACATACTATCCACTAGGACATATCGACGCATCGTCCACTCGGATGACGGTCGACCACTCGGCCATACGACTCACTCGGATATGCGAAGACCAAACAGTCGGCAAGGCAGTTGAAACGTCATCTTCATAGTGGACGTTTCATAGTGGGCTGATATTATGGCATTGATTCTCAAAATTGTAACATAGGAGGTGAGGGGGTGGCATACTCTATATAAGCCACCCCCACCACATAGTTCAGACATAGGGCTCTTTTCTTCCACCTCTCTCTCTTTCCCACCACATAGTTGAGGCATGGAGATCTGTTCTCCCCTCTCTCTCTCAAATACACCATGTAACTCCGTGTTCATAATAGATAAAGAAAGCCTCTCCGGAGGATGAGACGTAGGGTCGTTATCTCCACCGCGAGAGGCCCGAACTCGCTAAAAGCACCGTGTCACCCATATGCATCTCGATAGATCATGCTCCTTTACACTACCCCCTCTCTATTGTCGGAATCGTTCCCACGAAAGAGAGGTCATGACTTTATTTAACGATGAATCCACTATTTTGGAAGAGGTTTCAATTGAGTATGATAAAAATGTTGCTATTTATGATGATTATTGCGATGATATGTATGCTATAAAGAGTAATGATATCCATGAAAGTTGTCATCATGATTTTAATGCTCAATGTGATTATGCCAATCAAGTATCACATGATAGTTATTTTGTTGAGTTTGCTCCAAACACTATTCATGAGAATAAATTTGCTTAAGTGGAGAGTAATAAAATTTCTATGCTTCTAGATCATGAAAAGAATTATTTACGTGAAATTTATATTTGTTGAATTTATTCATGATGCTACTGAAAATTGTTATGAGAGAGGAACATATGCTTTTTCATATTGCAATAATATCAAGTTTCCTCTCTATGTGTTGAAAATCTTGAAGTTTTGCTTGTTTTGCCTTCCTATGCTAGTTGATTCTTGCTCTCATAATATGTTTTCTCACAAAATCCCTATTCATAGGAAGTGGGTTAGGCTTAAGTGTGCTAGTCATATGCTTCATGATGCTCCCATTATGTTTCAATTCTTATCTTTTATGTGAGCATCATTGAAATCATCATGCCTAGCTAAAAATACATAAAAGAAAAGCGCTTGTTGGAAAACTTTTAGCTACTTTGTTTGTGTATTCACATGATTAGGCTACTGTAGTAATCATGTTCTATAGATTTTCTTTCAATAAAGTGCCGAGTAAAGCCTTTGGGATAGTGTGGATGTTAGTTGACTTGATTCTGTGCAAAAACAGAAACTTTTGCTTCCAGTAACATAATTTTTTAAATTCACTGGAGCGTCAAAAATTTCTGAAATTTTTACATATGATTGATATATAAATTGACCACCTTGTCCTAATTTTTTAGAATTTTTTAACTTACAAAAGAATGGTAATTGTTTAGATCATTACAGACTGTTCTGTTTTGACAGATTCTGTTTTCAATGCATAGTTTGCTTATTTTCTAGTTTCTATGGCTTATATTGCTCAATATAAATTGTGGAGATGATAAGGTACAGTAGGAATTGTGTGAGAACAATTATGAATCTTGTCTTTGATAGTACCAAAGTGAATGACTTGTTCTTTATCATACTAACCTATCTCACGAAGTTTCATTAAGTTTTGTGTGATTGAAGTTTTGGGTGAGATATCGATATGAGGAGAATAAGGAGTGACAAGACCCAAAGCTTGTGGATGCCCAAGGCCCCCCCCCCACAGATAATATTCAAGGAAGATCCAAGCAACTAAACTTGGGGATGCCCCGGAAGGCATCCCCTCTTTCGTCTTCAACATTATCAGTAACCTCACTTGGAGCTATATTTTCGAGCGTCATTTTATCTTATTTGTATTTTCTTGATGACATTTATAGTAATGTTTTGCATCTTTCATTTCAATGAAAATGTCAAGTATAGCCTTTACCATGCTTATTTTGCAAGTCTACATGTTGCTGTTTAAAAACACAAAGTTTTCTATCATTGTCTGGATTCTTCTGGAAAGTCAGAACATGATAAAATCTTGAAATTTTTACACAATAAGCTAAACCAAAATTTATACAGTGCGGTAATTTTTCAGAATTTTTGGAGTTAGAGAAGTATGATTCTTCTTGCATTGTTTACAGACTGTCCTGTTTAGACAGGTTGCTATTATGTTTGCATTGTTTGCGTATGTTTGCTTGTTTAATGATTCTATATGAGCATAGGAGTATTAAATATGCAGACACATTTAGTATGCAATGTTTAATAATAATTTCAGTGATTTTCCACAGTAGAGAATCATAAGGTTTTTGCATTGATTTATACTAACTCATCTCACGAGTTCTTATTAAGTTTTGTGTGGATGAAATTTATGAGATTTAGGAAAACCGTGATATAAAAGGAATTAAGGAGACACAAAATCTCAAGCTTGGGGATTCCCAACACATCCCAAGATAATATTTCAATAATTCTCAAGCATCTAAACTTGGGAATGCCCCGTCTTCAACAACTATCGGTTAGTATCGGCTTAGCCTAGGTTTTTGCTTCTTCACATGAGTTGTGCTATTCTTAGAATGTCATTTTATTTTGTTTTGCTTGATGTTTTAATAAAATACTTAGATTTGAATATTTTTAACTGCGAGACAGTCCTCACATAGCTACCTATTTACTTAACTACTCATTTGATCTTCACTTATATCTTTTTGGAGTAGTTTGTCGAACACTCTCATGCTTCACTTATATTATTTTGAGAGTTGATAATAGTGATGACAATTTGCACAAGCTATGAAATTGGACCGAGAGTGATGGATGTTCAAGAACGATATAATAAAAACTTTCACGTAGATCATTGGATATGATAAGTTTGATTCCTTGCAATAGTTTTGCGATATGGAGATAATAATATGTGAGTCATGTTGGTCAGTAATTATGCTTTAGTAAGAATATTTGTGTTAAGGTTTGTGATTCCCTATGCAAGCACGAAAGTAAATAGTTATGCAATGAAATAACATCCTACTTGTGGTGCATTATTCGGTGTTAGTTATGTTTAATGCTAATGATAGCTTTTGTTTCTTGGTTGGTCGCTTCTCAATCCATTTGCTAGCCTTCATTTGTACCAAGCGGGAATACTGCTTGTGCATCCAAACTCCTTAAACTAAGTCGTGCCAAATGAGTCCACCATACATACCTATATGCGGTATTTTTGTGCCATTCCAAGTAAATTTGTATGTGCCAACTCTAATTTTCAAAATAAATTTCCTTTTTGTGTGCCCGTACCGCTCATGAAGCGGCTGGGGGTGGCCAATATTTTCCATGCTAGATGAGTTATTCTCAAGATGAGTTTTTATTCACTTGTCATTGCACGAGAGTGTGGCAAAGGTAATAGGGATGCCCAGTCCTAAAATGCAATTTTTTTTCATGTTTTCCAATAATAAATTCCTTGGAAAGTGTTGGTATGGAAGGCACCCGTGGATATTGCTAGCCATGGATTGTGAAAAAATGGTGGAAAAGGTAATAAACTTTATTTTCTGTTTGGGAATCGCCTATGATGTATCTAGCATATTTTTGTGAATATCTTTATTAGTTAATAAAATAACTAGGTAACGAAGTTATTTTATTAACTTATTTAATTTAACCAACTAAACCCATTCTTAATTTTTAATTATTTCAATGAGATAAATTTTGGAAAAATTAATAATTTCAGTATTTTTTCTTGTTCTTTTTATTTATTCTTTCAGAAAGAGATGAGAGTTGGTTTGGTGAATCAGAAACAAATTTATAGAAAAATTGAAGTAAAAATTGAAGTAAAAATTGCAATTTCTTTTCTTATGGAACATACATATCAATATGCATTGGTAATCCCTCTTCTCCCACTTCCAGTTATTATGTCAATGGGATTTGGCCTTATTCTTATTCCGACAGCAACAAAAAATCTTCGTCACATATGGGCTTTTCCTAGTGTTTTACTCTTAAGTATAGCTATGGTATTCTCAGTTCAACTGTCTATTCAACAAATAAATGGAAGTTCGATCTATCAATATCTATGGTCTTGGACCGTCAATAAGGATTTTTATTTTGATTTTGGATACTTGATTGACCCACTTACTTCTATTATGTTAATACTAATTACTACTGTAGGAATCCTGGTTCTTATTTATAGTGATGGTTATATGTCTCACGATGAAGGATATTTGAGATTTTTTGTTTATATAAGTTTTTTCGATACTTCCATGTTGGGATTGGTTATTAGCTCCAATTTGATACAAAATATATTTTGGGAACTCGTGGGAATGTGTTCTTATATATTGATAGGCTTTTGGTTTACACGACCAATCGCAGCGAGTGCTTGTCAAAAAGCTTTTGTAACTAATCGTGTAGGGGATTTTGGTCTATTATTAGGAATTTTAGGGTTTTTTTGGATAACAGGTAGTTTAGAGTTTAGGGATTTGTTCAAAATAGCTAATAACTGGATTCCTAATAATGGAATTAACGGAAAGTGTTGGGAATTCTCGGTCGTTTTTGTTGATAGGAAAAGTATACCTCTCAAAATATGGCACCTCTACAAATATCTGCTTCCCTCTGCGAAGGGCCTATCTATTTACCTTATGCAATTTTTATTTTTATTTGAGTCTCAATCTTCTCTTAAAATTACCAACTAGGGAGCACTATTGTCATACTTGTGCATTGGATGTAGCTAATATTTGAGTGTGTTTCATGAATGGATCAATGATTGAGCATAATGAGATAGGGATAGCTTTCTTTAGCGTTGATATTTTGAAAGACATGGTTGCTTGTTACTATGCTTGAGTATTGATGTCTTCATGTCAAATTATAAACTATTGCTTTGAATCATTCAAGTCCAAATGTCCATGCTACAAAAGAAAGAGTATATGATGAATATGATAGGTAGCATTCCACAAAAAAAATTCCATTTTCAATTGCTACTTTGCCATGATGAGTTTTATGAGTAAGAGTTGTTGTTGTGATGCCAGGAAAAGTGATTGAAATTATCATTGATCAAACTTATGAACTTTGCTAGCATTCACACTTCATAAATTATTTCTTTTATCATTTACCTACTTGAGGACGAGCAGGAATTAAGCTTGGGGATGTTGATACGTCTCCAACATATCTATAATTTATGAAGTATTCATGTCATGTTTACAAAAAATTTATATGGTTTTGGTATGATTTAAATGGAACTAACCCGGACTAACGCTGCTTTGAGCAGAACTACCGTGGTGTTGTTTTTTGTGCAGAAATGAAGGATCTCCAAATGAGCTGGAACTTTTTGACGATTTTTTTGGAACAAAAGAGGCACTAGAAGCTTCGTGGGGGGGGGCAGAAGGTGGATGAGGTAAGCACAACCCCCAGGGCGCGCTAGGTGCCTTGCCCATGTGCTGCTGTTTTGTGGGCCCCCTAAGGCCCATCTTCGCGTGAAACAGGCGCCAAAATCCTATAAATATAGAAACCCCCAGAAATAACCCTGGACTAGAAGTTTCGCCACCGCAAGCCCCTATAGCCACGAAAAACCAATGTAGACCTTGTTCGGGCGCCCTGGCGGAGGGGGAAATCATCACCGGTGGCCATCTTCATCATCCTGCGCGGCCACCATGATGAGGAGGGAGTAGTCCACACTCGGGGCTAAGGGTTTGTACCAGTAGCTATGTGTTTAATCTCTCTCTCTCTTCTCTCTATCGTGTCTTGAGTTGGCACGATCTTGATGTATCACGAGCTTTGTTAATATAGTTGGATCATATGGTGTTTCTCCCTCTCTATCTTATTGTGATGAATTGAGTTTTCCCTTTGAGATTTCATTTTATCGGATTGAATACTTTTATGGATTTGAGAGCACTTGATGTCTGTCTTGCTATGAATACCCATGCTGATGCTACTTCTTGAGCTTGCGTTTTTTTCCCTTGAAGAGGAAAGGGTGATGCAGCACAGTAGAGATAAGTATTTCCCTCAGTTAAGAACCAAGGTATCAATCCAGTAGGAGAAACGCGCAAGTCCCCAATCGATGCACCTGCACAAACAATCAAACACTTGCACCCAACGCGATAAAGCAGTTGTCAATCCCTTCACGGTCACTTAGAGATAGAATAAACTAAACAGAAGATAAAATATTTTTTGGGTTTTTTTGGTTTATAGATCTGAAAATAAAAGATTGCAAAATAGTAGATCAGAAACTAATATGATGGAAAATAGACCCGGGGGCCATAGGTTTCACTTGAGGCTTCTCTCTTGAAGGTAAATAATATGGTGGGTGAACAAATTACTGTCGAGCAATTGATAGAAAAGCACAAAGTTATGACGATATCCAAGGCAATGATTTTGTAATATAGGCATCACGTCCGTGTCAAGTAGACCGACATCTACTACTATTACTCCACACATCGACTGCTATCTAGCATGCATCTAGAGTATTAAGCTCATAGAGAACGGAGTAACACCTTAAGTAAGATGGCATGATGTAGAGGAATAAACTCAAGCAATATGATGAAAACCCTATCTTTTTATCCTCGATGGCAACAACTTAATACGTGCCTCGCTACCCCTACTTTGTCACTGGGTGAAATCACGCAAGATTGAACCCAAAACTAGGCACCTATCCCATTGCAAGAAAACCCAATCTAGTTGGCCAAACCAAATCGATAATTCGAAGAGGAATGCAAAGATATTAAATCATGCATATAAGAATTCAGAGAAGATTCAAATAATAATCATAGATAAGTTGATCATAAATCCACAATTCATCGAATCTGGACAAACACACCGCAACAGGATATTACATCAGAGAGATCTCCAAGAACATCAAGGAGAACATGGTATTGAGAATCAAAGAGAGAAAAGAAGCCATCTAGCTACTGGCTATGGACCCGTAGGTCTGTGGTAAACTACTCACGTTTCATAGGAAGGGCAATAGATTTGATGTAGATGCCCTCCGTGATCGAATCCCCCTCCGGCGGGATGCCGGAAAAGGACCCAAGATGGGATCTCACGGTAACAGAAGGCTGCGGCGGTGGAAAAGTGTTTTCGTGGATGCTTCTGGTGATTCTGGAATATATGTGAATATATAGGAGGAAGAGCTAGGTCAGGAAGTCACCGAGGGGCCCACAAGTTAGGGGGCCGCCCCCTAGGGCGCACCCTCCACCCTTGTCGCCGCCTCGTGGCTCTTCTGACTTGTCCTCCAAGTCCCCTGGGTGTCTTCTGGTCCAAGAAAAATCATCGTGAAGTTTTACTCCATTTGGACTCCGTTTAGTATTCTTTTTCTACGAAGCTCAAAAACAAGGAAAAAAACAGAAACTGGCACTGGGCTCTAGGCTAATAGGTTAGTCCCAAGAATAATATAAAATAGCATATTACTGCATATAAAACATCCAAAACAGATAATATAATAGCATGGACCAATCAAAAAAGTATAGATATGTTGGAGACGTATCAGGTGACAATGGGGTATCGTATTGATTCACTTGATATATGTTTTGGCACTCAACTCGTGGATTCCCGAGGTGACATTGGGGTAATCTATGCATAGAGGTTGATTCATGTTTTCATCCTTATTTCTTCGGTAGAAATCTTGGGGCACTCTTTGAGGTTCTTTGTGTTGGATTGAGTATTATGAATCTGAAATTATTTGATGCATATCGCATAATCAACTCACGGATACTCGAGTGACATTGGAGTATCTAGGTGACATTAGAGTTGGTTAATGTGTATCATATGGTGCTATTTTAGTATGAACTCTTGGATAGATCGATCGGAAAGGATAACTTGGTGTTATTTTAGTACGAACTCTTCGATAGATCGATCGAAAAGGATGACTTTGAGGTGGTTTCGTACCCTACAAACAATAGAACTTTGGAGTGATTCTTCATCGCAAGTTGAGGGATGGTTATATGATCCAATTATATTAGCATTGTTGAGATATTGTACTAGTGAAAGTATGGAACCTTGACCTCATTTTCAAGCATTGCAATACCATTTGTGCTCACTCTCGTTACTTGCTACCTTGCTATTTTTTATTGTTAATATTACAAAAATCAATATCTACTATCATTACTACACTTGTATCACCATTTGTTCGCCGAACTCGTGCCCCTATACAAGTTACCATTGTATTTGGTGTGTTGGGGACACAAGAGACTTTTTATTATTTGGTTGATGGGTTGTTTGAGAGAGACCATCTTCATCCTACACCTCCCATGGATTGATAAACCTTAGGTCATCTACTTGAGGGAAAATTGCCACTGTCCTATAAAACTCTGCGCTTGGAGGCCTAACATGAATCTACAAGAATAAGTTGTGTAGTAGACATCAGTGATCCAAAAAAATTGAAGGGGAAGAGGAGTAGAATCAAAACAATTGCGCCACAATTCCTCACCACAGCGACGATGAGATAAGGAGTAAATAGAATCCCTACTCTCCGGTATAACTAGACTCAGAAAATAGTTGTTTCTAGACTCGACAATGATACGTCCATTTTGCATCATGTTTTTTCCTACTGTTATTTATAATGTTTTTAATCATTATTTCACTTTATGATGCAACTCTACTGCCTTTTCTCTCTTAATTTGCAATATTTACATGAAGAGGGAAATTACCAGTAGTTTGAATTCTAGACCTAAAAGAGCTGCAACAGAGATAGCTACTCTACGGAGCTCCAAATGACCTGAAACATCACGAGGATTTTTTATTGAATATATAAAAATTAGTGGAACAAAGAAATACAAGAGGGGGGCCACTGGTTACCCACAAGGCAACGGGGCGCGCCCTGATGCCTTGTGGGGACCACAGCTGGCCTCCGGTGCCCATCTTCTACTATATGGGGGCTTTTACCCTAGAATAAAAATAAGAGGAAGACTTTCGGGACGAAGTGGTGCCGTCTCGAGGCGGAACCTGGGCAAGAGCACTTTTGCTCTTCGGCGGAGCGATTCTGCCGAGGAAACTTCCCTCCGGGAGGGGGAAATCGAAGTCATCGACATCACCAGTGATCCTCTTATCATGGGAGGACCAACCTTCATCAACATATTGACCAACACAATCGCCTCTCAAACCCTAGTTCATCTCTTGTATTCAATCTTTGTCTCAAAACCTCATATTGGTACCTGCAGGTTGCTAGTAATGTTGATTACATGTCGTAGTTGATGCTAGTTGGTTTATTTGGCAGAAGATTATATGTTGAGATCTTTAAGCATATTCAATACACCTCTGATTTTGAACATGAATATGATTTGTGAGTAGTTACTTTTGTTCTTGAGGACATGGGAGAAGTCTTGTTATAAGTAATCATGTGAAGTTGGTATTCGTTTGATATTTTGATGATATGTATGTTGTTCTTCCTTTAGTGGTGTCATGTGAACGTCGACTACATGACACTTCACCATTCTTGGCCTAAGGGAAGGCACTGGGGAGTAATAAGTAGATGATGGGTTGTGAGAGTGATAGAAGCTTAAACCCTAGTTTATGCGTTATTTCGTAAGGGGCTGATTTGGATCCATATGTTTCATGCTATGGTTAGATTTATCTTAAGTCTTCTTTCATAGTTGTGGGTGCTTCTGAGAGGGGGTCATCATAAGAGGGTTGCTTGTTCAAGTAAGAGCAACACCCTAGCACCGGTCCACTCACATATAAAATTATCAAAGTAGCGAACGCGAATCAACTAAACATGATGAACATGACTAGACGATAATTCCCATGTGTCCTCGAGAGCACTTTGCTTTATATAAGAGAACTTTTGGATTGTCCTTTTCTATAAGATGGATTGGGCCACCTTTTTGCACTTTTGTTACTATTTATAATTGTTACTTTCTACAAATTATCCTCCTAACAAACTATTTGTTACCGTTACTTTCAGTACTTGCAGAGAATACCTTGCTGAAAATCGCTTATCATTTCCTTCCGCCATTTTTTTCTGCTCCTCATTGGGTTTGACACTCTTACTTATCGAAAGGACTACGGTTGATCCCCTATACTTGTGGGTCATCAAGAATCTTTTCTAGCGCCGTTGCCGGGGAGTGAAGCGCCTTCGGTAAGGAAGTAATTTTATTATGTGCTGAAATTTATTGTCACTTGTCATTATGGAAAATAATCCTTTGAGGGGCTTGTTCGGGGTATCTTTACCTCGATAGAATCCATAAGAGTTGACCCTCAACCTACTAAACCTATTGAAAATATTTATTATGAGATTCTTTCGGTATGTTAGAGAACTTCTAGCTAATCCTTATGCAGGAGATGAAACGGTACATCCTCATATGCAATTGATATATATAGATGAAATTTTTGGATTGTTTAAGCTTGCAGGTTTATCCAAGGATGGAGTTAATAAGAAGGTATTCCGTTTAACTTTGGGGGGAAAGGCATTGACATAGTATAGGCTATTGGATGATGCCGGAACATGGGATTGGAACTGGTTGAAGCTAGAATTTCACTAGAAGTTTTATCCTATGCATCTCGCTCATTGTCATCGGAATCATATATATATATTTTTGGCCTCACGAAGGAGAAAAGTATCGTTCAAGCTTCGGGAGTCTTAAATATATGAGGCACACATGCCCCAATCATGAGCTCTCAGGAGAAATTACTATACAATATTTTTATGTTCGACTTTCTCATAATGATCAATCCATGCTCGATACTTCTTCTACTAGTTCCTTTATGAAGAAAAATATTGAATTCAAATGGTATCTTCTGGAAAGAATTAAATGAAACTTTGAAGATTGGGAAATCGATAAAGGTAAAGAATCAGGTTTAAATCTTGAGTTTGATTGTATTAAATCTTTTATGGAAACAAATGATTTTCATAAGTTTAGTACTAAATATGGACTTGACTCTAAGATACTAGCTACCTTTTGTGAATCATTTGCTCCTCATGTTGATCTCCCTAAGAAGAAGTGGTTCACATTTCATCCACCTATTGAAGAAAATTGTGACGAACCTATTATAACTAAAGGTGAAACAATCATCTATAATGTTCATCCAGTTGTGCCTACTGCTTATATTGAGAAACCTCATTTCCCTGTTAGGATTAAGGAACATGCTAAAGCTACAAGTACGTAAGAGTAATATTAGAACACCTAAACCCTCTAAAAAAATTAATATGGAATCTAATATTGCAATGGTTAAAGATCTCTTATTCGATAATATTTATGGGCATGTTATTTACTTCTATTCTGAGGCTGCTAGAATTGCTAAACCTGCTATAAATGAACAAGATATGTTAGACAAGAATAAGCAGGTAGTTGCCATGCACGTTATTTTTTTTAAATGGAGATCATTGCTAACATGTTTTGTGTGACATGGGTGCTAGTGTAAGTGTTATTCCATTTTCTCTTTATCAAGAGGTTATGAATGACATTCACCCATTGAGATTAAAGACATTGATATTACTATTAAGTTTGCAAACAGAGAGACTATTTCACCACTTGGGATTGATAGAGATGTTGAAGTCTTGTGTGGTAAGATCAAATACCCTACTGTTTTCATAGTGCTTGGATCACAACAAGATAATTTTTGTCCCATTAAATTTGGTAGACCTTTCTTGAATACTGTTAATGCTGAAATTGATTGTGTTAAAGAAAAGCTTAGAGTTAAATCTGGTGATGTATCTCATGAGTTTAATTTCTCCAAGTTTAGTAAGCAATCACATGAGAAAGAATTGTCTAGTAAAGATGAAATTATTGGTCTTGATTCTATTGTTGTTCCTCCAGCTAATCCATTAGAACAATATTTGCTAAACCACGAAAATGATATGCATATGACCGAAAGAAATGAAAGAGATGAGATATTCTTTAAACAAGCACCTATCCTTAAGCATAATTTGCCTGTTTAAACTCTAGGAGACCCTCTCCCAGCTAAGAGTGACCCTGTGTTTGAATTAAACAAATTTCCTGATACAGTGAAATATGCATATCTTGATGAGAATAAGATATATCCTATTATTATCAATGCTAACCTTTCATACCATGAAGAAAAGAGATTACTGAAAACTTTGAGGAGGCACAGTGTTGCAAATTGGATATACTCTTGATGATTTTAAGGGCATTAGCCCCACTGTATGTCAACACAAGATTAATATGGAACTAGATGCTAAACCAGTTGTTGATCATCAACGTCGTCTGAATCCTAAAATGAAGGATGTGGTAAGAATAGAAATATGAAAGCTTCTGGAGGCAGGTATAATTTATCCTATAGCTGATAGTAGATGGGTAAGCCATGTTCATTGTGTTCCTAAGAAAGGAGGCATTACTGTTGTTCCTAATGATAAAAATGAACTTATCCCACGAAGAATTTTAACTGGTTATAGGATGGTGATTGATGTTACAAAATTAAATAAAGCTACTAGAAAAGATCATTACCCCTTGCCTTTTATTAATCAAATTTTAGAAAGGTTATCTAAACATACACACTTTTGTTTCCTAGATGCATGTTCTGGTTTTTCTCAAGTACCTATATCAAAAGAAGATCAAGAGAAAACCACTTTTACTTGTCCTTATGGAACTTATGCTTATAGACTTATGCCTTTTGGTTTATGCAATGCACCTGCTTCCTTTCAAAGATGTATGACTGTTATATTCTTTGATTTTTGTGAAAATATTGTTGAGGTATTGATGGATGATTTTTCCATTTATGGAACCTCTTTTGATGATTTCTTAAGCAATCTTCACTGAGTTTTGCATACATGTGAAGAGTCTAATCTTGTCTTGAATTTTGAGAACTGCCACTAAAGGAACGAAGTATGTCTACCAGAGAGGGGGTGAATGGGGGTTTTAAATTTTCTTCCGAAAACTTAAATCTAACCCAGCAGCGGAGTAAACGATAAACAGACTATGGGGAACTACAACAGAGTACTGAAGGGAAACTAAAGCATGCATCAAACTAAATCACACGAATGAAATGCATCAAATGTAAACATACATGACAGAGGGAACCGAAGATGATCGATGGTGACAAGGTATTTGTTTGACCAGTTTGTCCTTCTTCACAAGGACTACGTCTGCTTGGAGGGGTTGTGACTTAACACGGAAGATAAACTCTCTTCACCCTATTCTCCTCGACAATTGATTCGTCAACCGATGCCAATCACTCGTGGTAGATACTTAAAGGTGATATCCGAACCTTTAGAGACTTCTTCTTCGAGAACCACAATCACTCTTGGACTCTGAAGAGATTGACACCTAACCATCTAGAGAGTTTGCAGCTCTCAAGAGTAATAGGCGGAGCATACTGAACTTAGATTCCAGTGATGCTGAACCACTATCTAATTCTTCGAATCTAGGGTTTTTGTCTCAGTGGATTTCGAAATCAAATCGCTCAGAGAGTGGGTTGCTCAACAATCTTCTCAGGAATCAAAACGGAGCAGCCCGCTGGACAAAGCCGGCGCGGGGTGGCTATTTATAGCCGCAGCCTTCCCACATGGGAAATGACCATTTTGGACACGAGGTCCAGCCAATGGCCAACCGACACGTTCACAACGGTCATATTTTGGAGCAACGGTAACATTACTTGAGGAACAAGTAATGCTAACTCCTCAGTCCAAGTCAAATCTCTCGCGGTGAAGAAGATCTTAGTCTCTTGCTGGCAACTATTAGCTCGGAGCACAAAGAGATTTCTCTCACATCTTTCATAGGATTTGGGTTTAGCATCATAGAATCAAAGCTTCGAACGCTACACCCCTCTTAATAGCACGATGGTCCTATGACTCAATGAAAGAAGAACAACGAAATAAATGCTACGTCTTCACTTCGTCTTCATTATTCCTCGAGCACAGTCATTTGCTTCAAACATGCATCGAACCAATTGCTTAGACTTCAGCAATTTTTAGGGGTCACTCTTGTTAGCTTTATCTTCGGTGATAACCTTCGCTGCTGTGTGGGAAGTTATCTTCGTCGTTTTTGTGAAACTCCTCGATACTTCAGGGACCAGTTACTCTGTGTGCACTAGCAAACACATAAGTCCCATACTTTTTATGTCAACAAACTCCAAAACATAAGGGGCATATCATTGCACCAACAATCTTCCCCTTTTTGGACGGTTGTTGACAAATAGATGATCATCAAAGTGAAGATACATATGTAAAATGTAAATGGAACAAGAATGAACTTGCGTTACTTGACTCAGTGATGAAATATATTCCCCATAGATGTATGCAGGGTCAACTGATATACAATGAAGTTCCTTGCAATTTATTTGAGTGTGTGGAGGATTTTCAATCATACGAGGTAATGATTCACACAGATGATAGATAATCCAACAAGAATATAGTGCAATCATTAATGACTTATGTCAATAATTCCACTTGCAAAGCAATAAGCTTCGAGAGAGAATAGTGCAGCAGGCGGGGTTATTAATATTACAACCCATAACAGTAGTTTTACATCCAAGCACATAACATGGCATAAATGTCTCAAGAGATAGAGCGAGAAAACACAAAGACCAATTCAACAGAGCAAATCTATCAGAACTCTCGATGTTATTCTCCCCCTTTTTGTCAACTATTGTCAAAAAGGTGATGAAAACACGACTGCTAGAAATAGGTGAATATGATTCACTCTGAGGCATAGCCTGAGGAACTGCCGATGAAGTTTCTCATTCGGAGGTGTCTGGAATATCTTCATCTTTAGTTGCAGCAGCAGGTCCTTCAAGACTGGCTTGGGGCTGAGAAGAGGAAGGCACTTTGGGACCAGCCTTGTTAGTCTTGCGAGACAAAGGATTTTCTTCACCAAGTTTTACAGTTGGCGATGTGGCTTCTGATTCGTCGAGTAATTTTCTCAGCTGAACCCAAAGTAAATTCGTTTTTGGTTCACGAGTTGGAAAGGCGGAGTAGTGCGACTTGAAAATCTTCAGCAGTAAACTTTTGATCAAGGTACTCATAGAGTTCTTGGAGGTGAGAGTGACTTAGTTGCTTCTTGAAGAAAAAATTTCAAAGCAATTTCCATAAACACTTCTTGTTTTCTGCTATGATCATGTGCACAACTTTTGTTCGGCTGTGAATAGCATTATGTTCGGCAGCTAGGTGTTCTTTCTCTTGGCGATATTCAACCATATGTTTCAGCAAGAGTTGTTGAGTGCGCGTGCTCACTTCCAGATGTGAAGGAGGCTGAGTGTTCAGTTGACGACCACGCTTGGGTAACCTGGGTCCATTGAAAGTGTTATGATAATCAGAAGCACTGGACACTGGTGATTTCCACGAAGATAAATCTTCCATTACTTTCAGCGTGTCGCGCACAGGAGGAATAGAGCTTTTATGTGTGACTTTAGCAAGATATTCGGTCTTCATAGCATAGTCAACCACTTTTATGAATCCAGGGTGCATATACCTTGATAGTCTTGGGGCACTGAGCTGAATCCATCAGTATGCGGAGGAACATATCTTCAACATCGAAGATAAATCCTTGAGATATAGCATGGATGGTGTTCCGAAGAACATCAAAAATGACATTGTCTGTGTACATCCCAGCTAGCGGACATAGAGTATAGGTAAGAATGTGATACAGTATCATTATTGAATGTCAAATGCTCAGGCTGAGGAGGACCATTGTAGTCACGAATTTTGTCTTCATCCATTATGCATCGGCAATCTTCATCAGAGATAGCATCAATTTTATGAACCCGAATTCCAGTCTTGCCATGTTCAAAACGAGGGAAATGAAAGTGAGATACAAAATCCATGCCAGAGGATTTTATTCTTTTGCCTTCAATCATCCATTCCATGATCCACTTTGCAGTGTCAGACTCATCACCAGAGATATACAGTGCTGCATAAAATTGAAGGACAATCTCCCAGTTCCATGGATGTTGATATGTAAAGACATGCGAGAGCTCAAAGTCTCCGATATCATATAGTACTTGAGTGAAGAAGCCGTGGCTTTTCATCACAGCAAAGTGTGGAAACTCATGAGGGAAAATCTCCAGGCTATCATAAAGAATTTGTGAATAGTATGTTGCCTGTTCCTAAGTCCAGAACCGAGGAGAATCAGATGTGTGGGGCTTGCTGTACGGACTCTCTTGAAAGAAAACTGGATAAGTGTTTCTATTGAATAGATGCCCTTTGACACCAAATCCTGTGGAAAACATTGGCAGACGCTCAAGAGGATAAGGATATGTGAGCTCATCTTCAACGGATATAACTTCATCGCCATAGATGACAGAGTCTGAGCGATGAGTCGAGGATGACTTTGCTGCAAAAGGATCAAAGGTTCTTCGTGCAGTGTTGAGTGAGATCCTTAGAGGAGAGGGATTTGACACTTGTTCAGGAGCTGAGTCGGGCACCGAATCTTTATCATTTGCTTGTTGGGGAATTGCATCAGTAGTTGGAGGAGCGGAGGGAAGAACCTAATCATGAAGGAAGGAGGTCTAAGTGCGAACTACACGTACCCTAGCTCTGCGACGTGCGGCAACTACGGCGGCGCAAGGAAGAAGATGTCCAGAGACGGCGTGGAATGACTCTGGTGACCTCTTTTGGACAGTTAAGCGACAAAGGGGTCATCAGCGTCGAGCTCAAGGTGGAGCACTGCGGTCAGGGTTTTGGTGGAGAGAGAGCGAGGAGAAAGAGAGTAAAGGAGGAAGAAGGGAGCAGTGCGGTTTATATAGGCGAAAGAAAATAACCGCATGCCAAGGTTTCTGATCGGACGGTCTCTAGGCAGAGACGATTGCGATTCAACGGATAGGATGGATTGGCAGTAGATGTGTGGCACATGGCAAGCATCAAAGATTGTGGCCCAGACTTAGGCGGGAAGACCCAAATATTGGACAGCTTTCGCCAAAGCAGATTAATGTTTGGACCGAATCTTAGTTTTGGTCAAGGACACCAGATAAGTTTCATTCCAGATAGAAATGAGCATTTGTAACAGATCACATAGACTGCAAGAGATAGATCTTAGGGAAAAACAGGGTCCTGGGCATTTTTGTCAGAAGAAAATACAAGCACACGAGCAAATAGCTATGAGAGAAATGCATTCAGACAGAAAACAAATTCATCGAATCGAAGAGAAAATCAACGAACAAAAATTGTGGTGGCGTAACCCACCGTATAAGAACTGTATGACCCCGAGTGTCGCACAATTATCGTGGCACCCGGTTAGTCTACTTCTTCGTTAGGGTATTCACTCTTAGAAACAAAATTTCACTTTGTCGAAATTTTCAAACTCTTTCAGTGTTATGCACCCATTCCTACTAAGATGTGGAAGTGTTAGCACGGGTGCCGAGTCCACCTTACTGCATGTTTGAGAGGTCTAGGACATTTAGATCACACCATAATGCGCAAAATCTTTTCTCGTCGAGAGGCTTGGTGAAAATATCAGCGAGATTGTCTTCATTCTTGACGTGATTGATAACAATATCCTCTCGAGCCACATGATCACGAATAAAATGATGCCTGATGGCAATGTGCTTCCTGCGAGAATGATGCACATGATTGTGTGCAATTTTGATGGCACTCTCATTATCACAATACAAAGGGATATGCTTGACCTTGATGCCATAATCCTTTAATGTCTGCTTCATCCACAATAACTGAGTGCAACAAGAGCCAGCAACAATATATTCGGCCTCAGCTGTAGACAGAGATACACAATTATGCTTCCTTGAAAACCAACAAACCAAAGATCTACCGAGGAAATGACATGTCCTCGAGGTAGATTTCCTATCAACCAAGTCACCGGCCCAATATGAGCCTGAATATTTGATACGTCTCCATCGTATCTACTTCTCCAAACTCTTTTGCCCTTGTTTTGGACTCTAATTTGCATGATTTGAATGGAACTATCCCGGACTGACGATGTTTTCAGCAGAATTGCCTTGGTGTAATTTTTGTGCAGAAATAAAAGTTCTCATAATGACCTGAAAATTTATGGTGAATATTTTTGGAATAAATAAAAAATATTGGCGAAAGAATCAACCAAAGGGGACCCACCTGCTGTCCACAAGGGTGGACGGCCCGCCCTACCCCCTTGGGCGCGCCCCCTACCATTTGCGTCCCCTGGACCTCCTCCGACCCTAACTCCAACTTTGTATATTCATGTTCGGGGAGGAAAAACCAAAGAGAAGGATTCATCGCATTTTACGATACGGAGTCGCCGCCACCTCCTCTTCTTCATCGGGAGGGCAGATCTGGAGTCCGTTCAGGGCTCCAGAGAGGGGGAATCATCGCCATCATCATCACCAACCTTCCTCCATCACCAATTTCATGATGCTCACCGCTGTGCGTGAGTAATTCCATCATAGGCTTGCTGGACGGTGATGGGTTGGTTGAGATTTATCATGTAATCGGGTTAGTTTTGTTTGGGTTTGATCCCTAGTATCCACTATGTTCTGGGATTGATGTTGCTATGAATTTGCTATGCTTAATGCTTGTCACTAGGGTCCGAGTGCCATGATTTTAGATCTAAACGTATTATGTTTTCATGAATATATTTTTGTTCTTGATCCTATCTTGCAAGTTGTAGACACCTATTACGAGTTATGATCCACATACCCCAAGGTCACAATAATTGGGATTATTTCCAGTGATTACCGTAGTTTGAGGAGTTCATGTATTCACTAAGTGCTAATGCTTTGGTCTGGTTCTCTATTAAAAGGACGCCTTAATATCCCTTAGTTTGCATTAGGACCCCGCTGCCACAGGAGAATAGGACAAAAGATGTCATGCAAGTTCTTTTCCATAAGCATGTATGACTATATTCAGAATACATGCCTACATTATATTGATGAATTGGAGCTAGTTCTGTGTCACCCTAGGTTATAACTGTTGCATGATGAATGCCATCCAACATAATAATCCATCATTGATCCAATGCCTATGAGCTTTTCACATATTGATCTTTGCTACCTTACTTTGTCGTTGCCACTGTTACAATTGCTACAAAACTGCTATTGTTACTTTTGCCACCGTTACCGTTACTTCCATACTACTTTGCTACTAAATAATTTGTTGCAGATATTAAGTCTTTCAGGTGTGGTTGAATTGACAACTCAACTGGTAATACTTGAGAATATTCTTTAGCTCCCTTTGTGTCGAATCAATAAATTTGGGTTGAATACTCTACCCTCGAAAACTGTTGCGATCCCCTATACTTGTGGGTTTTCAAGACCTTTTTCTGGCACCGTAGTCGGGGGACCATAGCTCTATTGTCTGAGTCACTTGGGATTTATATCTGTTGATCACTATGAGGAATTTGAAAGATACTAGGACCAAGATTTTTCCCTCTACTATAAGGGGAGGTAAGGAACTGCCATCTAGCTCTGCACTTGATTCACCTTCTGTTTTGAGGAAGCTTGCGTCACCTACAACTGCTATTGATTCTGATATTTCACATGTTATTGATGATACTACTTGTACTATGAATGATTCTTATGATGCTACTACTTTGCTTGATAAACTTGTTCCACTAGGTGAATTACTTGTTGAACATCTTGCTAGAGTTAAAACTATTGATTATGCTAAAGATGATGATATTTCTGAAACTGATGAAATTATTGAAACTGAAAACTTTGAAACACCTGATAAGACTAGCTCTCCTAGATATGAACTTCCGGTTATGCCTGAGTTTATGTTATGGATGGAGAGGTAGCTAGGGACTTTCTTGCTTGTAAGGATTTAGATGATCTTAAGAAATTATTATGCAAGTGGAAAGAAAAGTCTTTGAATGCTAGAATGCAATATGATCCTAAGTTTGCTACTTCACCTATCTTTGTTACTAATAAGGATTATGAATTCTCTGTCGATCCTGAGTTAATTACTTTGGTTGAATCTGGTCCTTTCCATGGTTATGAATCTGAAACTGTTGTGGCACATCTTACTAAATTGAATGATATAGCCACCCTATTTGCTCATGAGGAAAAAATTCGCTATTACTATATTCTTAAGTTGTTTCCTTTCTCGTTAAAGGGTCATTTTAAGTTATTGTTTAATTCTCTTGCTCTTGGTTGTGTGCGTAGTCCCCAGGATATGATTTACTACTTCTCTGAAAAATATTTCCCTGCTCATAAGAAACAAGCTGCTTTAAAGGAATATTTAACTTAATTTGAAGAAGAGAGTCTCCCACAAGCTTAGGGGAGGCTTCTCCAATTACTTAATGCTTTGCCTGATCATCCTCTCAAGAAAAATGAAATACTTGATATCTTTTATAATTGACTAACCGATGCTTCTAGGGACCACCTAGATAGTTGTGTTGGTTGTGTTTTCAGGGAACGAATTGTTGAGCAAGCTGAATTGCTATTGAATAATATATTGAGTAATGATAATGATTGGACACTCCCTGAACCAACTACTAAGCCAACTCCAAAGAAAAGAGGTATTCTATTTCTCAGTCCTGAAGTTATGCAAGAGGCAAAGAAATCTATGAAAGAAAAAGGTATTAATGCTGAAGATGTCAAGAATTTACCGCCTATTGAAGAAATACATGGTCTTGATTACCCGACACAAGTAGTAGAGGTAAATTCTCTCTATAGGTTTGATGAAGGTATATTCCTCATAATAAGTCTGCTAGTCAATGCTTGGATGAGTCTGATAATTTCATTGTTAAAAAACAAAACTTCAATGCTTATGTTAGTAGACAATTGAAACGTAATGCTTACATGCTTGACTGCTTGGGTGATTATATGAGTAGAATTGTTGGTGATCTTAAGATTATTAGTAGGGAAAATTTTGTTTTTGCCACTCCAGTTTTTGCCAATTTTCCTTATGCCACTCTAGGTTTTGACATTACACTTTTGCCACTCTTAGTTTTTGACAATTATCACAATTGCCATTCCCGTGGCAAAAGCAAAATGTTCAAAGTGGCAATTGTGATAATTGTCAAAAACCTAAGAGTGGCAAAAATGAAATAAAATTATTTTGCTTTTTCCGTAGAATGGCAATTGTGATAATTGTCCAAAACTAAGAGTGGCAAAAGTGAAATGTCAAAATCTAGAGTGGCATAAGGAAAATTGGCAATATCTAGAGTGGCAAAAACAAAATTTCCCCTTATTAGTAAGCAGGTTTCTATGGTGAAAACTCAAGTAGAACAAGTACTTAAGGCACATGATGACTTGCTCAATGAGTTGAATAGCAAGAACAATGATAATGATGTTAGGGTTATGACTAGAGGTGGTAAGATGGCTCCGGAACCTTTGTATCCCGAGGGCCATCCTAAGAGAATTGAGAAAGACTCTCAGAGAATTAATAATGATGCACCTAGTCCTAGTAATAAAAAGAAAAAGAAAACCAATAGGACTTTGCATGCTTCTAGTGAACCTGTTATAGACACACCTGAGAATCCCAATGATATTTCTATTTCTGATGCCGAGACACAATCTGGTAATGAACATGAACCTAGTGCTAATGTTAATGATGATGTTCATGTTAATGCTCAACCTAGTAATGATAATGATGTGGAGGTAGAACCTACTGTTGATCTTGATAACCCACAATCTAAGAATCAACGTTATGATAAGAGAGACTTCATTGCTAGAAAACATGGTAAAGAAAGAGAACCATGGGTTCAGAAACCCGTGCCCTTTCCTCCTAAACCATCCAAGAAAAATGATGATGAGGATTTTGAGCGCTTTGTTTAAATGCTTAGACCTGTCTTTTTGAGTATGCGTTTGACCGATATTCTGAAAATGTCTCCTTATGCTAAGTATATGAAAGATATTGTTACAAATAAAAGAAATATACCAGAAGCTAAAATTTCCACCATGCTTGCTAATTATACTTTTAAGGGTGGAATACTAAAGAAACTAGGAGATCCAGGAATACCAACTATACCATGCTCCATTAAAAGAAACTATGTTAAAAATGCTTTATGTGATTTGGGAGCCGGTGTTAGTGTTATGCCTTTCTCTTTGTATCGTAAACTTGAATTGAATAAGCTGACACCTACTGAAATCTCTTTGCAAATGGCTGATAAATCAACTGCTATACCCATCGGTATTTGTGAGGATGTGCATGTTGTGGTTGCAAACGTTACTATCTTAACGGACTTTATTATTCTTGATATTCCCGAGGACGATAGTATGTCGATCATCCTTGGTAGACCCTTTTTGAATACTGTAAGGGCTGTTATTGATAGCAACAAGGGCGATATCACTTTTCATGTTAATGGTAATGAGCATACGATACACTTTCCTAAGAAACAACCCCAAGTGAATAGCATCAATTCTATCGGAAAAATTTCAACTATTGCTATTGGAGGTTTTGAATTCCCTCTTCCCATTGTCAAAAAGAAATATGATATTCTTATTGTTGGGGACATGCATATCCCCATTGAGGTAACCTAGTGTTATTCCAAAATTCTCTGGTTTCATGTCATTCGGAAGAGGTTTGTTAATAAGACTTGATCAACCTCATTAATGGATTCCTTTTGATGGGCATGAGCTGGATGAATTTAGAAAGCACAATTTTTTGTACATACTTTTTACTTTCTGTTATTTAGAATAAATAAAGCAAAAATAGTATTATTCATCTGTTTTTTTAATTATCCATGCAATTAAAAAATATCCTGAAAATAAAAGTTCTCCAAATGCCCTGAAAATTTAGTATGATTTTTTATATAATATTTAAGAATTTTTGGCACTGAGAACACACCAGGGGGCTGCACCAGTGGTCCACAAGGGTGGAGAGTGCACCCTACCCCCTGGGCACGCCCCCTTGCCTTGTGGGTCCCACGTGGGCCCCCTCACTTATTCCAGCACCCTTCCACTTCGTCTTCCTCCAAAAAAATCATCCCGTTGCTCAAACCCGTGTTCTTGCTCTCTTGCTGCCATTTTCGACCTCGTTGTGCAAAGCTCCATTTGCAAAACTGTTGTGGGGGATTGTTCTTCGGTATGTGATCCTCCAATGGTCCTATTAGTTTTTGTTCTAGTGCTTTATATATTGCAAATTTTTGCTGCTATGGTGACCTTGTTCTTGAGCTTGAATGTCAATTTTATATGGTCCAAAGTAGTTTTGATGCATGATATAGCCTCTAGACACTTGTAGGAGTAGTTGCTATCAATTTTGTTGAGTTTGGTTCACTTTTATTTTGAGTCACTAAATCTTTTAGAGAAAATAAATGATAAAGAGATGGTTGAGAGGCTCTTCAAGCCGGGTTTCAAAGGAAAATGAAAATGAAGAGAAGAAGAAGCCCAAGTACAACCTTCCTCGCACCGTGGAGGTTTGGCCGTGTGAATGGCCAAGTGATGCATTCTTGAGGGCGGCCAGAATTTATGAGGATTTCTATTATTTGGCGGAGAATGTAGGCATCACCGACTTCCTCCACAATTAGTGTGATTAATACCTCCTACTCACTAATACCTTCGTGCAAAATTTTCACTTTCATGCTAGGAAATCACCACCCACGGTAGAGTATTGTTTATATGACGAGCATAAGGAGATGACGCTCTATGATTTTTGCGAGGTTTGAAAATTGCCTTATGAGTGCGGCCTCAGTGAACCACGTCCTAGAGATGTGGAAGATTTTATTGATGAAGTTACCGTAGGGGAAGGGAGAGGAGTGTCGGAAGCGAGAGTGGCTAGTTTGCATTTTTCTTGTTTTACGCTATTACTCATTATTTGCTGGGAGATGTTTAATTGGTCGTGGGGAGAGTGTAGGCCTTAGTGCCCTGGACCTTGCTATTTTGCGCCATGCTTTACTTCGTGATAGAACTTTTAGTTTGGGCACTATTGTTGCTCGATGGTTGAGTTTAAACCGTCCAAGGGTTCCTATCTTTGGAGGTATCTATGCCTCACGCCTTGCTAGATGCTTCGAGATACCTATTAGGTACGATGAGCAAGAGGAGATGCTGCTACCCACTAGATACTTAGACTATAACAGTATGGTAGCACATGATTTTATTAGCGACGATAAGGACAAAAGACTCATCCACAACCTAGTATTTAGCCAGAAGACATGTCAGTTTATTACTTTGCCTGCACCTTCTTTGTTCGATATTCATTCAGGCAGGTACCTCATTTTGCCCAAGGACATTTATGAATACTGGGAGCGGACGCGATCCCCAGTTCCTGAGCCAGAACCATCACCTGATCCATATCAGGAATCTATTTATCAATGGGAGCCACAGGAGCTTGCTAACTGATACGTCTCCAACGTACCTATAATTTTTGATTGTTACATGCTGTTATATTATCATTCTTGAATGTTTTACAATCATTTTAGAACAACTTTATATCATATTTTGGGACTAACCTATTGACATAGTGCCTAGTGCCAGTTGCTGTTTTTTGCTTGTTTTTCACTTTGCGAAAAATCAATACCTAACGGAGTCCAAACGCAGCAAAACTTTTTGGAGAATTTTTCTGGGCCAGAAGACACATGATGGGCCAAAGAAGTACCAGAGGGGTGCCCTGAGGGGGGCACAACCCACTTGGGCGTGCCTAGGAGCCCAGGCGCGCCCAGGTGGGTTGTGCCCATCTCGGTGGCCTCCTGCAGCGCATCTTTACTCTATAAATAATCCAATATTCCAGAAACCCTAGGAGAGAAGACGGAAATCAATTCCAGCCACCGCAAGTTCCAGAACCACCAGATCCAATATAGACACCATCACGGAGGGGTTTATCATCCTCATTGGTTCCTCTCCGATGATGCGTGAGTAGTTCATTGTAGACCTACGGTTCCATAGTTAGTAGCTAGATGGATTCCTCTCTCTCTTTTTATTCTCAATACAATGGTCCCTTGGAGATCTGTTTGATGTAACTCTTTTTGCGGTGTGTTTGTTGGGATCCGATGAACTTTGAGTTTATGATCAGATCTATGTTTTTATCCATGAAAGTTATTTGAGTTTCTTTGATCTCTTATATGCATGATTACTTATAGCCTCGTATTTCTTCTTCGAATCTTTGGTTTAGTTAGGCCGACTAGATCGATTTTTCTTGCCATGGGAAGAGGTACGTTGTGATGGATTCGATCTTATGGTGCTTCATCCCAGTGACAAAAGGGAAACGACACGTATGTATCGTTGCCATTAAGGATAACAAAATGGGGTCTATTTCTACATAAATAGATCTTGTCTACATCAGATCGTTCTTATTGCATTACTCCGTTTCTCCATGAACTTAATACACTAGATGCATGCTGGATAGCGGTTGATGTGTGGAGTAATGGTAGTAGATGCACGCAAGAGTCGGTCTACTAATCTTGGACGTGATGCCTATATAATGATCATTGCCTGGATATCGTCATAATCATTTGAAGTTCTATCAATTGCCCAATAGTAATTTGTTCACCCACCATATGCTATTTTTCTCGAGAGAAGCCACTAGTGAAATCTACGGCCCCTGGGTCTCTTCTTTATCGTATTTGCCTTTAAGATCTATTTTTATCCGTTTTTATTTCCAGATCTATATTTCCAAAAGGCCAAAAATACCTTGCAGCACTTTATTTTATTTTGCGTTTATTTCAGAGCTATTTATCCAATCTATCATATTTTTATCCCGTCAATTCGACAATTTCTGGCACCGTTACCCGAAAGGGATAGACAAACCCTTTAACACGTTGGGTTGCAAGTATTTGTTCTTTATGTGCAGGTACCGTTCACGTAGTGTTGTGTGGTTCTCCTGCTAGTTCGATAACCTTTGTCTCATCACTAAGGGAAATACCTACTGTCGTTGTGCTGCATCATCCCTTCCTCTTTGGGGAAATACCGATGTAGTTCAAGCCACAATCAAAAGGAATTTCTGGCGCCATTGCCTGGGAGACATCATCAACATCTATCAGGTTCCTAATCACTAATCTCATCTCCTTGCAATTTACATTATTTGCCATTTTCCTCTATTTTTCATCTCCCCCACTTCACAAAAAAATTCCGTTTTATTTGCCCTCTTTTTCGTTCGCCTTTTTCTCGTCAGATCTTTTGTTTACTTGTGTTGCCATGTGCCTTCTATATGCTTGCATCTTCGCTTGCTAAAAATCTATTGATATGGATCCCCATCCACTTGCTAATCTTTTTAAAAGATCCAATCATGATGAACCAATTGCTAGTGAGTTGAGTGCACTAGATTATCTTTGTGAAGTTCTCCTTGAGATTCGTGAATCTGAAAATTGTGATGAAGAAATTTATGAGGTGATTCATGATAGCTCCTTGAATGAAAAGCATGATTGCAATGATTTTACTATAAATTCTATCAATGTCACTTGTGCTAATAATATGCAAAACCCCAAGCTTGGGGATGCTAATTTTGATATGTCTACTACTTATTGCAATGATCTTAAAATTTTATTTAAGCGTCATGATGAATATGATATTGATAATAGTGCTTCCAATAATATTGAAAGTGGGTTTGGAAGAGTGTCAACTCTAGGTAAAAGTAATCCCACATATTTGGAGAGTGTTCAATCTTGTGAAATTTTTCATAAAAGTGGATTTGGAGAGGTCATGACTTTAGTTGATGTTAATCCCACTATTTTGGAAGATATATAAAACTTTTATGCATGTGGATGTAGCGACCAGACCTCAAACAGTCCGACCTCTGTGCTCAGGTGTCATCCCTGGATCAGTAATGCTGACACCACACAGTACTTCGAAGGATTTATAACAGAGTAGCAATCACATACTTATTACATCAATGTCTCAAAGAGAAATTATTACAATAAATATGGCTTAAGGCCATCTAATAACGATAACAGCGGAAGGCTTGGAAGATAAGTGAGTCCATCAACTCCAACGGCATCACTGAGTATAGAAACACGACCTAAAAGGCACCTTACTCGTCGTCTGAAAAGTCTGCAACATGAAACGTTGCAGCCTGAAAACGGGTCAGCACATGGAATATGCTGGCAATGTAACACATAGAGAGTAATGAATGATTAAGCCTATACTACATGCATATATGGCTGGTGGATAGCTCTATGGTTACAGTTTTGCGTAAACCAATTTTTCCCTACTTCAAAGGAATAAAATTATTTAACTATCATGGTGGTTGTTAAACATTGAGAATGTTTGACAGCATCCTCAATCCCATTTAATAATAATCATCATTAAAACCCAACAATATTAATTTAGAAGTAACATGATGAGATTCACATGATATCCAAGTACTAGATACTCAAAACGTCCATAACCGGGGACACGGCTAACCATGATTAGTTTGTACACTCTGCAGAGGTTTGCGCACTTTTCCCCACAAGACTCGATCGACTCCGTTTGATTTCTCGCACTACATGGTGTTTGAGAAACGGATGACCGAGGCACGGTCTTTCAGAAGCGCTAGCACCTTACGACGGATAGACCGGTACACCTACTTTCCCCTACATCTGCTAGTCTACCCTGTAAGAGTTCGCACGACTTAATCAACTATGCCAGAGCCCATAATGGTTTGTGGCTGCACACGGAAGTTTCTAGTTTGAATAATCTCATGATCCCTTTGAGCCTGGGTGGCGGTCCAAAAAGAAACAGACAATCCTGGAATACCCAGGTGCCTCAATCCACCCAGATGTGTGTTTAAGTTTCCACCTTAGATAAACCATTAATTAACAATCTCACATCTGTCATGGATATCACTCACCCAATCCACGTCTACTAGCATAGCATGGCATAATAAGCAAATGTAGAAGTAACTCCCAAAGGTTTCATAAATAAACAGGTAATAGGCACTACCTCATCTACTTCCCATCCCACAATTTAATTATATCCTAACCATGCAATGTTTGAGGATTGATCTAATGCAATAAAACTGGGTAGTAAAAGAGGTATGATCAAAGTGTTACTTGCCTTGCTGATGATCCGCGAAACCTAGAGATTCGAAGTAACAGGCGGCGCACTCCGGGTGTTCTATCACAAACAAACAACAAGCATACAATAAGTACTCATCTAATGCACAGGTAAAACTCAAATAAGAGATCTAACGAAAATGCTCAACTTAAGAACTCTGGTTTGCAAAAAGAATCAAATCGAACGAAGCAACGAAAGTCAAACGGCGAAAGAAAACAACTTTGTTCTAGTAATCTGGATCTAAGTCAAATTTTACAGTAGCAAAAACTTGTTTAAGTTTATTAATCGGAATGAGGGTTTCGAGACGAAACTCCAGGCGCTTGAATCGCCTGATTCCGATAAACGAGTGAAAAGTTATACTAAAATGAAAATCGGATCAGAAATCGCGATCAAAAAATAACCGCGGAAAATCCGACGAAAAAGAAAAACGACGAACGGATTAATTCCTTAATTGACCTAATTAGAAAATAATAAAATAATAATAAAAAACAAAAATAAAACCGACGAAAACCAATCGATTTTTTTAAAAAAAAACGGCACGGATTTTGAGGCGGCGGCGAACCTCGGGCGACGCGCGGCGGCGGCGGCGGCGGGCGCTGGCGCGGGTGGTGGCTAGGGTTTCGGGCGGGTGGGCTCGGGCGTCGGCTGACGGGCCTGGGGCTCGGGTGCGGCGCTATTTAAAGGCGTCCCCCGGGCGAAGTCCCGCTCGGGCACGGCCCAAGGTCGGTTTCGTTTTTTTAATAATTACGCTCGGAAGAAAAATAAAAAGAAATACTAAACGGACTCCAAAAATCCCAAAATAGATTTTCCCGGGCTTCTAAAATCAAGCCCGACAAAGTGAACATTTATTTGGGCCCTAAATGCAATTTTGAAAAACGCATATTCTTCCTAAATTCAAATAAAATATCGAAAAACTCCAAAATAAATTCTTATTTGATTTTATTATTAAATCCTCAATATTTCTATATTTTGGGAAAGTCATTTTATTTCCTCTCTTATATTTTTGTAATAGAAATAATTGATGATAAAATAAATAAAATCAAATGATCCTATTCTCAAAATTTGAGAAAACTCAAATATGAGAATAACGAAATCCCCAACTCTCTCCGTGGGTCCTTGAGTTGCTTAGGATTTTCTAGGATCAAATCCAAAAGCAAATAAAATATGATATGCATGATGATCTAATGTATAACATTCCAAATTGAAAATTTGGGATGTAACAAATCTACCCCCCTTAAGATGAATCTCGCCCACGAGATTCGGGTTGGCTAGAAAATAGGTGAGGGTGGTCCTTGAGCAAATCTTCCTCTCGTTCCCAGGTGGCTTCATCCTCCGTGTGGTGGCTCCACTGAACTTTGCAAAACTTGATAACCTTACTGCGAGTGACTCGGCTGGCAAACTCGAGAATCTTAACTGGTTTCTCCTCATAGGTCAAATTGTTACCCAACCGAATTGCTTCCAATGGCACTGTATCTCTCAAAGGTATGTCAGCCATCTCCGCGTGGAACTTCTTCAACTGAGAAACGTGGAATACATCATGAACTCCTGACAATCCTTCGGGCAATTCCAACTTGTAGGCCACTTCTCCCATACGCTCCAAAACTCGATATGGTCCTACAAATCGTGGCGCTAACTTTCCCTTAACTCCAAAACGCTTAATCCCTTGAAGTGGGGATACTCGAAGATAAACTCTGTCTCCGACTTCGTAAACTGTCTCCTTGCATTTAGAATCTGCGTAGCTCTTCTGCCTGGACTGGGCTACCTTGAGCCTATCGCGAATCAACTTCACCTTCTGTTCAGACTCCTTAATTAAATCAGGTCCAAACAACTGGCGGTCTCCAACTTTGTCCCATGATAACGGTGTCCTGCACCTCCTTCTGTACAAAGCTTCGAAAGGGGCCATCTTCAAACTGGTCTGATAGCTGTTATTGTAAGAGAACTCTGCATATGGCAAACTGGCGTCCCAACTAGATCCATAGTCTAGCGCACAAGCTCTCAGCTTATCTTCCAAAATCTGATTGACTCTCTCGGTTTGTCCATCTGTCTGCGGATGAAAAGTTGTACTGAATTCTAGCCTGGTACCCAAAGTCTCATGCAACTGCTTCCAGAACTTTGAGGTAAACTGGGTTCCTCTATCTGATACGATACTCCTCGGAACTCCATGCAGACATACGATCCTGGTCATGTATATCTTTGCCAACTTAGCACTGGTGTAGGTGGTCTTTACTGGGATGAAATGAGCTACCTTCGTCAATCGATCAACTACAACCCAGATTGAGTCATAGCCGGAACGAGTCCTTGGTAATCCCGTGATAAAATCCATGCCTAGCTTATCCCACTTCCATTCGGGTATCGGCAATGGCTGCAACAATCCTGCTGGCTTCTGATGCTCTGCCTTTACTCTCTGACATACATCATAAACTGCTACATACTCCGCAATATCCTTCTTCATTCCGGTCAACCAGAAAGTATCCTTCAAATCCAAATACATCTTGGTATTTCCTGGGTGAATCGAATAGGGTGAATCATGTGCCTCTTGTAGAATCAACTTCCTGATCTCCTGGTCATTGGGCACATAGACACGGTCTTCAAACCATAGGGTATCGTGCTCATCCTCACGAAATCCCTTAGCTTTTCCTTCGTTCATTTTCTCCTTTATAGTGGCAATCTCCTTGTCAGTCTTCTGAGCTCCTTTGATTCTATCCATCAAAGTTGTCTGAATTTCCAATGCTGCTACATAGCCTCTCGGAACTATTTCCAAACATAGCTCACGAAGATCCTCGGCTAACTCCTTTGGTATCTCTCCCGTCATTAGTGTATAGACATGGCTCTTATGGCTCAATGCGTCAGCTACTACGTTAGCCTTTCCGGGATGATAATGCAATCTCATATCATAATCATTGATAAGCTCCAACCATCTCCTTTGTCTGAGATTCAACTCCTTCTGCGTGAAAATGTACTTCAAACTCTTGTGATCCATGTACACCTCACAATGATTTCCAATGAGGAAATGTCTCCATGTCTTTAATGCATGCACTACGGCTGCTAACTCCCAATCATGTGTGGCATAATTCAATTCATGAGGCTTCAGTTGTCGTGAAGCATACGAAACAACTCTTCCCTCTTGCATAAGTACCGCTCCAAGTCCTGGACGTGAAGTGTTGCAATATACCTCATAATCCTTGGTCTGATCTGGCAAAATCAACACTGGTGAGGTAACCAAACGTTTCTTCAATTCCTGGAAACTAGCCTCACACTCCTCAGTCCATACGAACTTAGTATCCTTCTTCAGCAACTCCGTCATAGGCTTTGAAATCTTCGAGAAGTTCTCAATAAATCTCCGGTAGTATCCTGCGAGTCCAAGAAAACTCCGGATCTCTCCAACTGTTGTTGGTGCTTCCCAATTGGTCACAGTGATAACCTTGGTGGGGTCAACTGTTATTCCTTCTCCGGATATAACGTGTCCGAGGAATCCTACTTCCTTCAACCAAAACTCACATTTGCTGAACTTGGCGTATAGCTGATGTTCTCTGAGCTTCTCAAGTACCAATCGCAAATGTTCTTTATGCTCTTCTTCATTCTGCGAATAAACCAGAATATCATCAATGAACACCACGACGAACTTATCCAAAAACTCCATAAACACTTTTTTCATCATGTTCATAAAATAGGCGGGTGCGTTAGTCAGTCCAAATGACATAACGGTATACTCATACAGTCCATATCTGGTGGTGAATGTTGTCTTGGGTATGTCCTGCTCCTGAATCTTCAACTGATGGTACCCTAATCGCAAATCGATCTTGGAAAACACTTTAGCTCCTTGCAATCGATCAAACAGATCATTGATCATCGGTAGTGGGTACTTGTTCTTGATCGTTACCTCGTTCAATCCACGGTAATCAACAACCATCCTTAACGATCCATCCTTCTTCTCCACTAGAAGTACTGGTGATCCTCAAGGCAAAGAACTTGGGAGAATGTAACCTTTATCCAGTAACTCCTTAATCTGCTTTTTAATTTCCACCAAATCTTGTGCGAGCATCCTGTATGGTCTCTTCGATATTGGCCCTGTGCCTGGCAAAAGCTCAATCAAAAACTCAATGTCTCTATCCGGTGGCATGCCTGGCAACTCTTCTGGAAATACGTCAGGGAAATCCTTTACCACTGGTACTTCCTCCTGCACAACTCCTGATAAGGAATTTACTTGTGTCCTGTTTGGCGCATGCCGGGATACATACTTGATCCTTCTTCCTTCTCGCATAGTAAGCAAAATTGTCTTACTGGCGCAATCGATGTTTCCTCCATACATTGACAGCCAATCCATACCGAGAATTACATCCAAACCTTGAGATTCCAGAATAATTAAATCCGTTGGGAAAACATGCCTTCCTATACTTAATGGCACTTGAAAGCATCCTTGACTGGCCATGTACTCTGCTCCTGGTGAGCTTACTAGCATAGGTGTTTTGAGAACCCTAGTAGGCAGGCTATACTTTTCCACAAATCCCGGTGGGAAAGCAAATCCATTGTCACATCTCGGAGGCATCTGAGGGTTTAGAAAAGATGAGAAATAAGAATAGAATGAGGTATAAAGAGAAAGCACTACCCAAATGCACATGAGACAAATGCACAGAAAATCACTTCATTCAATCAAACAAGGGCATCCAATCAGTCTAGAACTATCGCAAAAGTGCGTGGACTATAATATTTACATGGTGGAACACTACTACTGTTATGGTGGTCTATTTAGAAAAACTGGTCCGATGAAGACTCCATGATATCTGCTCCAGCTTCATCTTCGAAGTCATCATCACTAGGATCGGAATCGGTGTCGTCGATGATGATGTAGTTATCTGGACAGGTGCAATCTTCATCTTCTCCTCCGGGTGCTGAATTCCCCATGAGTTCTTCAATCTTCTCCTTAAGATCGCCGTTTTGTCTCACTAGAGCTACAATCTCATCCATGTAGTCCTTGCGAGTGGCCTTCAGTTCTCCCCCTAGCTCAATAATCTTGGATTTTGCCTTCTTCAACTCCATCATGTCTGCGCACATCTGGTTCTCTTGGCGTCGAATGTGCTGGTTTAACTCCTGGATGAAAGCTACAATGGATCTATCCTTCTTGGTGCTAACTATCTCCCATTGTTCATCTCGGCGTCCACAAATCTGGTAAATAGTGTCTTTGAGGTCTTCTTGGTAAACTTTTCCAATGCGTCCCATGGTGATATGAGCTGCCATGCTCTTTCCCAGATTCCATGTTGGTGCATTGAAAACACACTGTATGGGCTCTGTGACTAGGGTGAACGTCCTTCCTGGAACTTGAGCTTGAGTCTTCCAACGCTAATCTTCGGGTAAAGTGGCGTTGTAGGTCCCGGTGAATCTTGGTATTCGAATGTTGAGATACTTAGTGACTTCATTCAAGTGTCGTCCAAAAGGTGTATCTTCATCCAGCTGGGTGAACTTGATCCTCGCTTCCGTCATCCTAAAAGAGTAGAAAAGATGAGGAGTCAGAAATGAGAAGAGAGTAGTGAACTAGGGATTTAGCTCAGTGGTCGTGTCCTACAGTCAGTGTGTGCTCTGATACCATCTCTATAGCGACCAGACCTCAAACAGTCTGACCTCTGTGCTCAGGTGTCATCCCTGGATCAGTAATGCTGACACCACACAGTACTTCGAAGGATTTATAACAGAGTAGCAATCACACACTTATTACATCGATGTCTCAAAGAGAACTTATTACAATAAATATGGCTTAAGGCCATCTAATAACGATAACAGCGGAAGGCTTGGAAGATAAGTGAGTCCATCAACTCCAACGGCATCACTGAGTATCGAACCACGACCTAAAAGGCACCTTACTCGTCGTCTAAAAAGTCTGCAACATGAAACGTTGCAGCCCGAAAACGGGTCAGCACATGGAATATGCTGGCAATGTAACACATAGAGAGTAACGAATGATTAAGCTTATACTACATGCATATATGGCTGTTGGATAGCTCTATGGTTACAGTTTTGCGTAAAGCCAATTTTTCCCTACCGCAAAGGAATAAAATTATTTAACTATCATGGTGGTTGTTAAACATTGAGAATGTTTGACAGCATCCTCAATCCCATTTAATAATAATCATCATTAAAACCCAACAATATTAATTTAGAAGTAACATGATGAGATTCACATGATATCCAAGTACTAGATACTCAAAACGTGCATAACCGGGGACACGGCTAACCATGATTAGTTTGTACACTCTGCAGAGGTTTGCACACTTTTCCCCACAAGACTCAATCGACTCCGTTTGATTTCTCGCACTACATGGTGTTTGAGAAATGGATGACCGAGGCACAGTCTTTCAGAAGCGCTAGCACCTTACAACGGATAGACCAGTACACCTACTTTCCCCTACATCTGCTAGTCTATCTTGTAAGAGTTCGCACGACTTAATCAACTATGCCAGAGCCCATAATGGCTTGTGTCTGCACACGGAAGTTTCTAGTTTGAATAATCTCATGATCCCTTTGAGCCTGGGTGGCGGTTCAAAAAGATATAGACAATCCTGGAATACCCAGGTGCCTCAATCCACCTAGATGTGTGTTTAATTTTCCACCTTAGATAAACCATTAATTAACAATCTCACATCTGTCATGGTATCACTCACCCAATCCACGTCTACTAGCATAGCAAGGCATAATAAGCAAACATAGAAGTAACTCCCAAAGGTTTCATAAATAAATAGGTAATAGGCACTACCTCATCTACTTCTCATCCCACAATTTAATTAGATCCTAACCATGCAATGTTTGAGGATTGATCTAATGCAATAAAAGTGGGTAGTAAAAGAGGTATGATCAAAGTGTTACTTGCCTTGCTGATGATCCGCGAAACCTAGAGATTCGAAGTAACAGGCGGCGCACTCCGGGTGTTCCATCGCAAGCAAACAACAAGCATACAATAAGTACTCATCTAATGCACAGGTAAAACTCAAATAAGAGACCTAACCAGAAAGTTCAACTTAAAACTCTGGTTTGCAAAAAGAATCAAATCGAACGAAGCAACGAAAGTCAAACTGCGAAAGAAAACAACTTCGTTCTAGTAATCTGGATCTAAGTCAAATTTTACAGTAGCAAAAACTTGTTTAAGTTGATTAATCGGAATGTGGGTTTCGAGACGAAACTCCAGGCTCTTGAATCGCCTGATTCCGATAAACGAGCGAAAATTTATACTAAAACGAAAATCGGATCAGAAATCGCGATCAGAAAATAACCGCGGAAAATCCGACGAAAAAGAAAAACGATGAACGGATTAATTCGTTAATTAACCTAATCCGAAAATAATAAAATAATAATAAAAAAACTGAAAATAAAACCGATGAGAACAAATCGGTTTTTTTATAAAAAAACCGGAACGGATTTCGAGGCGGCGGCGAACCTGGGGCGACGCACGGCTCCGGCGACGGCGGCGGTGGGCGCTGGCGCGGGTGGCGGCTAGGATTTCAGGTGGGTGGGCTCGGGCGGCGGCTGATGGGCCAGGGGCTCGGGTGCGGCGCTATTTAAAGGCGTCCCCCGGGCGGAGTCCCGCTCGGGCACGACCCAAGGTCGGTTTCGTTGTTTTTAATAATTACGCTCGGAAGAAAATAAAAAGAAATACTAAACGGACTCCAAAAATCCCGAAATAAATTTTCCCGGGCTTCTAATATAAAGCCCGACAAAGTGAACATTTATTTGGGCCCTAAATGCAATTTTGAAAAACGCATATTCTTCCTAAATTCAAATAAAATATCGAAAACTCCAAAATAAATTCTTATTTGATTTTATTATTAAATCCTCAATATTTCTATATATTGGGGAAGTCATTTTATTCCCTCTCTCATATTTTTGTAATACAAATAATTGATGATAAAATAAATAAAATCAAATGATCCTATTCTCAAAATTTGAGAAAACTCAAATATGAAAATAACGAAATCCCCAACTCTCTCCGTGGGTCCTTGAGTTGCTTAGGATTTTCTAGGATTAAATCCAAAAGCAAATAAAATATGATATGCATGATGATCTAATGTATAACATTCCAAATTGAAAATTTGGGATGTTAAAGTGGATCATGAAGAGAAATTTTTATATGATAGCTATATTTTTGAAATTGATTATGATCCTACATGTAATTATTATGAGATAGGAAAATGTGGTTGTAGAAATTTTCATGTTACTAAATTACCTCTCATTATGTTGAGATTGCTATTGTTTCTTTCTTCTTCTTTGCATATGGTAGTTTTTGATTGCCTTGATAAATTGTTTTCCAATAAGATGCCCATGCATAGGAAGTATGTTAGACTTAAAATTGTTTTTCACATGCTACATGATGCTCTATTCGTGTTTCAGTTGCTATCTTTCATGTGAGCATCATTGAAATATTATGCCTAGCTAGGGGCATAAAATGATAGCGCTTGTTGGGAGGCAACCCAATGAATAAAATTTATTTTTTGCCTTTTTCTTTTTGTTCTTGAGTGTTCGCACAATTATGATACTGTTATGATTGTGTTTTTTATGTTTTAATTAGTGTTTGTGCCGAGTAAAGCCTTGGGGATCATGTTGGGTGATAGTTGATTTGATCTTGTGGAAAAGTAGAAACTTTTGTGCCCAGAAAAAAAAATCATTTTTAATAGCAGTGCGATAAAATCCTGATTTTTGTACACAAGATTTATAAACAAATTGCCCACGTTGTCCTAATTGTTCAGAAGTTTTGGAGTTACAGAAGTATTGAAAGTTTTTAGATTACTACACACCATGCTGTTTTTGACAGATTCTGTTTTCTTTGCGTTGTGTGCTTATTTTGATGAATCTATGGTTTTTATTGGAGGGTATAAGCTATAGCAAAGTTGGAATACATTAGATATAATGCAAAAATAAAATATGAGTGGGTTTGCAACAGTACTTATAGTAGTGATTTGCTTTGTTATACTAACGGATCTCACAAAGGTTTGGTTGAGTTTTGTGTGAGTGAAGTTTTCAAGTTTTGGGTGAGATCACGATGGATGAAGGAATAAGGAGTAAGAAGAGCCTAAGCATGGGGATGCCCCATGGCATCCCAAGTCATTATCTAAAAGAGAAGCAAGCAACTAAGCTTGGGGATGCCCGAGTGGCATCCCCTCTTTCTTCTAAAGACCATTGGTATTTTACTTGAAGCTATATTTTTATTCGTCACATATCATGAGTTTTGCTTGGAGCGTCTTGTATGATATTGTCGGTGCAACAAACTCTGGGTCTGTTGCCTATAGTATGCGCAGGCACGGGAACAGGATTGATGCACGAACGCAAATCAGAGTGCAAGGAACCAAGAGCTTCGAAGGACCAACGTGCAGATCAAGAGGACCAAGATCAAGCCAGAGAAACAAGATGCCACCAGGAGAAAAGCCTCCCTTGAAGGGCAGACGGGGTCACCCCCGGAAGGAGACATCCAAGATGTCCCGGCAGGGCCTGCCGTGAATCACGAAGGCAAAACCACCTCACCCAACCACTCCACCACGACCCACGTCAACGATCGATGTGGCGTCGAGCCGCAAAGTGACTAAGTGGCAACCATTTGCCACATGGCGGCCTATCTCTATGGGAGATGCCCACGAACGACACTCATCCTACAACGTGTCAAGCGAGCAGGTGTGAAGCTGGCAAAACAGCCTGGCCGGGCTTGCCGGGCAAGCAACGATTGACGTTGAGGGGTGCATTTAATGCGCCCTCTCAGCCTGTAGAGTTAGGTCTGATAGCACTGTTTGCTATCTTATCAGTCTATAATGACTGTTTTGCCATTGTGGAGACCCCTTAATCTATAAAAGGAGGCCCATGGCAATCGTAGAAAGGGTTGGAAGGTTGAACAACACATACACCCATACGCGTGTAGCCACTACCGCCCCTGCCGGGCAAGTGTACTATGCTCCATCACCACTCTTCCACCATCAACCCACCAAAGCAGGAGTAGGGTTTTACTCCTCACAGCGGCCCGAACCTGGGTAAAATTGCCTGCGTGATTGCTACCATGCCGTCTCACGTTCTTCTGCTCTTTATGCAACGCGACATCCCCCTACCGAACCAGCAAGGGGCCCTTGGTCCCATAGGTGGCCGTGGTTTCCCACGACATCTTTGGCACGCCAGGTAGGGGGGTCGCTTGCGCGAACCTAAAGGAGTGTGCACCGCGTCATCTTCATCACCGTCTTCACCTTCGACGGCGCCATCGACCATGGCGCCCAAGAAGAAATTCGGTGCTTCAGCTCATCCATCCACCTCGAAGGCTCCGCCGCCCGCGGCCTTTGATGCTACGGGGGATGCGGAGGCATGAAAGGACATGGACGCTGCTGGGGATGTGGTCAGCGCAGGTGGCACTGTCGCCACTTCCCCCATAGCGACACGAGAGAGGGAAACACCAGAGGAGAACAACATCAGCAACGCCCTAACGGCCACGCTCCACAAGGTAAGGGCGAAGGGGTTATTCCATTCGCGCCCTTTCCTCCCGCCAACGGGCACAACCACAACAATGGCGCTCGGTCCAGGGAGAATCGCCGCCCTCCGGCCGCCCCCACCACGGGAGCGATCGCAGCGCGTTGGCCTCCCCCGGGACGGGTCGACCAAGTCGTTGCATCCGATGGAGTTGCTGGCCCTCGAGCGCCTTCACCGCGCCACCATGCCGTCCAGGTGGACACCCCGCAACAGCAGGGGCACGATGCTACCGCCACTGGCACCATCAGGAGCCGAGTGACGGTGCGATCTACTTCTTCATAACACATGCCAAGGACAGCCACGGAGGCCGTGGCACGGGCTCAACTACTGCTGAGGTTTCCGCCAGCGGCCGAGCAAATGGATGAATGGTGTGCCACCATCCAAAGTCTGCTCAGTTTCGCCGAGGCCGGGGGCTTGCAGCGAGCCGGCCCGCCACGGCTGAGGGAGTCCTGGATTAGGGGGTCCTCGGACAGCCGGACTATATCCTTTAGCCGGACTGTTGGACTATGAAGATACAAGATTGAAGACTTTGTCCCATGTCCGGATGGGACTCTCCTTGGCGTGGAAGGCAAGCTTGGCAATACATATATGCAGATCTCCTCCCTTGTAACCGACTCTGTGTAACCCTAGCCCCCTCCGTGTCTATATAAACCTGAGGGTTTAGTCCGTAGGACAACAACAATCATACCATAGGCTAGCTTCTAGGGTTTAGCCTCTACGATCTCGTGGTAGATCAACTCTTGTAATACTCATATCATCAAGATCAATCAAGCAGGAAGTAGGGTATTACCTCCATCAAGAGGGCCCGAACCTGGGTAAACATCGTGTCCCCCGCCTCCTGTTACCATCCGCCTTAGACGCACAGTTCGGGACCCCCTACCCGAGATACATTGGTTTTGACACCGACATTGGTGCTTTCATTGAGAGTTCCACTTTGTTGTCACCATAAGGCTTGATGGCTCGTCTTGTTGTCAAGGACAACATCACCTCCGGGGGAGCCCTGGCTATAGGCCAAACTCTCCGACTAGGCGACTTCATCATGACTGCCCATTCGGCCGCTGCGTCGACGACGACCTCGCGGGTCATCAAAAACCGCCTCCACGTCGGCTCGGATTTCGCCAAGCAGATGGATCCAATGGAGCTCTCCTCCTTGAACGAGCTCTTGGATCACATCGCTGCTTTGGGAGTCGCTACGGACTATGATCGGATTGGGCTTAAACCCAACCAAAGGGAGATTAACTCTCCGCCGGTCACCCATCAGATAGCGGTGGTGGAGGAGCAACTCAGCGATTCTTCCTCTATCTTGATGACGAACTATGTCCAGATTCCTGAGCTCTCCGATCCAGATACCCATCTACGGGAGGACATGGCCCAAGCCTTGAACCAAGAATCAGACAGCGGGCCAGACCTAGCGGGTAACACCCCAGAACCCGAACTTCCAAGATCGGAAACTCTTCCGCCCCTGGGTCTCAGATCGGGTCAGGGTTCGGACCTAAATCTACCCACCCACCTAGATATAAGTGATCTTTCCCAAATTAGACAAGAGCCCCAACAGACAGTACACCACTATTGGGCCAGATTCCACCTTGTGATGAGCAAGGTTAAGGACTGTCGCGAGGAAGACGCGTTTTCATTCTTTTGCAAAAATTGCACGGACAGGGGAATCCTCAACGCCATAAGTCGCCGTGACATAGCACACTTCGCTGACTTGGCGGCCATAATAGGGAAGTACCGTGCGATGGAAAGCGCCTGGAAAACCCAAACAAAATTTTGGGATCCTCCGGCTCTGACAAAACCCCCCGTCCGAACTAAAATGGTGTACTCTCGTAAGTCACCCGATCCAATTACAAATAAGCAAAAGCCCACTACAGGGCGTGGAACCGTATTGGAGGGATGGCTTAATGGGCCATGCAAAATTCACAGCACAGCGGATACCATGCCAACACACAGCCTTAGAGCATGTTGGGTACTCCGGCAGGTGGCCAAGAGTGGTGAGGATCTCCTCATCAACAAAACCGCAGAGCACCATCCCGTGGAGAACAACAATACAATATTGACAGTCTTCGAGACCTTCGCCTCAAATAATAGGCGTAAGCGAGCACTCCGCAACCTTGCCGAAGTCTGCCACGTGGCAGCAATGATTCCATGGAGCGATACGGATATCACCTTCAATGCCAGTGACGAACCTAAATTCCGAACAGCCCGAGCACCAGCCGCCTTGGTCCTTAGTCCAATTGTGGACGTCCGCCGGCTTACTAAAGTGCTCATGGACGGCGGCAGCGGATTAAACCTCATCTATGAGGAGACTCTTTGAAAAATGGAAATAGACAAAAGCCGCATTGAGCAAAGTAGCACGACCTTCAGAGGAATCATCCCTAGTCGGGATTTACAATGTGCTGGGAAAATCACACTAGATGTGGTATTTGGCACGCCGGAGAATTATAGGTCCGAAGAAATCACATTCTAAGTGGCCCCGTTCAATAGCGGATACCACGCCCTTCTAGGGCGGGAGGCATTCACGATCTTCCAAGCTATACCCCATTACGGGTACATGAAGCTCAAAATGCCCGGGCCCAATGGAATCATCACTCTAGCTAGTGATCCGGACATAGCACTACGCGCCGAAAATAAAACAGCCGCACTGGGCCTCGAGGCGTTATCGGAAGCCCTCGCGGCCGAGGAATTAACTGCGCTGCACTCCACAATGGACAGGGACGAGGTGATACTCAACTAAAGATCCAAGTCCACCTCTTTTAAACCAGCGGATGAAATAGTCAAATTTCAAGTCCATCCAACGGACCCTACAAAAACAGCATCCATCAGGGCACAGTTAAACCGCACAGTAGACGCCGCGCTAGGGGAGTTCTTATGCGCGAATTGGGACATCTTCGCCTGGCATCCTTCAGACATGCCAGGAATCCCATGCGGGCTGGCCGAGCATAGCCTTAACATCCTAAAGAGATTCAAGCCAGTCAAGCAAACTCTTCGGTGCTTCTCTAAGCCTAAGCAACAAGCCATGGGAGAGGAATTAGCCAAGTTACTGGAGGCCGGATTCATTCGAGAAATAAAACATCCGGATTGGCTAGCAAACCTGGTGATGGTACCAAAGAAGGACAAATCCTGGCGCCTATGCGTCGACTTCAAGGACCTTAACAAGGCTTGCCCAAAGGATCCCTTCCCCCTCCCTCGCATCGATCAAATTATCGACTCTACTGCAGGACACGACTTATTGTGTTTCCTCAACGCATACTCCGGATACCATCAAATTAAGATGGCGGAGTCTGATCAAGCTGCAATGACATTTATCACTCCATACGACCCCTTCTGTTTTAACACAATGCCTTTCGGGCTAAAAAACGCCAGTGCAACCTATCAACGCATGATTCAGACATGCTTGGAGACACAGATTGGCAAAATAGTGGAGGCATACATAGACGATGTGGTCATTGAAACCAGACACGTCGAATCCTTAATAGACGACTTGAGGCTCACGTTCGACAATCTCCGAACATACGACATTAAGCTCAATCCAGAAAAATGCATCTTCGGCGTGCCCACCGGAAAGCTCTTAGGCTTCATCGTCTCCAACAGAGGAATCGAAGCAAATCCGGCTAAAATTCGAGCCTTGTCATAGTTGGCCATCCCAACATACCTCAAGCAAATCCAGAAACTAATTGGATGTGTGGCTGCCTTAAGCCGCTTCATCTCCCGATTAGGAGAAAAGGCACTGCCTCTTTATCGCCTTCTTCGACGCACCAAACACTTCGAGTGGACGGATGCGGCCATGGCCGGATTAGAAGAAATAAAAGCCGTTTTGGCCACAAACCCAATCTTGGCCGCGCCAGACGTCGGCGAACCAATGCTGCTATATATAGCGGCAACACACCAACTTGTAAGCGCAGTGCTCATCATCGAACGAGAGATGGACGGACATAAGTTCCCGCTTCAAAAGACGTTATACTATGTATCCACTGTCCTCACTCCATGCAAATCACGGTACCCACATTATCAACAGATAGCATACGCGGTCTTCATGGCATCCCGGAAACTACGACACTACTTTCAAGAGTGTTCAATTACGGTGGCCTCCGAAGTACCACTCAACGACATAATAAACAACCGCGAGGCCATGGGTCGGATTGCTAAATGGGCTATTGAGCTCCTCCCGTTCGACATAATATACAAACCACGGCGAGCCATTAAGTCACAAGTACTAGCTGATTTCGTCGTCGAATGCACAGAAGCCGAACTCTCTAAAGAGTACGACGCGTACTCCAATTGGTTTATGCACTTTGACGGCTCTAAAATGCTGGCTGGTCTGGGGGCTGGCGTCGTCTTGACATCCCCCACCGGAGATACTGTCCAATACGTACTCCAAATACTATACACAGACTCCAACAACGCAGCAGAATATGAGGCCCTGTTACATGGTCTCCGGATGGCAGTCTCGATGGGCATTCAACGCCTGGAGGTGCATGGGGACTTGAACCTCGCAATATCTCAAATAAATGGAGACTTCCACGCCAAGGATCCAAAAATGGCGGCTTATCGCAACGCCGTCCTCAAAATGTTAGCTCGGTTCGAGGGGCTTGAATTCCACCATTGGTCCGGGAAAACAATCAGGCGGCGGATATCCTCGCCCGCATCGGCGCTAAGCGCGACCCTGTCCCACCTAATATCTTCTTGGAAAGGCTATTTAAGCCATCCGTGGTATGGGAAGGAGAGACCGGTAACAAAAGTCTGGACCCGGCCACAACACCAGATACCGAACACTCTGACATAATCGGAGGCCCTGCCACCGAAATAGCACCTTCCGCCCACGTGATAATGGTTGTCATCGCCCCGTGGACAGAACCATTCCTGGCCTACCTAACTAGGCAGGAACTACCCGAGGACCCAAACGTGGCGTGCTGCATTGTGCGGCGGTTTAAAGCCTACAAGGTTAATGAGGGAGAGCTTTATAAGAAAAGCGCTACTGGAGTCCTTCAAAGGTGCATCTCCGAAGAGGAAGGGCGGCAACTTTTGGCAGAAATTCATGATGGGCTTGGTGGCCACCACGCCGCAGCTCGGGCCCTTATAAGCAAGGCCTTCCGTACAGATTTCTATTGGCCGATGGCCCGAGCAGACGCACGGGACCTCGTTCAATGTTGCGTCGGTTGCCAGCTTTTTGCAAACCAAAGCCATATGCCGCCTACCGCTCTCCAAACAATACCCATTACTTGGCCCTTTGCGGTCTGGGGGCTTGATATGGTCGGACCCCTCAAAGGGGGAAGCCATAAGAAAAAATACTTATTGGTCATGGTGGATAAATTCACCAAATGGATAGAAGCCAAACCAGTTAAAACGGCTGAATCCGGACCAGTAATAGACCTCATATCCGGGGTTGTACACCGTTATGGCGTTCCCCACAGCATCATCACCAAGAACGGCTCGAACTTTACAGCCGACGAGGTAAAACTTTGGTGCAGCAACATGGGCATCAAGCTCGATTATGCTTCTGTCTATCTCCCGCAAACTAACGGTCAAGTCGAGCGAGCAAACGGTCTTATCATGAGGAGCATTAAACCCAGATTAGTGCGATCCTTGAAGGAATCCGATACGCACTGGGTAGAGGAGCTCGACTCCGTACTATGGGGGCTGCGGACCACGCCGAATCACACTACCGGATACACACCATTTTTTACGGTGTCCGACGCAGAGGCGGTACTGCCCTACGACATAATTCATGACTCACCTCGAGTGCGCATGTATGAAGAGAAAGAAGCCGATCTTGATCGGTAGGACAGTTTGGACGCCCTCAGAGGCGGTACTGCCCTATGACATAATTCATGACTCACCTCGAGTGCGCATGTATGAAGAGAAAGAAGCCGAGCTTGATCGGTAGGACAGTTTGGACGCCCTCGAGGAGAAGCATGACGTGGCAAAAGCCAGTTTCGCATTCTATCAGCAACAGGCTGTAAGGTATCAAAGCAGAGAATTACGGGCCAAAACTTATAACATTGGCGAACTCGTTCTACGCCTACCGGAGAAGACAAAAAACAAGCTCAAGCCCAAATGGGAAGGTCCCTTCGTTATTGACCAAGTTCTGACCGGTGGAGCGTACCATCTGCGGGATGCATCGGACAATCGACTCGAGCCAAACCCATGGAATATAGCCAGACTCCGAAGATTCTATGCCTAGCACCAGACTCTATGTTCGTCTCCCCACCCCTGTCAATTTTTTATATATTCATTATCTGTCTTTTCTTTCTTTCTTTCTTCCCCTTTTTTTCTTCAAGGCCTTAAAAGGCTAAAATGTGTCTGGACTACACAATCTTGATGCGCTAGCCACGCTCATGATACCTGGGGGCTTCTTATACAGAAGCTTAATATAGCTATGTTCCGGGCTATAGGCCCCGCACGTGTGTTTTTCTTCACATGTACCTTTTTCGCCATTATATGCATCGATATGACTTAAGTTTTGGCCAAGCTGGGTTGCCTGGCTCTTGTGTTTATGCCCTACGTTCCCGTTAATTCAGCTAGGGCATAAGTGGATCACCTCTGTGATTGTTACTTCCAGATCAGCCGGATGTGTACCTCAGACTGGGTGAAGCCGAAAGCTAGCGTTCTTAAGGTAATATTCGGTCGGTGAACAAAAGACGATTTTTATCTATTGTACTACATGCCCCCAGATGTTTATATCCCGCGTCTCTTTTTGCAGTCCGTACATGCACATTAATGCGTGCGTACCCAGGGAAAGGAACCCTTAACGGAACTATTCTCCCTGGAAGATGTTTCTTACTATCCATGTAATATAACATAGCTAGTTGGGTACTTTTCTATTCAAGCACTTACGACCCCTACGCCTGGTTTCCACGCATATCCCGGTTTTTATATAACTGAGCGGGTATTCGGATACACTCCGGACTGTTGGGTCCAGAGGTTGAAGCGAAAGGGTCCGCCATGACAAATGATTTACAATCCGGCTAGGGACAATATATGTCACTTGAAGTACATAGTCACTTAGGCTGACTAAATTCTTCTTCTATACCATCCAACAGGCTTTCCATCCTACAGTCCTGTTCAGAATACTTTGCGGCTAATTCTACCTTGTCATAAACCAAACTGTCAGGGATCTCTTTCCCATCAGTCCCCACAGGTCCGACTTCGGCCATGTGGTTCGGGTCAGCCTTGGTATATCGTGTCTTGACCATGGCCCAGGCTTCCCTTGCACCTTGTCGGCAGGCTGATATCTTCCATAATCGGAAGCGCCGTCGCGCTCCCTTGAGCTTTTCTACAAGCTCTCTCATGCCTCCTGGCAGGGAGGCAGATGGCCACAAGGCTTGGGCAATGCCCTGCATCACCTGCCGTACTTGTTCGTGCAGTTGTGAGAGCTCTGGCAGAAGATCGCCTGTAAACCCGGGCATCTCCTCCGCAGGACGACCCGTCAGCATACCTACAGATATAACTCTGTCAGCCAGTTTCTTCGCCGAACTCTTTAAAAGTTCATTCAAGCACTTACTGAAAATGACGTGTCAATGCCTCTTTTTCTCCTTCATGGAGTCAGCAAGCTGGGCTCGAACATCTTTAAGTTCAACGCCCAGTGGGGTATTCGCGTCTTGGAGATTGTTTTTCGCCCGCCTAACCCGTGTAAGCACGCGCTCGCCAGCCTTTAGCTGTCGGTTAGCATGTTGCTCATCCCCTTCCACGACCTCCGGATTCACTCCCGAGTCATCTGCAGAATCTATTGTTAGATTTGCATGCATGCCGCATACTACCTGGTACATGACATTCTTTGCAATGGAAACAAGTGTTACCTGATGGGGCCTTCTCGGACTCCTTCACTGCAGCCACTGCGGCCTGAAGCTGGGCTTTGCAGTCCTCCAGCTCTTGAGACAACTGGGTATTCTTCTCCATAAGAACCTATGCAAACAAGGATCCTTATATCAGTCGTGCCAACTGTTTCAAGTCTCAGGGGCTACTGATATACATAATTATTAGATTTTCTTACCCGTATATCCTGTACATACTGCTCTGTGGCTCTGACAAGACCATTTTGAGCAGCTCGGATGTACGCGTCTCCTGAGTTGAAGGCATCAAGCGCCTCTTGGTAGAAACAAGCGTCACAGAGTACGGCCCGACGACGCCTGTGATTCATGGCGCTCTCCACTTCGGAATTTGTAGCAGATAGCCTATCCACATCCTCTATAGGAGGAACATCCGGCGTTGGCCCCATGTTAGCGTCCGCCTCTAAGTCCGGCTCTGGAGCCCGATTGGTGGAGGCGTGACCGGCAAACTCTCCGGATATAGTCCGACGAGCGTTTTTCCTACTAGGAAACATGGGCATTATTATATTTTAAAAGATGACCACCATGGAGCGGGGTTCTCTTTCATACCTCTGCGATGGTGTCTCAGTCCTGACTGCCTTCCTTTGAAGCCTACCCGGCTTCGGTGCCCCTTGTTGGTGAGTCACTGCGGGTTCGGCATGGCGTCCCGAGGGCCTTCCCTGTAAAACACCATATGTGTGCGGTAGGTGAAGTGCAGAAAAAGGGATCCTTCTTGGAAGTTAGGACTCCGGTTTAACTTCCATGCGATGCAGGGAGTAGTCCCGGATAATCAGCTATGATGGCCACCATGGCACCGTCGTAGCTTAATTGATAGAACTTCCTGTCAATAAGGTCCACAAATGTATCCGGATCTTCTTCAAGTCCGGGGTCGAGGGCCCGGTCAAGGTCCTCCGGTTGTGGAGGTGGGCTGTGGACCTCCCTTATAGGTTTTCGCAGTTCCTGCTATGAAATGGCAAGGTAAATACTTGTGACGAAGAATGCGGGAAGGTTGGGAATAAAAAGTAGCAGCTCACCCAGCTTGGAGGGTTGTACATGGAGAATCCATCCCGTGGCTTGATGCGGATGAACTCCTCTTCCTCTTTTTGTACAAATCGGACATAATTTTTGCTAGAGCAGCGACTGAGTCCGGTCCCTTACGACCGCAACGAGCGGCATCATCTTCTCCGTTGAAGTGCCACATGGGTTGCCCCCGATATTGAAGTGGATGAACCCCCCACATTATACATATTGACATAACCTCGATTACTGTCAATCCTGACTGGGCCAGCGTCGGTACCTGATGTCAGGACCCCGATCCTAAGCCACATTGATCCAGCATGTAACACATCATATCACTTTGCGGCCTCACGCACGGTATTCTCACGGGTGCCACCTTACCTGGCCCGGGACCGTTTGCGCCTTTTGGCTCACGTATATGATAGTGTCGCTAGCATCCATATGACAGAGAACCCGGGCCGACATGGCTAGTCGTGAACCCAAAGCGGCACTAACCTATGGGGACAGGCATACATGAATCACATCGAGCATGTCGGTCAGTAGCGTGTGAATCCGGGCTGTAGCACTTGGCTAACAGGACTCCGGGAACCCGGGCTGTAGCAGGCTAGGCAGGACTCCGGATGTCACCGCGTGACATTTCCTCGAAGGGACAGACACAGGAACGAAGTGAAACACATGCCGGCCAGTCAAGTGCCCTGAGCAGTAGTGCTAGGCTAGCAGGACTCCGGTGAACCGGGCAGTAGCGGACTACTATGGCTCATGAAGGCACTAGACTACATTTCCCCATAAGAGAGGCTGCCAAGGATAAACAACTAGATTGTCGGATCCCACACATACCAAGCATTTCAATCATACACACAATATGCTCGATATGTGTAAATACAACATGGCATCACAACATAACTCTACAACTCAAGTATTTATTCATTAGGCTCCGAGGAGCGAGATATTACAAATATGGGTCTCATGACCCAACATTCAGAGCATACAAGTCAAAGCACATGCGGAAGCTTAACATGTCTGAGTACAGACATCTACAAATGAAAAGGCTGAGAAGCCCGACTATCTACCAGATCCTGCCGAGGGCACAAGATCGTAGCTGAACTATCAAGCTAAACGTCGAAGTCCACACGGAACTACTAGGGAGACTGACGTCTCTCTGCAAAACATAAAATAGGCAAACGTGAGTACAAATGTACCCAGCAAGACTTACATCAGAACTAGCTACATATGCATCAGTATCAATAAAGGGGGTGGTGGAGTTTGACTGCAGCAAGCCAACTTTGACTCGGTGGCTATCCTGAACTATGACTGCAAGTAACTCTTTGAGGTGGCGCACACGAGTCCACATATTCACCATATCAATACACCACTATGGATCCGCTCCCGTCTCCCTACGAGAAGGCCATCCATAGCACTCACGCCTAGCTTGCGCATTTTAGAGTATCCACTTTCACTTGTCTATGAACTGTTATAGGCAACCCAGAAGTCCATTACCGCGGACACGGCTATTCGAATAGATCATATTAACCCTACCGGGGTGTACTTCTTCACACACGCTCTCGCCACTTACCACCATGTACACGTCGTGTATCCAGGCAACCTTCAAGTGGAAGCCTGGCGAGGGTGTCGGCCACGGCCTACCTAAACACTCAACTCTCTAGTCCAGGTTTATCGCCTGTTCAGGTTCCATCCGCAGGGAGTCTGGCCGAGGTTTCCACATACGGCCCCGAACGATGTGTGCGGGGTTCCCGAGACACCAAACGGGCGAATCGGTACACCGTGCCACGTGCCTACCACAACACAGCTCACCCCTATGGTCAGCGCTGCGTGCGACCCCCAGCATACTACAAACACCAGAAACTACTTTGCAACTCCCAGACAGAGGACAGGAGTGGTTAATAAGTCGAGAGAGTCAATTAAGGATCCCAATGTGTGGTAGTAGCTGAATCTTAAATCACACACACAGATCTCAGTTCTTAAGGACGGCCTCAATGAAACAACCCACCATGTACTCCTACATGGCCTCTCATCGATTCCTTTACCAAATCATATTCAACACTTTCACACTCTTGACACCGACACAACCTTTCACTCTAGTTCATCATCCCGATGAGCCAGACCTGACACAACTCTAAGCATAGCAAGCATAGCATGGTAGGAAACACACACATGGCTCAATCAACTCCTACACATGCTAGTGGGTTTCATCTAGTTACTGTGGCAATGACAGGTCATGCAAAGGAAGTGGGTTCAACTACCGCAACACACAACAGTTTGAATCGCGTTGTCTTAATGCAGTAAAACAAGAGCAGAAGCGAGAACATGGGTTTGTATCGGAATGATCAATGGGTTGCTTGCCTGATGGAGTGGTAGTGGGATACTGCCCTTCAGTTGGATACTCGTGAATATCCTCGGAGGCAGAACCTACCATGAAGAACACATTGAAACACAATCACCACATGGCAATATGCAACAATATGATGCATGCAATGACATGGCAAAATGGTGTGATAAGGCTAATGCAACTTGGAACAGAATGGTTTGAGTCCATTTGAACCAAAGATTCAAATGATCACCCAAAATAATAAGTGATACAGATGCATTAGCTTGTTTCACCTAAACAGCAAGGTTAAAGTGTTCTGACATGCATGAAACCGATACAGATGTAAAGATTGGATTTTTCTGATCAAATTTCACATATAAATCTTTGCATTTGGAGTTACAGATTAATTTCTATGAATTTTTGAAGTTTGAACTATTTTCCGGAATTTCCTGTATAAGAATAATTACAGTAATTCAATTACTGCGTCAGCATTGCGTCAGGATGACGTCAGAGGTCAACGGGGACGTCCAGGTCAACCTGAACAGTGGGTCCCGCATGTCAGCAGTTAACTAAACTAACTAAATTAGTTAAAACTAATCTGGGTTAGTTAGCAGGGGGCCCATGTGTCATAGACTGAGGGGGGTCAATCTGGGCCCACCCAGTCAACGTCAACGGTCAAACCCGCCGGTCAGCGGGTCAAATCCCATCGGCGTTTAGCCGCCGGCGAGGCCAGACGCGGCGGCGTGCTGCGGAATTTGCCCACAGGGCTCCATTTGCTACGCGGAGAGCAGCTACGGGCAGCTGGTGCTCACCCACATCCAGCCATGGTGATGGCTTGGCCGGGGAGTGGCGGGAGCATCGCCGGCGATGAGTTTGGCGGAGGCCGAAGCTCAGGCCAGCTTGTGCGCGTGGCTGCAGTGGCCTAGGCGGTGTGGCGCTAGCACCTACAGCCTCTACGCGGCACGAGGAGTGTGACGGGCACAAGCCCGTGACCAAATGGTCACCGGAGCAGCGCCGACGACGTGGTCAGGCGGTGGCGCGTTCGGGCACAAGTGATGCGGCGTCTACGGTATTCTAGGGGCGAAACAGAAAGCACGGGAAGGTTCCGCAGCTCACAAAAAAACCCGCAGGGATTGTCAGCGTGCTCGGGGAAGGCTTGGTGCGGTCGGAACGACAATGGCTATCTGGGGCGACCCGATGTTGAAGACGACGGCGGCGGGGCTGATGCAGGGGCTTCGGCGTCGTGCGGATTGGCTAGTCAACGTAGTCGACGATGATGAACCGTCCGAACAGGGTGAGAGGGCGCGGGGACGGCGTTGGACGCGGCTGCGGCGAGCGGCGGCAACGGTGACGTCTCGGGCGACGTCGGGGAGGGCGAGAGAGAGGAGCCAGAGGGGAGGGCGAGTGTCTGCGAGGTCGGGGAGAGAGAGAGGGTTCGTCCCACGTCGACAGCTCAACGAGGGGAGCGGCAAGGCGGCGGGCAGCTGCGTGGCACGCATGCTGTGCTCACCGTTGAGCAGCTGCTTGCCTGCCTGGCCAAGCCAAGCGGCTCGCTGGAGCGGTGGCTGGGCTGGGCCGGCAGGTGGGCCTGCTCGGTGGCGCCAGGTAAGCCTTTCTCTTTCTCTCTTTTCCTGTTTTGTTTTCTTTTTCTATTTTTCTGTAACTTTAGGGCTTTATTAAAAATACTTAGGCACTTACTAAAATCCTGAAAATAATTGTGGGCTCTATTGGGATTATTCCTAACAGCCCTCACTTAAATCCAGAATTATTTGAACATTTACAATATTTACTAGCATTTAAATGTCCAAAAGCAAATTACATATGATTTAATTCAATGACCTTCTGTTGACCTAGAAAATTGTGCACCAATTTTTGCCAGAGGTTCTAACCCAAGACAAAGAGGGTGAACATTTTAGAAGGGCATTTTAGGTTCATTGAAATTATTTTTAGTAAACCCTAGTTGATTTCAAAGGGGGTGCTGAGGGTTCTGTCTTCCCCAATTCAAGTTTCTGTTGAAAGTAGACATGATGCAACACTCTAATGCATGGACTAGCTAGGATGCAACACTCTAATGCATGGACCCGTTATCTTCCTCCTGAGGGCTCCAAGGGCGCCAGCTGCGGCGTTTCTTCAAGGGAGCGTTCTCAAACTCAAGAAGGCCCATACGAATAGGGTCCGGGAGGGGGACATCCTCCATATAAAACCACTTTGAAGGCCAGTCTTCGGATGTCTTCTTCGGAGTACCGGACAGGTATCCGGTCCCGGCGATGCGCCATGTTTCGGCTCCGCTCACTTGATATATTGACCCCTCCTGTGTACGGGGTACGAGGCAGAATAGCCTCTTCCATAGCTCGAAATGAGATTCGCAGCCTAGAAACAGCTCGCAAAGGGCGACATAGCCGGCGATGTGTAATATGGAGGCAGGAGTAAAGTTATGTAGCTGGAGGCCGTAGAATTCCAGGAGCCCACGGAGGAACGGATGAACTGGAAATCCAAGCCCTCTTAGTAAGTAAGGGACAAGGCATGCCCGCTCTCCCCTGGATGGGTTGGGAAAGCACTCCGCTTGCTCCCCGCGATTGTAGGCGGCGAGCCCGGCTCGAACGGGGACCATATATGCTGGAGGGAGAAATCCCTGGGTATGTAGCTCTACTAATTGGTTGTGAGGGACAGAACACTTCTTCCAATTCCCATGCTTAGGGCTACGGGAGCGAGAGGAGGAGCTGCGATGGCCGGCCATGTTGGAATGGATTTTTCCGGGCGCGCTCCGATGGATACTCGTTGTGGGAGGATGGTGTGATCTGGATCTGAGAATCCCCGTCTCTTTAGTAGACAATTTACTCACATGGCTAGGGTGGCAAATGTAAAAATTCCCCGACTTCTCGCATCCGCTAGACACGTGGAGGATAGCCATTATTGGGTGTAGAAGCCAAAGAATGCAACATTTATGGGATGTCGGACACTACTCAACAGGTACTCAGAATTTGGAGAAGAACCCGCTTTGCAATGCCGAAGAAAATCTGCGTGCCGGACTCATCGTCATTGAAGCCTGGTTCGGGGGTTACTAAGGGAGTCCTGGATTAGGGGGTCCTCGGACAGCCGGACTATATCCTTTAGCCGGACTGTTGGACTATGAAGTTACAAGATTGAAGACTTTGTCCTGTGCCCGGATGGGACTCTCCTTGGCGTGGAAGGCAAGCTTGGCAATACAGATATGTAGATCTCCTCCCTTGTAACTGACTCTGTGTAACCCTAGCCCCCTCCGGTGTCTATATAAACCGGAAGGTTTAGTCCGTAGGACAACAACAATCATACCATAGGCTAGCTTCTAGGGTTTAGCCTCTACGATCTCGTGGTAGATCAACTCTTGTAATACTCATATCATCAACATCAATCAAGCAGTAAGTAGGGTATTACCTCCATCGAGAGGGCCCGAACCTGGGTAAACATCTTGTCCCCCGTGATGTAGGGTGGAACCCTAGATGGCCGATCTTTCATGAAAGGAGCGGATCCCTATGATGAACACGAAGAACACAAGGGGAAAACGAGGGGAAACACGAGAGAAACACTCAACCAACAAGAAATAGATCACACATGTGCTAGATCGATGAACACAAAGAGATACATGATGATCCAAGGTCAACAAAGGACGATACAAAGTAACCGGTTCTTCTCCCTGAGGAGGTCTTGATGGGGGTCTTCTCCGCAAAGGAGGTCTTGAATCCAAGGTGGATCTTCTCCGTAGAGGGGCCGCGGTCACTCTCGAAGAGACGATCCGGTATGGATGAGCGAAGCTCTCTCTCACATATGAGCTAAACCAACGCTAACCCTAGCTAGAATGAGGTGGGGGAGTATATATAGTCTACATCCACGAAGGGGTAAGTGAGAGGGGGGATACATGGGCCCTAGGCCCGTTCTTTGCGCGCAGGCAGGGCGGTAGTACCGGCCACAGGGCGGTAGTACCTCTTATAGGCGGTAGTGCCGCTTAGGCTGAGCGGTAGTACCAGACCTAGGACGTGCGAACACTGGCATTTGTCGGGTCGAGCGGTTGTAGTGAGCGGCAGTGGGGAGCGGTAGTACCGCCTATAGGCGGTAGTACCGCTGGAGGGAGCGGTAGTGCCGCTCGTTCTGGAGCGGCCGGATCCACTTCAATCTCTTGATGTCCATCTTCCTCCTTCTCCTTCCTTCGCTTCCGCGCATGCTTGGCCTTGGTTCTTGGGCTCTCCATAGCCTCCTCGGGTGTACCTGAGTATGCACAAGGTCCGTGCTTGAAGTAGCATCCATGTCTTGCATGCGGAAAGGGAAGATTCGGAAAGGAGCGAATTCACCTTAGGTCCAATGGCGTAGGCTCGAGTGTACATGGGGATGATCGCCGGATGCTCCGCATCACCCCGCCTCCTGTTACCATCTGCCTTAGACGCACAGTTCGGTACCCCCTACCCGAGATCTGCCGGTTTTGACATCGACAACAGCCTCCCCAAGCAACAACAATGGCTCGTGCTGTTAGCTGTACGGAAGGGGACACCCCCACGATGCAGTCCCCGCCACGGCAGCCAGCGCGAGCGCAACAGAATCAAGAACCTGACAACGTCTCGATGGCCTCTTCTGACCCTCAAGCACGTCCAGTCGATGGCGAGCCCAGAGGATAGGCGGGTGGGAGATGCACGCGTTGTCGTCGAGCGACGCCGTGACAACCACTGCCGGACCAACGGGTGCGACGGCCCCGACATCGATGAGCCTGCGCTCGGTATTGGCAGGTGCCCGCCTTCCGAGGTTGGGTGCCCTACCTTTACTCGTGAGCTGCAGCAAGTCCGTTGGCCGTCCGTTCGCATGTTCAACCCAGATATACCCGAGAAGTACGATGGGAGGCTGAACCCGGCAGAGTTTCTAAGCATCTACACTGTCGTTGTTCAGGCTGCCGGGGGAAGAGATGAGAAGGTGTTTGCCAACTACTTCCCTTTGGCTCTCAAGTCCAATGTGAGGTCTTGGCTGATGCACCTGCCGGAGAACTCCATCTTGTTATGGGCTGACCTGTGCCATGAATTCATTGGCGCCTTCACTAGCGGCCATCAAGAGCCAGGTCGACCCAGCGACTTGCAGCTTCTCCAACAGAAGGAAGGAGAGACCCTCCGCAATTATTAACAGATATTCAGCAAGGTCCATAGGAACATCCCAAATATCCATCCAGCAGCTGTGATATCTGCCTTCCAGTCCAATGTGCGCAACTGCCAGATCCATTCCAAGATGAACGTGCAGTTGCCCAAGAGTGTGAAGGAGCTCTACAACTTGGTGGGTAAGTGTGCTTGAATGGAGGAGGGAAGTAAGTTGCCCAGAGAGGAAGATTGACCAACATCGATTCAAGTGATGATGATGAATCAACCAGTCAGAAGAAGAGCAAGAAGTGCAGTAAGAAGCGGAAGGATAAGGCAGTAATGACTGTTGAAGGATCAGGTACACCTAGTACCGGCAGGAAGGCCAAGGCTGAGGTCCCCGACAAGGAAGCTGTTGTGTGCACTGACTACTGGGAGGCCGCAGCTGCCGAGAAGGCCGAGAAAGGTGATGGGCCGTATTGCAAGATTCATCAGACCAAAGGCCATGACCTTCAAGAGTGTTATCCGGTTTAGCAACTTGTTAAGAGACACAGAGGAGAATATGAGAAGCGCGACAAGGAAAAGGGTCAGAATGTCGTTGGTGGTGAGGGCCGAGGCGGTGAACTAAATCGCACCAGCAAACCCTTCGGAACCAAGGAAAACCCGCCAGAGGTCGAGAGAAGGAAACCTGTGATGAGAGAGCAATCGAGGGGATGAAGAGGAAACCAGTGAGCAGGAGTTTCAGAAGGCCACTGACGCCCTATGCATTGATGGGGGTGCATCCTTGCACACCTCTCATCGCCAGCTCAAACGGTGGGCACAAGATGTTAATGCCGTGGAACTAGCGCCAGAGGCCCGGAAGCCGCTCAAATGGTCACACACGCCCATCATCTTTAACCAAGAGGATCATCCTAACCGTACCACTACGGTAGGGTGTTTGCCATTGTTGTCTCTCCAACAATTCGCAACCTCAAGGTCACAAAAATGTTGGTGGACGGTGGGGCCGGGTTGAATCTGATTTCCCCGGTAGTCACCAGCAAACTTCAGATAGCAGAGGATGAGTTGAAGGTCACCAACACGTTTCAAGGAGTTAATCCCGGTAGGAGTCATCCTAAGGGAAAGATCACGCTGTCAGTGATGTTTTGTGGAGAGCTGAACTACCAGACAGAGAAGATTGTGTTCGATGTGGTTGACCTCCCCCTGCCATACAATGGGATCCTCGGACGCCCAGCCCTGGCTAAATTCATGGCGGCATCCCACTATGCCTACAACACCTTGAAGATGCCTGGGCCAATGAGAATTATTACCATCACATCAGATGAGATGGACGCAATCATTTGCACGGACAATATGTACTGGGACGCAATCGCAGCAGAGGCAGCGGCAACAACAGTTCCCGCGAAGGAGGACAGAGGAAAGAAGAAGGGTAGCAAGGACGCTGGCAAGGAATCCGGGAAGCGTACCTCTCCGGAGTGTGTTGCGCCTATTGATGACTTGCCGGAGAGCTCCAACAGCAAGAGATCCAAGGTCACTGCACCCCAAGTGAAGAAGGTCCCGGCAGGGCTGGCTGGCATTGATGGTACTTTCACTATCAGCACCACCCTTGATGACAAAAAGGAAAGCACGCTCGTTGCCTTCCTATGGGCAAATATCGATGTGTTTGCCTGGCAACCATCTGATATCCCTGGTGTTCCCAGGGAGGTAATCGAGCAACACCTTGCAGTCTGCCCACACGCCCGACCTGTCAAGCACAAAGTCGGGAAGCAGGCCTTGGAGAGGCAGCAGTTCATTGCGAAAGAGATCAAGAAACTTGAAGCGGCTGGTTTGGTCAGAGGAGTGCTACTTCCCACATGGTTGGCAAATCCAATGGTAGTCCAGAAGGCTAACAGGAAGTGGAGGCTTTGCATAGATTTCACAGATCTCAACAAAGCTTGCCCGAAGGACCCGTTTCCCTTGTCGCGCATCGGTCAGATTGTGGATTCCACTTCAGGCTACGATTTGCTCTCCTTTTTGGATGCATATTCTGTGTATCACCAAATCTTCATGTCCAAGGAAGATGGAGAGAAGAGATTGTTCATCACTCCATATGGTACGTACTGTTTCATCCGCATGCCATTTGGATTAAAGAGTGTCGGGTCCACTTTTGCAAGGGCAGACCAGATTGGTTTCGAGCCACAGCTGCACAGAAACATTGAAGCTTAAATGGATGATATTGTGGTCAAGACCAAGTATAGAGCCACCTTATTCAGGATTTGGAGGAGACAGTAGCTAATCTGCGCAAGATCAACTTGAAGCTCAACTCGGAGAAGTGTGTGTTTGGCGTTCCCTCGGGAAAGCTGCTTGGGTTCTTTGTGTCCCATCGGGGGATCGAAGCCAACCCTGACAATGTTAGAGCTATTGAGCAGATCCAAGCGCCAAGGCGGTTAAGGATGTGAGGCGTCTGACAGGGTGCGTTGCCGCGCTAAGCAGATTCATCTCCAAGTCTGCCGAGTGCACCCTATCATTCTGCAAAATTTTGAAGAAGGCAAGGCCCATGAGGTGGACTCCGGAAGCAGATGCAGCTTTGCAAAAGTTGAAGACCTACTTGTCCTCTGTGTCTGCCTTGGTTGTTCCCAAACAACAAGAGTCGTTGCTGCTGTACTTAGTGGCAACCAACCAAGTGGTTAGCACAGCCTTGGTGGCGCAGCGGGAAGTGGACGAAGTAGAGAGTGATCCAGGACCGGCAGAGCCCGAGAGGGATCAGGACCGAAATGAGCAGGGCAGTGAGAGCAACCCCAAGGACACGGCAAGGAAGAAAGTGGTGCAGTGCCCAGTGTACTTCGTCAGCTCCTTATTGCAGGGGGCTAGATCAAGGTACTCTAGCGTGCAAAAGTTGACCTTTGGTCTCATCATAGCCTCAAGGAAACTGCGCCACTACTTCCAAGCCCAAGAGATTACAGTTGTTACTCATTTCCCGTTGCAAAGGATACTCTGAAACCTTGAGGCTACCGGCAGAATAGTGGAGTGGGCTTTGGAGTTATCCAGTTTTGGTATGAAGTTTGAGAGCACGACAACTATCCAGAGCAGGGCATTAGCAGAGTTTATTGTAGAATGGACGCCAAACCCTAATGAGGAGGTACCAGAGACAGTTATCCCCGGCAAGGAATCGTCAAAAGAATGGATTATGTATTTCGATGGTGCCTTTTCCCTACAAGGTGCAGGGGTTGGCGTGCTTCTTGTTGCCCCCTCCGGGAAGCGCTTGAAGTACGTCGTCCAGATGCATTTTTCCCGGGAAGAGGCGACCAACAATACAACAGAGTATGAAGGAATCCTTGCCAAGCTCTGGATTGTTGCAGAATTGGGAATTAAGAAGCTGATCATTCGAGGATATTCACAGCTTGTGGTGAGACAAGTCAACAAGGATTACTAAAGCCCATTGATGGAGGAATATGTTGAGGAAGTGAGGAGATTGGAGGAACGCTTTGACAGATTGCAAACAGAGCACGTACCCCGTGCGGAAAATAGCATAGCTGATCATTTGTCAAAGTGTGATGCGCAGAAGCTTCCTGTGCAACCAGGGACTTTTGTTCTCCATCTTACTCAGCCCTCTGTATCCCCAGCAACAATGACCCAGAAAAGGAGAAGGTTCGACTCCGATAAGCCTCTCCCGGTAGAGCCATCCACTCCTGGCAGAGACCCTGCCAGAAAAAACTCCTCACCACCTACCGGACTGGACCCTCCAGCCGGGCCCATGGTCCCCGCGAACGAGGAATGTGCCCCCACAGTAGAGGAGGTGCCGCTAGTCCTCATTGTCGAGCCCCAGGATCCAACTTGGGTAGGCCACATAGTCCACTTCCTCCAAATCAAAGAGCTTCCCGGTGAGCAAGATGAAGCCAAAGGAGTAGCCAGGAGGGCTAGTATGTACCAGCTTGTCGATGACACTCTATATAGAAGGAGGCCCAACGGTGTGAAATTGAAGTGCATCTGTCGGGAAGAAGGAAAGGAACGGGTGGCTGAAATACACAAAGGCATGTGTGGATCCCACATTGGATCAAGGGCAGTAGTTGGGACAGCATTCTGGCAAGGATTCTATTGGCCCACAGCCGCTAGTCACTAAATGTGAAGCCTGCCAGTTCTATTCCAAGAACATCCACCTGCCTGCCCAAGCTCTTCAGACAATCCCTTTATCATGGCCATTTTTGGTCTGGGGGTTCGAGATCCTCGGCCCCTTCCCCCGAGCAATCGGGGGCTTTGAATTCTTGTTCGTTGCTATCGACAAGTTTACAAAGTGGCCAGAAGTGACTGCCGTGAGAAAGGTGCCTGCTTAGTCAGCTATCTAATTCTTAAAAGAATTGGTGTGCCGTTTTGGAGTCCCGGCATGGATCATTACCGACAACGGCAGCCAGTTCACGAGCCGCGCCTTCATGCAATATGTTAATGCCCTTGGATGCAAGGTCTCCTTTGCCTATGTTGCACATCCCAGGAGAAATGGGCAAGCGAAGAGGGAGAATGCTGAAGTGCTGCGAGAACTCAAGACAAGAACCTTTGATACACTGCAGAAGCACGGTAGATGGTGGATCGATGAGCTGCCGGTAGTTCTCTGGTCCCTCAGAACGACACCAAATCGAGCTACCGGGTAGACTCCGTTCTCCCTAGTCTATGGGGCAGAAGCAGTTATCCCCATGGAACTCATTTATGGGTCGCCTCGAGTGCTTGCCTACGATGAAGTAGCACAAGATCGGCACTGGCGTGACGACGATGTGATATTCGAGGAGAACCGTCTATGGGCGGCTATCCGTGTTGTACGCAATCAGCAAGCCCTGCGTCGCTATCATAGCCACAGGGTTCATGCCCAGTGTTTTGAGGAAGGCGACCTTGTCCTTAGGCGCATTCAGTCTGCCAAGGGTACAAACAAGTTGACGCCAAAGTGGGAAGGGCCTTACCAGGTAGTGCAAACCCAGTGCAGTCTGTCTGGAGACCAGAGATGGCATTCAATTTAAAAAATCATGGAATATTGAGCATCTCCGCAAGTTCTACCCGTAAGGCGCGGCTGTTGGGCCCTGCCCGGCAGCCACCCTTCTATACAGCCTTGCCTCAGTTGCATGTATCCCCTTGTACAAAGCCAGGCGATGACCCTGAGGAACAAAGAAACAAGCGAAGCGCTGGGGGGGGGGGGGCGACCAAGTTGCATGCATGCATAAACATTCCAAGAGCACTGCATAAGCATTTCATGAGCATTTGCATATGCATATAGATAGGATCGCATCTTGCATCATTCCCATCTACATGAAGCTGCAGGTTCCTGCCGTGAACTTGGCTTCTACAAGGAGTTGGGGAGATGAACCAGTGTCGCGATCCCCGGGAAGCCCAACAGATAAGTTCTATCTCTTCTCCATTAATGTTCTGTATGCTAGGGCTTGTGCATAAGAAAACCTCGCCACTCTTTTGAAACTTAGGTGCTCCCATCCTTGGCTTGAATGCAGCTTCAAGCTAGGATGGTCATAGTGGCCTTTGGTAGAAGGAAGTTGGTGGGGGCTGTCCCATTATTTTTTCCTGATAGACTCGGTTCTCCGGCAAACAAGAGGGTACCGGCAGGGTAGCCTGCCGGGAAACACTCATTTATTTACGCTAAGGAGGCATCCCACCTCTGCATGGACATATAAATGAACGAGTTCCCGGCAAGGTTCATCTTTTTCATTAATATGCTGATAATACAAGTGCAAGCATTACAGAACACAACATGGACTCGAGAGATTACATTATTTGAATTAAAATTTGGCAAATGCCTACTAGTTTAAGCTTGAAAAAAGATAAGTGCTCCGTAAACTCCTGTCCCTGTCCCTCTTATCCCAGGTAGTGCGGTGGGAAGAGAAGAGGATGGGAGACGCACCGGCACAATGCCACCCCGATCCCCGTCAGGAGCTGCCGAACATAGCCTGACAAGATTGGGAGTGGCGAGGCTGCGCAGGAGGAAGACGTGCGGAGCACCTCGACGACTCCCTGGTCACCGCTTCCAGGACAGAGCGGAAGGCTCCAGCACAGGAACCGGCAGATAAGGATGTCAGGGCCCAGCCAGAAGACCACTAGAGGAAGCAGAAGCGCCAGCAGAGCGACCCCTCCCCCGGGCACCGAGAAAACGGTGATGACGGCACTGTAAGTGCATCTAGTGCCCCTTAGTAATTTTGGTGTATTAAAGACTTATAGGTTATGGGACTGATGCATTTGTGAGTGTACACAAGTCTATAAGTCTATGAGGAGTTTGATATTTACAGAGAAAGTTTACCCCTAAAAATGAATGTCTTTAACTGAAGACTTTGGATTTCTGAAGACTTTCTGAAGACTTTGAAAGTGAAGAAATTGGTGTGACCGTGAAGACTTGATAATCATGCGAGGAATATGAAGCATGAAGACTTTTGTTTTCGTGGTTTCATTTTCTCTTTCTTGAGTCATAGGAAACACCGTACTGTTAAAGGGGGTCAAGGAAAAACTGAGGAAAAGTTTCCAAGTGACGCTCATGTCAAAATCATACACCTACCAATCCCTTCGAGTGAAGCCATTGGAAATCTCATACAGTTCAGTCAATTTCTGCAGTGACAGAGACGAAGTTCTTCTGGTCTCTGAGGAATTTGTTCTGAATGAGGAGTTAGGAATTCGCCAGTGCGGATTGCCTACAAGTGAGGAACATGATAGCCCTGAGGAATTTGAGAGCTCAAATTTCCGACCGTTGATGTGCTATGTGCCAACTATCCCAAAATATCTATCCACCTAACGGTCATATCATTGAAGGGCATTTATGTCTTATCATGTTGGGCTGCTCCCTAGGCTATAAATAGCCGCCCCCTACAACCACTAGCTGGTTGGATGCTTCAAGAGAAACTGACACTTGTCATTGAGAGCATCCCATCCTCCGAGGACTTTGTGCGAAAATTATCAAGTGAGGAAAACCCAAACCCAAACACCTATAAACCCAAAGTGATTGAGCATCACTGAAGAGATTGATCCTGTGTGGATCCTATGCTTGTTACCTTTGAAGATTGTGCATCTTCCAAATGGTTAGGCGTCATGGCCTAGAGCATCCAAGAGGAAATTGTGGATCGCCAAGTGACCGAGTTTGTGAAGGTTTGGAAGTCACCTGAAGACTTACCACAAGTGATTGGGCGAGGTCTGTGTGACCTTAGCTCAAGGAGAATACGGTGAGGACTGTGTGTCCTCAGGTTTCAATACCTAGCCGCTCCAACTAGACATACAACTGCCACAACAGTTGGAACTGGTCTACCAAATCACTGTCTTCACCAAGCCTACTGGTTCTATTTCCTCATTACTGTGTTGTGTACTTGATCGTTACCGTTTGAAGACTTTGACTGAAGACTTTCTCAATTTCCTCATTTCAATTTCTTTAGTCACTTTGTCTTCACCCTGCTTATCTTGTGTCTACGCTTTCTGTACTCTGTGTTTGTTTTCATTTCATCGTGATGACTGTGCTTATGTTATGTTATATCAGCATCTGAGCACTTATTCTGCTACAAGTAGTTCTTCGCTTAGGAATATCCTCACCCTGAAATTCCTCAGTGAAGAATTCATAAAAATTGCCTGTCCACCCCCCCCCCTAGTCGACTTAACGCACTTTCAGGCACTGATGGAGGGGAAGGAGAAGGCAAAGAAATAAGGCAGCAGGTCGCCAGTACGAGACGAACGCGTTGATGTAATCGTGCTCCTACTAGACAGCCTACCTCCCGCCTTCTTCGTCTTCCCCAAGTTCATCTTCATCAACACCATTCTAGGGGAGCTGTCGGATCACGGGTTCCGGCAAAACCCTTAAGGTTCGAACACTATGGTGCGCGCGAAGGTTTTCTCCCTACCGATCCATGCCCTAGCTCTCTAATATCCCGCGGACGAACCCGACGAACTCGCAACATAGAAAGGCACAAGATTTATATTGGTTCGGGCCACCGTTGTGGTGTAATACCCTACTCCAGTGTGGTGGTGGTGGATTGCCTCTTGGGCTGATGATGAACAGTACAAGGGGAAGAACAGCCTCGTGAGGTTGAGGTGCTCTTGTGCTCGGTGTGTGGCTAGGGATTGGCTAATGATCAGATGCCCCCCTACTGTGGTGGCTAGCTCTACTTATATAGGCATGTTCCTCTCCCCAAATATCGAGCGGGAAGGGAGCCAACAACGGCCAATTTGAAAGGTGACAGCTAGTACAACTTATCCTGACAAAAGTGGCCTTCGCCTGCAAAAGGCTCTGGTGGTGACGCCGCCTTGGGCTCCGTGGTGACCTCCGTCTTGCCGTCCTTTGGGTCCTGGTCTCGTTGCACCGATATGGGAACATTTGCTTGATGCCTCGTTACTCCGCGCATGCGCCTGCCTCCTTAGCACCAAAGAGGAAACAAGGACGTTGCGCGTGCTGGCGCCTGCCTAGTGCCCGCCTGGTGTCGACCGTCATGCCTCACGTCGCGAGTGCCTCGCGAGGTTTGCCTTGCCTTGATCTCTCCGCTCCTCGTAAGCCTGCCTGGCGGGGCCGCTCCTAAGGAGGTCTTGTGTTGTCCGCCTCACGAGGCTTGGCCCCTCGCGATGGTCTTGAATGCCTTGTCGATGAAGATGGGCCGTACGGGCCTGCTAGCTCAGCCACGCTGTGGGCCGCAGGCAGGCAAGTCTGGGGACTCCCGTTCCCAAAACGCCGACAGTAGCCCCCGGGCCCAAGGCGCGCTCGGGCTTGGCTTCGTGGCGAAGCCAAAGGTCAAGCACGGAGCGCCACGGGCCCCAAAAGCCTGCAGCCTCGGTTGACGCGTGGCGGTTGATTGGATGTGCGCGTCTTCACTTCCCCACGCTGCCTTGTAATCCGCCTTGCTGAAACTCCGGATGCCTCGGGAGGTCGCAATGAGACGGAGCCTGACTGTCCTCCGTAGCCAGGCACCCCTGACGTTGTATTCTTGAGCACTCCTTCGGCTGCACCCCGCACTGGGTGCCACGTACAGTGCTTCGGTCGGCTTTGTGTGGACTTCGAGGAGCTCCGCAAGAGGAAGGGGTCTCCGAGTGGCAGCGGTATCTTCGCGATGTTGAAGCGGCGAAAGTACATCGCCCTTGACAGGTAAGCACTGCACCTTTTGATTTCTTGATCGCTGCTTCCTTCCTTGACGCTGGCTCTTCAGGACCCCTTCCGCCAGGGCCGCTGGGTTCCCCGAGAAGCAACCTCTGTCCTCCTCGACTCCCGTGTTGGCCTTGAGCGTCTCGGGCCTGCACGTCGCGCCCCGGGCAGGGCCGGCCAAGGAGGGGCGCTCGCCCTCATGGCGCTTTGACCCTGCGGCTCCATTGTCCTTCCCCCTCGGCCTAGCTTGGAGCCTAGCGGGCGTGCCCAAGACCCCTCCTATGGTCATGGACAGTAGCTGGCTGGCCTCAATCTTCAGTTCCTCTTCAAGCAGCGGTCCCTGACTGGCCGGGGCCCCTCGTGAGGCCGGGTTGGCGCCTACGGCGACACCAGCACCCAGCCCCCTGCTGACAGGGGGTGCGCCGCTTCATGTCCCGCCTGCAGCCCCCATGGCGGAGGGCGAGGCGGGCCGTGCGCTGGAGTTCGAGTACGGGCGGAGCATCGTTCGTCATGAGCCCTTTCAGGAGGCGATGGGCGCGATGAGTCGGCTCGGCGAAGAACTCGTGGGTGTCGTCGCGTGCCTTGAGGCTGAGGGTCTTCGGCTGGTGGAGGAACGACGCAACCTGAAGGTGGCCATCAACCTTGGCTGTTATCAGCGTGACTTTGATAACGCGACGGCTGAGGCGGCCCTCAAGGTTTCCTATGAAGCTTGTTCCCAAGCTCTAGAAGAGGCTCGCGAGGCTGACTGCCGCCGTGAGGCTGCGGAGCAACGCGCGTGGGAGCTCCAGGCCTGCAGTGCGTCCCTAGAGCAGCAGGTGGTGGCGCGCAAGGCCACCCTTGCATCACTGAGGGGGACGCCTGCCGAGGAAGAAGAGGTTCGTAAGCGCGAGGAGGCATTGGCTCTAGAGGCTGTGGAGCGCAGCCTTGAGCTTGAGCAGGTGGAGACGAGGGAGCGCCAAGTTGCCCAAGCGGAAGATGCCATCGGCGTGGGTGAGGCCAAGGCTCTGGAGGAGGTTGATCAGCGGGTGGCCAAGGCTCGTGCAGATCTGGAGGGTAGGTATGACTTGAAGTTGAAGCTTGCGGGGACGGAGGATGCGTGCAGGGCCGCTGCCCTCAGGCCCAGGCTCGCTGATGCAGAGAGGCGCGCGGAGGCCACGGCCATTGCCCTGGCCATGGCGCAGGCGGAGCTGGCCTCTGCCCGCGCCGAGTTGCTCTCCTTCCAGAGGCGGGTTGATGACGCCGAGTCCGTCGCACGGCTGAGTCGGGAGGAAGTGCTGGAGAGGCGGACGCTGGAGCGCGTTCACGCTCCCATGCTTCAGGATCTTCGGAACAGGGCCAACACTGCCCTGGGCCATGTCTGTCACGCGAACGCCCCCCGTCCTCAGGTGAATCACTATGTCAGTCACCTCCGCTTCTTCACCGACGTAGTGACACGCCTGGAGGCCCAATCTGATGAAGCTCGCAGGCTCGTGGAAGAGAGGAGTCGCGGCTTGCTCAAGCGCGCTTTCTCCCGTGTCTTCAGCCATCTCTTGAACGCCAACCCCGACTTCAATTTCGACGCTGCCATCGCCCCCGTACCTACGGTCATCCAGGACGACCTGGCGCGGGGGGTAGAGGACAATGTGGATGCACTGGTTAGGGCCTTCACTTCAGAGGACGACGCAGTGGTGGTCATCGCAGACGGACGCGACGTGGTCGATGATGGTGACGCCGACGCTGGTGACGGTGGTGGCGGTGCCAACGACGGTGATAGCGACGCAAGCGGCGCGTCCGAAGACGACGTGGAGGATGCGACGAGCGACATATCTGGCTAATTCCTCGTCCCTTTACTGCTTCACCCTTTTTGCAGAAACCTGGGCGCGGCCCCTAAAGATTGTGAGAGCATTTTGGGAGGGGGAGCCCCTCATGTGAACAGATCACGATTTTTACTCCTTTATGCCGAAACAAAGGTGCGTCTTGGTCGGTCATGAGTTTGACGGCAAGTTTTTCCGCTACGGCTTACCTTTGCTGGGGCGGGCCCTGAATCGGATTGTAAGGTTGAGAGTCGCCACGGGGCTCCTGGAGGGTCTGCTGATCTGCCCGAGAGGGCCTCGCGAGGTTCCTGCGCCGATCGGCGCACGTGGTGCGCAAGTTGTGCCCAGCCCCGCTCGCGAGGAGCCCGCGAGGGGGACGCAGCGAGCGTGAGCTCTAGAACAAGGCAAGAACCAGACGGCAAGAAATGGCTTGAACGAGAAAAGGCTCCCCCCGCACGCATCAATAAAAAATCGACTTCAACTTAAATCAAAATCCAAGAGGCAAGGCTACAGAAAAGAGATTCAAAGTAAATGGCCGCGTCCGGCACCTAGTCTAGTCTTCCTATCTTCAAGTCTTCTCACCAGCGCGGAGCTAAGTGCTGCCACTAGGCGTGGGAGGGAGCCCCCGAGGCCCGAGGGCGGCTCTCCGGAGACTCCGGGGCATGTACAGCCCCACTCATTATTACGTGAGAGTGTCACGGGCGGCGATCTTCACAGGCAATGGGCCTTCTTCACAGGTACCGGTCTTGCTTCATATTGCCAGGCGAGGGCCCCGCCTTGCACCGCCCTCGACCACCTTTGAGACGGCCGGCAACCAGGACGACACAAAGGGGGAAAGCGGACGCCAGTGGGGCCCTCAGCGGCCATGGGTCCTTTGCCGAGGGTAGGCATTCCAGCACCTCCCCAGCAGAGGGCCTACCTCTGGGGGGACCTTGCTCCGTGCGGCGCGGCGAGGGATCTGGCTGCCGGCTTCTCTCCTGCTGTCCCCAGCGCGATCCTCCTGGCGGGAGGGAGGTCGCTGAGCTGGGGCCGCCTGCCGCCGCGGTGACCTGATTCTCCCGCGACCCATGGTTAGCGTAAGCTTGCTCCTGAGGGATAAGTGGTACCCTGTATCTGTTGTCGATGGTGCGGTTGGCGGGGCTCTCCGGCGGCTCTTGGAAGGCTTCAGCTCCTAGCGCCTCCTCCTCCAGCGTGTACTCCTAGTCCATCATGCGGGCACATAGGCTTCCGGGGCTACCACCCCAAACACCTCGCCGTAGTGCCGCACACTCCACGTTGCCCGGCCCAGCGCGGTGTCCTGAGGATGATAACATGATGCCTCGCCGGGGCCATGGGGGACGACGCTCGTGCCCGTCGGAGGCGGCGTGGGGGCAACGGGGCCCCCGGCGCCGCCGGCCATCCTGGTGTCGATGAAGCCCCCAGGCGCTCCCGAGGGCGCGTGGTTGCGGCGAGGCCCACCGTGAGACTCGGTGGCGGCTCGGGAAGGGAGCACATAGCAGAAAGGCGGTGCTCCTGGCGCCGCCGCATCCAGCAACTCGGCGACACGTTCCAGTAGTGCGTCCCGACCGCTCTCCATCAGTCGGCACCGCAGCAACTCCCGCGCCATCGTGACCGCGGCCCGCATGTTCGCCTGGTCCCACCGGGTGTGTGGCACTGTCGCCGCGGCGTGGCTTGCAACCCTTGCAGCGGCTCGCGTTTGTTGTGGAGTGAGGGTGGACGACGCCTGGCCGCGCCGCCCGCGCCCCCCAGCGTTGGACGGTGCTCGTGCTGCCTGGAGCGCAGGGTTGAGGTCTTCATGGGCAGGTGACACCGCCCGGGCTGGCCAGACTGCCCAGCTGTCAGGACCCCGATTCCAAGTCACATCGATCTAGCCGGTAACACCTCATATCACTTTGCGGCCTCACGCACGGTATTCCCACGGGTGTCGCCTTACCATGGCCCGGGACCGTTTGCGCCTTTTGGCTCACATATATGACAATGTCGCTAGCATCCATATGACAGAGAACCTGGGCCGGCATGACTAGTCGTGAACCCAAAGTGGCACTAACTTAAGGGGACAGGCATACATGAATCAACATCGAGCATGTCGGTCAACAGCGTGCGAATCCGGGCTGTAGCACTGGGCTAACAGGACTCCGGTGAACCGGGCTGTAGCAGGCTAGGAAAGACTCCGGATGTCACCGCGTGACATTTCCCCGAAGGGACAGATACATGAACGAAGTAAATCACATGCCGGCCAGTCAAGTGTTCCGGAGCAGTAGTGCTGGGCTAGCAGGACTCCGGTGAACCGGGCTGTAGCGGACTACTATGGCTCATGGAAGCACAAGACTACATTTCCCCATTAGAGAGGCTACCAAGGATAAACAACTAGGTTGTCGGATCCCACACATACCAAGCATTTCAATCATACACACAATATGCTCGATATGTGTAAATACAACATGGCATCACAACAAGACTCTACAACTCAAAGTATTTATTCATTAGGCTCCGAGGAGCGAGATATTACAAACATGGGTCTCATGACCCAACATTCAGAGCATACAAGTCAAAGCACAAATGGAAGCTTAACATGTCTGAGTACAGACATCTACAAATGGAAAAGGCTAAGAAGCCTAACTATCTACAAGACCCTGCCGAGGGCACAAGATCCTAGCTGAGGTAACAAGCTAATCGTCGAAGTCCACGCGGAACTACTAGCGAGACTGACGTCTCTCTGCGAAAACATAAAATAGGAAAACGTGAGTACAAATGTACCCAGCAAGACTTACATCAGAACTAGCTACATATGCATCGGTATCAATAAAGGGGTGGTGGAGTTTAACTGCAGCAAGCCAGCTTTGACTCGGTGGCTAACCTAAACTATGACTGCAAGTAACTCTTTTGAGGTGGCACACACGAGTCCACATATTCACCATATCAATACACCACTATGGATTCGCTCCCGTCTCCCTACGAGAAGGCCATCCATAGCACTCACGCTTATCTTGTGAGTTTTAGAGTATCCACTTTCACTTGTCTATGAACTATTATAGGCAACCTAGAAGTCCATTACCGCGGACACGGCTATTCGAATAGATGATGTTAACCCTGCAGGGGTGTACTTCTTCACACACGCTCTCACCACTTATCGTCGTTTACACGACATGTACTCGGCAACCTTCAAGCGGAAGCCCAGCGAGGGTGTCGGCCACGGCATACCTAAACACTCAAGTCTCTAGTCCAGGTTTATCGCCTATTCAGGTTCCATCCGCAGGGAGTCCGACCAGGTTTCCACATACGGCCCCGAACGATGTGTACAGGGTTCCGCGACACCAAACGGGCGCCCGGCATGCCCGGCCACGTGCCTACCGCATCATACCCCACCCCTCCGGTCAGCGCTGCCCACGGCCTCCAGCATACTACAAACACCAAAAACTACTTCCAACTCCTGGACAGAGGACAAGGGTGATTAAGAAGCCGAGAGAGTCAGTTAAGCATCACAATGTGTGGTAGTAACTGTTTCACGGATCACAAACACAGAACTCAGTTCCTGAGGACGGCTTCAATGAGACAACCCACCATGTACTCCTACATGGCCTCTCACCGCTAACTTTACCAAATCGTGTTCACACACTTAGCTCTCAATAGTAGGACATGTTTACACACCTCTGATTCATCTCCGATGAACCAGACCTGACTCAACTCTAAGCAGTAGCAGGCATGACAAACAACCATGAATGAGTAGGCACATCAGGGCTCCAACAACTCCTACTCATGCTAGTGGGTTTCATCTATTTACTATGGCAATGACAGGTCATGCAGAGGAAAGGGGTTCAACTACCGCAACATGTAACAGTTGAATCATTGTTGTCCTAATGTAGTAAAAGAGAGCAGGAGCGAGGGAGTGGGATTGTATCGGGATGAACAAGGGGGTTTTGCTTGCCTAGCACTTCTGAAGATAGTATAGTTCTTCATCGGTGTCATCGAACTCATCATCGGAACCACGTCAATCGAGAGGGAACAAATACCGGCAATAGAGAGAAACACTATCAATGCCATGCCACAATATGATGCATGAATGTGACATGGCAATATGCTTTTGATTGGCCTAATGCAACTAGCAACAAGTTAAATGGAGTTGGTTTGAACACTAGGTTCAAATTCAAACTCCATATGTGAGGTTTAAATGCCATTTATATGATTTGTCCTAAATAGTAGCCATAAGTTGTTCTAACATGCATGAAAATGCTACATATGGACAGATTGGATTTTTCTGATCATTTTTCATATATAAACTATTTCATTCTGAGCTACGGTTGATTTTCTATGACTTTTAGAAGTTTAGGAAATTATCTGGAATTTCCTGAATAAGAATAAATCCAGAATATGAGTTATTGCGTCAGCATTGCGTCATTGTGACGTCAGCTAGTCAACTGGGCGCCTCGAGGTCAAACCTGACTAGTAGGGCCCACTGGTCAGTAGTTAGTTAACTAACTAAAGTTAGTTAGTGTTAAACTAATGTTAATCCTAGTTTAGTTAGTGGCCTGGGGCCTACACGTCAGTGACCCACGGGGTCAAGCTGGGCTCACCCGTGGACAACTTGGTCAGCGGGGTCAAACCCCTGGTCAACAGGGTCAAACCTGCCGGCGGCTCGACGCCGGCAAGGCCAGACGCGGCGGCGCGGCTCGGGAATGCGCTATAGGCGGCGGTTTCACGCGCTGAGGGCACCAAGGCATAGCCCTTGCTCCCACGCATCTAGTGGAGGCAGCAACAGGTCACAGGGTCACCGGAATCGACGCCGGCGACGGGTCGAGCAATGGCCGGAGCTACGGGTGTGCTCGGGTTGGAGCTAGGGGGCATGTGGGGAGGAGCTGGTGGTGGATACATGCTCCTCGGGAGGTGAGGAGAACGATGACGCATGCGGGGGCGGCTGGGTCGGGCTCTGGCCACGATGGCGCCATGGCCGGCGGCACGGAGCTCTCGGCTCCGGTGGCAGAGGCGGCTAGAGGAGAGGAACGAGCTCGGGGAGAAGCGGAAAAGGCGGAGGAGCTCACAGAGAGGCTAACGGAGGGCTCGGCAGGCGCGGGGACGGCCGGTGGGCAGCGAATCGACGGCGAGGATCTCCGAGCACCGAGGTTGAAGAAGACGTCGGGGATGTCTTTGCAGGGCCTCCGACGAAGCCTGACTCGACGAGGAGGTTTAGGGCGACACGACGGAGCTTCTGGACCTGTCGGCAGGGCGAGGGGTGGTCGGTGGCTGCGGCAGCAGCGAGCGGCGGCGACGGCTGCGCTCGGGCATGAGAGGGAGAGAGAGCAGAGGAGGGGGAGGAGAACGAGGAGAGTGAGAGAGCGGTCGGGACTGCGTGGTGTCGCGAGGGAGGCCCAGGCCGACAAGGGGGAAGCGGCAGGAAGCAGGAGGTGGCACGGGCGCGTGCCGGCGTGTGGCGAGCACACGCCTCGCGTCTTTTTGGCGGGAGGTGGAGGACGACTGGCAGATGGGCCTGGTGGGCTGCTACAGTGCCAGGCCGACCAGGTAAGCGCCAGGTAAGCTCTCTCTCTTTTGTTAATGTTTTTCTATTTCTCTGTAACTTCTGGGCTTTATTAAAAATACCAGAAATTTTCCAAAAACCCTGAATATAATTGTGGGCTCTGGTTGGAATATTCCCAACAGCCCTCACTTAAGTTCAGAATTAATTGAGCATTTAAAATATTATATAGCAATTAAATGCACAATTTCAAATAGCATAAGATTTAGTTCAGAGCCCAAATATGTCATGGAAAAATGTGCATCACCTCTGGTTACGGTTTATAGCATTTTCCATAAATGATGAACATTTTTTAAGGCCATTTGGATTTACTGAAAATATTTTAGGTGAACCTAGTGAATTCCTTTGGTGCTAGGGGTTTAGGCAATTCCCATTCCAAATTAAAGAAGTAATTTAGACAAGATGCATGGATGCTTGTGCCACTAATTGCAAACAATTCTAGGGCTGTGACGACTCACCCCCACTAAACAAGAATCTCATCCCGAGATTCAAGACGTGAGGTAAGAAGACAGAGGGGGCACAAACTAACATAATCTTCACGATCCAGATTGCACCTCATGAGGTTGTTGATTCGTTGCATACGTTGATCTTGACATCCTCACTTTTGAGATCTTCATCCACGCGATGATGACGGAAGAAACTCTACTAGGATTGATCTTCTCGAAGATCGAGCTATACAATCTCAACTTGAGGAATGTGATGTTGAAACATTTCGAATTGAGACACAAAACACATCGAGAGGGATGGAAGAACAGACGACGGGGTTTGATTTGGTGGGCAACAATTCCACACTTAGAAAGATGGTGGATGGAGTCAAGGTGGCGAGGAAATAATTGCCATGATCTCGTAACGGGGCACCATGGAAAAGGTGACTCGTTGAACTATTCCCTTAAGTGGCAAAAAGAATTACTTTTGATCCATAGATCATTGAAACTCTTCATACCAGTTTAAGGCAATTTACAACTGATCGTCTGAAAGAGCTCAAAGAAATGGCATACTCAGACTAGGATGGATGATGTGGACTACCTTGTCGAGGACAACACAATGGATGACTTTTGCTTATCACCGGAAATGGATGGGACCCATGACAGGACCACTTTTGAGGATGATCCTGGACAACAATTGCTGAGAAGGGCAGTCCAAGGGAGATCGGCACAAGGCGGTGCAAGCTGGGAACGAAATGCAAATGCTGGGAATGTTCCAACCATCATATCTGCCTGAGATTCAGATCTGGTTAGAAACAGGATACTTCAGACTCATGAGTCTGAAAAGAAGAGTTGCAACACAAGTCGACAAGATAACGTTGCGAGACTCTCGGGGGATGAACTACGATAGCAAGCTCCAAAACATGAGCAGGGTTTGGCTACACACCTGTGAACACACTGTCCTAGACAAGCGTGACCACGTGGCAGTCTTATAATAAAACACTACCGAGTTTAGGTGGGGAACCATCATCGAGGATAACAAAGTCCTAACATAAGTCATGATTCTTAAGAAGGAACTTCTTCTCCTTGAACAAATCAATCAGTGGCTTGAGGTGTTAGGAATTACACATGGAGTGGAGGTAGCGAGCCTATCAAATCATGGAATACTTCGCACATGCATGACTGACTTGGGATGATTCCGCAGAAAGCCAAAAAACAATCTTTCTCAAATTCACGACGGCAACTTGCACCTAATGCATGTGAACTTGGAGAAAGTCACTTCTTACACCAAACATGTTTTTCATGAACGGGACATGAAGATAATGCTTATAAAGTTTCCAACACTAGTGTAATGTTTGACATGAATCATGGGGGAGACAAAATGCTGCTGATGGGCTCAACAGAAACTCATCGGAATTTCCATTTCACTGGACTTCCTCCATCATGTGAACACGGAGATAGCATTGGTCAGACCAAAGATGTAATGGTGTATGCTCGAGGGATCAAGCACGGGTAAGACAACATTACGAACATCGTTGGTTCTGTTTGACTTGACGATAGCCCATACTCAAGTCAGAGTTTTGACAAGGCAATAGATCCAACAACTGATCACGAGGACCAATCAATGGAGATATCATCTTTCTTCAACACACACACAAAGAAGATATCCATTAGAGATGAACTAAGTTAATCAAAGCTTTATCTTCCAACTCTCCAAGTTGTTGTTTAGCTTAACCAACTAGCTTAGGGTATCCGACGCAGATTCTTGGAGAATGGGTGGTTTAGAGGAAAACCAACATGATCACGAACTCAACATAGCGGTCAGGTGACAACCTGGTAATACTTCCGAGAAGATTTTCGGAACATCACGAACCACCGATATGTTACTAAGCTTGAGAACAATCTTGCTTTTCAAAGCAAGACGATATGATCAAATAAGCAAGGGATTGAATAATCCTAACTCATTGATCGAACAGTGCACCAGAAATAAGGACTAGGTAGCACAGTCTATCTTAGAATGATGATTCAATAACCAACACGCTAAGAAAGAGAATATTGTCCATTTACTACCAAGCAACTAGTTGCTAGGAGTACTGATTTCACACATCACGGTTCACTTGTCGGTATTCCGGTTGCAACAACACAGAACCAAGGAGTGAATGATCATGGCAAGAAGTATCACTGCATCACGAATTCATAAGAGTTGGTGCAATTATCATGACATTCCTGACATCAAGAGGGCAATACTTTAGGGTAGAACAGAATCAAAAGCTGGATTGGCATTTGATCTGCGGAATACAACTGCTTTGACCCAATTCTAGATATGGATGAGGTACTGGAGTTTGTTTCTCCTAGTCATTCTGAAATAGAATGGTTTGATGGACCACAAGAATAAAAGGCATCGATGAACACAAATGCAGACATACTCCTGGCCATCAACTGATAGAGCATGGTCGGTGTCGTGGGTTTGTCACGGCAGATGTCCTCATGAAAGGACTTAGTCATGGAGCCATCGCGACGGGTTAGCTTGAAGGGGTTAAAGCGGACACAGGGACGCAAGAGAGTTCATAATAGTTCGCCCCCTTCGATGAAGGTAAAAGCCTACGTCTAGTTGTGATGGAATTGATGGGGTTTCGATGACTAGGGAGCAAACAAGCTTCGCCTAAGTCTCGAGTGGTTGTCTGTTGTCCTTGAACCGCCGTCGGGTCGTACCCTTATATACACGGGTGACGCCCGTTGGTTTACAGAGTCCCAATACCGGCTCATAGACGTGTCCGGGTTGGTCTCTACTTATAACTTACAACACAAGTTACATATCGACGTCGGTTTACAACTACAGGCCTTGAACCGACTATGGGCCCTTAGCCCTCATCTGCCTTCTTGGGCTTTAATATACTTAACTATTGGCGAAGTTAACCCGGCCCAGATAGGCCGGTTTACTCCCAGTAGTAATATCCCTAACATTAGGCCCTAGATTGATTTGAACAGGTTCATGTCAATCCTTAGTAAAAATCTTCATCTTCAACATCTTCTTGTAGTTTGTTGAACCGCCATGATGTCATCTTCTCTGGTCGTTGTAAACCGGCGTGACGTCACCTGTTATAAAGAAACTTATCCATGATACCTTTTTTGTTTAATAGGTATGCGACAATCGAGGCGACAGCTCCATTTCCAAAGCCACGGTCCCTTGATTTTCGCGTCTGGCACATGTCCCTTGCCTTATAAATAGGACCAAAGGGTCATTTCTTTTTCCCCTTCGTGCCCTTCTGCTACGTCTTCCTCGCGTCGTCCAACCTCGGAGCTCCGCCACCGTCGACGACCTCTGCTCCAACCTTGGCCGCTACATCACCCTGATTGAACCAGAGCATCGCGGCGATCTTCTGCCTCTTCCTTGACTCCGGTGAGTTCTTCACTTTTCCCTCTGTAGATCCGTTCTAGGATTTCCAAGTTCTTCAGTGTTCATGGTCTGCTTTGTGCTCATATGATAGATCTTAGATGAACCTGTGAATCCTTGCCCTGCGTAGCGGTAGTTTTTAGCATCCGCCTTCACTTATATGCCTCAAGACCATAGATCTGCCTGTATCTCTGCCCATTGATTCGGTACTGCTCTTTTTTTTGAACCTTGAATATTTTTCCTCTTTCTGAACATGCTTTAGATCCAAAATTGTAGTGCAATCTTGTGAAATCTGTTTTTGCATATTTTACTCATCTGCAATCTCGACTGCTTCAATGTTTAGACCAGGCGGTTTAACTTTGTAGAAAAATTGACAAACCGGTATATGTACCATTAGTCCCCTGGTTGAACCGCCGGAGTTCCTTATCCAGACCATGCCTCTTTGTAAACTCCGGTTTAGAAAATAACTGTCTCCGATTTAGTAATATACGCATCAGGGTATACCTTTCCAATATCTTCTTGAACCCGCAATTGCTACTTTGCAGACTGCGCTATGGCCAAACAAGTGTACGAGTGCAACTGGGTTCCTTCTCATGTTACTGAAACTCAACTGACCAATTTAGTCAAGACTGGCGCTTTAAGCAGACAGGATGTTATCCATTGGAGGGTCCCAGGCACAGAATGTCCTCCCCAGCCTAAAGAGGGAGAGGTGGTTGTTTTTGCTGATCATCTAGCCCGGGGCTTCAATCCTCCCGGTTCAAAATTTTATCGGAACGTCCTAGCCAATTTCCAACTCCGTCCGCAAGATATAGGCCCAAACTTCGTAACCAACATCTGTCACTTTGAAGTGCTCTGTGAGGTGTTCTTTCAAGAGGAGCCCATAGTTGAATTATTCAGAGATTGATTCCATTTAAACCGCTGTACTGAATTTACTAACGGTCCCAACACAGAGTTAGGCGGTATCGCGATTCAAAAGAGGAAAGAGGTCACTTACCCTCACGCCAAACTGCACAGCCATCCCAAAGAGTGGAATCAAACATGGTTCTACTGCAAAGATACCTCTCCTTCTAACGAAAATCCTTTGCCGGGTTACCGTCCAGAGCGGCTTAGCAACACACATCCTTTCCCACAAAGACTGACCGCTAGGGAGAGAAGCAAATATGCCCCTCAATTATCCAAACTCAGGGCCTTCATGGCTAATGGACTGACAGGGGTCGACCTTGCCTGCTGCTGGATATCATGGAGTATACTGCCCTTGAGTCAGCGTTCCGGTTTGATGTGCGAGTACACATGAAGTGAAAAAGACCCTCTCCGACACATTGACATCCAGCTCTCAGACGACGAAGTCATAGAAGCTGTGAAAAAGATGTTGAATGAACTGGAAGCTGCCTGCGCCCAAACTGGCCTGGCTCCCTTCTGTGCCATCAACAAGCCGCCAGCTGTAAGATTTATACCTTGTACTTTTCATTAAATCTGCCTGCTCAAAGTATCAATTTGCTAATATCAACAATTTTCAAACAGGGCGATGATCCGTTTTGGAGCAAGAAACCTCCGCAAGAGAAACCGGAGAAGCCAGAGAAACCAGAGAGACCAACCCGGCCCAAGACCAGAGTTGTTAAAAGGCCAGCTAACAGGAAGAAAACTACTGCGTCTTCTGATCCAGCAGCTGACGATGATGTGGGTAATCCGGACCTTGAGGTAGAGCTTGATTCACTTGGCTTATTTTTCACACGCCTTATTGATAATGATTATTGCCAGGATGACACCAAAGTCAGTCGCGCTGATGCTGTAGAGGTAATTGTTCTCTCCTCCGATTCAGCCCCTTTGCCTTCACAAAAAATCCGTCGGGCAAACCGGAAAGTTAAATTTTCTCATACTCTTGCTTATTTGGACCCATACTTTCTTTTGAAGACACAACAGCATGAAGCTCGCCGCACAACTTAGCATAGCGGCCAGGTAGTTACCTCCACCGGTTTATCGAACAGTCCGGCTCGAAAACGCCGTTCAGAGGTCTCTAACTCTCTTGTCAGTACTTGTCCTAAAGCGGGCTGTTTTCGTCAACCTCTTAATCCGTTGGACTCCGATTATTAGGGCACTTCCCATTCATCATCTGGCGAGTCATTAGCCACCCAGCTGCCGCCACTCAAAACGGTGCTTGGGTGAGTTATATTTCTTACGATGTTTCTGATATATTACATTATAACATACGATGTATTGATCCTCTTCATTTCTTTCAGGGCCAAACCTAGGCCAAGCAAGAAGGCTCGCCTGGACAAAGCGGACGAAGATGATATTGTTCCTGAACCGGACAAAACACCAGAAGCAGCTATTCACGAGGATGTGCCAAACGACCCCCCACCGCAAGACGGTGATTTTGTTGCTGAAGAACCACATGTTGACACATCAGGTCTTGTTGACCAGCCCACGAGCCCGGTCCGGATTGATAGAACAACCAGCCCGTCGAAGCAAGCTAACAAACCGGCGACTCCAATGCAAACCGGTGAAGCCAAAGATGATGATGTTATTATTACTGGCATTGGTCGTACCGAGCCCGGCAATCCTGTCGCTTTATCCAAACACACTGCCAAAGAAGAATTTGCTGCAATTGGTAAGGGTAAATGGAATGTCGACATGTCAACCTATGCCACTCTGTCTCCCCAGGATCTCCATTCTGGCTATTTGAACCGGTTATATACCAGCCGTGATTATGAAGCCGGTCTGGTGAATATGATGAAGGACAAATATGAGGTAATTTCCATATACTCCTCTGCTTGTAATCTGTCAACTCCAATAGCCCCCAAGTGATAGTTTAAGATATCAACTTAAACCGGGACTTTTTCAATGTGAACTTCAACGTATCTAAATTTTGCTGATGTAGCCCCCAAGGGCCGGTTCAACTTAGCCTAGTTAAACCGGGACTTTACGAAAAAGTATCAATAATTGTTGAGCAAATAGCCATTAGCCCCCAAGTGCGAAGTTGAATACTTGTATTGAGCTTGGGACTTCCATAAAAATTGTAAGATGAAGATCAAATAGGCATTAGCCCCCAAGTACCGAGGGCATAACTTGTTATGTGGTTGGTACTTCACCTCTGTACCCTCATCTGAATTATATTATTGTCTGTATGTAGGCTGAGACAAGCAAAAGAGAAAATCAAATCGCCGATCTGCAAGAAAATATGAAGTCCCAACAAGCTGAAACCTCCAAAGCCAAAGAGGAATTAACCACCGCTTTAAGCATCATGGAATAGCTGAAGGAGGGCTTCAAGAAGGAGCGGACGGATTGGGCCACTGAGAAGTCCGCTTTAACCAAACGAGCAGAAAATGCTGAGGCTGCCCTGAAACCGGTAGTGGACGAACTGACCAGCATAAAGCGGCAAGTGCATGCCATGACCGCTGCTATCTTCAGTAAGCCGGTTTGATTTCTGGATTGACTCGGCCATCTTATAGAGCTGCCGGTTTGTTAACCCTTTGTAATATTTCAGGAACACGCATTGGTCACTTGGGGTCGGACGTGCGGAAGAAATTGAAAGCCGCCTACACATTGATCGAACAATTGTATACTGGTGCGCAGCGGATCATCTCTACGGCATCCCACAACAATCCGGCACCCACCTTGATCCAAGACACCCTTAAAAGGTTGTCGATGCTTCCTGCCCGGGTTGAAGAGCTGAAAAAGTCTGCTGCTCGAACCGGTGCTATAAATGCCTTGATCTGGGCAAAAGCGTGGGTGCCAGATTTCGACCCTGTTGAAGTAGATCAAGGCTATCCCAGCTTGAAGGAAGACGGGTCACAGTTTAGTGAAGCGGATCTGCGAGCCATAAACCGGGAGGTGCGTCCACTAGCTTGTCAATTGGTTGAAGATGTAGCCTTGTCTCATTATCAAGCCCAATATGATGACAAAAACAAGCGAGTGGCTGCACCAGTTCCTAAAGCGGAAAATCTTATCCCTCCAATCCGTAAGCATACTTACGCTCCTGATATTGAACCGTCGTTGCTGATCCATGATGAAGCTGTCTTTCAAGCATTAATGGGAATCGACTGGACACCTGTTGATTTCCAGCCGCTGGGTAGAGAAGCAGAGGCTGAAGCGGCGCGAGATGACCCGCAACCATCAGGCCAGGCTGGTCACCAAGCTTAAACCGGAAGCCGGTTTATATTGCTGCTCCTTTCTATTCTGCAGAAAAACAATGATCTTATTTGGGCACCGTGTTGCCTTGTAATAGGCTAGCCGATACTATTGATTTTGATATGCCTTCGTGCATAATTACTGCAATTTGTGCTTCCTTTGGGTGATGAAATTTCCAAAGTATTTTCTGCAATCAAAAAATCTTAAAGCGCCGCTACGGTTGTACCGCCAGGCAGATTATGATTTCTATATATATGAAATCGAATATCTTAAATTTAAACACATGATCAAATCTTTTGATACGTAATACTTGCCATCGTTGGGCATGAAGTTGGCTTGGCCAATCTTAAAGCGGGGGTTTATGAAACCATACCATCAGAGGAGAAAACTTCTCCTGTATATATAACGTCGGTTTACCATGTAAACCGTGCCGGGTTATGATAAACACCGTCTTACTCCATAATAGGATGTTAACAAAAAAATCAAACCGGGCAAATAGTCTCCGGATTAAGATTGACTGTGTTCCGTCAATTCACACTTTGAACCGGTTTAAGAATTGTCGGTTTAAAAACACAAGAAATATTTATCAAAGAAAATTTCAAGCAAAGGTAATGATAAAATCATTTGCAAAAAGAGGCTATTGAGCCGATCAAGTGGCATTACCATGGTCGGACACGACCAAGCTCCCTATAGGTGTAGCTATGGTTCAAGTCAGCCGGGTCCCCAAATGATGCAATGACATTATGCCGATCAAGAGGTGTTGCAATGGTTCGGGTTCGACCAAGCCCCCAAGTGATTCTGTGGCCTTAGGCCGACCAAGAGGCGTGACTGGTTCAGACGTGACCAAGTCCCCAAGTGATCTTATGGCTTTCGCCTATCAAAAGGTGTTGCATTGGTTCGGATACGACCAAGCCCCCAAGTGATATAACATGAAGCTTTAAAAAGCTAACTCAAGGGGTAAACCGGAGGCCGCTTTAGGACAGATAAACTCCATGTAACCACGCATGATGTAAAAAGAACAGAGACCCCGCTTTAGCTGAGGCTCCGGTTTATTATATTGATCTTAATATATACATTGTCATAGTATGTACATAAGTAGAGCCAATGGCTCAGGTATAGTAAGGCCGAAGATGAGCTATGTTCCACGGCCTGTTGGTCTCCTCCTCTGATGTACGTGAGTCCATATGCTCTCAAATATCGATCAGATAGTATGACCCGTTGTGCAGATTCTTGCTGACCACGAAAGGTCCCTCCCAAGGTAGGGATAACTTGTGCATATCAGTCTGGTCTTGGATGAGCCGAAGTACCAAATCCCCTTCTTGAAAGGTTCTGGTTCTGACTCGGTGAATGTGATAACGACGAAGATCCTGTTGGTAAATCGCCGAGCGGGCAGCTGTGATGCCACGCTCTTCATCCAACAGGTCCAAAGCATCTCGTCGTGCTGCCTCATTATCCGCTTCAACATAAGCCGCTACACGAGGTGAATCATGACGGATATCACTGGGGAGAACCGCCTCCGCTCCATAGACCATGAAGAACGGCGTGGATCCTGTTGATCTGTTGGGTGTGGTGTTAATGCTCCATAATACAGATGGTAATTCTTCAACCCAACAACCCGGCGTTCGTTGCAAAGGAACCATAAGCCGGGGCTTGATACCTTGCAAGATCTCTTGATTAGCCCTCTCTGCTTGACCATTGGACTGGGGGTGAGCCACTGATGAAACGTCAAGCCGGATGTGCTCTCGTTGACAGAATTCCTTCATAGCACCTTTGGACAAATTGGTACCATTATCAGTGATGATGCTGTGTGGAAAGCCAAACCGGAAAATCACCTTTTTGATGAATTGAACCGTCGTGGCCGCATCACACTTGCTAACGGGTTCTGCCTCCACCCACTTTGTAAACTTGTCAACTGCCACCAAAAGGTGGGTTTTCTTGTCCTTGGACCTTTTGAAAGTCCCAACCATATCCAGCCCCCAAGTCGCAAACGGCCAAGTGATTGGAATCATCCTCAATTCTTGAGCCGGTACATGAGCACGTCTTGAGAACTTTTGGCAACCGTCACATCGTCTGACCAGATCTTCCGCATCAGCATGAGCAGTCAACCAGTAAAAGTCGTGAAGGAGCGCTTTAGCCACCAAACATTTTGAACCGGCATGATGACGACAATCTCCTTCGTGGATCTCATGTAATATTTCACAACCTTCCTTAGGGGACACACAGCGTTGAAACGCCCCTGACACACTGCAATGATCCAACTCGCCATTGACAATAGTCATGGATTTGGATCGCCGGATTATCTGCCGGGCCAGAATCTCATCTTCTGGTAACTCGCCCCGGTTTAAGTACGCAAGATAAGGAATCGTCCAATCCGGAATAACATGAAGGGCTGCCACCAATTGAGCCTTCGGATCAGGAATAGCCAAATCCTCTTCACTAGGGAGCTTGACCGACAGGTTATGCAGCACGTCCAAGAAAATGTTAGGCGGGACCGGTTTGCGTTGAGAGCCCAGCCGGCTTAAAGCGTTTGCTGCTTCATTCTTCCGGTGGTCCACATGGTCCACTTGATAACCTTTGAAGTGACGTGCAACAACATCCACCTCACGACGATATGCTGCCATGAGTGGGTCCTTGGAATCCTAAGTGCCAGACCCCTGCTGAGCCACCAAGTCCGAGTCACCGAAGCACTTAACTCAGCTTAGATTCATCTCCTTAGCCATACGGAGACCATGGAGCAAAGCTTCATACTCAGCTGCATTGTTAGTACAAGGGAACATTAAGCGGAGAACGTAACAAAACTTATCACCTCGCGGGGAAGTTAATACGACTCCAGCCCCCGAGCCCTCCAATTGCCTGGACCCATCAAAATGGATAGTCCAATATGTGTGATCCGGCTTCTCTTTAGGTGCTTGCAGTTCTGTCCAGTCATTGATGAAATCAACAAGTGCATGAGACTTGACCGCCGTCCGAGGCATGTATTTCAATCCGTGCGGCCCAAGCTCTATAGCCCACTTAGCAATCCAGCCAGTTGCTTCCCGGTTCTGGATTATATCTCCCAAGGGAGCAGAACTGACCACTGTGATGGCATGTCCCTGGAAGTACTGCTTAAGCTTCCGGCTTGCCATAAAAACTCCATATACCAGCTTCTGCCAATGCGGATACCTCTGCTTGGACTCAATAAGCACCTCGCTGATATAGTAAACCGGATGCTGAACCGGATGCTTCTTGCCTGCCTCCTTCCGCTCCACCACAATAGCCACACTGACTGCACGAGCATTAGCAGCAACATATAGCAGCAACGGCTCCTTGTCAGTTGGAGCAGTGAGTACAGGCGGATTGGCCAACTGCCGCTTTAAATCCACCAATGCTTCATCAGCAGCAGAACTCCAGACGAATTGATCCGTCTTCTTTAAAATCTGATATAAAGGGATCGCCTTCTCGCCAAGGTGGCTGATAAACCGGCTCAACGCGGCAATCCGGCCTGCCAGGCGTTGAACATCATTGATGCATCTTGGTTTAGCCAGGGAGGTGATTGCTGTGATTTTCTCTGGATTAGCCTCAATTCCCCTATTGGACACCAGAAAACCCAATAACTTGCCAGTCGGTACACCAAATACACACTTGGCCGGGTTGAGCATCATCTTGTACGTCCTCAGGTTGTCAAAGGTGTCGGATTTCGGGTTCCGGTAGACCCTTGAGGTTCGAACTCTGGGGTGCACACGGAGACTTTGCCCTCTACTTCTCCGTCTCGCAAAGATCTAAACTACAGAAAGAACAGCACAAGAGACACAAGGTTTATACTAGTTCGGGCCACCATTGTGGTGTAATACCCTACTCTAGTTTGTGTGGGTGGATTGCCACTTGGGCTGATGACGATGAACAATACAAGGAAGAACAGCCTCGCGAGGGTCTGCTCTTAGCAAGGACGATGAACTGCTAGGAGGAGTTCAGCCGCCCATCTCTCTCTCTCTCTCTCTCTCTCTCTCTCTCTCTTTGTTGCCTGATGATCCCATCCCCTACCCTGGGGGTGGCTAGTCCTATTGATAGGCAAAGGCCCTGGGCCTCTTCCCAAATATTGAGCGGGAAGGGCGCCAACAATTGGCCATTTTGAAGGGGAACATCTGGTACACTTATCCTGACTAAAGTTGGTCCTCGCCTGCCGAAGGCTCTCTGGTGACGCCGTTCTGGGCTCCACGATGACCTCCTTCCCACCGTTGGACCGGTCTTGGTCTCGTTGCACCGAAATGGATGCCTTTGCTTGATCCTCTCGCCTACGCTTGCCCCCTTTGCACCAAAGAGGAAAGGGAGACACTGCGCGGGCTGGCGCCCGCCTGGCACCCTTGGTCGTCATGGCTTGCGTCATGGGCACCTCATGAGGTACCCCGCCTTGATCTCTCCGCCTCCTCGTGAGCCAGCCTGGTGAGGCCGCGCCTAAGGAAGCTCTGTGCCGTCCGCCCCGCGAGGCTTGGCCCCTCGCGAGGGTCTTGAGTCTCGTGTTGATGAAGATGGGCCGTGCTGGGCCCCCTTTTAGCCACGCCGCAGGCCGCAGGCAGGCAAGTCAGGGGACCCCTGTTCCCAGAACGCCGACAGTAGCCCCCGGGCCCAAGGCGCGCCCGGACTTGGCCGTGCCGAGAGGCGAAAGGGCAAGGGCAAAGCACCGCGGGCCCTAACAGCCTGCGGCCTTGGGCGTCTCCGCTTCCCCATGACGCCTCGGTGGTCGCACAGAATGGACAAGTCCCTGCATGCAGATCGTGTCATGATTACCTGCGATCATGGAGGCCGATGGTTGGCCTTCGCCGGCTATAAGTACGGCACTGCGCGTGCCCTCCCAGTCCATCTCTCCTTGCTTCTCCTTCTTCTCCATGGCTCCGTCGAGGAGGTTCTCGGCTGCAGAGAAAGGGAAGGCCCGCTAGGTTGAGCCTGCCTCTCCCCCGCCCAAGCGCGGTCGAGGGCGCCCCCGGAAGCATCCCGTGGCTGCCTCGGCAGCGTCCCGCAGTCGCGGGGATGGTTCCCAGTGTGGTGGCTGGCGAGCTGCTGCGGCCGGGGGACGTGCTCTGGTCGCCCGCTCCCCTAGGCCGCGCTTTCGCGTGGCGGAGGTGCTGCCGGAGTTCGTCGTATGGTCGTCGGAGCCGACTAGCGCCCGGCTCCAACTTCCTCGATTCCTCCTTGGTGAGGTCCCGGCCGGTGCCCCGGGCGGCCTCTGGCTTTAGGCAGACGACTGCTGCAGCCGGGCCTCGTGCGCTGCACTGGAGGTCTCCGCCGCTGGGAGCTTGGCCTTGACTCGTGGTTGGCAGGCGTTCGCCCGTGCTCGCGGCCTGGAGCGCCGGTGCACCCTGCACTTTAGGTTTGACGGTGATGCCACCGTCTACATGAGGGTGTTTGGGGAAGATGGTCGCCGCGCAGGGTGTTGCCCTGAGGACGACGACCGCGGCCGGGGACCCAGCCCCGATGACGACGGAGGAGACAGCGCCCGCGTGGTTGGCGGCGCTCGGGGTTCCCCAAGCTTCATCGACTCCTCTTCAAGCGACTCTTCCAGCGGTGGCTGCAGTCAGCCCCCTCGCCGTCGCGCCTGCTTAGGAGGCGGCAGTATGTCCGCCCGCCGTCGCGCCCCGGTGAAGCGCGAGAGGGAGTCTGCTTGAGCTCCGGAGGCAGCCCGAGCCTCCTCCGCAGGCCGGTGTGAGGCGAGCCGCGCCAGGCTTGCCCCCTTCTTTCCCTTTTGTTTCCCGCGTAAAGAAAACAACTGTGTGGAGCCCCGTGGGGGCGTGTTCGGGGTTACTGCTGTTAACCATTATCTTGATTCCATTTTTCGCGCCTTTTAGCAATATGTTTGCCCGTAGATAGTTCCCGTCCCCAGCCATGGGGGGGCGACCGACCCAGGCCCTGTGTGTGTCGCGGTGCCCGAGGGGCATGGACTGGAGGGATGCTCCCGTAATGGGCTCAGGTCGCGAAACCTTCGAACGACTAGAACAGGAACTCTCGCGAGGGCGCTCGGCTGTCCTCCCTCGCGAGGCCTTTCATAAGAAGAATCAAAGCGGGGGAGTGAAAATCAACGAACCATAAACCAACAACGGTAATAATTTCAATAAAATTTCAACTACGAACAAACAAGCCAACTACGGAAAGCAAATGAAAAAGCCACGTCCGGCACCTAATCTAGTCTTCGACGTCTTCTCACCAGTGCGGAGCGAAGTGCTGCCACTGGGCGTGGGATGGAGCCCCAGGGCCTGAGGCCGGCGCTCCTGAGACTCCGGGGCATGTACAACCCCACTCATTATTACGTGAGAGTGTCACGGGCGGCGAGCTTCACAGGCATTGGCCTTCTTCACAGGCTCCGGGCCTTTCTTCTTAGGGGAAACGAGCTTCACAGGCATTTACCCTCTTCACAGGATCCGGGCCTTTTCCAAAACGCGACAATCTTCACAGGCGCTCGCCTTCTTCACAGGCTCTGGGCCTTTTCCAAAAAGGATAATCTTCACAGGCGTTCGTCTTCTTCACAGGCTCTGGGCCTTCTCCAAAAAGGATAATCTTCACGGGAGTTCGCCTTCTTCACAGGCTCTGGGCCTTCTCCAAAAAGGGCTAATCTTCACAGGCGTTCGCCTTCTTCACAGGCTATGGGCCTTCTAGGGGTAGAACCTCAGGAGGTGCTGGATGTTCCATGCGTTCTGAACCGGCTCCCCCTCCTGAGTCTCCAAGCGCACGGAGCCTGGCCTGGAAACATGAACAACCTTGAACGGGCCCTCCCACATGGGAGAGGGCTTGTGCAACCCCTCCCTGGAGAGAACCCACCTGAGTACGAGGTCTCCTACCTCGAGAGTCCTGGGGCGGATGTTGCGGCAGTGATATCGTCGTCGCGCCTGTTGGTACCTCGCCGCTCGTAACGAGGCTTCTCGGAGGCATTCCTCCCCCAGCACGAGGTCCATCCCCCGCATGGCGTCCTGCTGCGCCTCGTCGAACGCTAGGACCTGCGCGGAGCGACGTCCGACATCATGAGGGAGGACTGCTTCAGCTCCATAGACCAGGAAGAACGGGGTCTCCCCAGTCGGCTTGGTCGCGGTTGTGCGGATGGACCACAACATGGACTGGAGCTCATCGTACCAACCTCTGCCGCATGCCTCCAGCTTCTTCCTGAACGTCCTGGTCTTGAGGCGTCTCAGGACCTCCGCGTTGGCTCTTTCGGCCTGGCCGTTGCTTCGTGGATGCGCCACCGAGACGTAGCATATCTACGTCCCAAGGTTAGCACAGTATGTTCTGAAAAGGTTACTGGTGAACTGCGAACCGTTGTCCGTGATGATGCGGTTCGGCACACCAAACCGGCTCACGTTGCCCCTGATGAACTTGACCGCGGAACCCGCAGGGATGGTGCGGACAGCCTCTACTTCTACCCACTTGGTGAACTTGTCAATGGCGACGTAGAGGTAGTGGTAGCCCCCTGGCGGCCGAGGAAACGGGCCCAGAATGTCCAGCCCCCAGACCGCGAACGGCCACGAAAGGGGTATGGTCTGCAGGCCTCCTGCCGGCTGATGGATCTGCTTGGCGTGAAATTGGCAGGCTTCACAAGCCTTCACCAGCTCGACAGCGTTGCTGAGTGCGGTGGGCCAATAGAACCCACTGCGGAATGCCTTGCCAACGAGGGTTCGTGATGATGAATGATGCCCACAGTCCCCGCCGTGTATGTCTTTCAGCAGTTCCTTTCCTTGCTCCCTGGAGATGCAGCGCAGGGATACGTCGTTGGGTCGCCTCCTGTAGAGCTCTCCATCCCTGATGCAGTATGCCGTGGCCTACCGCGCCACACGCTCCGCTTCCTCCTCCTTCTCCGGCAGGGTCCCTTGTGTTAAATAACTCCGGAGTTCCGCGATCCAGCACTCCTCCTGAGGTTCCATTGTCCGGAGCAGGCGTGCCCCTGAGGTCGGGCCGCAGACCGGGGCTCCTGAGGCAGGTGGCTGGGGAAGTTCCTCCCGAGGCTGAGCAGTGTTCGATAATGACGGCTGGGATGAGGGCTTGAAGAGTCACTCTTCAAAGACGCCAGGTTTCTGAGGTAACTGCCTGGACGCCCGTCCGGCGATGTCATCGGCCTCCTGATTGGTGCCACGGGGCACATGCTTCAACTCTAGCCCCCAGAATTGCTTCTCCATCCTGCGGACTTCCGCTAGGTAGGCTTCCATGTGCTCGTCCTTCGGCTCATACACCTTGTTGGAGAAGTTGACAAGGAGCTGCGAATCGCCTTTGACAGTGAGGCGCTTCACCCCCAGGGCTGCTGCGGCCTTCAAGCCCGCTATTAGACCTTCATACTCTGCTATGTTGTTGGAGACTTTTTCACCCTGCTGGAAACAGAGCTGCACAGCGTAGTAGAGCTTGTCCTGAGTGGGTGATATCAGTACCGCGCCAGCCTCGGTGCCGTGCCTGGAGAATGCCCCATCGAAGTACATGACCCAGCCTTCCGGAGCCTCGCTCCCCGGGAGGAGGGACCGATCCTCGTCGCCCTTGAGGCCCGGTGGCTCCGTCCATTCTGCCACGAAATCTGCTAACGCTGCTCCCTTGATGACCCTGGTCGTGCTGAACTCGAGTTGAAATGCCTGCAGTTCTATGTTCCATTCAGCGACCCTTCCAGCTCAGTTGGGGCTCCTTAGCACTCTCTCCAGGGGGTATGATGAGACGACCTTGATGGGGTGACCCTGGAAATAGTGACGCAACTTACGCGAGGCCACTAGTAACGCGAGGAGGAGCTTCTGAGGCATGGGAGATCGTGCCCTCGCATCCCGTAACACCGTGCTCACGAAGTATACTGGGTGCTCAACAAGGCTGAGTGCATTAGTGCTCGCGGCGCCCTCCGGAGGCAAGGGCGCCTCGCGAGGCGACGGGGCCTCAGGAGGCGGACTATCCAGATGAGTGGCCTCTCCTGCTTCCGGCGCACTCTTTGGCAGCTGATCCTCAACCGCGGTTACGGCTTCTATGGGCCTTCCTTGTTCCTGTTTTGCCTTGTCTCGAGCTGCTGCCGTGGTTCTGATTTGGCGCTCCTCCCTAACCGCCACCAGGGCTGCGCTGGCGGAGTAAGGAGTGGCAGCGAGGTAGAGCACCAGGGGCTCTTGAGGACGTGGAGCCACCATGACCGGGGGACTGGTCAGGTATTTCTTGAGACCTTGAAATGCCTTGTCTGCCTCTTCAGTCCATTCAAAGGGCCCCCTTTTCTTTATCAGCTAGAAGAAAGGCAGCGCTCGCTCCCCCAGCTTGGAGATGAAGCGCCCTAGCACGATCACATGTCCTGTGAGCTTCTGCATTTCTTTGAGGGTCTTCGGCGGGCTCATGTCCTCGACCGCCTTGACCTTTTCTGGGTTAGCCTCAATGCCTCGATGGGACACTAGGAAGCCCAAAAGCTTGCCTGAGGGGACCCCGAACACACACTTCTCTAGGTTGAGCCACAGGTTCACTGCGTCGAGGCTCGCGAAGGTTTCCTCCAGGTCTTGTATCAGGGTCTTGGCCTCCCGAGACTTCACCACAATGCCATCAACGTAACCTTCGACATTCTTCCCGAGCTGCGGGCCCAAAGTGATGTGCATCAGCCGCTGAAAGGTTGCTCCTGCGTTACGCATCCCAAACGGCATGCATGTGTAGCAGTACACCCCGCAGGGGGTCAGGAAGGCGGTCTTCTCGACGTCTTCCACTGCCATCTTGATCTCGTGATACCCAGAGAAGGCATCTAGGAAGCATAGCAGGTCGCACTCTGCAGTGGAATCGATGATCTGATCGATGCGGGGGAGCGGGAATGGATCTTGTGGGCGTGCCTTGTTGAGGTTGGTGAAGTCGACACACATGCATTCCTTTCCTCCCTTCTTGGGCACAACGACAGCGGCTTCTAGCTTGCGGGTTTATTGGACGATGAAGGCCTGCTTCTCCGTGGACTGCCGCCTCGCCTTCTGCTTCACGGGGCGCGCGTTTGGGCACACGTTGAGGTGATGCTCGATTACGCTCCTGGGGATCCCTGCCAACTGATCAGGTTCCCAAGCGAATACCTTCCTGTTTGCACGCAGGAACCTGGTTAGGGCCTCCTCCTGCTCAAGCTCGAGGTTGGCACCTATGGTGAAAGTGGCACTAGAGGACCCGTCCTCGTCGACAGGTATCTGCTTGGTTTCTGCCTTGTCCTGGGTGAACAACTGCTTCTTCTTGGTGGGCGCAGCCCCCTTGGGCTCGGGGGTCCCTGAGTCGGCGGGCTGTGCCGATGTTGCCGCCTTGAAGGCGAGCTTGAGCACCCGCAGTGCGTCCCCGGTGTCCCCGTGCACGGTGAGGACACCGCTGCTCCTAGGCATCTTCATAAGGTTGTACGTCGGGTGCGTGGCGGCCATGAACTGGGCCAGCGCCGGGTAGCCGAGGATGGCGTTGTAGGGGAGGCCGATGGGGGCGATGTCGAAGCCGACCATCTCCGTGCGGAAGTTGTCATAGGTGCCGAAGGTTACTGGGAGCCGTGTCTGTCCCAAGGAGCTGGATGACCCGCCCCCAACGCCTGAGAAGGGCCGACTGGGTTGCAGCCGTTCCAGAGGTATGTGGAGGAGATCGAAGGCCTCGACCGAAAGCACGCTGAGGCCCACGCCACCATTGATGAGGGTTCTGGTGACAGCCACCTGGCATATGGTGGGGGTGCACAACATGGGGAGCGCGCCCGAGTTGGCCGAGTTGGAGGGGTGGTCCTCCAAGCTGAAGGTCAGGCCAGCCTTGAGTGCCGCCTGGTCCGGGTGAGCCCCCTGCCGCACGGAAACGGCGCTGACAAAGCGAACAAACGGCTTGACGTGGCGACTTGTGGGCGGCGCCTGCGAGCCGCCCAGGAGGGCCGCGATGATCGGGGGTGTTGGTGTAGTTGTGCGGCCGTCTTGCCGCACTGACGAGTGCTGAGACGACGCTTGCTGCTCGTTCCCCGCCGGGCCAGGGGCGGCGTCGATGGCGGGCGATGGGAACGACGAAGGCGCACGCCGACAGGGGCCGTCTGGGCGACCCGGGAAACGATGGCGGCCCGGTGGTTGGCGCGGGCCCAACGTGCGTCGGATATGGATGCGACGGTCGGAGGAGAGCGGAGCGGTGGAAGACAAATTCCGGTGCACCCCTACCTGGCGCGCCAAATGTCGGATTTCGGGTTCCGGCAGACCCTTGAGGTTCGAACTCTGGGGTGCGCGCGGAGACTTTGCCCTCTACCTCTCCGTCTCGCAAAGATCTAAACTAAAGAAAGAACAGCACAAGAGACACAAGGTTTATACTAGTTCGGGCCACCATTGTGGTGTAATACCCTACTCTAGTTTGTGTGGGTGGATTGCCTCTTGGGCTGATGATGATGAACAATACAAGGAAGAACAGCCTCGCGAGGGTCTGCTCTTAGCAAGGACGATGAACTGCTAGGAGGAGTTCAACCGCCCTTCTCTCTCTCTCTCTCTCTCTCTCTCTCTCTCTCTTTGTTGCCTGATGATCCCATCCCCTACCCTGGGGGTGTCTAGTCCTATTTATAGACAAAGGCCCTGGGCCTCTTCCCAAATATTGAGCGGGAAGGGCGCCAACAATTGGCCATTTTAAAGGGGAACATCTGGTACACGTATCCTGACTAAAGTTGGTCCTCGCCTGCTAAAGGCTATGTGGTGACGCCGTTCTGGGCTTCACGATGACCTCCTTCCCACCGTTGGACCGGTCTTGGTCTCGTTGCACCGAAATGGATGCCTTTGCTTGATCCTCTCGCCTGCGCTTGCCCCCTTTGCACCAAAGAGGAAAGGGAGACACTGCGCGGGCTGGCGCCCGCCTGGCACCCTTGGTCGTCATGGCCTGCGTCATGGGCACCTCGTGAGGTACCCCGCCTTGATCTCTCTGCCTCCTCGTGGGCCAGCCTGGTGAGGCTGCACCTAAGGAAGCTCCGTGCCATCCGCCCCGCGAGGCTTGGCCCCTCGCGAGGGTCTTGAGTCTCGTGTTAATGAAGATGGGCCGTGCTGGGCCCCCTTTAAGCCACGCCGCAGGCCGCAGGCAGGCAAGTCTGGGGACCCCTGTTCCCAGAACACCGACAAAAGGTTTCCTTCAAATCGTCAACCAGAGTCTCCTTCTCCTTTGACTTTACCACAATATCATCCACATAAGCATGCACATTACGGCCAATCTGTTTATGAAGGCAATTCTGTACACACCGTTGATAAGTTGCCTGGGCACTCTTGAGCCCAAAGGGCATAGATACATAGCAAAAGGCTCCAAAGGGAGTTATGAACGCCATCTTCTCCTGGTCCTTAACTGCCATCTTGATCTGATGATAGCCAGAATATGCATCCAGAAAACTTAAACGCTCGCAACCCGCCGTAGCATCAATAATTTGATCAATACGGGGGAGGGCAAAAGGATCTGCTGGACAAGCATTATGAAGATCTGTGTAGTCCACACACATGCGCCAGGTGCCATTTTTCTTAAGGACCAGCACCGGATTAGCCAGCCACTCAGGATGGAAGACTTCAACAATAAAGCCAGTCGCTAAGAGTCTGGCCACTTCTTCCCCTATAGCTTTGCGTCTTTCTTCATTGAACCGGCATAGGAATTGTTTCACCGGTTTGTATTTAGGATCCACATTAAGAGTGTGCTCAGCGAGTTGCCTCGGTACACCTAGCATGTCAGAAGTCTTCCATGAAAAAATGTCCCGATTCTCACAGATGAACTCGCTGAGCGTGCTTTCCTATTTCGGATCCAAGTTGGCACTGATGTTGAACTGCTTGGACGAATCGCCAGGTACGAAGTCAACAAGCTTAGTCTCAGCTGCCGATTTAAACTTCAGGGCCAGATCATGCTCCGTAGTTGGCTTCTTCAATGGAGACATGTCCGCCGGATCAACATTGTCCTTGTAATACTTCAGCTCCTCCGTGGCACAAACCGACTCTGCATAAGCCACATCTCCTTCTTCAAACTCCAAAGCAATTTTGCGGCTTCCGTGAACCGTTATCGTTCCCTTGTGACCCGGCATCTTAAGCTGCAAATACACATAACAGGGCCGTGCCATAAACTTGGCGTAAGCCGGCCGCCCAAACAGGGCGTGATATGGACTCTGGATTTTTACCACCTCGAAAGTCAGTGTCTCCAACCTGGAATCATGATCATCTCCAAAAGCTACTTCCAAAGCTATCTTGCCAACAGGATATGCTGGCTTACCAGGCACCACACCATGGAACACCGTATTGGACGGTTTAAGATTTTTATCCGTTAACCCCATACGACGGAAGGTCTCATAATATAAGATATTAATGTTGCTTCCTCCATCCATGAGCACTTTGGTAAACTTATAACCTCCCACCTGAGGCGCCACCACCAACGCTAGCTAACCCGGATTATCAACCCAGGTGGGGTGATCCTCTCTGCTCCATATGATTGGCTGTTCAGACCAGCGTAGATAACGGGGCACGGCCGGTTCAACAGAGTTTACTGCTCGCTTATGAAGCTTCTGATCTTGCTTGTCCAAGCTAGTGGTGAAGACATGATATTGCCCACTATTCAACTGCTTCGGGTGACTCTGGTAACCCGACTGCTGCTGCTGCTGCTGATTGTAACCACCTTGACCATTCTGATTACCTTGATTGTCATGTCCGCCCTGATTACCATTAAACCCTGAACCAGAATTTCCTCTGCCGTAACCCGGCCCGGATGCGGAGCCACCACCTGATCCGTGGTCATACCGGAAAGCATTAGTGTTCTTGAACTCCTGCATAATGTAACAATCCTTCCAAAGGTGATTGGCTGGCACCTCCTTCGTCCCATGCTTTGGACAATGCTGGTTTAACAGATAAGACAGGCGGTCCGGATAAGGATTAGGCACTCCACTGCGGTTTGGCGTTTTACCCTTACGTCGCTGGCCCTTGTCCTGCGCGTTGGTATTAGCCACAAAGTCCCTGTTTCGATCCGATTTACGCTTGCCTCCGTTTCCATGACCTGTCGGGTTATGCTGCTGTCCTTTGGAGTTGCCGTTCTTCTTTCCCTTCCCCGCCTTGTCGTCATCAGACTCGGTATCCTTGGTACTATCAGAATCAGCATACTTCACTAACGCAGCCATGAGGGTCTCTATATCGTTGCAATGGCTCTTCATTCGTCCCAATTTCAACTTTAGAGGCCCAAACCGATAGTTGCCTTCCAAGGTTATAACCGCTGTGTTAGCATTGATACGATCTGACGAATGCAAATTTTGGGAGACCCGGCGCACCCAACGAGTCGTTGATTATTCTTCTTCCTGAACACAGGCTGCTAAGTCCACTATTGACATGGGATGTTTACACGTATCCTTGAAGTTCTGGATAAACCGGGCTTGCAATTGGGCCCATGAACTGATAGAGTTGGCCGGTAAACTTTTTAACCAAGTGCGGGCCATTCCTTCGAGCATAATGGTGAAGTATTTTGCACACGCCGCATCACCTACATCCAGCATCTCCATGGCCATCTCATAGCTCTCTACCCATGTCTCTGGAGGCTGATCGGCAGTGTAATTCGGTACCTTGCGCGGGCCCTTGAAGTCCTTGGGCAGGCGCACGTTGCGTAAAGCGGGGACGAGACAAGGCACTCCCAAAGAGCTAGAAGAAACGCCAGGCTCAATCGAGATAGTCGGACGAACCGGCATAAGCTGGCGTGCCTCATATTGTGCTACTAACTCAGCCTCCCTACGCGCTCGGGCCCGGTCTACCACTTCCTGAGCATCACCAACACCACCCGCCGGGTTGTTACCATGGGGCACTTCACGATTTCGTGCATTACTCGACACTGCCAGTTCATCCATCCGCCTGCTATAACTTCGGCTTGGACGAGGGGTGGAATGAATTTGGTCGCGACTGTGAGTATGCTTCCTGTTGGATCAAGGCTGTCCGAAGAAGCTCCTTAACCCGGCGCGTTTCTACCGCCTGTGGCAAATCACCTTCAATTGGGATGGCCTCCAGCCGTGCCGCCGCAGCAACAAGGTTATCCATCGGGTTGGAGTAGTGACCTAGAGGTGTCGGGACAGCCTGAGGTACGACAACGTTTTGACGAGGTGGATCCATCAAGCGAGGATGAACCGGCGCGCCTGTCCCTGGTGCTTCCGCCCGGTTCACCACTGGCGGGTTGCTAGTTCCCGCTCCTGGGGTGTTGAAGAGATCTCTAGCTTCGAAAACCTGGGGCATACGAGACCGGTATTTCCGCTTCAGGACCTCATGTGACGCGTTTTGATCCAGCATAAGTCTGTAAGCTTGCGCATCCAACGCGGCCCGCTGTGCAATCATCCTGGCATCCTCAGCTGCTAGGTCGGCCTTGGCTTGAGTGATCTGGTTCCTCGGCTTCGCAATTTCCGCGTCATGGGCATCCTGATCCGCCGGGTTAGCCTCTGCCGTAAGTGTAGCCAACACATCAAACAGATCGGATAAAACTTGAGCCGGCGGGCGCATAGGGCCACCTGCCCCGGCAGCCGTCGCTGCTACTGATCCGGAGATCATCGCTGCTGCAGTCAAAGAGTGAAGTGCTGCTTGTGTCCCGGCCATGAATATTCCGACCGGTTTGGCAGATCGGAGGGGTCCGGAATACTGTCGCCATCGGAACAGCCACCAATCCGGCCATCTTGTAGCTGATACAAAGATTCGGTTTCTCCGGTTGATGACTCGTCGCCGGAATAAACGACGGTCTCGCCACCAGATTCCGATCCATCCTCATGGCTTCCTCCATGGATGACTCCCACGAAGGCACGCTTCACGGCCGGTTTAACCTGGGCAGATCGCGTACGCTGAGCCGTCTCGACGAGGTCGGTGCAGATGTCCGGCTCAGGGCCCGGTTCGCCGATCTTGCCGATGAAGACGTGTATGCCACCAAAGGGTACCCGGTACCCGTACTCGATTGAGCCGGCCTCGGGGCCCCGTCCTGCATTGTCGATGTAGAGCTTGCCGCGACAACTCTTGGTCATTCGGCCCACAGCGTAGCCCTTGAGTCCTTCGAAGTTGCCCTCCAAGAACTTGAAACCATCGTGCGATAGCCCCACAGTGGGCGCCAACTGTCATGGGTTTGTCACGGCAGATGTCCTCATGAAAGGACTTAGTCTTCGAGCCATCACGACGGGTTAGCTTGAAGGGGTTAAAGCGGACACAGGGATGTAAGAGAGTTCATACTAGTTCGTCCCCTTCGATGAAGGTAAAAGCCTACGTCTAGTTGTGATGGAATTGATGGGGTTTCGATGACTAGGGAGCAAACAAGCTTCGCCTAAGTCTCGAGTGGTTGTCTGTTGTCCTTGAACCGCCGCCGGGTTGTCCCCTTATATACACGGGTGACGCCCGTCGGTTTACAGAGTCCCAATACCGTCTCATAGACGTGTCCGGTTTGGTCTCTACTTATAACTTACAACAAAAGTTACATATTGACGCCGGTTTACGGCTACAGGCCTTGAACCGACTATGGGCCCTTAGCCCTCATCTGCCTTCTTGGGCTTTAATATACTTAACTATTGGCGAAGTTAACCCGGCCCTGATAGGCCGGTTTACTCCCAGTAGTAATATCCCCAACAGTCGGGATACAACTGACGAGGAACAACTCAAGGAACATATAATTTTCTGAGTTGTGGATGCATAGATTAGTATGTCGAGCAAAGCTCAACATTTCTTTCGGACAACCCATGCAGAAAGGTAGGACTAGCAGATTCACAATGCAGAATGGAGAACTCATCAAGAGCACTCTCGTTGTGATCTTATGGTTCAAAGAACTTCTGCCATAAGCATTTCGTAGTATTTGGAAGAAGGAACTACCACGAACCTCGAGGACTAATGCAAAGGTTACTAATATCCTAAAGGAACTAGCAAACACTATCGACATGAGGTAAGTAGGTTGAATCTCGGGTTCAAAACCCAGGAGTAGAATGCCTACTACTAAGTGGCATCACGGGATGCTTTCGAGAATGGTGGCCAGATTCATCACATTGGGAACACAAAACATGGCTAGATTACTAGATGGTTTCATAAGACACCTAGGGTCATAATAGTAGCTCCAACATATACGCCGAGGCAACGGAGTACCTCAAAGACCGTGGAGTGTGCTTAATCTGGCCCAAAAGGACATCAGGAACGGAAAGAAAGGATTTGCAAATGCGTCAGACTATGTAGAGACCTGGGATGACTCGGATAGCATAATGGCTGTAAATGCTTAGAAAAAGATTTGAGACATTCACAAGGATTTGTATAGTCACTTAACAACATCATATCAAGGTTTTGGTTCAGCTGACAACATACTAAAAGTAGTAGAAACTGAGTTGAGGCCTGGAACCAACAATCCTATAAGTCTGTGGATTAGTAACACGTCATCCTGATAGATAGATGAGAAGGCCTAGTTCTTAATCCCCGTAGAAAAGAAGAGGTTGACTCAGATCAGAAGGGCATAAGGTAAAGGAGTAAAAGAGCCTTGCATTCCCTTCCACAATCAATTCCCTTATATAACTAAAGCATTTCTAGACTCGACTTCGACCAGTTTGGCTTGGTAATCCTACAGGCAGTCAGGCTCTGATACCAAAGCTGTTACGACCCCGATTCCAAGTCACATCGATCTAGCCGGTAACACCTCATATCACTTTGCGGGCTCACGCACGGTATTCCCACAGGTGTCGCCTTACCATGGCCCGGGACCGTTTGCGCCTTTTGGCTCACGTATATGACAGTGTCGCTAGCATCCATATGATAGAGAACCCGGGCCGACATGACTAGTCGTCAACCCAAAGTGGCACTAACTTAAGGGGACAGGCATACATGAATCAACAGCGAGCATGTCGGTCAACAGCGTGCGAATCCGGGCTGTAGCACTGGGCTAACAGGACTCCGGTGAACCGGGCTATAGCAGGCTAGGCAGGACTCCGGATGTCACCGCGTGACATTTCCCCAAAGGGACAGACACAGGAACGAAGTGAATCACATGCCAGCCAGTCAAGTTTTCCGGAGCAGTAGTGTTGGGCTAGCAGGACTCCGGTGAACCGGGCTGTAGCGGACTACTATGGCTCATGGAAGCACAAGACTACATTTCCCCATAAGAGAGGCTACCAAGGATAAACAACTAGGTTGTCAGATCCCACACATACCAAGCATTTCAATCATACACACAATATGCTCGATATGTGTAAATACAACATGGCATCACAACAAGACTCTACGACTCAAAGTATTTATTCATTAGGCTCCGAGGAGCGAGATATTACAAACATGGGTCTCATGACCCAACATTCAGAGCATACAAGTCAGAGCACAAACGGAAGCTTAACATGTGTGAGTACAGACATCTACAAATGGAAAAGGCTGAGAAGCCTGACTATCTACAAGACCCTACCGAGGGCACAAGATCGTAGCTGAGGTAACAAGCTCATCGTCGAAGTCCACGCGAAACTACTAGCGAGACTGACGTCTCTCTGCAAAAACATAAAATAGGCAAACGTGAGTACAAATGTACCCATCAAGACTTTCATCAGAACTAGCTACATATTCATCGGTATCAATAAAGGGGTGGTGGAGTTTGACTGCAGCAAGCCAGCTTTGACTCGGTGGCTAACCTAAACTATGACTGCAAGTAACTCTTTTGAGGTGGCGCACACGAGTCCACATATTCACCATATCAATACACCACTATGGATCCGCTCCCGTCTCCCTACGAGAAGGCCATCCATTGCACTCACGCTTATCTTGTGAGTTTTAGAGTATCCACTTTCACTTGTCTATGAAATGTTATAGGCAACCCAGAAGTCCATTACCGCGGACACGGCTATTCGAATATATGATGTTAACCCTGCAGGGGTGTACTTCTTCACACACGCTCTCACCACTTATCGCCGTTTACACGACATGTACTCGGCAACCTTCAAGCGGAAGCCCAGCGAGGGTGTCGGCCACGGCCTACCTTAACACTCAAGTCTCTAGTCCAGGTTTATCACCTATTCAGGTTCCATCCGCAGGGTGTCCGGCCAAGGTTTCCACATACGGCCCCGAACGATGTGTACAGGGTTCCGTGACACCAAACGGGTGCCCGGCATGCCCGACCATGTGCCTACCGCATGACAACCCACCCCTCCGGTCAGCGCTGCCCACGGCCTCCAGCATACTACAAACACCAGAAACTACTTGCAACTCCTGGACAGAGGACAAGGGTGATTAACAAGCCGAGAGAGTCAATTAAGGATCCCAATGTGTGGTAGTAACTGTTTCATGGATCACAAACACAGAACTTAGTTCCTGAGGACGGCTTCAATGAGACAACCCACCATGTACTCCTACATGGCCTCTCACCGCTACCTTTACCAAATCATGTTCACACACTTATCTCTGAACAGTAGGACATGTTTACACACCTCCGATTCATCTCCGATGAATCAGACCTGACTCAACTCTAAGCAATAGCAGGCATGACAAACAAGCATGAATGAGTAGGCACATCAGGGCTCAAACAACTCCTACTCATGCTAGTGGGTTTCATCTATTTACTGTGGCAATGACAGGTCGTGCAGAGGAAAGGGGTTCAACTACCGCAGCATGTAACAGTTGAATCGTTGTTGTCCTAATGCAGTAAAGGAGAGTAGGAACGGGAGAGTGGGATTGTATCGGGATGAACAAGGGGGTTTTGCTTGCCTGGCACTTCTAAAGATAGTATAGTTCTTCATCGGTGTGATCGAACTCATTGTCGGAACCACGTCAATCGAGAGGGAACAAATACCGGCAATAGAGAGAAACACTATCAATGTCATGCAACAATATGATGCATGAATGTGACATGGCAATATGTTTTTGATTGGCCTAATGCAACTAGCAACAAGTTAAATGGAGTTGGTTTGAACACTAGGTTCAAATTCAAACTCCATATGTGAGGTTTAAATGCCATTTATATGATTTGGCCTAAACAGCAGCCATAAGTTGCTCTAACATGTATGAAAATTCTACATATGGATAGATTGGATTTTTCTGATCATTTTTCATATATAAACTATTTCATTCTGAGCTACGGTTGATTTTCTATGATTTTTAGAAGTTTAGGAAATTATCTGGAATTTCCTGAATAAGATTAAATCCAGAATATGAGTTATTGCGTCAGCACTGCGTCATTGTGACGTCAGTTGGTCAACTGGGCACCTCCAGGTCAAACCTGACCAGTAGGGCCCACTGGTCAGTAGTTAGTTAACTAACTAAAGTTAGTTAGTGTTAAACTAATGCTAATCCTAGTTTAACTAGTGGCCTGGGGTCCACACGTCAGTGACCCAAGGGGTCAAACTGGGCCCACCCATGGTCAACTTGGTCAATGGGGTCAAACACCTGGTCAACAGGGTCAAACCTGCCGGCGGCTCGACGCCGGCAAGGCAAGACGCGGCGGCGCGGCTCGGGAATGTGCTATAGGCGGCGGTTTCGCGCGCTGAGGGCACCAAGGCATAGCCCTTGCTCCCGCGCATCTAGTGGAGACAGCAGCAGGTCACGGGGTCACCGGAATCGACGGCAGCGATGGGTCGAGCGGCGGCCGGAGCTACGGGCGTGCTCGGGTTGGAGCTAGGGGGCATGTGGGGAGGAGCTGGTGGTGGATACATGCTCCTAGGGAGGTGAGGAGAACAATGACGCATGCGGGGGCGGCTGGGTCGGGCTCTGGCCACGGTGGCGCCATGGCCGGTGGCATGGAGCTCTCGGCTCCGGTGGCAGAGGCGGCTAGAGGAGAGGAACGAGCTCGGGGAGAAGGGGAAAAGGCGGAGGAGCTCACAGAGAGACTAACGGAGGGCTCGGCAGGCGCGGGGACGGCCGGTGGGCAGCGAATCGATGGCGAGGATCTCCGAGCACCGAGGTTGAAGAAGACGTCGGGGACGGCGTTGCAGGGCCTCCGGTGAAGCCTAACTCGGCGAGGAGGTTGAGGGCGACATGACAGAGCTTCTGGACCTGTCGGAAGGGCGAGGGGTGGTCGGTGGCTGCGGCAGTTGTGAGCGGCGGTGACGGCTGCACTCGGGCATGAGAGGGAGAGAGAGTAGAGGAGGGGGGAGGAGCACGGGGAGAGTGAGAGAGCGGTCGGGGCAGCGTGGCGTCGCGAGGGAGGCCCAGGGCGACGAGGGGGAAGCGGCAGGAAGCAGGAGGTGGCACGGGCGCGTGCCGGCGTGCGGCGAACACACGCCTCGCGTCCTTCTGGCGCGAGGTGGAGGACGACTGGCAGATGGGCCTGGTGGGCTGCTACAGTGCCAGGCCGGCCAGGTAAGCGCCAGGTAATATCTCTCTCTTTTGTTAATGTTTTTCTATTTCTCTGTAACTTCTGGGCTTTATTAAAAATACCAGAACGTTTCCAAAAACCCTGAAAATAATTGTGGGCTCTGGCTGGAATATTCCCAACAACCCTCACTTAAGTTCAGAATTAATTGAGCATTTAAAATATTATATAGCAATTAAATGCCCAATTGCAAATAGCATAAGATTTAGTTCAGAGCCCAAATATGTCATGGAAAAATGTGCATCACCTCTGGTTATTATTTACAACATTTTCCATAAATGATGAACATTTTTGAAGGCCATTTGGATTTACTGAAAATATTTGAGGTGAACCTAGTTAATCCTTTGATGCTAGGGGTTTAGGAAATCCCCATTTCTAATTAAAGAAGTAATTCAGACAAGATGCATGGATGCTTGTGCCACTAATTGCAAACAAATCTAGGGCTGTGACACTAGTGGTCGGAGTCGGCCCTTGGACCGCCGGACATCGGGGCCGCAGAGCGTCGGTAGGTCGATTGGCGGGGAAGAGGCTCCGACACGCCCCTTCCTGGCGCGCCAAATGTCGGATCACGGGTTCCAACAAAACCCTTAAGGTTCGATAACCAGAGAAAGGAATCTTCATATCCGCACGCCAAGCTTGCCTTCCACGCCAAGGAGAGTCCCATCCGGACACGGGGTAAAGTCTTCCGTCTTGTATCTTCACAGCCCATCAGTCCGGCCCATGTCACATAGCCCGGACGCTTGAGGACCCCGTAATCCAGGACTCCCTCAGTAGCCCTTGAACCAGGCTTCAATGACAATGTGTCCGACACGCAGATTGTCTTCGGCACACTTCAAAGTAGTTGATCACCAGTACTATATCCGGCTCTATACAATAGTGACAACCCCCGTATTCAGGACGATATACTCACAGGTTTTCAATCACAAGGGAAAAATACAAATAAGTTCTGTTTTCTGATGATTTTACTGATGAGACGTTACGTCCGGCCACTTCATTATTTCAAACCGTTTTTCGGCCTCTCGTTTCGCATTTCGAGACGCAGCCTTCGGCGACACGTCTTGTCAAAGCAGAGATCGTGCCCCCTTATTACGGGATTCTCATCAATACGGGTTTGGGAAACCCAACCGTGTCGTTTCACACGACCCCTTGGGAATTGGCGAGCTTTAAGGCTCATGGGGGACACATGATATTCACTGCCTTTATAAGGAAATAAGGTTCCCCCTTTTCACCCCACGCCTTCCTCCTCCTCAGTCCGTCCGCCCTCAAGCTCCAGCCCCCAAGCTTCAATCCTCTCCATTCCCAGAAAGTACTCCAGCCATGTCCGGATCCAGAGCGCAAGGCAAGTGGATGGCTTCCTCCGTCATGGTGAAAACATCAAGGAACTCCAGGAAGTGGGTACCTGCCCAAGGAGATCGTCCACCGGCTCCCGGCCAAAAAGCAGATCATTCCCACACCAAAGCCCAGCGAGAGGGTAGTATTTATCCCTCCTTTCCTCCACGGACTGGGGTTTCCCCTTCATCCTTTCGTTCGCGGCCTCATGTTTTACTACGGCTAGATTTCCATGATCTAGCCCTGAATTCCTTCCTCAATAATTCAGCGTTATCATCGTATGCGAGGCATTCCTCCACATTTCCCCCCACTTCGTTCTATGGCTCAAGGTTTTCAATGTGAAGCCGAAAGTGGTGGAGGGTCAGCACACGGATTGCGGGGGTGCAATGGTGAGCAAGCTCCCCAACATCACCTGTCCCAAGGGCGCCTTCGTGGAGACCGTGAAGGGATGGCAGTAGGAGTGGTTCTACGACACGGAACCTCGTGACTCCACATGGGCCGCTCCCTCTGAATTCAAGTCCGGGCCTCCAACGTGGCTGACATCTTGGCTTAACAATGGCCTGGACTGGGCATCGTCCGACGAGGTGATGACGCTGCAGAAGCATATCAAGAGCATGGTAGACAAGAATACCAGCCTCGCCAGCGTGATCCAGGTGACGCTCTTCCGCCAGATTCTCCCCTGTCAGGTGCGTCAAGAGTTCATGTGGGAGTTCGACCTGGCCGGTCCCCGGACCCTATAGTGGTTCTTTGGCACGAAACATGAAGACATGTGGAAGTTGCTTTTAAAGATCTAGAAGTCATGGCCGGAGACAACTGAATACCTCGGCTACGACTGCACCCATGTTGCGACCCCCGTAAGTTCTTTGGTAACCTTACTTTGCAAGTCCAAGGAGCATACTAAACTTCCCATCCTCCGTAGGGCTGGACGAAGAAAGCGGAACGAATTCACTGTGCAGCTCCGCTACCCGAAGACCCAGCTATTCCTCTATTGACGAGGATGTTGGTCCCGGCGCCGTACCAGCCGCCGGAAAGGAAGGTCAAGAAGAAGGGCAAAGGAGGCCAAGAGTGGCCCCCACCGTAAAGGTTCTTCGAACGTAGTGTCCGAGGACACAGGAACCCTCTCCACCCCTAACGAAGAGGAAGAGGAAGAAGAGGAGGAAGAGAGCAATTCCCCCCCTAAGGGGGAGAAAAAGAAGAGGGCGGCCTCCACTGATCTAGAGGCGGAGGTGTCCAAGAAAGGGAGAACCTCCCTTATGGATGACCCCGAGTCGGACGCCGACGAGTGGCGTCCCAGGCTGAAGCCCCCTGGCCGGATCGTAAGTACTCAAAGGTATATTTATATATCCGGATTTTCTACCTTATGGTTGTAATACGTTTAAATTACGTGTTGCAGTCCGGTTCATGTCCTCCCCCAGCGATTTTCCTCTTATGGGAACTCGATGGGTCCGAACATGATGGAGAGCGAGTCACCTCCACCAGCTTCCTCCTCCACTGCTGCGGATAACACCGAGGTGTCGTCCCAAAGGACCCTTACAGAACAGGGAAAGGTGCCGGAGGCTGCCAAGACGGCGCCGGAGAGTGACACCCCTGCAGCCGAGAACATGGGGGAACTGACCCCCATGGAGACTGGAGACGGTGGCCCTTTCCAATTCGGCCCCCAACCAAATGTCATTCCGGAGACCCATACGGCTCTGGAGACAGATGGGCAGCCTCCTTCAAAAGAAGGGGGCGCACCCACCCCACCGGCAACTTCTGTCGATGTAGAGGTGCCGGACACTCTGGTCGAAGCGCTTCAGAGCGCCACCATTGTGGAAGAGCATCATACCCTTATGGGTACGGTGAATTGAAAATTTTCAGTCCACGAAAAGCGGATTAAATGAAACCTACACTAGCCTTCTGAGAGGTTTTGAGGTATGTGAAATAATGCTATTTAGATATGTATAAGAGGAATGCCTGCTGTATAGATAGTAGCCCCTGAGACTCTGTTCGGTGTTCGGAAAGAAAGACCGAACAGAGGATCTAATAACTCGCGCAGGAGTTTAACATACATATCTGTTTGAATAAACAGGCTGCGAGGTAGGCGTCAGCGGCACACGCTGCCAAAGCATCCGAGCTAAGGCGGAAGTTAGAGGAAAAGCAAGGTATGTGATACCAAAACACGTCTGAAATAATATTAGCTCTGATGTGTTTATCTGAATGACTTTTTATAATAATACTCAGAGCTGACGCGGCGGAGGTCGAAACCCTCAAGAACGCGTTGGCCGAAGCCAAGAAGGACGCGGAGGAGGAGCGAGCCTCCCGCCTGAAACATGAAGCAAGGGTGGAGGAAGTCCAGCAAGAGCTCAAGGATGCGATAAACAAATCTGAGTCCTTAGAGCGCAAGATTTCGGATCAAAATTCCAAACTTGCCAAAGCGCTGTCCAGGAGATCCAAGAGGCAAAGCAGATTGCGGCGGGTAAGGCCTTTAACATGCAGAGAAAATTTGTGAGGAAAAGGTATATCTTGCTAACCCGGATTTGGAGTTCTCCAGGAGTGTTTGCGGACCTGCCGCGGAGTATTGCTGATGCCACGGAGTTCTTCCAGGCCGAAGAGGGGAACTCAACGGAGAAGCTGTTCTGGTCGCAGTACCTTGCGCCAGAGCATCCCGTGCCCATCAGCGATCAGCTGAAGCAGTGGACCGACCTGCATAGGGTAGCCAAATTGGCTATGAGGGATTTGATAATCCGTCTTTGGCCCGCCGAACCCATGCCCAGTAGCTACTACGGTCTCGTGAAGCGGCTGGTCAGTGCCTGCCCTTGGCTTGATGCTGTGAAGCAGTCGGTCTGCATCGAAGGTGCGCGGATGGCCTTCGCCCGTGTCAAAGTGCAGTGGGCGAAGATGGACGTCGTCAAGCTTGCAACCGAGGGACCGCCCACGGGCAAAGAGCACCGCATGCCGGAGCGGTATTTTGATGATGTCCTAAAAGGATCCCGCATTGTAGAGGGCTAGTGCTTGAAGGACATCATTTTTGAATGAATGTATCTATGTTGTCCAATCATGTATCATGAAACAAGGCTTATGTATGATATGTTGCTTGTTTTACTTTAAAATATCTCCTCCTGTGTGGTTGTTTACGACATCTGAGAGTTGGCCAGTCGTCGGCTTCAGCCCCCACGTAGGTAGTACGGGGGTGTTCGGGATAACACTTAAACACACTTGACCCAATGTATTGGTCCATGAAGGAGGTGTTAGTGCGGCGAACTAGGCAATCGGACTATGTCGCTTTATCGCCCTCACTTAGCCATAGGAGTTTTACAATGGGAGTGTAGGCGCAGCCCCTAGTATTGTTTGATTATCCGAACTTGGGTGTTGTGAATGCCCGGGCGGGGGGAGGCCGGCCTATTGCATAATGCGGAAAAAGTTGCGAGAGATTTATACTTAGTCACCGAATAGCTGACCAGCTCTCGTTGCATCATGACAGTCAGTTTTCAGCTTTCTCTACTGAGGTGTTTGTCCGGATGAACCAGAAACACAATCGCAGTAGTTCTCCCTTTACTACCTTAGCCGATCAAGTAGAACGTAAGGTAGCAACCACAGGAGTCGGGCAACCCAATTATTGACCAAAGACATGATTCGGAGCCAATGCATATATTGCTATATTCGGGACGCCGAATTGTACTGTGAAAGTGTTTGGAATTTGTTTTAGTATTAGAAGATGTACGTGGCTTAATAGAGCCCCTGACGATTTAAGCCATACCAAGGCGTACATGACAATCGGACAAAAAACAGGGAAACACATGTTAAGAGATAAGCCAACGCCGTGTAGGTTGGGCTAAAAACTGTTTCCATTATAGTTTTATTGATACGTCAAAACGTATTGGTACAAATAGTGCAGTAGGAAACAAGGCTATTTTACATGCCGAACACAAGGGAAAGCTGTGTATGTATCGTGAAAATGGACGAGGTGATCTTTAAAGATCTTTTAGGTACTCTGCCATGCGTCTATGCTGCTTTTCTCCTTGGTGTATTGTCCTTCGAGAGGATCATTGATCAGTGTTTTCATAATAGGCCTCGAAAAGAGGCCTTGGTACCATCGAAAAGGTGATGTGAGTTGTAAGGAACCTGGAAAAATAAAAAGAGGAGAAAAAGGAAATATGAGGGTGTAGATAGGGTCGAACCGTATTCTGGACTATGCCTCCATCCTTTCCCATGGTATTTTTAGTGTGTAATTATGTACACATGGTACATATGCCACAATTTGGTAGGGGCTGAGATGGAGGCCGAATTGCTAATCGAGCTCCTGACGAGCTGGACTATCATGCTGAGGGGTAGCCCAGGCTCGTTTGATAGTGTCCGGGGGCTTGACTGTCGATATAGTATTCGGTATGATAAGGCCGCTCTGTACCTCTGGTGTGAGGGCCACGGTATGCTCCTCAGTACAGAGGGAGCGTTCCATGCTTCCATTGACTGTTATAACACCGCGGGGTCCGGGCATCTTGAGTTTGAGATAGGCATAGTGCAGGACCACATTGAAGCGAGCGAACGTGGTTCGTCCGAGCAATGCATGGTAGCCACTGCGGAAGGGGACGATGTCGAAGATCAAGTCTTCGCTGCGGAAGTTATCAGGCGAACCGAATACGACCTCCAATGTGATTGAGCCCGTGTAGCGGGCCTCTACACTAGGTATTACTCCTTTAAAGGTAGTTTTAGTGGGCTTGATTCTTAACGGACCAATGCCCATCTTGCGGACTGTGTCCTGATAGAGCAGGTTAAGGCTACTACCGCCGTCCATGAGGACTCGCGTAAGGTGGAATCCATCGATGATTGGATCGAGGACTAATGCAGCCGAACCTCCATGACGGATATTGGTCGGCTGGTCCCTACGATCAAAGGTGATCGGACAGGACGACCATGGGTTGAATTTCGGGGCGACTGGCTCTATTGCGTAGACGTCCCTTAGCGCGCGCTTGCGCTCCCTCTTGGGGATATAAGTGATGTATATCACATTCACCGTTTTGACTTCGGGGGGGGGGGGGGTTCTTCTGTCCCCATGTTTTTGGTGCGCGAGGTTCCTCGTCGTCATCCTCGCTGGGCAACCCTTTCTCCTTATGTTCGGCATTTAACTTGCCGGCCTGTTTGAAGACCCAACAATTTCTGTTGGTCTGGTTGGCAGGCTTGTCAGGAGTGCCGTGGATCTGGCAAGGTCGATCAAGTATGCGGTCTAGGCTTGATGAACCGTCTTTGTTTCATTTGAATGGCTTCTTCCGTTGACCGGATTTGGAGCCACTGAATCCGGTGTTGACCGCAGCATCCTCTGTATTATCATTGTTGCTCCGACGCTTATGTTTGTTGCGTCGGGGCCTTCCGTTGCCGTTTCTGGCTTTGGAAGTGCCAGGGTCGTTGGTACTGTTGCCGCTATGGGCTAGCTAACTATCCTCGCCCGCGCAGAAGCGGGTCATTAGTGCTCTCAGGGCTGCCATGGACTTCCGATTTTTCTTGGCCGAGGTGTCGGGCGAGCCATTCATCGCGGATGTTGTGTTTGAAGGCTGCTAGGGCTCCAGCGTCCGGACAGTCGACAATATGGTTCTTTTCAATTAGGAATCTGGTCCAGAATTTCCTGGCCGACTCTCCGGGCTGTTGGACTATATGACTGAGGTCATTGGCATCCGGAGGCCTGATAGAGTGCCTTGGAAGTTGTCTCTAAAGGTATCCTCCAAGTCTTCCCAGCTTCCAATAGAGTTTTCTGGGAGGCTATTCAACTAGTGTCGAGCCGTCCCCTTAAGTTTTAGGGGAAGTTATCTGATGGCATGTAGATCATCACCGCAAGCCATGTGAATGTGGAGAAGAAACTCTTCAATCCATACTGTGGGATCTGTTGTGCCGTCGTATGATTCAATGTTCACGGATTTAAACCCTTCTGGGAACTGGTGCTCCATTACCTTATCGTTGAAGCATAGGGAGTGTGCGGCGCCTCTATATCGGGCCATGTCACGACGCAGTTCGGATGAAGTCCGTATGCGGTTTTCGGCCCGGCGGTGGTTATGCTTGTCGCAACAGGCTTGATAGCCATTTTCTCGCGCTGGGGCACGCCCCCGCAATCCGTAGATTGATCTGGCTGACATGCTCTATGCTCCAGGTCTTGTCGTCAGTCATATGTTTATCCCCGAGCTATTGTTTCTCTGCTTTTACGACGAGGTGGTGCGGGCTGGTGTTCGGCTTTTATTGCCGTTCTGTCCCGGCCATGTGGTGGTCAATCGGGTCCATCAATCGTATTATGCGCGGGTGGTATGGACTCCAACGGCTCATCGTCGAATTGGGGTAGAAGCTTACGCTTCGGGTAGCTATTTTTTGGGCGCTCGTGGCCGTATTCTTCGGCTGCCGGGACATTAGTCCATCTGTCGTTGAGCAGATCTTGGTCAGTTTGAAACTTCTGTTGTTTCTTTTTAGGCTTGTTGCCGTGGCTATTAGCCGGCGTTTAAAGCGCTCTTGTTCGAGGGGTTCCTATGGCACGATAAAGTCTTCATCGCCAAGGCTTACGTCGTCCTCGGAGAGTGGTAGATAGTTGCTATCCTCCAAGTCTTTGTTCCATGCTTGCTCGTCAGGGTCGACTTGCACGTCCTCCTGATCATCCTGTTCGGATGTTGGTTTGATGGGGTCTTCTCGGTCTTCGGCGTTCTCCAGGGTATCATTGTTTCCGGTGCCGGTATTGCTATCTTTTTCACGATGCGATTTAGAGCGGCGCCGCTGACATCGATGTTTCGGTGGTATCTCAGGAGGTTTATCCTTGACTGGGTCCTTCTCCTCATCGTCGTCGCCTTCTTTAGGTGTGTCCACCATGTACATGTCGTATGAGGAAGTGGTCGTCCAGCGTTCGGTGAATGGTGGATTTTGGGCTTGCTCCTCTCCGACATCGTCGTCCATACCATCGATGTCTTTGGAGGCATAGTCAAGCATGTCGGTTAGATCCTCGACAGTGGATATAAAGTGGGTGGTGGGTAGGATGTAAATTCCCTATTTTCAGTCCCTAGTCCAGGATGGCCGCAATTCAGAAGCGGTTCCTCTGTGATGGCGAGGGATCGCATTAAGTCTAGAGCCTCGTTTAAGGGCAAGGTTTGGGCGGGGACAGAAGTTTCCGGGCCGAGCTCATGTGACGCAGGCTTCCAGGGTTCGGAGTTAGTGTCCAGAGAAGAGTCCGGCTTTGTGATGACAACCGGAGACGCTATTCTCTCTGGTTTTCTGGTGTTGAGCGTTAAGGCCGCAGAGAGTCCGGCGGGCTCTAGACTCCCGTCTTTGGACCTGGTGACGCGCTCTGGATCTGAGGCCGGAGCGGTGATTGGGGTCGCGAACCCTTGGAAGATCGAGTCTCCTCGGATATCAGCGATATAGTTTAGATTTCCAAATTTGATATGGTGACCAGGGGCATAGCTGTTGATCTGCTCTAGGTGGCCAACCGTGTTGGCCCGCAGTGCGAAGCCGCCAAATATAAAGATCTGGCCGGGGAGGAAAATCTCCTTCGCGGAAGTATTGATGTAGATGATTGATGGCGCCATCGAGCCTTTCGACGACGGCATAGTGGAACTCTCAATGAAAGCACTAATGCCGGTGTAAAAACCGGCAGATCTCGGGTAGGGGGTCCCGGACTGTGCGTCTAAGGATCGAGGGTAACAGGAGGCAGGGGACGTGATGTTTACCCAGGTTTGGGCCCTCTTGATGGAGGTAATACCCTACTCCCTGCTTGATAGACTTTGATGAGTATAGGGGTTACAAGAGTTGATCTACCTTGAGATCGTAATGGCTAAACCCTAGATGTCTAGCCTGTATGATTATGATTGCCTCTACAGACTAACCCCTCCAGTTTATATAGACACCAGAGGGGGCTAGGGTTGTATAGAGTCGGTTTACAAAGAAAGGAATCTTCATATCCGCACGCCAAGCTTGTCTTCCACGCCAAGGAGAGTCCCATCCGGACACGGGGGGAAGTCTTCCGTCTTGTATCTTCACGGCCCATCAGTCCGGCCCATGTCACATAGCACGGATGCCTGAGGACCCCGTAATCCAGGACTCCCTCACTAACCCAAGCTCAAGATTAATGAATAAGCAAAGAAGACCTCAAGAGGCCAGCATCTTCAGCACCCCTTCCTGCGCACTTATTAGGCCCTACCCCGACGATACTCGGCAGCGCTATCGGGGAAGGCCTGGGGGGTTTTGTCGGTGCAACAAACCCTGGGTCTGTTGCCCAGACTATGCGCAAGCACAGGAACATGATTGATGCGCCAACCCAAATCAGAGTGCAAGGAACAAAGAGCTTCGAAGGACCAACGTGCAGATCAAGAGGGCTGAGATCAAGTCAGAGAAATAAGATGCCCCCAGGAGAAAAGACTCCCTTGACGGGCAGACGAGCTCAACAAGGACGGGGTCGCCCCCGAAAGGAGATAACCAAGACGTCCTCGCAGGGCCTTCCAGGACTCACGAAGGCAAAACCACCTCACCCAACCACTCCACCACGACCCACGTCAACGATCGATGTGGTGTCGAGCCGCAAAGTGACTAAGTGGCAACCATTTGCCACATGGCGGCCTTTCTATACGGGAGATGCCCACGAATGACACCCGTCCTACAACGTGTCAAGCGAGCAGGTGTCAAGCTGGCAAAACAGCCCAGCAGGGCTTGCCAGGCAAGCAACGATGTGACGTTGAGCGGTGCATTTAATGCGCCCTGTCAGCCTACAGAGTTAGGTATGATAGCACTGTTTGCTATCTTATCAGTCTATAATGACTGTTTTGCCATTGTGGTGACCCTTAATCTATAAAAGGAGGCCCATGGAAATCGTAGAAAGGGTTGGAAGGTTGAACAACACACACACACCCATACGCGCGTAGCCACTATCGCCCCTGCCGGGAAAGTGTACTATGCTCCATCACCACTCTTCCACCATCAATCCACCAAAGCAGGAGTAGGGTTTTACGCCTCACGGCGGCCCAAACCTGGGTAAAATCGCCTGTGTGATTGCTACTGCGCCATCTCACGTTCTTCTGCTCTTTGTGCAACGTGACATCCCCCCTACCGAACCAGCAAGGGGCCCTTAGTCCATAGGTGGCTGTGGTTTCCCACGACAGATATGAGTCTTTTCTTGTTTTGCTTTTTATTTTAAGCGATCTATTCTTGCTGGACAAACCTATTTGAGAGAGCCAAAATTATGTTATGACTTGTTAGAATTGCTCTCTATGCTTCACTTAAATCTTTTTGAGCTATGGAATTGCTCTAGTGCTTCACTTATATCTTTTTGAGCATGGTGTGCTTTAGTGTTATTTTAATAAATTCTCTCATGCTTCACTTAAATTATTTTGAGAGAAGAACATTTCTATGCTCATGTTCTTCACTTAGATTTGTTTGAGCTATCAAAAGCAACATATAAATTTAGTCCCAAAGTGAAAGATATTCAAGAGGGATATAATAAAAAAATCATGAAGAACATTGGACAAAATAAACTTGATTACTTGTAATAGTTTTGCGATATGATGATATAATATGTGAGTCATGTTGATGAGTAATTACGCTTCAGTAAGAATATTGGTATTAAGGTTTGCGATTCCATTTGCAAGCACGAAAGTCAATAGTTATGCAATGAAATTACATCCTACTTGTGGTGTATTATCCGGTGTTAGTTATGCTTAATGCTCTCTTATGAGATTTTTTGTTCCTTGGTTGGATGCTTCTCAATCTTTTGCTAGCCTTCATTTGCACTAAGTATGATCACTACTTGTGCATCCAAAATCCTTAAACCAGTTTTGCCACATGAGTCCACTATACCTACCTATATGCGGTATTCTCTTGCCATTCTAAGCAAATTTGTATGTGTCATCTCTAATTTTCAAAATAAACTTCTCTTTTGTGTGCTCCTACCGCTCATGAAACAGTAGGGGGTGGCTGATATGTTTCCATGCTAGATGTGTTATTCTCAAGAGTGTTTATTCAATTGTCATTGCACGAGAGTACAACAAAGGTATTAGGGATGCGTAGTCCTGAAATGAAAAATGAATTTACTTTATGTTGTCAAATAATAAATTCCTTGGGAAGTGCTGGTATGGACGACTCCCGTGGATTCGGTTAGGCGTGGAATAAAGTAGGTGGAAAAAGGAATGAACTTTATTTTCTGTTTGGGAACCGCTTATGTTATATCTAGCATGGAAAGTATTGGGAACTACTCGATTGTTTTCATTGACAGGAAAAGCATACCACCCAGAATGTTTTATCTCTATCTTTTTCGCTTTGAGCTCTGGCACCTCTACAAATTTCTACTTCCCTCTGCGAAGGGCCTTTCTATTTACTTTATGCAAGAAAAATCGAGTCTCCAACTTCTCTTATGAAGCACCAACTAAGGGTCACTATGATCGTACTTGAGCATTGGGTGTAGCTAATATGCGAGTGTGTTTCATGAATGGACCAATGATTGAGCATAATGGGCTAGGAATAACTTGCTTTAGTGTTGATATTTTGAAAGACATGGTTGCTTGTTGATATGCTTGAGTATTGAAATCTTCATGTCAAAACTAGACTATTGTTTTGAATCGTATAAAAGTACAAATGTCCATGGTACAAAGAATAGAATATGCGATGAACATGTTAGGCAGCATTCCACATCAAAAATTCTCGTTTTATCATTTACCTACTCGAGCACGAGCACGAATTAAGCATGGGGATGCTGATACGTCTCCAATGTATCTATAATTTTGATTTTTCCATGCTATTATATTATCATTCTTGGATGTTTTACAATCATTTTAACTTTATATCATTTTTTGGGACTAACCTATTGACATAGTGCCCAGTGCCAGTTGCTGTTTTTTGCTTGTTTTTTACTTCGCAGAAAATCAATACCAAACGGAGTCCAAACGCAATGTAATTTTTTGGAGAATTTTTCTGGGCCAGAAGACACAGGATGGGCCAAAGAAGTACCAGAGGGGTGCCCCGAGGGGGGCACAACCCACCTAGGTGCGCCTGGGGGCCCAGGCGCGCCTTGGAGGGTTGTGCCCACCTTGGTGGCCTCCCGCACCGCCTCTTTTCTCTATATATACCCCAATATTCCAGAAACCCTATGAGAGACGACGAAAATCAATTCCAGGCGGCGCAAGTTCTAGAACCACCAGATCCAATCTAGACACCATCATGGAGGGGTTCATCATCCTCATTGGTGCCTCTCCAATGATGCGTGAGTAGTTCATTGTAGACCTACAGGTCTGTAGTTAGTAGCTAGATGGCTTCCTCTCTCTCATTTGATTCTCAATACAAATGTCTCTTGGAGATCTATTTGATGAAAGCCTTTTTGCGGTGTGTTTGTTGGAATCCTATGAACTTTGAGTTTATGATCAGATCTATGTTTTTACCCATGAAAGTTATTCGGGTTTCTTTGATCTCTTATATGCATGATTACTATAGCCTTGTATTTCTTCTTCGAATCTTTGGTTTAGTTAGGCCGACTAGATCAATTTTTCTTGCCATGGGAAGAGGTGCTTTGTGATGGGTTCGATCTTATGGTGCTTGATTCCAGTGACAGAAGGGGAAACGACACGTATGTATCGTTTCCATTAAGGATAACAAGATGGGATCTATTTCTACATAAATAGATCTAGTATACATCATGTCATCGTTCTTATTGCATTACTTTGTTTTTCCATGAACTTAATCACTAGATGCATGCTGGATAGCGGTCGTTGTGTGGAGTAATAGTAGTAGATGAGGGCAGGGCGGTCTACTAATCTTGGACGTGATGCCAATATAATGATCATTGCCTGGACATCATCATAATTATTTGAAGTTATACCAATTGCCTAACAGTAATTTGTTCACCCACCGTATGCTATTTTTCTCGAGAGAAGCCACTAGTGAAATCTACGGTCCCCGGGTCTCTTCTTTATAATATTTGCCTTCAAGATTTTTTTTATGTTCTTTTATTTTTAGATCTATATTTCCAAAAACCCAAAAATACCTTGCTGCACTTTATTTTATTTTGCGTTTATTTGAGAGCTATTTATCCAATCTATCATATTTTATCCCGTCATCTCGATAATTTCTGGCACCATTACCCGAAAGGGATTGACAACCCCTTTAACACATTGGGTTGCAAGTATTTGTTATTTGTGTGCAGGTACCATTCACGTAGTGTTGCGTGGTTCTCCTACTGGTTTGATAACCTTGGTCTCATCACTAAGGGAAATACCTACCGTTGTTGTGTTGCATCATCCTTTCCTCTTTGGGGAAGTACCGACGTAGCTTCAAGCGAAATCAACGTGGAACCCCCAGGATCCTCCTTAGCACCCAGGAGAGGGATACTTTGATCCATGGGCATATATCAACTTAGGCAAGAAGCCTAAGCTTGGGGGAGTACGTATTTCTCACCGAGATAAGATTCATGTTCACACACTCATTCAGTTGTCGGTGTTCATACCTTTTCATTGTATTATCCATGTTAGTTTATTTCTTTTTCTCGCTTTCTTCTTGTGTGTTTGAAAAACTTTGAGAAAATCCAAAAAAAATAGTTGTAGCCTCTTTTTAGTTTCCTTTCCATGTTTATTTAGTAGTACTATTAAAAGAAAACCCAAAAAGATTTCTTGTCTTCCTTTGCTTGTTGGGAGCTTTCCCGTGTAAATAGTTTTTCTCGTTCTTATTTTTCTTTCTTCAGAAAAACAAAAACTCCAAAAATATTTCAGTGTGTTTCTTTGAAATTCTTTTTCCTTTCTTTGTGTCGAGAGGAGAAGTCCATGATGAAAATTTTGAGTGGCTCTCATATGCATTATTGTTGATCTAATAAAGAGCCCATATTACCTTGTCTTCTCCTTTGAATAAATGTTTGTAGATTCCAGCTTAGTCCAATGCACGTGCACTATTATTATTATCCACACCGTTCGGTCATGCAAGTGAAAGGCAATAATGACGATATTTGATGAAATGATTGAGATGGAGAAAAGCTGGTACGAACTCGACCTATTTTGTTTTTGTAAATATGAGTAGTTCATCATTCTTGATTCAGCCCATTATGAATAAAACAAGTTTGAAATGAAAATTAGAGATTATAGTTACTCATGTCATGCTTAATTAGCTAGGAGTTTATAATGGTTTACCTCGCATGCCAACATGCTTTAAAATGGTTGTGATGTAGTATGATAGGATGGTATCCTCCTTTGAATTATTCAAGTGGCTTGACTTGGCACATGTTCACGGATGTAGTTGAAACAAAATCAACATAGCCTCCACAATATTTATGTTCATGGTGATTTATATCCTACTCATGCTTGCACTCAATGTTGATTAATCTCAATTCATGTTTATGACTATTGTCGCTCTCTAGTTGGTCGCTCCTCAATCTTTTGCTAGCCTTCACTTGTACTAAGCAGGAATACTGCTTGTGCATCCACTTCCATAAACCCAAAGTTGTTCCATATGAGTCCACCATACCTACCTATATGCGGTATTTACCTGCCGTTCCAAGTAAATTTGCATGTGCCAAACTCTAAACCTTCAAATAATAATCTATTTTGTATGCCCGAATCGCTCATGTAGCCACTGGGGGCTGTCAGTATCTTTCATGCTAGGTGGGTTATTCTCACGATGAGTGTTGATTCACTTGTCATTTACAAGAAAGTGGCTGGTATTCGGGATGCCCAGTTCCATGCTCAAATCAAATCAAAATATAATTTCAAACAAAACTCCCCCAGGACTGTTGTTTGTATGCATGGTACCCATTGTTTCGGACCAACCGTGGAGTGTGCTTGTTGATGGAGGGGGAGTAAAAACTTTACCATTCTGTTTGGAAACCGCCTATAATGTATCTAGCATGGAAGATACCGAGATCTCTTGGTTGTTATGTTGACAATGAAAGCATACCGCTCAAAATTATATTCATCTCTGTTTCAAAAAGCTCAAGCTCTAGCACCTCTGCAAATCCCTGCTTCCCTCTGCGAAAGGCATATCTATTTACTTTTATTGCTAAGTCGTCATCCTCTTATAAAAAGCACCAGTTAGAGAGCATCACTATCATTTGTGTGTGTTGTTCTTAATTGATATTGAGTATGACTGTGACTGGATCTCTTTTGCCATGAATTACAATGTCTAGTCAGTCCTTGATCTTCAGGGGTGCTATGCATTTATGTTTTGCGGTCTCATAAAGGGCTCACGAGATACCATTTTGTTATATCATATCATGATTGTTTTGAAAAAGGGTTTTCATCCGAGATTTATTGTTATTACTCGCTAGTTGATTATGCCATCGATATGAGTAAGTGTGAGACCTAAATGTTATTGTGAATATGGTTAGTTTACAATCTTTGCTGAAAACCTGAATGCTGGCTATACATATTTGCAACAACAAGATTAAACAGAGTTTGTAAAAGTTTTTCTTTACACTTTCAGTTTGCCAACTAAATTGCTTGAGGACAACCAATGGGTTTAGCTTGGGGGAGTTGATACGTCTCCATTGTATCTACTTTTCCAAACTCTTTTGCCCTTGTTTTAGACTCTAATTTGCATGATTTGAATGCAACTAACCCGGACTGACGCTGTTTTCAACAGAATTGCCTTGGTGTTATTTTTGTGCATAAATAAAAGTTCTCGGAATACTTGAAAATTTACGGAGAATATTTTTGGAATAAATAAAAAATATTGGCAAAAGAATCAACCAGAGGGACCGACTTGCTATCCACAAGGGTGGAGCGCGCGCCCTACCCCCCATGGGCGTGCCCCCTACCTTGTGGGTCCCCTGGACCTCCTCTGACCCTAACTCCAACTCCATATATTCACGTTCGGGGAGAAAAAACCAAAGAGAAGGGTTCATCGTGTTTTACGATACGGAGCTGCCGCCACCTCCTGTTCTTCATTGGGAGGGCAGATCTGGAGTCCGTTCGGGGCTCCAGAGAGGGGGATTCGTCGCCATCATCATCACCAACCTTCCTCCATCACCAATTTCATGATGCTCACTGTTGTGCGTGAGTAATTCCATCGTAGGCTTGCTGGATGGTGATGGGTTGGATGAGATTTATCATGTAATCGAGTTAGTTTTGTTAGGGTTTGATCCCTAGTATCCACTATGTTCTGAGATTGATGTTGCTATGACTTTGCTATGCTTAATGCTTGTCACTAGGGCCCAAGTGCCATGATTTCATGTCTGGACGTATTATGTTTTCATGAATATATTTGTGTTCTTGATCCTATCTTGCAAGTTGTGGATACCTATTACAAGTTATGATCCGCATACCCCAAGGTGACAATAATTGGGATTCTTTTCGGTGATTACCGTAGTTTGAGGAGTTCATGTATTCTCCAAGTGCTAATGCTTTGGTCCGGATATCTATTCAACGGAGGCCTTAATATCCCTTAGTTTCCATTAGGACCCCGCTGCCAAGGGAGGGTAGGACAAAAGATGTCATGCATGTTCTTTTCCATAAGCATGTATGACTATATTCGGAATACATGCCTACATTATATTGATGAATTGGAGCTAGTTCTGTGTCACCCTAGGTTATAACTGCGGCATGATGAATTCCATCCGACATAATTATCCATCATTGATCCATTGCCTACGCGCTTTTCACATATTGATCTTTGTTACCTTACTTTGTCTTTGCCACTGTTACAATTGGTACAAAACTGCTACTACTACTTTTGCCACCGTTACCATTACTTCCATTCTACTTTGCTACTAAATACTTTGCTGTAGATATTAAGTCTTTCAGGTGTGGTTGAATTGACAACTCAGCTGCTAATACTTGAGAATATTCTTTGGCTCCCCTTGTGTCGAATCAATAAATTTGGGTTGAATACTCTACCCTCGAAAACTGTTGTGATCCCCCATACTTGTGGGTTATCAATATCCAGCAAGATCAAATTGTGCTCCCTTAGGATACCATAAACCTAAGGTGGGGGTGTGAGCCAAATATCTCAGAATGCGCTTGACCGCTTGGTGATGCGATTCTTTCGGTGCATCTTGATAGCGGGCACACATGCAAACACTGAACATAATGTTAGGTCTGGATGCACATAGGTAAAGAAGAGATCCAATCATAGAACGATATTCTTTCTGGTCGTAATCCTTACCATACACATCTGCATCAAGCTTACCATTCATGGGCATTAGAGTTTTATAGCCCTTCATTTTGGAATCTTGCATTTTGAACTTATTCAGGCACTCCTTGAGATATTTCTCCTAAGAAATGAAGATGCCATTTGCTCGTGAATGTATTTTCTGTCCGAGAAAGAATTTGTGTTCACCCATCATGGACATTTGATATTTATCGGACATCATTTTCCCGAATTCTAAGATGCAAGCATTGTTAGCACAGGAAGATAATATCATCCACATAGATTTGACAAACAAATAAATCATTGTCAACTACACAGGTAAAAAGTGTGGGACCTATGGATCCTGGCTTGAACCCTTTGTCGAGCAAAAACTTCTTTAGGGTGTCACACCATGCTCGAGGGGCTTGCTTTAGCCCATATAAAGCTTTCTTCAACCTTAAAACTTTGTTAGGAAACTCAGGGTGTTCAAAGCCAGGTGGTTGTCTAACATAAACTTCCTCATCAATTTCACCATTGAGGAAAGCACTTTTCACATCCATTTGATAAAGCAAGATGCCATTGTAATTTGCGTAAGCGAGAAGAATGTGAATGGCCTCAAGGCATGCAACATGAGCATATGTTTCACCGAAATCAATACCCTCTACCGATGTGTACCCTTGAGCAACAAGTCGTGCTTTGTTTCTCACAACAATAGCATTTTCATTGAACTTATTTCGGAAAATACATTTTGTGGCAATGATATTGTACTTATTGGGATTAGGTTTGTCAACTAGTTCCCACACATCATTCAATTCGAATTGAACCAACTCTTCTTGCATGGACTTCATCCAATCTGGATCATTCATGGCTTCTTCATATTTGATAGGTTCTACCAATGAAACAAAAGAGAAACAGCCACAGTAGTTAGCCAAATAAGTGCGCGAACGAGTTGTGGGTCGATAACCTAGATTCTCAATCTCATCGAGAATTAGTGAAGGATCAACTCGATTTGCCACACGAGGATGAGCATTTTCTTCATGATGGTCATCATCATTATCATCACTATTTGTATCATCATTCCCTTCAGGATTGCCATTTTGATCGGCATTTGGATTTTGATTTCCATTTCCAATTTGAGCAACATTTGCTTCAGCAGTGGTTTGACGAGTTCTGCTTCGAGTCATAGGAGTATCATCATCAGAGGACTCAGGTACATTTCCTTCAACGGGCTTGACGCTCCTAATGGCCATTTGCCGAATAGCATCCAATATCAGCGGTTCATCTATCACATTTGGCAAGTGCTCATTTTGAGAGCCGCTAGATTCATCAAATCGCACATTTACCGTTTCCATAAATTTCATGTAGTAAGAGTTATAGACTCGATAAGTATGCGAATTTGAGCCATAATCGAGAAGAAAACCTTCATGTGCCTTAGGTGCAAACTTGGAGGAATGATTCATATCAAGAATGTAACAAGGTGCACCAAAAACACGCAGATAAGAAACATTTGGTTTCTTGCCAGTGATGAAATCATATGAAGTTTTCTTAAGGAACTTGTGAAGATAAACTCGACTGATAACATGGCAAGCAGTGTTAATAGCATCAGCCCAGAAGCGAATGGGAGTTTTATGCTCACTGAGCATTGTTCTTGCCATTTCAATGAGAGTTATGTTCTTTTTTTCAACAACTCCATTCTGTTGGGAGTGTATGCAGCAGAGAACTCATGAGTAATGCCATGTTCATCGAGGAATTCAGCAATATGAGTATTCTTGAACTCGCTTCCATTGTCACTTCTGATGGGCTTGATTCGCACATCATATTCATTCTGGTCCTTCTTAGTGAAGCTTTTGAAGATATCTAGAGTATAGGTCTTGTCTTCGAAAAAGAATACCCAACTGTATCGAGAGAAATCATCAACAATAACTAGACCATATGTGGGGAGTCCGACTCATAAGTCGTGATCACCGAATGCACGTGTACAGTGATCCCAGAGATCAATGCTCACTGAACACATAGAAGCTGAATAACAAGAGTCTTACATCCATACATACCGTCTTACACAAATTATGACCATTATGGTCAAGTCTTACATAGATAGAGCCTTAAGGGCTGAATATCAAATGATACACAAGCAGCGGAAATCTTCGTCGAAAAGCAGAACCCATGCCATCTGCCTTAACCCTACAGGCATTCTGACTGGGAAGTGTCCTAGTTCGCGTGTTCAACACCAAGGAACTCTTCCTCGAACTCCTGTTCTTCCATGCCTGGCCAATTAAATAACCAGTGGCAAGCCAATGAGTACTTTGAATGTACTCGCAAGCAACCCATGTTTTGGTTCAAGGTACAACAATGCATGATATAGGTAAATTTTTGCGGAAAGCGAGTTTTGAGTGCAATGACATGCTCAACAACTTGTAAGACATGCATCAGGAGAATTCAAGTAACCATGAGGACAGGTTACAGATATCAACATAATTAGAGTGGGCACCAACCCAACTCAACCATGTCAAGTCCTTAACTTGACCCAAGTAGTTCTTCCCACTTATCCAAACACACACACTAGTTTGTAAACATGTGGACGTAGTTTAAGCAGCACCGCCCAACTGTCCTTGACCGTGGACACGGCTATTCAAATATTTTTACACTCTGCAGAGGTTGCACACTTTACCCACAAGATCCGGGGAACTTCCGTGTCATCCACGACCCGCGGTACCTCAAGTACCCGGGGTAAGCACCCGATCACTATCTTTCCCTAGACGACACTAACAAGGAGTCCACTCGCTGTTCCGTATCCTCACGATGTACATCATACGAGGCTCGCTCGAGATCGTAACATCTGAGAGGGGACACAACGGTGTATCCGGTGCCCTGTGAAAACAGTCATGGCCGCCCTACCTAGCACGACCCCGTCCCGAGAGAGAGCACCAACTCTCCCCCATCACTAGTAATGCGGGCTCCAAGCTAGTATCGGCCTAAGTAATCAATAATGCCCTTTCCCATATAAGGGTAGAGTGGTTACGCATGTAAGGTTGGGACAGTCAACCAATCTTAAATCTAATCCATTTTTGAAAACAACACGCACACTTGCCTCGGTACACCACTTCGTCATCAAGTGGTTACCCAGCTCATCATCTCCCTCGGGCATAAGTGGTACCCGACGGGGTTTTCGAAAGTCCTTTGAAAATACTCTGTCTCCATCACCATGCATGTTCCCGTCCTTTTTGCGTAGCAACTACTTTAGCATCCTATCTACTCCCACTGGCATAACCCTCATAAGGAGCTAGGGTCATGCACAATGCAAGTATCAATGAGGAAGTAACGGAGGCAACCCACCAAAGTGGTTACCATCTCATCATGATTTCGAAACAGCACTAATAAAGTGCTATATGACATGCAAAAAAGTATCATAGACATGGTCAAAGGGCTGCTTGCCTTGATTGGCTTGTTCTTCGAGGTCTTCAAATCCTTCTCCTCCTTCTTCTTCAGCTACTTCGTCAAATACGGGATCTAAACGTCGCAGGAAAATAACGGAAAAATAGAATGATAAAAACAGAAAAGTCAAAGTGCTCAGAAAAATGTCAACTTATTTTTGTAAAATACTAGGAGGAAAACTAGGAAGGGTAAAATTCTTAGTTTTGGATTTGGAGTTATATAAGAGGCGATATGGATTTCCAAACAGGGATTAAACTGCTCAAATTTGAATTTAAATTTGAACAGTACATAAAAGTTGGCTGGATTTGAATGAAAGTTGCACCATTAAATAGGTGGGATTTTTACAAGATTTTAGGAACTGGAATTACTTCATTTGGATAAATATTTTATACTGTGGGATTTTTGGAAGGGTGACAGAAAAAGAAAAAGAAAAGTGGCGCTGTGCCACTGGGCCAGAGAGGCCACGGGCAGCAGGCCTAGAGGGGAAATCGGCCCGCGCGAGGCCGCCACGTCGAAGGCGTAAAGGCGGGGTACGCCTTCTGCCAACGGGCGAACCAGTGCGCGCGCGTGCGTTTAAACCTGACGGGTAGATCCCACCCGTCAGGGCGTGAGGCTGACGGGCAGGGCCCACGGCCGTCGTCGTCTACCTCCATCCAGAGGCAACGCCGAGCTCACCGGCGGCGATATAGGGCACGGGGAGATGCATGGTTGGTACCGTTGGACTCGGGAGGATTTCACCGTTCGGGTGGTGGTGGAGACGGTCGCCGGAGTAGCCTGGTTCGCCGGCGACGAGGTCACGCGGCGGAGGTGCCTCGGGCGTCGATGGCTCCAGCCATTCCCGACTGCAAAAAGAGTGGGGAAGAGAGGGGAAAGGATCAGCGTGGCCGCACGGTTGCAAATCGAGAGAAAACGGGGGCGGAGGAGGCCTGTACCGCGCGAACGCCGACTAGCCGAGGCGGCGGGGCTCGAGCTCGATCTCGAGCTCGAGTGGCTCTGGAGACCAATGGGTGGTGTGGGAGGTGGAGAGAGAGGCTCGGAGTCGCCTTTTATAGGCTGGCCAAGGTACACCGTGGGCGCGGCCTACGGGTTCCTGCGGGATCGGCTCGGGTGGCCGTTAGAGAGGGAATGGGGGGCTCGGGGGTGTTCGTGGGAGTGGTGTAGGGTGCCATGGAGAGAGAGGAGGAGCGGGGCGAGCTGCTGGCGGGCCATAGGAGTGGCGCAAGCATTGGCCGAGCGGGACGGCGCTCTGGCGTGAGCTACAGGAGAGAGAGGGGGCACGGGAGCAAGTGGGCGGCCTGCTGGCGTGGAGCGGACGTTGAGGGGCATCGACTGGCGCGCGGGGGAGGCTCGAGGTGGTCGGGAGACGTGGCGTCAACGGTCGGGTGCCCTGCCAGGCGCTCCAGAGCGCGACTTTGGCCGGCATCCGCGTCTTTCCCGCGTCTGCGCGCGCCCACTTGTGTTTGGAGGCTGCAGGGGGCATGGGCAAAAGCTGGAACGAGCCTTGGATGCTCTGGAAAGCTGAGGGGAGAGAAGGGGGCTGAGAGAGAGAGGGAAATCTGCTGTCCAGAGAAGAAAAATGGGGTTCTCCCCCCTTCATCATTGCTTCCTCGGGCAGCAAAGCACACAGGTGCTAGAGGGGGACTAGGAGGTGTTGTGGTAAAAAGTTGAGCCTACGGAGATTAGTGGAAGAGGCCAAAAATGGGATTTTCGTAAAGTGGCAGAAGGTGTTTGATGCTGGTTTGAGCAAGTAGATGGGTGAAATGACACATATATTTAGGGCTTTCCACCAATTTGGAGTTTATTTGGGCAAAGTTGCCAATGCAACTTTTGTAAACCCTAGAAATTAGCAGAAATGGAATTGTGTAGATCTAGTTGAGCAAATCACTTCTCCATGATGCACCACTTGGTTTAGTGGCCTAATTTAGTCATGTCAACATGCTCACAAAAGTTGGGGTCAAGGAGAGAAAGTTGGTAGTACAAACTTGTTCAAATATGGTTCTGGTCAGAGAGGGTTTTGGGGCATTTTGGTGACCCAAAATGACTTTAATTGGCATGAGGCTTTGCAAGGTGATCACAATATGCATTTGTGACTTGCTGGATTTTCCTTGGATTTTTATGAAAATATTTCTGAAATGGGCAGAAATAGTTTTGGGAGGTTTTGTCCAATAATTTGATCATAACCATATGTTGAAACTCATATATATGGAAAATATATGTCCATTGAGTCTCCCTAATTTTTCTCAAATATTTTTAAAGCTTTTAAATAATTTTAACCTATTTAAGACCATTTCTGGCCTTAAGAAAAATCCTTTAAATAAAATAGGAAAATAACTTTCAAAATTATATTTTTGTTGTTTCTGGATATTCTATATCTAATAGGTGTCAAATATATCTTTGGAAATATTTTTACTGCCATTAATTAAGTATTTGCAGTGCAAACCTCAATCCAGGGGTTTTTGGAAAATTAATTTTTGAAAATACTTTTTGGCCAAATTATTTTTGTAAGAAAATACTATATTGCTCTATACACATGGCATGATCATTGGGCAGAAGTTTGGGACAAGGAGATGAAGTATAGAAGGTGGAGTAGCTGACTTAAAGAGCACTTGAAAAACCACACAGAGAAAACCAACTTCAAAATAAAAGCCAAATAATGCAAAAGTTTTTGTTGGTCCAAATTTTCATGCTTTATTAATGCAAATGACATGTTACAAAATGCAGGGTGTGACAGACCTACCCCCCTTACAAGAATCTCGTCCCCGAGATTCCTAAACTAGGCCTTAAAAGGATACAAAAACTCGGATCTAAGGTAGTCTTCATGTTCCCAGGTTGCTTCTGCTTTAGAGTGGTAGCTCCACTGGACCTTGAAGTACTTGATCGTACGGCTTCGAGTGCATCGCTCAGCCTCATCCAAAATGCAGATGGGCCTCTCACGGTAAGTCAAATCAGGCTGAAGGTCAATGGCTTGATGATTGACGTCCTTGTAAAGATCAGGCTTGTCTGGGACTTGGAGACACTTCCGGAGTTGTGACACGTGGAATACGTAGTGTACATCGGATAGTTCAGATGGCAGTTCCAACTGGCAAGCCACTTCTCCACGTCGCGTGGTGATCTTGAAAGGGCCGATGAATCTTGGTGCGAGCTTTCCCTTAACATGGAAACGCTTGGTTCCCTTAAGAGGAGTTACTCGTAGGTATACATGGTCTCCGACTTGGAAGTCTACTCGTCGGCGTCGAGTGTCAGCATAGCTCTTCTGTCTGGACTTAGCGGTCTTCAGTTGCTCTCTGACTAGCTGAACTTGCTCTTCTGCTTCACGGAGGATTTCAGGCCCAAATACTAGTCCTTCTCCGGTTTCTGACCAATTGAGGGGTGTGCGGCACTTCCGACCGTACAATACCTCAAATGGTGCCATCTGGAGGCTTGACTGATAACTATTGTTGTAGGAGAACTCGGCAAAAGGGAGGCAATCTTCCCACCTAGCTCCATATGCTAAGACACATGCTCGGAGCATGTCTTCGAGTATCTGATTCACTCGTTCTGTCTGACCTCCGGTCTGTGGGTGGAAAGCAGTGCTGAATGACAACTTGGTCCCCATGGCCTCTTGGAACTTCTTCCAGAACCTTGAGGTAAACTGGGTTCCTCGGTCTGACACAATCTCCTTGGGAACACCATGAAGGCTTACGATTCTGCTGATGTATAGAGTTGCTAGCTGGTTGCCATCATAGGTAGTCTTAACAGGAATAAAATGGGCTACTTTAGTCAAATGGTCGACTATAACCCAGATGGAGACATGACCCTTATTTGACCTAGGTAACCCAGTGATGAAATCCATCCCGACTTTATCCCATTTCCACTCGGAAACCATGAGTGGTTGGAGTAATCCAGCAGGTCGCTGATGTTCAGCCTTGACCCTTTGGCATACATCACACTTTGCAACATAGGTGGCTGCCGGGGAAATCTGACTCCGCGAGCACCTATGGGGACGGAGCCCCTTCTCGGTTCGGCGGGGGGCGGAGGCCGCGCGAAGAGCAGATCGAGGCAAGGCACATGAGCGGCTTTTATCCAGCTTCGGAGCTCTACGGAGATATAATACTCCTACTGCTGCTTTGTGAATTGTATTGAGTTCTTGCTCGGGAGCGCTGAGTGCTACAGTACACACCAGCAGCTAACGAGACCGAGCGTGAGTGTTCTACTATTCGTCCCCCTTTTCCTCTACGTTGTGCATGGGCCTCCTTTTATATGCTGAAGGGGTCTCCAACAGGTGGCAACGTAGGCAAGGGCAAAAATGGAAAGGTGTTGCGGTAGGTACAGCTACCTACACAGTGTATCATACCTAACTCTGACGGCAGGGGACAAGGGCATTAAATGCCCGTCTGCGTCGCCCAAACAGTGCAGAAAAGGGACCGCTAGGGACGCCTCCGCTTGCCACGATGGCGATCTTGTCAGCGCCGCTTGCCACGGTGCACCCCTGGCTGCACAGCCTCCCGCCACGTACGCCTAGAAGTGCCTCAGAGCGACACGTTGGTGGGTGAGCTGGAGCGCAGGTACAGAGTGGTTGCTTGCCGCGGCAAACGCCTTGCCGCGGTTGTTGTCTTGTCGCGTCTGGGAGCTTGTCGCTCGCCGGGTCTTGCCGGGACGCGTGGCACGTCGCGGCAAGTTCCTTGAGATGCCTTGGTTGGCCTCCCCGGCAAGCTCCTCTTGCCGGGGTCTTGCGTCTTGAGTGGCCTTCCCGGCAAGCTCCTCTTGCCGGGGCCTTGTCTCCTTGGCTTAAATACTTTGTTCTTGAATGGTTCCAAAGGAACCACAGAGGTCCTTGGCGGTCACCCGGCAAGCCTTTCCGCGGGGCACTGCGACTGCCCGTGCACAAGTTCGGGATACTAGGGTACCCCTACTCTAGTACACCGACAGGAGCCCCCGGGCCTGGGCCACACACGATGCCGAGCACTGTTGGGCCAGGCCCAAAACAGGGCACGGGCACGCGCGGCCTGGGTCACGTCGCATCTGACTCCGTATCCACCGCCCCCCCCCCCCCCGAACGGCACGCGTAGATTGCGGCGTCGTGGGAGAGGTCGTGGGTGGTTTCTTTATTCGGAAAAGTGAAACGCCCGCCTCCTGGCGGTTCGTACCTTCCTCATAAACGGAGGGAGGCGTGGAGGCGTGGTCTTCGAGGCGTCCACTCCCCACGATCACGGGGTGGGGAGAGGTTGCCTCATCCGTCGCCTCGGTTCTGCACGCCTGCCACGCGGCCTCCATGCGCTTGGAGTGGCGAACGGTGGAGGCGGGAAACCGGGCCGTCACGGGTCGAGGCAGCGGGTCGGGCCCAGCTCCCTGCTCCTTCTGTGTCTTGATTGGCTGAGCGGGGCAGCCGAGCCCCCACCCCGCTCCTTTATAAGGAGCGGGAGGGGGGACGGAAGCCCGTATTCTTTCATCTCCTCTATCCCTCGGCTTCTGCTCCCCTCTCTCTCGTCCGCCATGGAGAAAGGGAACCCTGGTCCTTCAACGGTGGCGACGAGGGTCGCCGCTAGACAGCGAGTCCCTCCTTCCCCCGCACCCGTGGTGGCAGAGCCAGCCGCAAGGGGAAGAGGAAGGGGGCGAGGCCGCAGGCAAGGTCGAGGGCGAGGCCGAGGCGCTCGGGGAAGAGGTGGACGAGGCGGCCCGCCGGCCTCGCCTCCGCCAGTGGCTCCTCGTCCCATGGCGAACCATATTGGGGACGACCCTTGCGAGTTCTTCGTCAGGCTGCGTCGGCCGCCTCGTCGTCGCCTTCGTCTCCCGACTCCATTTGCGAGCGAGATGGAGTTGGATCCGCCCGAGACCTTGATGTTGCACATGAGGGGCTGTGGAATCAGCGGTACGTGAGTCCGCGTTGATTTCCCGGCCCCTAATGTGATGTATCTTGGTCGAGGGTGGAAGACGTTCGCCCGTATCCACAGCTTGATGGCAGGGCTCACCCTCCATTTTAAGCTGATGGAGGGCGGTGTCCTCTCCGTCAAGGTCTTCGGGTGCTTCGGGACTCGGGCAAGGTGCTGCATGGAGAGCTCCTCTGATAGCGAAGACTCCTCCTCGGGCGAGAGTGACGAGGAGGACAGTGGCAGCGACGACGAGGGTAGCGGGCGGCAGGATGACGGGTCCGACTAGGTGTCGGGCGCCGCTCCGTGTGGCACCGGCGAACCCATCATCCGTGTCGCCGGCTCCTTGAGCTTCTCGGGGTCGTCTCCTTGGGCGGCTGGCGTAGGGAGGCTGCGTAAGAGGAAGAGGGCAGGCGGCAAGGCCGTCAACTCAGAGTACGAGGGCACGACGCCCTAGACAGCGTGCTGACGTCCTACCGCCTCGTCTTCGAGCCCTGCCTCCGGCGCCGCCATCACCATCCAGCCTTTGGACGACCACCGAGATGTTCTCTTGGTGTCTTCTGCTTCCCGTAGCTCGCCTAGGTGCCCCTTTTGCCCTTTTCGCCTCCTTGCCCTACCTCCTGAAGAGAGGGACAAACAAGGGATTACGGGCACCTTATCTCTTTTTAATTTGTAAGCCCTCGGGCCTTAGCTGTATTTAAAGCTTGTAATCCCATCATTCATGTTTTTCATTCTCCATGAACTGTACCTGAGTGGAATGCTTTTTTATGAAAAGGGGATGCTTGCCGGGTCACTTGTCTTGTGGGTGGAACCCACGTCAAGGAGCTAATCCTTTACATCTTTAAGATAGACACTTCCTTTCCCGGCAGCAGGCCCTGCCTTCTTCCCACGTCGCTCGACCTTTCTCACGCTTTTGGCGGAGGCAGGTATGAGGCGGGTTCAGGCTCCTCGTTTCGTTCCTTTGTTGCCGCGACTACGACCAAACCTGGCCCCAGGAACGATCCCTAGGGCCTAGAGGTAGGGGAGCACAGTAGCTTTTAGGAAGAAACGAGGTTTCGCATACCTCAGTCCATAAGAGAACGCATGATAAGGGATGAAAAACTTATCTGAGATTGCAGGCCCCGGCAACTCTGGTTTGCCATGGGTGAATCTTTGTACTTGCAGCCCCCGGCAACACTGGCTTGCCGGGACTGGCTCGTTGGGGTCCAGATGCTGGTCCGTCCTCCTTCTCTTTTTCATCCTCAAGTGGTCCGGCCAGGATATGCGAGCCCTGCGAACCAAGGGAAACGAAAGAACGACAAAAGGACGCACACCCGACCTCTAAGCTAGGGGTTAGCCGCTATCAAGCACTATCAACCCTAACCCAGGACGATACTTGACTCAGCATGCATGCTATAACTTAGGGCGCCAGCGCTTCACTTATGCTCAGGGTCTGCGCCTGGCTTTGTACAAAGGATTACATGCAACAGCGGCAAGACTTGTACAAAAGGGTGGTTGCCGGAGTAGGGTCCGGCAACCGCGCCTTATGGGTAAAACTTACGAAGATGCTCGATGTTCCAGGAGTTGCTCACCGGAATGCCATCTTCGGTCTCAAGGTGGACAGCGCCAGGCCTAGTGACTCGTTTCACCCGGTAAGGGCCTTCCCACTTTGGCGTCAACTTGTTGGAATTCTTGGCGGAATGAACGCGCCGAAGAACAAGGTTGCCTTCCTCGAGACTTCTGGCGTTAACTTTGCGGCTATGGTAGCGGCGCAAAGCTTGCTGGTAGCGAGCAGCTCGTACAGTAGCCTGAAGACGGTCTTCCTCAAGGAGCAGCGCGTCATCTTGTCGCAGCTGCTCTTGCTCAAGCTCATCATAAGCAAGCACTCGAGGCGATCCGTATACGAGTTCCGTGGGGATAACTGCCTCTGCTCCATAGACTAGAGAGAAAGGTGTCTGGCCAGTGGCTCGATTTGGCGTCGTCCTGATCGACCAAAGAACCACCAGCAGCTCCTTGATCCAGTTTCGTCCGCACTTGTGCAGCCTGTTGAAAGTCCTGGTCTTGAGTCCGCGCAGCACTTCAACATTTTCCCTCTCTGCTTGACCGTTGCTCCTGGGGTGAGCAACAGAAGCGAAGCAGACCTTGGCGCCAAGATCTTGGACGTACTACATGAAGGTGCGACTCGTGAATTGCGTACCGTTGTCGGTGATGATCCTGTTAGGGATCCCGAAGCGGCAAACAATCGACCTGAAGAACTTGACTGCTGACTGTGCTGTCACCTTCCTCACTGCTTCCACTTCCGGCCACTTTGTGAACTTGTCGATTGCGACGTACAAGTACTCAAAGCCCCCGACTGCTCGGGGGAAGGGGCCGAGGATGTCGAGCCCCCAGACCGAAAATGGCCAGGATAAAGGGATCGTCTGGAGAGCTTGAGCTGGCTGGTGTATCTGCTTGGAATGGAACTGGCACGCTTCACACTTGGTTACTTGTGCAGTTGCATCCTGGAGGGCTGTCGGCCAAAAGAAACCTTGCCGGAAAGCTTTGCCGGCAAGTGCTCTCGCGCCAATGTGGTGACCACAAATGCCTCCATGTATCTCTGCCAACAGCTTCTGTCCATCTTCCCGGCGAATACACTTCAATTTCACACCGTTGAGTCTTCTTCTGTACAGTGCGTTGTCGACAAACTGGTACATACTTGACTGCCGGGCTACTCTTTCCGCTTCTTCTTGCTCTTCGGGAAGTTCTCCTGTCTGAAGGAAACGGACGATCTGCTGTGCCCATGCTGGAGCTTGTGGCTCGACAACAAGGACTAAAGGCATGTCTGCTGCTGCGGGAACATCCGCTTCTATGGCGAGAACCTGTGGCTCAGCCGGAGCTTGACGTTCCCCGGCAAGCTTGCCGGAGCAAAACTTGTCGGGAGCGTCTGCTTCAACGAAACAAACCATGGGGCTTGTCGGAGCAGACTGCTCCTCAGCACTCTTGGCGTTGATCTTGGGGACCTTCTTGGTGGCGGCTTCGGGAAGCTCTGCCGGAAAATAGTCGCTAGAAATCAACTTCCTCTTCTTGCTCTGTCCAGTTGATGGCGTAACAGATGGTTGATTCAGCTTGAGCACAAAGATCCCTGGTTCCACAGGTAACTTAAGTGTTGCGCACTTTGACAGGCCATCGGCAATGTCGTTCTGAGCTCTTGGAACGTGTTCCATCTGTAGGCCGACAAAGTGCTCTTCTAGCTTCCTCACTTCATCAACGTAAGCTTCCATCAACGGACTCTGATAATTCTTGTTCACTTGGCGGACGACAAGCTGCGAGTCACCCCTGACAATGAGCTGCTTGATCCCAAGGTCTGCTGCGATCCTGAGACCGGCAAGCAATCCTTCATACTCTGCAGTATTGTTTGTTGCTTGCTCCTTGGGAAAGTGCATCTGGACTACGTACTTGAGGTGCTCTCCGATGGGTGCGACAAGCAGCACGCCAGCACCGGCGCCTTGCAGCGAAAAGGCACCATCAAAGTACATCATTCACTCTTTGCTTGCCTCCTTGACGGGGATGCTCGTCTCTGGAATTTCTTCATATGGTGTTGGCGTCCACTCTGCTATGAATTCTGCCAATGCTCTGCTTTGGATAGTTGAAGTGCTCTCAAACTTGAGGCCAAAGCTTGACAGTTCCAGCGCCCACTCAACAATCCTGCCTGTTGCTTCTGGATTCTGCAGTATCCTCTTCAGCGGAAAGCGAGTGGCAACTGTGATCTCATGTGCTTGAAAGTAATGGCGCAGCTTTCTCGAGGCCATGAGAAGGCCGAAAAGCAATTTCTGCACACCAGAATACCTTGACCTAGCCCCCTGCAGAAGGGAACTGACAAAGTAGACTGGGCGCTGCACTATTTTCTTCTGCTGTATCTCTTCGCACATCTGCGCAGGTCCGTCTTTGCCGGGACCAGAGCTTGTCGGGGAAGCCCCTTGCTTGTCGCTGGACGTGCTTGCCACGGTCGCTGTCTCATCATCAGCCTCCCTCTCCGCTACTAACGCAGCACTAACCACTTGATTAGTTGCCGCCAGATATAGCAGCAATTTCTCTTGTGGTTTAGGTGCGACAAGTATTGGAGTGGAGGACAGGTATCTCTTCAAGTCCTACAACGCAGCCTCCGCTTCCGGAGTCCATTTCATTGGACCTGCCTTTTTCAAACTTTTGAAAAACGGCAGGGCGCGCTCAGCAGACTTAGAGATAAACCTGCTGAGAGCCGCCACGTAGCCGGCAAGTTTCCGCACATCCTTGACGCACTTCGGTGCTTCGATCTGATCAATGGCCTTGATCTTGTCGGGATTGGCTTCAATTCCCCGCTAAGACACGAAGAACCCGAGAAGCTTGCCGGAAGGGACTCCAAACACGCACTTCTCGGGGTTGAGCTTGAGGCTGATCTTGCGCAGATTTGCAAAAGTCTCTTCTAGATCTTGAATCAGAGTTGCTTTGTCCCTGCTCTTGACCACTATGTCATCCATGTAGGCTTCCACATTTTTGTGTATTTGTGGCTCGAAAGCAGTATGGACGACCCTTGCAAATGTTGAACCAGCATTCTTCAAAACGAAAGGCATCCGTATGAAACAGTACGTGCCACAGGGAGTGATGAATGCGGTTTTCTCATCATCCTCTTCTGCCATGAAGATCTGATGATATCCTGAGTATGCGTCAAGAAATGAAAGCAAGTCACATCCGGCCATGGAGTCAACAATTTGGTCGATGCGCGGCAAGGGAAATGGGTCTTTGGGACAAGCTTTATTGACGTCGGTAAAGTCGATACAAAGCCTCCATTTCCCGTTTGCCTTGCGCACGACTACGGGATTGGCCAACCATGTAGGATGGAGCACTACTCTGACAAGGCCTGCTGCTTCCAATTTCTTGATCTCTTCTGCGATGAATTCTTGGCGCTCCACTGCTTGCTTCCTGACTTTCTGCTTGACGGGACATGCGTGAGGACAGATGGCAAGGTGGTGCTCAATTACTTTCCTGGGAACACCGGGGATGTCAGACGGTTGCCACGCAAACACATCGACGTTCGCCCGCAGGAAAGCAATGAGCGCGCTTTCCTATTTAGGGTCGAGAGTGGCACTGATGGTGAAAGTACCACCAGTGCCGTCCTCCTTGGCGGACACCTTCTTGGTCGCTGGCCGAGCTGCCATTGCCTTCTTACACTTGCCGGTGGGGTTCGATGGTGCGTCCTTGATGGTAGCGCATCACTCCAAAGAGGTGCGCTTGCCGGAGTGGGCATCAGAACTCTTGCCGGACTTGGTCTTCTTCTTCCCCCGGGAGCTTCAGCGGCAAGTGTCTCGCGATCCGTTGCGGCTGCTACTTCCCGGTAGATCTTATCGGCACAGATAAGAGCATCTTTCTTGTCGCCAGGGACAGAGATGACACTTATCGGGCCTGGCATCTTCAGCATGTTGTACGCGTAGTGAGAGGCCGCCATGAACTTGGCGAGCGCTGGACGGCCGAGAATCCCATTGTAAGGCAATGGAAAATCGGCAACGTCAAAAGTGATCCTCTCAGTTCTGAAGTTCAACTCGCTGCCAAATGTCACCGGCAGCGTGATCTTCCCCTTTGGCTTGCTCCTTCCCGGGTTGATTCCTTGGAATGTGCCGGTCTCTTCGAGCTCGCTGTCAGGGACTTGGAGTTTTCGAAGCACAGCGGAGGAGATCAGGTTCAAGCCGGCCCCGCCGTCAACTAGCATCGTAGTGACCTTGAGGTTGCGGACAGTTGGTGAGACCAACATCGGCAAACACCCGACCGCAGTTGTGCGATCAGGGTGGTCCTCAATATCAAAGATGATAGGTGTGCTGGACCATTTCAGAAGCTTGCGTGACTCAACGGGTGGTTCTGCTGCATTGACTTCCCGTACCCACTGCTTGAGTTGGCGGTGTGAAGTATGCAGAGAAGCACCACCGTCAATGCACAAGACCTCTGTGGCTTTCTGGAACTCCTGCTCACTGGTCTCGTCATCATCCATGTCTTCGTCGTCGTCTTCGTCTTTGTCGCGGCCGCGGGGAGGTCTGTCTCCTTGCCGCTGATTGGCCTTGCCGCGACGTCCTCCCCGGCCGGTGCGCTTCGTACCGGATCCTCCAGCACCTCCTTGGGCTTTCTCCTTGTCGCGTCGCTCGTACTCGGCCTTTTGCAGCTCGACAAGCTGCTCGACCTTCTTGCAGCTCTGGAGGTCATGGCCCTTGGTGCGGTGGATCTTGCATTACTGTTTGTTAGTGCCATCCTGCTTGTCGGCGGCCGCCACAGCCTGGCAGTTGGCGCATGCGGCAACCTCCTTGCCGGAGCTACCATCTTTGGCTTTCTTGGCGCCACCGTTGCTGCCGGACTGCTCAACAACTAGCACATCTTTGCCTTTCCTCTTCCTGTTGTTCCGCCGCTGGTTTTTATTTGCCGAGGCAGCATCATCGCTGTCAGATCCTCCTGTTCCTGCATTCTCTCCGGGGAGTTTCCTCCCTTCCTCAGCACGTGCACACTTGTCGGCCAGGGCATACAGCTCACTGACGTCTCTGATCTTGCACATCGCCATCTCCTCCCGCATCCTGCGGTTACGCACGTTCTGATGGAACGCGCTGATGACCGCGGCAGGGTGGACATCTGGGATGTTGCGTTGCACTTGGCTGAATCTTTGGATGTACTTGCGCAGAGGCTCCCCTTCCTTCTGGGCAAGCAGGTGAAGATCACTCTCCTGGCCATGAGGTTTGTGGCCGCCTGTAAAGGCGCCGACCAACTGATGGCATAGGTCTGCCCAGGAAGATATGGAGTTTTCCGGCAAGTGCATGAGCCAGGACCTGACGTTGGGTTTGAGCACCAGCGGGAAGTAGTTGGCAAGGATCTTGTCGTCCCGCCCCCCAGCAGCTTGCACCGCGATGGTGTAGATGCTGAGGAACTCCGACGCATGCAACTTGCCGTCGTACTTCTCGGGTACGTCTGGCTTGAAATTCTTCGTGCTGGGCCACTGGACTTGCCGCAGCTCACGGGTGAATGCAGGGCAACCTACCGCGTACGGCAGGTCGCCTGGTTCCCCTGGCGCATGCATGTCGACGGTGGGTCCAGCGTGCCGGTCTGATTGACGCCGCGTTTCTCTTCGGCGCTCGATGCGAGTACGAGCGTCTTCTTGCTGTCGTTCGTGAAGAACTTGGCGTTGATCGCGACAAGCTCGTGGATCCGATGAAGCAGTGGAGTCGCTGTCGCGGTGGACCCGGCGAGTCGGCGATCTTGGTCTTCGGGGCGGAGAGTGCACGGTGGTTGCACCCCTACCTGTCTTGTCGCCACCGGGTCGCGCCTGGCTGACTTGTCGCGGCTGCGACGTAGTCGCCTGCCGTGGAGTGTCGCCGTTGGCGAAGCCGATGAGACTCTGAATGGTGGCCCTCCAGTCATCGATCTTGTCTGGTGTTGGAGGGAAGTCTAGGAGCAGTTGAGCTCGCGCCAAAGCTTCTGCTGGAGTGGCGGGTAAAGGTGGCGAACGGTGCGAGGAGCGGGATATGCTCGGACTCCTAACTGCGTTAGAAGGAGCAATATCCCGTCCAGGCGACCGTGCCTCGCTCGCGCCAACATGTTGGTGCGCGTGCTGGCCTGGAGCGTCCCGAGATCCACTAGCTCGATTTGGGTCCAGCGAGTGTAAGGTACCGTGGGTACCACGTCGCTGCCGGTCCTGCGCCTCCTGAGATGGGCGCGGTGCATCTACGGACGCTCGGTCGTCGTGGGAGCCGGCTACACCGCCGATGGGCAGCACAGCCTTGTCCTTGGACCTGGCGGCACCGTGGGCTCCCTCGTCGACGCCCGTTCTTCCGCCGGCGCCTTCCCCACTAGCCGTTTGCTCCGGCGGCGGTGGGTTCGACGTGGACGGAGCAGCCGCCTCCGAAGCCTTCTTCTTCGGCGGCATGTCAATGAAGTTGATGAAGATCTAGCTCGCGTGAACGCCGGATCAGGTTCACACAACCTCGACGCCCCCTACCTGGCGCGCCAAAGATGCCGGGGATATCTGACTCCGCGAGCACCTATGGGGACGGAGCCCCTTCTCGGTTCGGCAGGGGGCGGAGGCCGCGCGAAGAGCAGATTGAGGTGGGGCACACGAGCGGTTTTTACCCAGCTTCGGAGCTCTCCGGAGAGATAATACTCGTACTGCTGCTTTGTGGATTGTATTGAGTTCTTGCTCGGGAGCGCTGAGTGCTACAGTACACACCAGCAGCTAATGAGACCGAGCGTGGGTGTTCTACTGTTCGTCCCCCTTTTCCTCTACGTTGTGCATGGGCCTCCTTTTATATGCTGAAGGGGCCTCCAACAGGTGGCAATGTAGGCAAGGGAAAAAATGGAAAGGTGCTGCGGTAGGTACAGCTACCTACACAGTGTATCATACCTAACTCTGACGGCAGGGGACAAGGGCATTAAATGCCCGTCTGCATCACCCAAACAATGCAGAAAAGGGACTGTTAGGGACGCCTCCGCTTGCCACGATGGCGATCTTGTCAGCGCCGCTTGCCACGGTGCACCCCTGGCTGCAAAGCCTCCCGCCACGTACGCCTGGAAGTGCCTCAGAGCGACACGTTGGTGGGTGAGCTGGAGCGCAGGTACAGAGTGGTTGCTTGCCGCGGCAAACGCCTTGCCGCGGTTGTTGTCTTGTCGCGTCCGGGAGCTTTTCGCTCGCCGGGTCTTGCCGAGACACGTGGCGCGTCGTGGAAAGTTCCTTGAGATGCCTTGGTTGGCCTCCCCGGCAAGCTCCTCTTGCCAGGGTCTTGCGTCTTGAGTGGCCTTCCCGGCAAGCTCCTCTTGCCGGGGCCTTGTCTCCTTGGCTTAAATACTTTGTTCTTGAATGGTTCCAAAGGAACCACAGAGGTCCTTGGCGGTCACCCGGCAAGCCTTTCCGCGGGGCACTGCGACTGCCCGTGCACAAGTTTGGGATACTAGGGTACCCCTACTCTAGTACACCGACAGTGGCAATCTCCCTTTTCATCCCGTGCCACCAGAATTTTTCCTTCAGGTCTTGATACATCTTGGTTCCTCCGGGGTGGATGGAATACAGGGTGTCATGAGCTTCTTGCAAGATCAAATTCTTGAGCTCAATCTTGTTGGGTACGCAAATGCGATTCCCAAACCTCACAATTCCTTGCTCATCCTCTGAGAATCCTGGGGCCTTGCCTGCCTTGATCTTCCTCTTGATGCCTTCAATACTTTCGTGTCCCTTCTGAGCTTCCTTAATATCATCCATCAGGGTAGGCTTGACTTCAAGGTTGGCTAAGAATCCTGGTGCAACCAGTTTCAACCCGAAGCTTTCAAGTTCTTCACACAAGGCATGTAGCCTTTTCTTAAGCATAACATTCAAGGTACAAGCCTTTCTGCTTAATTCATCTGCTACCACATTAGCCTTCCCAGGATGGTATTGAGCACTGAGGTCATAATCCTTGATCAACTCTAGCCATCTCCTTTGCCTCATGTTCAATTCCTTTTGAGTGAAGATATACTTCAGACTTTTGTGATCCGTGTATATCTCACACCGCTTCCCTAGGAGGTAATGTCGCCATGTCTTCAGGGCATGAACTATAGCTGCCAACTCAAGGTCATGAGTAGCATAGTTCTCTTCATGAGGCCGTAGTTGCCTTGAAAGGTAAGCTACGACTCTGCCTTCTTGCATCAGAACACCTCCCAGTCTGGTTTTTGACGCATCACAATATATCACAAACTCCTTGTGTATATCTGGTGTGGCCAGAACTGGGGCGGTGGTCAGTCTCTTCTTCAGCTCCTGGAAGCTCTCTTCATACTTCGGCATCTATTCAAACTTCTTGTGCTTCTTCAAGAGCTGAGTCATCGGTCGGGCAATGCTTGAGAATCCTTCAACGAACTTGCGGTAATATCCCGCGAGTCCGAGGAAGCTTCTGACTTCCTTCACATTGCTTGGGGATTGCCATTCAGTCACGGCTTCAATCTTAGCGGGATCGACTGACAATCCTTCTTTAGTCAAAACATGACCCAAGAATCCAACCTCATGCAGCCAAAATTCACACTTGCTGAACTTGGCATACAGTTGGTGCTCTCGAAGCTTGTCTAGGACCATCCTCAAGTGTTGTTCGTGCTCTTCTTCCGTCTTTGAAAAGACAAGAATGTCATCAATGAAGACAACGACAAACTTGTCCAAATATTCCATGAAGACCTTATTCATGAGGTACATGAAGTAAGCTGGGGCATTGGTCAATCCAAAGGACATGACTGTACACTCATACAGGCCATATCTGGTTACAAATGCCGTCTTCGGAATGTCTTGGGGTCTGATTTTCAGGTGGTAGTACCTAGATCTGAGGTCAATCTTGGAGAACACCTTGGCCCCATTGAGTTGATCAAACAGATCTTCAATCTTGGGAAGTGGATACTTGTTCTTGATTGTAACTTCATTGAGGGAGCGGTAGTCAATGCATAAGCGGATGGTACCGTCCTTCTTTGCCACAAACAGAACAGGCGATCCCCAAGGGGAGGCACTAGGGCGGATAAATCCCTTCCTCAACTGCTCTTCCAGTTGCTTCTTCAGTTCCGCTAACTCTTCCGACCCCATTCTATAAGGCTTCTTATAGATGGGTCCTGCTCCAGGCATGAGCTCGATGATGAATTCTCGGTCAGGAGGCATTCCCGGTAGCTCATCAGGGAATACATCGGGGTATTCACATACTACCGGCACTTGCTCCAATCCAACTTCAGTCAGACAGTTGACTTGGGTGCCTTGAGCAGAGGAGGGGTTGGGAGCAAACTTTACTTTGACTCCTTGGTCATTGGTCACAGTGACTGCCCAGTTGGCACAATCTAACAAGCCTTGGTGCTTGATGAGCCAATCCATTCCTAAGATCACATCCAAGCCTTGTGATCTTAAGATGATAAGGTCTGCTTGGAAGTCTACCCCATTAATGACAATCCCAACTCCCTTACATCCTATCTTGGCTCTCATCTCTGCTCCGGGGGTTTGTACCACCATAGGGTTATTCAGGGGTGTAGGGGTCATGCCACTTTTTCATGCAAACCTTTGGGTGACAAATGAATGCGTGGCTCCAGAATCAAACAAGACAGTTGCAGGTGTTGAGTTGACAAGGAACGTACCCAGCACGACGTCCGGGTCTTCCTGGGCTTCTTCTGAAGTGACATGATTCACATGACCCTTGCCGTTGTTGGGCGGGTTGCGGGGAGCTTGGTTCCTTGGTGGCATTCCACGACCTTGTCCTAGGTTCCGCGCATTGGGGCGCGGGGCGTCGGGCTTCTTGTTGGGGCAATTCTTGGATTAATGTCCTGGCTGACCACATCCGAAGCAAGTGACTTGATTGGGGTTGCTGCTGTTGGGGAACGTAGTAATTTCAAAAAAATTCCTACGCACACGCAAGATCATGGTGATGTATAGCAACGAGAGGGGAGAGTGTTGTCTACGTACCCTCGTAGACCGAAGCGGAAGCGTTGACACAACATAGAGGAAGTAGTCGTACGTTCTCCTCGCGATCCAACCGATCACAGCATCGTTACTCCGGCACCTCCGAGTTCTTGGCACACGTTCAGCTCGATGACGATCCCCGGGCTCCGATCCAGCAAAGCGTCGAGGAAGAGTTCCGTCAGCACGACGGCGTGGTGACGATCTTGATGTGTTACCGGCGCAGGGCTTCGCCTAAGCACTGCAACGATATGATCGAGGTGGAATTTGGTGGAAGGGGGCACCGCACACGGCTAAGGAACGATCCATAGATCAACTTGTGTGTCTTTGGGGTGCCCCCTGCCCCCGTATATAAAGGAGCCAAGGGGGAGGGGCTGGCCGGCCAAGCTAGGCGCGCCAGGAGAGTCCTACTCCCTCTGGGAGTAGGATTCCCCCCCCCCCCCCAATCCTAGTTGGACTAGGATTCTCCAAGGGGGAGAGAGAGAGAGAGGGGGCGCCCACCTCTCCTAGTCCTAATAGGACTAGGGGAAGGGGGGAGGCGCGCAGCCCATGAGGGCATCCCTCTCACCTCTCCTCCAAGGCCCATGTTGGCCCATTATGCTCCCGGGGGGTTCCGGTAACCCTCCCGGTATTCCGGTACAATCCTGATTTCACCTGGAATGCATCCGATGTCCAAACATAGGCTTCCAATATATAATTCTTTATGTCTCGACCATTTCGAGACTCCTCGTCACGTCCGTGATCACATCCGGGACTCCGAACTCCTTCGGTACATCAAAATGCATAAACTCATAATAACTGTCATCGTAACGTTAAGCGTGCGGACCCTACGGTTCGAGAACAATGTAGACATGACTGAGACACGTCTCCGGTCAATAACCAATAGCGGGACCTGGATGCCCATATTGGCTCCTACATATTCTGCGAAGATCTTTATCGGTCAGACCGCATAACAACATACGTTGTTCCCTTTGTCCATCGGTATGTTACTTGCCCGAGATTCGACCGTCGGTATCCAATACCTAGTTCAATCTCGTTACCGGCAAGTCTCTTTACTCGTTCCGTAATACATCATCCCGCAACTAACTCATTAGTTGCAATGCTTGCAAGGCTTTAAGTGATGTGCATTACCGAGAAGGCCCTGAGATACCTCTCCGACAATCAGAGTGACAAATCCTAATCTCGAAATACGCCAACCCAATATGTACCTTCGGAGACACCTGTAGAGCACCTTTATAATCACCCAGTTACGTTGTGACGTTTGGTAGCACACAAAGTGTTCCTACGGTAAATGGGAGTTGCATAATCTCATAGTTAAAGGAACATGTATAAGTCATGGATAAAAGCAATAGCAACATACTAAACGATCGGGTGCTATGCTAATGGAATGGGTCATGTCAATCAGATCATTCAACTAATGATGTGATCTCGTTAATCAAATAACAACTCTTTGTTCATGGTTAGGAAACATAACCATCTTTGATTAATGAGCTAGTCAAGTAGAGGCATACTAGTGACACTCTGTTTGTCTATGTATTCACACATGTATTATGTTTCCAGTTAATACAATTCTAGCATGAATAATAAACATTTATCATGATATAAGGAAATAAATAATAACTTTATTATTGCCTCTAGGGCATATTTCCTTCAGTCTCCCACTTGCACTAGAGTCAATAATCTAGATCACATCACCATGTGATTAACATCAATAGTTCACATCATCATGTGATTAACACCCATAGTTCACATCGCTATGTGACCGACACCCAAAGGGTTTACTAGATTCAGTAATCTAGTTTACATCGCTATGTAATTAACACCCAAAGAGTACTAAGGTGTGATCATGTTTTGCTTGTGCGAGAATCTTAGTCAACGGGTCTGCTACATTCAGATCCGCATGTACTTTGCAAATTTCTATGTCAACAATGCTCTGCATGGAGCTACTCTAGCTAATTGCTCCCACTTTCAATATGTATCCAGATTGAGACTTAGAGTCATCTGGATCAGTGTCAAAACTTGCATCAACGTAACCTTTTACGACGAACCTTTTTGTCACATCCATAATCGAGAAACATATCCTTATTCCACTAAGGATAATTTTGACCGCTTGTCCAGTGATCTACTCCTAGATCACTATTGTACTCCCTTGCCAAACTCAGTGGTAGGGTATGCAATAGATCTGGTACACAGCATGGCATACTTTATAGAACCTATGGCTGAGGCATAGGGAATGACTTTCATTCTCTTTCTATCTTCTGCCGTGGTCGGGCTTTGAGTCTTACTCAATTTCACACCTTGTAATACAGGCAAGAACTCTTTCTTTGACTGTTCCATTTTGAACTACATCAAAATCTTTTCAAGGTATGTACTTATTGAAAAACTTATCAAGCGTCTTGATCTATTTCTATAGATCTTGATGCTCAATGTAAGCAGCTTCATCGAGGTCCTTCTTCGAAAAACTCCTTTCAAATACTCCTTTATGCTTTACAGAATAATTCTACATTATTTCCGATCAATAATATGTCATTTACATATACTTATCAGAAATGCTATAGTGCTCCCACTCACTTTCTTGTAAATACAGGCTTCACCGCAAGTCTGTATAAAACTATATGCTTTGATCAACTTATCAAAGCGTATATTCCAACTCCGAGATGCTTGCACCAGTCCATAGATGGATCGCTGGAGCTTGCATATTTTGTTAACACCTTCAGGACCGACAAAACCTTCTAGTTGCATCGTATACAACTCTTGTTTAATAAATCCATTAAGGAATGTAGTTTTGTTTATCCATTTGCCAGATTTCATAAAATGCGACAATTGCTAACATGATTCGGACAGACTTAAGCATAGATACGTGTGAGAAACTCTCATCATAGTCAACACCTTGAACTTGTCGAAAACCTTTTGCGACAATTCTAGCTTTGTAGATAGTAACACTACTATCAGTGTCTGTCTTCCTCTTGAAGATCCATTTATTTTCTTTGGCTTGCCGATCATCGGGCAAATCCCTCAAAGTCCATACTTTGTTCTCATACATGGATCATATCTCAGATTTCATGGCCTCTAACCATTTCGCGGAATCTGGGCTCATCATCGCTTCCTCATAGTTCGCAAGTTCGTCATGGTCTAGTAACATGACTTCCAGAACAGGATTACCGTACCACTCTGGTGCGGATCTCACTCTGGTTTACTTACGAGATTCGGTAGTAACTTGATCTTGAAGTTACATGATCATCATCATTAGCTTCCTTACTAATTGGTGTAGTAGTCACAAGAACAGATTTCTGTGATGAACTACTTTCCAATAAGGGAGAAGGTACAATTACCTTATCAAGTTTTCTACTTTCCTCCCACTCACTTCTTTCGAAAGAAACTCTTTCTCTAGAAAGTTTCCGAACTTAGCAACAAAAGTCTTGCCTTTGGATCTGTGATAGAAGGTGTATCCAACAGTTTCCTTTGGATATCCTATGAAGACACATTTCTCCGATTTGGGTTTGAGCTTATTAGGTTGAAGCTTTTTCACATAAGCATCGCAGCCCCAAACTTTAAGAAACGACAGCTTAGGTTTATTGCTAAACCATAGTTCATACGGTGTCATCTCAACGGATTTAGATGGTGCCTCTTTTAACGTGAATGCAGCTGTCTCTAATGCATGATCCCAAAACGATATTGGTAAATCGGTAAGAAACATCATAGATTGTACTATATCCAATAAAGTACGGTTATGACGTTCGGACACACCATTATGCTGTGGTGTTCCAGGTGGCATGAATTTGTGAAACTATTCCACATTGTTTTAATTGAAGACCAAACTCGTAACTCAAATATTTGTCTCCGCGATCAGACCGTAGAAACCTTATTTTCTTGTCACGATGATTTTCACTTCACTCTAAAATTCTTTGAACTTTTCAAACGTTTCAGACTTATGTTTCATCAAGTAGATATACCCATATCTGCTCAAATCATCTGTGAAGGTTAGAAAATAATGATACTTGTCGCGAGCCTTAATATTCATCGGACCATATACATCAGTATGTATGATTTCCAACAAATCTGTTGCTTGCTCCATTGTTCCGGAGAACGGCGTTTTAGTCATCTTGCCCAAGAGGCATGGTTCGCAAGCATCAAGTGATTCATAATCAAGTGATTCCAAAATACCATCAGCATGGAGTTTCTTCATGCGCTTTACACCAATATGACCTAAACGGCAGTGCCACAAATAGGTTGCACTATCATTATTAACTTCGCATCTTTTAGTTTCAATATTATGAATATGTGTATCACTACGATCGAGATCCAATGAACTATTTTCATTGGTGTGTATGACCATAGAAGGTTTTATTCATGTAAACAGAACAACAATTGTTCTCTAACTTAAATGAATAACTGTATTGCAATTAACATGATCAAATCATATTCATGCTCAACGCAAACACCAAATAACACTTATTTAGTTTCAACACTAATCCCGAAAGTATAGGGAGTGTGTGATGATGATCATATCAATCTTGGAACCACTTCCAACACACATCGTCACCTTGCCCTTTAACTAGTCTTTGTTCATTCTGCAACTCCCGTTTCGAGTTACTAATCTTAGCAACTTGAACTAGTACCAAATACTGAGGGGTTGCTATGAATACTAGTAAAGTACACATCAATAACATGTATATCAAATATACTTATGTTCACTTTGCCATCCTTCTTATCCGCCAATCACTTGGGGTAGTTCCGCTTCCAGTGACCAGTCCCTTTGCAGTAGAAGCACTTAGTCTCAGGCTTAGGACCAGACTTGGGCTTTTTCACTTGAGCAGCAACTTGCTTGCCGTTCTTCTTGAAGTTCCCCTTCTTTCCTTTTGCCCTTTTTTTGAAACTAGTGATCTTGTCAACCATCAACACTTGATGTTTTTCTTTGATTTCTACCTTCGCCGATTTTAGCATCGCGAAGAGCTTGGGAATATTTTCCGTTATCCCTTGCATATTATAGTTCATCACGAAGTTCTACTAACTTGGTGATGGTGACTAGAGAATTCTGTCAATCACTATCTTATCTGGAAGATTAACTCCCACTTGATTCAAGCGATTGTAGTACCCAGACAATCTGAGCACATGCTCACTAGTTGAGCGATTCTCCTCCATCTTTTAGCTATAGAACTTGTTGGAGACTTCATATCTCTCAACTCGGGTATTTGCTTGAAATATTAACTTCAACTCCTGGAACATCTTGTATGGTCCATGACGTTCAAAACGTCTTTGAAGTCCCGATTCTAAGCAGTTAAGCATGGTGCACTAAACTATTAAGTAGTCATCATATTGAGCTAGCAAAACGTTCATAATGTCTGCATCTGCTCCTGCAATAGGTCCGTCACCTAGCGGTGCATCAAGGACATAATTCTTCTGTGCAGCAATGAGGATAAACCTCAGATCACGGATCCAATCCGCATCATTGCTACTAACATTTTTCAACACAATTTTCTCTAGGAACATCTCAAAATAAACACAGGGAAGCAACAACGCGAGCTATTGATCTACAACATAGATATGCTAATACTACCAGGACTAAGTTCATGATAAATTTAAGTTCAATTAATCATATTACTTAAGAACTCCCACTTAGATAGACATCCCTCTAATCCTCTAAGTGATCACGTGATCCAAATCAACTAAACCATGTCCGATCATCGCGTGAGATGGAGTAGTTTCAATGGTGAACATCTTATGTTGATCATATCTACTATATGATTCACGCTCGACCTTTCGGTCTCTGTGTTCCGAGGCCATATCTGTTATATGCTAGGCTCGTCAAGTTAAACCTGAGTATTCCGCGTGTGCAACTGTTTTGCACCCGTTGTATTTGAACGTAGAGCCTATCACACACGATCATCACGTGGTGTCTCAGCACGAAGAACTTTTGCAATGGTGCATACTCAGGGAGAACACTTCTTGATAATTTAGTGAGAGATCATCTTATAATGCTACCGTCAATCAAAGCAAGATAAGATGCATAAAAAGATAAACATCACATGCAATCAATATAAGTGATATGATATGGCCATCATCATCTTGTGCTTGTGATCTCCATCTCCGCAGCACCGTCATGATCACCATCGTCACCGGCGCGACACCTTGATCTTGATCGCAGCATCGTTGTCGTCTCGCCAATCTTATGCTTCCACGACTATCACTACCGCTTAGTAATAAAGTAAAGCATTACATCGCGATTGCATTGCATACAATAAAGCGACAACCATATGGCTCCTGCCAGTTGCCGATAACTCGGTTACAAAACATGATCATCTCATACAATAAAATTTAGCATCATGTCTTGACCATATCACATCACAACATGCCCTGCAAAAACAAGTTAGACGTCCTCTACTTTGTTGTTGCAATTTTTACGTGGCTGCTACGGGCTTAAGCAAGAACTCATCTTACCTACGCATCAAAACCACAACGATAGTTTGTCAAATAGACTCCGTTTTAACCTTCTCAAGGACCGGGCGTAGCCACACTCGGTTCAACTAAAGTTGGAGAGACAGTCTTCTGCAAGCCATCTATGTGCAAAGCACGTCGAGGGAACCGGTCTCGCGTAAGCGTACGCGTATGGTTGGTCCGGATCGTCTCGTCCAACAATACCGCTGAACCAAAGTATGACATGCTGGTAGGCAGTATGACTTGTATCGTCCACAACTCACTTGTGTTCCACTCGTGCAAATAACATCAAACCATAAAACCTAGGCTCTGATACTACTGTTGGGGAACGTAGTAATTTCAAAAAATTTCCTACGCACACGCAAGATCATGGTGATGTATAGCAACGAGAGGGGAGAGTGTTGTCTACGTACCCTCATAGACCGAAGCGGAAGTGTTGACACAACGTAGAGGAAGTATTCGTACGTTCTCCTCGCGATCCAACCGATCACAGCACCGTTACTCCGGCACCTCCGAGTTCTTGGCACACGTTCAGCTCGATGACGATCCCCGGGCTCCGATCCAGCAAAGCGTCGAGGAAGAGTTCCGTCAGCACGACGGCGTGGTGACGATCTTGATGTGTTACCGGCGCAGGGCTTCGCCTAAGCACTGCAACGATATGATCGAGGTGGAATTTGGTGGAAGGGGGCACCGCACACGGCTAAGGAACGATCCGTAGATCAACTTGTGTGTCTTTGGGGTGCCCCCTGCCCCCGTATATAAAGGAGCCAAGGGGGAGGGGCTGGCCGGCCAAGCTAGGCGCGCCAGGAGAGTCCTACTCCCTCTGGGAGTAGGATCCCCCCCCCCAATCCTAGTTGGACTAGGATTCTCCAAGGGGGAGAGAGAGAGAGAGGGGGCGCCCACCTCTCCTAGTCCTAATAGGACTAGGGGAAGGGGGGGAGGCGCGCAGCCCATGAGGGCATCCCTCTCACCTCTCCTCCAAAGCCCATGTTGGCCCATTATGCTCCCGGGGGGTTCCGGTAACCCTCCCGGTATTCCGGTAAAATCCTGATTTCACCTGGAATGCATCCGATGTCCAAACATAGGCTTCCAATATATAATTCTTTATGTCTCGACCATTTCGAGACTCCTCGTCATGTCCGTGATCACATCCGGGACTCCGAACTCCTTCGGTACATCAAAATGCATAAACTCATAATAACTGTCATCGTAACGTTAAGCGTGCGGACCCTACGGTTCGAGAACAATGTAGACATGACCGAGACACGTCTCCGGTCAATAACCAATAGCGGGACCTGGATGCCCATATTGGCTCCTACATATTCTGCGAAGATCTTTATCGGTCAGACCGCATAACAACATACGTTGTTCCCTTTGTCCATCGGTATGTTACTTGCCCGAGATTCGACCGTCGGTATCCAATACCTAGTTCAATCTCGTTACCGGCAAGTCTCTTTACTCGTTCCATAATACATCATCCCGCAACTAACTCATTAGTTGCAATGCTTGCAAGGCTTTAAGTGATGTGCATTACCGAGAAGGCCCTGAGATACCTCTCCGACAATCGGAGTGACAAATCCTAATCTCGAAATACGCCAACCCAATATGTACCTTCGGAGACACCTGTAGAGCACCTTTATAATCACCCAGTTACGTTGTGACGTTTGGTAGCACACAAAGTGTTCCTACGGTAAATGGGAGTTGCATAATCTCATAGTTAAAGGAACATGTATAAGTCATGGATAAAAGCAATAGCAACATACTAAACGATCGGGTGCTATGCTAATGGAATGGGTCATGTCAATCAGATCATTCAACTAATGATGTGATCTCGTTAATCAAATAACAACTCTTTGTTCATGGTTAGGAAACATAACCATCTTTGATTAATGAGCTAGTCAAGTAGAGGCATACTAGTGACACTCTGTTTGTCTATGTATTCACACATGTATTATGTTTCCAGTTAATACAATTCTAGCATGAATAATAAACATTTATCATGATATAAGGAAATAAATAATAACTTTATTATTGCCTCTAGGGCATATTTCCTTCAGCTGCTCCTGCCGGCATTGTTATTGGGGTTGTTGTAAGCTGGCCTGGGGTTGACATACTGCTGAGGTGGATAGTTGGTGCGGGGTGCAGGAGCTCTTGGCTGCTGATAGGTTGGCTTGACCGGGGCTGGCTGCCATGGGCGAGGCTTCTGGTTGCTGGAGCTACCCTTGCTGATCCTCTTGCGCTTACGGGTATCATCCAAAGCACGTCGCTTGTCCTCAAGCATGAGTGCCTTGTTCACCAGGTCAGGAAAGGTCGGGCAGTCACACACAACAAGCGAGTACTGCAGAGTCTGGTTAAGGCCTTCCATGAAGCGCTCCTTTTTGGCAGCATCAGTGCTGACATCTTCAGGGGCATACCTTGAGAGAACACTGAACTTCTGCATGTACTCCTTGACAGTGCTACTACCTTGCTTCAGGGCTCGGAACTCACGCTTCTTGATGGCCATGATTCCAGAAGGAATGTGGGCCTTGCGGAATTCTGCCTTGAAGTCATTCCAAGTGATGTTTCACTCAGCATGGATGGCCTTGAATCCATCCCACCAACCTCTGGCAGTTCCCCCGAGACAGTGAGCAGCATATGCCACCTTCTCACGGTCCTCAGTGCATCCGACTAGTTCCAGCAAATCCTCAATGGTGTGGACCCAGTCGTCTGCATCCAGGGGTTCAGCAGTCTCGATGAAGGTGGGTGGTGCATGCTTCTTGAACTCCACCAACCTGGAACGTCCATTGCCATTCCCCATCGGCTGGCGGTTGACCGCTTGAGCAATCATCTGGAGGGCTGCAGTGTTGGCTTGGTGTTCCTCTCAGAAGGCTTGGAGAAGCTGAGCCATGTCTATGCTTGGAGGTGGTGGCGGTGGTGGAGCTTGTCCTTGGGTTTGGCCCTGACTGGCTCCTGCTCCGGCTTCTTGCTGCTGGGTAGAGGTACCAGTACGTGTGACAACAGGCATCCTGTTGGAGCGGTCAAGGTCTCATAATTGGGAAAGATGGGGAAAATAATATAGATGGGATGCCTAGTAAGGGGGTGGGCATGACACAATTTTAAGTTAAGCAAGGGCCAGAAGGGCCAAACTCAAGCATTAAGACCAAATGGGTGATGTAGTCGTTTACAAGCTCCCGAAGGAAAGTGCGACTTCCATCAAAACAAGTTGAAAGCAAACACAACATGGTTTCATTTGAACCATTACATGGACTCGACTTCGCATAGGGGTACACGACCTATCCTACCTTAAGGGTTGCGGATTGGCCTATCCTAGTCTCGAACGGTGTCTAAGTGGTGGAATGCTCGGTCGCGTATTCCGGCTCCTCTGGGTCTTCCTCCTCATCTTCATCTGTCTCAGTATCTTCGTCACTTGAGGGAATGGGGGAGTGGAGGAGCTGAACACGGCGCTACTTCGCCGGTGGCACTGTGAAGAGGTTGCGGTATTCCTTCGCCGTCATACGGCGTGGCTGAGATGATCCTCTGGCATGCGTAACCTGTGGGGGTCGTCCGCCTCGATAGGCAACAACAGGCTGTCCAGGGGGTGCACCATCCTTCTTGATCATGTCCGCCCTTGTCTGAGCTAGGCAGAGGAGTTCCTTGGTCTCATGGAGTTCCCTCCGAAGCTCCATTGACTCCGAGGCCAAGTGCTGTGCAAGGCTGTCAGCACAAAAGCTGAAGTAGGTCTGGAAACGGAGGGGAAGTCCCTCGTCCATAGGTGGAGCTGGTGCGCTACTCTCGTCATCACCTTCCTTACGGTAAGGTAGGTCACGAGTGTCTGGCTCACTCGCCATCTCTCGCAGGAGATCCCGGAGGCGAGTTAGCGCCTTGAGGGCAGCAGTCTCAACGGCGAGGAGCAGGGTCGCCATCTGGGGTCCCTCAAAGAACCAGCTCGTCGGGGAGTCGTTCGCCCTCACGACTACCTCCACGTGATACTCCTTCTCAGTGCTGCTGATCCAATGCTCGTGGTAGGAGAAGGTGGGGTCTCGAGTGAACTGACACTTCTTGAGGCTGTCCTCGAGAAGCACGGGATACCCAGTGGTCAGGAAGTCCTCGGGTACAACGGCCATCTACAGAAGTGGAAGGGAAAGGGTCAATAGAGGAAATGTGACCTATGTTTGGGACATTTTTAGAAGGCGTAGGTTTATAGGTAATTTTTGTAGATAGTCTCGTTCTAACTAACGTCCATGCTAACTAAGGCTTCCTACAGTCAGGATGGCTCTGATACCAGCTCTGTGGGGAGTCCGACTCATAAGTCGTGATCACCGAATGCATGTGTACAGTGATCCCAGAGATCAATGCTCACTGAACACACAGAAGCTGAATAACAAGAGTCTTACATCCATACATACCATCTTACACAAATTATGACCATTATGGTCAAGTCTTACATAGATAGAGCCTTAAGGGTTGAATATCAAATGATACACAAGCAGCGGAAATCTTCGTCGAAAAGCAGAACCCATGCCATCTGCCTTAACCCTACAGGCATTCTGACTGGGAAGCGTCCTAGTTCGCGTGTTCATCACCAAGGAACTCTTCCTCGAACTCCTGTTCTTCCATGCCTGGCCAATTAAATAACCAGTGGCAAGCCAATGAGTACTTTGAATGTACTCGCAAGCAACCCATGTTTTGGTTCAAGGTACAGCAATGCATGATATAGGTAAATTTTTGCGGAAAGCTAGTTTTGAGTGCAATGACATGCTCAACAACTTGTAAGACATGCATCAGGAGAATTCAAGTAACCATGAGGACAGGTTACAGATATCAACATAATTAGAGTGGGCACCAACCCAACTCAACCATGTCAAGTCCTTGACTTGACCCAAGTAGTTCTTCCCACTTATCCAAACACACACACTAGTTTGTAAACATGTGGACGTAGTTTAAGCTGCACCGCCCAACTGTCCTTGATCGTGGACACGGCTATTCGAATAGTTTTACACTCTGCAGAGGTTGCACACTTTACCCACAAGATTCGGGGAACTTTCGTGTCATCCACGACCCGCGGTACCTCAAGTACCCGGGGTAAGCACCGATCACTATCTTTCCCTAGACGACACTAACAAGGAGTCCACTCGTTGTTCCGTATCCTCACGATGTACATCATATGAGGCTCGCTCGAGATCGTAACATCCGAGAGGGGACACAACGGTGTATCCGGTGCCCTGTGAAAACAGTCATGGCCGCCCTACCTGGCACGACCCCATCCCGAGAGAGAGCACCAACTCTCCCCCGTCACTAGTAATGCGGGCTCCAAGATAGTATCGGCCTAAGTAATCAATAATGCCCTTTCCCATATAAGGGTAGAGTGGTTGTGCATGTAAGGTTGGGACTGTCAACAAATCTTAAATCTAATCCATTTTTGAAAACAACATGCACACTTGCCTCAGTACACCACTTCGTCATCATGTGGTTACCCAACTCATCATCTCCCTCGGGCATAAGTGGCACCCGACGGGGTTTTCGAAAGTCCTTTGAAAATACTCGGTCTCCATCACCATGCATGTTCCCGTCCTTTTTGCGTAGCAACTACTTTAGCATCCTATCTACTCCCACCGGCATAACCCTCATAAGGATCTAGGGTCATGCACAATGCAAGTATCAATGAGGAAGTAACGGAGGCAACCCACCAAAGTGGTTACCATCTCATCATGATTTCGAAACAGCACTGATAAAGTGCTATATGACATGCAAAAAAAAAGTTTCATAGACATGGTCAAAGGGTTGCTTGCCTTGATTGGCTTGTTCTTCGAGGTCTTCAAATCCTTCTCCTCCTTCTTCTTCAGCTACTTCGTCAAATACGGGATCTAAACGTCGCAGGAAAATAACGGAAAAATAAGACAATGATAAAAACAGAAAAGTCAAAGTGCTCAGAAAAATGTCAACTTATTTTTGTAAAATACTAGGAGGAAAAATAGGAAGGGGAAAATTCTTAGTTTTGGATTTGGAGTTATATAAGAGGGGATATGGATTTCCAAACAGAGATTAAACTGCTCAAATTTGAATTTAAATTTGAACAGTACATAAAAGTTGGCTGGATTTGAATGAGAGTTGCACCATTAAATAGGTGGGATTTTTACAAGATTTTAGGAACTGGAATTACTTCATTTGGATAAATATTTTATCCTGTGGGATTTTTGGAAGGGTGACAGAAAATGAAAAAGAAAAGTGGCGCTGTGCCACTGGGCCAGAGAGGCCACGGGCAGCAGGCCCAGAGGGGAAATCAGCCCGTGCGAGGCCGCCATGTCGAAGGCGTAAAGGCGGGGTACGCCTTCTGCCGACGGGCGAACCGGTGCGCGCGCGCGTGCGTTTAAACCTGACGGGTGGATCCCACCCGTCAGTGCGTGAGGCTGACGGGCAGGGCCCACGGCCGTCGTCGTCTACCTCAGTCCAGAGGCAACGGCGAGCTCGCCGGCGGCGATATAGGGCACCAGGAGATGCATGGTTGGTACCGTTGGACTCGGGAGGATTTCGCCGTTCGGGTGGTGGTGGAGACGGTCGCCGGAGCAGCCTGGTTCGCCAGCGACGAGGTCACGCGGCGGAGGTGCCTCGGGCGTCGATGGCTCTGGCCGTTCCTGATTGCAAAAAGAGTGGGGAAGAGAGGGGAAAGGGTCAGCGTGGCCGCGCGGTTCCAGATCGAGAGAAAACGGGGGCGGAGGAGGCCTGTACCGCGCGAACGCCGACGAGCCGAGGCGGCGGGGCTTGACCTCGATCTCGAGCTCGAGTGGCTCTGGAGACCAATGGGTGGTGTGGGAGGTGGATTAAGAGTGTGGGGGAGCGACAGGGAGCGAGAGAGAGGCTCGGGGTCGCCTTTTATAGGCTGGCCGAGGTCCACCGTTGGCGCGGCCTACGGGTTCCCGCGGGATCGGCTCGGGTGGCCGTTAGAGAGGGAATGGGGGGCTCGGGGGTGTTCGTGGGAGTGGTGTAGGGTGCCAGGGAGAGAGAGGAGGAGCGGGGCGAGCTGCTGGCGGGCCATAGGAGTGGCGCAAGCATTGGCCGAGCGGGGCGGCGCTCTGGCGTGAGCTGCAGGAGAGAGAGGGGGCACGGGAGCAAGTGGGCGGCCTGCTGGCGTGGAGCGGACGTTGAGGGGCATCGACTGGCGCGCGGGGAGGCTCGAGGTGGTCGGGAGACGCAGCGTCAACGGTCGGGTGCCCTGCCAGGCGCTCCAGAGCGCGACTTTGGCCGGCATCCGCGGCTTTCCCGCGTCCGCGCGCGCCCACTTGTGTCTGGAGGCTACAGGGGGCATGGGCAAAAGCTGGAACGAGCCTTGGATGCTCTGGAAAGCTGAGGGGAGAGAAGGAGGCTGAGAGAGAGAGGGAAATCTGCTGTCCATAGAAGAAAAATGGGGTTCTCCCCCCTTCATCATTGCTTCCTCGGGCAGCAAAGCACACAGGTGCTAGAGGGGGACTAGGAGGTGTTGTGGTAAAAAGTTGAGCCTACGGAGATTAGTGGAAGAGGCCAAAAATGGGATTTTCGTAAAGTGGCAGAAGGTGTTTGATGCTGGTTTGAGCAAGTAGATGGGTGAAATGACACATATATTTAGGGCCTTCCACCAATTTGGAGTTTATTTGGGCAAAGTTGCCAATGCAACTTTTGTAAACCCTAGAAATTAGCAGAAATGGATTTGTGTAGATCTAGTTGAGCAAATCACTTCTCCTTGATGCACCACTTGGTGTAGTGGCCTCATTTGGTCATGTGAACATGCTCACAAAAGTTGGGGTCAAGGAGAGAAAGTTGGTAGTACAAACTTGTTCAAATATGGTTCTGGTCAGAGAGGGTTTTGGGAAATTTTGGTGACCCGAAATGACTTTAATTGGCATAAGGCTTTGCAAGGTGATCACAATATGCATTTGTGACTTGCTGGATTTTCCTTGGATTTTTATGAAAATATTTCCTATAGAAATATTTCAAATCCTTGAAATGGGCAGAAATAGTTTTGGGAGGTTTTGTCCAATATTTTGATCATAACCATATGTTGAAACTCATATATATGGAAAATATATGTCCATTGAGTCTCCCTAATTTTTCTCAAATATTTTTAAATCTTTTAAATAAATTTAACCTATTTAAGACCATTTCTGGCCTTAAGAAAAATCCTTTAAATAAAATAGGAAATAACTTTCAAAATTATATTTTTGTGGTTTCTGGGTATCCTATATCTAATAGGTGTCAAATATATCTTTGGAAATATTTTTACTGCCCTTAATTAAGTATTTGCAGTGCAAACCTCAATCCAGGGGTTTTTGGAAAACTAATTTTTGAAAATACTTTTTGGCCAAATTATTTTTGTAAGAAAATACTATATTGCTCTATACACATGGCATGATAATTGGGCAGAAGTTTGGGACAAGGAGATGAAGTATAGAAGGTGGAGTAGCTGACTTAAAGAGCACTTGAAAAACCACAAAGAGAAAACCAACTTCAAAATAAAAGCCAAATAATGCAAAAGTTTTTGTTGGTCCAAATTTTCATGCTTTATTAATGCAAATGACATGTTACAAAATGCAGGATGTGACACCATAATGACTGCCACCGAAGGTTGCATATTTTGAGGACCGTATAAATCCATATGAAGAATTTCCAGTGGTCTTGTTGTGGTCATAACTGTCTTGGAAGAGTTATGCTTCTTAGCCTACCAGCTACACAAGCAGCACAGAATGATTCTTGTCGAATTTCTCATCAGGAATTCCACAGAGATAATTTTTCTTCACCAGGGTCTGCAAATTTGTCATACCTGCATGACCAAGTCTACGGAGCCACGGCCATCCTTCAGTTGCTTTTGCAAGCAAACAAGATTGGACTGAGGGACCCTTAGAGAAATCCAAAATATAAAGATCACCCTTTCTAATTCACTCAAAGATGAAGGAATGGCCAGAGGCCATGAAGACAATGCATTTGGATGTAGAGAATAAAACTAGCATGCCTAAATCACACAGCTTGCCAACTGACATAAGATTGAATCCAAGGGATTGAACAAGTAGCACATCATCAATATATTTGTCCTTAGAAATAGCAATTTTACCTAGCCCAATTACCTTTCCCTTGTTGTTGTCGCCAAAAGTGATATACTTCAAAGGAGAAGCAGTTAAGTTGGGTTCGACAAAGAATGACCTGTCTCTGGCCATATGACTAGTGCATCCACTGTCCATAATCCATTCAGTGCACCTGGAGATATGGTCCTGCAGAAGAATTAGGCTTTCTTAACCACCCGCATCTTTGCAGGTGGCTTCGAAACAAATGAACGAGTGGGATATGATTTCTTTTGATAAGCATAGTTGTTGCTCGATGAGGCACGAGTATAATTGAAAGAGTAAGCATTGAAATTCTTTCCAAATGAATGAGCATAGTGATTTTATCCAGTATGCATATATTCATTCTATCGAGTTCCTTGTGCCTGCATGGTTGGTTAAGTAGAAACAGGCAAAGCATCAACAGTTTTCTTAGGCACCCAAATAGTCTTCTTTGGGGGGCCATTGCTACTGTTTGGTCCAACATAGCAAGCAACAGTCTCTCCATGTTGATTCTTGAACAACTTATAGTTGTCTAGGGAATCATCATCAGGATACTCAGGAATGGGAGAGTTGTATCCTGAAAGTAATGCTAGATCGAGCGTTTTGCTCTTTGCAGGAACCCACACAGTTTGAGGATATTGATGTGGTTCCTAGTAGGTGCCATTTTCATTCAGTTTCCTTTCAAAATTGATACCTTCCTTTCTGGGATTTTTGTGAAGAATAGATTTCTTCAGAACATCGCAAAGGGTTTGGTGTCCTTTGAGAGATTTGAACAATCCAGTCTAAAGAAGATCCTTCATCCTAGCATTTTCACCAGAAACAGAACCATTTTCCTTGATCGAGGGGTTAGTACTCACAGATGATTCAACATTTGATTTAGCATTGTCTCGTTCAAGGCATTTTAAACAAGGTGACTCAAATACTTCAGGGTTATCCTTGAGTTGTTGGGTGAGAAGAGAATTTTGTCTCATCAAATCTCCATGAGCCTCTCTTAGTGCCTCGAGTTCTTGTTTCCTTTTCATGTAATCATAGGTCAATCTTTCGTGGTCTGTTGAGAGAAAATCATGATGAGTTGAGAGTTCATCCATTCATGACTTGAGAGTGGAATACTTTGCGGTCAATGACTGATTTTTCTCCATCTCCTCAACCAACAACCCTTCAGACTTCCTAAGGGTTTTCTCAATTTTCTCAAGAGAATTTTTTTGTATGTTGGAAATTTTGATCAACTTAGCATGGCCATCCTCAACAGAAGAATATTGATCACTGGAGTGAACTTTGTGATATTTGGAGGATACCTTTTCTTTCGAAGCCTTGGCCATGAAGCAGTAGGTAGGAGTTTCATCGTTGCTTGACCAATTCCAAAAGAAATTCATTGTGGGAGAAGAGGCGCATGTTATACCAGCCATGCCTGGTCGGAGTCCTTATCTGACTCATTTTCTTCTTCGGAAGCGGACGATTCTTCTTCTTCAGAATCCATCTCCTTGCCAATGTGTGCCTTGGCCTTGCGAGAAGTATTCTTGCAGTTGGAGGAGGACTTGGATTTTTTGAGGAAGATCTTGACGATGATTTTGAGGTGGAGCTGTCCTTCTTCTTGAAGAACTTCTTCGTTTTCTTCTCATCATCGGAGTCGTTGTTCTTGTTCTTGCTTTTACCTTGATAGTTTCCTGAATCATATCTCCCACTAGCATAGATTTCAGCTTCCCAGAGAGGGTAGTACAAAATGAAGTGTCTGGGATTTTTCCACTTGAAACAGGTGTATTCTCTGATAGGTTTTGAATATTTTGAACCCCCAGAGTTGCTTGAACTTGTTTTCTAGAACTGGCTCTTCTTGTGGAAACGTTGGAATCATTTCTTGATCAGTGCGAGATCTTTATTGAGTCGTTCTGGATCATCTGAATCTTCTTCATCATTTCCATCTGACGAGGCATCAGCCACAACTTTGAGAGCATGATTTTTGCGTTTAACTGAGCCATATATATATATATATATATATATATATATATATATATATATATATATATATATATATATATATATATATATATATATATCTTCTCTTCTTCTTCTTCATGAGTGTTCAGTCTTTCCATAACATCAGCAGAGTTGAGGCTTTTGAAGTCAGGACACTCTCGAATCATCAGAACAAGCGTGTCAAATGAACTGTCAAGAGATTGAAGCAGTTTATTCACAACTTCATGGTCAGTGATGTCTTTGGCGCCAAGTCCTTGAAGTTCATTTGCTACGTCACTGAGGTGACCGAATGTTTGCTGACAACTTTCATTTCCAATGCGCTTGAAGCGACTGAACTTCGCCCTAAGAGTATCAACACGAGCTTCTTTCTAAGTTGAAACTCCTTCATTGATCTTTTCGAGGACATCCACGGCTCCTTTATAGTTTAACACTAGCGATACCGAAGGAATTGAGCTCGAGAGAGATGGCCACCAATTTCATATTTGGCTTGAGCATCTAGTTCAATGGGCTTCTTTTCTTCATCGGTAGGAGCTTGAGGAATAACAACCGTGAACCCAATATGCACCATGTTCCACATATCATCATCTATAGCTCAAAGACGGATCTTCATCTTCTCCTTGCAGAAGGGATAGTCCGTCCCATCGAATATGGGAATCTTGAGATGCAACTTGTAGTTCGCTGAAGACATACTTAAACTCCAAAGTCGTTAGACTAAAATGAGCAGAGTCAAGGAGTAGTTTGCTCTGATACCAATTGTAGGAACGAAGTATGTCTACCAGGGGGTGAATGGGAGTTTTTAATTTTCTTCAGAAAACTTAAATCTCTCAGAACCCAGCAGTGGAGTAAACAATAAACGGACTATGAGGAACTACAACAGAGTACTGAAGAGAAACTAAAGCATGCATCAAACTAAATCACACGAATGAAATGCATCAAATGTAAACATAAGTGACAGAGGTAACTGAAGATGATTGATGGTGACAAGGGATTTGTTCAACCAGTTCGTCCTTCTCCAGAAGGACTAAGTACGGTTGTAGGGGCTATGACTTAACACGAAAGATAAACTCTCTTCACCCTATTCTCCTCGGCAATCGATTCGTCAACCGATGCCGATCAATCATGGTGAAAACTTGAAGTCAACCTCCGAACCTTCACAGACTTCTTCTTCGATAACCACAATCACTCTTGGTCTTTGAAGAGATTGACACCTAACCATCTAGAGAGTTTGCAGCTCTCAAGAGTAATAGGCGGAGCGTACTAAACTTAGATTCCAGTGATGCTGAAGCACTATCTAATTCTTCGGCTCTAGGGTTTTTCTCTAGGTGGATTCTAAACTCAAATCGCTCAGAGAGTGGGTTTCTCAATGATACTTCTTCGTCCTATTTATAATTTTTTCATTGCTCCATGCCAATATTGTACAACTTTTACATACTTTTGGAAACAATTTATATGATTTTCTTGGACTAACATATTGATACAGTGCCTAGTGCCAGTTCCTGTTTTTTGCATGTTTTTTGTTTTGCAGAAAATCCATATCAAACGGAGTCCAAACGGGATAAAACTTACAGATATTTTTTTGGGAATATATGTGAATTTTTAGAAGTGGAATCAACGCGAGACGATGCCCGAGGGGCCCACAAGGGTGAGGGGCGCGCCCTAGGGGGTAGGGCGCGCCCTGGGCCCTTGTGGTCACCCCATAAAGCGGTTGGTGCCTTTATTTTTCCGCAAGAAAGCTAATGTCCGGATAAAAATTGTGCTAAAATTTCAACCCAATCGGAGTTACGGATCTCCGGGAATTTAAGAAACGGTGAAAGGCCAGAATCTGGGAGCGCAGAAATAGAAAGAAACAGAGAGAGAGATCCAATCTCAGAGGGGCTCTGGCCCCTCCGCCGCCATGGTGGCCATGGACCATAGGGGAAACCCTCCTCCCATCTAGGGGGGAGTTCAAGGAAGAAGAATAAGGAGGGGGCTCTCTCCCCCTCTCTCCTGGTGGCGCCGGAACGCCGCCGGGGCAACCATCGTGTGACGGCGCTCTACACCAACACCTCCGTCATCTTCCCCAACATCTTCATCACCTCCCCCCATCTATATTCAACGGTCCACTCTCCCGCAACCCACTGTGCCCTCTACTTGAACATGGTACTTTATGCTTCATATTATTATCCAATGATGTGTTTCCATCCTATGATGTCTGAGTAGATTTTTATTTTCCTATCACTGATTGGTGAATTGCTATGATTGGTTTAATTTGCTTGTGGTTATGTTAATTTCCTTTGGTGCCCATCATATGAGCGTGTGTGTGGATCAAACCAAGGGGTTAGTTGTATGTTGATAGGACTATGTATAGGAGAGCAAGGGTGATAGCAGCTTCAGCCTAGCAAATAAATTGATGCATGCGGGATTGAAGGGGGACCAATATATATTAATGCTATGGTGGGGTTTTACCTTAATGAATATTAGTAGTTGTGGATGCTTGCTAATAGTTCCAATCATAATTGCATAGAATTCAAAGCAAGGGATGACATGCTAGCAGTGGCCTCTCCCACATAAAACTTGCTATCGGTCTAGTAACATAGTCAATTGCTTAGGGACAATTCTGCAACTCCTACCACCACTTTTCCACACTCGTTAAACTAACGTAATTGTTTCTTTATCTAAACAGCCCCTATTTTTTATTTATGTGCTCTTTATTATCTTGCAAACCTATCCTACAACTAAAGGAAATATGCCATAAAGTTGTTATTTCATATTTCCTTATATCATGATAAATGTTTATTATTCATGCTAGAATTGTATTAACCGGAAACTTGATACATGTGTGGATACATAGACAAAACACCGTGTCCCTAGTAAGCCGCTACTAGACTAGCTCGTTAATCAAAGATGGTTAAGTTTCCTAACCATAGATGATGAGGACATCAATACCATTGTTACACCCACAGCCCCTACTGTTACATATACTGGACCAATTACTAGAGCTCGCGCACGCCAATTAAATTACCAGGTACTTTTGTTTCTTGGTAATGATTCTAATGTTCATGAGAATATGATACTGCCTAAATTGGATACATTTGTTTTGCTTACAAATGAAGGGCCTAGCTTGGAGAAGGATGAACATTGGAGCAAGAACACGCATGGAATTGATGGCATGCGCAAGGGGATCAAGAACAGAGTTACAAGTGATGATTTCAGGACTTTGAAGCCACCATAAGGAGTGCATGAAGCCTTGGACGAAATATACAAGATGCCACTTCATAATATTCGTCCATAGGCAATTCTAGGTGCTGCGTCACCTTATTATTGGGCCAGGCCCATGTAATTTCGAAATACTTAAGTATAGGCTATTTTTAGAGTCCGTATGTGTGGGGAAACAAGAGTTAGGGTTGGTTTCGGACCCCACCATCAGGGGCCACGAAATTCCCTCCTCTTCCTCCATATATACATCCCTTAGGGCGTCGTTTAGACTTTGGGTTTTGTTTAGATTAAAAGTTCGCCATAGCTGCAACTTCGCGTACTTCGTTTGTGTTCAACGACCAGACCAAGGCGTCTCAGAACCCCACCTTGATCAATAAAGCTTTCCACTTATATTCGCAATATCCATATTGCAATCTTAGTTTCTTGCTTGTTCTTCGTTTGCCTGCAGGAAACAGACCTTCGTGGTCAGGTTGATCGTGCTCCGACGTGGTCAATAACCTCTCGGAGTTGGTTTAGCGATTGCTAAGGCGCGACGTCCTCGCACGTTCGTAGTCGGATCATCAAAGTCGACTTCCTCCAAACGATAGCCACCATCTCATCGAAAGACGGGACACCTTTGCCTCTATCAAGTGGTATCAGATTTTCAGGTTGCTCGGTGAGATTTTACAGTTTTTCGTAGTTTAGATCTAGTCTGTTCTTCATACCTATAGTCCACGAAAAAGCCAAAAAAAAATTAGGGTTAGTTCATACTATCCGAACCAATCTGAGCCTTTGCATAATCTTTTATGTATTTGCTTAGTTGAATTTGTGGTTGCATCGTCGTGTCAAGTTGCTGGTCTTAGCGTCTAGTCTTTTAGAGTTTCGAGTTCTAGTCATATTAGTCACGCCGCCGCCGCACCATCATCATTGTCCCTGCCATCTTCCACCACCGCTTATCCGCCACCGCTCCGAGTCCATATACCACCACCGATCCGTATCCATATACCACCACCGCTCCGAGTCCATATACGACCACCGATCCGTATCCATATACCACCATCACTTCGAGTCCATCTCATATTAGGTTTGCTTTCGAGATCCATCTGTTGCCATATTTGTGTTTCCTTGGTTGAGTAGGTTTGGGATTCCATCAATCTTTTGCCGTCCGTAGAAGAGGTTGGTTTCCAAAAAAAAGGAGTCCGGAAACCACCCTCCGTTTAGGCCCAAAATTTTCCAAAAACGCACTTGACAAAAAAAATTCTGGCTATCCTATTTTTAGGTGTTTCTTAGCCTTTTGAGACAGTCACCATTATTGAAAGTTTTTTTTGAGCCGTTTCCAGTTTTCGGGTCCGGGCAGTCGAAAAAAAAAATTGTCGCAAAAAATTCATGTCTATCCTGTCAGTTTGACCTGGGAAGAGTTTTGAGACACTCGCCATTATTGTGATTTTTCGCAAAAAAAAAGGAGCGCAAAAAAAAACAGGGCGAAAAAAAAAATCCAGAGTGTGCTTTTCCCTTGTTTACGTGCAGCGTCGTGATTTTGTTAGTGTTCTAGGCTCGCGTCTCTAGCACGGTCTAGCCTAGGACCAGCACAGTAGCGTCGTTGAGCATTTATTCAACTTTGCATCTCTGAATTGATTATTGCTGACCCTTTTTGCTACCATATTATACGCCTTCCCAGCTCCACATACATCTACATCATGCGTTTGACTCTCCCTGGTACTCGCTCTATCCAAGCTTTGAGAGTTTTGACTACATCAGTTGCCGATCACCGCCTGCTGTTGGGTAAGAACTGGTAAGAAATTGAGATTTGCTTAAAGGATTTGTGACACCCACCACCACCACCACTTGTTAGTAGTCTATAGGATCATATTCTTGTGTGTTTCTATTGCTGCTAACCATGCCAGGATCACAACCCGACGAGATTGACTGGGAGAATTTAACAAACAAGGAGCTTCATGATAAGTTTTAGAAAATGATGACTGAACAGGTGCAAGATGTGCTGAACAATTTTGAAGAGGCCATGGAGAAGATCACTGGCCTTGAGAAGACGTTCGAAACAAAGCTCGATAACAGATTTAATGAACCGCTTGCGCATCTTCCACCACCGGCTGCACCTGCCGCACCTCTGCAACAACAGTAACAACAACGAATACCTCCAGGTCGGGAATCAGCCCTCCGCCGAGCGATCCGTGTCCCTCTTCAGCCTGGCCAACCTACTGGTGCTGCTGTTGATACTTCTGTGGCTCCTGCTGCTGATGTGGAGGAGGATGATTATGCGGGATATTACGAGGATGAGGTTGAACAACATCAGAACTACGTGCAACCTCTAGCTCCACAACCACCAGGTCGTCCACATGCAAATAATGGCAATGTTAGGGCTCCCCCTCAGGTACGAGATCATGACCATCTCCCTAAACTGAAATTGAATATTCCACCATATGAGGGTAGATATGTTCCTGATATATATCTTACTTGGGAGTTAGAAACTGAACAACGATTTACATGTTTACAATATCCTGAGGAGAGACGTGTTCCTGCTGCTGTTTGTGCTTTCACTAGCTTTGCATGTGTTTGGTGGTCTGAATATTGTAGATTATATCCTGTTCCAGCTACTTGGGCTGCTTTGAAAACTGTTATGCGTACTCGTTGGGTTCCACCATATTATCAACGTGAATTACTTCAAAAATTGCAGCGCTTAAGACAAGGAAAAAATTCGGTAGAAGAATATTATCCGGAATTACAAACTTGCTTGATTAGATGTGGTATTGTTGAGGAGAATGAAGCTATGCTTGCACGTTTTCTGGGTGGATTAAATAGAGAGATTCAGACCATTCTAGACTATAAGGATTATAATAATATCACTCGTTTATTCCATCATGCTTGTAAAGCTGAACGTGAAGTGCAGGATCGACAGGCATTGGCGCTGACTAACTTTTCGGCAGGTCGACCTTCATCATGGACACCACGTGCATCATCTACTTCCACACGTTCTGCTACACCGGCACCTCCGTCGGCTGCCACCTCCAACCGTGATACAAGAAAGCAGGCACAACCACCACTATCTGCCAAGAGCACACCTGCCGGGCCTGCACAGAGCTCTGCTTCTTCCATGGCATCTACAGGGCACACAAGTGATATTATTTGTCGTCGTTGTAAGGGAAGAGGACATTTTGCGCGCGAATGCACATCTCAGCGTGTGATGATTGCTACTGAGGATGGTGGGTCTGAGTCCGCTAGTGACTATGATGAGGAGACTTTGGCTCTTCTTACACATGAAGAACACGGTGGAGATGATTCTGATCATGAGACGCAATACATGGCTGCTGAAGATGCTGACAGGTATGAATGTTTAGTTGCTCAACGTGTTTTGAGTGTGCAGGTCACGCAAGCTGAGCAAAATCAGAGGCATAATTTGTTCCATACAAAGGGAGTTGTGAAGGAACGTTCTGTTCGCGTCATCATAGATGGAGGGAGCTGCAACAACTTTGCTAGCATGGAGATGGTGGAGAAGCTATCCCTCACCACAAGACCACATCCACATCCTTACTACATCCAATGGTTCAACAACAGCGGCAAGGTTAAGGTAACACGTACTATTCGTGTGCATTTTAGTATCTCTACATATGCTGATTATGTTGATTGTGATGTGGTACCTATGCAAGCATGTTCCTTATTACTTGGTAGACCATGGCAATTTGATTAAAATTCTGTACACCATGGTAGAAACAATCAGTATACTCTCGTTCATAAGGACAAAAATATTACTTTGCTTCCTATGACTCCTGATTCCATTTTGAAAGATGATATTAATCGAGCTAATAAAGCAAAACAGGAGCAAAATAAGAGTGAAAATCAGATTGTGGCAAAAGAATTTGAGCAACAAATGAAGCCTAATAATAAACCATCTAGTGTTGCTTCTGAAATTAAATTGAAAAGTGCATGTTTATTTGCCACCAAATCTGATATTGATGATCTAGATGTTAGCAAATCTGTTTCCTATGCTTTTGTGTGCAAAGAGGTATTATTTTCATTCGAGGACGTGCCTTCCTCTTTGCCTCCTGCTGTTACTAACATTTTGCAGGAGTTCGCTGACGTCTTTCCACAAGACGTGCCACCGGGATTACCACCTATTCGAGGGATTGAGCATCAAATTGACTTAATTCCCGGTGCATCATTACCCAACCGCGCACCATACCGTACCAATCCAGAGGAGACGAAGGAGATTATGCGTCAAGTACAAGAGCTACTCGACAAAGGTTATATATGCGAATCCCTTAGTCCTTGTGTTGTTCCTATTATTCTAGTGCCGAAAAAGGATGGTACCTCGCGTATGTGTGTTGATTGTAGAGGCATTAATAATATTACTATTCGTTATCATCATCCTATTCCTGGGCTAGATGATATGCTTGATGAATTGAGTGGCTCTACAATATTCTCCAAAGTTGATTTGCGTAGTGGATACCATCAAATTCGTATGAAATTGGGAGATGAATGGAAAACAGCTTTTAAAACTAAGTTTGGTTTATATGAGTGGTTAGTCATGCCTTTTGGGTTAACTAATGCACCTAGTACTTTCATGAGACTAATGAACGAAGTTTTACGTGCTTTCATTGGACGATTTGTGGTAGTCTATTTTGATGATATACTGATTTATAGCAAATCTTTGGAAGAACATTTGGAACATTTACGTGCTGTTTTTAATGCTCTACGTGATGCACGTTTGTTTGGTAACCTTGGGAAGTGCACCTTTTGCACCGACCGAGTATCTTTTCTTGGCTATGTTGTTACTCCACAGGGAATTGAAGTTGATAAAGCCAAGATTGAAGCTATTGAGAGTTGGCCGCAGCCCAAAACGGTCACACAAGTGAGGAGTTTTCTTGGCCTCGCTGGTTTCTATAGGCGTTTTGTGAGAGATTTCAGCACCATTGCTGCACCGCTCAACGAGCTTACAAAGAAGGATGTGCCTTTTGTTTGGGGTACCGCACAGGAAGAAGCCTTCACAGTATTGAAAGATAAGTTGACACATGCTCCTTTACTCCAACTTCCTGATTTTAATAAGACTTTTGAGCTTGAATGTGATGCTAGTGGAATTGGATTAGGAGGTGTGTTATTACAAGATGGCAAACCTATTGCATACTTTTCTGAAAAATTGAGTGGGCCTCGCCTGAACTATTCTACTTATGATAAAGAATTATATACTCTTGTTCGGACTTTAGAAACATGGCAACATTATTTATGGCCCAAAGAATTTGTTATACATTCTGATCATGAATCTTTGAAACACATTAAAAGTCAAGCTAAACTGAACCGTAGACATGCTAGATGGGTTGAATTCATTGAGACTTTCCCTTATGTCATTAAACACAAGAAGGGTAAAGAAAATGTTATTGCTGATGCATTGTCTCGTTGTTATACTATGCTTTCACAACTTGATTTTAAAATATTTGGTTTGGAGACCATCAAAGATCAATATGTGCATGATGCTGAATTTAACGATGTATTGCAGAATTGTAAAGAAGGTAGATCATGGAACAAGTTCGTCGTTAGCGATGGATTTGTGTTTCGTGCTAACAAGCTATGCATTCCAGCTAGCTCCGTTCGTCTTTTGTTGTTGCAGGAGGCGCATGGGGGAGGACTAATGGGACACTTTGGCGTGAGGAAGATGGAGGATATACTTGCTACACATTTCTTTTGGCCAAAGATGAGACGGGATGTTGAGCGTTTTGTTGCTCGCTACACTACATGTCAAAAAGCTAAATCACGACTCAATCCTCATGGTTTATATATGCCTTTGCCTGTACCTAGTGTTCCTTGGGAGGATATATCTATGGACTTTGTTTTAGGTTTACCTCGAACAAAGAAGGGGAGGGATAGCATATTTGTTGTCGTGGATAGATTCTCGAAAATGGCACACTTTATACCATGTCATAAAAGCGATGATGCTGTTAATGTTGCTGATTTGTTCTTTCGTGAAATTATTCGCTTGCATGGTGTGCCAAATACTATTGTTTCCGATCGTGATACTAAATTTCTTAGCCACTTTTGGAGATGTTTATGGGCTAAGTTGGGGACTAAACTGCTTTTTAGTACTACTTGTCACCCCCAAACTGATGAACAAACTGAAGTAGTCAATAGAACTTTGTCTACTATGCTTAGGGATGTTTTGAAGAATAATAAGAAAATGTGGGAAGAATGCTTGCCTCATATTGAATTTGCTTATAACCGTTCGTTGCATTCTACTACTAAGATGTGCCCTTTTGAAATTGTGTATGGTTTCCTACCTCGTGCACCTATTGATTTGTTGCCTCTTCCATCTTCGGAGAAGGTTAATTTTGCTGCTAAAGAACGTTCTGAATTGATTTTAAAAATGCATGAGTTAACTAAGGAAAACATTGAGCGTATGAATGCTAAATATAAACTTGCTGGAGATAAGGGTAGAAAACATGTTGTGTTTGCACCTGGAGATCTTGTTTGGTTACATTTGCGTAAAGATAGATTTCCTAATTTGCACAAATCAAAGCTAATGCCACGTGCGGATGGTCCTTTTAAGGTGTTAGAGAAAATAAATGATAATGCATATAAACTTGAGCTACCTGCAGATTTTGGGGTTAGTCCCACTTTTAACATTGCAGATTTGAAGCCTTATTTGGGTGAGGAAGATGAGCTTCCGTCGAGGACGACTTCATTTCAAGAAGGGGAGGATGATGAGGACATCAATACCATTGTTACACCCACAGCCCCTACTGTTACATATACTGGACCAATTACTAGAGCTCGCGCACGCCAATTAAATTACCAGGTACTTTCGTTTCTTGGTAATGATTCTAATGTTCATGAGAATATGATACTGCCTAAATTGGATACATTTGTTTTGCTTACAAATGAAGGGCCTAGCTTGGAGAAGGATGAACATTGGAGCAAGAACACGCATGGAGTTGATGGCATGCGCAAGGGGATCAAGAACAGAGTTACAAGTGATGATTTCAGGACTTTGAAGCCACCATAAGGAGTCCATGAAGCCTTGGACGAAATATACAAGATGCCACTTCATAATATTCGTCCATAGGCTATTCTAGGTGCTGCGTCACCTTATTATTGGGCCAGGCCCATGTAATTTCGAAATACTTAAGTATAGGCTATTTTTAGAGTCCGTATGTGTGGGGAAACAAGAGTTAGGGTTGGTTTCGGACCCCACCATCAGGGGCCACGAAATTCCCTCCTCTTCCTCCATATATACAACCCTTAGGGCGTCGTTTAGACTTTGGGTTTTGTTTAGATTAAAAGTTCGCCATAGCTGCAACTTCGCGTACTTCGTTTGTGTTCAACGACCAGACCAAGGCGTCTCAGAACCCCACCTTGATCAATAAAGCTTTCCTCTTATATTCGCAATATCCAGATTGCAATCTTAGTTTCTTGCTTGTTCTTTGTTTGCCTGCAGGAAACAGACCTTCGTGGTCAGGTTGATCGTGCTCCGGCGTGGTCAATAACCTCTCGGAGTTGGTTTAGCGATTACTAAGGCGCGACGTCCTCGCACGTTCGTAGTCGGATCATCAAAGTCGACTTCCTCCAAACGATAGCCACCATCTCATCGAAAGACGGGACACCTTTGCCTCTATCAATAGACATGTGTTGTCATTTGGACAAGACCCATTTGTTAGCATAGCATATTGATCGTTCAGTTTTATTGCTATTGCTTTCTTCATGTCATATTGTCGGGGCGGACGGGCTGTCCCCCGTGGGCACCTATGGGGCCGGAGCCCCTTTCGTTGTCCGGAGGGGGGCGGAGGGAGCGCGGAGAGCAGATCGAAGCGAGCACACGGGCGGTTTACCCAGGTTCGGGCCGCGATGGACGCGTAAAACCCTACTCCTGCTTAGTTGTATTGAACTGGGGAGCTCGGGAGCTTGGGGAGCTAGCTGCACCGAGCGTATGGCTGTCTGCGTGCCGATTCTCCGAACCCCCGGAACCCGGAACCTCTCTGGAACCGAACCCCGGACCCTCTCTGGAACCGAACCCCGGACCCTGGAACCTCTCTGGAACCGAACCCCGGACCCCCTTCTACGTCGCACACGGGCCTCCTTTTATAGCGCAAAGGGGTCACCGACAGGTGTCAACGTAGGAGAAAGGGGCAAAAGTGTAAAAGGGGTGGTAGCTGTAATAGTGCGGGAACGGTGGCGCTACAGTGCGGCACAGTGTTATCATACCTACTTCTGACGGTAGGGGACAAGGGCATTAAATGCCCGTCACGGTCGCTCGGACAGCACCGAGGCGGACCGTTAGGTGCGCCACCGCTCGCCACGATGGCGGCCTGCATGCCACCGCATGCCCCAGGCTGCGCGGTGCCTCGCCACGTGCCCTCGGGGTAAGCCCCGGAGCGACGCGTGGCGGGCGAGCTGGAGCGCAGCCTTGAGGTGGCGACCTTGCCGCGGCAAGTGGCTTGCCGCGGGGGTCGTCTTCCTGTGCCTGATAGCGTGCCAGCTATCAGGCCTTGCCGGGGCGCTTGGCGCGCCACGGCGGGCTTCTCTTGTGATGCCTGGGTTCGGCCTTCCCGACAAGCTCCTCTTGTCGGGGGCTCGATCTTCTGTCTCGTTATACTTTGTTCTTGGATGGCCTTTCATGGGCGCAGTCGTCCCGGCAAGCTCCTATTGCCGGGGTCTCGTCTTCTCGGCCCGGCAAGATCCTCTTGCCGGGGGCCTTGTCTTCTTGACCCGGCAAGCTTCCTCTTGCCGGGGGCCTTGTCTTGAATGCTTGGTCTTCTCTTGGCGCTTCCGGGGCGGGCCTCGCCGCGGGGTGCTACAACTGCCCGTGCACAAGTCTGGGGTACTAAGGTACCCCTACTTTAGTACATCGACAGGAGCCCCCGGGCCTGGGCCACACACGGTGCCGAGCGTCGTTGGGCCAGGCCCTAACAGTGCACGGGCACGCGTGGCCTTGGTCGCGCGGCTTCTTAACTCCGCATCCGCCGCGCCTTCCCCAGGCGGCGCGCGCCTACCGCGGCGTCGTGGGGGCGGGGCGTGCGAGGTGAGCGTGACGTGGGTGGCGTGCGCGGAGCTGAACCGCGCAGGCGCGCGTCACGTCGCGCACGATTTCTCGATGGCAAGAATGGAGCGCCCGCCCCTTCCCCCATATAAGGCAGAGGAAACGGGAGCGGCTCTCCTCCTTCGCCCTTACTGCGTCCTCTCCCTTCTCCAGAGATCCCATCTGCGCCCCGCGTCCATTTTTCCTCCGCCGCTCGCGCGCACTTGCGGAGCTACCGGATTCTTCGTCTCCCTCCTCTCGCCGCCTCCGCCATGGCCCCGAAGACTGAGAAGGCGAGGGCGGAGAAGACCAAGAAGGAGAAATCGGAGCACGCGGCGATGCTCACCTTGCTGCGGAAGCAGAACCTCGTCTTCGCGCCGAAGCTTGGCGCGCGGGAGCTCTGGAACAAGTACTACTTGTTCTGGGCGGAGGAGACCAAGGCGCATCCCCGCACCCGGGTCTATCCGGCCGCCGCCAAGGGCAACTACCCCGGTGGGTATTATTTCTTCGCAGCCTTCTTCCACTGCGGTCTTTGCCCTCCTTTTTCTGATTTCTTCTGCGACATAATGAACACCTTCGGCCTCCACCTTCTTGACTTCACTCCCAACGCCGTCCTCACGATGGCGGTTTTCGCGCATATGTGCGAGAACTACGTTGGGGTATACCCAAACGTCGCGCTGTTCAGGCACTTTTTTATCCCCAGAGTGGAGGCCGGCGCCCCCCTCGCCGGGGGGATATCTTGGGTCTTCCGCCTGAACAAGAAGGATTCCTACTTGCCGGGGGAGCTCCGTGGCAAGTGGGAGGAGTGGCGCGCCGACTGGTGCTGGGTCGTCGAGGACCAGCCGCAACCTTTCACCGCGCCGCGCACAACACCTATTATGCGCGGCAAGGATTGGAGCGAGCTGGATTCAGACGACGGCAAGCTCAACGCCGCCATCATCAGGATTCTCCGTCTTCGGGTAGCAAGGCTGTCCGTCGGAGAGGTGGGCGCAGACTTTCTCCGCCGCCGCATCGCCCCTCTTCAAGATAGGAAGAGGCCAGCCTAGGAGTATAGCAACGCGGCGGACATAATGAGGCTGCGCCCCGGGCTCAACTTCAACTTCACGTCAGTGGAGCTGAAGGGGATGGTCCGGGAGCTATTCAAGCATGACCCGGCCCACCCAGAGTGGTTCAGGGAGCCCCGGGGAGTTGTGCCTCTTTGCAACAGCTCGGCCCGGGATTCCCTTCGCGCCATGATGCCCGCGTGTGACTCGCACGGCGTCGACCGCACGTGGATTCCGCCCAGGCCTGACGTCATCTTGAACTTCTTCGACAACCTGGCGGAGGTGGCGAAGAAGAGGGACGAGGCCCGGGGGCTGACGTGGGACACCACCGCGCAAGAGGCAGCCTGCATGGCTTCTTGGGCTGAAGAGGCCGCCGCAGCCGCAGCGGCCGGGGAGTTCGGCTTCTCGCCCGAAGAGGCGGAGGCCGCGGGGGCGTCCCGCCAAGCGGAGGTGGCGGAGATCTGCGAACTGCTGAAGCTGCCCCCCGACGAGCTCGCCGGGGTTCCCTCTCTGAGGCACTCCGGGATCCAGGGGATCTTGATCGAGGCCGCGGCGAGGGGCACCACCGCCGGAGGACAAGGAGCCTCAGCGCAGGATGCTGGGTCCAGCGGGCTCGCCGGGGAGGAGGAGGAGGACGGTGGTGACGACGACTCCGACGGATCCTTGGAGCTCTACGCCGATGACCTTCCCTCAGCGTCGGAAACCTCCTCGTCCCGTGTAAGCCCCCGGCGCCCTCCAGCGAAGCGTCCCCGCCGGGCGGCGATGGGGGCAAAGGCGCCGGCCTCCCGGCAGCAACCACCCCGCCAAGCGGCACGAGTCTCCCGGGGGAGCCAGGTTGCGGCGGGGGCGCCTGGCGCGTCAACTACGTCAGGGGCGCCCCGTGAGGCGGCGCCGCACGGAAAGGAGCCCTTGGAGGGTGGGGCGGCGACTCCGCCCGCTCCCCGGGCCCCGGCAACCGTCGGGACCGCCAAGCGCCCGAGGGAGACCCCACTGCCCGCTCCCCGCGTGGCCGCGCGTCAGGTGGAGTTTGATTTCTCCGCCCTGAGCGACGACGACGACGAGGACGAACGGGAGTAAGAGCTTTTGAGGTTTCGCATCTTCATGGACCTGGCTTTGATTGTCGCAGGCTCTGATCCTGTTCCTCGTCTTAACTTCAGGACCTTGGCGGAGCGAGCGGCGAAGAAAGCCAAGGCGCCCGTGGTTGAGGTTGTGGACGACTCGCCCACCGCGGCAACTGGGGGCGTGCCGGAGCCCAGTCTGCCGGATCCGAGCGCTGCCCCGAGGGGCAGCCCCCAGCGTAGCCCTCAGCGCAGACCCCAGCGTAAGTCTGGGTTCCGTACTTTCGCTCGTCGGGCGTGCTTGAGGGATCGTCCCTGCGCTGGTATCTTGATAATACTGTGTCGTGCAGAGGTGGGGCCGCAGCCGCAGGAGCGTTCAGAAGCCGCCCCCGAGGAGCCGCGGGCCCCGCCGTCCCCGCCAAGGCCGAGCTCTCCGATAAAGGAGAGCGTCCCGCCGAGGGTGAGCACCCCGCCGAGGGCGAGTACCCCGCCAGGGGCGGGTAGTCCGGCGAGGGCGGTGACCCCGCCAAGGCAGAGCTCCCCGGCGAGGGAACCCGCCGCTGATGACGTCTGCCAAGGTAAGCTCTGCGACTTAGTCATCTTGGGTTCGTCTTTTCCTTTTGGATGTTCGCTTGAATTTCTTTTGCTCCCTGTTCTCCTTCTTCTAGATTCCCCTCCCTCCGGGCAGATGGAGACGGAGGTCATCATCGTCGAGGAGGAGGAGGACGCGCGCGGCGGCAGCGGCGACGCCCCTGTCGCCGAGGACGCGGCGGAAGCTGCCGAGTCATCCGCGCAGGAGACTGCCCCCGCGGCGGACGCAACGGCCGGGGAGGGGGATGGCGGCCGCACTGCCGACCCGGAGGCAGCAGGAGCGTCGGGCGCTGCGCCGGCCGCCGACCCCTCCGCCGAAAAGGAGCGGCCGGGGCATTACCTTGAAGCCCCCAACGGCATCTTCATCCAGGTGCCATGGGGCTCTCCTGCGCGGGCCCCCGCGGAGGGCGAGGCCCTCGACGGGGAGGTCCTTGCCTCCGCGGGCCTGAAGATCGTCGAGGCGCCCGGCGGGGCCGAAGAGCCCGAGGAGGAGAAGCTGCTTCGCCGGCTCCTGGCCCTTTATCGGGCCAGGCAGGCGAAGCTCGCTTCCCGGGAGGCCCTTGCTGCGGAGGCGGCCGTCGAGATGGAGAAGCGTGCGGCGGAGCTCCGCGCCGCCAACCAAGCTGCCCTCCGCGGCGTGGCAGAGGAGCGCGAGAGGCTCGCCGGGGAGTACCAGGAGTGGGTGCTGCAGAAGGCCGACGCCGAAGAGCAGCAGCGGCTCGCCGGGGAGGAGCTGTCCCGGCGAGAGGGAGAGCTTGCCCAGCTGCAGGCCAATCTCAACTCCCACGAGGAGGAGCTTGCCGCTCGGGAACGGGCCCTTGGCGGGGAGCTGGAAGGAGCGAAAGCCGCCGCGGCTGCCGCGGAGACCGCCAGGGAGGAACTTGTCGTCAGGGTCGCGCAGCTGGAGGAGTTGTTGAAGGCGAGCGCGGAGAGGGCTGGCGCGCTCAATGCGGAGCGGGAGAAGGACGCCCACGCCAACTCCGAACTCCAGGCGCGTCTCTCCAAGCAGGGCGACGAGCTGAGGGCCGCCAAGGACTCTATCGAGGCCCTGGAGCTGAAAGTCTCCGCGCTGGAGGAGGAGCTCCGCAAGGAGCGAAGCTTGGCGGAGAGCGCCAACACCGCGGCCGAGGACTTCCGTCGGACCGTCGCGGTGTGGACCGAGGACCTGGTGTCTTCCGCATCCAACATCGACCAGGAGTTGCTGGCGTTGAAGTTGGAACACCTCATCTACTCTCCGGACCCGGACCTCCCTCACAGCACCAAGCTCAGCCTCTTCTTCAGAGGGGTCGCGCCGGCTCTTGCGGATCTCCGGAAGAAGATCCCCGCGCAACTGGCCGAGGAGACGCGCCGGGCCTGCGCGGGAACCTTGGAGCGTGTGCTGACGAAGATTGTATACCGCAACCCCGGTATAAATCTTATCAACGTCCTTCGCAGCCTGCCGGCCGACGCTGACATGGAGGCGCTGAAGGAGCAGGTCGCCGACATCATCGCCAGAGTGGGCAAGATTTCCCGGATCGAGGGCGACCGTGTAGACTAGGCCCCCTTTATCTTATCCCTCCTTTTTTTTTGTCGCTGCACACGGCGTTATGAGCTCATTAGTCACAGTGACAAGTTACGCAAGGTTTCTACCTTAGCTGAGCAAAACGGTGCATCGTTATCTCCCTTGTCCTGGCCCTTTACTTTGCACGCTTTTCGCCCTGCGCTCCCGGGGAACTTCCCGGCAAGGAGCCCTTGGGCTTATAGCTGCCTGCTGGCCAAGGCCTCACCGGGAAGCAACCTCGCCGTAGCCAGTCGCAATCGCGCTCCGCTTGTTGAGTGAGCTCGGAAACGAGACAAGGGCGCGACGCTCATCGCAGCTCGCTTGAACCGTTGAGCGTACTCGAAACAAGGTGAGGGTGCGGCTAGCCGCGGGTAGGTTCCTCCGCGCACAGGTTTTCCGTACAAAGTGTGACCGTCCAAGGAAGACAACCGAAAGTTAAGAATCTGAACTGCTCAAATTCTAATAACTTATCTTATGCATAGTGCTTGCTTCTTGGCAAGGCTTCTCTTTCTTGAACAGCATTTGGTTCCAGCACCTGGTTCCTCTCCCATCTCCTTCCCCCGGCGAACTTCGTGCGCGAGGAACGCTCCCTCTGCTTAAGAGGCAAGGAAAATAAAGAGGGAAACAAGCACACGGCCTTTCGGCGTGCTGGTGCTCATCAGCCATGCATGTCACGCAGGATGCCAAATAACACATGCAAATACCGAGAGGAGCATGTAAGAGGCAAAACAGCGCAAAGCATAGAAGCTTTTACTGACGCGCGGGGTCTGCGCCCGCCCCTGCGCCAAGGATTACATGCAACTTCGGCAAGACTTGGGCAGAGAGGTTGGTTGACGGAACGGGTTCCGGCAACCGCGCTGGCGAAACTCCTCCCATGGTTGGCGTCGACTCGTTTGGATCTTGGCGGACGAAGCGCGCCGAAGAACGAGGTCGCCTTTCTTCGCGGCTTCCGGCGCTAACCGCTGCGGCTACGGGAGCGGCGCAGGGTTCACTGGAGGCGAGCGGTTCGCCCAGCGGCCGGAAGGCGGTCCTCCTCAAGGAGCAGCTGCTTCTTGCCCGAACTCTGCGTGAGTGGGTACTCGAGGAGGGCCGTGCACGATTCCGTAGGGAGGAATGCCTCCGCCCCGCGGAGCGGGGCGGATAGGTACCTGTTCATACCTGAGCTTACCAGTGTTCGCTTGGATCAGATCCGCACAACCTCGACGCGTGCCCCCTACCTGGCGCGCCAAGGATGTCGGGGCGGACGGGCTGTCCCCCGCGGGCACCTATGGGGCCGGAGCCCCTTTCGTTGTCCGGAGGGGGGCGGAGGGAGCGCGGAGAGCAGATCGAAGCGAGCACACGGGCGGTTTACCCAGGTTCGGGCCGCGATGGACGCGTAAAACCCTACTTCTGCTTAGTTGTATTGAACTGGGGAGCTCGGGAGCTTGGGGAGCTAGCTGCACCGAGCGTATGGCTGTCTGCGTGCCGATTCTCCGAACCCCCGGAACCCGGAACCTCTCTGGAACCGAACCCCGGACCCTCTCTGGAACCGAACCCCGGACCCTGGAACCTCTCTGGAACCGAACCCCGGACCCCCTTCTACGTCGCACACGGGCCTCCTTTTATAGCGCAAAGGGGTCACCGACAGGTGTCAACGTAGGAGAAAGGGGCAAAAGTGTAAAAGGGGTGGTAGCTGTAATAGTGCGGGAACGGTGGCGCTACAGTGCGGCACAGTGTTATCATACCTACTTCTGACGGTAGGGGACAAGGGCATTAAATGCCCATCACGGTCGCTCGGACAGCACCGAGGCGGACCGTTAGGTGCGCCACCGCTCGCCACGATGGCGGCCTGCATGCCACCGCATGCCCCAGGCTGCGCGGTGCCTCGCCACGTGCCCTCGGGGTAAGCCCCGGAGCGACGCGTGGCGGGCGAGCTGGAGCGCAGCCTTGAGGTGGCGACCTTGCCGCGGCAAGTGGCTTGCCGCGGGGGTCGTCTTCCTGTGCCTGATAGCGTGCCAGCTATCAGGCCTTGCTGGGGCGCTTGGCGCGCCACGGCGGGCTTCTCTTGTGATGCCTGGGTTCGGCCTTCCCGACAAGCTCCTCTTGTCGGGGGCTCGATCTTCTGTCTCGTTATACTTTGTTCTTGGATGGCCTTTCATGGGCGCAGTCGTCCCGGCAAGCTCCTATTGCCGGGGTCTCGTCTTCTCGGCCCGGCAAGATCCTCTTGCCGGGGGCCTTGTCTTCTTGACCCGGCAAGCTTCCTCTTGCCGGGGGCCTTGTCTTGAATGCTTGGTCTTCTCTTGGCGCTTCCGGGGCGGGCCTCGCCGCGGGGTGCTACAACTGCCCGTGCACAAGTCTGGGGTACTAAGGTACCCCTACTTTAGTACACCGACACATATACATATTCCTTTGACTATGAGATTATGTAACTCCCAGATACTGGAGTAATACCTTGTGTGCTATCAAACATCGCAACGTAACTGGGTGATTATAAAGATGCTCTACAGGTATCTCCGAAGGTGTTTGTTGGGTTGGCATAGATCAAGATTAGGACTTGTCACTCCGAGTATCGGAGATGTATCTCTGGGCCATCTCGGTAATACATATCATAAGAAGCCTTGCAAGCAAAGTGGCTAATGAGTTAGTTGCGGGGTGATGTATTACGGAACGAGTAAAGAGACTTACCGGTAACAAGATTGAACTAGGTATGAAGATACCGACGATCGAATCTGGGGCTACCCTTCTAGTGAATTTAGTCCCAGCTTCTATTATTTTTTTATTCAGGAGCGTTACATACTTTCATTTCTGAAGCGTTTGCTTGCAAGCAAGAGTTATCTGCGAAAACTTGTACCCTCTCTCGGTGGTTAGCTCTCCAGGATCCAGGTGGGATACCTCGATGATAGCCCACAACAACCACATTGATAGTATTCACTTCTTCACTTATGGCCCTCAAGGTTTCTACCATAGATGTCATTCTGGGCATGAATTGGTTGGGTCCTCATCAAACCCTGATTGACTGTGCAGATGAAATAGTCTGGCTCACTCACCCTTCTGGCCAGACAATCCCATACTCAGGCCGAACAACTCAGAATGCCGAGAGCCAGATATACGCACTGAATGCATTAAATGATTCACCTCTTGAGGGGATAGAGAACATCCCAGTCATTCATGAATTCCAAGATGTCTTTCCAGAAGAACTTCCAGGAATACCCCCCTACTAGAGCTGTCGAATTCGTCGTAGACTTGAAACCAAGCACTACTCCTATTGCCAAGCGCCCATAAAGGATGCCGTCGCATAAACTCCTTGAACTTAAGGAGGAAGTTGACAAATCAGTTCGTAAGGGTTTCATTCATCCTAGTTCCTCTGCTTGGGGATCACCTTCTCTCTTTGTTAAGAAGAAGGATGGAAAAAATCGGTTGGTTCAAGATTATCAATCTATCAACCAAGCAACAATCAGAACAAGTATCCGCTTCCCAGAATCAACGATCTGTATGACCAACTTGCTAGTTCCTCAGTATTCTCTAAACTTGATTTGAGATTGGGATATCACTAGATCCGAGTTCGTGAAGAGGACATTCCAATGACAGCCTTCTTTACTCGCTATGGTTCTTACGAGTACACTGTCATGTCTTTTGGCTTAACCAATGCTCCAGCAACGTTCACCCACTTGATGAACTATATCTTCATGGATTACCTCGACAAGTTTGTCATAGTTTATCTGGATGATATCCTGGTGTATTCCAAGAATAAGGAAGAACATGTTGAACATCTTTGTCTTGTACTAGAAAAGCTTCGAGAGCTTCAACTATATGCCAAATATTCCAAGTGTGAATTCTGGTTATCCAAAGTGACCTACCTTGGTCATGTGATTTTCAAGGATGGTATTGCTATCAACCCAGAACGAGTTCAGGATATTCTTGACTGGACTCCTTCGAAGAATGTTAAGCAAGTCAGAAGTTTTCTCGGACTCACCAGCTATTGATGCCATTTTGTCGAGAAATTTTCCCAGATTGCCAAGCCCCTAACCAATCTGCTTTATAAAGGCGTTAAGTTTGAGTGGACAGACAAATGTCAGGAAAGTTTCCAAACAATCAAGGACAAGCTGACATCTGCACCAGTGCTTGCTCCTCCAGATTCTCGCTAGGATTTCAAGATTTATTATGATTCATCTCATCAAGGATTAGGCTGTTTCCTAATGCAATAGCGCAAGGTGATTGTTTATGCCTCTCAAAAGTTGTGTCATCATGAAGAGAACTACCCAGTTCATGATCTTGAACTTGTTGTATATCTATGCTCTGAAGCTATGGTGACATTACCTTCTCGATAATCGATGTGAGATCTACATTGATTGTCAAAGTCTGAAGTATCTTTTTACTCAACGGGATCTGAATCTTCGACAACAAAGATGCATGGAAGAAATTACGGACAATGACTGCAGTATTTCATATACCCCTGGCAAGGCTAATGTTATGGCCGATGATTTGAGTCGAAAGTCTTATTGCAACAACCTCATGGTTCAGCAAGCTCAACCCCCAATTCATGAAGAACTTCGCAAGTTGAACCTTCATATCGTTCCACAGGGTTCTCTTAATACCCTTGTCCTAGAACCAACTCTTGAGGAAGCTATTAAGTCTGCACAAGCAAAAGACGCTGAAGTTGATCAGATGAGACGGGATCTTGCTTTTGAGAAAGCTAGAGATTTCTCGCTTGCTAAAGATGGAACTTTGTACTTTAGAGATTGCCTTGTGGTACCCTAGTTAGAACTTATGATAGATAAGGTTATGAAGGAGGCACATGATGCCCTGCTGTCTATTCATCCGGGTAGTATCAAGATGTTCCAAGACATTCGTCAAAGGTATTGGTGGTCTAACATGAAGCAAGACACTGCTCGCTATGTTGCCGAATGTGACATTTGCCGTCGCGTCAAAGCAGAACATCAAAAACCTGTTGGACTTCTGCAACCGCTTCCTATCCCTGAATGGAAATGGAAAAAGGTTCAAATGGATCTCATCACTGGCCTTCCCAAATCGCAAAAGTGTCACGATGCTATTCTTGTCATCATCGACCAATTCTCCAAAGCACATTTTCTACCTGTCAAGGAGACGATCACTACTAGTCACTTAGCAAACTTGTACATCTCCAGAATTGTGACACTCCACGATATTCCGAAGGAGATCAGTTCAGAATGTGGCATCTTCTTCACCTCAAAGTTCTGGGAAAGCTTCCAAGAAGCTATGGGGACTCATATAACTTGGAGAAAAGCTCATCACCCCAGTCCCAAGGTCAAGTTGAACTAGTTAACCAAGAGCTTGAAGATATGCTACATGCTTGTGTCATCTCATTTGGCAGGAAGTGGGAATAAGCTCTCCTGTATGTTGAACTCTCATACAACAACAACTATCAAGCTAGCTTGAAGATGGCACCCTTCGAGGTATTATTTCGAAGTAATGCTAAACCCCTATGAATTGGTCAGAAACTAGGCAACGGATGCTCATTGGTCCGGATATTATCCAACAAGCTGAGGAGCAAGTCCGTATTGTCCAGGAAAATTTCAAGGCGGCCCAGTCCCACCAGAAGAGCAACTATGATCATAAACATCGGGGATCGATCTATCAACCTGGTGAACAAGCTTATCTGTGTGTCACTCCTATGAAGGGCACTCATAGTTTTGGAATCAAGGGCAAGTTAGCTCCTTGCTACATTGGACCCTTCCGCATTCTCGCTAGATGTGGATATGTGGCTTATAAATTGGAATTGCCACTGCAGTTTTCTCATATCCACAATGTCTTCCATGTATCACAACCTCGCAGTTGCTTCAAGGATCCACACCGTGCAGTGGACCATGAAGTGTTTGAACTGCAACAAGACCTCTCTTACAAGGAGTATCCGGTCCGCATTCTTGATCAAGCTGAACGTCACACCCGTCAGAAGGCAATCAAGTTCCTAAAAGTTCAGTGGTCAAACCATTCTGAAGACAAAGCCACTTGGGAACGCAAGGATCGTCTTCAGGATGAATACCCCGCTCTGTTTTCGTCTACGTCCTAAATCTCGGGACGAGATTTCTTGTAGTGGAGGATATTTGTAACACCCCCATAAATATGCTATAGTGAATCCCTGACTAATGATGCTATGTCATCCCACTTTGCTAAACTTAATCTCTCCTGAGTTACATTTAAAGTTTCACAAACATGGTTGCAAAATAGTCCACCATTTAGCAAATAATCCATAACAAAGAATTGTTAAGGAAAACAACATCACCACAATGCTAAATGGGCTATAGCAATTAAAACGGTGCTAAAACAACTCATTTAAATGCTTTTCAATTTATGAAAAATTCAAACAAATTCAAATGCCTCCCAAACTTTTCATGACAGTGCCAAATATTGCAATGTATTTATGTGGCAAGTTTCACATTTAAAAAATCATTTGCTATCAAGAGAAAATGCAAAATAGAAAAGAATAAAAGAAACAAAAAATAATAAGAAAAGGGCCTACTAATACTGTGTCACTGGGCCCTAGTGGCCACAGTGCAAGGCCCAGCCCACCTCCACCTCACCCTCCTCTTTACAGGAGACTGGGAGGTCATGGCACTCATCCAGGGCACCATGCCCGTGGATGGCCACCATATCTCCCCCAGGCTAAATCTACGTCCCCCAGAAACCCTAAACCGCGCTCTTCCTTTTCCCCCTCGTTCCCCCTTCGCCCTCTACCTCTACTACTCGAATTCGAGATCGGAAGACCCGTGGTGACTGCTGCCTCTCCATCGTTGACGCGTCCACTAGCCCCTCTGGCATGCGGGAGCACATCCTGGAGGTCCATCGCCCTCGACTTCATCCATCCTAGGCGCCACATCAGGCTAGGAAGCCATGTGGCTGACGCCTTCGCTGAAAGGATCGATATGGTTGACTAGAGGGGGGTGAATAGGCAACTACCAATCTTTAGCCTTTATTAACAAATTGGGTTTGGCAACAAATAGGTTGTCTAGATGTGCAACTAGGTGAGCAACCTATATGATGCAAACAACAATAACAACGAGTGCAAGCAAAGGATTCAACACAACAATAGCTTGCACAAAGTAAAGGGAGAGATAACCACAAGTGGAGCCGGTGGATACAAGGATGTGTTATCGAAGTTCCTTCCCTTTGGGGGAAGTACGTCTCCGTTGGAGCGGTGTGGAGGCACAATGCTCCCCAAGAAGCCACTACGGCCACCGTATTCTCCTCATGCCCTGACACAATGCGAGATGTCGTGATTCCACTAGTGGTGCCCATGAAGGCGGCAACCGAACCTTTACAAACAAGGTTGGGGCAATCTCCACAACTTGATTGGAGGCTCCCAACGATACCGTGGACCTTCACCACAATGGAATGTGGCTCTGAGGTGACCTCAACCATCTAGGGTGCTCAAACACCCAAGAGTAACCAGATCCGCAAGGGATTAGTGGGGGGATCAAATTTCTCTTGGTGGAAGTGTAGATCTGGGCCTTCTCAACCAATCCCTAGAAAATCAACAAGTTTGATTGGCTAGGCAGAGAGATCGGGCGAAAATGGGCTTTCGAGCAAAAATGGAGCTTGGGGGTAAAGAGGTAGGTCTTCTTGGGGAAGAAGACCCCCTTTTATAGTGAGGGAAACAATCCAACCATTATCCCCTTCTTCAGCCCGCACAGAGCGGTACTACCGCTCAAGGGAGCGATACTACTGCTGGCCGCAGCGGTACTACCATGAGCCCCAGTGGCACTACCGCAGTGACTCTGAGCAGAGGCCTCAAAAGGGGAAAGGGACACGAGAGTGAGAGCCCGGGCGGCAATAGCAGCAGTGGTAGGTGCAGTACTACCACTTGCGAGCGGTACTGCCGCTGAACCCGACACGAGACTCACAGGACTCGAGTCGAGGCGGTACCAGCGTGGAACTGGAGCCTTACTACCGCTGGTGGCCATGGGCGGTACAACCGTTGTGAAATAGCAGTACTACCGTGATACGTCTCCAATGTATCAATAATTTTTTTATTGTTCCATGTTGTTATATTATCATTCTTGGACGTTTTACAATCATTTTATAACAACTTCATATCATTTTTTGGGACTAACCTATTGGCAAAGTGCCAAATCCAGTTGATGTTTTTGCTTCTTTTTTTACTTTGCTCAAAACCAATACCAAACGGAGTCCAAACACAGCGAAACTTTTTTGAGATATTTTTGGACCATAAGACATCAAGTAGGCCAAACAAGTACCAGAGGGGTGCCCCGAGGGGGGCACAGCCCACCTGGGTGTGCCTGGGGGCCCAGGTATGCCTTGGAGGGTTGTGCCCACCTCGGTGGCCTCCAGCACTGCCTCTTCGCCCTATAAATTCCCAAATATTCCAAAACCCACGAAGAGAACCCTAGATCATAAGTTCCGCCGCCGCAAGTGTCTTTAGCCACAAAAAACCAATCTAGATCCTGTTCCGGCACCATGCCCGAGGGGGAAACCATCACCGGTGGCCATCTTCATCATCTCGGTGGCCACCATGATGAGGAGGGAGTAGTCCACCCTTGGGGCTGAGGGTTTGTACCAGTAGCTGTTTAATCTCTCTCTCTTGTGTTCTTGAGATGGCACGATCTTGATGTATCGCGGGCTTTGTTAATATAGTTGGATCATATGGTGTTTTCCCCTCTCTATCTTGTTGTGATGAATTGAGTTTTCCCTTTGAGATTTCATTTTATTGGATTGAATACTTATATGGATTTCAGAACACTTTATGTATGTCTTGCTATGAATACCCATGGTGACAATGGGGTATCATATTGACTCACTTGATATATGTTTTGGCACTTAACTGGCGGATTCCCGAGGTGACATCGGGGTAATATATGCACAGGGGTTGATGCACGTTCTTGTCTTTGTTTCTCCGGTAGAAATCTTGGGGCACTCTTTGAAGTTCTTTGTGTTGGATTGAGTATTATGAATCTGAAGTTATTTAGTGTTATTTTAGTACGAACTCTTGGATAGACCGATCAGAAAGAATAGCTTCGAGGTGGTTTCGTACCCTAAAAACATTTTTTTTTCCTTATGTTCTCCGCTAGATAGGAACTGTCGGTGTCAAAACCGGCGGATCTCGGGTAGGGGGTCCCAAACTGTGCGTCTAGGCGAATGGTAACAGGAGACAAGGGACACGATGTTTTTACCCAGGTTCGGGCCCTCTCAATGGAGGTAAAACCCTACTCCTGCTAGATTAATATTGATGATATGGGTAGTACAAGAGTAGATCTACCACGAGATCAAGGAGGCTAAACCCTAGAAGCTAGCCTATGGTATGATTGTGTATGATGATGGTTGTCCTACGGACTACAACCCTCCGGTTTATATAGACACCGGATAGGGTTAGGGTTACACAAAGTCGGTTACAATGGTAGAAGATCTTGAATATCCGCACGCCTAGCTTGCCTTCCACGCCAAGAAAAGATCCTTCCGGACACGGGACGAAGTCTTCAATCTTGTATCTTCATAGTCCTGGAGTCCGGCTGAAGGTATAGTCCGGCTGAAAGCTCTTGTCTGTAAATGTAATAATGTTATACTGTTACTGGATGAACTTGAGGAGTTCAGGCCACTGTACAGGCATGAATCCAATTTTAGAAGAGTGGTCAAGAATCATGTGGAAAAGTTACTTCACCTTCAATGGCTTTATTGGAAAAAGAGATGTACTATCAGATATATAAAAGTGGGTGGTGAAAACACTAAGTTCTTTCATGCTATGGCTACTGAGAGGCATCGAAGGAATTCTATTGCCAGCTTAAAACTACCTGATGGCACTGTGGTAACTGACCACTCTCAAATGGAGGGCATTATATGGAATTGTTTTAAAAATAGAATGGGCTCTTCAAGGGGTATCCACATGGGATTTGATCTCTCCTCCTTAATTGTTCCAGTGGAGGGTTTAGATGTTCTTACTAAGACCTTTGAGAAAGAGGAAATGGACAAGATTGTCAAGCATATGCCAGTTGACAAAGCTCCAGGCCCAGATGGTTTTAATGGTATTTTCTTTAAAAGATGCTGGCACAGTATCTCTCAAGATTTTTATGAACTGGCACAGGCTTTTTATGATGGCACTGCTCATCTAGAGAATATCAATGAGTCATATATCACTTTGGTGCCTAAGAAACATTCACCTGAAGAGGTGGGGGACTTCAGACCTATTTCCTTAACAGGAATGGGTCTTAAGTTCCTCTCCAAGATGGCAGCCAATAGGTTCCAAGAGGTGATAATGCAGTGTGTTCACAAGAACCAGTATGGGTTTATAAAAAGCAGAACTATTCAGGACTGTATTGGGTGGACTTTTGAGTATTTGCACCAGTGTCATCAGTCCAAGAGGTCAATTGTCATACTTAAATTGGATTTTGAGAAGGCTTTTGATTCTATTGAGCATGAGGCAATTGTCCAAATCTTGAGATATAAGGGTTTCAATGAAAAGTGGATTCTTTGGATGAAGCAACTTTTGTCTACAGGTACCTCATCTGTTCTGCTTAATGGAGTTCCTGGTAGGAAATTCATATATAAAAAGGGTGTTAGGCAGGGTGATCCAGTCTCTCCCCTACTCTTTGTTCTAGCTGTTGACCTCCTGCAGACTGTAATTAATGAAATGTTCAGAAGGGGCATACTTCATCTCCCAATACCTTGTCATGACCAAGACTATCCTGTGATTCAGTATGCTGATGATACCTTGATTGTCTTGCCTGCTGACAAGGACCAGCTAATTGCTCTGAAGGACATGCTCAAGGTCTTCTCTGTGTCTACTGGCCTTGATGTGAATTATCATAAATCCTTTACTATTCCCATCAATGTGGACACTGCTGTCATGACAGAATTAGCTGCTGCTTTTGGATGTCAGATTGGGAAAATGCCTTTCACATACCTAGGGTTGCTAGTAGGTACTACTAGGCCCAAAATGGTGGACTTTATGCCTCTGGTGGACTGCATGGAGAGAAGAATGACAGCTAGCTCCTCTTTTTTAAATCAGGGGGAGAGATTACAGTTCCTGAACTCTGCTTTGTCTTCTATGCCTATCTTCTTTCTTTGCAGCTTGGTTGTACCTGCTGGCATTCTAAAACAATTGGAGAGAATTCAGAGACAATGCCTTTGGAGGAAGAATAGGGGTGAACCTGCCCCTTCTCTGGCTGCTTGGGACCTTATTTGCAGGCCAAAAAACAAGGGAGGCCTTGGTATTCTTAAACTGGGTGTTCAGAATGTGGCTCTACTGCTCAAACATGCAAATAACTTCCTCAATAAAAAGGATCTCCCATGGGTGTCCCTAATTCGGGACTCCTACTATCATGGCAGAGTACCCCAAGGAACTTCTGATTGTGGCTCCTTCTGGTGGAAAGATATATGCAAGGTCATGCAAAACTTTAGGGAATGTGCTTGGGTTCGGATCAATGAAGGAGACACTGCCCTCATGTGGTCAGACACTTGGAAGCTGGATGATCAGGTCTCTAGTCTTCAATTAAGATTTCCCAGGCTTTTTTCTTATGTCAAGGATCCCTGGATTACTGTTAAGGAGTTCTTGGACTCTCAAGACATGTATCAGCACTTCCATCTTCCTTTGTCCAGTCAGGCCTTTGATGAGTTGATCACTCTTCAATCATTGTTGGAAAGCCATGATAGAGTCACTGGATCCAAGGATATTTGGTTTTGGAGTGGCACTGCCAAGGGATACTCTCCAAAGCTATTTTATTCCCATACTTTTGTGTCACAATCCTTCAACCCCCTGACAGCTTGGATCTGGAAGTCCTCATGCACAATGAAAATAAAGGTATTTGCTTGGATGCTTATTATGGATAGGCTGAATACCAAGGATATGGTGGAAAGGAGGCATTGGCATTTGGAGGATGGAGTAAATTGTGTTCTCTGCCCTTTGCGGACTAGGGAAACAAGAGATCATCTGTTCTTCAATTGCAATTTTAGTGTCAGAGTTTGGAACTATTTGCAAATTAATTGGTCATCAGGTGACTCTATGTCTAAGCTGGTTATCAATGCTAACAGGAGCTTCAGGAAACCTTTCTTCTCTGAAGTGGTCTTTGTAGCTTGCTGGAATATATGGATTGTCAGAAATGCTAAGGTATTTAGGCATGAGAGAGCTAGATTTAATAAATGGAGAACAGCTTTCCTACATGATATTGCTTTAATGCAATATAGGATTAAGCCTGCTTATAAGGATGATCTTCTTAGATGGATCTCATTTCTGCCACCTTGAGGCTGGTTTTCTTTTCTTTTTCTCTTTTACCTAGAATAGCTTGATTACCCCTTGTAATCCCCCTTGTACTTGTTCTTGTTCCCTCTATTAATAAAGTTCTGATATGCTGTGGGGGTTTTCCCCTACAGTTCCCAGTCAAAAAAAACTACATGATCATGCAAAGCAATATGACAATGATGGAGCGTGTCATAATAAACGGAACGGTGGAAAGTTGCATGGCAATATATCTCGGATGGCTATGGAAATGCCATAATAGGTAGGTATGGTGGCTGTTTTGAGGAAGGATATGTGGTGGGTTTATGGTACCGGCGAAAGTTGCGCGGTACAAGAGAGGATAGCAATGGCGGAGAGGTGAGAGTGCTTACAATCCATGGACTCAACATTAGTCATAAAGAACTCATATACTTACTGCAAAAATCTATTATTCATCGAAACAAAGTACTACGTGCATGCTCCTAGGGGGGTAGATTGGTAGGAAAAGACCATCGCTCATCCCCGACCGCCACTCATAAGGAAGACAATCAAAATATAAATCATGCTCTTACTTCATCACATAACGGTTCACCATACCTGCATGGTACGGGACTCACAAACTTTAACACAAGTATTTCTCAAATTCACAACTACTCACTAGCATGACTCTAATATCACCATCCTCATGTCTCAAAACAATCATTAGGAATCAAACTTCTCATAGTATTCAATGCACTTTATCTGAAAGTTTTTATTATATCCCTCTTGGATGCCTATCATATTAGGACTAACTTTATAACCAAAGCAAATTACCATGCTGTTTAGAGACTCTCAAGATAATATAAGTGAAGTGCGAGAGTTCAACAATTTCTATAAAATAAAGCCACCACGTGCTCTAAAAAGATATAAGTGAAGCACTAGAGCAAATTTTCCTAGCTCAAAAGATATAATTGAAGCATATAGAGTATTCTAATAAATCACGATTCATGCGTGTCTCTCCCAAAAGGTGTGTACAACAAGGATGATTGTGGCAAACTAAAAATCAAAGACTCAAATCATACAAGACGCTCCAAGCAAAACACATATCATGTGGTGAATAAAAATATAGCCTCAAGTGAAGTTACCGATAGACGAAGACGAAAGAGGGGATGCCTTCCCGGGGCATCCCCAAGCTTAAGCTCTTTGGCCTCCTTGAATATTACCTTGGGGTGCCTTGGGAATCCCCAAGCTTAGGCTCTTGCCACTCTTTATTCCATAGTCCATCAAATCCTCACCCAAAACTTGAAAACTTCACAACACAAAACTCAATAGAAAATCTCGTAAGCTTCGTTAGTATAAGAAAATAAATCACCACTTTTGGTACTGTTGTGAACTCATTCTTTATTTATGTTGCTATAATATCTACTATATTCCAACTTTTCCATGGTTCATACCCCCCGATATTAGCCATAGATTCATCAAAATAAGCAAATAATACGCGAAAAACAGAATCTGTCAAAAACAGAACAGACTGTAGCAATCTCGTAACTCTCGAATACTTCTGCAACTCCAAAAATCCTGAAAATTAGGACGACCTAAGCTATTTGTTTGTTAATCTTATGCAAAAATAATCAACTCAAAATCACGCTTTTGTGAATTATGAAAATTATTTTCCTGGGCGCAAAAGTTTCTGTTTTTTAGCAAGATCAAATCAACTATTATCGTAAGCTATCACAAAGGTCTTACTTGGCACAAACACTGATTAAAACACAAAACCGCATCTAAACAGAGGCTAGATGAATATTTCAAAGCAAAACAGAACCTAAAGAGAAAAAACATAAAATAAAATTGGGTTGTCTCCCAACAAGCGCTGTCGTTAACGCACCTAGCTAGGCATAAAAACACGAATAGATCTAAGCGTTGTCATCTTTGGCATGCAATTCATAAGTGGTTCTCATAATAGATTCATAAGGCAATTTAATTTTCTTTCTAGGAAAGTGTTCGATGCCTTTCCTTAACGGAAATTGAAATCTAATGTTTCCTTCTTTCATCTCAATAATTGCATCAATCGTTCTAAGGAAAGGTCTACCAAGAATAATAGGACATGTAGAATTGCAATCTATATCAAGAACAATGAAATCTACGGGCAAATAATTCCTATTTGCAACAATAATAATATCATTTATTCTTCTCGTAGGTTTCTTAATAGTGGAATCCACAAGATGCAAATTTAAGGAACAATTAGCAAATTCACGGAAACCTGACACATCACATAAAGTTTCCGGAATTGTGGAAACGCTAGCACCCAAATCACACAAAGCAGAGCATTCGTAATCTTTAATATTGATCTTCATAGTAGGTTCCCACTCATCATAAAGTTTTCTGGGAATAGAAACTTCCAAATTAAGCATTTCTTCATAAGATTGCATCATGGCATCAATGATATGTTTAGTAAAAGCCTTGTTTTGATTATAAGAGTGAGGAGAATTCAACATGGATTGCAACAAGGAAATACAATCTATTAAAGAAAAAATTTCATAATTAAATTCCTTGAAATCCAAAAGAGTGGGTTCATTGCTATCTAAAGTTTTCACCTCTCCAATCCCAATTTTATCAATTTTTGCATCAAGATCTAAAAACTCTGAATCATTGGGACGCCTTCTAACTAAAGTTGACTCATCTCTAGTCCCATCTTTATCAAGATTTACATTGGAAAACAAACATTCAATAGGATTCACATCAATCACTTTTAGATCTTCATCATTATTTTCACGGAAACTAGAAGAACACGTTTTAGAAACCAATTTTTTTAGCGCCCATCTTAGAGGTTCTTTCTTTACACTCATCAATGCAAATTCTCATGGCTTTGAGAGACTCACTGATATCATGCTTGGGTGGAATAGATCTAAGTTTCAAAGAATCAACATCAAGAGAAATATTATCCACGTTCGTAGCCAAATCATCAATCTTTAGCAATTGTGCTTCAATCAAAGCATTGAAATTCTTTTGCAAACTTATAAATTCTTTAACACTATTCTAAAATTCAGTGGGCATCTTATTATAATTTCCATAAGAATTGTTGTAGGAATTACCATAATTATTTTAGAGGCATTACTAGGAAACAGCCTACGATTAAAATTACCTCTATACGCGTTATTACCAAAATTGTTCCTACCAACAAAATTCACATCCATAGATTGATTACTATTTTCAATCAAAGTAGAAGAAGGCATATCATTAGGATCAATAGGAGCACTCTTATTAGCCAACAATTTCATAAGCTCATCCATCTTTCCACTCAAGACATTAATCTCTTTAATTGCATGCACTTTTTTACAAGTGGAAGATCTTTCGGTATGCCATTGAGAATAATTAACCATAATATTATCTAGGAGTTTGGTAGCTTCTCCTAAAGTAATTTCCATAAAAGTGCCTCCTGCGGCTGAATCTAAAAGATTTCTAGAAGCAAAATTCAATCCGGCATACAAAATTTGTATAATCATCCAGAAATTCAAGCCATGAGTAGGACAATTTCGTATCATCAATTTCATCCTCTCCCAAGATTGTGCAACATGTTCATGATCAAGTTGCTTAAAATTCATAATATTGTTCCTAAGGGAGATGATCTTAGCGGGAGGAAAATACTTGGAAATAAAAGCATCTTTACACTTATTCCATGAATCAATACTATTTTTAGGCAAAGATGAAAACTAAGTTTTAGCACGATCTCGAAGTGAGAACGGAAATAGCTTCAATTTAAAAATATCATTATCCACATATTTTTTCTTTTGCATATCACACAAATCAATGAAATTATTAAGATGGGATGCGGCATCTTCATTGGGAAGGCCGAAAAATTGATCTTTCATAACAAGATTCAGCAAATCGGTATTAATTTCACAAGATTCCGCATTAGCATCGTGAGCAATCAGAGTACTAATAAAATCATTATTATTGGTGTTGGAAGTCACATAATTTAGTATTATCTTGAGCCATCGTGACAAATCAAGCAATCCAACAGATGAGCACACAAAAAGCAAATGAAGAAAACAAACGGAAGAGGGGCGAAGAAAAGGCGAATATTTCCAAAATTCATTTTAGAAGTGGGGAAGAGGAAAACGAGAGGCGAATGGCAAATAATGTAATGCGAGGATGAGAGTTTATGATGGGTACTTGGTATGTCTCAGCTTGGCGTAGATCTCCCTGGCAACGACGCCAGAAATTCTTCCTGCTACCTCTTGAGCTTGCGTTGGTTTTTTCCCTTGAAGAGGAAAGGGTGATGCAGCAAAGTAGAGTAAGTATTTCCCTGAGTTTTTGAGAACCAATGTATCAATCCAGTAGGAGACAATGCGCAAGCCACCGAATACCTACACAAACAAACACCAACTTGTACCCAACGTGACAATGGGGTTGTCAATCCCTTCATGGTTATTTGCAAAGTGAGATCTGATAGAGATGATAAACAGTAAAGCAATATTTTTGGTATTTTTGGTTTATGGAATTGTAAGTAAAGATTGCAAAGTAAAGTAAATTGGAAACTAAAGTTGTAGATCGGAAACTCTTATGATGGAAAATAGACCCGGGGGCCATAGGTTTCACTAGAGGCTTCTCTCAAGATAGGAATTATTACAGTGGGTGAACAATATACTGCCGAGCAATTGATAGAAAAGCTCAAAGTTATGACGATATCTAAGGCAATGATCATGAATATAGGCATCACGTCCGTGTCAAGTAGACCGAAACGATTCTGCATCTACTACTATTACTCTAGACATCGACCACTATCCAGCATGCATCTAGAGTATTTAGTTCATAAAGAACGGAGTAGCGCATTAAGGAAGATGACATGATGTAGAGGAATTAACTCAAGCATTATGATGAAAACCCCATCTTTTTATCCTCGATGGCAACAGTACAATACGTGCATTGCTGCCCTTACTGTCACTGGGAAAGGACACTGCAAGATTGAACCCAAAGTTAAGCACTTCTCCCATTGCAAGAAAAACCAATCTAGTTTGCCAAACCAAATCGATAGTTCGAAGAGACTTGAAAAGATATCAAATCATGCATATAAGAATTCAGAGAAGATTCAAATAATATTCATAGATAAGCAGATCATAAATCCACAATTCATCGCATCTCAGCAAACACACCGCAAAAGAGTATTACATCGAATAGATCTCCAAGAACATCGAGGAGAACTTTGTATTGAGAATCAAAGAGAGAGAGAGAGAAGAAGCCATGTAGCTACTAGCTATGGACCCGTAGGTCTGTGGTAAACTACTCACGCTTCATTGGAGAGGTAATGGTGTTGGGGTAGAAGCCCTCCATGATCGAATCCCCCTCCAGCAGGACGCCGGAAAATTCCCCAAGATGGGATCTCACGGGTACAGAAGTTTGCGACGGCGGAAAAGTGGTTTCATGGCTATCCTGGATGTTTTTGGGGTATAATAGTATATATAGGAGGAAGATCTAGGTCAGGGGGTCACCGAGGGGCCCACAAGGTCGGGGGGTGCACCCTACCCCCCCAGGGTGCGCCCTTCACACTTGTGGCCGCCTCGTGGCTCTTCTAACTTGCACTCAAAGTCTCCTGGGTGTCTTTTGGTCCAAGAAAAATCATCACGAAAGTTTTATTCCTTTGGACTCCATTTGGTATTCCTTTTCTACGAAACTCTAAGACAAGGAAAAAACAGAAACTGGACTGGGCTCTAGGTTAATAGGTTAATAGGTTAGTCCCAAAAATCATATAAATAGCATATTAATGCATATAAAACTTCCAAAACGAATAATATAATAGCATGGAACAATCAAAAATTATAGATACGTTGGAGACGTATCAGTGGGTTAGGCTTAAATGTTCTTGTCACGTGATTCATGATGCTCCCGTTATGTTTCAATTCTTATCTTTTATGTGAGCATCATTGAAATCATCATGCCTAGCTAAAAAGGCATTAAAGAATAGCGCTTGTTGGGAGACAACCCACCACTTTTACCTACTGTTTTTGTGTGTTCACATGATTAAGCTATTGTATTAATCATGTTTTATAGCTTTTGCTTCAATGAAGTGCCAAGTAAAGCCTTTTGGATAGTGTGGATGATAGTTGACTTGATTCTGTGCAAAAACAGAAACTTTTGTGCTTAGTCGAGGAATTTAAAAAATTCACTGGAACGTGCTTTTGATCTAAATTTTTTACATGTGGTAGATATAAAAATTCCCTACGTTATCCTAATTTTTTAGAAATTTTGGAGTTACAGAAATATGAATGTTCTTGCATTCTTTACAGTTATGTTTGCATATGTTTGCTTGTTTAATCATTCTATTTGCGGATAGGAGTATTAAATATGTAGAGTCATTTAGTATGCAATGTTAAATAATAATTTTAGTGATTTGCTACAGTAGAGAATGATAAGGTTTTGCACTGATTTATACTAAGGATTCTCACGAGTTTTTGTTGAGTTTTGTGTGGATGAAGTTTTTAAGATTTAGGGAAATCGTGATATAAAAGGAATTAAATAGACACAAAAACTCAAGCTTGGGGATTCCCAAGGCATCCCAAGATAATATTCCAAGAAGTATCAAGCATCTAAGCTTGGGGATGCCCCGGTAGGCATCCCACCTTTCTTCATCAACAACTATCGGTTAGTATCAATTGAGCCTAAGTTTTTGCTTCTTCACATGAGTTGTACTATTCTTGGAATGTCATTTAATTTTTTTCTTGATGTTTTAAGAAAATACTTAGATCTGAAAGTTTTTTAAATAAGAGTCCTCACATAGCTACCCATTTACTTAACTACTGGCATGATGTTCAATTATATCTTTTGGGAGTAGTTTGTCATTTGCTCTAGTGCTTCACTTATATAATTTTTAGCATAGTGTACTTTATTATTTTTGAAGAAATTCTCCAATGCTTCACTTATATTATTTTGAGAGAAAAAAAATTTATGCTCATGTTCTTCACTTAAATTTGTTTGATCTTGTCAAAAGAAACATATAAAACTAGTCCCAAAGTGATAGATATTCAATAGGGATATAATAAAAACTTTCATGAAGATCTTTGGACAAAATAAACTTAATTATTTGTAATAGTTTTGAGATATGATGATAGTGATATATGAGTCATATTGGTGAGTAATTATGCTTTAGTAAGAATATTAGTGTTAAGGTTTGTGATTCTCTATGCAAGCACGAAAGTCAATAGTTATGCAATGAAATTACATCTACTTGTGGTGCATTATTTGGTGTTAGTTATGATTAATGCTCGTTTATGTGAATTTTTGTTTCTTGGTTGGTTGCTTCTCAATCTATTTGCTAGCCTCCATTTGTACTAACTGGGAATACTACTTGTGCATCCAAAATCCTTAAACCCAATTTTGCAACATGAGTCTACCATACCTACCTATATGCGGTATTTCCATGTCGTTCTAAGCAAATTTGCATGTGCCATCTCTAATTTTCAAAATAATTTCCTTTTTGTGTGCTCGTACGGCTCATGAAACGGTAGGGGGTGGCTGATATTTTTCCATATTAGATGTGTTATTCTCAGGATGACTGTTTATTCACTTGTCATTGCACGAGAGTACGGCAAAGGTAATAGGGATGCCCAGTCCCAAATGAAAAGAAATTTACTTTATGTTGTCAAATAATAAATTCCTTGGAAAGTGTTGGTATGGACAGTACCCGTGGATATGGCTAGCCGTGCAATGTGAAAGAATGGTTGAAAAGGAATAAACCTTATTTTTTGTTTGGGAACCGCCTATGATGTATCTAGCATGCAAAGTATTGGGAACTACTCGATCGTTTTCATTGACAGGAAAAGCATGCCACCCAAAATGTTTTTATCTCTCTTTTCTCTTTGAGCTCTGTCACCTCTACAAATCCCTACTTCCCTCTGCGAAGCGCCTATCTATTTACTTTATGCAATTTTTATTTTGAGTCTCGGGCACTATGATCGTACTTGAGTATTGGGTGTAGCCAATATGTGAGTGTGTTTCATGAATGGATCAATGATTGAGCATAATGGGCTAGGGATAACTTGCTTTAGTGTTGATATTTTGAAAGACATGGTTGCTTGTTGACATGATTGAGTATTGAAATCTTCATGTCAAAACTAGACTATTGCTCTGAATCATATAAAAGACCAAATGTCCATGCTACAAAATAAAAGAATATGTGATGAACATGATAGGCAGCATTCCACATCAAAAATTCTGTTTTTTCTCATTTACCTACTCAAGGACGAGCATGAATTAAGCTTGGGGATGATGATATGTCTCCAACGTATCTTTAATTTTTTATTGTTCCATGTTGTTATATTATCATTCTTGGATGTTTTACAATCATTTTATAGCAACTTTATATCATTTTTTGGGACTAACCTATTGACAAAGTGTCAATTGCTATTTTTTTGCTTGTTTTTTACTACGCAGAAAATCAATACCAAACCGAGTCCAAACACATCGAAACTTTTTGGAGATTTTTTTGGACCAGAAGACATCTAGTGGGCCAAAGAAATACCAAAGGGGTGCCCCGAGGGGGGAACAACCCACCTGGGCACACCTGGGGGCCCAGGCGCGCCCTGGTGGGTTGTGCCCACCTCGGTGGCCTCCCACACCACCTCTTCGCCCTATAAATTCCCAAATACTCCAAAACCCCCGAAGAGAACCCTCGATCAGAAGTTCTACCACCGCAAGCCTCTGTAGCCACAAAAAACCAATCTAGACCCCTTTCCGTCACTCTCCGGAGGGGGAAACCATCACCAGTGGCCATCTTCATCATCCCGGCGGCCACCATGATGAGGAGGGAGTAGTCCACCCTCGGGGCTGAGGGTTTGTACCATTAGCTATGTGTTTAATCTCTCTCTCTCTCTCTCTCGTGTTCTTGAGATGGCAAGATCTTGATGTATCGCGGGCTTTGTTAATATAGTTGGATCATATGGTGTTTTCCCCTCTCTATCTTGTTGTGATGAATTGAGTTTTCCCTTGTAGATTTCGTTTTATCGGATTGAATACTTTTATGGATTTTAGAACACTTTATGTATGTCTTGCTATGAATACCCGTGGTGACAATGGGGTATCATATTGATTCACTTGATATATGTTTCGGCACTCAAGTCGCGGATTCCCGAGGTGACATTGGGGTAATCTATGCATAGAGGTTGATGCACGTTCTTGTCTTTGTTTGTCTGGTAGAAATCTTGGGGCACTCTTTGAAGTTCTTTGTGGATTGAGTATTATGAATCTGAAGTTATTTGGTGTTATTTTAGTATGAACTCTTGGATAGATCAATCGGAAAGAATAGCTTCGAGGTGGTTTCGTACCCTACAAACAATTTCTTCTAATGTTCTCCGCTAGATAGGAACTTTGGAGTGATTCTTCATCGCACTTCGAGGGATGGTTATATGATCCAATTATATATAGCATTGTTGAGACATTGCACTAGTGAAATTACGGACCCTAGGCCTCATTTTCAAGCATTGCAATATCGTTTGTGCTCCGTTTTATCAATTGCTACCTTGCTTTTTTGGTGTTCCTATTACAAAAATCACTATCTAATATCATTATTACGCTTTTATCACCATCTCTTTGCCGAACTAGTGCACATATGCAAATTACCATTGTATTTGGTGTGTTGGGGGCACAAGAGACTTTTTATTATTTGGTTGCAGTGTCGTTTGAGAGGGACCATCTTCATCCTACGCCTCCCATGGATTGATAAACCTTAGGTCATCCACTTGAGGGAAATTTGCTACTGTCCTACAAAACTCTGCGCTTGGAGGCCGAACACGAGTCTACAAGATCAAGTTGTGTAGTAGACATCATACCGCTTGAGGCTATCAGCGGCACTGCCGCTCCGGCCCAACGGTACTACCGCTGGCACCTCCCTTATGTCACTTCCGCGATAAAGGTATACTCCAAGGATGAGGGAAGGAGCCGGAGGATGCGAAAAAGATGCGTACGTGTTGATTACGCCCTAGCATTTCCTATACAGACCCCCTCTTGATAGTACGGTGTCTCCTACGACTCAGCTCCACCAAAACCGAAACAAAGGAGAACTACACCGTCTTCACCTTGAGCTATGAGGGGAAAGCATCGTCTCGTGCCAATGAATGAATATCTGAAATGCTCAATGCACATGATTAGTCCACAAATGCATTGTCATCAATCACCAAAACCACTTAGAGAGAGACATGCCCTAACAATCTCCCCCTTTTTGGTGGATTGATGACAACACTAGATTTGCATAGAGATATAGCAAGAGAATAAGCAAACCCCAGAGACTACAAAATATAGATGGGCTCCCCCTAGATGTGTGCACTTAATTAGGAGTGCCTTTGGAATGCAAAGTACACACATTAGGATCAACACCCCCCCTATATTTTATAGACTGACAGTACTTGCATCTACAATAAGAGAAATCTAAGCTAGGATGCAAGGAGTAGTTAGTGAGCAAAATAGAATCATAAGTTAGGCATGCAACTCACATACTACCAAAGTACTAGACACACCTTAGATAATAATAAGATAGGATAGCATATGTCTCACACCATATGACAGGGTAACCAGGTCACACAAGCACAAACCAAACCAAAGCAAACGACCGACACAAGAGTTTGTGATAGAGGCGGGGTGTCCCGATCTTTCGATGAGATGATAACTATCGATTTGGTGGAGTCAACTTTGACGATCCGACTACAAACGTGCTTGACGTTGCGCCTTAGCAATCGCTAAACCAACTTCGAGAGGTTACTGACCACGCCGGAGCACGATCAACCTGACCACGAAGGTCTATTCCTGCATGCAATCGAAGAACAAGCAAGAATATAATAAAAGCAATCTGAATATTGCAAATATATATGAAGTATTGATAATGGTGGGGATCCGTAAGCGGTCTTGGTCTGGTCGTTGGACACAAACGAAGTACACGAAGTTGCAATGGCTAACTTTTAACTAAACAAATCCCAAGGAAAAAGCTACTAGGTGGATCTACTTATATAGGAGCAAGGGGTGGCGGCCAAGGAGGTGGGAGGACGTCCCAAGGCAGCCTAAAACCAACCCTAGGTCGTACAAGGCTCATGGGCCCAAGTGGAGGTGATGCAACACCTTTGGACTTGTTGTTTGACTCGGATTCTGCTGCAGCGTCAGATTGTTTCGTCCATATCTCAACGCTCCGGATGAATTTAAAGGTGACTCCAGTTGTTTTGGAAAGAGAATGAAATCTACTTTCCAACAAAAAAAGAATCACCCAATTCGGAGTCCGTATGAAAAATTTGTTGGCGTTTTGAGTTAGGTATATCTGTGCAGTCCGAATCTGAATCCAGAACGTGAGACTTGGACTCTATCTTCTCTTGGTCCAAAAGTGACGTGAGAGAACTTTTTGAACAGCACCTAAACTTCTCTTTTTCCCTTATCTTCATATGTGGATTGCACAAATGTCCCATACACCTGCAATTAGACAAAACACAAAAGTGTGTGAAGTATTTTTGTTCTGGAAAACATAAATAGATTATTGAATAGTTTGCACTAGAAATCACCTGACAAATATGCATGTATGCAATATTTTTGGTCGTATCCAAGGTAGTCATGTCCTCATCATCCTCCCCTTTTTGAAAACAAAGCCGTCCTCGGCGTTGCTTAATCTGAAATGTGGCTAACAAAAGAGACAAGGTGTACATGTTGTATATGTATATGTCATCCATTTTTACTTCCCTTGGTTTTTGCACATATGACACATGTATAGATGAGTAACTTGCATAGTTCATAAAATCTGAAGCCAAAATATTATCACTAGAAGTAGAAGACATGAAAATATTGCAACTCAATTTGCACATATAAGTGATGCTCTTATTCATATCAAAAGATTGACAATGTTCATCGTTAAACCATCCCAACATTGGTGAATAAACCTTACTTGCATCTAATTTACATGCTACAACATGCTTAAATAGGCAAACATGCAATAAGTCTTTGGTCACAGAATCATCATCAAGATTAGAGGTCATATCAAAATGATTAAACATTGATTCTTTTGCATCAACAGTTAACTCAATGGGTGCACTCAAAATTGTTGGTATTTCAGTTGTTTGATCACATGACGCATTCATGACAGTATCAAGATTCTCTAAAATAGGTGTTGTGCTCAAATCACCAGGTAACTGAACACATGATGCATTTAAGTTAACTAGGGATGCATCATTCTCATGTGAAGTTATATCATCAATACCTTTACTGTTACCTTGTCGCAAAGACGTAGCTGATGTAGGTACGGACGTTGACAATGCACCATACTTTTGATATGATGTCGCGCTCACAATCCGAGGTGGGGCTGCTCTAGTAGGTGCAACGGTGGAGGAACCAACCGGCGGTGGTGAGCACGAACTGGAATAGTAGTTGTTGTAGTCACCCAATGCATCCTCCTGCATTTGTCTCTCAAAGGTACAAGCACGAACATACATACCAGTAATGCAACGGGGAATATACTGAAATCTTGCCTGAATATCATGGTTCAAACCACCAAAAAATCTATTCATTGTATCATCCTTAGATTCTTCTATGTCACAATGATGCATATAAGACTTGAACTCTTGGTAGTAAGCATGAACAGTGTTGTTGCCTTGTTTAAATTGTTCAAATTTGCGAAGCAATTCACGACGATAGTAAGGAGGGAAAAAATGTTGTCTCATTACATCTTTCAAATCTTTCCAAGTTGTGGGTTGGTTATCAATGTTTTTCTTACAATGCACATTCCACCAAATAGAAGCAAAACCAGTAAATGCTCTAGTGGCAGCTCGTACTCGCTCAAGTTCAGAAAAGTCATGGTGACTAAAAACTTGTTCAACTTCAAGCTCCCAAGCTAGATAAATAGCAGGATTAAATCTACCCTCAAATGACGGTAAAGAGATAACCTGACCATGCGCTTCTGTGTGTTGTCCCAACTCTCGTGATGGTGAAGATGTGTCCGTCATCCAAGAACTTCTATCTACGGAACCTGTCATGATTAGTAGAAACAAGAAACAAAATTAAAAAATAATGTTCCTATGAACTACTAGGGTGTGGTTGTAAAGTGTTCACAGTAAAGCAAATATCAATATCTTACAAGTTCTTACCATGCGGCAGGTGGTGACAGGCAACCAGCGGTGTCAAGTAACTCCGAAGATTGTGTAAAGCGATTGCCAGGGGAACGTACGTATACACGGTGTAGAAATATGTGGAGCTGGGTTGGCTATATATGGTAGCAAAATATTAGCAATAATCAATTCAAAGATGCAATGTTGAATAAACGTTCAACGACGGTACTGTGCTGGTCCTAGGCTAGACCGGACTAGAGACGCGAGCCTAGAACACCAATAAGGTCACGGCGTAGCACAACTAGCATCAATAAAGGATATGAAGTAGCTCTGGACAGCAAGATATAAGTGAAGATCACAATAGCAGTAAAGATAATGATGTGAAACAACTGCCAAGCAGGATAAACAACAACTCTCTCTCCAACTTTCCTCTTGAAAAGTTTGAGCAAATTTTCTGATAACTTTTTTCAAAGTATGCTACTAGCTCAAGCTTTCCAATGCAAAAAGAATCACTCAATTCCGAATTGATATGAGGAGTCAAAGGATTCGAAAACTGGCCTGAAAACTGGAATAAGCTGTGTCCGCGAACTTCAGAGGGCAAAACGACCTATTTAGAAGACGATTTTGAGGTGTCAAATATTGAACTAGCTTCTGCAACTATTTAGATGCGGCTCGTCGCTAGCTTTAATTTGAGTACTCGTGGAGGCCAAATGGACTTCGTATGAGAAAGTTATGCCTGTTTGACTGAACAGTGCACAAAACAGAATCCAATCCGAATTCAACTACGAGATTGAGTCTAGATAGATCCGATTTTTTTTCTTTTCTCTTTTTTTTTCTCACACTTTTTTTTCTTTTTCTTTTTTTTTCTCTGACTTTTTTTCTTTTTTTCACTCTTTTTTTCTCTGTCTTTTTTTTCTCCCTCTTTCCAAGACAAACTAGATAAGATGCAGATTGGATCAAGCGAAGATGTGAATGACCTCAACTATGATTGTGACAATGAACTATGGGTAGCACGTGGTGGAAAGTGATGGATGGTGTGGTGGAAAGCGGAAGGGATAACGATGCAGCGGCGACGTGACTAATGTGAACAGAACTCGAAACTCTAAACGAACTAGACACTAAGACCAGCAACTCGACACGACGATGCAACCGATAATTCAATAATGCAAACAATGAAAAGAAAATTGCAAAGACTCAGACTGGCTTAGACAAAGGATGAATAGATCTAACTTTTTTTGTGTGGCTTTTTTTTGGACAATAGGCAAGAAAATAGATCTAATCTAGTAAAAACTGGAAATTCTCACCGAGCAACCTGAAAACTGATACCACTTGATAGAGGCGGGGTGTCCCGATCTTTCGATGAGATGATAACTATCGATTTGGTGGAGTCAACTTTGATGATCCGACTACAAACGTGCACGACGTTGCGCCTTAGCAATCGCTAAACCAACTTCGAGAGGTTACTGACCATGCCGGAGCACGATCAACCTGACCACGAAGGTCTATTCCTGCATGCAATCGAAGAACAAGCAAGAATATAATAAAAGCAATCTGAATATTGCAAATATATATGAAGTATTGATAATGGTGGGGATCCGTAAGCGGTCTTGGTCTGGTCGTTGGACACAAACGAAGTACACGAAGTTGCAATGGCTAACTTTTAACTAAACAAATCCCAAGGGAAAAGCTACTAGGTGGATCTACTTATATAGGAGCAAGGGGTGGCGGCCAAGGAGGTGGGAGGACGTCCCAAGGCAGCCTAAAACCAACCCTAGGTCGTACAAGGCTCATGGGCCCAAGTGGAGGTGATGCAACACCTTTGGACTTGTTGTTTGACTCGGATTCTGCTGCAGCGTCAGATTGTTTCATCCATATCTCAATGCTCCGGATGAATTTAAAGGTGATTCTAGTTGTTTTGGAAAGAGGATGAAATCTACTTTCCAAGAAAAACAGAATCACCCAATTCGGAGTCCGTATGAAAAAGTTGTTGGCGTTTTGAGTCAGGTATGTCTGTGCAGTCCGAATCTGAATACAGAACGTGAGAGACTTGGACTCTATCTTCTCTTGGTCCAAAAGTGACGTGAGAGGACTTTTGAACAGCACCTAAACTTCTCTTTTTCCCTTATCTTCATATGTGTATTGCACAAATGTCCCATACACCTGCAATTAGACAAAACATAAAAGTGTGTGAAGTATTTTTGTTCTAGAAAACATAAATAGATTATTGAATAGTTTGCACTAGAAATCACCTGACAAATATGCATGTATGCAATATTTTTGGTCGTATCCAAGGTAGTCATGTCCTCATCAGTTTGTGAGAGAGAAAGACAAGGCAAATAAGACACACTCGCAACTCGGCAAATCCCTATACTCTCTCCCCCTTTGGCATCAAGACACCAAAATGGCAAAGAGTGCTACTACGGTCACAGGTCATAGCAATGTTGAGAAACCTCATCATCACAGCCCCACGTGGTCGTCCATGCGTCCGTCATCGGCAGCAGCACTAGGCTGATCGGTGTCTGAATCCGTCCATGCGCAATGCTGAGAGACCCACTCCTCGCTAGTGATCTTGTCCTCTGACCCGCTAGCAACCTCTGCACCCAATTGGCGCATAAGTACCTTGTGATGGCTGCGTGACTTCTTCTCAGACACACGTGCAATATACTGCCCGTGAGACTCCATGCAGAATAGCTTCTTCATCTTGCACTTGAGCTCCTTTGCCCACGAAGGCTCCACTCCAGAGGGCCCATAGTCCTCATCATCATCAGCCTTAGCCTCATCAGCACCAGAAGGAATCTCAGTCTCCAGAATAGGGGTGCCCCAGTGCTCCTTCTGTCTCAGACGCTTAATCTCATGAGAGACCAAGTCACCAGCCTCCAGTAGGACACCAAGATAAGAGTGCACCCATGCCTTCTCAATGAGCAACATCGGGTAGAGGGCATAGATGGGGCACTTGCGCTCAGTGATGGCAGAGAGGAGCTCTGACCACATGACATGATAAATATCCAAGGAATCTCCTATGTTGTTCTCCTTCTCATGCTGGCAAAACAGTAACATATCCATGAGGAACGAATGAACCATATCCAAGTTCCCAATGTGAGGGAAAAGAGTGTTCCTGAAGATACGATGGAGGATATCCAGAAAAGGAAACAACTCATAAGTCTTCTTCTCCATCTCGGGGTGAACCTTCACTGTGTTGTAGGGCCAGAGATCCGACTTGTGAGTAGAAGTAACATTCTTGTGAGGACAAAAGCCAACCGGGTTGTCAAGCCCCTGATCTTCAACACCTAATAGTTCCATGAATGCCTTCCATTTGACTGAGAGAAGTATGCCATTGGTCATCCAAGTCAAAGTCCTTTCCTCATCAGTACCAAGGTGAACCGTGGCATAAAACTGAGCCACCATATCTGTCGGATCACGGGTTCCGGCAAAACCCTTAAGGTTCGAACACTGGGGTGCACGCGAAGATTTCCTCTCTACCGATCTACGCCCTAGCTCGCTAAGGTCTCGCGGACGAACTCGACGAACTCAAAACATGAAGACACAAGATTTATACTGGTTCGGGCCACCGTTGTGGTGTAATACCCTACTCCAGTGTGGTGGTGGTGGATTACCTCTTGGGCTGATGATGAACAGTACAAGGGGAAGAACAGCCTCCTGAGGTTGAGGTGTTCTTGTGCTCTGCGAACTTGTGGATGTGAGAATGGGAGGTCAAGTCGATCCCCCTCCTAGTGGTGGCTAGTTCTACTTATATAGGCACTGGTCCTGTTCCCAAATATTCAGCGGGAAGGGAGCCAACAACGGCCAATTTGAAAGGGGACAGCTAGTACAGCTTATCCTGACAAAAGCGGTCTTCGCCTATGAAAGGCTCTTGTGATAACACCGTCTTGGGCTCCACGGTGACCTCCGTCCTACCGTCCCGCTGGTCTTGGTCTTGTTGCACTGATATGGAAACCTTTGCTTGATGCCTCGGTACTCCGCGCCTGCGCTTCCCCCCTTAGCACCAAAAAGGAAACAAGGATGTTGCGCGCGCTGGCCCTTGCTTGGCGCCCGCCTGATCCTGATCGTCATGGATCACGTCACGAGAGCCTCGCGAGGTTTGCCCCGCCTTGATATCTCCGCTCCTCGCGAGGCAGCCTGGTGAGGCCGCTCCTGAGGAGGTCTTGCGTCGTCCGCCCCGCGAGGCTTGACCCCTCGCGAGGGTCTTGAATGTCTTGTTGATGAAGATGGGCCATACAGGCCTGCTAGCACATCCATGCCGTGGGCCGCAGGTAGGCAAGTCTAGGGACCCCCGTTTCCAGAACACCGATAGTAGCCCCCGGGCCCAAGGCGCACTCAGGCTTGGCTTCGAGGCGAAGCCAAAGGTCAACCGCGGAGCGCCGCGGGCCCCAAAAGCCTACGGCCTCAGTTGACGTCTGGCGGTTGATTGGACGTGGGCGTCTCCGCTCCCCCACGCTGCCTCGAAATACGCCTGGCTATGCGGCCCCGCAACCTACAAAGTTAATCTTCCATCGCCCGTGCCTTGCTTCCCGAATCTCTCTGCTTTCTCGAGACTCTGCTCCTCCTCTCCAATCTGACCTGCCCCCTGCCCGCTTCATCGCCATGGCGCCGAAACAAGCGGACAAGGGGAAGATGCTCATGTCTTCGCCAAGTGGGCCTCCTGTCGTCGATCCTGCGGTCGGCCGATCCTTGGTGCTCAACGACGAGGCCTTGGACAAGGTGTGTCCAATGCTCGCTTCTAGCTTCGACTAGTGGGGGGAGATGGTGGCTTGGCCTGCGTCCCGCACTCGCATTGCTCGAACAGCCACCGAGGTCCAAATCTTCAACGATGCCCTTTGGGCTGGCCTGATTCCTCCTTTCTCCGCCTTCTTCAATGCAGTGCTTGAGCATTACCAGATCCATATGCTGCATCTCGACCCTCAATCCGTGACTCTACTTGCCGTCTTTGCCTTTGTGTGTGAGTCCATGGTGGGCGTCGCTCCTTCTGTGGCCCTCTTCCGCCATTTCTTCTCATTGCATCTAACTGACCCCCGGCAAAGCTCGGGGTGCGTGAGCTTCCAGGCCGTGGCCGCGACGGCGGCCGCCGGGATTGACTTCGAGCTTCCTCCATCCATGAGCGAGTTTCGGACATGGTGGGTGTTTGTCGACGCCGATGTGCTCGGCCCCCTGCTCCACCCCCCGTCAGCGCCTGCCGTCTCCCATTCCGGCTGGGGCCATGAGAAGCTCACGAGCCCCCGCCTTGTCCCCGTCTGGCTCAGGCTGAGGAGGCTGAAGGATCACGGCGTGCCCGCGCCTATGGTGGTGAAGGAGTTCATCAAGCGTCGTGTTGCTCCGCTTCAGTGCCATTCTCGCCCGATGTGGACCTTGCCCAGCAGTGAGGACCACATGAGGTTTTAGGAGTCCAGGCTCCCCCTTGGGACGCAGCGAACGGTGCTCAAGGTCCTGACAGGTGTCCCTTCGCTGGACGACTTGCCTGGGAAGAACTGCCTGCTATACCGCTGCAAGAACAAGGCTGAATTTGCAGGGAGCATGCCTCCTTTTGATGAGTGGGGATTGCATCCGAACATCCTGGTGGGGTCCCGCGAGAACCCTGTCAGCATAGTTCCCTTCCTCGTCGTCGGCGACGAGCTCGTCCCAAGTGTGGGTGCAGGGGGACGAGCTCTGCGAGAGGCTGGTGGCACGAGTGCTGATGTGTGGACGCCGCCTGATGCTCCTGGGGCATCGTCCTCGGGAACCCGTGATCCTGTGGCGTTGGACGCTGAGATGATGCAGCACGCGGCTCCCAAGGCCGAGAATCCGAAGGCCTTGGGAGGCCGCGGTGAGGCGGCGCCCGACTATTCTCCGCAGCCAGGCGCCCCTGAAATTGTTCTCCCGAGCACTTCTCCGTCTGCACCCTAGACTGGCCACCACGTTCAGCGCTTCGGTCGGCTTTGTGTGGACTTCGAGGACCTCCGCAAGAGGAAAGGGTCTACGAGCGGCAACGGTATCTTCGGGCCATTGAAGCGACAAAAGTACCTCACCGTTGATGAGTAAGTACTGCACCTTGTGGTTTCTTGATCGCTGCTTTACTTCCTAACGCTGGCTCTTCAGGACCCCTTCTGCCAGGGCCGTTGACTCCCTCGAGAAGCAATTCCCGCCTTCCTCGGCACCCCCGTCGGCCTTGAGTACCCTTAGCCTGCATGCCATGCCCGGAGTTGGGCCAGCCGAGGGGGTGCGCTCGCCTTCATGGTGCCTTGAATCCGCGGCTTCGTTGCCCTTTCTTCATGGTCTGGCTTGGAGCTTGGCCGGCATTCCCTGGACTCCTCCTCTGGTCATGGATGGCAGCTGGTTGGCTTCGGCCTTAAGCTTCTCTTCAAGCAGCAAGCCCCGACTGACCGGGGCCCCTCGTGAGGTCGGGCCGACACCTGGAGCGGTACCAGCCCCCAGCCCCCTGCTGAGAGGGGGTGCGCTGCTTCACGTCCCGCCTAAAGCCCCCGTGCTGGAGGACGAGGAGGGGCACGCGCTGGACTTCGAGCGTGGGCGGAGCGTAGTTCGCCATGAGCTCTTCCAGGAGGCGATGGGCGTGATGGGCCGACCCGGTGAAGAACTCACGGGTGTCGACTCGCGTCTTGAGGCTGAAGGTCTTCGGCTGGTGGAGGAGCGGCGTAAGCTGAGGGTGGCCATCAACCTTGGCCGCTACCAGTGTGATCTTGACAATGCGAAGGCCGAGGCGTCCCTCAAGGTTTCCCGTGAGGCTTGTTCCCGAGCCTTGGAGGAGGCTCGTGAGGCTGACCGCCATCGCGAGGCTGCGGAGAAGCGCGCGTGGGAGCTCCAGTCCTGGAGTGCGTCCCTCGAGCGTCAAGGGGAGGCGCATAGAGCCGTCTTTCCGTCGCTGAGGGGGACACCCGCGATGGAAGAGGAGGTCCGGAAGCGCAAGGAGGCGCTGGCTCTAGAAGCCATGGAGCGCAGCCTCGATCTCGAGCAACTGGAGATGAGGGAGCGTCAAGTTGCTCAAGTGGAAGATGCCGTCAGGGCTCGCGAGGCCAAGGTCCAAGAGGAAGTCAACCGCGGGGTGGCCGAGGTGCACGCGGATCTTGAAGGTCGGTACGACCTAAAGCTGAAGCTTGCAGGAACTGAGGCAGCGGGCAGGACCGCCGCTCTCAGGCCCAGGTTAGACGAGGCGGAGAGGCGTGGGGAGGCCACGGTTGCCGCCCTGGTCACGACGCAGGCGGACTTGGCCTCCGCCCGCGCCGAGCTGCTCTCTCTTCGGAAATGGGTTGATGACGCCGAGGCCATCGCGTGGCAAAATAGGGAGGAAGTGCTTCAACGACGGATACTAGAGCGCGAGCACGCCCCCATGCTTAGGACCTTCGGAAAAGGGCTAATACTACCCTGGGCTTCATCTGCGACGAGAATGCACCGCACCCCCACTCGAATGACTACGCCAGTCATCTGATCTTGTTCACCAGCATGGTGACACGCCTGGAAGCCCAGTCTGATAGGGCTCGCTAGCTTGTGGAAGAGAGAAGTCGGGGCCTACTCGGGCGCGCATTCTCCCGTGTCTTCAGCCATCTCCGGAACACCTTCCCCGACTTCGACTTCGACTTCGACGCTGCCATTGCCCCGTACCGCAGGCCACCGGGGAGACCTGGCGCGGTGGTTGGAGGACAATGTGGATGCGCTAGTCAGAGCCTTCGCTTCTGACGACGACGCGGTGGTGGTCGTCGCGAACGAAGGCGACATGGTTGACGAAGGCGACGTGGTTGACGACGACGACAGAGGCGTCGGCGAAGGCGGCGACTATGCCAGCGAAGACGACGATGACGTGAGTGAGCGTCCGAGGGCGATGTAGCGAGCGACATATCTGGCTGGTCTCATGTTCTCCTGTTATTTTATCTTGTATGCAAAAACTTGGGCATGTTCCCTAGAATTGTGAGGGCATTTTGAGAGTGGGAGCCCCTCATGTAAATAAATCGCAATTTTTACTCTTTTATGCCCAGCTGAGTGGGCGCCTTCGTGGATCCCTGAGCTTGGCAGCAAGTTTCGCTGCTGCGGCTTACCTTAGCCGGGGCGGACCCCTAGGGACCGCAAGGTCGAGAGTTGTCGTGGAGCTCCTGAAGCGTCGGCTGATCCGCCCGAGCGGGCCTTGCGAGGATCTATCGCCAAACGTCGCGTTCGGTGTGTGTGCCACGCCCAGCCCCGCTCACGAGGGGCCCGCAAGGGGGAGGCAGCGAGCGCGAGCTCTAGATCAAGGCGAGAACCAGATGGCAAGAAATTGCTTGAACGAGGAAAAGCACCCCCCGTGCGCATCGATAAAAGCTCAGCTTCAACTTAAATCCAAATCCAAAAGGCAAGGTTACAGAAAAGAGATCCAAAGCAAATGGCCGCGTCCGGCACCTAGTCTAGTCTTCTTGTCTTCAAGTCTTCTCACCAGCGCGGAGCTAAGTGCTGCCACTAGGCGTGGGAGGGAGCCCCCGAGGCCCAAGGGCGGCTCTCCGGAGACTCTGGGGCGTGTACAGCCCCACTCATCATTACATGAGAGTGTCACAGGCGGCGATCTTCACAGCCATTGGGCCTTCTTCACAGGTACCAGCCTTGCTTCATATCGCCAGACGAGGGCCCCGCCTTGCGCCGCCCTCGACCGTCTTTGAACTGACCGGCAACCTGGACGGCACAAAGAGGGGAAAGGGGACGCCAGCGGCGCCCTCGGCGACCACGGGTCCTCAGTCGGGGGAAGGGTCGTCGGCACCTCCCCGGCATAGGGCCTACCTCCGGGTGACGCGTGGCTTCACACACCGTGGGAAGGGGCCTTGCTCCTAGCTCCCTCCGTGTAGACCCCCAGCATGCTTCCCCTGATGGAAGGGGGGCCGCTACGCCTGGGTCGTCGGCCGGCGTTGTGACCTGATTCACTTGCAGCCCATGGTTAGTGTAAGCTTCCTCTTGAGGGATTAATGGTACCCTGTATCTGTTGTCGACGGCGCGGTCGGTGGGGCTCACCGGTGGCTCCTGGAAGGCTCCAGCTCCTAGTGCCTCCTCCTCCCAACCTGGCCCGAGGAACGAGCCAGGGTCGTCCTCCAGCGTGTACTCCTGGTCCATCATGCGGGGCACATAGGCTTCTGGGGCTGTCATCCCAAACACCTCATCGTAGTGCCCCACACTCCATGTCGCCTGGCCTAGCGCGGCGTCCTAAGGATGATAGCGCGACGCCTCGCCAGGGCCATGGGGGGCAACACTCCCGCCCATGCTCATCGGAGGCGGCGTGGGGGCAACGGGGCCCCCGGCGCCGCCGGTCGTCCTGGTGTTGACGAAGCCCCCAGGCGCTCCTGAAGGCGTGTAGTCGTGGCGAGGCTCGCCGTGGGATCCCGTAGTAGCTTGAGAAGGAAGCAGATAGCAGAAAGGCGGCGCTCCCGATGCCGCCGCATCTAGCAGCTCAGTGTCAAGTTCCAGGAGTGCATCCCGGTCGCTCTCCATCAGTCGGCACCGCAGCCACTCCCGCGCCACCATGAGCGCGGCCCGCATGTTCGCCCGCTCCCGCCGTGTAGGTGGCGCCGTCGCTGCGGCGTGGCTTGCGGCCCTTGCAGCGGCTCGCGCTTGTCGTGGAGTGAGGGTGGATGACGCCCCGCCACGCCGCCCGCGCCCTGCGGCGTTAGGCGGCGCTCGAGCCGCCTGGAGCACGGGGTTGAGGTCTTCATGGGCAGGCGGCGCCGCCCGGGTCGGCCAGGCTGCCCAGCGGTCCGAGTCGGCCCTCAGGTCGCCGGACGTCGGGGCCGAGGAGCGTTGATGAGTCGATTGGCGGAGAAGAAGCTCCGGCACACCCCTACTTGGCGCACCAAATGTCGGATCACGGGTTCCGGCAAAACCGTTAAGGTTCAAACACTGGGGTGCGCACGGAGATTTCCTCTATACCGATCTACGCCCTAGCTCGCTAAGGTCTCGCGGACGAACTCGACGAACTCACAACACAAAGACACAAGATTTATACTGGTTCGGGCCACCGTTGTGGTGTAATAACCTACTCCAGTGTGGTGGTGTTGGATTGCCTCTTGGGCTAATGATGAACAGTACAAGGGGAAGAACAGCCTCCTGAGGTTGAGATGTTCTTGTGCTCTGCGAACTTGTGGATGTGAGAATGGGAGGTCAAGTCGATCCCCCTCCCAGTGGTGGCCAGTTCTACTTATATAGGCCCTGGTCCTCTTCCCAAATATTGAGCGGGAAGGTAGCCAACAATGGCCAATTTGAAAGGGGACAACTAGTACAGCTTATCCTGACAAAATCGGTCTTCACCTGCAAAAGGCTCTGGTGATGACGCCGTCTTGGGCTCTACGGTGACCTCCGTCCTGCCGTCCCGCTGGTCTTGGTCTCGTTGCACTTATATGGAAACCTTTGCTTGATACCTCGGTACTCCGCGCCTGCGCTTCCCCCTTTAGAACCAAAGAGGAAACAAGGACGCTGCATGCGCTGGCACCCGCCTGATCCTGATCGTCATGGCTCAAGTCACGAGAGCCTCGCGAGGTTTGCCCTGCCTTGATATCTCCGCTCCTCATGAGGCAGCCTGGTGTGGCCGCTCATGAGGAGGTCTTGCGTCGTCCGCCCCGCGAGGCTTGACCCCTCGCGAGGGTCTTGAATATCTTGTCGATGAAGATGGGTCATACGGGCCTGGTAGCACAACCACGCCGTGGGCCGCAGGCACGCAAGTCTGGGGACCCCCGTTTCTAGAACGCCGATAATATCCGTATCAAAGTCCTTGTTGAACTCCATGAACTTGAGAATGTTTAACTGAGCACACATCTTCAATGCCTCGCCAAAATAGGCACGATCCTTCTCCAAATAAGCAATGTCGATGGAGCGGACATCTACATAGATATTATTCTTTGCTTTGAGCACATCAAAGTAGATAGACCACTGAAACCGGTTCCAGAAGGGGCGGTTGACAAGAGCTGGATCTTGATCTTTAGCATACGGGTTGCAGCGACGAGCCACACAGAACTCCTTAGAGTCCATCTCTGCCATAGACTTGGCCTTCGGCTTGGGCTTGTTGGCAACATGCTTGGAAGGGGGCTTGGGCTGAGTTGGAGGACCACTTGAAGATGCAACAACTGCCTCAGAAGTGCGATAGCGCTTTGACCCTCCAGGACGCCCGGGGTTGATACGACGGGCGGGGGGGCTAACTATGAAGTGCCATCACCTGGAACCACACACACCGGCAAAGAAAGCCAACAGAAAAACAAGCATAAGCCAGCAGAAAAAGCAACAAGAATCAACGGTTGGTATAAGAAAAATGGAGACCTGCACCCCAAGCGGTAGTACCGTTCGTAGGAAGTAGTAGTACCGCTAGAGGCGGAGGACGGCGGTCAGGCCACTGCTGCTGCTAGATCTGGTACTACCGGGGGTGCCAAAATAAAAAGTACTCCTACCAATCATCAATCCAACTAGTCTAGCGGCCTTCAACGTCCTACTCAAGCCTTGATTTGGCCAAAAAATGGTAAATGCTATGACTATTGCCCCAAAAGCCTGGATTCGAAAACTATAAGCAACGAGGAGAAGAGCGGAGGCAATACCAGCATCCATGGCAAGAGGAGGGGGTGGGGATCGATTCCACCGGTTGGAAACGTGAAGGACGGCCCGGAGAAGGCGGCCCGACGGCAGCCTCTCGCGGCGAGTTCATCGTTGTAGAGAGAGGAACGGACGAGGGGGAGAAACACGAATGGGTATGGGGGAGTAAAACTCCCCCTGCCCGATTTGTAACCCACAGTGGTAGTGCCGCTCAGGCGGCCGGTAGTACCGCTTGATGCCACTCAGGGTAGTACCGCCTAGTGAAAACTCGACGATACAAGACAAAACAAAGGCCTAGCTACGAAAAACAAATGACGAGCCGAGAGGGAGCAACTCTAGGATCAAAAGACAACCAAAGACCATAGACGCACCCATGGAGAGACTAAAAGCAAAACACAACAAAAACACAACCAGTCCAACTAGAGAAAAAGGAAAACAACACACCTCTCATGGAGACGGCAGTGGCCGAGGCCACCTATGTTTGAGTCAATTGGTATGGCATTGTGAAGATTTTAACCTTGGGCCCATGACCAAAACTCATCTTTGAAGCACAAGTACCATAAAAAAGGCTAATGTGAAAGACATGATCGATTTATGCATAATGGGGGGAGGGAGGGTTGATTGAGAGAACAACATTCCCCCTATGTCCATGCCTACATCTAGAACAAGATATAATGATGAATGCGGTGGGGTGTGCCTAGATTCAAGCCACATTGCTCAAATCAATGATATTTAGCTCATGCCTTAACTCACGAAATCTTGCTTCATCTAGAGGCTTGGTGAAGATATCCGCTAGTTGCTCTTGAGTGTTGATGTAGATGATATCAATATCTTCCCGCTTGATGTGATCCCGAATAAAATGAAGACGAATCTCAATATGTTTCGTCTTGGTATGTTGCACCGGATTGTGAGAAATCTTGTTAGCACTTTCATTGTCACATAGAAGAGGCACTTTGTCACAAGTGACACTGTAATCCTTTAAAGTTTGCCTCATGCATAGCAACTGTGCACAACAACTTTCATTGGCTACATACTCGGCCTCGGTGGACGAGAGAGACACACAATTTTGCTTCTTCGAAGACCAACTCACCAAAGAGCGACCAAGGAATTGTCACCCTCCGGAAGTTGACTTCCTATACACACAATGTCCCACCCAATACGATTCCGAGTAACCCATGAGTTCGAAGCTTGCTCCTTTGGGGTACCATAAGCCAAAGTTTGGGGTATGAGCCAAATATCAAAAGATTCCTTGACCGCCGCAAAGTGGCTTTCCTTAGGTGTGGCTTGAAATCGTGCACAAATTCCCACACTCAACATGATATCCGGTCTAGATGCACAAAGGTAAAGCAAGGATCCAATCATGGAGCGATATACCTTTTAATCCACCGCTTTACCATTGGGATCACTATCAAGCTTGCATTTGGTGGGCATGGGAAACTTGACCGGCTTGACATCATCTAGCTTGAATCTCTTGATCATGTCTTGGGTATACCTGGCTTGGTTGATGAACGTTCCTTATCTTCTTTGCTTGGCTTCGAACCCAAGAAAGAACTTCAACTCTCCCATCATAGACATCTCAAACTTCTTGGTCATTAGTGCGGCAAACTCATCATCGAAAGATTTGTTAGGATAACCAAAAATAATACCATTAATATACAGTTGGCATATGAACAAATCCCCTTTGACCCACTTAGTAAAAAGAGTGGGATCGATTTTCCCGATTTCAAACCCACGATCTTGTAACAACTCAGTAAGGTGCTCATACCACGCACGTTGGGCTTGTTTAAGGTCGTAGAGTGCCTTCTTGAGTTTGTATACATGATTGGGGAGCTTGGGATCCTCGAATCCAGGAGGTTGTTTGACATACACCAACTCATTCAAAGGACCATTTAGAAATGCACTTTTCACATCCATTTGTTGTAATTTAAAGTCATGATGAGATGCATATGCAAGCAACATGCGAATAGATTCAAGACGTGTAACGTGGGCAAAGGTTTCACCATAGTCGATACCCTCAACTTGGGAGTAGCCTTATGCCACCAATATCGACTTGTTCCGAATGACCACACCGTTCACATCTTGCTTGTTCTTGAAGATCCATTTGGTCCCGATGACATTATGTTCCTCCATTGGCCTTGGCACTAATTCCCAAACTTGATTGCGCTCGAAGTTTTTGAGTTCATCATGCATGTCTTCAAGCCAATCATCATCAATGAGTGCCTCATATACCTTTTGGGGTTCAACACACGAAACAAACACGTGATGCTCACAAAAGTTTGACAATTGTTTACGAGTAGTTACCCCTTTTCTCAAGCTTCCAAGCACATTCTCCATGACATGTTGTTGATGCTTTAGCTTGGAAGCCACCTTGGCGGCACGGTGCTCCAAAAGTTGCTAGCGTCCAAAAGTTGTAGAGATTTGAATGCCACCATCATAGTCCTTGCCGCGTCCATCAACGTCCGGTTCTTCCTCTCCGCCACACCATTTTGTTGAGGGGTATAGGGTGCAGCATATTGGTGCTTGATCCCCTCATCACTAAGAAACTCATCCAAGGTGTAGTTCTTGAACTCGGTGCCATTGTCACTTCTAATCATCAATATCTTTGCTTCATGTTGACGTTGAGCTTCATTTGCAAAGTTGATGACGGTTTGTTGGGTCTCACTCTTCCTCCTGAAGAAGTAAACCCATGTGTATCTTGAGTAGTCATCCACATTATCCAAGCAATATTGTCTTCCACCAAGACTATCAAAGGATGGAGGACCAAACAGATCCATGTGAAGGAGCTCCAAGGGCCTCTTCGAGTATATGATAGTTGAGGGCCGGTGAGTCGTTTCATGAAGCTTTCCTTCGATACAAGCACTGCAAGCACGGTCTTTGGCAAAGCTCACATTTGTTAGTCCATGGGCGTGATCCCCTTTGAGGAGACTTTGCAAAGATCTCATATTGACATGGGTTAGTCGGTGATGCCAAAGCCAACCCACATCAACTTTAGCCATTAGGCAAGTCGTTGCCTTAGTGGGTCGCTCCGAAAAGTTCACCACATAGAGCCCGTTCTCGACATGCCCAACAAAGGCTACTTTAAGAGCCTTGCTCCATAAGAGGGCCATAGTATCAAGATCAAAGAATGTTTCAAAGCCCATAAGTGCAAGTTGACAAACTGAAAGTAATTTGTATGCAAGAGACTCAACAAGCATGACCTTCTCAATAGATAAATCTTGAGAGATGACTGTCTGATTTCGGGTTCCGGCAGACCCTTAAGGTTCGAACTCTGGGGTGCGCACGGAGATTACGCCTTCTACCTACCTGTACCCCTCCGCCTCGCAAAGATCTAAACTACCAGAAGAACAACACAAGAGACACAGAGTTTATACTGGTTCGGACCACCGATGAGGTGTAATACCCTACTCTAGTGTGGTGTGGTGGATTGCCTCTTGGGCTGATGATGATGAACAATACAAGGAAGAACAGCCTCGCGAGGGTCTGTTCTTGGCTGGGGGGAATGAACTGCTAGGAGGAGTTCAATCGCCCTTCTCTCCCTCTCTCTTTCTGGCTGCTGCCTATGCCTATCTAACTGATTGCCGGGTTGCTAGATGTCTCTACCCTGGGGGTGGCTAGTCCTATTTATAGGCAAAGGCCCTGGGCCTCTTCCGAAATATTGAGCGGGAAGGGCGCCAACAATTGGCCAATTTGAAGGGGAACATCTGGTACACTTATCCCGACTAAAGTTGGTCCTCGCCTGCCAAAGGCTCTGGCGATGACGCTGGCTTGGGCTCCACAGTGACTTCCTCCTTGTCGTGGAGCTGGTCTTGGTCTCGTTGCATCGAAATGGGTGCCTTTTCTTGATCCTCCCGCATGCGCTTGCTCCCTTTGCACCAAAGAGGAAAGGGAGGACATTGCGCGGGCTGGCGCCTGCCTGGCGCCCTTGGTTGTCATGGCTTGTGTCATGGGCACCTCATGAGGTACCCCGCCTTGATCTCTCCGCCTCCTTGTGAGCCAGCCTGATGAGGCTGCGCCTGGGGAAGCTCTATGTCGTCCGCCCCGCGAGGCTTGGACCCTCGCGAGGGTTTTGGGTCTATGTTGATGAAGGTGGGCCATATTGGGCCCCCCTTGAGCCACGCCGCAGGCCGCAGGCAGGCAAGTCTAGGGACCCCCGTTCCCAGAACGCCGACAGTAGCCCCCGGGCCCAAGGCGCGCGCCCGGACTTGGCCGTGCAGGGAGGCGAAAGGGCAAGGGCGAAGCGCCGCGGGCCCTAACAGCCTGCGGCCTTGGGTGCCGTGTGGCGGTCGATTGGATGTGGGCGTCTCCGCTTCCCCATCATGCCTCGGCATCTGCACGGATTGGACAAGTTCTCAGCCACGGAGAAAGGGAAGGCTCGCCAGGTTGAGCCTGCCTCTCCTCCGCCCAAGCGCGGCCGGGGGCGTCCTCGCAAACATCCCGTGGCCACTACGACAGCCCTTCACGGCCGCGGGGGCGATTTCCAGCTTGGTGACGGGCGGGCTGCGGCGACCGGGGGGCACGCCTTGGTCGTGCGCCCCCCTAGGCCACATTCTCGCGCAACAGAGGTGTTGCCGGAGTTCGTTGTGTGGTCGGCGGAACCGACTAGCACCCGGCTTCATCTTCCTCGCTTGCTCCTCGGCGAGCTCCCGGCCAGTGCCCCAGGCATTCTCTGGCTCCAAGAAGATGACTGCTGCAGCCAGGCCTCATGGGCTTCACTGGAGGTCTCCGCAGCTGGGAGCCTGGCCTTGGCCCGCGGTTGGCAGACGTTTGCCCGCGCGCGGGGCCTGAGCCGTCGGTGCACCCTGCACTTCAAGTTTGACGGTGACGCCACCCTCTTCGTGAGGGTGTTTGGGGAAGATGGTCTCCGCGCAAGGTGTTGCCCTGAGGACGACGACCGCGGCTGGGAACCCAACCACGGCGACGATGGAGAAGGCAGCGCCCGCGTGATTGGCGGTGCTCAAGGTTCCCCAAGCTTCACCGGCTCTTCCTCAGGCGACGACTCTTCCAGCGATGGCCGAAGCCAGCCTCCACGCCGCCGTACCTGCCTGGGAGGTGGTGGTGTGCCTGCCCGCCGTCGCGCTTCGGTGAAGCGCGAGAGGGAGTCTTCCTGAGTCCTGGAGGCGGCTCGAGTCTTCCCTGCAGGCCGGCGTGAGGCGAGCTGCGCCCGATTTGTTCTTTCTTTTCCTTTGTCCTGCATAAAAAGACGGTAGCGTGGGGCCCCGCGGGGGCGTGTTTGGGTTATCGATGTTAATTATCGCTTTGCTTTTGCTATCGTGCCTTCTGGCTTCGTGCCCATGTCTAGATAGTTTCCAACCCCAGCCGTGAGGGGGGCGACCGACCCAGGCCATGTGTTCATGTCACGGTGCCCGTGGGGCACGGACTGGAGGGGTGCTCCTGCAATGGACCCAGGTCGCGAAACCTTTGAACGGCTAGGATAGAAATACTCGCGAGGGCACTCGGCTGCCCCTTCCCCTCGCGAGGCCTTGCATAAGAGAAATCGAGGCAGGAGAGCGAAAAAGTCGAAGAACCATAAGTCAAAGGCGGCAATAGCTCCAATAAAACTTCGAATGAGAAAGAACAAGCCAACTGCGGAAAGCAAATGAAAAAGCCGCGTCCGGCACCTAATCTAGTCTTGGACGTCTTCTCACCAGCGCGGAGCTAAGTGCTGCCACTGGGCGTGGGAGGGAGCCCCAGGGCCTGAGGCCGGTGCTCCTGAGACTCCGGGGCGTGTACAGCCCCACTCATTATTACGTGAGAGTGTCACGGGCAGCGAGCTTCACAGGCGTTGGCCTTCTTCACAGGCTCCGGGCCTTTCTTAGGGGGAACGAGCTTCACGGGCATTTGCCCTCTTCACAGGCTCTGGGCCTTTTCCAAAACGCGATAGCTTCACAGGCAGTCGCCTTCTTCACAGGCTCTTGGCCTTTTCCAAAAAGGATAATCTTCACAGGCATTCGCCTTCTTCATAGGATCTGGGCCTTTTCCAAAAAGGATAATCTTCACAGGCGTTCGCCTTCTTCACGGCTCTAGGCCTTTTCCAGAAAGGATAATCTTCACAGGTGTTCGCCTTCTTCACAGGCTCCGGGCCTTTTCCAAAAAAGGATAATCTTCACAGGCGTTCGCCTTCTTCACAGGCTCTGGGCCTTTTCCAAAAAGGATAATCTTCACAGGCGTTCGCCTTCTTCATAGGGTCTGGGCCTTTTCCAGAAAGGATAATCTTCACAGGCGTTCGCCTTCTTCACAGGCTCCGGGCCTTTTCCAAAAAGGATAATCTGCACAGGCGTTCGCCTTCTTCACAGGCTCTGGGCCTTTTCCAAAAAGGATAATCTTCACAGGCGTTCGCCTTCTTCACAGGCTCCGGGCCTTTAGGGGTAGAACCTCCGGAGGTGCTGGATGTTCCATGCGTTCTGGATCGGCACCCCCTCCTGAGTCTCCAAGCGCGTGGAGCCAGGCCTGGAAACATGAACAACCTTGAACGGGCCCTCCCACATGGGAGAGAGCTTGTGCAGTCCCTCCCTGGAGAGGACCCGCCTGAGCACGAGGTCTCCTACCTTGAGAGTTCTGGGGCGGATGTGGCGGCAGTGATATCGTCGCAGTGCTTGTTGGTACCTTGCCGCCCGCAGTGCGGCTTCTCGGCAGCGTTCCTCCCCCAGCATGAGGTCCATCCCCCGCATGGCGTCCTGCTGCGCCTCGTCAAACGCCAGGACCCGCGCGAAGCGACGTATGACCTCGTGAGGGAGGACCGCCTCGGCTCCGTAGACCAGGAAGAACGGGGTCTCTCCCGTCGGCTTGGTCGTGGTTGTGCGGATGGACCACAACACGGACGGAAGCTCGTCATACCAACCTCTTCCGCAGGCCTCCAGCTTCTTCTTGAACGTCCTGGTTTTGAGGCCCCTTAGGACCTCTGCATTGGCTAGCTCCGCCTGGCCATTGCTTCGGTGGTGTGCCACCGAAGCGTAGCATATCTGCGTCCCAAGGTTAGCATAGTATATTTTAAAGGGGTTACTGGTGAACTGCGAACCATTGTCTATGATGATGCGGTTTGGCACCCCGAACCGGCTCACGATGCCCCTGATGAACTTGACCGTGGAACCCGCGGGGATGGTGCGGACGGCCTCTACTTCGGCCCACTTGGTGAACTTGTCCACGGCGACGTAGAGGTAGCGGTAGCCCCCTGGCGCCCGAGGAAACGGGCCCAGGATGTCCAGCCCCCAGACTGCGAATGGCCATGAAAGGGGTATAGTCTGCAGGCCTCCCGCCGGCTGATGGATCTGCTTGGCGTGGAACTGGCAGGCCTCACAAGCCTTCACCAGTTCGACGACGTCATTGAGTGCGGTGGGCCAATAAAACCCACTGCGAAACGCCTTGCCGACGGGGGTCCCTGATGATGAATGACGTCCACAGTCTCCGCCGTGTATGTCCTCCAGCAGTTCCTTTCCCTGCTCCCTGGAGATGCAGCGTAGGGATACGTCGTCTGGTCGCTTCCGGTAGAGCTCTCCATCCTTGATGCAGTATGCCATGGCCTGCCGTGCCACACGCTCCGCTTCCTCCTCCTTCTCCGGCAGGATCCCCTGTGTTAAATAACTCCGGAGCTCCGTGATCCAGCACCCCTCCTGAGTTTCCATCGTCAGGAGCAGGCGCGCTCCTGAGGCCGGGCCACAGACCGAGGCTCCTGAGGGCGCGGGGCCACCATGACCAGAGGGCTGGTCAGGTATCTCTTGAGATCTTGGAATGCCTTGTCGGCCTCTTCAGTCCATTCAAAGGGCCCCTTTTTCTTAATTAGCTGGAAGAAAGACAGTGCACGCTCCCCCAGCCTAGAGATGAAGCGCCCTAGCATGGTCATGCGTCCAGTGAGCTTCTGCATTTCTCCGAGGGTCTTTGGCGGGCTCATGTCCTCGACCGCCTTGACCTTCTCCGGGTTGGCCTCGATGCCTCGGTGGGACACGAGAAAACCCAAGAGCTTGCCTGAGGGGATCCCGAACACACACTTCTCTGGGTTGAGCCGCAGGTTCACCGTGTCGAGGCTCGCGAAGGTTTCCTCCAAGTCTTGTATCAGGGTCTTGGCCTCCCGAGACTTCGCCACAATGTCATCGACGTAAGCCTCGACATTCTTCCCGAGCTGCCGGCCCAAGGTGATGTGCATCAGCCGCGGAAAGGTCGCCCCTGCGTTTCGCAGCCCGAATGGCATGCATGTGTAGCAGTACACCCCACACGGGGTTAGGAAGGCTGTCTTCTCGACGTCTTCTACCGCCATCTTGATCTGGTGATACCTAGAGAAGGCATCCAGGAAGCATGGCAGGTCGCATTCCGCGGTGGAATCGACGATCTGATCGATGTGGGGGAGCGGGAATGGATCTTGCGAACATGCCTTGTTGAGGTTGGTGAAGTCGACACACATGCGCTCCTTACCTCCCTTCTTTGGCACAACGACAGGGTTGGCCAACCAACCCGGGTATCGGACCTCGCGAATGACCCCAGCGGCTTGTATTTCCGGATCTCTTGGATGATGAAGGCCTGCTTCTCTGTGGACTGCCGCCTCGCCTTCTGCTTCACAGGGTGCACGTTGGGGCACATGTTGAGGTGATGCTCGATTACACTCCTAGGGATCCCCACCAACTGGTCAGGCTCCCAAGCGAATACCTTCTTGTTTGCACGCAGGAACCTGACCAGGGCTTCCTCCTGCTCGGGATCGAGGTTGGCGCCTATGGTAAAAGTGGCACTGGTGGACCCGTCCTCATCGATGGGTATCTGCTTGGTTTCTGCCTTGTCTTGGGTGAACAACTACTTCTTCTTGGCGGGTGCAGCCCCCTTGGGCTCGGGGGCCTCCGAGCCGGCGGGCTGTGCTGACGCCGCCATCCTTAAGGCGAGCTTGAGCACTCGCAGTGCGTCTCCGGTGTCCCCGTGCACGGTGAGGACACCGCTGCTCCCGGGCATCTTCATGAGGTTGTACGCCGGGTGTGTCGCGGCCATGAACTGGGCCAGCGCTGGGTAGCCGAGGATGGCGTTGTAGGGGAGGCCGATGGCGGCGATGTCGAAGTCGACCATCTCCATGCGGAAGTTGTCGTAGGTGCCAAAGGTTACTGGGAGCCGGATCTGTCCCAAGGAGCTGGATGACCCGCCCCCAACGCCCAAGAAGGGCCGGCTGGGTTGCAGTCGTTCCAGGGGCATGCGGAGGAGGTTGAAGGCCTCGACCGGGAGCACGCTGAGGCCCGCACCGCCATCGATGAGAGTTCTGGTGACGGCCACCTGGCAGATGGTGGGGGTGCACAGCATGGGGAGCGCGCCCGAGCAGGCCGAGTTGGAGGGGTGGTCCTCCGAGCTGAAGGTCAGGCCGGCCTTGGGCGCCGCCCGGTCCGGGAGAGCCCCCTGCCGCGCGGAAGCGGCGCGGAAGCGGCGCTGACCCGGCGGACGAACGGCTTGATGTGGTGACTTGTAGGCGGCCCCTGCGAGCCGCCCAGGAGGGCCGCGACGACCGGGGGTGTTGGTGTAGTGGTGCGGCCGTCTTGCCGCACAGACGGATGCTGAGACGACACTTGCTGCCCGTTCCCCGCCAGGCCAGTGGCGGTGTTGACGGCAGGTGCCGGGGAACGGCGAGGAGGCCCGCCGACTGGAGCCGTCTGGGCGATGTGGGAAGCAAGGGCGGCCCGGCGGCCAGCGTGAGCCCAACGGGCGTCAGACATGGACGCGATGGTCGGAGGAGAACGGAGCGGTGGAAGGCGGATTCCGGCGCACCCCTACCTGGCGCGCCAAATGTCGGATTTCGGGTTCCGGCAGACCCTTAAGGTTCGAACTCTGGGGTGCGCGCGGAGATTACGCCTTCTACCTACCTGTACCCCTCCGCCTCGCAAAGATCTAAACTACCAGAAGAACAGCACAAGAGACACAGAGTTTATACTGGTTCGGGCCACCGATGAGGTGTAATACCCTACTCCAGTGTGGTGTGGTGGATTGCCTCTTGGGCTGATGATGATGAACAATACAAGGAAGAACAGCCTCGCGAGGGTCTGTTCTTGGCTGGGGGGAATGAACTGCTAGGAGGAGTTCAATCGCCCTTCTCTCCCTCTCTCTTTCTGGCTGCTGCCTATGCCTATCTAACTGATTGCCGGGTTGCTAGATGTCTCTACCCTGGGGGTGGGTAGTCCTATTTATAGGCAAAGGCCCTGGGCCTCTTCCCAAATATTGAGCGGGAAGGGCGCCAACAATTGTCCAGTTTGAAGGGGAACATCTGGTACACTTATCCCGACTAAAGTTGGTCCTCGCCTGCCAAAGGCTCTGGCGATGACGCTGGCTTGGGCTCCACAGTGACTTCCTCCTTGTCGCGGAGCTAGTCTTGGTCTTGTTGCACCGAAATGGGTGCCTTTGCTTGATCCTCCCGCCTACGCTTGCTCCCTTTTCACCAAAGAGGAAAGGGAGGACACTGCGCGGGCTGGCGCCCGCCTGGCGCCCTTGGTCATCATGGCTTGCGTCATGGGCACCTCGTGAGGTACCCCGCCTTGATCTCTCCGCCTCCTCGTGAGCCAACCTGATGAGGTTGCGCCTGAGGAAGCTCTGTGTCGTCCGCCCCGCGAGGCTTGGCCCCTCGCGAGGGTCTTGGGTCTGTGTTGATGAAGGTGGGCCGTATTGGGCCCCCCTTGAGCCACGCCGCAGGCCGCGTGCAGGCAAGTCTGGGGACCCCCATTCCTAGAACGCCGACAGTAGCCCCTGGGCCCAAGGCGCGCCCGGACTTGGCCGTGCAGGGAGGCGAAAGGGCAAGGGCGAAGCGCCGCGGACCCTAACAGCCTGCGGCCTTGGGCGCCACGTGGCAGTCGATTGGACATGGGCGTCTCTGCTTCCCCATGACGCCTCGGCATCTGCACGGATTGGACAAGTCCCTGCATGCACAATGGGTCATGATTACCTGAGATCGTGGAGGCCGACGGTTGGCCTTCGCCGGCTATAAGTACGGAACGGCGCGCGCCCTTCTAGTCCATCCCCCTTGCTTCTCCTTCTTCTTCATGGCGCCATCGAGGAGGTTCTCGGCCGGGAAGAAAGGGAAGGATCGCCAGGTTGAGCCTGCCTCTCCTCCGCCCAAGCGCAGCCGGGGGCGTCCTCGCAAACATCTCGTGGCCACTATGACAGCCCTTTACGGCCGCGGGGCGATTTCCAGCTTGGTGACGGGCAGGCTGCGGCGACCGGGGGGCACGCCTTGGTCGCGCGCCCCCCTAGGCCGTGTTCTCGCGCAGCAGAGGTGCTGCCGGAGTTCGTTGTGTGGTCGGCGGAACCGACTAGCACCCGGCTTCATCTTCCTCGCTTCCTCCTCGGCGAGCTCCCGGCCGGTGCCCCAGGCGGCCTTTGGCTCCAAGCAGATGGCTACTGCCGCCGGGCCTCATGGGCTTCACTGGAGGTCTCCGCAGCTGGGAGCCTGGCCTTGGCCCGCGGTTGGCAGACGTTTGCCCGCGCGCGGGGCCTGAGCCGTCGGTGCACCTGATGAGGACATCAATACCATTGTTACACCCACAGCCCCTACTGTTACATATGATGGACCAATTACTAGAGCTCGCGCACGCCAATTAAATTACCAGGTACTTTCATTTCTTGGTAATGATTCTAATGTTCATGAGAATATGATGCTGCCTAAATTGGATACATTTGTTTTGCTTACAAATGAAGGGCCTAGCTTGGAGAAGGATGAACATTGGAGCAAGAACAAGCAAGGAGTTGATGGCATGCGCAAGGGGAACAAGAACGGAGTTACAAGTGATGATTTCAGGACTCTGAAGCCACCATAAGGAGTGAATGAAGCCTTGGACGAAATATACAAGATGCCACTTCATAAATTTCGTCCAGAGGCTATCCTAGGTGCTGCGTCACCTTATTATTGGGCCGGGCCCATGTAATTTCGAAATACTTAAGTATAGGCTGTTTTTAGAGTCCGAATGTGTGGGGAAACAAGAGTTAGGGTTGGTTTCGGACCCCTTCCTCAAGGGCCACGAAATTCCCCCCTCTTCCTCCATATATACAGCCCTTAGGGCGTCGTTTAGACTTTGGGTTTTGTTTAGATCAAAAGTTCGCCATAGCTGCAACTTCGCGTACTTCGTTTGTGTTCAATGACCAGACCAAGGCGTCACAGAACCCCACCTTCATTAATAAAGCTTTCCTCTTATATTCGCAATATCCAGATGGTAATCTTAGTTTCTTGCTTGTTCTTCGTTTGCTCGCAGGAAACAGGCCCTCGTGGCCAGGTTGATCGTGCTCCGGTGTGGTAAATAACCCTCGGAACTTGGTTTAGCGATTGCTAAGGCACGACGTCTCGCACGTTCCTAGTCGGATCGTCAAGGTCGACTCCCACAAAACGATAGCCACCATCTCATCGAAACATCGGGACACCTTTGCCTCTATCAAGTGGTATCAGATTTTCAGGTTGCTCGGTGAGATTTTACAGTTTTTCGTAGTTTAGATCGAGTCTGTTCTTCATACCTATAGTCCACGAAAAAGCCAAAAAAAATTTAGGGTTAGTTCATCCTATCCGAACCAATCTGAGCCTTTGCATAATCTTTTCTGTATTTGCTTTGTTGAATTTGCGGTTGCATCGTCGTGTCAAGTTGATGGTCTTAGCGTCTAGTCTTTTAGAGTTTCGAGTTTTGGTCATATTAGTCACGCCGCCACCGCACCATCATCATTGTCCCTGCCATCTTCCACCACCGCTTATCCGCCACCGCTCCGAGTCCATATACCACCACCGATCCGTATCCATATACCACCATCACTTCGAGTCCATCTAATATTAGGTTTGCTTTCGAGATCCATCTGTTGCCAGATTCGTGTTTCCTTGTTTGAGTGGGTTTGGGATTCCATCAATCTTTTGCCGTCCGTAAAAGAGGTTGGTTTCCAAAAAAAAAGAGTCCAGAAACCACCCTCCGTTTAGGCCCAAAATTTTCCAAAAACGCACTTGACAAAAAAAATTCTGGCTATCCTATTTTTAGGTGTTTCTTAGCCTTTTGAGACAGTCGCCGTTATTGAAAGTTTTTTTTGAGCCGTTTCCAGTTTTTGGGTCCGGGCAGTCGAAAAAAAAATCGCAAAAATTTTGTGTCTATCCTGTCAGTTTGACCTGGGAAGAGTTTTGAGACACTCGCCATTATAGTGATTTTTCGCAAAAAAAAGGAGCGCAAAAAAAAAGAGCGCAAAAAAAAGAGCGAAAAAAATCCAGAGTGTGCTTTTCCCTTGTTTTCGTGCAGCGCCGTGATTTTGTTAGTGTTCTAGGCTCGCGTCTCTAGCACGGTCTAGCCTAGGACCAGCACAGTAGCGTCGTTGAGCGTTTATTCAACTTTGCATCTCTGAATTGATTATTGATGACCTTTTTGCTATCATACTATAAGCCTTTCCAGCTCCACATACATCTACGTCGTGCGTTTGACTCTCCCTGGCAATCGCTCTATCCAAGCTTTGAGAGTTTTGACTACAACGGTTGCCGATCACCGCCTGCTGCTGGGTAAGAACTGGTAAGAATTTGAGATTTGCTTGACGAATTTGTGACTGTCCACCACACCACCACCACCACTTCCTAGTAGTCTGTTGAATCATATTCTTGTGTGTTTCTATTGCTGCTAACCATGGCAGGATCACAAGCCGATGAGACTGACTGGGAGAACATGACAAACAAAGCGTTACATGATAAGTTTCAGCAAATGATGAGTGGACAGGTGGAAGATGTGCTAAATAGATTTGAAGAGGCCATGGAGAAGATAGATGGCATTGAGAAGGCGTTTGAAACAAAGCTCGATAACAAGTTTAATGAATTGCTCGCGCGTCTACCACCACCACCACCGGCTGCACCTAACGCACCTCTACAACAGCAACAACGACTACCTCCACATCGCGACACAGCCCTCCGTCGAGCGACCCGTGTCCCTCTACAGCCTGGCCAAGCTGCTGGTGCTGCTGTTGATACTTCTGTGGCTCCTGCTGCTGATGTGGAGGAGGATGATTATGTGGGAGATTACGAGGATGAGGTTGATCAACATCAGAACTACGTGCAACCACCAGCACCACAACCACCAGGTCGTCCACATGCAAATAATGGCAATGTTAGGGCTCCCCCTCAGGTACGAGATCATGACCATCTCCCTAAACTGAAATTGAATATTCCACCATTTGAGGGTAGATATGTTCCTGATATATATCTTACTTGGGAGTTAGAAACTGAACAACGATTTACATGTTTACAATATCCTGAGGAGAGACGTGTTCCTGCTGCTGTTTGTGCTTTCACTAGCGTTGCATGTGTTTGGTGGTCTGAATATTGTAGATTATATCCTGTTCCAGCTACTTGGGCTGCTTTGAAAACTGCTATGCGTACTCGTTGGGTTCCACCATATTATCAACGTGAATTACTTCAAAAATTGCAGCGCTTAAGACAAGGAAAAAATTCGGTAGAAGAATATTATCAGGAATTACAAACTGGCTTGATTAGATGTGGTATCGTCGAGGAGAATGAAGCTATGCTTGCACGTTTTCTGGGTGGATTAAATAGAGAGATTCAGACCATTCTAGACTATAAGGATTATAATAATATCACTCGTTTATTCCATCTTGCTTGTAAAGCTGAACGTGAAGTGCAGGATCGACAGGCATTGGCGCGAACTAACTTTTCTGCAGGTCGACCTTCATCGTGGACACCACGTGCATCATCTACTTCCACACGTTCTGCTACACCGGCACCTCCGTCAGCTGCCACCTCCAACCGTGATACAAGAAAGCAGGCACAACCACCACTATCTGCCAAGAGCACACATGTCGGGCCTGCACAGAGCTCTGCTTCTTCCATGGCGTCTACAGGGCACACAAGTGATATTATTTGTCGTCGTTGTAAGGGAAGAGGACATTTTGCGCGAGAATGCACATCTCAGCGTGTGATGATTGCTACTGAGGATGGTGGGTATGAGTCCGCTAGTGACTATGATGAGGAGACTTTGGCTCTTCTTACACATGAAGAACACGGTGGAGATGATTCTGATCATGAGACGCAATACATGGCTGCTGAAGATGCTGACAGGTATGAATGTTTAGTTGCTCAACGTGTTTTGAGTGTGCAGGTCACGCAAGCTGAGCAAAATCAGAGGCATAATTTGTTCCATACAAAGGGAGTTGTGAAGGAACGTTCAGTTCGCGTCATCATAGATGGAGGGAGCTGCAACAACTTGGCTAGCATGGAGATGGTGGAGAAGCTATCTCTCACCACAAGACCACATCCACATCCTTACTACATCCAATGGTTCAACAACAGCGGCAAGGTTAAGGTAACACATACTGTTCGTGTGCATTTTAGTATCTCTACATATGCTGATTATGTTGATTGTGATGTGGTACCTATGCAAGCATGTTCCTTATTACTTGGTAGACCATGGCAATTTGATAAAAATTATGTACACCATGGTAGAAACAATCAGTATACTATTGTTCATAAGGACAAAAATATTACTTTGCTTCCTATGACTCCTGATTCCATTTTGAAAGATGATATTAATCGAGCTAATAAAGCAAAACAGGAGCAAAATAAGAGTGAAAATCAGATTGTGGCAAAAGAATTTGAGCAACAAATGAAGCCTAATAATAAACCATCTAGTGTTGCTTCTGAAATTAAATTGAAAAGTGCATGTTTATTTGCCACCAAATCTGATATTGATGATCTAGATGTTAGCAAATCTGTTTGCTATGCTTTCGTGTGCAAAGAGGCATTATTTTCATTCGAGGACGTGCCTTCCTCTTTGCCTCCTGCTGTTACTAACATTTTGCAGGAGTTCGCTGACGTCTTTCCACAAGACGTGCCACCAGGATTACCACCTATTCGAGGGATTGAGCATCAAATTGACTTAATTCCCGGTGCATCATTACCCAACCGCGCACCATACCGTACCAATCCAGAGGAGACGAAGGAGATTATGTGTCAAGTACAAGAGCTACTCGACAAAGGTTATATACGCGAATCCCTTAGTCCTTGTGCTGTTCCGATTATTCTAGTGCCGAAAAAGGATGGTACCTCGCGTATGTGTGTTGATTGTATAGGCATTAATAATATTACTATTCGTTATCGTCATCCTATTCCTAGGCTAGATGATATGCTTGATGAATTGAGTGGCTCTACAATATTCTCCAAAGTTGATTTGCGTAGTGGATACCATCAAATTCGTATGAAATTGGGAGATGAATGGAAAACAGCTTTTAAAACTAAGTTTGGTTTATATGAGTGGTTAGTCATGCCTTTTGGGTTAACTAATGCACCTAGTACTTTCATGAGACTAATGAACGAAGTTTTACGTGCTTTCATTGGACGATTTGTGGTAGTCTATTTTGATGATATACTAATTTATAGCAAATCTTTGGAAGAACATTTGGAACATTTACGTGTTGTTTTTAATGCTCTACGTGATGCATGTTTGTTTGGTAACCTTGGGAAGTGCACCTTTTGCACCGACCGAGTATCATTTCTTGGCTATGTTGTTACTCCACAGGGAATTGAAGTTGATAAAGCCAAGATTGAAGCTATTGAGAGTTGGCCGCAGCCCAAAACGGTCACACAAGTGAGGAGTTTTCTTGGACTCGCTGGTTTCTATATGCGTTTTGTGAGAGACTTTAGCACCATTGTTGCACCTCTCAATGAGCTTACAAAGAAGGATGTGCCTTTTGTTTGGGGTACCGCATAGGAAGAAGCCTTCACGGTATTGAAAGATAAGTTGACACATGCTCCTTTACTCCAGCTTCCTGATTTTAATAAGACTTTTGAGCTTGAATGTGATGCTAGTGGAATTGGATTAGGAGGTGTGTTATTACAAGATGGCAAACCTGTTGCATACTTTTCTGAAAAATTGAGTGGGCCTAGTATGAACTATTCTACTTATGATAAGGAATTATATGCTCTTGTTCGGACTTTAGAGACATGGCAACATTATTTATGGCCCAAAGAATTTGTTATACATTCTGATCATGAATCTTTGAAACATATTAAAAGTCAAGCTAAACTGAATCGTAGACATGCTAAATGGGTTGAATTCATTGAGACCCTCGAGGTAGAGGCATCGAGTAATCAGGCCAGCAGAACCTAGGATCAGAGCAAGCAGAGAGCAAAGAGAGAGAGAGAGAGAAGGGCGGGTGAACTTCTCCTAGCGGTTCATCCCCCTAGCCAGGAGCAGACCCTCGCGAGGCTGTTCTTCCCTGTTGTCAGCGTTCTGGGAACGGGGGTCCCCAGACTTGCCTGCCTGCGGCCTGCTGTGTGGCTCAAACGGGGGCCCAGCGTGGCCCATCTTCATCAACACAAGGCTCAAGACCCTCGCGAGGGGCCAAGCCTCGCGAGGCAGACGACATGACGCTTCCTCAAGCACGGCCTCCTTAGGATGGCTCGCGAGGAGGTGGAGAGATCAAGGCGGGTACCTCACGAGGTGCCCATGACGCAAGCCATGACGACCAAGGGTGCTAGGCGGGCGCCAGCCCGCACAGCGTCTCCCTTTCCTCTTTGGTGCAAAGGGGGCAAGCGCAGGCGAGAGGATCAAGCAAAGGCACCCATTTCGGTGCAACGAGACCAAGACCGGTCCAACGGTGGGAAGGAGGTCACCATGGAGCCCAGGACGGCGTCACCACAGGGCCTTTGGCAGGCGAAGACCAACTTTAGTCAGGATAAGTGTACCGGATGTTCCCCTTCGAATTGGCCAATTGTTGGCGCCCTTCCCGCTCAATATTTGGGAAGTGGCCCAGGGCCTTTGCCTATAAATAGGAATAGCCACCCCCAGGGTAGAAGCAGCTAATCCAGCATCTAGAGAGAGAGAGAAGGGCGATCGAACTCCCCTAGCAGTTCATCCCCTAGCCAAGAACAGACCCTTGCGAGGCTGTTCTTCCTTGTACTGCTCTTCATCATCAGCTGAAGAGGCAATCCACCCACCACAAACTAGAGTAGGGTATTACACCACAACAGTGGCCCGAACTAGTATAAACCCTGTGTCTCTTGTGTTGTTCTTGCGGTAGTTAGATCCTTACGAGGCGTAGAGGTAGAGGGCACGATCTTCGCGCGCACCCCAAAGTTCGAACCTTAAGGGTCTGCGGGAACCCGTGATCCGACATTTGGCGCGCCAGGTAGGGGTGCGCCGGAGTCTGCCTTCCGCCGCTCCGTCCTCCTCCGGCTGCCGCATCCATGTACGGCGCCCATCGAGCTCGCGTCACGCCAGCGGCCCTCGCTGGTGGGCGGCCTCGCCGTCCCCCGTCGCACGCCATCAATGATAGAGGCGGGGTGTCCCGATCTTTCGATGAGATGATAACTATCGAGATGACTTCGACGGTTCGACTACAAATATGCACGACGTTGCGCCTTAGCAATCGCTAAACCAATCTCCTGGGGTTACTGACGATGCCGGAAGCACGATCAGCCTGACCACGAAGGTCTATTCCTGCACGCAATCGAAGAACAAGCAAGAATATGATAATGCAATCTCAGTATTGCGAATATAGATGAAGTATTGATAATGGTGGGGATCCGTAAGCGGTCTTGGTCTGGTCGTTGGACAAACACGAAGTACACGAAGTTGCAATGGCTAACTTTTAACTAAACAAATCCCAAGCAAAAAGCTACTAGGTGGATCTAGTTATATAGGAGCAAGGGGTGGCGGCCAAGGAGGTGGGAGGACGTCCCAAGGCAGCCTAAAACCAACCCTAGGTCGTACAAGGCTCATGGGCCCAAGTGGAGGTGATGCAACACCTTTGGACTTGTTGTTTGACTCAGATTCTGCTGCAGCGTCAGATTTTTTCATCCATATCTCAATGCTCCGGACGAATTTAAAGGTGAATCCAATTGGAGTGGAAAGAGGACGAAATCTACTTTCCAACAAAAAAAGAATCACCCAATTCGGAGTCCGTATGAAGAAGTTCTTGCCGTTTTGAGTCTGGTATGTCTGTGCAGTCCGAATCTGAATCCAGAACGTGAGAGACTTGGACTCTATCTTCTCTTGGCCCAAAAGTGACGTGAAGGGAATTTTTGAACAGCACCTAAACTTCTCTTTTTCCCTTATCTTCATATGTGGATTGTACAAATGTCCCATACACCTGCAATTAGACAAAACACAAAAGTGTGTGAAGTATTTTTGTTTTGGATAATATAAATAGATTATTGAATAGTTGACACTAGAAATCACCTGAGAAATATGCATGTATGCAATATTTTTGGTCGTATCCAAGGTAGTCATTTCCTCATCATCCTCCCCTTCTTGAAAATAAAGCCGTCCTCGGCGTTGCTTTATCTGAAATGTGGCTAACAAAAGAGACAAGGTGTACATGTTGTATATGTATATGTCATCAATTTTTACTTCCCGTGGAATTTGCACATATGACACATGTACACATGAGTAACTTTCATAGTGAATAAAATATAATGCCAAAATATTATCACAAGAAGTAGAAGGCATGAAAGTATTGCAACTCAGTTTGCACATACAAGTGAAGCTCTTATTCATATGAAAAGATTGACAATATTCATCATTAAACCATCCCAATATTGGTGAATAAACCTTACTTGCATAAAATTTACATGCTACAACATGCTTAAATAAGCCAACATGCAATAATTCATTTGACACAGAATCATCACCAAGATTAGAGGTCATATCAAAATGATTAAACATTGGCACAATTATTTTCAAACGTAGTTGATCCAAATTTGTTTTAGTGCCTGATTCACATGGTTCTTTCACATCAACGGTTAACTCAATGGGTGCACTCAAAATTCTTGATATTGCAGTTGTTTGATCACATGGCAAAGTCAAATCATCAGCATAATCATCTAAAATAGGTGGTGTGATCAATGTTGTGGCTAGAGCATCACATGGTGTATTTAAATCGACAAGGCATTCATCAATCGCATGTGAAGTTAGAAGATCAGTACCTTTGTCATTACCTTGTGTTATCAACTCAGACGATGTTGGAACTCTCGGCAGTGACGGGTCATAATATGGAGCTGATGCAGTGCTCACAACAACGGATGTTGTTGTCATAGTAGGCATAGTGGTAGAAGGAAGGACCGTCTCAACTCCTTGGACGTGCACCTTATGCTTGTTTGTCTTGTGGGCATCACGCCTCTTTATTTCCTGTTCAGCTTTGCAAGCAAGATGAAACAAATGGTCCATAGGATAACATTCTTCATGAATTAGTATCTCCTGAATATCACGGTTTAATCCTCCCCAAAATCTATCCATAAAATCTTCTTCACTTTCCTCTAAAAAGGAATGCAACAAGGTAGTTTGTAAATCATCATAATATTTTCTTACAGTGTCACTACCTTGTTTTAAATGTTGTAGTTTTTTAATCATGCCACGAGTATAATAAACATCGACGAATCTATCTCTCATGACAAGTTTTAAATCATCCCAAGTAGTAGGTACATAATCAGGGTATAACCGACAATGTTCACTCCACCAAACAGTAGCAAAACTAGTGAAAGAACCAACCGCAAGCTTAACTTTTTTACGTTCCGAAAAATAATGGGAAGCAAATATAACATTTATTTCGAACTCCCATTCAATATATAAATCAGGCTTAAAACGACCATTAAAAGGTGGCATGGAAACAAAAACCTGATTATGCATATTCTTATGTCTTTGCACCTCTTGTGACGGTGGTTGTATTTTCGGAGCTGCTGGCACGTCTCCCATGATTGATGAAGCCCAACTGACTCTGGAACCTGCCATATTTAGTAGAAAAACAAGAAACAAAATCCGAGAATAATGTTCCTAGGAACTACTAGGATGTGGTGGTAAAACGCTCACAGTATAGCAAATATCAAAGTCTTACAAGTTCTTACCATGCAGCAGGTGGTGACTGGCAACCAGCGGTGTCAAATAACTCCGAAGATTGAGTAAAGCGATTGCCAGGTGAGCGTTTGTATACATGGTGTAGAAATATGTGGAGCTTGGAAGGCCAAATATATGGTAGCAAAAGATCAGCAATAATCAATTCAGAGATGCAATGTTGAATAAACGCTCAACGACTGTACTGTGCTGGTCCTAGGCTAGACCGTGCTAGAGACGCGAGCCTAGACACTAAAAAAATCACGGCGCGACGCGTAACAAAGGCGGAGCACACTCTGAATATCTTTTTTTTCTCCTTTTTTTCATGGATTTTTTTCACTTTTTTTCTTCTCTTTTTTTTCCTCTTTTTTTCTTTTTTTCTCTCACTTTTTTTCTTTTTTTTTCTTTCTCTTTTTTTTCACAAACAAGCTAGATAAGATGCAGATTGGATCTAGTGATGACGCGAACGACCTCAAGTATGATTATGACAATGAATGATGGGGAGTACATGGTGGAAGTTGATGGATGGTGGTGGTGGACAGCGGATGCAATAATGACGCGGTGGTGGTATATGGCAACGACAATGAAGATGGTGCGGCGGTGGCGTGACAAACTCTGAACAGAACTCGAAACTCTAAAGGACTATACACTAAGACCAGCAACTTGACACGACGATGTAACCGCAAATTCAACAAAGCAAAACACCAAAAAGCTTATGCAAAGGCTCAGACTGGCTTGGACAAAGGATAAACAGATCTAACTTTTTTGTGTGGCTTTTTCTTGGACAATAGGTAAGAAAATAAATCTAATCTAGGGATAACTATAAATTCTCACCGAGCAACCTGAAAACTGATACCACTTGATAGAGGCGGGGTGTCCCGATATTTCGATGAGATGATAACTATCGAGATGACTTCGACGATTCGACTACAAATATGCACGACATTGCGCCTTAGCAATCGCTAAACCAATCTCCTGAGGTTACTGACGATGCCGGAAGCACGATCAGCCTGACCACGAAGGTCTATTCCTGCACGCAATCGAAGAACAAGCAAGAATATGATAATGCAATCTCAGTATTGCGAATATAGATGAAGTATTGATAATGGTGGGGATCCGTAAGCGGTCTTGGTCTGGTCGTTGGACACAAATGAAGTACACGAAGTTGCAATGGCTAACTTTTAACTAAACAAATCCCAAGCAAAAGGCTACTAGGTGGATCTAGTTATATAGGAGCAAGGGGTGGCGGCCAAGGAGGTGGGAGGACGTCCCAAGGCAGCGTAAAACCAACCCTAGGTCGTACAAGGCTCATGGGCCCAAGTGGAGGTGATGCAACACCTTTGGACTTGTTGTTTGACTCGGATTCTGCTGCAGCGTCAGATTGTTTCATCCATATCTCAATGCTCCGGACGAATTTAAAGGTGAATCCAATTGGAGTGGAAAGAGGACGAAATCTACTTTCCAACAAAAAAAGAATCACCCAATTCGGAGTCCGTATGAAAAAGTTCTTGCCGTTTTGAGTCAGGTATGTCTGTGTAGTCCGAATCTGAATCCAGAACGTGAGAGACTTGGACTCTATCTTCTCTTGGCCCAAAAGTGACGTGAAGGGACTTTTTGAACAGCACCTAAACTTCTCTTTTTCCCTTATCTTCATATGTGGATTGTACAAATGTCCCATACACCTGCAATTAGACAAAACACAAAAGTGTGTGAAGTATTTTTGTTTTGGATAATATAAATAGAATATTGAATAGTTGACACTAGAAATCACCTGAGAAATATGCATGTATGCAATATTTTTGGTCGTATCCAAGGTAGTCATGTCCTCATCAGTCAACACCACCACCAGCCCAGCGGGAGGCGAGCAACAAGCACCACCCCGGCGTCTGCCTATGCGACAGGGCGGCTGCACAACGACGTCGACGCTCCCGGTCGTTGCGGCCCTCCTGGGTGGCTCGCAGGCGCCACCCATGAGCCGCCATGTCAAGCCATTTGCCCGCCAGATCGGTGCCGCTTCCGCGCGGCGGGGGGCTCCCCGGACCGGGCGGCGCGCGAGGTTGGTCTGACCTTCAGCTCGGAGGACCACCCCGCTAACTTGGCCGGCTCGGGCGCGCTCCCCCTGTTGTGCACCCCCACCATCTGCCAGGTGGCCGTCACCAGAACCCTCGTCGATGGCGGCGCGGGCCTCAGCGTGCTCTCGGTCGAGACCTTGAACCTCCTCTGCATACCCCGGGAGCGGCTGCAACCCAGCCGATCCTTTTCGGGCGTCGGGGGCGGGTCGTCCGACTCCTTGGGACAAATCCGGCTCCCGGTAACCTTCGGCACCTACGACAACTTCCGCACGGAGATGGTGGACTTCGACATCGCCCCCATCGGCCTCCCTTACAACGCCGTCCTCGGCTACCCGGCACTGGCTCAGTTCATGGCCGCCACGCACCCGGCATACAACCTCATGAAGATGCCCGGGAGCAACGGTACCCTCACCGTGCACGGAGACGCTGGGGACGCCCTGCGAGTACTCAAGCTCGCCTTCAAGACGGCGGCATCGGCACAGCCCGCCGACGCGGGGACCCCTGAGCCCAAGGGGGCTGCGCCTACCAAGAAGAAGCAGTTGTTCACCCAGGACAAGGCAGAAACCAAGCAGATACCCGTCGACGAGGACGGGTCCTCCAGCGCCACTTTCACCATTGGCGCCAACCTGGGGCCTGAGCAGGAGGAGGCCCTGGTCAAGTTCCTGCGTGCAAACAAGAAAGTGTTTGCTTGGGAGCCTGATCAGTTGGCAGGGATCCCCAGGGATGTCATCGAGCATCACCTCAACGTATGCCCAAATGTGCGCCCCGTGAAGCAGAAGGCCAGGCGGCAGTCCGCGGAGAAGCAGGCCTTCATCATCCAAGAGACCCGCAAGTTAGAAGCCGCTGGAGTCATTCGCGAGGTCCGGTACCCAGATTAGTTGGCCAACCCTGTCGTTGTGCCCAAGAAAGGGGGGAAGGAACGCATGTGTGTCGACTTCACCAACCTCAACAAGGCATGCCCGCAAGATCCGTTCCCGCTCCCCCGCATCGACTAGATCGTCGACTTCACCGCCGAGTGCGACCTGCTGTGCTTTTTGGATGCCTTCTCCGGATATCACCAGATCAAGATGGCGATAGAATACGTTGAGAAGACCGCCTTCTTGACCCCGTGCGGGGTATACTGCTATACATGCATGCCATTCGTACTGCGTAACACAGGGGCAACTTTTCAGCGGCTGATGCATATCACCTTGGGCCCGCAGCTCGGGAAGAATGTTGAGGCATACGTTGATGACACTGTGGTGAAATCTCAAGAGGCCGGGGCCCTGATACAAGACCTGGAGGAGACCTTCGTGAGCCTCGACGCCGTGAACCTGCGGCTCAACCCGGAGAAATGCGTGTTTGGCGTTCCCTCGGGCAAGCTTTTGGGATTCCTCGTGTCTCACCGTGGCATCGAGGCCAACCCAGAGAAGGTCAAGGCGGTCGAGGACATGAGTCCGCCAAAGACCCTCAGAGAAATGCAAAAGCTCACTGGGCATGTGACCGCACTAGGGCGCTTCATCTCTAAATTGGGGGAACGAGCGCTGCCTTTCTTTCAGCTGATGAAGAAAAAGGGGCCCTTTGAATGGACTGAAGAGGCAGATAAGGCGTTTCGGGATCTCAAGAGGTACCTAACCAGTCCCCTAGTCATGGTGGCTCCGCGTCCTCAAGAGCCCCTGCTGCTCTACCTCGCTGCCACCCCCTACTCCGCCAGCGCGGCCTTGGTGGCGGTTAGGGAGGAGCGCCAGGTCAAGACCGCAGCGGCAGCCCGAGGCAAGGCAAAAAGGGAACAAGGAAAGCCCGAGGAAGCCAAAACCGCAGATGAGGAGGATCAACCGCCGAAGAACGCACCCGAGACAGGAGAGGCCGCACGCCCAGATGGTCCACCTCCCGAGGTCACATCGTCCTGTGAGGTGCCCTCACCTCCCGAGGGCGCCGCGACCCAAGATGCTCTCAGCCTTGTTGGGCACCCGGTCTACTTCGTTAGCACGGTGCTACGGGACGCGAGGGCACGATACCCGATGCCTCAGAAGCTCCTCCTCGCGCTGCTAGTGGCCTCGCGCAAGCTGCGTCACTACTTCCAAGCTCACCCGATCAAGGTCGCCTCATCGTACCCCCTGCAGAGGGTGCTCAGGAGCCCTAACTCTGCTGGAAGGGTCGCTGAATGGAACATAGAGTTGTAGGCGTTTCAGCTTGAGTTCAGCACAAATAGGGTCATCAAGGGAGCCGCATTGGCGGATTTCGTGGCGGAATGGACAGAGGCGCGAGGCCTCAAGGACAACGAGGATCGTTCCCTCTCCCCAGGGGGCGAGGCGCCAGAAGGCTAGGTCATGTACTTCGACGGGGCATTCTCCAGACACGGCGCGGGGGCTGGTGCGGTGCTGATATCGCCCACTCAGGATAAGCTTTACTATGCAGTACAGCTCTGTTTCCAGCAAGGAGAAAAGGTCTCCAACAACATAGCAGAATATGAGGGACTGATAGCCGGGTTGAAGGACGCAGCGGCCCTGGGAGTGAAGCGCCTCACCGTCAAAGGCGGCTCGCAGCTCCTAGTCAACTTCTCCAATAAGGTGTACGAGCCAAAGGACGAGCATATGGAGGCCTACCTGGCGGAGGTCCGCAGGATTGAAAAGCAGTTCTGGGGGCTGGAGCTGAAGCACATGCCCCGTGGCACCAACCAGGAAGCTGACGACATAGCCGGACGGGCGTCCAGGCGGCTGCCGCAGGAGCCTGGTGTCTTCAAAGAGCGGCTCTTCAAACCTTCAGCGCAGCCAACGCTATCGAGCACGGCCCAGCCTCGAGAGGAGCTCCCCCAGCCGCCAGCCTCAGGAGCCCCGGCCTGCGGACCGCCCTCAGGAGCACGCTTGCTCCTGACGATGGAACCTCAGGAGGAATGCTGGATCACAGAGCTCCGGAATTACCTGACACATGGGGCCCTGCTAGAGAAGGAGGAGGAAGCAGAACATGTGGTGCGGCAGGCCACGGCATACTGCATCAGAGACGGAGAACTCTACCGGAAGCGACCCAATGATGTATCTCTGCGCTGCATCTCCAGGGAGCAAGGAAGGGAACTACTGGGGGACATACACGGCGGAGACTGCGGACACCACTCATCATCACGAACCCTCGTCGGCAAAGCATTCCGTAGTGGGTTCTATTGGCCCACCGCGCTCAACGACGCAATCGAATTAGTAAAGGCTTGTGAGGCCTGCCAGTTCCATTCCAAGCAGATCCATCAACCAGCGGGGAGCCTGCAGACTATACCCCTCTCGTGGCCATTCGTAGTTTGGGGGTTGGATATTCTGGGCCCGCTCCCTCGGGCGGCAGGGGGCTACCGTTACCTCTACGTCGCCATTGACAAGTTCACCAAGTGGGCAGAGGTGGGGGCTGTCTGTACCATCCCCGCGGGCTCGTCGGTCAAGTTCATCAGGGGTATCGTGAGCCGGTTCGGGGTGCCGAACCGCATCATCGCAGACAACGGTTCATAGTTCACCAGTAATCTCTTCAAAACATACTGTTCTAACCTTGGAACGCAGATATGCTACGCTTCGGTGGCACACCCGCGAAGCAATGGGAAAGCCGAACGAGCCAACGCGGAGGTCCTGAGAGGCCTCAAGACCAGGACGTTCAAGAAGAAGCTGGAGGCCTGCGGCAGGGGTTGGTACGACGAGCTCCAATCCGTGTTGTGGTCCATCCGCACAACCACGACCAAACCAACCGGGGAAACCCCATTCTTCCTGGTCTACGAAGCCGAAGCAGTCCTTCCTCACGAGGTCAGGCGTCGCTCCGCGCGGGTCCTGGCGTTCGACGAGGCGCAGCAGGACGCCATGCGGGGGATGGACCTCCTGCTGGGGGAGGAACGCCGCCGGGAAGCCGTGCTGCGAGCGGCAAGATACCAACAGGCGCTACGACGATATCACTGCCGCAACATCCGCCCCAGGACCCTCGAGGTAGGAGACCTCGTACTCAGGCGGGTCCTCTCCAGGGAAGGGTTGCACAAGCTCTCTCCCATGTGGGAGGGCCCGTTCAAGGTTGTTCATGTTTCCAGGCCTGGCTCCATGCGCTTGGAGACTCAAGAGGGGGAGCCGATCTAGAACGCGTGGAACATCCAGCACCTCCGGAGGTTCTACCCCTAAAAGGCCCTGAGCCTGTGAAGAAGGCAAATGCCTGTGAAGATCGTCTCTTTTTGGAAAAGGCCCTGAGCCTGTGAAGAAGGCAAACGCCTGTGAAGATCGTCTCTTTTTGGAAAAGGCCCTGAGCCTGTGAAGAAGGCAAACGCCTGTGAAGATCGTCTCTTTTTGGAAAAGGCCCTGAGCCTGTGAAGAAGGCGAACGCCTGTGAAGATCGTCTCTTTTTGGAAAAGGCCCAGAGCCTGTGAAGAAGGCGAACGCCTGTGAAGATCGTCTCTTTTTGGAAAAGGCCCAGAGCCTGTGAAGAAGGCGAATGCCTGTGAAGCTTGTTACCTCTAAGGAGAAAGGCCCGGAGCCTGTGAAGAAGGCCAATGCCTGTGAAGCTCGCCGCCCCGTGACACTCTCACGTAATAATGAGTGGGGCTGTACATGCCCCGGAGTCTTAGGAGCGCCGGCCTCAGGCCCTGGGGCTCCCTCCCACGCCCAGTGGCAGCACTTAGCTCCGCGCTGGTGAGAAGACGTCGAAGACTAGACTAGGTGCCGGACGCGGCTTTTTCATTTGCTTTCCGCATTTGACGTGTTTTACTTGCATCTGAAGTCTTATCGAAACTATCACCGTTGTTGATTTGTGGTTTGTCGATTTTCGCTCCTTGTTTTGATTTTCTCCCACGAAAGGCCTCGTGAGGGATGGGACTCGAACGCCCTCGCGAGCGTTTCTGCTCTAGCCGCTTAAAGGTTTCACGGCCCGGGCTCTCTACAGGAGCACCCCTCTGGTCCGTGCCCCTCGGGCACCGCAACATGCGCATAGGGCCTGGGTCGGTCGCCCCCCGGCTGGGGCCGCAAACTACCTACGCGAGGGCGAATAGTTGAGAAGCGCAACAACGAAATCAAGGTAATGGCTACAACGGCAATGATTCTCAACATGCCCCCACGGGGCTCTATGCAGCTGTCTTATCTTACACAGGGAGCAAAAGGAAAAAAGAAAGGGCGAGCCCGGCGCGGCCCGCCTCACATTGGCATGCTGAGGCGACACCGGATGCCTCCGGAGCTCAGGCGGACTCCCTCTCGCGCTTCACCGGGGCGCGGCGACGGGCGGATGAACAGCCACCCCCCAAGAAAGCGCGGAGGCAAGGGGGCTGGCTGCGGCCACCGCTGGAGGAGCCGCCTGAAGAAGAGTTGGTGGAGCTTGGGGAGCATCGGGCGCCGCCATCAGAGTGGGCGCTGTCTCCTCCATCGTCGTCCTCGGGGCAGCATCCTGCACGGCGACCATCTTCCCCAAACACCCTCACGTAGAGGGTGCCGTCGCCGTCGAACTTGAAGTGCAGGGTGCACCGCTGGCCCAGGCCACGCGCGCGGGCAAACGTTTCCCAGCCGCGGGTCAGGGCCCCATTCCCAGAAGGGGAAACCTCGAGCGAAACCCAGGAGGCCCTACTGCAGCAACCGTCAGCCTGAAGCCAGAAGCCGCATCGGGCGCTGGCCGGCAGCTCGCTGATGAAGAAGCGAGGGAGCTGGAGCCAGGTGTTGGTCGGGTCCGCCGACCACACGACGAACTCCGGCAGCACCTCCGCCGAGCGAAAGCGCGGCCTGGGGGGCCGCGCAGCCACAACCTGCCTCCCCTTGGTAGCCGAGCGCTCACCACCACGCGGAGAATCACCCCCTGTGCCCACGGGGAGCCACAGCAGGGACCGCGGGATGCTTGCGGGGACGACCCCGGCCGCGCTTGGCCGGAGGGGAGTCGGGCCCCGCCCGACTAGCCTTCCCCTTCTCCGCGGCTGAGAACCTCTTCGGAGCCATACGAGCGGCAGCGGCGAAGGAGAGGAAGAAGAAGAGAAGCGGGAAGGGATGGACTGGCGGAGCTTGTGCGGCCTCGCACTTATAGCCGGAAGAGGCCAACCGTCGAGCACCACGATCGCAGGTAGTAATGACCCGTATCTACGCATGCAGGGACTAGTCAAGTCACGCAGTTGCCAAGGCGTCGTGGGTATGCGGGGACGCCCACGTCCTGTCAAACTGCCATGCGGCGCCCAAGGCCGCAGGCTGTTAGGGCCCGCGGCGCTTCGCCCTTGCCCTTTCGCCTCCCGGCACGGCCAAGTCCCTGCGCGCCTTGGGCCCGGGGGCTACTGTCGGCGTTCTGGGAACGGGGGTCCCCAGACTTGCCTGCCTGCGGCCTGCTGCGTGGCTCAAACGGGGGCCCAGCATGGACCATCTTCATCAGCACAAGGCTCAAGACCCTCGCGAGGGGCCAAACCTCGCGAGGCGGATGACATGACGCTTCCTCAAGCACGGCCTCCTTAGGATGGCTCACGAGGAGGCGGAGAGATCTAGGCGGGTACCTCACGAGGTGCCCATGACGCAAGCCATGACGACCAAGGGTGCCAGGCGGGCGCCAGCCCGCACAGCGTCTCCCTTTCCTCTTTGGTGCAAAGGGGGCAAGCAAAGGCGAGAGGATCAAGCAAAGGCACCCATTTCGGTGCAACGAGACCAAGACCGGTCCAACGATGGGAAGGAGGTCACCATGGAGCCCAGGACGGCGTCACCACAGGGCCTTTGGCAGGCGAAGACCAACTTTAGTCAGGATAAGTGTACCAGATGTACCCTTCGAATTGGCCAATTGTTGGCGCCCTTCCCGCTCAATATTTGGGAAGAGGCCCAGGGCCTTTGCCTATAAATAGGACTAGCCACCCCCAGGGTAGAAGCAGCTAATCCAGCATCTAGAGAGAGAGAGAAGGGCGATCGAACTCCCCTAGCAGTTCATCCCCTAGCCAAGAACAGACCCTCGTGAGGCTGTTCTTCCTTGTACTGATCTTCATCATCAGCCCAAGAAGCAATCCACCCACCACAAACTAGAGTATGGTATTACACCACAACGGTGGCCTGAACTAGTATAAATCCTGTGTCTCTTGTGTTGTTCTTGCGGTAGTTAGATCCTTACGAGGCGGAGAGGTAGAGGGCATGATCTCCGCGCGCACCCCAGAGTTCGAACCTTAAGGGTCTGCCGGAACCCGTGATCCGACACCTGCATTGTTCATCATCACCAGCCCAGGAGGCAATCCATCCACCACAAACTAGAGTAGGGTATTACACCACAACGGTGGCCCGAACTAGTATAAACTCTGTGTTCCTTGTGCTGTTCTTTCTGTAGTTAGATCCTTGCGAGACGAAGAGGTAGAGGGCATAATCTCCGGGCGCACCCCAGAGTTCGAACCTTAAGGGTCTGCCGGAACCCGAAATCCGACATTTGGCACGCTCGGTAGGGGTGTGCCGGAATTTGTCTTCCACCGCTCCGCTCTCCGCCGACCGTCGCGTCCATGTCTGACGCTCGTTGGGCCCGCGCAGAGCACCGGGCCACCATCGCTTCCCACGTCGCCCAGACGGCTCCCGTCAGTGGGCATCCTCGTCGTTCCCCGTCGCCCGCCGTCAACGCCGCCACCGGCCCGGCGGGGAACGAGCAGCAAGCGTCGTCTCAGCACCATTGCATACGGCAAGACGGCCGCACCGCTACTCCATCACTCGCACCAGCTGGCTCTTCATCTCGCGCGCTCCGCGCACCCTTGGAGGCTCGAGCTGTGCTCATCGCAGCAAACGAGCTCCTGCGCTACCGTCCCGTCGACGACGTCTACGAAGAGTGGCTCGACCGCGTCGCCAAGCTCGTCCGCCCCGCAGGGGGCTCTTCTGCGCTGTCCGCTCCGCTGCGCCGCACCCCGCCATGCGCTGGCAATGAAGTTCCGGGGGCGTACCAACTGCCTCCTCTCCAAGAAGACGCCATGGCTCCAAGGCGCGTGGCCCCTGGGCGGAACCCGCTCCGTCAGGCGCCAGCCCAGCAAGAACGGAGCTGCCAAGAAGTCCCTCGACTGCAAGAGGCTGCTCGGGCGCTTCCTTCTCCGGCTCGCCGTGACCCTGCTCCGGCTCTGGCACGTCAAGACCCCGCACTGCTCCCAGCTGCAGCGCTTGGGGACCTGCAAGGCCAAGCTCTCCCTCAACCGAAGCCTCCCATGGCCACAGCAGGCTGCCGCGCCTACACCACCGAGCTGCGCAGCGTCGCGTGGCCCGGCAAGTTCAAGCCGGACCTGCCTCCTCGCTACGACGGCACGACCGACCCTGGAGAGTTCCTCCAGCTCTATGAGCTGGGCATCGAAGCTGCCAGTGGAGACGAAAAGGTCATGGCGAACTGGTTCCCCATGGCACTCAAGGAAGGAGCTCGCACCTGGCTCCTGAACCTGGCCCAGGCACGATCTCTTCCTGGGACCAGATGCGCACCCGCTTCATCGCCAGCTTCCAAAGTACTCGTGACCAGCCGCCTGCCGTGAGCGACATGCGCCGCATCAAGCAACAACCCGGAGAGACCCTGCAAAAGTACATCCAGCGCTTCAACAGTGTGCGGCTCAAGATCCCTAGGGTGTCCGAGGAAGCCATCATCTCGGCCTTCTCCGATGGCGTGCGTGACGTCAAGATGAAGGAAGAGCTGGCGATGCATGAAGACCTGTGCACCTCCCTTGAGCTGTTCAACTTGGCGACCAAGTGCGCCAGGGCTGAGGAGGGGCGTCTCTCCCTCCTCGAGCTGCCTGCCGCAGACCCAGAAGAGAAGAAACCCAAGGCCAAGGACGTGAAGCGCAAGGCGGCTGCCGTGCTCGCGGCAGAACCAGACACCAAGCGGCCGGTATTGTGTGTACCACGACCTCCACACCCACAACACCAACGAATGCCAAGAACTCTGTGCCGTGCGAGAAGGAAGGATCGGCCGTCGCCCTGACCGTGCCGACCGGGGCTACGGCCGAGGAGGAGGAAGGAACCCAGGACGCTGGGAAGACCGCGGCCCGCGCCAGGGGTGGCGCGATCAACCTCGCAAGGACCGCTGGAGAGACTTGCCTCGCGAGGGGGACTAGCGGGATCAGCCTCGTGAGGATCGCCTACAGGGCAACGCAGGCCTCCCTCCACTGCCGCCTCAGCCAAGAAGGAATGAGGACCGCCACCAGGACGAGGGGTCTGGGGGGCTTCCAGGAGCCACGCGCAATCGCCTGCATCCTGGGCGGAGCTCAAGCCCCAGCCTCCCAACGCATCTTCAAGCAGTTTGCCCACGAGGTGAATGCAGTCCTCCCCAGGCTCGAAGCTACGCGCCCTCTCAGGTGGTCGGCGTGCGCCATCACGTTCAGCTCAGCGGATCAGCTCAAGTGCTCGGCCACAGCCGGGGTCCTCCCGATGCTTTGCTCCCCAATCATCAGCAACGTACTGGTCACCAGGACCCTCATCGATGGTGGAGCAGGGCTCAACGTCCTGTCCGTGGAAACATTCAACAATCTTCAAGTGCCCTACGACCAGCTTCAGCCGACCAAGCCCTTCTCCGGAGTCACCGACGGTTCCACGATCCCGATCGGGCAGGTCCGCCTCCCTGTCACCTTCGGAGCCCACAGCAACTACCGCACCGAGCTCATCGACTTCGACGTCGCTCACATCCGCCTGCCGTACAACGCCATCCTCGGGTACCCAGCGCTGGCCAAGTTCATGGCCGTGACTCATCATGGCTACAACGTCCTCAAGATGCCAGGAAGTGGCGGAGTCATCACGGTGCCGTGTGAAGAAAAGGATGCAGTGTGTTCCCTGGAGCGAGCCTTTCAGGCCACATCACTAGAAGACCCAGATCGTGGAAGCAGGAGGCTTCTCGATATCACCCCCAAGAAGAAGAAGACATCATCAGGCTTAGCCCCTCAGGAGGCAGGCCCCTCAGGGCCCGCGTCTGCCCAAGGGGACCCTCCATCCGTCACACAGGAAAGCACGCCCGGCGCCCTCCTCAGGCAGGGCTCGGGGGCTCTCACCTGGAGGGCCACCGACCTGGCCAGGGTCACGAGGGAGGCGCTTGGGCACCACGTGGAGGCGTGCCTCGGAGCACGTTTCCCTCAAGAAGGAGCAAGGCAAGGGAGGTCAGACCAGCAGGAGTTCGTTAACAAGGCCATTCAAGAACAATAGGAGTCAAGAATCATGAGAGGTTGCCGCCGTCTACCAGCTGTGGCTCCCCGTCCAGGCGAGGATGGTGGGCTACGCGTCTGCATCAACGTACCAGGGCTCAATTGGATCGCCACGATGGAGCGCCTCTGGCCCTCGCAAGTGGGGCGTTGTGGAGGCCCACCCCACAGCTATGTTCGCATGCCTTACGGCTTGCCGAGCATGGCTGCTGCATACCAGCGCCTCATGAGGGGCATCATGGAGACTCAGGAAGACAGGCGTTCCGCGGTCCTGGCGGAGATGGAGACGATTCACGAGGAGCCACCAGCGCCTCCGGAGCCTCCTTAGGCCCCTGGGCCTGGGGGCTCGTGAGGATCGGCTTCCGCAGCCCACCGAGTCTGTTGCACCAACACCACTTCATCCTCGACATCTTCAGGTGACGTCCTTCAAGCTTCATTTCCAGCTGGGAACGCCCTCCCAGGGCTGCTTCATTCCCAGGCCGCGTGGGTCCGTCCCTGCGGCGTGTATCCCTTTCTTATTTTTCGGTCATTAGCTTGCTTTGTTGGGGGCGTCCCTCGGGCTGCATCGTCCCCAAGCCGCTCGGGCCAGGCCCAGTGGCGTGTAGCTCCCTTGCGTTTATTTCCAGCTATGCTTTCGCCTATCATGCTTGATTACTTGATGCCTGTCCACGGCACCTCTCCTTCTCCATGTCGACCACTTGCACGTTAAAGGGGGGTACCTGAGCATCGCGACTCAGGGCTCCTACTGGCTCTCCAGCCCTCACCCTCTGGCCTTGTCCATGGCATCGCGACCTGGCATACCAGCGACGGCTGAGACAAGCTCGAGGGCCGGGACCCGAGGACGTAGAGTGCCAACATCTAACCCAATTTGCAGGAACACATCTCAAGATACGGCCCAGTGCCAGGCGCAACCCGCCTAGAGGTAGGTCCCCGTGAGTCCCGCGCTGGCTCATGGGCGCCCAGGTACACCTCACCTGCGCCAACCAGAGCAACTAACGACCGACTAATAGCTGTCATCGCAGCCCCTTTTTCCTTCTATGATGAGCTTGCAGGACCTCCTGAAGGAGTTGCGTCAGCCGAGGCCTTCACGGAGTTCCCTTCACCCTCGTCCGCGCGAACCGCTTGCACGTTAAAGGGGGGTGCCTGAGCATCGCGACTCAGGGCTCCTACTGGCTCTCCAGCCCTCACCCTCTGGCTGGCTCTCCAGCCCTCACCCTCTGGCCTTGACCACAGCATCGCGACCTGGCATACCAGCGACGGCTGAGCCAGCTCGAGGGCCGGGACCCGAGGACGTAGAGCAGAAAGGGGAGCAAAGGTGAGGGAGAAGGGGTGCGCGAGGACCTCGCCATGCAACTCCGATTCCCGCCGCCGCGCGGACCCGTCGTCACACAGGAGTAACCCCTGATTAACAAGATAAGTCACCGCACGACAACCCCGGTTACCATGGCACTATCCCCGCACCTAACACAACTCCGTACTAGCGACGTCGCTCCCCTTTATCACCGAGCGAAGGCTGCTTGGGCGCCAAAGGGGACTTCCTGAGCATCGCGACTCAGGGGCTCTTACCGGACCCTGGGTCGCTCACCTCCTGGCCTTGACCACGGCATCGCGACCTGGCATACCAACGACGGCTGACGCCGCCTTGGGACTGGGACCAGTCGATGCAGAGCACCAAGCCCTCGCGAGGTTCGAAAGGGAGAACTAAGCTACGACGGGATTGACGACTCGCATAGTTCCATAGCAAAAGTCATATATTGACAAAAGGATCACAGACACCTTACAAGCCCCCATTGGGCGCAGTATGACTCCTTGCAGGAAACAGGTCCTGAGGGACGCTAACTACACGTGCCCTTGCAAAAGACGCCATCATCAACAGTGGGCCATCAAGCACCGGCGCCAACCCCATCCAGATCAGAGTCAGCGACGGCTGAGTGAGCCCGCCCTGCTCCGGGAGCGGCGCTGGCTCGCGGGCTCGTAGCTGTTGTCGCTCGTCTTCGGAGTCGCGAAGGCCTCGCTGGGATCGCTGGATCCTCCGGCGCTCCCGTCGCTTGTGGAGCTGTCCAGGGGGCGGTCGGCGGGCCCAGCCATCACCGTAGCGAAGTCCTGGCCGCCTCCCCCGGGGCAGCACTCTAGCCGGCGCCCGTTCACGTTGAAGACCTTGAAGAACATCAGCGAAGCGCCATCGTACTCCAGGTGGATCATGAGGGCGCCCCTTGCCCTGCAACCCCGAGCGATCTCGCCCCAGCCGCGAGTCATGAAGACCTCACCCGAGGCAAGGACCACGACTTCTGCCTCGGTCGCGGGGGTGCTGCAGTCGGCATGCTGCAGCCATAACTCCAGGAGTCTTCCCTGTGGGAACACGGAGGCAAAGAAGGGAGGAAAGCGAATCCAAGTTTGCGGAGGCATGGCAGCGTGGAGCACGAGCTCGCGGGAGGAGCCCTCGGCGTGGACTCTAGGAGGAACGACCAGCACCTTAGTGACCCTCCAGCGCCGGCGACGGCGCTGGCTGAGGGGATCGGCATCTCCTCTTACAAGGCCCTCGGCGTGGGCATACAAGGGAAGCGGTAACCTCGGCGGAGTCCACTCGTACCAAGGCCTCAGCATCGCCAGGCGGTCTTCCTCGCCTCGGCCGCGCAAGGCAGGCCGTTTCTTCGGCGGGAGCGGGTCTTGCCCCTCTTGAGGAGCCTTTCCCTTCTCCGCTGCACAGAACCGGCGAATCGGAGCCATCACGCCAAGGCGGAGCAAGAATCAAGGCAAAGAAGAAAGCAAGGAGAGATGGACTGGAAGGGCACGCGCGGTGCCGTACTTATAGCCGGCGGAGGCCAACCGTCGGCCTCCACGATCACAGGTAATCATGACACGATTTGCATGCAGGGACTTGTCCAATCCGCGCGATCATCGAGGCGTCGTGGAGAAGCGGAGACGCCCACGTCCAATCAACCGCCACGCGGCGCCCAAGGCCGCAGGCTGTTAGGGCCCGCGGCGCTTCGCCCTTGCCCTTTCGCCTCTCGGCACGGCCAAGTCCGGGCGCACCTTGGGCCCGGGGGCTACTGTCGGCGTTCTGGGAACGGGGGTCCCCAGACTTGCCTGCCTGCGGCCTGCGGCGTGGCTCAAGGGGGCCCAGCACGGCCCAACTTCATCAACACAAGAACCAAGACCCTCGCGAGGGGCCAAGCCTCGCGGGGCGGACGATACAGCACTTCCTCAGGCACGGCCTCGTCAGGCTGGCTCACGAGGAGGCGGAGAGATCAAGGCGGGGTACCTCGCGAGGTGCCCATGACGCAAGCCATGACGACCAAGGGCGTCAGGCGGGCGCCAGCCCGCGCAGTGTACCCCCTTTCCTCTTTGGTGCAAAGGGGGAAAGCGCAGGCGAGAGGATCAAGCAAAGGCATCCATTTCGGTGCAACGAGACCAAGACTAGTCCAATGGTGGGAAGGAGGTCATCGTGGAGCCCAGAACGGCGTCACCACAGGGCCTTTGGCAGGCGAGGACCAACTTTAGTCAGGATAAGTGTACCAGATGTTCCCCTTCGAATTGGCCAATTGTTGGCGACCTTCCCGCTCAATATTTTGGAAGAGGCCCATGGCCTTTGCCTATAAATAGGGCTAGCCACCCCCAAGGTAGAGGCATCGAGCAATCAGGCCAGCAGAACCTAGGATCAGAGCAAGCAGAGAGCAAAGAGAGAGAGAGAAGGGCGGGTGAACTTCTCCTAGCGGTTCATCCCCCTAGCCAGGAGCAGACCCTCGCAAGGTTGTTCTTCCCTGTATTGTTCATCATCACCAGCCCAAGAGGCAATCCATCCACCACAAACTAGAGTAGGGTATTACACCACAACAGTGGCCCGAACTAGTATAAACTCTGTGTTCCTTGTGCTGTTCTTTCTGTAGTTAGATCCTTGCGAGACGAAGAGGTAGAGGGCATAATCTCCGCGCGCACCCCAGAGTTCGAACCTTAAGGGTCTGACGGAACCCGAAATCCGACATTTTCATCAACTTTCCCCACCTCACTATCATCAACGCAATCTAAAAATGAAGGAGTAGTAATGGTGGTGGTTGATGTTAGGAGTTACCTTGTTGATACCTTTGGCCATGAGACACTGGTCACCCACAGGCACCAATCTATAGTTCTGGTAACAAGATTGAATACAAGAGATGAACTAGGGTTTGAGATGAGATGGTGTTGTTGAAGATGTTGATGGAGATTGCCCTCCCCAAGATGGGAGAGTTGTTGGTGATGATGATGACGATGATTTCCCCTCCGGGAGGGAAGTTCCCCCGGCAGAATCGCTCCACCGGAGGGCAAAAGTGCTCCTGCCCAAGTTCTGCCTTGAGACGGCGGCGCTCCGTCCCAAAAGCCTTCTCCTTTTTTTTCTAGGTCAAAATGACCTATATACCAGAAGATGGGCACTGGTGGTGGGCCGAGGAGGCCACAACCCACCAGGTCGCGCCCGGGGGGCCTGGCGCTCCCAGGTGGGTTGTGCCCACCTGGTGGCCCCCTCTAATGATTATTTGCTCCAATATTTCTTAAATAATCCATAAAAAATCTCCGTGAAGTTTCAGCTCATTTGGAGTTGTGCAGAATAGGTGGCCCGACGTAGCTTTTTCAGGTCCAGATTTCCAGCTGCCGGAATTCTCCCACTTGGTTTGTACCTTGCAAATTATGGTAGAAAAGGCATTAGAATTACTCCAAAAAGCATTATTATGGATAAAAACATTATAAATAACAGTAAGAAAACATGCTGCAAAATGGACGCATCAATTGTCATTTGATAATGGGAACACATCATTAGGAGAATGATGTGATGGACAAGACCCATCTGTTAGCTTAGCATAATGATCGTTCAGTTTTATTGCTATTGCTTTCTTCATGTCAAATACATATTCCTGCGACTATGAGATTATGCAACTCCCGGATACCAGAGGAATTCCTTGTGTACTATCAAACATTACAACGTAACTGGGTGATTATAAATATGCTCTACAGGTATCTCCAAAGGTGTTTGTTGAGTTGGCATAGATCGAGATTAGGATTTGCCACTCCGGGTATCAGAGAGGTATCTCTGGGCCCTCTCGGTAATGCACATCATAAGCTTGCAAGAAAACGACTATGGAGTTAGTCACGAGGTGATGTATTACGGAACGAGTAAAGAGACTTGCCGGTAAAGAGATTGAACTAGGTATGAAGATACCGACGATCGAATCTCGGGCAAGTAACGCACCGATGGACAAAGGGAATTATGTAGTTTGTCATAAGGTTCGACCGATAAAGATCTTTGTAGAATATGTAGGAGCCAATATGGGCATCCATGTTCTGCTATTCGTTATTGACCGAAGAGGTGTCTCGGTCATGTCTACATAGTTTTCAAGCCCGTAGGGTCCGCACGCTTAATGTTCAATGACGATATAGCATTATATGAGTTATGTGATTTGGTTACCGAATATTGATCGGAGTCCCGGATGAGATAAGGGACATGACGAGGAGTCTCGAAATGGTCGAGAGGTAAATATTAATATATAGGACGATGGTATTCGGACACCGGAAGTGTTCTGGAGGGTACCGGGTACATATCGGGTCATCGAAAGGGGTTCCGGGCACCCCCGACAAAAGATATGGGCATTATGGGCCAAGAGGGGAAACGCACCAGCCACAAGGGGCTGGTGCGCTCCCCATATTGGTCGGCCAAGGTGTAGAAGGTAAGGGGAAGGAGGAAAGGTAAGTGTGGATTAGGATTCCCACTTCCTTCTCTCTCCCTCCCTCTTTCCTTCCCCCTCCGACAAACATGGCAGTGGGGCACGGTCAAGGGTAGGAGCCCAAGTAGGATTGTGTCCTACTTGGGGCACCCCTATGCCTCTCCCCTCTCCCGCCCACCTATATATATGAGGAGGGGGCGCCTAGCACACACCAGACAATTTCTTATCCATGTGCGGCGCCCCCCCTCCACCGTTTACATCTCCGGTCATACTTTCATAGTGCTTAGGCAAAGCCCTGTGGATATCACTTCACCATCACCGTCACCACACCGTCGTGCTGCTGAAACTCATCTACTACTTCGCCCATCTTGCTGGATCAAGAAGGTGAGGACGTCACCGAGCTGAACGTGTGCAGAACACGGAGGTGTCGTGCATTTGGTACTTGATCGGTTGGAGCGCGAAGAAGTTCGACTACATCAAGTGCGTTGTTAAACGCTTCCGCTTACGGTCTACGAGGGTATGTATACACACTCTCCCCTCTCGTTCCTATGCATCTCCATAGATGGATCATTGCGTGTGCGTAGAAATTTTTTGTTTTCCATGCAACGTTTCCCAACAGTGGCATCAAAGCCAGGTCTATGCGTAGATGATATGCATGAGTAGAACACAAAGAGTTGTGGGCGGTGATAGTCATACTGCTTACCACCAACGTCTTATTTTGATTCGGCGGTATTGTGGGATGAAGCGGCCCGGACCAACCTTACATGTCCACGCACATGAGACCGGCTCCACCGACTGACATGCAACTAGTTTTGCATGAAGGTGGCTGGTGGGAGTCTATTTCTCCTACTTTAGTTGAATCGAATTTGACTACGGCTAGTCCTTGAAGAAGGTTAAAACAACAAACTTTATGAAAGACCATTGTGGTTTTTGCCGTAGGTAAGATCAATTCTTGCTAGAAGCTCGTAGCAGCCACGTAAAACTTGCAACAACAAAGTACAGGACGTCTAACTTGTTTTTGCAAGGTATGTTGTGATGTGATATGGTCAAGACATGATGTGATATACATTATTGTATGAGATGATCATGTTTTGTAAGACATCTGGCAACCGGCAGGAGCCTTATTATGGGATCACAAGAACCCCTACTACGGTTGCGGGGCGCGGGGTCGTGAGAAGAGCGGATCAAACAGATAGCACACGGTTTCTTTATCCAGGTTCGGGCCGCGAGGATGCGTAAAACCCTACTCCTGCTTTGGTGGATTGTTTATCTGTGTTCTTGAACTAGCAATGGGGCGTGAGGAGCTCCAAAAAGCCGAATCCCCCTCCTGGTCGCCTTGGGCCTCCTTTTATAGGGAAAGGGGTTGCCAAAGTGGCACACAGGAGGTGGAAAGGGTACAGTGATGCGAGGTTATCCCTCGCATTACATGACAAGGCGCATTTAATGCGGTTCACTTAGGTGTCCTTGCTTTATCGGGGACGGGGGAGAGCCCTGTCTCGTCCGTCACCGCTCCCTCTTGCGTCGACACGCGCCCTGGCCAACGGTGCCCGCGGTGCCATGTAGGCAGGCAGGTAGCTGAGGTGGCGCAGTGGTGAGTCTCCATGAAGATCCGCATGCCGCCACGCAGGTGCCTGCCCAGCTGGTTGGGTCGGCAGCTGCATGCGAACGACGGTGGAGGTCTGATTGGCGTGGCCCTGATGGTGGCCCTACGGGTGTTCATGGCAAGGGCCTTGCCGGGGCCCCGGCAAGGGTTTTGCCGTGGCGCCTGCTGTCATCCCCGGCAAGGCTCTTGTCGGGGGCCTTGTGGTCCTCCTTGGCTGGGATCCCATCGAGGATCATCATCTTCTAAAGTGTGTATCTGATCTTGAATGTCTTCACAAAGATCTGCATGCCACCACGGGGATGTCTCCCGAATCCTTGCCCCATGGGGGCAGTGGACTCAAGGGTGACTCGCTCTGTAGGTGTGGGGCGAGCTACCACGGCTAGGGTCTTTCCGGGTTTGCTAAAATCGCCTCCCGGCAAGGATCTTGCCGGGGGAGTCCGCTTCGTCCCGTTTGCTCTTTATGGTCTTGGTCTTGGCGTCGTTCTGCTTCTCTCGAACTTCGGTCTTACCTTAGCTCACCTCCCTTGCGTTGCTCAGTGTGGTGGTGCCCGTGGCTCAGACTGCCCATGCACAGTTATAGGGGTACAAAAAGTGTACCCCTCTTTTTGTACACCGATAGGAGCCCCCGGGCCTGGGCCACACGTAAGCGCAATCGCGTCGTTGGGCTAGGCCCAAAAACGGTGCGCGGGCAGGCGGGGTGGTTTTTACCGCGGTAAGTCTCTTCGCGCGCTGCGCTTCCCATGCCTCCCGCGCATGGCGCGGTGTGGGGAGGCGTGTGTGATGTGGTCAGCATGCGTGGGGCTGAGCTCTGCACGCATGCGTCACGTCGTAGTAAAGGGGGCGGTTCACGCCTTCCCCATAAGCGGAGGGAGGCGTGGGGGTGCGGCCCATTTACTGAACGGGGCCGAGGCGTGGTCTTTAAGGCGTTCACTCCCCATGATCACGGGGTGGGGAGAGGTCGCCTCATCCGTCGCCTCGGTCCTGCACACCTGCCACGTGGCTCTCATGCGCTTGGGGTGGCGAACGGTGGAGGCCGGAAACTGGGACGCCGCGGGCTGGGGCAGCGGGTCGGTCCCAGTTCCCTGCACCTTTCGTGTCTTGATTGGCTGAGCGGGGCGGCCGAGCCCCCACACCGTTCCTTTATAAAGAGCGGGAGGGGGGATGGCGTCCCCCATTCCTTCATCTCCTCCTTCCTTCAGCTTCTGCTCCCCCCTTCCATCCGCCATGGAGAGAGGGAACCCTGGTCCTTCAACGGTGGCGGCGAGGGTCGCCGCTCGACAACGCGTCCCTCCTTCTCCTGCACCTGCGGTGGCAGAGCCAGCCGCAAGGGGAAGGGGGAGGGGGCGAGGCCGTGGGCGAGGCTGAGGCGCTCGGGGAAGAGGAGGACGGGGCGGCGCGCCGGCCTCGCCTCCGCCAGCAGTTCCTCCTCCCACGGAGGGCCATGTTGGGGATGATCCTTGCGAGTTCTTCGTCAGACTGCGCCGGCCGCCGCGCCGTTGCCTTCATCTCCCGACCCCATTCGCGCGGGAGATGGAGCTGGATCCACCGGAGTCATTGCGGCTGCACATGAGGGGCTGTGGGATCAGCGGCACGCGGGTTCGCATCGACTTCCCAGCCCCTCACGTGATGTATCTTCGTCGGGGATGGAAGACGTTCGCTCATATCCACCGCTTGACAGAGGGGCTCACTCTCCATTTCAAGCTGATGGAGGGCGGCCTCCTCTCCGTCAAGGTCTTCGGGCTCTTCGGGACCCGTGCAAGGTGCTGCGTGGAGAGCTCTTCTGATAGCGAAGACTCCTCGGGCGGGAGTGACGAGGAGGACAGCGGCAGCGATGACGAGGGTAGTAGGTGGCAGGATGACGGGTCCGACTAGGTGTCGGGCGCCGCTCCGTGCGACACCGGCGACCCCATCATCCGTGTCGCCGGCTCCCCGAACTTCTCGGGGTCGTCTCCTTGGGCGGCTGGCGTTGGGAGGCTGCGGAAGAGGAAGAGGGCGGGTGGCAAGGCCGTCAAATCGGAGTACGCGGGCATCGACGCCTTCGACGCGTGCTGACATCCTGCCGCCCCATCTTCGAGCTCTGCTTCCGGCGCCGCCATCACCATCCAGCCTTCGGACGGCCACCGAGATGTTCTCTTGGTGTCTTCTGCCACCCGTAGCTCGCCTAGGCGCCCCTTTTGCCCTTTTCGCCTCCTTGACCTACCTCCTGAGGAGAGGGACAAGAAAGGGGTTATGGGCACCTTATCTCTTTTTAGCTTGTAAGCCTTCGGGCCTTGGCTGAATTTAAAACTTGTAATCCCATCATTCATGTTTTTCATTCCCTATGGACTGTACCTGAGTGGAATGTTTTTAATGAAAAAGGGATGCTTGCCGGGTCATTTGTTTGCGGGTAGAACCCATGTCAATGAGTAAATCCTTGATATCTCTAAGATAAACATTTCCTTGCCCGGCAGCAGGCCTTGCCGTCTTTCCACGTCGCTCGACCTTTCTCATGCTTTTGGCAGAGGCAGGGATGAGGTGGGTTCAGGCTCCTTGTTTCATCCTTTCATTGCCGCGACTACGACCAAACCTGGCCCCAGGAACGAGCCCTAGGGCCTAGAGTTTAGGGGAGCACGGTAGCTTTAGGAAGGAACGAGGTTTCACATACCTCAGTCCATAAGGGAATGCATGATAAGGGATGAAGAACTTATCTGAAGCTGTAGCCCCCGGCAACTCTGGTTTGCCATGGGTGAATCTTTGCACTTGCAGCCCCCGGCAATACTGGCTTGCCGGGGTCTAGATGTTGGTCTGTCCCTCTTCTCTTTTTCGTCCTCAAGTGATCCGGCAAGGATATCTGTGAGTCCTGCGAACCAAAGAAGACAAAAGAACGGCAAAGGGACGCACACTCGACCTCTAAGCTAGGGGTTAGTCGCCGCTAAGCACTATCAACCCTAACCAAGGACGAGACTCAACCTAGCATGCATGCTATAACTTAGGGCGCCAGCGCTTCATTTATTTATGCTCAGGCTCTGCGCTTGGCTTTGTACAAAGGGTTACATGCATCATCGGCAATGCTTGTACAAAAGGTGGCTTGCCGGGGGGGCCGGCAAGCCGCGCCTCACGGGTAAAACTTGTGAAGATGCTCAATGTTCCAGGAGTTACTCACCGGAACGGCATCTTTGGTCTCTAGGCGGATTGCGCCGGGCCTGGTGACTTGTATTACCCGATAAGGGCCTTCCCACTTTGGCGTCAACTTGTTGGAATTCTTGGCCGATTGAATGCGCCGAAGGACAAGGTCTCCTTCCTCAAGGCTTCGGGCATGAACCTTGCGGCTATGGTAGCGGCGCAACGCTTGCTGGTAGCATGCTGCTCTCACAGCCGCCCGAAGACGATCTTCCTCAAGGAGCATTGCGTCATCTTGCCGCAGTTGCTCTTGCTCATGCTCATCATAAGCGAGCACTCAAGGTGACCCGTATATGAGTTCAGTGGGGAGAACTGCTTCTGCCCCGTATACTAGGGCAAAGGGTGTCTGGCCGGTGGCTCGATTTGGCATCGTCCTGATCGACCAAAGAACTGTCAGCAACTCATCAATCCAGCGCCTTCCACTCTTGTGCAGCCTGTCAAAGGTCTTGGTCCTTAAGCCTCGCAGTACTTCAGCATTTGTCCTCTCAGCTTGACCATTGCTTCGCGGGTGAGCAACGGAAGCGAAACAGACTTTGCTACTGAGGTCTTGGGTATATTGCATGAAGGTGCGGCTTGTGAACTGTGTGCCATTGTCGGTGATAACCCTGTTGGGTACGCCAAACCAGCACACTAGTCCCTTGAAGAACTTGACGGCTGAGTGAGCTGTGACCTTCCTCACTGCCTCCACCTCCGGCCACTTTGTAAACTTGTCGATTGCAACGTACAAGTACTCAAAGCCCCCGACAGCGCGGGGGAAAGGGCCCAGTATGTCGAGCCCCCAGACCGAGAAGGGCCAGGAGAGAGGAATGGTTTGAAGGGCTTGAGCTGGCTGATGAAGTTTCTTTGAATGGAACTGACACGCTTCACACCTGGTGACTAGTGTCGTCGCATCCTGGAGGGCGGTGGGCCAGAAGAAGCCTTGCCGAAAATGCCTTGTCGGCAAGGGCCCTTGACCCGATGTGGGATCCACATATGCCTCTGTGTATCTCCGCCAACAGCTCCAGTCCTTCCTCTCGAGGGATACACTTCAATTTCACATCGTTCGGCCTCTTTCTATACAGGACGTCATTGACGAACTGGTACATGATAGAGCGACGGGCTACTTTTTCCGCTCCTTCCTGCTCCTCAGGAAGTTCCCCTGTTTGGAGGAATCAGACGGTATGTTGTGCCCACGCTAGAGCCTGGGGCTCGACGGCGAGAACTAAAGGCATTTCCTCCGCTATAGGAGTGGTTGTCTCGACGGCAAGAGCTTGACGCTCCGCCGGAGCTAGTCGTCCCGTGGCGGGCTCAGTGTCCCCGGCAACATCCTTGCCGGCGGCTCTGGGGAGCTCGGCGGGAAAGTACTTGTCGGGCCCTGATTTCCTCCTCTTGTTCTGCTCTATTGATGGATCAACGGATGGCTGACTTAGCTGAAGCACAAAGGTACCTGGTTCCACAGGTAGCTTGAGGGCAGCGCGTTTTGACAGGTAATCGGCGATATCGTTCTCCGCTCGGGGAATGTGTTCAGCCTGTATACCGTTGAAACGCTCTTCCAGCTTTCTCACTTCATCGACGTAGGCCCTCATCAACGGGCTCTGGTAATCCTTGTTGACTTGCTTGACGACAAGCTGTGAGTCACCCCTAACGATGAGTTTCTTGATTCTGAGGTCCGCCGCGATCCTAAGACCGGCAAGCAGCCCTTCGTACTCTGCCGTATTGTTTGTTGACACCTCCCTGGGGAAGTGCATCTGGATCACTTACTTGAGGTGCTCTCCGGTGGGCGCGACAAGCAGTACGCCAGCCCCGGCGCCTTGTAAGGAGAAAGCTCCATCAAAGTACATGATCCAATCACAACTTGCCTCCTTGCCGAGGAGAGCAGTCTCTTGGGCTTCTTCATCAGGCGTTGCGGTCCATTCTGCAATGAACTCCGCCAGGACTCGGCTCTGAATCGTCGAAGTACTTTCAAACTTGAGGCCAAAGCTGGACAGCTCCAGTGCCCATTCCACAATTCTTCCCGTTGCATCTGGATTGTGCAATATCCCTTGCAGAGGGAGGCGAGTGACGATAGTGATCTCGTGTGCCTGGAGGTAGTGACGCAACTTCCTCGAGGCCATAAGAAGGCAGAAGAGCAGTTTCTGCACGCCGGAGTACCTTGATCTAGCCCCCTGCAGGAGGGAACTAACAAAGTAGACCGGGTGCTGCATCATTTTCTTCTTCGGCGGCATTTCAACTGGCTGTGTCGTCTCTTGGTGGTGTCGGGCTCTGCCGCTGCCATTACCTCGTCGTCAACCTCTCTCTGCGCCACTAGTGCGGCGCTGACCACCTGATTCGTTGCCGCCAGGTATAGCAGCAACGGCTCATGTGGCCTAGGCGCAACTAGTATTGGCGCGGAGGAGAGGTACTTCTTCAAATCTTGCAATGCTGCTTCGGCTTCTGGCGTCCACTCCATCGGGCCCGCCTTTTTCAGGATCTTGAAAAAGGGAAGGGCGCGCTCGGCAGACTTGGAAATGAACCTGCCCATGGCGGCGACGCAACCAGCAAGCCGACGCACATCCTTGATTCGCTTGGGTGCTTCAATCTACTCTATAGCTTTGATCTTGTCCGGATTGGCCTCTATCCCACGCTGTGACACCAAGAACCCGAGAAGCTTGCCGGACGGGACGCCAAAGACGCACTTCTCAGGGTTCAGCTTGAGATTGATCTTGCGCAGGTTTGCAAATGTTTCTTGCAAATATGGTATGAGGGTTGCCCTGTCCTTGGTTTTGACCACTATGTCATCCATATAAGCTTCCATATTTCTATGGAGGGGTTCAAAACCAATCTGGACCGCCCTTGCAAACGTCGAACCAGCACTCTTCAACCCGAAAGGCATCCGCATGAAACAATATGTACCACATGGGGTGATGAATGTTGTTTTCTCTTCGTCTTCTCTTGTCATGAAGATCTGGTGGTAGCCGGAGTAGGCATCGAGGAATGACAACAGATCACACACAGCCGTGGAGTCAACAATCTGGTCGATGCGCGGCAACGGGAAGGGGTATTTAGGACAAGCCTTATTGATATCTGTGTAATCAATACACAGTCTCCACTTCCCATTTGCCTTGCGCACTACGACCGGATTGGCCAACCACGTTGGATGGAGCACTCCTCTTACCAAACCCGTTGCTTCCAGTTTTCGGATCTCTTCTGTGATGAACTCTTGTCGTTCCAAAGCTTGCTTTCTGACCTTCTGCTTGACGGTCCGCGCATGAGGACAGACAGCAAGGTGGTGCTCAATCACCTCCCTGGGAACGCCGGGGATGTCGGAAGCTTGCCATGCAAACACATCGACATTCGCCCGCAGGAAGGTGACGAGCGTGTCTTCCTATTTGTCGTCAAGGGTGGAGCTTATGGTGAAAGCTCCTCCCGTGCCGTCCTCATTGACAGAAACCTTCTTGGTTCCCGACAGTATGGCCCTGGGCTTCTTGTTTCCGCCGGTGGAGCTCTCTGGCACGTCCTCGATGGCAGCACTACACTCTGAAGAGGTGCGCTTGCCGGAGTGGGTGTCCGAGGTCTCACCGGTCTTCTTCTTCTTCCCTCCCGGGGTCCCAGCGGTAGGAGGAAGTGCTCTAGTGGCGGCAGCTGCTGCAACTGCTTGCTGGTATAGTTGGTCAGCGCAAATCAGCGCATCTTTCTTATCGGAGGGGATGGTGATGATCGTCACTGGTCCTGGCATCTTCAGGGTGTTGTAGGCGTAGTGTGACGCCGCCATTAACTTGGCCAGCGCTGGGCGGCCAAGGATCCCATTGTAGGGCAAGGGGATCTTGGCAACATCAAACACGATCCTCTCCGTCCTGTAGTTCAGGTCGCTTCCAAAAGTCACGGGCAGCGTGACCTTTCCCTTGGTTTGGCTTCTTCCCGGGTTGACCCCCTGAAACGTGCCCGTCTCTTCGAGGTCTCCATCAGGAATCTACAGTTTCTCGATCACGGCAGGCGAGATCAAGTTCAGACCGGCCCCGCCATCGACCAGCATCTTCGTCACCTTGAGGTTGCGTATTGTTGGTGAAACCAACAATGGCAAGCACCCGACCGCAGTAGTGCGATCAGGGTGATCCTTAGTGTCAAAAATGATAGGTGTGTTGGACCACTTCAGCGGCCTTTGGGCATCAAACGACGGCTCTGCCGTTGTAATCTCTCGTGCCCACTGTTTAAGCCGGCGGTGAGAAGTATGCAGCGAGGCGCCGCCGTTGACGCACATGTCCTCTGTAGCTTTTTGAAACTCTTGGTCACCGGATTCGTCGTCCTCTTCATGATCGTCGTCTTCTGGCTTTCTGTCACGGCCCCAGGCGGGCCTCTCCTGTTGTTTATCCTTGCCGCGACGGCCCGCCTGGCCGTCACGCTTCTTGCCGGACCCCTCAGCACCGTCTGGGCCCTTCTCCTTGTCCCGCCTCTCATACTCAGCCCTCTGCTTCTCAGCTAGGAGCTCAACCTGTCGGTAGTCTTGGAGAGCATGGCCTTTGGTGCGATGGATCTTGCAGTATCGCTTGTCGGAGTTTCCTGGCTTCTCGGCAGCCGCCAAGGCCTGGCAGGCGACACATCCAGCAACTTCCTTGCCGGGGTCATCTGCCTTGGTTTTCTTGGTGGAGCCGATGACATCAGATCCCTCGACGGCAAGCACGGCTTTACCTTTGCGCTTCCTATTGCGGTGCCGGCCCTTCTTCGCCGGGGCGGCAGTATCCTCATCTGAGGAGTCGGTTTCCACGCCGGCATCTTCGCCGGGGTACTTCCTTCCCTCTTCAGCCCGGGCACATCTGTCAGCAAGAACATAGAGTTCTGCTACATCTTTCACCATGTTCATGTCCAGCTCTTCGCGCATCTTGCGGTTACGCACGTTCTGATGGAACGCGCTGATGATGGCGGCAGGGTGAACATCAGGGATATTGTACTGTATCCGGCTGAACCTCTGTATATACTTGCGGAGACTCTCGCCTCCCTTCTGGAGAATGACATGCAGGTCGCTTGCTTGGCCATGGGCTTGGTGGCCTCCAGTAAAGGCGCCCACGAACTCATGGCACAAATCCGGCCAGGAGGAAATAGAGTCTACCGGCAAGTGCATCAACCATGACATGGCGTTGGGTTTAAGAGCCAATGGAAAGTAATTCGCAAGCACCTTATCGTCGTGGGCTCCGGCAGCTTGCATCGCGATGGTGTAGATGTTGAGGAACTCGGACGGGTGGGTCTTGCCGCCGTACTTCTCGCCCACGTCAGGTTTGAAGGTGCGGTGAGTGGGCCACTGGAACTGCCACAGCTCACGGGTAAAAGCCGGACAGCCTACCTTGTAAGGTAGGCCTCTAGGGCCCTCCGGCGCCGGGTGATTCACAGCAGGCCCTGCTCGCCTGTCTGATTGGTGGCGCGCTCCGCACCGGCGCTCGATAGTGGTTCGAGCGTCTTCATGTTCTCGTTCCCGAAGAACTTGGCGCTGGTCACAGTGGGTCCGCGGGTCGGACTACGCTATGGAGATTTTGTCGCCCGTAACATCGCGACGGGCTGGCGTTCGCGGTACCGGGCGAGGAGGAGGCGAGTGCACCATGGTCGCGGCGCCACCGGCTTTCCTGCCACTGGTGCGTGGGGCTCCGTCGGAGCATCGACCCGGGGGCTCCACCGGACTCGGTTTGTCTTTTTTTGCCACCGCAACAAGGCTTCGGACAGTGGCTCTCCATTCGTTGAGTTTCCCCGTAGTGGGAGGAAAATCGAGGAGCAACTGTGCGCGCCAGGGCTTCTGCTGGCGTTGGTGGCAGCGAAACCTGCACGGATCGCGACGCGCTTCAACTTGTGACCATGTCAGAAGGAGCTCTATCACGACCCCGCGGTCGCATGCCATCTTCACCAGCGCATCGGCGAGCGGGCAGGACTTCTACGTCCCGGGAGTGGTGCTCGGGGCTCTTCCCGCGGCGACGCCCTAGGTCTTCAGCGTGATCACGCCGTTCATCGCGCGCCGCTTGAGAGGAGCGCGCCGTCGGCGCCGGCGTGGGAGTCTTGGAAGCCCTCGCGTCGCCTTCGGGCGGGGTGGCAGCGATCTTGGAAGGCCCCGCGCCACCCACGGAGGGCCTGGCTCTGTCTTTGGATTTGGCGGCGTGCGGCCCGTTACCAGGCACACGAACATCGCCGCCCCCCAAACTCCGGCTGCTGGGACGGTGTTGGTGTTCGCGAACGGCGCCCCGGGTCCTTTCTGCGACCGGTCCGCTGCTCGCCCGCGTCAAGACGGGATGTCCGGCTTCCGACAGGCCAACCGCCACTGTCGTCTTCTTCTTGGGCGCCATGACGGTGAAGAAGCGTCGAACTAACTGCTAAAGCCGATTCTCACAACTGCGCCCCCTATCTGGCGCGCCAAAGATGTCGGTCGGAACGACACCTATGGGATCACAAGAACCCCTACTACGGTTGCGGGGCGCGGTGTCGTGAGAAGAGCGGATCAAACAAATAGCACACGGTTTCTTTATCCAAGTTTGGGCCGCGAGGATGCGTAAAACCCTACTCCTGCTTTGGTGGATTGTTTATCTGTGTTCTTGAACTAGCAATGGGGAGTGAGGAGCTCCAAAATGCCGAATCCCCCTCCTGGTCGCCTTGGGCCTCCTTTTATAGGGAAAGGGGTTACCACAGTGGCACACAGGAGGTTGAAAGGGTACAGTGATGTGAGGTTATCCCTCGCATTACATGACAAGGCGCATTTAATGCGTCTTGCTTAGGTGTCCTTGCTTTATCGGGGACGGGGGAGAGCGGTGTCTCGTCCATCGCCGCTCCCTCTTGCGTCGACACGCGCCCTGGCCAGCGGTGCCCTCAGTGCCTTGTAGGCAGGCAGGCAGCTGAGGTGGCGCACTGGTAGGTCTCCACGAAGATCCGCATGCCGCCACGCAGGTGCCTGCCCAGCTGGTTGGGTCGGCAGCTGCATGCGAACGGCGGTGGAGGTCTGATTGGCGTGGGCCTGATGGTGGCCCTACGGGTGTTCATGGCATGGGCCTTGCCGGGGCCCCGGCAAGGGTCTTGCCGTGGCGCCTGCTGTCATCCCCGGCAAGGATCTTGCCGGGGGCCTTGTGGTCCTCCTTGGCTGGGATCCCGCCGAGGATTATCATCTTCTAAAGTGTGTATCTGATCTTGAATGTCTTCACAAAGATCTGCATGCCACCACGGGGATGTCTCCCGAATCCTTGCCCATGGGGGTAATGGACTCAAGGGTGACTCGCTCCGTAGGTGTGGGGCGAGCTGCCACGGAAAGGGTCTTGCCGGGTTTGCTAAAATCGCCTCCCGGCAAGGATGTTGCCGGGGGAGTCCGCTTCGTCCCCTTTGCTCTTTGTGGTCTTGGTCTTGGCGTCATTCTGCTTCTCTTGAGCTTCGGTCTTACCTTGGCTCATCTCCCTTGCCTTGCTCAGTGTGGTGGTGCCCGTGGCTCAGACTGCCCGTGCACAGTTATAGGGGTACAAAAAGTGTACCCCTCTTTTTGTACAACGACACTTATGGTTGTCTCTTTATTGTATGAAACGCATACGCCATGTAATTGCTTTACTTTATCACTATGCGTTAGCGATAGTTGTAGAAGCAATATATAGTTGGTGAGACGACCATGACACAATGGTGGAGATCAAGGTGTCAGAGCCGGTGGCGATGGAGATCATGACGATGCTTTGGAGATGGAGATAAAAAACACGAGATGATGATGGCCATATCATGTCACATATTTTGATTGCATGTGATGTTTATCTTTTATGCATCTTATTTTGCTTAGTACGGCGGTAACATTATAAGATGATCCCTTCACTAAATTTCAAGGTAAATTGTTCTCCCTGAGTATGCACCGTTTCTACAGTTCGTCGTGTTCAGACACCACGTGATGATCGGGTGTGATAGACTCTACGTTCACATACAACGGGTGCAAGACAGTTTTGCACATGCAGAATACTTGGGTGAAACTTGACGAGCCTAGCATGTACAAACATGGCCTCGGAACACTGGAGACCGAAAAGTCGAACGTGAATAATATAGTAGATATGATCAACATAGAGATGTTCACTATTGATGACTACCCCATCTCACGTGATGATCGGACATGGATTAGTTGATTTGGATCACGTATCACTTAGATGACTTGAGGGATGTCTATTTAAGTGGGAGTTCTTTAGTAATTTGATTAATTGAACTTTAATTTATCATGAACTTAGTCCTAATAGTATTTGCAAATTATGTTGTAGATCAATAGCTCGCGTTGTAGCTCCCCTATGTTTTTGATATGTTCCTAGAGAAAACTAAGTTGAAAGATGATAGTAGCAATGATGCAGACTGGTCTGTTATCTGAGGATTATCCTCATTGCTGCACAGAAGAATTATGTCCTTGATGCACCACTAGGTGATAGACCCGTTGTAGGAGCAGATGCAGACGTTATGAATGTTTGGCAAGCTCGATATGATGACTATTTGATAATTTAGTGCGCCATGCTTAATGGCTTAGAACCGCGACTTCAAAAATGTTTTGAACGCCACAGAGCATATGAGATGTTCCAAGAGCTAAAATTGGTATTTCAGGCTCATGCCCGTGTCAAGAGGTATAAGACCTCTGACAAGTACTTTGCCTACAAAGATGGAGGAGAATAGCTCAGCCGGTGAGCATGTGCTCAGAATGTCTGGGTACTACAATCGCTTGAATCAAGTGGGAGTTAATCTTCCAGGTAAGATAGTGATTGACAGAGTTCTCTAGTCACTATCACCAAGCTACTAGAACTTCGTGATGAACTATAATATGCAAGGGATGACGAAAACAATTCCCGAGCTCTTCGCGATGCTGAAATCGGTGAAGGTAGAAATCAAGAAAGAGCATCAAGTGTTGATGGTTATAAGACCACTAGTTTGAAGAAAAAAGGGCAAGGGAAAGAAAGGGAACTTCAAGAAGAATGGCAAGCAAGTTGCCACTCCCGTGAAGAAGCCCAAAGCTGGACCCAAGCCTGAAACTGAGTGCTCCTACTGCAAAGGAAATAGTCACTAGAAGCGGAACTACCCCAAATACTTAGCGAATAAGAAGGATGGGAAAATGAACAAAATTATATTTGATATACATGTTATTTATGTGTACCTTACTAGTGTTCGTAGTAGCACCTGTGTATTCGATACCGGTTTAGTTGCTAAGATTAGTAACTCGAAATAGGAGTTGCATAATTAATAGAGACTAGTTAAGTGCGACGGGACGATGTGTGTTGGAAGTAATTCCAAGGTTGATACGATCACCATCGCACACTCCCTCTACCTTCGGGATTAGTGTTAAACCTAAGTAAATGTTATTTGGTGTTTGCGTTGAGCATGAATATGATTAGATCATGTTTATTGCAATACGGTTATTCATTTAAGTTAGAGAATGATTGTTATTCTGTTTACATGAATAAAACCTTCTATGGTCATACACCCAATGTGAATGGTTTATTGAATCTCGATCTAGTGATACACATATTCGTAATATTGATGCCAAAAGATGCAAAGTTGATAATGATAGTGCAACATACTTGTGGCACTGCCGTTTAGGTCATATTGGTGTAAAGCGCATGAAAAAAACTCCATGCAGATGGACTTTTGGAATCACTTGATTATGAATCATTTGATACTCGTGAACCATGCCTCATGGGCAAGATGACTAAAACTCCGTTCTTCGGAACAATGGAGCGAGCTAATGACTTATTGGAAATAATACATAGCGATGTATGCGGCCCGATGAGTATTGAAGCACCCGGCGGGTATCATTATTTCCTGACCTTCACATATGATTTGAGTAGGTATGGATATATCTACTTGATGAAACACAAGTCTGAAATATTTGAAAAGTTCAAATAATTTCAGAGTGAAGTAGAGAATCATCATAATAAGATAATAAAATTTCTATGATCTGATCGTAGAGGTGAATATTTGAGTTATGAGTTTGGCCTTCATTTAAAACAATGTGAATTGTTTCACAACTCACACCACCTGGAACACCACAGCGTAATGGTGTGTCCGAACGTCGTAACCGTACTTTATTGGACATGATGTGATCTATGATGTCTCTTACCGATTTACCACTACCGTTTTGGGGTTATGCATTAGAGACAGCTGCATTCACGTTAAATAGGGCACCGTCTAAATCCGTTGAGATGACACCGTATGAACTGTGGTTTGGCAAGAAATAAGCTATCGTTTCTTAAAGTTTGGGGTTGCGACACTTATGTCAAAAGGCTTCATCCTGATAAGCTCGAACCCAGATCGAAGAAGTGCGTCTTCATAGGATACCCTAAGGAAACAATTGGGTACACCTTCTACCATAGATCTGAAGGCAAGATCTTTGTTTCCAAGAATGGAATCTTACTAGAGAAGGAGTTTCTCTCGAAAGAAGTGAGTGGGAGGAAAGTAGAACTAGATGAGGTAACCGTACCTTCTCTCGAATTGGAAAGTACCACATCAGAGAAATCCGTTCCTGTGATGCCTAGACCAATTAGAGAGGGAGCTAATGATAATGATCATGAAACTTCAGATCAAGTAACTACTCGACCTCGTAGGTCGAACAGAGCACGTTCCGCACCAGAGTGGTATGGTAATCTTGTTCCGGAAGTTATGTTACTAGACCATGGCGAACCTACGAACTATGAAGAAGCTATGATGAGCCCAGATTCTGATAAATGGCTTGAGGCCATGAAATATGAGATAGGATCCATGTATGAGAACAAAGTGTGGACTTTGGTGGACTTGCCCGATGATCAGCGAGCCATAGAGAATAAATGGATCTTCAAGAAGAAGACTGACGCTAATGGTAATGTTATTGTCTACAAAGCTCGACTTGTCGCGAAAGGTTTTCGACAAGTTCAAGGAGTTGACTACGATGAAACTTTCTCACCCGTAGCGATGCTTAAGTCTGTCTGAATCATGTTAGCAATTACCGCATTTATGATTATGAAATCTGGCAAATGGACGTCAAAACTGCATTCCTTAATGGATTTCTTAAAGAAGAGTTGTATATGATGCAGCCACAAGGTTTTGCCGATCCAGCGATCCATCCATGGATTGGTGCAAGCATCTCGGAGTTGGAATATACACTTTGAAGAGGTGATTAAAGCATATGGTTTTATACAGACTTTCGAAGAAGCCTGTATTTACAAGAAAGTGAGTGGGAGCTCTGTAGCATTTCTGATATTATATGTGGATGACATATTGTTGATCGGAAATGATATAGAATTTCTGGATAGCATAAAAGGATACTTGAATAAGAATTTTTCAATGAAAGACCACGGTGAAGCTGCTTATATGTTGGGCATCAAGATCTATAGAGATAGATCAAGACGCTTGATAGGACTTTCACAAAGCACGTACCTTAATAAAGTTTTGAAGAAGTTGAAAATGGATCAGTCAAAGAAAGGGTTCTTGCCTATCTTACAAGGTGTGAAGTTGAGTAAGACTCAAAACCCGACCACGGCGGAATATAGAGAGAGAATGAAAGTCATTCCCTATGCCTCAGTCATAGGTTCTATAAAGTATGCCATGTTGTGTACCAGACCTATTGTATGCCTTGCCATGAGTTTGGCAAGGGGGTACAATAGTGATCCAGGAGTAGACCACTGAACATCAGTCAAAATTATCCTTAGGTACCTAAAGAGGACTAAGGAAATGTTTCTCGGTTATGGAGGTGATAAAGAGTTCATCATAAAGAGTTACGTTGATGCAAGATTTGACACCGATCTGGATGACTCTGAGTCTCGATCTGGATACATATTAAAAGTGGGAGCAATTAGCTAGAGTAGCTCCATGCAGAGCATTGTAGACATAGAAATTTGCAAAATACATACGGATCTGAATATGACAGACCCGTTGACTAAAATTCTCTCACAAGCAAAACATGATCACACCTTAGTACTCTTTGGGTGTTAATCACATGGCGATGTGAACTAGATTATTGGCACTAGTAAACTCTTTGGGTGTTGGTCACATGGCGATGTGAACTATGGGTGTTAAATCACATGGTGGTGTGAACTAGATTATTGACTCTAGTGCAAGTGGGAGACTGAAGGATATATGCCCTAGAGGCAATAATAAAGTTGTTATTTTATATTTCCTTATTCATGATAAAGGTTTATTATTCATGCTAGAATTGTATTGATCGGAAACCTAAATAAATCTGTGAATATATAAACAAACACCGTGTCCCTAGTGAGCCTCTAATTGACTAGCTCGTTGATCAAAGATGGTTAAGGTTTCTTGACCATGGACATGCGTTTTCATTTGATAACAGGATCATACCATTAGGAGAATGATGTGATGGACAAGACCCATCCATTAGCTTAGCATAATGATTGTGCAGTTTTATTGCTATTGCTTTCTTCATGTCAAATACATATTCCTTCGACTATGAGATTATGCAACTCCCGGATACCGGAGGAATGCCTTGTGTGCGTGCTATCAAATGTCATAACGTAATTGGGTGATTATAAAGATGCTCTATAGGTATCCCCAAAGGTGTTTGTTGAGTTGGCATAGATTGAGATTAGGATTTGTCACTCCGAGTATCGGAGAGGTATCTCTGGGCCCTCTCGGTAATACACATCAAAAGCTTGCAAGCAAATGACTAAGGAGTTAGTCATGAGGTGATGTATTATGGAACAAGTAAAGAGACTTGCCGGTAACGAGATTGAACTAGGTATGAAGATACTGACAATCAAATCTCGGGAAAGTAACATACCGATGGACAAAGGGAATTACGTATGTTGTCATAAAGGTTTGACCGACAATGATCGTCGTAGAATATGTAGGAGCCAATATGGGCATCCAGGTTCCGCTATTGGTTATGGACCGGTGAGGTGTCTTGGTCATGTCTACATAGTTCTCGAACCTATAGGGTCCGTCCGCTTAACGTTCGATGACGATATAGTATTATATGAGTTATGTGATTTGGTGTAGGACAATGGTATTCGGACACCAGAAGTGTTCCGGAGGGTACCGGGTACATATCGGGTAACCGAAAGGGGTTCCAAGCACCCCCCCCCCCCCCCGGCAAAAGATATGGGCCTTATGGGACAAGAGGGGAAACATACCAGCCACAAGGGGCTGGTGCGCCCCCCATATGGGTCGGCCAAGGTGTAGAACGAAAGGGGAAGGAGGAAAGGTAAGTGTGGATTAGGATTCCCACTTCCTTCTCTCTCCCTCCCTCTTTCCTTCCCCTCCGACAAACATGGTAGGGGGGCGCTGTCGGATCACGGGTTCCGGCAAACCCTAGGTTCGAACTCTGGGGTGCGCGGGGGGATTATGCCCTCTACCTCTCCGTCTAGCAAGGATCTAAACTACAGAACGAACAGCACAAGAGACACAGGGTTTATACTAGTTCGGGCCACCATTGTGGTGTAATACCCTACTCTAGTTTGTGGTGGGTGGATTGCCTCTTGGGCTGATGAGGATGAACAGTACAAGAAAGAACAGCCTCGCGAGGATCTGTTCTTGGCTAGGGGATGAACTGCTGGGGGAGTTCATTCGCCCTTCTCACTCTCTGGATGTCCAGATGCCTCTAGGTGTCAAGATATTAGATCAGATGCCTCTACCCTAGGGGTGGCTAGTCCTATTTATAGGCAAAGGCCCTGGGCCTCTTCCCAAATATTTGAGCGGGAAGGGCGCCAACAATTGGCCAATTCGAAGGGGAACATCTGGTACACTTATCCTGACTAAAGTTGGTCTTCGCCTGCCAAAGGCCCTGTGGTGACGCCGTTCTGGGCTCCATGGTGACCTCCTTCCCATCGTTGGACTGGTCTTGGTCTTGTTGCACTGAAATGGGTGCCTTTGCTTGATCCTCTCGCCTGCGCTTGCCCCCTTTGCACCAAAGAGGAAAGGGGAACGCTGCGCGGGCTGGCGCCCACCTGGCACCCTCGATCGTCATGGCTTGCATCATGGGCACCTCGTGAGGTACCCCGCCTTGATCTCTCCGCCTCCTCGCGAGCCAGCCTGAGGAGGCCGCGCTTGAGGAAGCGCCGTGTCGTCCGCCCCGCGAGGCTTGGCCCCTCGCGAGGGTCTTGAGTCTTTTGTTGATGAAGATGGGCCATGCTGGGCCCCCATTTGAGCCACGCCGCAGGCCGCAGGCAGGCAAGTCTGGGGACCCCCGTTCCCAGAACGCCGACAGTAGCCCCGGGCCCAAGGCACGCACGGACTTGGCCGTGCCGAGAGGTGAAAGGGCAGGGCGAAGCGCCGTGGGCCCTAACAGCCTGCGGCCTTGGGCGCCGCGTGGCGGTCGATTGGACGCGGGCGTCTCCACTTCCCACGACGCCTTGGCGACCGCGCGGATTGGACAAGTCCCTGCATGCAAATCATGTCATGATTACCTGCGATCGTGGAGGCCGACGGTTGGCCTTCGCCGGCTATATGTACGGCACCGCGCGTGTCCTTCCAGCCCATCTCTTCTTGCTTCCTCCTCTGTCTCAGTTCTTGCTCCGTCTTGGTGTGATGGATCCAATTCGCTGGTTTTCTGCGGCGGAGAAGGGAAAGGATCCTCGAGAGGTACCAGACCCTCTCCCGCCAAAGAAGCGACCTGCTCCCTGCGGCCGCGATGAGGAGGGCCGTCAGGTGGCGCCGAGGCCTTGGTATGAGCGTCCTCCGCCGGGGTTCCCGCTTCCTTTGTATGCCCACGCCGAGGGCCTTGGAAGAGAAGATGCCGATCCCCTCGGCCAGCGCCGTCGCCGGTGCCGGAGGGTCACAAAGGTGTGGGTCGTTCCTCCTGGAGTCCACGCCGAGGGCTCCTCCCGCGAGCTCGTGCTCCACGCCGCCATGCCTCCGCGAACTTGGATTCGCTTTCCTCCCTTCTTCGCCTCCATCTTCCCGCGGGGAAGACTCCTAGAGCTATGGCTGCAGCACGCCGACTGCAGCACTCCTGCGACCGAGGCAGAAGTCGCGGTCCTTGCCTCGGATGAGGTCTTCATGACCCGCGGCTAGGGCAAGATCGCTCAGGGTTGCAGACCAAGGGTTGCCCTCACGATCCACCTAGAGTATGATGACGCTTCGGTGATGTTCTTCAAGGTCTTCGACGCGAATGGGCGCCGGCTGGAGTGCTGCCCCGGGGGAGGCGGCCAGGACCTCGCTATGGCGACGGCTGGGCCCGCCGACCGCCCCCTGGACAGCTCAACAAGCGATGGGAGCGCTGGAGGATCTAGGGATCCCAGCGAGGTCTTCGCGACTCCGGAGACGAGCGACGACAGCTACGAACCCGTGAGCCAGCGCTGTTCCCGGAGCAGGGCGGGCTCACTCGGCCGTCGCTGACTCTGATCTGGATGGGGTTGGCACCGGTGCTTGATGGCCCACTGTTTATGATGGCATCTCTTGCAGGGGCACGTGTAGTCAGCGTCCCTTAGGACCTGTTTCCTACAAGGAATCATACTGCGCCCCATGGGGGCTTGTAAGGTGTCTGTGATCCTTTTGTTAATATGTAACCCTTGCTATGGATCTGTGCGAATCGCAAGCGAGGGCTTGGTGCTCTGCGTCGACAAGTCCTAGTCCCAAGGCGGCGTCAGCCGTCGCTGGTATGCCAGGTCGTGATGCCATGGTCAAGGCCAGGAGGTGAGCGACCCGGGGTCCGGTAAGAGCCCCTGAGTCGCGATGCTCAGGAGGTCCCCTTTGGCGCCCAAGCAGCCGTCGCTTGGTGAGAAAGAGAAGCAACATCGCTAGTATGGAGTCACTTTAGGTGCGGGGGTAGTGCCATGGTAGCTAATGCTTTGGATGGTGACTTATCTTTGAGAATCGGGGATCGCCCCTAGCACGTCATCGGGTCCGGGGGGTAATTTGGACAGAGTTGCTTGACGAGGTCCTCGCGTGCCCCTTGTCCCTCGCCTCTGCTCCCCTTTCTGCTCTACGTCCTCGGGTCCCGGCCCTCGAGCTGGTCTCAGTCGTCGCTGGTATGCCAGGTCGCAATGCCGTGGACAAGGCCAGAGGGTGAGAGCTGGAGGTCCAGTAGGAGCCTTGAGTCGCGATGCTCAGGCGCCCCCCCCCTTAACGTGCAAGCGGTTTGCGCGGGCGAGGGTGAAGGAAACACCGTGAGGGCCTTGGCCAGCGCAGTTTCCCCTAAGGATCCTGCAGATTCATCGAAGAAAGAAGATGGGGCTGCCATGGCAGTTGTCAGTCGATCGTTAGTCGCTTAAGAGCTCGTTGGTTGGAGTAGGTGAGGTGTACCAGGGCACCCGTGAGCCAGCTCGGGACTCACGAGGCCCTACCTCTTAGGCGGGTTGCGCCTGGCACTGGGCCGTATCTTGAGATGTGTTCCTGCACAATTTGGTTAGATGCCGGCACTCTACGTCCTCGGGTCCCGGCCCTCGAGCTTGTCTCAGCCGTCGCTAGTATGCCAGGTCGCGATGCCGTGGACAAGGCCAGAGGGTGAGGGCTGGAGAGCCAGTAAGAGCCCTGAGTCGCGATGCTCAGGCACCCCCCCCCTTTAACGTGCAAGTGGTCGACATGGAGAAGAAGAGGTGCCGTGGACGGCATCAAGTAATCAAGCATGATAGGCGAATGCATAATTGGAAATAAACGCAGGGGAGATACACGCCGCTGGGCCTAGCCCGAGCAGCTTGGGGATGATGCAGCCCAAGGGGCGCCCCCAGCAAAGTAAGCTAACGACTGAAGGAAATAAAAAGGGATACATGCCACGGGGACGGGCCCACGCGGCCTGGGAGTGACGCAACCCTGGGAGGGCGCTCCCAGCTGGGAATGAAACTTGAAAGATGTCACCTGAAGATGTCGTCGTCGAAGTGGCGTTGGTGCAGCAGACTCGGTGGGCTGCGGAAGCCGATCCTCACGAGCCCCCGGGCCCTGGGGCCTCGGGAGGCTCTGGAGGCACTGGTGGCTCCTCGCGGGCTGTCTCCATCTCTGCCAGAGCCGCAGAACGCCTGTTTTCCTGAGCCTCCAAGATGCCCCTCATGAGGCGCTGGTACGCTGCAGCCATGCTCGGCAGGCCGTAAGGCATGCGAACGTAGCTGTGGGGCGGTCCTCCGCAGCGCCCCACTTGGGAGGGCCAGAGGCGCTCCGTCGTGGCAATCTGATTGAGCCCTGGTACGTCGACGCAGACGCGCAGCCCACCATCCTCGCCTGGATGTGGAGCCACAGCTGGTGGACGATGGCAACCTCTCATGATCCTTGACTCCTGTAGTTCTTGAATGGCTTTGTTAACGAACTCTTGTTGGTCCGACCTTCCTCGCCTGGCTCCTTCTCGAGGGAATCGTGCTTCGAAGCATGACTCCACATGGTGCCCAAGCGCCTCCCTCGTGACCCTGGCAAGGTCGGTGGCCCTCCAGGTGAGAGCCCCCGAGCCCTGCCTGAGGAGGGCGCCGGGCGTGCTTTCCTATGCGATGGAAGGAGGGTCCCCCTAGGCAGACACGGGCCCTGAAGGGCCTGCCTCCTGAGGGACTGAGTCTGACGATGTCTTCTTCTTCTTGGGCGTGGTCTCAGGAAGCCTCCTGCTTCCGCGATCTGGGTCTTCTAGCGACGCGGCCTGAAAGGCTTGCTCCAGGGAACACACTGCGTCCTTCTCTTCACAGGGCACTGTGATGACGCCGCCACTTCCCGGCATCTTGAGGACGTTGTAGCAGTGGTGAGTCACAGCCATGAACTTGGCCAGCGCTGGGTATCCGAGGATGGCGTTGTACGGCAGGCGGATGTGGGCGACGTCGAAGTCGATGAGCTTGGTGCAGTAGTTGCCGCGGGCCCCAAAGGTGATAGGGAGGCGGACCTGCCCGATCGGGACTGTGGAACCGTCGGTGACTCCGGAGAAAGGCTTGGTTGGTTGAAGCTGGTCATAGGGCACTTGGAGGTTGTTGAATGTTTCCACGGACAAGACGTTGAGCCCTGCTCCACCATCGATGAGGGTCCTGGTGACCAGAACGTTGCTGATGACTGGGGAGCAAAGAATCGGGAGGACTCCGGCGGTGGCCGCGCACTTGAGCTGGTCTGCCGAGCTGAACATGATGCCGCAGCTGACCACCTGAGGGGGCGCGTTGCTTCGGGCTTGGGGAGGACTGCATTCACTTTGCGGGCAAACTGCTTGAAGATACGTTGAGAGGCTGGGGCTTGAGCTCCGCCCAGGATGCAGGCGATTGGGCGCGGCTCTTGGAAGCCCCCAGCCCCCTCATCTTGGTGGCGGTCTTCATTCCTCCTTGGCTGAGGCGGCAGCGGCGGCACGCCTGGGTTGCCGTGAGGGCGATCCTCACGAGGTTGATCCCTCCAGTCCCCCTCGCGAGGCAGGTCTCGCTAGCGGTCCTCGCGAGGTTGGTCGCGCCACCCTTGGTGCGGGCCACGATCTTCCCAACGCCCTGGCTTTCTTCCTCCTCCTCGGTCGTAGCCCCGGTCAGGACGGTCAGGGCGACGGCCGATCCTTCCTTCTCGCATGGCGCAGAGTTCTTGGCATTCGTTGGTGTTGTGGGTGTGGAGGTCGTGGTACACGCAGTACTGGCTGCCCCTGGAGGATTCGGGCAGATCCTTGCCCCGCTTGGTGTCTGGTTCCGCCGCGAGTACGGCAGCCCCCTTGTGCTTCACGTCCTTGGCCTTGGGCTTCTTCTCTTCTGGGTCTGCGGCAGGCAGCTCGAGGAGGGAGAGACATCCCTCCTCAGCCCTGGCGCACTTGGTCGCCAAGTTGAACAGCTCCAGGGAGGTGCAGAGGTCTTCATGCATCGCCAGCTCCTCCTTCATCTTGACATCGCGCACGCCATCGGAGAAGGCCGAAATGATGGCTTCCTCGGACACCCTGGGGATCTTGAGGCGCGCGCTGTTGAAGCACTGGATGTACTTTTGTAGGGTCTCCCCAGGTTGCTGCTTGATGCGGCGCATGTCGCTCACGGCGGGAGGCCGGTCGCGGGTACCTTGGAAGTTGGCGATGAAGCGAGTACGCATCTGGTCCCAGGAGGAGATCGTGCCTGGGGCCAGGTTCAGGAGCCAAGTGCGAGCACCTTCCTTCAGCGCCATGGGGAACCAGTTCGCCATGACCTTTCCGTCCCCGCTGGCGGCTTTGATTCCCAGCTCGTAGAGCTGGAGGAGCTCCGCAGGATCAGTTGTGCCGTCGTAGCGAGGGGGCAGACCCGGCTTGAACTTGTCGGGTTATGCGACGCTGCGCAGCTCGGTGGTGTAGGCGCGGCAGCCTTCGGTGGCCACGGGAGGCTTCGGTTGAGGGAGAGCTTGGCCTTGCGGGTCCCCTTGCACTGCTGCTGGGAGTAGCGCGGGGTCTTGACGTGTCGGAGCTGGAGCGGGGTCTCCGCGAGCCGGAGCTGGGAGCGCCCGGGCAGCCTCTTGCGGTCGAGGGACTTCTTGGCAGCTCCGTTCCTGCTGGGCTGGCGCCTGACGGAGCGGGTTCCGCCCAGGGGCCACGCGCCTTGGAGCCATGGCGTCTTCTTGGAGAGGAGGCGGCTGGTACACCCCCGGAGCTTCATTGCCCACGTGGGGCGAAGTGCGGCGCAGCGGTGCGGACGACGCAGGAGAGCCCCCTGCGGCGCGGACGAGCTCGGCGACGCGGCCGAGCCACTCCTCGTAGACGTCGTCGACGGGGCGGTAGCGCAGGAGCTCGTTCGCCGCGATGAGCGCAGCTCGAGCCTCCAAGGGTGCACGGAGCACGCGGGACGAAGAGCCGGCCGGGGTGAGTGACGGAGTAGCGGTGCGGCCGTCTTGCCGCACGGAGGGGTGCTGAGACGATGCTTGCTGCTCGTTCCCCGCCGGGCCGGTGGCGGCGTTGACGGCGGGCGACGGAGAACGACGAGGACGCCCACCGACGGGGGCCGTCTGGGCGACGCGGGAAGCGATGGCGGCCCGACGCTCGGCGCGGGCCCAACGAGCGTCAGACATGGATGCGACGGTCGGAGGAGAGCAGAGCGGTGGAAGACAGATTCCGGCGCACCCCTACCTGGCGCGCCAAATGTCGGATCACGGGTTCCAGCAGACCCTTAAGGTTCGAACTCTGGGGTGCGCGCGGGGATTATGCCCTCTACCTCTCCGTCTAGCAAGGATCTAAACTAAAGAACGAACAGCATAAGAGACACAGGGTTTATACTAGTTCGGGCCACCATTGTGGTGTAATACCCAACTCTAGTTTGTGGTGGGTGGATTGCCTCTTGGGCTAATGAGGATGAATAGTACAAGAAAGAACAGCGTCGCGAGGGTCTGTTCTTGGCTAGGGGATGAACTTCTGGGGGAGTTCAATCGCCCTTCTCACTCTCTGGATGTCCAGATGCCTCTAGGTGTCAAGATATCAGATCAGATGCCTCTACCCTGGGGGTGGCTAGTCCTATTTATAGGCAAAGGCCCTGGGCCTCTTCCCAAATATTTGAACGGGAAGGGCGCCAACAATTGGACAATTCAAAGGGGAACATCTGGTACACTTATCCTGACTAAAGTTGGTCTTCGCCTGCCAAAGGCCCTGTGGTGACGCCGTTCTGGGCTCCATGATGACCTCCTTCCCACCGTTGGACTGGTCTTGGTCTTGTTGCACCGAAATGGGTGCCTTTGCTTGATCCTCTCGCCTGTGCTTGCCCCCTTTGCACCAAAGAGGAAAGGGGAACGCTGCGCGGGCTGGCGCCCGCCTGGCACCCTCGATCGTCATGGCTTGCGTCATGGGGACCTCGCGAGGTACCCCGCCTTGATCTCTCCGCCTCCTCGCGAGCCAGCCTGAGGAAGCGCCGTGTCATCCGCCCCGCGAGGCTTGGCCCCTCGCGAGGGTCTTGAGTCTTGTGCTGATGAAGATGGGCCATGCTGGGCCCCCATTTGAGCCACGCCGCAGGCCGCAGGCAGGCAAGTCTGGGGACCCCCGTTCCCAGAACGCCGACAGGCGCGGCCAAGGGAAGGAGCCCAAGTAGGATTCGGTCCTACTTGGGGCTCCCCTAAGCCTCTCCTCTCTTCCTCACACCTATATATATGAGGAGGGGGCGCCTAGCAACACCAGACAATTTCCTAGTCGTGTGCGGCGCCCCCCTCCACCGATTACATCTCCGGTCATATTTTCATAGTGCTTAGGCAAAGCCCTGCGGAGATCACTTCACCATCACCGTCACCATGCCGTCGTGCTGTCGGAACTCATATACTACTTCACCCGTCTTGCTAGATCAAGAAGGCGAGGACATCACCGAGTTGAATGTGTGCATAACGTGGAGGTGCCATGCGTTCGGTTGGAGCGCGAAGAAGTTTGACTACATCAACCGTGTTGTTAAACTCTTCCACTTACGGTCTACGAGGGTATGTAGACACACTCTCCCCTCTCGTTGCTATGCATCTCCATGGATAGTCATTGTGTGTGCATAGAAATTTGTTGTTTTCCATGCAATGTTTCCCATCAGAAAAATAAGGGTCAAGCCATCGAGCTATCCTCCGTGAGGCTGGAGATCTAGGAGGCGAGGATGGAGACGCGAGGCGCCAGAGAAGAACTCTGGCAAGTGAAGCTTATTGCACATGGTAAGCCGTACTTACTTTGAAGTGTCTTTGGAGGTCACAGGTACGCTTTGCTCATGCGAGTGTGGTGTTCCCCAAGCGCGTTTGCGGATCCCCCGAGGAGTGCGGCCGATGCGGCAAGGCATTTTGCGTCCAGGGAGGGTGATACCGAGCATAGGCTATTTTGGGCGCAGTTCCAGGCGCCCTAGCACCCTCCCCTCCCGAGCAATGAAATGAAGTAGTTGATGGAGTTGCACCAAATGGCAGAGCCGACCATGAAGGACTCTGTGTTTGTCTATGGCCTTCAGAGTCGCTGCTGAGCAGCTACTTCAGCTTAGTGCAGAAGCTATGCGACGTCGCGTCCTGGGTTGACGTCTTGAAGCGGTCAGTATGCATCGAGGGAGCTCGAATGTCCTTCATGAAGACCATGGTGCACTAGTCGAAGATCAAGCCGGTCAAGATGGCTAGCGGACCCCGGCCCCTTGGAAAGGAGCATCGGCGACCCGAGCAGTATTTTCCCATCGTAAAGGATGGTGCTCGGGCGATAGAGGCTCAGTACACCAAAGATGTAATTTATGAATGAGCGTGCTAATATGTATCATATGACAGTTGAACTTTTGTTCTTTATAATGCGGTTGCTTTGTATGATGTGTCATACTTTGTCCTTTTTTTATTTTGACTCTTGTGCAGCTAATATAATTTGAAAGTTACCAGTCGTCGGCTTTAGCCCCCTTGTAGATGCTACAAGGGGTGTTTTGACCTCCACACCGTGACCCTTAGCCGACGTCTCAGTGCCCGGAGGCGGTAGTGTAAGGGAAACGAGGCAATCAGGCTATGCGGCTTTAGTGCTTTCACCTAGCCATAGGAGCTTGACTGCGGGGGCTAGTGACTAGCCCCTATTTTTTTGTGATGTTCGGATGAACTGAGGTATAGACCCTCATCATGTGGTTTGTGTGAAGACGAACCCTTCATATAACACGGTGAAACCTCCATCGATTTTGAGTTTGACACTTGTCATCAGAACGCCAACCAGTTCTTGCTTATTATGACAGTCAGTTTTTGGCCTTCTCCACTTAGGTACTTAACTAGGCAAGGTGGAAGTACAATCGTAGCGGTTCTCCCTTTACCCTCCTTTTTTTGAAATAGAAACTCGTGATGGGGTGATGCTTGGGGCGGGTTTTATAATCGAGCCCCCGGTCTATGAGCCGATTGCATCTAAAGAAAACATATACTGAATTAGTTTGTTTCAGCATCGAAGAGCGGAAAGAGTTATGCAACATGAATGACTGCAATGGGACCGTAAAGAATGGTCTTTATTTCCGATGAAGTCGTGACATCTAACCATACAATCCGAACTGCCGGAGCTGTCGGCGTTCTAGGAACGGGGGTCCCTAGACTTGCCTGCCTGCGGCCCATGGCGTGGCTATGCTGCGGGCCGTACGGCCCATCTTCATCAACAAGGCATCCAAGACCTTCGCGAGGGTCCAAGCCTCGCGAGGCGGACGACACCAGACTTCCTCTGGAGTGGCCTAGTCAGGAAGGCTCATGAGGAGCGGAGATATCAAGGCGGGGCAAACCTCACGAGGGACTCATGACGTGAGCCATGACGAACGGTGCCAGGTGGGTGCTAGGCGGGCGCCGGTGCGCGCAGAGTCCTTGTTTCCTCTTTGGTGCTAAGGAAGCAAGCGCAGACGAAGAGTACCGAGGCATCAGGCAAAGGTTGCCATATTGGTGCAACGAGACAAAGACCAGGAGGACAGCAAGGCGGAGGTCACCGTGGAGCCCAAGACGGCGTCACCCCAGGGCTTTTCACAAGCGAAGACCCCTTTTGTCAGGATAGCTTGTACTAGTTGTCCCCCTTCAAATTTGCATGCCGTTGTTGGCTCCATTCCCGCTCGATATTTGGGAAGAGGATCAGGGCCTCTATAAATAGGACTAGCCACCATAGTAGAAAAGGGGATCGAGAACTCGCACAGAGCAAGAAGCCAACGCTCACACAAGAACACCTCGACCTCAGGAAGCTGTTCTTCCCTTGTACTGTTCATCATCAGCCCAAGAAGCAATACATCCACCATCACACTGGAGTAGGGTATTACACCACAACGGTGGCCCGGACCAGTATAAACCTCGTGTCCCTTTCTGTGTTGTGAGTTCGTCGAGTTCGTCCGCGAGATCCTAGCGAGCTTGAGCGTAGATGGGTAGGAGGGAAATACCAGCTCTTCTCCACCAACCAGCTCTTCGACGTTCGCTGGCTGCGATGTCTGGCGACCCAAGGACCGGCTCCAACCGCTGGGTAGCCTGGCCGGTACGGACATCACCGCCTATCCGTGGAGATCTCGACCCCGCACCTCCAGCGGCGCGGGCGCCACCAAGCTCCGCTGGGCACGGACAGCGCGGTCAGGCGGCGTCCACCCTCACCCCACGGCAAGTACGGGCTGCGGCGAGAGCGGTGAGCCACGCTGCGGCAATGGCGCCACACTCGCGGCGGGAGCAAGCGAACATGCGGGCGGCACTTATGGTGGCAAGAGAGTTGCTGCGATGCAGGCTGATGGAGAGCGGCCGGGACACGCTACTCGAGCGAGTCGCTGAGTTGCTGGACGCGGCGGCGTCGGGAGCACCACCAACTGCGCACGGGGGCTTCGTCAACGTCAGCACGGCCTGCGGCGCAGGGGGCTCCAATTCCTCCATGCCGCCCTCGATGAGCACAAGCGCAAGCGTCGCCCCCCACGGATCCGGCAGGGTGCCGTATCATCATCCCCGGGACGCCGTCATGGGCGGAGCAACATGGAGCGTGGGGCACCATGGCGAGGTGTTCGGGGTGACGGCCCCGGAAGCCTACGTGCCCTGCATGATGGACCAAGAGTACGCGCCAGAGGATGACATCGGCTCGCCCGTTGGAGAAGATTGGGGGGGAAGGGGCTCTAGGAGTGGAAGCTTTCCAAGAGCCGACGGAGAACCACGACGATCGCACCAACAGCGGCAATTACAGGGTACCACTAGTCCCTCAAGAACAAGTTTACGCTAACCATGGGCTACAGATGAACCAGGTTGCCGCGTCAGTCGATGACCCAGGCGCGGCGACACCCGCCCCAGCAAGGGAGAAGCGCTGGGGGCCACCGAGAGGGAACCAGGAGCAAGGCCCCTCCCCGCGGTGCGCGCCACCTGACGACATCCGGAGGTAGGCCCTCTGCCGGGGAGGCCTCGCCAACCCTTCCCCCGGCAGAGGACCTGTGGTCGCTGGGGGAACTGTTGGCGTCCTCTTTCCCTCCTCTGTGTCGTCCTGGTCTTCGGTCGGCTCAGAGGGGGTCGAGAGCTGCGCAAAGTGGGGCCCTTGTCTGGCGATATGAAGCAAGGCCGGTACCTGTGAAGCTCACCGCCCGTGACACTCTCACGTAATAATGAGTTGGGGTTGTACACGCCCCGGAGTCTCAGGGGTGCCGGCCTCAGGCCCTGGGGCTCCCTCCCATGCCTAGTGGCAGCACTTAGCTCCGCGCTATTAAGAAGACTTGAAGACCAGAAGACTAGACTAGGTGCCGGACGCGGCCTTTTGCTTTGGATCTTTCCTTCTGTAGCTTTGCTTTCTGGATCTGGATTTGAGTTGAAGCTGAGTTTTTTATTAATGCGCGCGGGGGGAACCTTCTTTCATTTGAGCAATTCCTTGCCTTCTCGATCTCGTTTTGTTCGGGACTCATGTCCGTCGCCTTTCCCTCACGAGCTCCTCGCGAGTAGGATTGCGCGAAGCACGCGCGCCCCGAGCGCGCGCTGCAACTGTTGCCCACTCCACGTGGGGCCCCTCCGGCAGGGCGGCAAGCTCCGCAAGGTTCTCAGAAACTCGGCACATCATAGCCTAGCTCAAGGCTGGCGCTGACTAAGGTAAATCAAGGCAGAAAACTCACATCAGGATTCACAAGTTCACAAGGACACAAACTCGCACCGCATGGAAAAATAAAAACTGCGATTTTTTTACATGAGGGGCTTCCCTTCTCAAAATGCTCTCACAAGTTTTCAAGGGTCGCGCCCGAGTTCATGCGCAGGGGGAAATGACAGGAGAAAAAGGGATCAGCTGGAGATGTCGCTCGCTGCATCACTTGCTGACGCGTCACTCGCGTCGTCGTCGACTTCATTGGCCTCATCACCGTCATCCGCGGAGCCCCCGTCGCCATCATCAATCGTGCCGCCCTCGTCTGCGGCCACCACCACAACGTCGCCCTCTGAACCGAAGGCCGCGACCAACGCGTCTACACGGTCCTCGACCCAGCGCGCCAGGTCGCCCGGACAGCCATGGGCACGGGGGCGATGGCGGCGTCAAAGTCGAAGTTGGGATCGGCATTCAGGAGGTGGCTGAATACGCGCAAGAAAGCATGCTCAAGCAAGCCGTGCCCCCTTTCTTCCACAAGTTGGCGAGCTTGGGCAGATCGAGCCTCCAGGCGCGTCGCCACCTCAGTGAACAAGGTCAGGTGATTAGCGTAGTCGTCCGAGCGAGGAGTCGGCGCCTCCACATCGCAAATGTGGCCCAGGGCGGTATTGGCCCTGTTCCGAAGCTCTTGAAGCATGGGGGCGTGCTCGCGCTCCAGCGTTCGGCGTCGGAGCACCTCCTCCGTGTTCTGCCACGCGACAGCCTATGCGTCATCAACCCATCTCTGCAGGGAGCGCAGCTCGGCGTGGGCGGAGGCCAAGTCCGCCTGCGCCGTGACCAGGGCTGCGGCCGTGGCTTCTGCGCGCCTCTCGGCCTCGTTCAACCTGGGCCTGAGGGCAGCGGCCCTACCCTCACCCTCCACTCCTGCGAGTTTTAGCCTCGGATCGTACCTGCCCTCCAGGTCCGCGCAAACTTCAGCCACCCGGCGGTTCACTTCCTCCGCAACTCCGGCCTCGCGGGCCCCGATGGCGTCTTCTGCCTGGGCAACTAGGCGCTCCCTCGTCTCCAGTTGCTCGAGCTCGCGGCTACGCTCCATGGCCTCCAGGGCCAGCGCCTCCTGACGCTTCCTGGCCTCCGCCTCCTCCGCAGCCCCCCCCCCCCCTCAGCAACACAAGGGCAGCCCTGCACGCATCCACCTGCTGCTCAAGAGACGCACTCTAGGCCTGGAGCTCCCACGCGCGCTTCTCTGCTGCCTCACGACGGCGGTCGGCCTCGCGAGCCTCCTCCAAGGCTCGTGAGCGAGCCTCATAGGAAACCTTGAGAGACGCCTCGGCCTTTGCGTTCTCAAGATCGCGCTGATAGCGGCCGAGGTTGATGGCCACCCTCAGCTTGTGCCGCTCATCTGCTAGCCGGAGACCTTTAGCCCCAATACGCGCATCAACACTCGCAAGCTCTTCACCAAGCCGGCCCATCACGTTCATCGCCTCCTGGAAAAGCTTGTGGCGGACCACGCTCCGCCCACGCTCAAGCTCGAACGCCCAGCCTTCTTCGTCCTCCGCCTCGGGGGCTCCAGGCGGGGCGCCGCGTGGTTCGCCACCCCTCGGCAGGAGGCTGGGGGCTGGCGCCACACCTGACATCAGCCTGTCTTCACGAGAAGCCCGAGCCTGCTGGGGCTCGTTGCTCGAGGAGGAGCCGAGGATCGAAGCCAGCAAGTTACCGCCGAAGGTCAACGGGGGAGTCTTGGGCACGCCAGCCAAGCTCCACGCCAGTCCAACGGGAAGGGGAGACGAGGCCGCGTGATCAGCACACCAGGAATGCATGGTTGCCCCTTCAGCCAATTCTCCCCCAGGGGCGGGACTCGGGGCGCCCGCGGCTAGCGGGGCGATTATCGAAGAAGGAGGTCGTCCCTCAGGAGACCCAGCAGCCTCGGAGGAAGGAGCCCTAAAAGACCAGCGTCAGAAGAAGAGAGCAGCACACGGAAAGCCACAACTGCACGACACTTACGCGTCAATGGCGAAGTACTTCCTTCGCTTCAATGGTCCAAAGATGTTGCCACTGCTGGGGGATCCTTTCCTCTGGCGGAGCTTCTCTAAGTCCACGCAAAGGCGTCCAAAACACTAGACATGATGGCCGGAGCACGGCGGGGCCGCAGAAGAACTCGGGAGAACATCTTCCGGAGCGCCCGGTTGCGGCGCAGAGCCGGGCTCCGGCCCACCATGGCCTCCCGAGGCTCCTGGAGCCTTGGCATCGAAGGTCGCACGCAGTGTCTCCTCAGCAACAGATGCCTCAGGAGGGGTGGGGCAGGCCCCTGAAGACAATGCCCCAGGGTCACTGCTAGGGGCGTGCTCTTCAGCACTCGAGCCGCCGGTCTCTGCCTAGGCTCACCCGCCTGCACCATCACTTGGGGCGGGCTCAGCGTCAGGGGCAAGGAAGGAGATCACGGCGACGGGATTCTCACGAGGCCCCTCCAGGCCGATCGGCCGCGGCCCCCATTCATCGAAGAGAGGCATGTCCTTCACAAACTCATTCTTGTTCTTGCACCAGTACAACAGGCAGCTATTCCCGGGCAGTTCGGCCGGCAGAGAAACACCCGTCAGGACCCTAAGCATCGTTCTCCGCCTCCCAAGGAGGAGCCCGGACTCCTGAAACCTAATGTGATCCTGGCTGCTGCGCAAGGTCCACATTCGGCGAGAATGGCACTGAAGCGGAGCAACCCGACGCTGGACGAATTCCTTCACCACCATCAGCGCAGTTACGCCGCGATCCTTCAACAACCTCAACATGAGACAGACGCGAGCAAGGCCGGGGCTCCTGAGCCACTGATGGCCCCAGCCAGGGTTAGGAACAGCGGGCCCCAACGGAGCCTGAAGCAGAGGACTGAGCACACCAGCATCAACGAACACCCGTCGTATCTGTCACTCGTAGATGGGGGAAGCTCAAAATCAATCCCTCGCCTGCAGTTGCGGCCATAGCCTGGAAGCTCACACACCCCGAGCACTGCTGGGGGTCAGCCAGATGCAATGAGAAGAAGTGGCGGAAGAGAGCCACTGAAGGAGCAATGCCCACCATGGCTTCGCACACGAAGGCGAAGACGGCGAGAAGCGTCACGGACTAAGGGTCGAGATGCAGCAAGTGGATCTTGTAATGCTCGAGCACAGCGTTGAAGAAAGCAGAGAAGGGAGGAATCAGGCCTGCCCAGAGGGCATCGATGAAGATTGGAATCTCAGTGGCCGTCTGAACCGAGTGAGTGCGGGACGCGGGCCAAGCCACCATCTCCCCCCACTCATTGAAGCTGGAGGCAAGCATCGGGCGCACCTTGTCCATGGCCTCGTCGTTGAGCACACGAGACCGACCGAGCGTCGGCGCGAAGGGCGGAGGCGCGGCCTAGAGAGGCAAAGGGCCCTTCCTCTTCTCAGCTTGCTTAGGCACCATGGCTACGGAGCAGGGAGAGCGCGAGTCAGATTGGGGAAGAGAAGCAGAGTCGCAAGGAAGCAGAGGAATTGGGGAAGCAGGGCGCAAGAGGCGGAGGAATAACTGTGTAGGCCGTGGGGGCCGCATAGCCGGGCAGATTCAAAGGCATCATGGGGAAGCGGAGATGCCCACGTCCATCCAACCGCCACGCGTCGACCAAGGCCGCAGGCTTTTGGGGCCCGCGACGCTCCGAACTTGACCCTTGGCTTCGCCGCGAAGCCAAGCCCGAGCATGCCTTGGGCCCGGGGGCTACTGTCGGCGTTCTGGGGACGGGGGTCCCCAGACTTGCCTGCCTGCGGCTCATGGCGTGGCTATGCTACGGGCCGTACAGCCCATCTTCATCAACAAGGTATCCAAGACCTTCGCGAGGGTCCAAGCCTCGCGAGGCAGACGACACCAGACTTCCTCTAGAGTGGCCTAGCTAGGCAGGCTCGCGAGGAGCGGAGATATCAAGGCGGGGCAAACCTCACGAGGGACTCGTGACGTGAGCCATGACGAACGGTGCCAAGCGGGTGCCAGGCGGGCGCCGGTGTGTGCAGAGTCCTTGTTTCCTCTTTGGTGCTAAGGAAGCAAGTGCAGACGAAGAGTACCGAGGCATCAGTCAAAGGTTGCCATATTGGTGCAACGAGACCAAGACCAGGAGGACGGCAAGGCAGAGGTCATCATGGAGCCAAAGACGGCGTCACCCCAGGGCTTTTCGCAGGCGAAGACGCCTTTTGTCAGGATAGCTTGTACTAGTTGTCCCCCTTCAAATTTGCCCGCCGTTGTTGGCTCCCTTCCCGCTCGATATTTGGGAAGAGGACCAGGGCCTCTATAAATAGGACTAGCCACCACAGCAGAAAAGGGCACCGAGAACTCGCACAGAGCGAGAAGCCAACGCTCAAACAAGAGCACCTCGACCTCAGCAGGCTGTTCTTCCCTTGTACTGTTCATCATCAGCCCAAGAGGCAATCCATCCACCACCACACTGGAGTAGGGTATTACACCACAACGGTGGCCCGAACCAGTATAAACCTCGTGTCCCTTTCTGTGTTGTGAGTTCTTCGGGTTCATCTGCGAGATCCTAGCGAGCTTGAGCGTAGATCGGTAGGAGGGAAAGACTTCGCACGCACCCCAGTGTTCGAACCTTACGGGTTTGCCGGAGCCCCACATCCGACAGGAGCAACTGTTACAAATACTTTATTTTAAAAATAAATTTTACAGAGGAAAGGTTTACGCAGGGCCTTTATGCGTGGTTTGACGTCCCTATTGTGCCCTGCTGCATGTCTGAGCCTTTGCTCTAGAGGGGAGGGAGAACTCCTTCGGGGGATAGAGATCGGCTGATGGGCCCTTGAGAGAGGGTCTTGAGAAGTCGCAGCAACGTATTAGCTTGATGCTAGATAAGTCCTAGATGGTACCTATGATTATTCGAAGACGTGTTTGACCATAACTCGGTTAAGCCGAACACTTGGCCCTTGGATGGTTAGTCCCCGCAGTTGCCCATGGTATTTTAAGTGCAAAGTTGTGTATCCGAGGCATTGCGGCTGGGGTGGGCATGTTGTGGGGTGTGTGTCCCTATTTGCATTGAGCGTGTGGAGGCTCCGGGAGTTGAGATAGGGCTCGGGCCCATTTGCTTGCCTCTCGCGCCTTGACGGCGGGCTGGTACTTGGGCCCCTCATTGTCGATTTGGACTTCGGCTGCCAGAGCCGTTGTACACTCCTCGGTCCGGAGTGAGCGCTCCATGTTGCCATTAACAGTGGTAACACCCCTGGTTCTGGGCATCTTTAGCTTCAGATATGCGTAATGGGGGACGGCGTTGAAGCGAGCGAATGTTGTACAACCAAGAATTGTGTGATAGCCACCACAGAAAGGGACAATGCCGAAGATCAAATCTTCACTGTGAAAGTTGTCATGCAAGCCGAACACTACTTCCAAAGTCACTGTGCCCGAGCAGTGGGCTTCGACGCCTAGGATTACTCCTTTCAAAGGTGGTGTTGCTGTGTTTGATCCTTGATGGATCAATAGCCACTTTCCTTATTGTATCTGAATAAATCAGATTGAGGCTACTGTCATGGGAACGATTCCGACAATAATAAGGGATAGGGTACAGGAGCATGATCTACCGAGATGCATATGGGTGAAATGGTGGTTTTAGCGAGTTCGGGCCTCTCGCGGTGGAGATAACAGCCCTACGTCTCGTGCTCCGGAGAGGCTTTGTTTTATCTGAGTATGTATCCGGAGATTACAATGTGTGAGAGAGAGAGGAGAACGGATATCCATGCCTGAGCTAAGTCTTGAGACTAGTGGTGAGAGAGATGAGAGTTAGAGGAGAAGAATGAGGGCCTCTCCCAAGTCTAGTGGTGGGGGTGGCTTATATAGAGTGCGCCACCACCTCACCTCCTATGCTGCAAAGTGGGGCATTGATGCCATAACGTCAGCCCACTACTAAGAAGATGCTTCGATTGCCTTGTCGAATGTTGGTCTTCGCATATCTGAGTGAGCCATACGACCGAGTGGTCGACTGTCTTCCGAGTGGACGATACGTTGATATGTCCAAGTGGAAATTATGTATGTATGAGATTTATCTAGACCCACCTGATGTGTGGACCCCATGCTTTATGATATTTTGACCCTTCGTGGGCCTACCTGTTATGTGTGTCCCCAACATTAGCCCCTGAATCGGTTGCGATTTTGTAGAATGAGTTTGTGAAAGACACTATTTGACCCGAGTGATTACGGAAATACTCGGTACCTGTCATCGTGCTTTCAGACAACCAAGGTTTGAACAAAATCTCAATGGATTCTGGCACTGCGCTTCCTGACTTATCTGGGGTGAGTGCTCGCGAGGATCAACTTGGTGACATTCGTTCGTCTCTCAGAAGAGGTTAACTCGTGAACAGAGTATGGGAGTGTCATTAAATCTAGGCAACAAGATTGACACATGGACTGCTCTCAGAGAGATGCCATTCTTATTGCGGAGGAACATCAATATAAGTTGGCTCTACATCCAAACTTATGAGTTTCACGCTTTGATTCCTAGAAGAAGGCTCAAAAACGGGTCCACGGAGGAGCGTTAAACTCACCTTATAGCAATTTTTTTGGTAGTCGACGGGAGTCTTAGAACTTGTTTGTTTGTTGTTCGTCACTCGGATCGGTCAGGCCGTACCGAGTGGAGATTACTCCAGTGGGGGCACGCTGAGTGCACCCACTGGGTGTAGTCCCCGAGACCGCCGTTGACTGCGGGCAGTTGGCGGGGTCTGCGAGAACTAAAAATCTTCTTAGCTGGTATTGATTGAACTTGTTCCTCTCTGACTCGGAGGTCAAGTAGTACTTGAGGATCTGTAGCTGGTCTTCCATCGAGTAACAGATGAGTTCGGCAGAGGGTTTAAGGCTCCTAGTAAACCTCCATGCAGTTGGCACGGTAAATATATTTTAGTGTGAAATTGAGTCAATCGGATGGATCTTCAAGCGCTTGGCATGGTAAATAAGCTCAACCTGGAGCTGAGTCAGTCGGACTGATCTTTGTGTACTTGGAACAATAAATAAATTCACCCTAGAACTGGATTAATCAAGTGAGTCTTCATGCACTCGGCATAATGAATGAATTCGGCCTTGAAACTGTTGACTTGTAGAAAAAAGTTGGACGCTCTAGGGAGTAATCGTTCCGGTAGTACTTCTTACATTGACCGTTAGCTTTTGCATGAAAGGGGTATTTGTAAGAGTACATTGTATCTGTAGAGGAGCTTCATTTTCACCCTTTTGCATGAAAGAGGTATTTTGTCCGAGTGGACATGCTTCCCGACTGATCGGGGTATGTTGACTGCAAGGAAAAACTTGGTGGCACTCGTATGTCTCCTAGAGGAGATAGACTGGTGGTCTAACGTGGATGTGCCATGAAACCCGAGTGGCGAGGCTAGTGTGTGGGCTGACTCTCTGGAGAGAGGCCACTCATTATCCCGGGGGAACACCAGCACACGCCATCTCTGAGTCCAAGTTTGTGAAACTGACGCCTTGGAGCCTAGAATAAGGGCCAAGTGTATCCATAGAGGAGCTTTGTTGGTGTCAAAACCGGCGGATCTCGGGTAGGGGGTCCCGAACTGTGCGTCTAAGATCGATGGTAACAGGAGATAGGGGACACAATGTTTACCCAGGTTCGGGCCCTCTCTATGGAGGTAATACCCTACTTCCTGCTTGATTGATCTTGATGAATATGAGTATTACAAGAGTTGATCTACCATGAGATCATAATGGCTAAAACCCTAGAAGTCTAGCATGTATGACTATGATTATGATTATTCGCTTCTATGGACCTAGCCCTTCGGCTTATATAGACACCGGAGGGGACTAGGGTTACACAAAATCAGTTACAGAGAAAGGAATCTTCATGCTTGGTCACCAAGCTTGCCTTCCACGCCAAGGAGAGTCCCATCCGGACACGGGTAGAGGCTTTGGTCTTTGTATCTTCACAGCCCATTAGTCCGGCCCACGGCTAACAAGCCAGACGCCCGAGGACCCCTTAGTCCAGGACTCCCTTAGTAGCCCCCGAACCAGGCTTCAAAGATGAGGTGTCTGGCGCGTAGATTGTCTTCGACATTGCATGGCGGGTTCCTCCTCCGATGACTTCAAAGAGATGTATTCGGCCCTCGGCTTCTGTGCATCAATGACTTCAGATTCCACGTGTCGAGCGAATGCGAGAGGTCAGGGTATTTTTGCACATAACACCCCGACCATGTAACAAAGAGCGTCTATTTAAAGAGATTGGATCTCAGATCCATTCGGCACCACGCGGAAAAATCCTCAGAGCTTGCTAGGAAAAAACACTCCAACATGGCTAGTGCTCCCAGCTCCGCCTCCCATCCCTGCGGCCCAGAAAAAGGCAATTGGGAGAGATGCTCCGTATCCCACGGTCAGCTGGTGAAGCTGCAAACACAGGGATTTCTTCCCACTACAAAAAAAATACACTTCCGTGATGATACGTGTTTGTCACAGTAGGTCACGTTTTTTGTCATTCATGTACATCCATGACAAATTTATGACAGAATCAAGATAGTCATACCTGTGCTATCGTAGAAGTGTTCCATGACATTACCAAAATTATCATCATGGAAGTGTCCACTTCCATGACGATAAATCGCACGTCACAGAAGTGCTTTCGTCAAGGGTGACCGACACGTGGCATCCACCGTAACGGAGCGCCGTTAAGCTATCGGGTCGGGTTTTGGATCTGATAACCCATTAATAGCCCCGACCAATGGGGATTTTCCACGTGTAAAATCATCATTGGCTGGAGGAAACATGTGTCGGCTCATCGTTGGGACAGATGTCATCCACTCATTGGACGGAAGGCGCCTATGATACGTCGACACATGGCACGGCCCAATAGAGGCCCATTCCTATGAAAAGGCCGGCCCGTTTGACTTGGTCAAAAGGTGGCGGGCCGGCCCATGGAAAGCCTGTTAACGGCATGTTCGCATATAGCCCATTTACAGCCCGCTAACCCAAGGCCCGTTACGCCCTATCCGAATTAGGCCCAGTAGCGTCATTTGGGCCATCCAATATGATTCTAGCCCGTTTTCACTTCTGGCCCATGTATGGCCCATGACGTCTTTCGGCCCATATGAGGCCCTATGTAACTCTTGGCCTATTAACGGCCCGTGGTGAAACTGGCCCTTAATGAATAGTGTAGCACTTTACACCCATTAACGGCCCGTGGTGAAACTGGCCCGTAATGAGCAGTGTATCACTCTATACCCATTAATGGCCCGTTATTCTGTTGGGCCATTTCCAGCCCATGTTATCTTTCGGCCTTCTCAGAGCCCATTTATTCTTGGGCTCATTTCCAGCATTCGTTTACTTACGGCCCGTTACTGTCATTTTCTGCTTGTGGGCCAAATTCAGCCTGTGGTTACAGTCAGCCCGTTTGTGGTCCGTTAATACGTTGGGCCGTTTTCATAGCGTCATCAAATATGGCCTATTAACGATGGCCCATTATGGTCGGCCCATGAACGAACGATTCCAACTCTAGCCCGTTTACGGCCATAATGCGGTCTGTTTGGCCCATGTTTGGCCAATCGATCATACAGCCCGTATAAGGCCCATTGATGATACGACCCGCAGAAGGCCCATTGTTTCTACAGCCCGTATAAGGCCCATTGTTTCTACGGCCCGTAGAAGGCCCACTGTTTCTATGGCCAGTAGGAGGCCCAGTGTCACTACAGTCAATATTAGCCCATGGTTATTGTGGCCTAGTTTTAAAAAATAGGTTATTGCAGCCACTAGCTAACCGCGGAAAAAGAACTGCAATGACTACAAGCAAACAAATAAACAAGACAACAAGGAAATAAATAAGCAAGCAACTAATGCTAGGCTATCACGGCTATTACACATATTACATCCACTAGGCATCAAAGTTCGCCGCCAGTGCAAATATAGGGAACAAAGTAGCATATCATATACACTGGTTGTCAAAGTTGGCGACCAGCGCAAATAAACGCCGCAGCAAAACAAATCCAGAACTGAAACCACTTCAGAAGATCTCAAGAAACAATATCCTGGGTACCCATGATGCTGGCAAGATGCTTAGCAAGCTTATTAACTTTCTCTTGTTTGGCGCTTAAATCCTCCGGCGCTTGCTGTTGCACCAGAAAATATGCATCTGAATTCTGCAGGGACTTCCTCAGTCCTTCAGCTTCATGTTGTAGCACATCTGATCGATGTCTTTCAACTTGAAGTTGAGACTCAAGAAGACGAACTGATTTAGGCAGCGAGTTCGAAGAGCTTGTGCCAGCAGTAGTGGCCAGTAACTCGAACACTACATCAAGACAGGACTTTTGGGTTCCCTCACTGTCGTCAAGATAGTTTTTATCAGCTTTCTTGGAGACCAACAGGGATGTCTCACTATCTTGAACCTTATCTACATTACTTCCTTTACCATTGGATAATGCGGTACTGTTCTCCAATATATTGTCCGCATTCTAAAAGAGAAACAAGCAGACACATCACATGTTTACCATGTTGTATATGAAACTCATTTTGGTAAATGAGTTCAGTAGTAAAGTGGACAGGATAACAGCATGAAACAAACATATATCTATGTACCATGGTCACTTTATGGTCTATATCATTCTAGTTTTTGTTGCCAAATCAAGATAGAGACACAGTTCAAATAATATTTGTTCAAGACAAAGCAGAATAGACAGAATATAAGTGTGGGTAACTATTGAGCAATAACAACACTTGTAATGTGCATGACATGAGAACATAATTGTTTATTCAATCAAAACTGAAATCAACATAGAGCAGGTTACAATAGCAAACTAGTTAAAGAAACAGGTTTAAAACATACCTGTTGCGCCATTGGAGTTTCAATTCCATCCTTCAAATTTGAAAATAGTTGGTATGAGTAAATACAGTAATGCAAGAGGAAAGGAGTATGAACCATAGCTACAGAACCTGACCTGAGAACAAATCTTCTTCTCCTTTAAGCGTTGAGTTGGGATTCGAAGTGGTGGTCCTCATGCTTTGGGCACTGCAGTTCCCTTACTAACTGCTCGTGTTTGGGTGATCTGTGGTGGAGACGGTGTTGTGTCAACTGGAACTGGGTCACTATCTGCCAGGGTTAGGGTTAGAAGGGGTGTAGCTGGTTCTCTGTCCAACTGGGTAGGGGTACAATCTGCGAGAGTCTGGGTTATGTGTGGTGGATCTGGTCCTTGGGCAAGTACAATGGTGGTTCTATCTGCATCAACTGGTAGCACTATCTTTTGTGAAGACCGTGTTGTTACTCCCTTAGATACTGCCATCACGCTCTCTAATTCAAATGGTTGATAAACAAGAAAAGTAATTGAAAGTATAGACATTGTATGATAGACAGGTGCAATGGATAGTGGGGAATAAAAGAGGGCATGAAATAATTCATATTTATGTTGTCTAACCAAACAGGATAGCATGACACAATTTCACATATATGATGGCTAACTAAACAGGATAGCATGACACAATTTCACATTATGATGGCTAACTAAAAAAGATGGAAAGACATAGTTCAAAATATGAGACTATGTAAACAAGATGACATGACATAACTATATAATGTGCTTATTAAATAGGTTGGCATGCCATAATTCACATGCATTCACGGATAGAATGCCATAATTCAAAATATGATGACTATAAACACTAAACAGGATGAGATGATATAACTATATGATGTCTTTATTAAATGGGTTGCCATGCCATAATTCAGATAGATGATGTGTATGTACTATGTAAACATGATGGCATGATATAATTCAAATATATGATTTATATAGTAAGCAAGTAAGCAGATGGCAATCCATATATGATGTAAAAACTAAGCAATGCAAGACAACATGCATGACATGGGTAATATAACCCTGCCAAGTTTGAGCATAGACCTCAGGGGGGAAGTAGGACTGGTCATCAGTCTCTGAATCCTCCTCTGAGGAGCTCTCTGTAACCAGCAAGATGTCTTCTTCAGCAGGTAGCATTGTCTGCTCTGAATACCTTGTTTTCACTCCAGATACTTCCATCACCGCTTCAAATGGCTGATGCATAGGAAGAGTAGTTGAATATACAAACGTTGTCGACAAATGGAACACGTAAAAAAATGATAGCATGATATGATTCACATACATGATGATTGGCTAAACAGCATGGCATTGCGTAATTCACATATATAATGCCTTTGCAACAAGATAGCATTGTATAATTCACATATATAATGTCTTGCAACAAGATGGCAATGTCTAATTCACATATATGGTAATTAGACACTGAACATGTGGCATTCACACAAAGCATGTCTAAACTAATCAAATGACATAGCAATGCGAGACACCATACGCACGATATGAGCAACATAACCCTGCCAAGTTAGAGCATACACCTCGGGGGGAATAGGACTGGTCATCTGTCTCTGAATCCTCCTCTGAGGAGCTATCCGTAACCAGCAAGATATGCGCTTCGTCAGATAGCATAGTCTGCTCTGAAGACCTTGTTTTCACTCCAGAATTTGCCATCACCGTGTCAAATGGCTGATGCACACGAAGAGCAGTTGAATGTACTAACATTGTTGACAAATGTAATATGTAACAAAAAAAGGATGGCCTGATATAATTTACATATAAGATGACTGGCTAAGCAGGATGGCATTGCAAAATTCACATATGTGATGCCTGACTAAACAAGATGGCGTTGCATAATTCACATAAATGATGAATAAACTAAACAGATGGCATTCGCACAAAGGATGTCTAAACTAAGCAGATGACATATTTGATGTATAAAGTAAGCAATGCAAGACGCCATATGCATGATATAACCAACATCAGCATGCCAAGTTAGAGCGAAGACCTCAGGGGGTAAATAGGAGTTGTCTTCTCCTTCTGAATCCCCCTCAGAACAGATATCTTCCTCTCGATTACAATCCGAAATGCATGGAGGGGGGATGCCTTTGCGCCTACCATGGAGCGACGTCTGCATGAAATTTTATTGCCACACAAGGCTCGTCTCTTTTGCTCTACATGTTCAGTTCCATTGTTTACAGTAACTGTCATGCATAGGAATAAAACATAGTGAGATTATGTAAGGAGTGCATGCAGAAATCCAGAGTGATGGTAGCAACCTGTGGATAGACCCAAAACCAATAATAGCAGGCAGATAATGGCTTTAGTTAAAAAATACAGATAATGGCTTCTTTACTATTTGTTTCCCACCCAACATGAAACTCATAGTAGACACTGGAGATTAACCAGATAGTAGATAGGTACTATTGATAGCGGCCCTGATATGTACCCCACAACCGTTTAAAAACTCAAGTTTGACCATTAGTTTGGAGCTGACTCAGAGTCTAATCGGCGAACGGGATGATAAAGTAGCATGTAATATTAAGCGATGCATAACGTAAGCAGACACGAAAGAGTGCGACCTCTCTTGCGGACCCGTGTAGTCCTCGAGGTCATCTGCTCGGTTGATGATGGTAATGCAGTTTTCATGGCTGCCAGCGGCGGGGAAGAAGATCTGAGGCGGCGAAAGACAGTCTGGAGGCCGGATCCCTGCTGTGCTGGACCCTTCTGTCGTTGGAGCAGCTGAGCTGGGGTGACGACGGCGCAGCAGGAGCGGGACAAACCACGCAAGGTTTTCTTTGACAACTATCTGTAAGAGAAGTAATTCTATAAGGGCTCGTTTGAATATGAGGATTCCTACAATGCAGGGATAGGAAATAGACAGGAATAGGATAGGAATGCACGTGCAAAACAGAGAATTTAAAAACACAGGATTTTTGCCAATCTGGGTGATTGATTCACAACAATTGGAAGATCACAGGATGCAAAGAAGCATGGTGAGATTAAGTCAAACCACAAGAAAATATACGGTTATAATGCTATTATGCTACTATCTCTTAGTCTTGTGCTTCATGAATAGGAATTTGAAAAGGAGGACAAGTGAAAATTAAAATTCCTACGTTTTTTCTTTCAAGGATACAATAAAGGAACAAATCCGTGTGCTAAGTGGAAAATATATATAACATGTAGAGTAAAAAAGAGATGCAACAAGTGTACAACCTCTTTGGCGAAGCCATGTCGATCTCAGCGTGATTGGGTTGGCCGGTGAGGATGCTCCGGCTGACTTTGCTGACGGAGGAGGGGAAGAAGATCTTAGGTGTCTGGAGATGGAGCCCGAGGTACTGCTCCGCTGTGATGGAGGGTTTCATCGTTGGAGCAGCTCTGGTGAGTTGTACGACGCCGAGGCTGAAGCAGGACAAGAGAGACAACGAACAACGTTAACCTGAGTGGAATTCTAATAGCATCTCCAATACATGACGTAAAATACATAACCACAAAGTGCTAGATGTAAAATACATCAGCCGCTCATCTCTGAACTTAACTGTCGAAACTGAACTTAACTGTCGAAACTAAACTTAACCGTCGAAACTGAATTTTGCTATCAAAACTGAATTTTGCTGTCGAAACTGAACGCACTAGCAAGGTGAGGCTACATGTCGGTCGACTGACTTTTTCATCTCTGGTTAGTCGATTTTGCAGCCGTTGGATACGAAATCAAGGGCCTGCGGTTCATCTTCAACCTCCACCCCCCTGAGCCGCCAGTCACCACCGGCCAAACAGCAGCCCCCCGCCGCCCCGCCCGCCCCGAAAACACTCCCCACCGCCGGTCCGCCGCCGCCCCGGCCATCCCTCTAGGCCCCCTCGTGACGAGCTTTTTCTCCGGCGATCCCCACGCCACCGCCCGCCACCACCGCCCCCATCCTGAACCCTAAGATAGATAGTGGGGTACCTCTCCGGTGAGCCCCCTTCCCCGCTGCGGCTGGTTCTTCCTTCACCCCGGCAAGCCCCCCCCCCCCCACCCCACCCCCTGAAAATCGACTGACCCAAAAGTCGATTCAGTCGACTGAAGTGTAGCTAAATCGGAGCAGCATCGCAAGCAAGAGCAAGAGCGAGAGCAGCAGCAAGAGCAAACCAGGCAGGGGACCGAGAGCAAGAGTAGAGCAGCAGCACAAGCGAGAGCTAAAGCAGCAGCAGCTCCTACTGATGTGGACGTTGTCGCCGAGGGAGCGACGCCATGGAGGAAGTGGCCAGCGACGCCGCCGTGGATGGAGCCGCGCTGTGTCGACTCGGGACCGAGCGTCGGCAGCACCGTGAGATCGAATCAAGAAGAAAATGCGACGATTAGTGTACAACCTCTTTGGTGGCGCCGATTAGGCCGCAGCTTCATCCGAGGAAATGGTGATGATGATGCTCTTCCGGTGGTGCAGGTGAAGGCGACTATGTGGGAATGGAGGTGGCGCGAAAGACGAGGGGAACGTCGGGGCAGCTCCTTGGAGGTGGAGGACGGGGTGGCTGAACCGGCGGGACGATGAGATCGACGACGGATCCTCATCCGATACGGTGGATGAGGGACGTCGAGGTGTTGCTGTGGACGACGTCATCGGGGAAGAGGCTCCGGCTGGGTGGCGGACGGAGCAGGGTGTGGGGTTTCATCGCGGGTTTTCGCGGCCTCGGTGTATGAATGGGTGGGCGGATGGGACGGCAGTGGGGAACCATGGCTTAGAGACGCGCTTGTCCAAAATGTGGGGTAAGTTATGAAAGTACCCCCACCGATTTGAGGCGGTTCTTTCGGTTCAGGGGTACCACAGGCATTTCGCGTGTCGGGATTTCACAGGAGGTGGGAGTTTTCGCGCGCGTTGTAATTTCGGAATAGCAAGGCGCGGGTTGAGATGGAGGGAGTTGTCGAAGCACAACGAGACAAAGATATATCTTAAATATTTCGGGCTAACAAGGCGTGGGTTGAAATTTCCGGACAAGCCTAACGTGTACTGTACCAAATCAATGCGCACTACAAATGTCATTCAAAAGTTTGAATTCATGTTATGTTCAATTAAAATATTTTTCTACGTGTATAATGCATGCAACCTACTACTCAAATGAACGTCTTAGTGCATTCCAAACGTATATACTACCGCTTCAATACGAACTAAATTTGAATTCGTTTCTCTATTTGAATAAGATCTACAGTAATGATTGTTGTGAAGTCAAAGCATTTGAATTCGTTTCTCTATTTTAATAAGATCTACAATCATCATTACTGTCAAGTTAAACCATCGTTTGTGTATTATCTTCACAGCACACCACATGATTAGTCTCGACTTACATATGAACTATGTGTACTATACGAACTCGAAATAGATTTTTTGAATCCACTTTATTTTGATTTCAAATCACATTACATTTCTAGCTCTAGCTAGATCTTCATAATCTAAACCATGTCTCATATGTATAATGTGTTTATCACATTATGTATGGTGCCCCGCCCCCTACGCCTACAAGTATTTAGATGTGAGTTGCAAACACCACACATTACCCCAAATTCAAATAAAATGTGAGAATGTTCGATATATAGTATTGTTTAGATTGTCCGATATTTAGTTGTAAGGTGCAAACGCCACACATTATAACAAATTCAAATAAAATGTGAGATTGTTTGATGTATAGTATGGTTTAGATTGTTCGGCATTTAGCTGTGAGTTGCAAACGCCATGCATTATCACATTATGGTACAACATGTGCACAGCACGTGTATCACCGCTATATTCATGCATGCAATGTTTAAAACACTATGATCTCCTATTCAAATATATGAATCCGCTTTCATATCAAATTATGATCTTTGTTAGTCTCTTACACCCACACAATCCTCTAACCTTTGTAGCTACCATTAACTTTCTCTCGTGCATGCACACACCCTCCTCGCCCTCCCCCTCCCTCGGCATTCTATCCACCGGGCACATTCATTTTTTTCTTTAGGTCGTTCTCCCAGAGTCTCCACAACTCCTTTCCGACACACACCAATCGATAAACATCTCCAGCGATGCTGCCTACAACATACACACACACCTTCAATCTCCTTCTTTATGTGTCCTTGCCTCGTGTCTCTCATACGGTCAGACACACGTGTAAACTCTCGCCCCTCTTTTCATCGATCTCACAACCGCACACTCCTCCCCCTGCTAGTAGTTGGGCCTCTCGCACCTCCTCCTAGCTCCATTCTCTCTGTCTATCTGTCTCGCTGGGCCTTATTTGCCTCTAACAAATGGACGTACACCGACTGATCTCTTGCTATACATATAGCTAGCTAGGTCCTTATAACTCGTTTTTACCCACACGTCAATCGATCTACCTCATTAGTTGTGTCTCTCCCTTCCTTCGACAAACAACAATTGATCTACCGATCTAGTTAGGTTTGCTTACCAAACACATGGTTCCCCTTCATCATCCATGGATGCGTCCCGACAGATCTATCACGCACAGGCACACACAGAAACACATCCCCACTCTTATTGATAACATTGCAGTTCCACCCTCAGTTTGTCTAGTAGGCCTCTCCCACCATCTTCGAGAAGCAACTCCATCACCCATCCAGCACTCTACCCCTCTCCCTCCCTCTCCCTCCCTCTCTCTCTCTCTCTCCTCTCTCTCTGTCCCATCGTATTTCCCGTCCTTCAGTTATGTATGGATGTCAACCGATCTCCCTCAAGACATAGCTGGGTCTCTCCTTCTCAACACATATACGAGTCGTTCTACCTCTATAGTTAGGCCTCTGCCTACCCCTCCCCCCACCCCCCTCCCCCCACACACACCGATACATCGAGCGCTCTAGTCATGTCTCACTGCCACACACAAATTTGACATGTGCCCTCTAACATTCCGGTAGGCCAGCCGCCTTATATCTTTGACTTGCACACACACACACAATTTCGATGGCTCTCCTCATCGATCTCGCACCCACCCACTTGATCCTCTCTTCGACTCTATCGATAGATATCACCCCTCCCTCTCTTCTCGTGGATTGCCCGACCCTCTATGTATGATATGGATAGGCCTCCATTTCACACACATTGCATGCAAAATTTTGTTTGAGATGTCATCGGCACATATTCCCACAAATAATTCACGAAATCAACCCCCCACCCCAAAACAAAAAACACTCATGAACGCGGTTTGTATCTCTCACACACACCCACGTAGGTGGGGGACGTGCACGAAGAGAAGAGGTGCATGCACGGCGCACGTACTCCCGTCTCTTTCCCAACCACACCCGCGCGGGTACACAGTGGAGCTCATTTCTGTACGAAAAAGGCATCCCACGTGGTAATTTGGCACGTGTATTGGTTGTCCACTTGGTGGAGGGAGGATCGTCTACCACGGGTGAACAAACAAATTGCGACTTGACGTGTTATGTTAAAAAAAGAGGCAAATCATGTGGGGCCTACCATAGAGGCAAGGCTCTATACACTGGAGTACTTTTGATGTGTCTCGTCAACTCGCAGAACGAGGAGAAGCTTGCTTAGTACACCGTCTCCCCTGCCCGCGGGCGCGGTGGCTCGCAGGATGAGGTGAAGCTTGCTCCGCCTTACGCCCGCTCCCTCGCCCATGCGCACGGTGGCTCGCAGGACGAGGAGAAAAATTTACTACTCCCACCGTTTACTCCTCGTCCCTACTACCTTGGTTATAGAGATTATATCATATTGTTTGGAATATATATGTCCATTAGTAGATTTCAATATGAACTACTAGTACATACTCCAAACACTGATGTATACAGACGTATTCTAGAGTGTAGATTCACTCATTTTGCTCTGTATGTAGCACTCTCCCTTTCCCCTCGACCCTCGCCCACGTGGTGGACGTGCAACAATTCATTCGGTCTCATATAGCTAGAACGATATATACTGCACTACCATTATTGCTCGACTTCCCGAAGAGGCGAAGAGCCAATCGCAAGGTTAATATTTTGGAGATGTCAAGCGCAAGGTTATAGGAGAACGGGTAGTAGGTGCCGTGTCATTTATAAATAAAGTTTTTTTCTTTAGTGGCACGTACGCAATATGATAGGTTCATATGGAGAGAAAAGGAAACCGCTCCAGTATATACACGGTCAGGACGGGCCAGCCTACACGGTTGCTTGCTGGGGTTGCTCTCTTCACACTCTCTCGCACAAAATGACTGTGGCCACATCTCTAACATCCCGGCGGATCACGTCCGCTTGGGGAAGGGGTGGATGCTTAGTGTAGATGCGGTGGCCGTCGCCGACAGCGAAAACCCACTGTCGGCACGTCCTGATTAGGGGTCCCCGCCATTCTCACAAAGCCGGTGAGGTTGCCTTCGTCCCTTGGTCACTGCCTCGACGTGGGCAGTTGTGGCCTCTCACCGCCCTCCTCAAGGTTGAGCTACGTCCCTCAGGTACAACTCCCTTTATAGCCAGCTTGCACCACCGCTCCAGCTGCCCACATCACTCCTTGTGGATATTTCTCTACTTCTTTGCCCCGCACATACCTCTACTGGCTTCTATGTACTGTATTTGTGATGAGTTTATGTCTCATCAACTAGTCCCAGTAATCTTATTCTAATCACACTTCTTCAATTTCTTTGCCACAGGGATGCTCATCTCGATTTTGGTGAAACTGCACAAAATAATCTGATGGTCAAAAGGTTGCAAACTTCATTTATTAGGAAGCTCGAGCGTTGCCAGCAAATTGAAGTCTGGTCAGGGTTCATGGTTCAAGGGCTAGGGACTGCATGGATCTTTTTTTCTTTAGCTGCCTCTGTTCCAAAATAAGTGTCAACTTTAGTAGTAGTACAACTTTGTACTAAAGTTCGCACAAACTTGAGACACTTATTTTGGAACGGAGGGAGTACATATCTGCTATGATCTGTCAATCATTGAGATGCAATAGCATGCATGTTAGTCTCCTCTATATTTGATGAAATGTTGCAACGGGCAACCTTGGACGCAAGATACATGTAACAGAAACTGGAAGCTTCATAGCATTGTACAAATTTATCTTGCTGATAAATTACAGTACGTACTATACTAGTACTTCCTCCATTCCTGAATATAAGTCTTTGTAGAGATTTCACCATGAACCACATGTGGATGTATATAGATGCATTTTAAGTGTAGATTCATTCATTTTGTTTCGTATGTAGTGGAATCTCTACAAAGACTTATCTACTAGTAATAGCCGGCCCCCACTACTAGGAATTCTCTATCCTCTCCTTGAGCCACATCATCAAAATTGATGTAGCCGTTAGATGAAGTAAATTAGTCCATAATAGTCGTCTGATCTAGACGTTGAGAGGCTCTGCACTAAGCCACATGCAAGCATGCAGAAATACCGTGGCACATGCATGTGAGTGGGTTTTAAATCACATCAACATGTCTGCATGCAAGCATGCACCGGTAGCATGCATGTAAGTGAGCTTTTAAGTCCCATTAACATGTCAAAAAGAAAAATATAATCCCATTATGCAGTAGGAGTTGGCTGATCTTTTTTCCTTATGTGGGATGATCTAAATGATGATGGGAGTTTATTTAGTTTGGCTACCACATTTGTCATGCGGTAGTTTTTTTAGTTCTATGAAATCGATAATTTTGCGCAGAGAGATATACCGTTGTTCCGTGGCAATGCGCAGGGACTCATCTAGTAATATTTAGGAACGGAGGGAGTACTATGTAAAGAGTTAGGTGTCGCACGGTGATAGTGTGGGGTGGGCCATGTAATCACTGAGCCTGCGTGTTTTCACTGCTCTTGCATGCCTCCGCTGTAAGAATGGAGAAAATTGTAATCTAGTAGTAGTACCTCCATTCGCAGAAAGCGTGGGACATCCAGCAGTCCTACCGCCTCAGTAATAAAGACCAATGAGCCATCAAATCACATAGACCCAGCAGTAAGTTGGACGGATGAAGCAACCATCACTCTTGCGCCAGTGAGAGGTCGTGTCCGCTCTGCCCGGGCATGAATGCGGCACCGATTCTTTGGAGCGGCGCTAACCGTTTCGGGTGGGAAGCGCGCGCGGGCGATGGAGGGGCTTTGGGTGGGCCAGGCTGGTCAGGAGCGGGCGTGGCAGCTGTCCGCATGTCCCTATCGGACACGCCCGGAAATGAGAGAATGCACCGACTCTTGCTGCTAAAATCATACACTACACAACATCTCTCTGTAGGAGTAGGTCGATATGTCGCTCTCTCTAACACACACATGATGTTAAACAAACACACGCGCGCGCGCGCGCGCCCGCACACACACGCACCTTGGTCATGTTCCACCTTCTAACGTGACTTATTACACCTAGACGGAGGGAGTAGTAAGTATACGAGATATGGTGGCACACTAACTTGAGTCGAATACAAGTGCCCAAAATTTGTGTGCATGTTATAATAAGGATTCACTTAAAATAGTACATGAGCGAACAGAGGGATCAATTGGACAGTGTTCCCGAGCAGTAGCGAGATGTGTGAGGTAAGATACACCGCTGGCGATTTTAATTTTTATTATTAATTTGTTTGTTTCACCCTCTGACTGGTGGGACCCAACGTACTACGTGGAGAGAGGTAAGGTGACTAAGGCTGCATTATTTCTGCACCACTATGGATAGTCTTACCACCAAAGCCACATGACACGATTATGGTTGAAATCCCAATGACTCCCACACACAAAAAAAAACACGGCATGCTTGTCACACGAATGCAGGAATGTGTAAAAGGTTATTTCCCTCTTGTTGAACATAACGGGAGGGTTGTGTAGCTGGTTAGCCTGTTTGCCCATCAAACTTGAGGTCTCTGTTTCGATAACTACACTTGAGCATAATTTGTGCCAGGAGGATTCTTTGACTGGTCAAAATGTTTTCTAGGGTTTGCACGCTTCACACTCTCTCTCTCTCTCTCTAGTATATATATACACGATGGAGCCTCGACGCTTGTAGTTGCTCTCTTCACACTCTCTCGCCCTCTCCCACTGGAGCCTCAGCGCTTGTAGTTGCTCTCTTCACACTCTCTCGCCCTCTCCAGATCTAAACAAGACTTGGCCTCTCTCTCCCCTCACTGCTGCTCAAAAAGCCGGCAGGATCCGTCTGCGGGGAAGGGAAGGAGGCTTAACGTTGTCGCCGTCGGCGAGGGACTACCGGCGCAGCTGTTCACTTTCCACCCAGCAGCGGCGCGGGAGGGCCTCCGACCCCTTCTTCTTCGTCGTCGTCCCGTCGCCCAGCGAACCATGCCCCAAGAACCTTAAGGTATAATTTACTTACTCCACATGCATTGCTCTAGGTGCATGTATAGCATGAATCTAGGACGTGGTTCAAAGAGGAAAGAAGTGGGGAAAGTAGTGGGAAAAGTTGTATATAGCATGAATCTAGGACGTGGTTCAAAGAGGAAATGAAGGGGGAAAGTTGTATAGCATGAATCTAGGATGTGGTTCAAAGAGGAAAGGAATGGGGGAAAGTAGTGGGGAAAGTTGTATCGCATAAATCTAGGACGTGGTTCAAAGAGGAAAGGAAGGGGCGAAAGTACTAGTTCAAAAAGGAAAGGAAGGGACAAGGCCGTAGAGTTTGAGCAGGACTAGATTTGATGCGCTCACATAGGGAAAGGTGTCTAAAGATAACAAAACTGGGACCAACACAAATATGCTCCTTGGTTGTTTGTTCTTTCTTGCAACAGACTGTGCATGGCCACAGTACATCGGTAGATGCACATGGTGCTGGTGCGTCCACTGTCCCGTGCAACTCATTAGCTGTTGTTAATCTAAGGCCCTGTTTGGTTAAAAACTCCCTAGTCCCTACCTGCTTAGTTCCAGGGACTAAGCATGGACTAGAGGTTATTAAATGACATGCTAAAAGACCATGTTACCCCTAGTAATGAACTAATAGAGACAAGGTGCGATGCGTGGCAGGGGCAACTGTTGGAAAAAGTCCCAAAAAGACTCCCTCGGGGTCTTCTTTCTTTAGTCCCAAATGCCCACTTTTAGTCCCTAAAAGTCCCTCCTGTTTGGTTTAGATGGGACTGACACGGAGTTTTTTAGTCCCTACACCAAAATGCCCTGTAACAAACACCCTCTAGTAATGCCGCTAGAAAATTGATGCAATGCCACAGTTAAAAGCAAATTACATGTTTAACAAATTTTATTGTTAATATAATCTCTATGTTAATATTAATCAATGCCACCGTTTGAGAAATGCTACTGTCTTGCTTTCTTTCCCATTTAGATAAGGTAGATGCTTCTTTTTGTTGGCTTTTGTGTCATCCACCGTTATTGACCACTAATTGTTTCCTTTGCACCTCTGTGTAAAGAGGGTTATCTACTTCACCTCGTTGCCATTGTGACCTTTTGTTGCACTTCACAAAACACTTTTGTTTTAAGAGTGTTTTGTGCAGTTCAACCAAAATGTCACACCGACAATGTTGCTTGATTGCTTCATCTTAGTGGAACTGCACAAGAGGAGATCTTACTTGCTATCCGTTAAGGCGAATTTGGTTCAGATCTTCTTCTTCTGAGTTGTTTGAATTCCGCATCATGAGAGGTCAGTACTAGCCTTCTTTCATATGATTCTGCAGTGTGCTTTCATATGTTGTGCTACTTGTATGATAATGTTGCTTGATTTTAGTGAACTGCACAAATGGAGACAAGACTTCCAATCTGTATGTGCACCGTAATATCCCATTGAGGTAAGGTAAGGATATTTCACAACTACTGGCCTATATTTTGCCACTTTCATCAGAAAATTAAGTTTAGTACTATACTTGTGCTCCCTAATTGACATGCCAAATCTTAGATTGAAGGCGAAGCTTGTCTGTTATTGAACCAAGTGATGAAGGGGAAGAACAAGCGGAAGAAAAAGAAAAATCAACTCCCGGTGCTGTAATGAAGCACTGGAACTATGATGACACAAGTAATGATATAGTTTTGCATCTTAATTTATTGCTATGGCTGGAACGAGCAATTGCTTTGCCACTGATTTGATGCCACTCTTAATGTAATATGTAATTATCTCTACTTGTGCAAACAGGGATCTTCTTTGAAGATACCATATATTTAAGTGGAACTGCACAAAAAGATGTTGGAAACATTAAACTAATCGAGGAGTATATAGTAAGCATGGCCACCACCGTATATAGCAACAGATGGTTCCGGGGAAGTGCTTCATCTGTATGCTCTACACAATAAGCCTCCTGACAAAGGTTGGTACTCGCCCACTGATTTCATCCATATGATTGAGCTTTGTCATCTCTATTGGTGTTGTGCTACTGTTTAGATACTGTCATGAAAAAGTGGTATTGTCCTTGAGAAGTGCTTCATCTGTGATGTTTTAAATATTTCCTTTCCTTTTTTTCGAGCAAATAGGGATGCTAGCATTTAGTAGTCCTCTTGTCTTTGCACAACAAGATCATCTTCCTCTGAAGAAGAATATGGAGTACGTGAAGTGACTAGTTCCGATTATGCCAGGATGAAGAAGCTGTTGGAAATATGCCCTAGAGGCAATAATAAAAGGATTATTATTATATTTCCTTGTTCATGATAATTGTCTATTGTTCATGCTATAATTGTGTTATCCGGAAATCGTAATACATGTGTGAATACATAGACCACAATATGTCCCTAGTGAGCCTCTAGTTGACTAGCTCGTTGATCAACAGATAGTCATGGTTTCCTGACTATGGACATTGGATGTCATTGATAATGGGATCACATCATTAGGAGAATGATGTGATGGACAAGACCCAATCCTAAGCCTGGCACAAGATCGTGTAGTTCGTTTGCTAAAGCTTTTCCAATGTTAAGTATCATTTCCTTAGACCATGAGATCGTGTAACTCCCAGATGTCGTAGGAGTGCTTTGGGTGTGCCAAACGTCACAATGTAACTAGGTGACTATAAAGGTATATTATAGGCATCCCCGAAAGCATCTGTTGGGTTGACACGGATCGAGAATGGGATTTGTCACTCCGTATAACAGAGAGGTATCTCTGGGCCCACTCGGTAATGCATCATCATAATGAGCTCAATGTGACTAAGTGGTTGGTCACGGGATCATGCATTACAGTACGAGTAAAGTGACTTGCCGATAACGAGATTGAACGAGGTATTGGGATACCGACGATCGAATCTCGGGCAAGTAACGTACCGATTGACAAAGGGAATTGTATACGGGATTACTTGAATCCTCGACATCGTGGTTCATCCAAAGAGATCATCGTGGAGTATGTGGGAGCCAACATGGGTATCCAGATCCCGCTGTTGGTTATTGACCAGAGAGTCATCTCGGTCATGTCTGCATGTCTCTCGAACCCGTAGGGTCTACACACTTAAGGTTCGGTGACGCTAGGGTTGTATAGATATGAGTATGCAGTAATCCGAAAGTTGTTCGGAGTCCCGGATGAGATCCTGGACGTCACGAGGAGTTTCGGAATGGTCCGGAGGTGAAGAATTATATATAGGAAGTGCAGTTTCGGTCATCGGGAGAATTCGGGGTCACCGGTATTGTACCGGGACCACCGTATGGGTCCCGGGGGTCCACCGGGTGGGGCCACCCATCCCGGAGGGCCCCATGGGCTGAAGTGGGGAGGGGAACCAGCCCATAGTGGGCTAGTGCGCCCCCCCCCCTTGCCCCCCCCTACGCCTAGGGTTGGAAACCCTAGGGTGGGGCGCCCCACTTGCCTTGGGGGGCACTCCACCCCCCTTGGCCGCCGTCCCCTTGGGATATCCCATCTCCAGGGCCGGCGCCCCCCTGGGGACTCTATATATTGAGGGGGGGAGGGAGGGCAGCCGCACCCATGCCCCTGGCGCCTCCCTCTCCCACTCCAACACCTCCTCCTCCTCCACAGAGCTTGGCGAAGCCCTGCCGGAGTACTGCCTCTCCACCACCACCATGCCGTCGTGCTGCTGCTGGAGCCATCTTCCTCAACCTCTCCCTCCTCCTTGCTGGATCAAGGCGCGGGAGACGTCATCTGCTCCATATGTGTGTTGAACGCGGAGGTGCCGTCCGTTCGACGCTAGGATCTCCGGTGATTTGGATCACGACGAGTACGACTCCTTCAACCCCGTTCTATTGAACGCTTCCGCTCGCGATCTACAAAGGTATGTAGATGCACTCCGATCACTCGTTGCTAGATGAACTCATAGATAGATCTTGGTGAAACCGTAGAAAATTTTTATTTTCTGCAACATTCTCCAACAGAAGCCCTGTCCATCTTCTCATCAGAAGGAGCAGTTGAAGGATGGTTACATTACTCCCCACAAGACCAAACTAACTTCAGCTCAGAAGGACTGACAAATCTCCATTTTCTTGCTGTGATGCGCGAGTACAATGTTGTTCTAGGATTCTTTCTGGTGAGTTCCATTTTTCTAAAAGTGTGCTCTACATGGACCATGTATGTGCCTGTTGAAACTATCAATTCATAGTACAGTTTGCTTTATACTAATCACTTTTTTGTATTTGTGCAAACAAGGGTGCTTAGCTTGATTTCAATGGGAACTGCACAAAATGTTCATGAATACATCGAATCATTCATTTCCACCACAAGAAAGGAGGTGCCGATAAGTTCAAGGTGTTGCAACATATAAGGCGAAATCATACAAGCTACGCGTGAATTTGGTTGATTTTGGTGGAACTGCACAAAAAGAACAGCTGGTTTATTTACCATGAGGTGCCATGTCAATGTCCGAACTGATGGCAAACCCTGCCCATTCCACAATCGTAGGCATTTGATATTTTGGAATGGGACAACCTTGTCAAATTTTGCTCATTGATTTTAGCAAGACATGCGTTTGATATTTTTGAATGGGACGCCCTTTGCTGTCAGCAGCGTCGATCAATTTTTTCTTTATTCTTTAGTTGTGAAGTAAATATTGCCTCTGACATGTGAGTCGCTGAGATGCATAATCATCGATTGTTTCGAATGTTCTCTATGAATTGCCAGGCCTGTGTGTTTGATTGCAATGTACAGAAACACTAAAAAGCTGCTCAAACTCTTTGTACTCCTTCTGTTCCTTTTTACTTTGCACATTGTGAAAGTGCATACTTTTTTGTATAAGATTGGTCAAAGTAGAGATACTTTGACTGCAGACAAAACTTGTATGCAGACTAGAAAGGACTGGAGGGAATACATGTGAAACTGCTGCAAACGAGGTGATCACCCTAGGAATAATGCTAGTACGTATTGTTTTGCATGTTCATCCAATGCTAGTGATACAGGAATTCGAACTAATCGAAATAAATTCATTCATACACGGTCGGATTTCATATAAACATGCCGGATTTCATTACATTTCATACATTCTTCAACTAAAAAGGGGTGCGCTGGAGGTATAATTAATTAGCCGAAGCTACCCACCCGTGTCCCGCTGAGCCGAACAGAAGCTTCAGTGACTTAACTGCAGGTGCAGTTGCGTAACTGACATGTGGCCTGTTGGGCCCATGTGTCAGTCAGCCAACTGCACCAATAGTTAAGTAGAAGCAGCGTTCTTCTCCAGCACAGCTCTCCGACTCCACGTCGCCGCCAAGAAGCTAACCGGTCGTCAATGGTCAACCCGCCTAGCTTGGCTTCAACCGGAGGGTGGCAGTGGTGGCCTTACTTGGACCCGAGCGGCGGCAACCTACCGTGTTCTACTCTTCCTTGTTTTCTGTGTGGCACGGCCTCGTTGGCAGCGGGGCGGGGCCTCGGCGGAGCCGGCGATGTCCTCTGTCTCGTTGCCGGCGGGCGGCGCCTCAGCGGAGCGGTGGAAATCCTCCCCCGTGTTGCCGGCAGGGTGGGGCCTCGGCTGAGCCGACGATGTCCTCTGCCTCGTTGTTGGCGGGGCGGGGCCTCAGCGGAGCCGGCGGTGTCCTCTGCCTCGTTGTTGGCGCCGCGGGGCCTCGGCGGAGCAGGGCCTCATCGACGCTAGCGGAGCAGGGACTCGTCGGATCCGGCATTGTCCTCTGCCTCGTCCTTGGTCTCGCCAAACAACGCCTCGCCCGCTTCATCACCCTCTTTGCTAGCCTCTTTATAGGCGGCCGCAGCCTCCGCCACCCGCATGCGGTACCGCCAGCGCTTGAGGCGGCCCTTGCGGGCGGAGCGGTACGAGTCGAGCAGCGTCTCCTGCTCCGCGCGCTCCGCGGCGATCTGCTCCTCCACCTGCAGGTGCTCCTGGAGGAGATGGTGGTTGTAGGCGGCGTCGGCCTGCGCCTACCGGAACTGCTCCTCACGCATCTGCCTCACACTGTCCATATTTTGGGCAAGGGCCTCGCCGATGGTCATGGTGCAATGCACCAGCGAGGATGGCGCGGAGGAGGGGGTTGGCGCAGGATCGTCGACTACCATGTTCTCCATTGGGATGTCGTCGTCCTCCGGTTGCCTGACGGCCAGTCGGTCAGCAGCAATGGCTGCCATCTCCTTGTGGTCCATCGTCCGCCCGTCCGGAAGAGCGCTGGAGCGCGAGGAAGCCATGGTGGGCAGTAGTGGTGTGGACAGGAGAATGGGAACGGATGCGTATGACTGCGGCTATGGCCGGCGCAGCAGTTTATATAGCAATGGTGGGCGGGCGGAGGGACGGACGTGTTTCCTCCTGGTTTATTTTGCTTCCTCCTGGTTTCCTGACATCACGGTCCCACACCATTGTCAACCTATGTAGTAGTCAATAAACGAGATAATTGCACAAGAAGCGGCCGACAGCTGGGACCAAGCAGCTCGAGCAGTATTTGCGTTTTTGAGGTGTGAGCACTTCAGAGTTTTTTGATGTTTAGCCCAGATATTAATTTTTCTCCTCTAAACAACAACGAAAACATCGTTGCAGGTATTAACTGGGCGGGCTGTGGCCCGTCTAGCCCAGGCCAGATATCCAGCCCAGATATTAATTTTTTGGGTTAATTAGATAAATGCCACACCAATTATGGTGATTCATAAAAATGCCACTGCAATTTCCAGACTTTGAAACATGCCACTGCAATTTTTGCAAACTTTGAAAAACCCCACGGCAGACTTCGAAAAATGCCACTAGAAATGGTATGAAATGGCATTTTTCAAAGTTTGGAAATTGCAGTGGCTTTTCTCGGAATTGCCAAATTTGGAGTGGCATTTGTCAAATTAACCCATTTTTTTCAAGATGAAAATGGCTAGCCCAGCTATACTTTTTTTTAGGAATACCCAGGCAAGGTCAAGTTGTTATTCTCCGCCCCGCTCGGCTGCAAATCTTTCCTAGGAGGGATGCATTAGGCTTAACAAGAAAATGGGATTTAAGAAATAATAAATGGGATGTAATTAAAAAAACTGGGCAGTAACTATAAAAAATGCACCAAACACGTGATTACTTTATAAAATATTATTTTTGGATATTGAAAATTTTAATTTCATTAATTGTTGCGAGCGCAATGTTTCGTTGGATTTTTACGTAATATAAATTTATATTGAAATTGTATTTAATCTGACTAGATATTTCGAGATAAAAATATTTCGGATCCCATCAAAATGTGGGAAATTTTATTGAATTCTGTTTTGAACGCTTGGTTGAAATGGGCTGTACTTTTAACAAACTATAAATGGGTTGTAGTAAATTCCATTAGAATTCAAAAATGGGCTATACATTCTTACAAATCTCAAATGGGCTATAAGTTCTCTGCCACACACTTCTGGCCTTACTAAGTTGATGTGTCCCCTAAAAAACAGAGTTGACGCGTATGCAAGGCTTTGTCAACTTATAGCCAACACAGGGTTCTAGCAGCAGTGGCCGTTGGATGTCCATCCAACGGATGCCGTGCTTCTTCTTCAATCTCGGATATTCTAGCTTCACCCACCCCAAAAATGATTCCTCCCCCTGACATCTGGGGCGCATCGTTTCGGAAGCTGACCTGTGGGCCTACTAAGTTGACGTACCGAGGGCTTTGTCAACTTAGTCAATATAAACGATTCTAGCTGCAGTGACCGTACGATGTCCATCCAACGGCCGTCGTGCTTCGTCAACCTCTGGTCTTCTTGCTCCAGCCGCCCAAAGCAGCGCCGGTCGTGCCGCCTGCTCCTACCTCCCGTGGTCGACTGTGCTGCCGCGGAGGCCTCACCACCCCCTACTACTCCCACCGCTAGCCAGGCCATCCCTCCACTCACCCACACCCCCTTTTATTCTGCGGCGACGGCATCGCAGCCAAACCAGTGAACCCTCGTACTCCTCTCCACGTGTGCATCCACTACCACGTCTTCCCCGGCTCCGCGTCGTCCCCTTCCTAGGCCTCGCCATCGTCCACCGCCCAGGTGCTCTCGGCGCGGCGTGGTCAAAGTGGTCAAGGAACGACTTCCATCGGACGTGGACTGTACGTGGAGGCGCTGACAGCTGGGTCCACGGCAGCCGCAAGGAAGTGCCTCCTTATTACGTGCAAAATAATTATTCCTCCACCTGACAGCGGGGACCCACCGGACGGGCCACCGTATTTCGTGAAAAAAATGATTCGCCCCCTGACTGCTGGGACCCACGAGCTACATCTTCGCACGCAAGGAAGTGCGTCCGGGAAAAAACGATTCGCCCCCCTGACTGCTGGGACCCACCAGCTACATCTTCGCATGCAAGGAAGTGCGTCCGGAAAAAGAACGATTCACCCCCCGACTGCTGGGACCCACCAACTACACCTTCGCACGCAAGGAAGTGCGCCCAGGTAAAAAAAATGATTCGCCCCCCTGACTGGTGGGACCCAGCAGCTACACCTTCGCACGCAAGGAAGTGCGTCCGCGCAAAAAAATGATTCGCCCCCCTGACTGCTGGGATCCACCAGCTACATCTTCGCAAGCAAGGAAGTGCGTGACAGTCGGGACCTACCTGGTCGAAGCGTACGTAGCATTGTCATTCTGGTCACGAACGTGTACGTACATATTGGTCGATGTAGAGGCGCGCACGTGTCGTAGTAGAGGTGTGCACGTGTCATAGTAGAGGCGCGCACGTAGCATGTACACGTACGTACAGCGGCCAGGGTGCAAGAAAGAAAATACGGCCACGTATGTGTACATACGGGCGGGGTCTCGAACGCCTACTCGCGCATACGTACGGCCAGGGCTCGTGTACATGGCTAGGTCGGAATGGAGAAACAGCATCGTCGTTGTGTTCATGGGGAGGCAACGGAATGCGTCGTGTTCATCGGGAGGCAACGGAACGCGTGGGAGCCAACCGGCTGGGTTAGAACAGAACGCGTGGTCGTGTTCATCGGGAGGGCTTGGACGGAACAAGCGATGGAAACAAGGCCTAGCGTACCGCACAACGGAGGAAACGGACCTCCTACGTTCGGAACAGGGTCATGTTGATCGGGAGGGGTGTGGTGTACCGCAAAACAGAGGAAACGAACCTCCTATGGTCGAAACGGGGGTCATGTTGATCGGGAGGGGTGTGGCGTACCGCAAAACGGATGAAACGGACCTCTTACGGTCGAAACAGGGGTCCTGTTGATCAGGAGGGGTGTGGCGTATCGCAAAACGGATGAAACGGACCTCCTACGATCGAAACGGGGGTCCTGTTCATCGGGAGGGGTGTGGCGTACCGCAAAACGGGACTCCACGGGATATTGTTCATCTCCATCGTCGACCTCCTACAGCCTCCACGGGCTACCATCGACCTCCTCGATCCTCCACGGGCTCATGTTCATCCAGCCTCCACCACACGCTACTCCACCGGCTACTGTTCAACCACCCCTCCACCGTCTACTGTTCATCCAACCCTCCACACCACTGGGTCCTGTTCAACCACCCCTCCATGGGCACCCCTCCATCGTCTACTGTTCATCCAGCCCTCCACACCACGGGGTCCTGTTCATCCAGAGGCAACGCCACCGTCACTGTTCATCCAACCCCCCCCCCCCCCCCCCCGCAATGCTCACTGTTCATCCAATCGATCAGCTTTAGTTAGCAGCAGTAGCGAAGGAATCGCTCGATCGCGTTCAGTTAACAGCCATCGATCGATCGCTCGGGTTCAGTAACGCGTGTCCTGCAGTGCAATCGCTCGGGTTCAGTTAGAGACCAACGCCTCGCTCGGGTTCAGTTAGAGCCAACGCCTCGCACACACGCGCATACGTGTACGAGAGAAACGCGCATCGCTCGGCCCCCGACATCCCACCGTAACCGGGAACTCCCCGAAATTTTCCTCGCCCTCGCTTCTACCATGATTTTTCTGTCATGGACGGCCCAAAGAATGTCATGCAGCTGCGTCTCCGGCCCGCCCAGGACGGAAAGCCCATTTTCTGTCATGAGTTTTTGTCGTAGAAGTAGGAGCCCACCACATCTATGATGATACTGGGTTTTGTCACAATTATCGTCATAGAAGTGTCATATGTATGACAGAAAAAATTCGTTTGGCCCAAAATGTCACGGATGTCTTTTTTTTGTAGTGTCCTTCCGAATGGTTCTATATCGAGGACGTCACCCTTCCCAACCCAATCCGAAGAGGTCTTCCCGAGTTTTCAAGTGTCCCGTTGAAGAAACACCATAGCTGGCGCCCTCGGAGCCTCGAAGAGGAAGACAGTGCGGAAGTTCGTCAACTCATGAGCAAGATAGAGACACTTACCCATCCGGATTATAAATAGTCGAGGTAATGGCGACTTCCATAGTACGAGGGGTCCAGCCACTCCAATACAGAGGGCTTCCCATGTGGCACTATAATGGGGAGGATGACGCCTCCCGTTGCGGCCGGAAGGGTCCGGACACCCCGCCGCCCTGGCCAAGATATTGGCCGAGCTGTTCAAAGGGGAGGAAGAGGAATTTCTTCGTATTAAGCACAGAGATGGATTTTCCATGTACAATCCTCCTAGCTGGGTAAGTCCCAACCCCTCTGCTCTACTCACTCCACTCCCCGAGTCATGAATATTAATCCGTCCATTTATAAAAAAAATGGCGAAAGATCTCTGAGGGGCTTCCCAGCCCCGCCCCACAACCAGAGGGCCACAACCGGCACCTTGACACCGGATTCGAAGAGGATCCGGATATATTCGTGGTGCTCGAGGACGGGGTGTTTTACCAGGCGAGCTATGACGGCACAGAAGTGGCCATCATCGCCGACTATCCCGGTCTTCTCCCTGCTTCACACGTAAGTAATCAGGAGACATCTCCTCCGAAAGAGTTCCCTCGTTCTGCCTTACCCACCACACTATCTCGTGCTCAAAAGGGGAGGCGTTCGGCGCGCCATGCTACCCTAGAGGCAACTCCAAAGAGAGCGGCCCCCATGCCGGGCAAGCCTTCGAAGAGGAAGGCAAACGGAGACACGGCCGAGTCTTCATTGAAGAGGTATGGATTTGCAAATATGCCCCTTGGCAGTCGCATCCAACTGTGACTTTTTTGTTTGTCCTGTATCAGGAAAAGAGTTTGCCGGAATATGTTCGGGGGTCCGGTCTGTCATACTCCCAACAGCCGGGATCCAGATCCTGCCGCAAAGGCAGGAGCTGATACGGGAGCGGGGCCGGATTGTCCTTTGGCAGAGGATTCAGATGATGTATCCGTCACGAACTCGGAAGTGGAGAGCGCCATGAATCATCGGCGCCGGAGGGCCGTTTTACGAGACCCCAACTTTACAAAAGAGGCATTCGATGCCTTCAGCTCGGCTGATGCATACATCCGAGCTGCTCGAGATGGGCTTACCAGAGCCACAAATCAACGTTTAAAAGATGTGCAGGTAAGTTTACATTATCCCAATATGATAATTATATACCAGTAGCCCCCGAGACTTGAATCAGTTGATACAACTGATTTAAGGATCATTGTACAACCAGGTGCTTATGGAGAAGAACAACCTATTGTCGCAGGAGCTAGAAATGTGTCGGGCACAGCTAACTGCTGTTACCGACGAACTGGAGAAATTCAAGAAGGCGTCACCTGGTTATATTCCCCTCCATCAAGGAATGATAATTATATGCCAGCTATGCTAATACTGTTGCTTATCTCATGACAGGATCGTCAGATCAACTGGAGGAGCAACTGAAATCCGCTCAAGCGGGAGAGAAAGAATCCAAAAGACTACTCGTCGCGGGCGAACATGTGCTGACCCGAGTCAGGGAGGAGAAAAACAAGCTCCAGGATTCCAACACCAAACTGGGCGAAGAACTGAAAGATGTGCGGGCCCAGATGGCTGACACCATGAAGGAAAATAAAAGGATGCGAGGCGGCATATTCAGTATGTGGTCAAACTTACCTTCGAGTAATTCGGAGATGAAAGGAACTAATAGAGTTATGTTTGTAGGTATGCTGATGGGTCGTCCCAAAGAGGAGATGTCTGGATCGTCGGGCGATCTACTGCAAGAGCTGTTGCAAATGCATGAGCAAGTTCGGCAGGCGATGCGAAGTGTTGCCAAGGCCTTATGGCCATCCACCTCCCCTCCAGGAAGTATGGAGGATCTTGTACAACTATTCAAGGGAGCACGACGGCGTTTCCGATTATGGAAAATATCGACCTGCCGAGAAGGTGGACGAGAGGCCTGGGCCATGGTGAAAACATGGTATACCAAGCTTTATCTGAATCGTATGGCCGGGGTAGGACCTCTAGGGTCAGATGGAAAAGAGGTTCCCGTTAATTTGGTATATGACCAAGTAGAAGTAGCCACCAAGTATTCCCAGCAGGATTGTAAATTAGACAGCCTGCTAGACGGTATAGAGCAGGAAATTTTTGAGTCCAAGTGACTATGTACTTTCCTTGACATATGTAACTCTAGCTGAAATGTAAAACGATTGTCATGGCAGACCTTTTCGCTTCGACCTCTGGACCCGAAGGTGCAGAGTGTTTCCGAATACCTGAGCGGCAAAATAGACTGGGGTATGCATGGAAACCAGGCATAGGGGTCATAGTTGCTTGAACAGACCAGCTGTATCCGGCTAGTTATGTTATATTACATTATGATTGTAAGAAACATCTTCCAGAGAGAATATTTCCGTTAAGGGTTCCTTTCCCTGGGTGTGCATGCATTAAAATGCGTGTCTGAACTGTGATTGGAAAAATCGCAGTATACGTAACATCCGGGGGTTCACAATGGGGTGAATGCAAAAACATCTTTAATCCACCGACCGAATATTCCCTTAAGAACGCGAGCTTTCGGCTTCACCCAGTCTGAGGTACACATTCGGATGACCCGGCAGTAACAATCGTAGAGGTGCTCCCTTTATGCCCTAGCCGAACTAACGGGAACGTAGGGCATAAGCACAGGAGCCAGGCAACCCAGTTTGGCCAAAACTTAAGTCATATCGATGCATATAATGGCGAAGAAAAGGTACATATGGAGAAAATGCATATGTGATGAGCTTGATGCTCGGAAAATAATAATAAGATTCTGTCCGGGAAGCCCCCAGGTATAGTGGACGTACATGTTCGAGGATGTGTACGTCATAGGTGCATGGTTTAGCCGCGCGAAAGCTTTAAGGCTAGAAAAAAAGAAAAAGGAAAATAGAGGAAAAAATAATGGAAACAACAGGGAGAAGGAGACGAACAAATAGTTCGGCGCTAGGCATAGAATCTTCGGAGTCTGGCCGCGTTCCAGGGGTTCGGCTCTAGGGATTGTCTGATGCATCACACAGGCGGTACACTCCTCCTGTGAGAACTTCGTCAATGATGAAGGGACCCTCCCATTTGGTCTTAAGTTTGTCCTTTTTCTTCTTCGGCAAGCGTAGAACGAATTCACCAACATTATAAGTCTCGGCCTGTACTTCTCTGCTTTGATATCTGCGGGCATGTTGTTGATAAAATGCGGAACGGGCTTTTGCAGCATCGCGCTCCTCCTCCAGGGCATCTAGGTTGTCCTGCCGATCAAGCTCGGCCTCTCTCTCTCTCTTCGTACATGTGCACTCGAGGTGAGTAATGAATAATATCGCAGGGCAACACAGCCTCCGCGCTGTACACCATGAAGAAAGGTGTATATCCAGTAGTGTAGTTGGGCGTGGTTCGAAGTCCTCGGAGTACGAAGTCGAGCTCCTCAACCTAGTGCTTGTCTGATTCTCTCAAAGACCGCAATAGTCTGGGTTTAATGCCGCTCATAATAAGACCATTGGCCTGTTCGACTTGACCCTTTGTTTGCGGGTGATAGACAGAGGCGTAATCGAGCTTAATGCGCAGATTAGAACACTGGGTTTTCACCTCACCGGCTATGAAATTGGAGCCGTTATCGGTGATGATGTTGTGTGGGACACCATAGTGGTGCACAACACCGGTTATGAATTCTATCACTGGCCCAACCTCGGCCGTTTTAACTGGTTTGGCCTCTATCCACTTAGTGAATTTATCCACCATGACCAGCAGATACTTTTTCTTATGGCTTCCTCCTTTAACGGGTCCGACCATATCGAGCCCCCAGACCACGAAAGGCCAAGTGATGGGGATTGTTTGTAGGGCAGTGGGTGGCATATGGCTTTGATTGGCGAACAGCTGACATCCGACGCAATGTTGGACAAGGTCCTGTGCATCTGCTCAGGCCGTTGGCCAATAGAAACCTGTACGGAAGGCCTTGCTTATGAGGGCCCGGGCTGCAGTGTGGTGACCACCGATACCAGCATGAATTTCAACCAAGAGTTTCCACCCTTCTTCCACAGAGATACATCTTTGAAGTACTCTGGTAGCACTTTTCTTGTAGAGTTCTCCGTCATGAACCTTGTAGGCTTTCAAACGCCGGACAATGCGGCGAGGCTCATTCTGATCCTCGGGGAGTTCTCGCCTATTAAGGTAGGCCAAGAAGGGTTCGGTCCATGGGGCAATGACTGCCATGATGAGATGGGTCGACGGTGTTATTTCGGTGGCTGAGCCCCCGATGGTGTTAGTGTGTTCGGAATGTAGGGGTGTGGTCGGATCTGGACTGGTGTTGCCGCTCTCCCCTAGCCACACCACGGAAGGCCTAAAAAGCCTTTCCAGAAAGATATTAGGTGGGACGGGGTCACGCTTGGCGCCGATGCGAGCAAGGACATCCGCCGCTTGATTGCTTTCTCAAGCCACATGATGGAACTCGAGCCCCTCGAATCGAGCTGACATTTTGAGAACGGCATTACAGTAAGCTTCCATCTTTGGATCTTTGGCATCAAAATCTCCATTTATTTGAGAAATTGTGAGGTTTGAGTCCCCGCGCACTTCCAGGTGTTGTATGCCCATGGAGACAGCCATCCTAAGACCATGCAATAAGGCCTCGTATTCGGCTGCGTTATTGGAGTCTGTGTATAATATTACGAGTACATACTGGACTACGTCTCCAGTGGGGGACGTTAAAATGACGCCCGCTCCTAACCCTGCCAGCATTTTGGAACCATCAAAATACATAACCCAGTTGGAGTATGTGCCATACTCTTTAGGGAGTTCGGCCTCTGTCCATTCGGCGATGAAGTCAGCTAGTACTTAGGATTTAATGGCTCGACGCGATTTGTATGTTATGTCGAATGGAAGGAGCTCAATGGCCCATTTGGTAATCCGGCCCGCAGCATCGCGGTTGTTTATTATGTCATTGAGTGGTACTTCGGAAGCCACCGTGATCGAACACTCCTAGAAGTAGTGTCGTAGCTTTCGGGATGCCATGAAGACCGCGTATGCTATCTTTTGATAATGAGGGTACCAGGATTTGCATGGTGTGAGGACAGTGGATACGTAGTATACCGGCTTCTGAAGCGGGAATTTGTGTTCGTCCTGCTCTCGCTCAACGATGAGCACGGCGCTCACCACCTAGTGTGTTGTCGATATGTATAATAACATGGGTTCGCCGACGTTCCGCGCGGCCAGGATTGGGTTGCTCACTAGAAGGGCTTTTATTTCTTCCAGTCCGGCCATTGCCGCATCCGTCCACTCGAAGTGATCGATGCGCCGGAGAAGGCGATAGAGTGGCAATGCCTTTTCTCCCAATCTGGGGATAAAGCGCTTAAAGCTGCCATGCATCCGGCAAGTTTTTGGACCTGTTTAAGGTCCGTTGGCGTAGCCAATTGTGACAAAGCTCGGATTTTGGCTAGATTTGCTTCAATTCCTCTATTGGAAACGATGAAGCCCAATAGTTTTCCAGTGGGGACGCCGAAAACACATTTTTCCGGATTGATCTTGATGTCATATGCACAGAGGTTGTTGAATGTGAGACATAAATCTTCTATTAGTGACTCAACGTGCCTATTTTCGATGACGATGTCATCCACGTATGCTTCAACTGTCTTGCCGATCTGTTTCTCTGGGCATGTTTGAATCATGTGTTGGTAGGTTTCCCCGACGTTTTTTAGCCCGAAGGGCATGGTGTTGAAGTAGAATGGCCCATATGGGGTAATGAATGCCATTGCGGCTTGATCGGACTCCTTCATTTTGATTTGATGGTATCTGGAATATGTGTCGAGGAAGCACAGTGAGTCGTGTCCTGCGGTAGCATCAATGATCTGGTCGATGCGGGGGAGGGGGAAGGGATCCTTAGGGCAGGCCTTATTGAGGTCTTTGAAATCGACGCACAGGCGCTAGGATTTATCCTTCTTTGGTACCATCACCAGGTTTGCTAGCCAGTCCGGGTGTTTTATTTCTCTAATGAATTCGGCCTCGATTAGCTTGGCTAGCTCCTCTCCCATAGCTTGATGTTTGGGTTCGGGACAGCGCCGCAGTGTTTGCTTGACTGGTTTATATCCCTTCAATATATTGAGGTTGTGTTCAGCCAACCTGCGTGGGATTCGTGGCATATCAGAAGGGTGTCAGGCGAATATATCCCAGTTCTCACGCAGGAACTCTCGTAGCACGGCGACAACCGCTGGGTCTAGTTGTGCTCTGATAGATGCTGTCTTCTTGGGGTTCGTTGGGTGGACTTGGAATTTGACTATTTCTTCTGCTGGTTTGAAGGAGGTGGATTTGGGTCATTTGTCTAGGATTACATCGTCCCTATCCATCATGGAGCGCAGTGCGGTTAATTCTTCGGCCGCGAGGGCTTCAGATAATGCCTCAAGGGCTAGGGATGTGGTTTTATTTTTGGCGCGGAGTGCTATGTCTGGATCACTGGCGAGAGTGATTATGCCGTTGGGCCTGGGCATCTTGAGCTTCATATACCCGTAGTGAGGTATAGCTTGGAAGCGTGCAAATGCATCTCTCCCCAATAGGGCGTGATATCCACTACTGAAAGGGGCCACTTGGAAGGTTATTTCTTCGGACCGATAGTTCTCCGGTGTGCCGAATACCACGTCGAGCGTGATTTTTCCCGCGCATTGCACCTCCCGACTGGGAATAATTCCTCGAAAGGTCATGCTACTTTGCTTGATGTGGCTCCTGTCTATTTCCATTTTTCTGAGTGTATCCTCGTAAATGAGGTTTAGTCCGCTGCCGCCGTCCATGAGAACCTTGGTCAGCCGAAAGTCGTCCATTCTGACTGAGGACCAAGGCGGCTGGCGCTCGGACTGTCCTGAATTTTGGTTCGTCACCGGCATTAAAAGTTATAGCCGTGTTGTTCCAAGGGTTTATTGGTGCGATTTGGCAGACTTCGGCGAGGTCGCGGAGTGCCCTTTTGCGCTTATTGTTTGAAGCAAAGGTCTCGAAGACCATCAATACTCTGAGGTCGTCGTCTTCTGGGGGGTGTTGCTCTGGGGTGTTTTTGGCGAGGATATCCTCGCCGCTCTTGGCCACTTGCCGGAGTATCCAACATGCTCTAAGGCTGTGGGTTGATATGGTATCTGGTGTTGCGTGTATTTTGCACGGTCCATCGAGCCATCCCTCCATAACGGTTCTATGTCCCGTAACGGGCTTATATTTCTTTACCATTGGGCCGGGCGTGCCACGAGGGTGCGTCCTTTTCGCCTGAATGAGGGGTTGAGTGGAAACCGGTGGTTCCCAGTGAGCTGCCTGAGTTTTCCAGGCGCTTTCCATTGCGCAGTACTTGTGTACTATGGTTGCCAAGTCTGCAATGCGTGATATGCGACGGCGGTTGATGGCGTTGAGGATTCCTTCATCCGTGCAATTGTTGCGGAACGCTGAGATCACGTCTCCGTCGAGGCAATCTTTAATCTTGTCTTTGACAAGGAGGAATCAAGCCCAGAAGTGGTGGACCGTTTCCTGAGACCGTTGTCGTATGCCCATGAGAGCGTTTATATCTGGGTGGGTGGGTGGATTTAAATCCGAATCCTGGCCCAATTTGGGATTCGGAGTCTGAATAACTTCCAAACTTAATAGTTCGGGCTCCGGGATGTCAACTGATTTTTTAGGCTTGTCGTCCGATTCTATGTTCGGAGGACAGGATGTGTCTTTCAGCAGGCAGGTGTCCGGCCCTGCAAGCTCGGAGATCCGAACATAGTTCGTCCTCAGTACAGAGGAAGAGTTGTCGTCTTGCTCTTCAACGACCGCTATTTGATGGGTGATCGGTGGAGTTTTAATTTCCCTTTGGTCGGGTTTAAGCCCAATCCGATCATAGTCTGTGGCGACCCCTAGGGCGGCGATGTGATCTAGGAGCTCGTTTAAAGACGACAACTCCGCCGGATCCATCTGCTTGGAGTATTTGGAGTCAACATGGAGGAAATTTTCGATGACCCAAGAAGTCATCGTCGGCTTAATGGCTGGACGGGCGGTCATGGTGAAGCCGCCCGGCGGAGGGTTTGGGCTGGGGCCAGTGCTCCTCCGGAGGTGATATTGTCCTTGAGAACAAGGCGAGCCATCGATCCTGTCTTCGATGTCACAGCGGAACTCTCAATGAAAGCACCAATGTCGGTGTCAAAACCGACGGATCTCAGGTAGGAGGTCCCGAACTGTGCGTCTAAGGTCGATGGTAACAAGGGACACAATGTTTACCCAGGTTCAGGCCCTCTCTATGGAGGTAATACCCTACTTCCTGCTTGATTGATCTTGATGAATATGAGTATTACAAGAGTTGATCTACCACGAGATCGTAATGGCTAAAACCCTAGAAGTCTAGCCTGTATGACTATGATTATGAATATTCGCTTCTACGGACCTAGCCCTCCGGTTTATATAGACACCGGAGGGTACTAGGGTTACACAAAGTCGGTTACAGAGAAAGGAATCTTCATGCTTTGTCGTCAAGCTTGCCTTCCACGCCAAGGAGAGTCCCATCCGGACATGGGTAGAGTCTTCGGTCTTTGTATCTTCACAGCCCATCAGTCCGGCCCACGGCTAACAGGCCGGACGCCCGAGGACCCCTTAGTCCAGGACTCCCTCAACCGTCGTTTTCACCCTTTTGCAGTCCAGAAGATGACTCCAGGTAATGATTTGGGCGATCGTCCGAGCGGACGGTGCTACCCTTATAGATCTTCGGTGGACCGAGCATGTACGGTCAGAAAAATATTCCTGATGTGACCAAAAGGTTGATCAAATGGGCGTAATACCTGAGGGCGACATGGCCCACGGCTATGCGGAGCCCCGAGTGATGCTCGAAAGAGGTAAGCTTGCTATAGAGTGCGATATGAGGTTTGATCATATGAGTAACTTAGTCGTTCCTGTGTTGGGGGTGTAGTGGTGAAGACATGTCCAACTGATGGTGATGCGCGGAGCGGCCGAGGGGTGAGGACGTGTACAACCGAGTGACGATGCGCGGGGCAGCCGAGGGGTGAAGACGTGCGCAACCGAGTGGCGACGCGCGGGGCAGCCAGGTGGTGAAGACGTGACAACCGAGTGGCGACGCGCGGGGCGGCGGAGTGGTGAAGATGTGCACAACCGAGTGACGACGCGTGGGGCGGCCGAGCGGTGAAGACATGCACAACCGAGTGGTGACGTGCGGGGTGGTGGAGTGGTGAAGACGTGCACAACCGAGTGGCAACGCGCGGGGCGGCTGAGTGGTGAAGACGTGCACAACCGAGTGACGACACGCGGGGCGGATGAGTGAAGGCATGTCCCATGGAGTGGCCATGCTCGGAGCAACCGAGTAGTGAGGACGTGACTAACCGAGTGGCAATGCACAGGGCAGCCAAAGTGAGGGTGTGTCCCCTCGAGTGGCGACGTGCGGGGCGGCCGAGTGGTGGCACAGGGCGGCTAAGGCGAAGGTGTGTGCCACCGAACGGCGAAAATGGTCCTCAAAGGAGTTAGTCGGATGCTTTCGAAGCTGCAGTGACGAGGTCGGTGTAACGTGGTTGCAGTGCGAGAAGACAGGTGTGCCAACTGATTCTGAGTAGGGACGAAGATGGCGCAGAGTGCCTGAGTGATCATGCACCTTAACAAAGTGGCAGGTCCGAGTGCACTCGTTGAAGTATGTCGAAGTACTCGACCACTCAGGAGAGTGTGATTCTGAATGAGTTGCATCCCCCGAGTGCGGCGTAGCCCCCGAGTATGGCGTAGCCCCCGAGCATACCTTCGACCGCGGTCCTGTCGGAACACGATTAATATAGTTTTGAATGGATAAATTGTAATTCATCGAGTTAGACTCGGGTAAAGGTGAGGAGGAGCTTCCAAGTGATGCTTGAAAGAGCCAAACTCGCAAAGGAGTGAAGTGTGCAGTTTGATTACAAAAGTGACTTATCTGTCTCATGCCTAACGAGGTATATATCATTGATACGATGAAGGGGATTCCACAGAGGGGTCGTCCGGTTGTGTTTGAAGTCAACAGAGCGACAAGGTCGGTGTTGTGGTGCGCTAAGACCGGTATGTCGACCGAGTCTGAGTAGCGATGAAGTTGGCGCATAGGGCCATCGAGTGGTCGTGTAACTTGTGCATGAAAATAGCACAAGCCAACGTAATAATTTCTTGAGGAAATTTGATGTGTGCTGAAACAATTTGTGTAAGTAACACCCAGAGACACCTGCTGGGTGTGCAAGGGGATTGCTGGTTCAGAACCAACAAGAGTCTAGAAGAGCGAAGGAATTGATCGAACTTGACGAAGTGAATGATCCAACTTGACGTGTTAGAGCGCCGGACTCGAATAAAAGGTAGTGAAATGTTACGACTGAGTTGCAGCCCCCGAGGACCGATGCAAACTCGAAATGAAGAACGCATGGTGTTCGTGAATGACGTATGCGTTAAAATGTAAGTTGGACTCGGGAGTTCAATAACCAGTACTAAGCAAGTGTGTGAAAATAAGCAATTGAGCGTAGAGGTACACTCGGTGGCGTGGCCTCCGAGCGAACGTGATGTGTGAATTATGAGATACTCGGTAATGCGGAAATAACAGAATGTAGTGCATGTATAATGACTTAGCTGTCTGAAGGCGTGCGAGTGGCCGAGTGGTGAAGATGTGTTCAACCGATGGCGATGCGCGGGGCGGACGATTGATGTAGATGTGTCTCACCGAGTGGCGACGCGCGGGGCGGCCAAGTGGTGATTAGGTGACCAACCGAGTGGCGACGCACGGCGGCCGAGTGGTGATGAGGTGACCAACCCAGCGGGGACGCGCGAGGCGGCCGAGTGGTGATGAGGTGACCAACCCAGTGGCGACGCGCGGGGCGGCCGAGTGGTGATGAGGTGACCAACCCAGTGGCGACGCGCGGGGCGGCCGAGTGGTGATGAGGTGACCAACCGAGTGGCGACGCGCGGGGCCGTCGAGTGGTGATGAGGTGACCAACCGAGTGGTGAAGCGCGGGGCGCCCGAGTGATGATGAGGTGACCAACCGAGTGGCGACGCGCGAGTCGCCCGTGTGGTCATGAGGTGACCAACCGAATGGCGGCCCACGGGGCGGCCTAGTGGTGATGAGGTGACCAACCAAATGGCGGCCCGCGGGGCGGCCGAGTGGTGATGAGGTGACCAACCAAGTGGCGACGCGCGGGGCGGCCGAGTGGTGATGAGGTGACCAACCAAGTGGCGACGCGCGGGGCGGCCGAGTGGTGAAGACGTGCACAACCGAGTGGTGGCGCGTGGGGCAGCCGAGCGGTGAAGACGTGCACAACCGAGTGGCGACGCGTGGGGCGGCCGAATGGTGTGTACATGTCTCATCGAGTGGCGACGTGCGGGGCAGCCGAGTCAAGCATATCGTCGATGATGTACACAACTGTCTGATGGTGAGCCATGCGGCCGAATGAGCAAGTTGATGAAGACGCGCCCAACCGCTTGGCGGCGCGTAGGGTGGCCGAGTCGAGCATGTTGTAGAAGATGTACCCAACCGCTTGACGGTGCGTTGTGCGGCCGAATGGGCAAGTTGATGAAGACGCGCCCAACCGCTTGGCGGTGTGCTGGGTGGCCGAGTCGAGCATGTTGTCCAAGATGTACCAAACCGCTTGACGATGCACCGTGCGGCCGAGTGGACAGGTTGATGAAGACGTGCCCAACAGGACGGCAACGCGCAGGGCGGGCAAGTGGTGGAGATTCGAGGAAGTGGACCACGGCGTGTCCGCCGTTGATGAAGATGCGGCAAGACGTTGTATTCGTTCCATCCAACTGGACAAAGTCCATCTGAGTCAACCTTGGTCTTGTAAGTTTGTGGTTGTATTTGTTGTCGATGATGTTCTAAATGTTAACCGGCCGAGTGAACCCGGGGGCTTCACGGCCAAACGAGGGCCATTCGAGTGGATGCCTCGTCCGAGTGTTCCTGCCCATCCGAGTGAATCACAGCTACTCAGCTAGGCTGCGATCCGGTCGGTGTAGAGCTGGTTGGGCAGGCCGACTCGAAGTGTTCGGCTCGGAGGCATTGGTGAGGTTCAGCGTGTAAGTGCCCATGAGAGAACGAGCACTGCTTCCTCTGCTGGAGGCGGGCGGCTGCTAGCGGCCATGGTCACCATGCATCAGAGGTAGCCAGGCGCGACGGCGCTGGAGCTGGGCGTCGGCGGGCAAACGATGAGGTCGACTTGGTACAAAGTCCAGACAGTCATGGAGCAATAAATCATTGGTAATCACTCATTGAAGGAGTTGCCCATGTCCAAGACATGTGCGCAGAATCTGCATGCAAGTGAGCGCTAATTAAGCGAGAGTTAGAGCCATTCATGCACGTAATGAACGTTTCCCACGGTCATTTATCTCCTGCATGTAGGACATAAATGGGAAGGAAATAAGATTAGAAGGAGAGTGGAGGGGCACAGAGCTCCCTGGTCGGCCACGCCAGCGGCGGCGGCGGCTTGACTTAGATCTAGCGCAACATGAGGCGGCCCATGACAAGTCCGAGTGCGGGACAACGTTCTTCTGCGAGGCCGCGCGAGGGCGGAGCTTGAGGCGGCGGTGAGTCGATACGGTGGCTCCCATCTTGTTGTGGTCGATGACGTGGACAGCCGCCTCGACCTCGACGTCACGTCAGGTTCGTGCATCGACCATGGAGGTCGCCGTGCCGCGGTTGACGAGGGACGCCGCTGCAGCTCACCGTGTCAGGCCGTCGCGGAGAGGCCGCTGCAGCGCCAGGCCTGCGCGCATGTCGCAGCGACCACGGACGAGCGCCCGCGCCGCCAGATGGACCATTGAGCGCTTGCGATTGCTGCAGCCGGATGACGGGTGGGTTGAGGTCGACTGAGAAGAGGAAGCAGGAAGCGCAGTCCAGCTAGCTGGCGGCCGTGCATGAGGTCGATGGCCATGACCTTTGGCGCAGCGTGTCGATGCCCTTTTCCATTCGTCGTCTCTTGTGTGATCTATTCATCGCAAATTTTTGTTGTTGATCCCGATGGGCGCACCTACAACGTCAGGTGAATATGTATCTTATCCTCTCCTTTTGAGATGCTTCAGTTACTTGCCGCAAAGATGAACAATCCGATCAGGATGAACAGGAATTTAAACATAAATGGATGAAAAAACCATCTGCATCATGGCTCGATAGACGCCATGCCCCATGGTGGGTGCCAACTGTCGTGTGAACGATTCCGTCAATAATAAGGGATGGGGTAAAGGAGCATGATCTATCGAGATGCATATGGGTGACACGATGGTTTTAGCGAGTTCGGGCCTCTCGCGATGGAGATAACAGCCCTACGTCTCGTGCTCTGGAGAGGCTTTGTTTTATCTGAGTATGTATCCGGAGATTACAATGTGTGTGAGAGAGGAGAACGGATCTCCATGCCTAAGCTAAGTCCTGAGACTAGTGGTCAGAGAGATGAGAGTTAGAGGAGAAGAATGAGGGCCTCTCCCAAGTCCAGTGTTGGGGTGGCTTATATAGAGTGCGCCACCCCCTCACCTCCTATGTTACAAAGTGGGGCGTTGATGCCGTAATGTCAGCATACTACTAAGATGATGCTTCGATTGCCTTCACGACTGTTGGTCTTCGCATATCCGAGTGAGCCATATGGTCGAGTGGTCGACTGTCTTCCGAGTGGACGGTACGTTGATATGTCCAAGTGGAAAGTATGTATGTATGAGATTTATCTAGACACACCTGATGTGTGGACCCCATGCTTTATGATATTTCGACCCTTCGTGGGCCTACCTGTTATGTGTGTCCCCAACAGCTACTTCCTCTGTCCATGAGGACTCTAGTTAGGTGATACCCATAGATAATGGGGTCAAGCACTAGGGTCGCTGATCCTCCATGACGGATACTGGTTGGGTGGTCCATGCGATCGAAGGTGATTGAGCATGCCGACCATGGGTTGAACTCGGGGCCACCGGCTCTATGGTGTAGATGTCCCAAAGCGTGCATTTCCTATCCTTCTTAGGTATGTGCGTGGCAAGATCATGTTCACAGTTTTTACCTCAGGAGGGAATTTATAAGTGCATCTAGTGCCCCTTAGTGATTTTGGTGTATTGAAGACTTATAGGTTAAGGGACTGATGCGTTTGTGAGTGTACACAGGTCTATAAGTCTATGAGGAGTTTGATATTTACAGAGAAAGTCGACCCCTAAAAATGAAGTTCTTCAACTAAAGACTTTGGATTTCTGAAGACTTTCTGAAGACTTTGAAAGTGAAGAAATTGGTGTGACCTTAAAGACTAGGTATCCATTCGAGGACAATGAAGCATGAAGACTTTTGTTTTCATAGTTTCATTTTCTCTTTCTTGAGTCATAGGAAACACCGTACTGTTAAAGGGGGTCGAGGAAATACTAAGGAAAAATTTCCATGTGATGCACAACTCAAAATCCTACACCTACCAATCCCTTTGAGTGAAGCCATTGGAAATCTCATACAGTTTAGTCAATTTCTTCAGTAACAGAGACGAAGTTCTTATGGTCGCTGAGGAATTTGTTCTGACTGAGGAGTTAGGAATTCGCCAGTGCGGATTGCCTACAAGTGAGGAACATGATAGCCTTGAGGAATTTGTGCCTCAAAATTCCGACCGTTGTTGTGCTACGCGCCAGCTGTTCCAAAATATCTACCCACCTAACGGTCATATCATTGAAGGGCATTTATGCCTTATCATGTCGGGCTGCTCCCTAGGCTATAAATAGCCGCACCCTACAACCACTAGCTAGTTGGCTGCTCCGAGAGAAACTGACACTTGTCATTTGAGAGCATCCCATCCTCCGAGGACTTTGAGCGAAAATCATCAAGTGAGGAAAACCCAAACCCAAACACCTACAAACCCAAAGTGATTGAGCATCACTGAAGAGATTGATCCTGCATGGATCCAACGCTTGTTACCTTTGAAGATTGTGCTTCTTCCAGACGGTTAGGTGTCATGGTCTAGAGCATCTAAGAGGAAATTGTGGATCACCGAGTGACCGAGTTTGTGAAGGTTTGAAAGTCACCTGAAGACTTACCACGAGTGATTGGGTGAGATCTGTGTGACCTTAGCTCAAGGAGAATACGGTGAGGACCGTGTGTTCGGGACTGTGTGTCCTCAGGTTTAAATACCTAGCCGCTCCAACCAGACGTACAACTGAGACAGCAGTTGGAACTGGTCTACCAAATCATTGTCTTCACCAAGCTTACTGGTTCTATTTCCTCAACTCTTTCATTTCCTCATTACTGTGTTGTGTGCTTGTTCATATCTGTTTGAAGACTTTCTTTGACTGAAGACTTTCTCAATTTCCTCAGTTCAATTTCTTCAGTCTATTTGTCTTCATCATGTGCTATCCTATGTGTACGCTTTATGTACTCTGTGCTTGTGTTCATTTCATCATGATGACCATGCTTGTGTTCTGTTATGTTTACTTTTGAGTACTTATTTCGCTGCAAGTAGTTCTTCGCTAAGGAATTTCCTCACCCACAAATTCCTCAGTGAAGAATTCATAAAAATCGCCTATTCACCCCCCCCCCCCCTCTAGTCGATATAACGCACTTTCAATTGGTATCAGAGCAAGGTACTCCCTTGTTCTATGTGATTTTGGTTTAACCGCCTGGAGTTTTAGTTATGTAGACCACAGGTATGATCAAGGTCTCTGCTGGGTGTCCTACCTTCGATGGGACGGACTACCCCTACTGGAAGAATAAGATGTGAATGCATCTTGAGGCAATTGATAACGATCTCTGGTATCTTGTGGAAAATGGTGTTCCCTCCATCACACCTTCTCTGAATGCTACTGATGTGAAGAGATTCAAGCAACTCGACTCCCAAGCGAAGAACATCATATGTGGCCATCTGAGCAAAGGGCAGTATGGAAGAGTGAGTGCTTTGGAAACTGCCAAGCTTATCTGGGATAGGCTATCCAAAGTCAATGAAGGAGTCTCAACACAGCGTGACTCTCAAGTTGATGTTCTTTGCAATCTCTTCAACCGCTTCAAAAGACTCGACAATGAAAATGTTCAACAAACCTTTGATCACCTCACTGACATCACCGACCATGAGGTGGTGAAGAAATTGCTGAGATCGCTTGATTCCTCATTTGATACTCTAGCATTGATGATACAAGGACGTGCTAAATACAAGTCACTTGATCCCGTTGATATCCTCGAGTGGCTAAATATTCATGAGTTCCAGCTTGCTGAGAAGAGAGATCTCTACGGTTCAAGCTATGGCAGATCACGTGCCCTGAAGGCCAAGGTCGTCTCTCAATCTGAAGGTGAAGATTCTGGTAGTAGCCTTGGTGATCCTGAAGAACTGAGCCAGGAGCTTAGCACTGCTCGTGAAGAAATTCCAAAGGTTCTCAAGACGTGGTCGCTTTGGAAAATCCTCAAGGAGCAATGATTCCTCATCCAGTGACTACAAGAAGAGGCTATGCCACAAATGCAAGAAACCTGGTCACTACATTCAAGATTGTCCTCAGTGGGAAAAGGAATCAAAGAAGAAGAAATACAAGGAGTACAGTTCTGATGACGCGAAGAAGAAGAAGAAATCTTCAAAGTCTTCATCATCAAAATCTTCGAAGTCTTCATCTAACAAGAAGAGCAGCTCCAAGAAGGCTCGGGCATTCATTGGCAGGAAATGGATTCTGAGGCTGAATCTGAGGAACATGAGGAAGAGGAGGCATCTGATGAGTCCGAGTCTGGTGTGGCGAGTCTAGCTCTCACTACTCATTCGTCAGCAAGTCTATCTTCAACTCTGAAGAAATTGGCTCAACCAACAAGGCTAATGAAGGCAATGATGACTACACTCCCACCTATTGCTTCATGGCAAAGAGTGCCAAGGTACTCAAATATACCTCCTATGAATCAAGTGAGAATGAATCTGATGAAAACCTCAAGCCAGCTACTCTAAACTTGGTAAGATTGCTGTGAAACAACAAAAGGCTTTTGAAAAGGTTCAAAACATGCTAGACAAAGGTGATGATATGTTGGGTGAAGAAATGGATTGCACTAAAACCTTGACTGAAAATCTTCAGAGACTTCAGTCTAGGTTTGACAACCTTCAAGGTGATCATAACACTCTCTTATCTCATCATGAGAAGCTTTCTTATGAATTTCTTCAAAGAAAGCAAGATCTTGAAAAGCTAAGAGTGAGTTATGAAGATCTTCAGAAGGAGCGTGATTCATTACTTGCTCAACAAATCAGCGCTTCTCGGGAAGAATTTTTTCCTCCATGTTTGAAATGCATTGAACGTGAATATGATAATTCTTCACCTGAATGTTCAAATGCTTCTAATGCTACAAATTCTTCAACTGTCTTTGCTATCACTAATTCCTCATCTGAGGACATTGCTAGTATCACTGATGATGCAGGGCTGAAGGAATTGTATATGACAGGCATGTACAAAAGCCTCAAAGGGCATCAGACTCTTTGTGATGTGCTTAAAAAGTAGGTCCTCAACAGGAACCCTAGGAAAGAGGGTATTGCCTTTGAGAGGAAACTCAATGCTGATGGTACATATTGGAAGCCTGAGCAGTACCCCAAAACCTCATGGGTTGCTGCAAAGGGACGTCCAGTTGATCCATCCAATTTGTCTGGCTTTACATGTGAATCTCCTCATTCTTTTGACGAGTCATTTGACTCCAACCATAAACTATTCAAATATCAGAATGGTGAAGTATTTGCTAGATATGTTGGCACTAACTACAGGAACGGTTCCCCTATGAAGAAAATCTGGGTTCCCAAATGATGCCTTGAAAGTCTTCACGTGAATGACCTCATGACACCACCTGTGAAGAATAGGAACCCCAGATCAAATTCTTCATATGGACCAAATTCTTCATATGGATCCAAGTCCTCATATGGACCAAATTCCTCACGTGCATCAAATTGCTCAAAAGGATCAAAGTCCTCATATGATCATCATCGTGCTAACACCTCTGTTTCGCAGGAAAGAGCCAAGGGCTATGAATATGAGCATTATTCTTCTAATCATTATGTTCATAAGTCCTCGAAGAATTTCTCTGCTTATTCATATGCTTATCCTAACTCCTCCTATGTGAACAAAATGGACTGGCTTCTATGCCACCTTTCTCGTATGGAGCTCGCAGAGTGATGAACTCTTTGCCACCCCTTTTGATGTGGGTGGTGAAGAAAAAGAACTAATTTCTTCTACAGGGTCAGGTCTCCAGACGTGCATAAACGTCAGAAGAATTTGCTGGGGACCTGAGATTGCCTGAAAGGATGCAGGCTAATCATGAAGAAATGAACCCTTATTTCTCACGTCCTCATTCTGTTTTATCTGTTCTATTGGTTGATGAAATTGATCTGATGAATTGATGTCATATTCTTCACTGATGAAGTATATGAGTTCGTAAGTTGCACTAATTCATCTGCAGGATGATCAACCCAAAGCCAATGAGTGGATCCTCGATAGTGGATGTACAAATCACATGAGTGGTGACAAGAATCTATTAATGGATGTTCCCTTATCTCCATCACATCTGAAGCATATCATCTTCGATGACAAAGGCAAAAGTCAGGTATTGGGTCTAGGTAAGGTTGCGATCTCAAAGGATCAACACATGGACAAAGTCATGCTTGTCGAGTCCTTAGGATACAACCTCATGTATGTCTCAATGCTTTGCGATCTTGATATGGTTGTTGTCTTTGGCAAGTATCATTGTGTTGTGATCATGGAAGCTAACAATTCCAAAGTCTTCGAAGGCTTTAGGAGAGGATACTTGTATATTGTTGATTTCTCTACAGGACCACAACCAGCCGTATGCCTACTTGCAAAAGCTTCAGAAGGCTGGCTATGGCATCGACGACTTGGTCATGCAGGCATGAGGAATTTGCACATGCTTGCGAAGAAGAAGCATGTCATTGGCATCGAGAATGTCAAATTCCTCAAGGATCACTTATGCGGAGCATGTGAAGCTGGAAAGATGACCAAGGCCAAACAGCCAGCGAAGACAATCATGACTACCACTCGACCATTTGAATTGCTTCATATGGATCTCTTTGGTCCTAACAATTATTCTGCAGTTTTCAAATGATGCATCTCTATATGGCTTTGTTATTGTTGATGATTACTCTCATTACACATGGGTGCATATTGTCACTTACAAACATGAGGTGCATGAAGTCTTCAAACAATTTTCCTCGAGGGCTTCAACCAACTTTGGTGTGAGGATCAAGCACATTAGGAGTGACAATGGAACTGAGTTCAAGAATTCTGGTCTTGATGACTATCTTGAAGAACTTGGTATTACTCATGAGTTATCTGCTCCTTATACTCCTCAGCAAAATGGCATCATGGAGCACAAGAACAGGACCCTTGCTGAGATGGCTCACACTATGCTTGATGAATACAAGACGCCTCATCATTTCTGGATTGATGCAATTGATACTGCGTGCCACATCATCAACAGGGTATATCTTCACAAATTCTTCAAGAAGACTGCTTATGAACTCCTCACTGACAAGAAACCCAATGTGAGTTATTTCAAAGTCTTCGGTGCAAAATGTTGGATTAGAGATCCTCATCACAACTCAAAATTTGCATTGAAAGCACATGAAGGTTTTATGCTTGGTTAAGGAAAGGACTCGCACACCTATAGAGTCTTCAACAACGTTCTTCACAAAGTTGTTGAAACTGTAGATGTGCGGTTTGATGAAACTAATGGCTCGCAAAGAGAGCACCTACCTTTTGTGATAGATGAACCAGCACCTGAGGAAACTATCAAGTTCAAGGCTACTGAGGATGTCATTCCGACCGAAGAATCTGCTGAAGAATTCATTCCAAAACATGAAGAACATCGAGCTAATGCACCTGGAGGAAATGGTGCTGAAGAAAATGGTGCTGAAGAAACTGTCGATCAAATTCCTCGACGACAACCAGCTCATCCTCGCATTGCAAATGAAGTGCAAATTGAGAAAATCATTAATGACATTGAAGCACCAGGTCCTCTCACATGCTCAAGAGCTTCACATTTGTCTAACTTTTGTGGGCACTTTACTTTCGTCTCTGTCATAGAGCCCACTAAGGTAGATGAAGCATTTCTGGAGCCTGAGTGGATTCAAGCTATGCAAGAAGAATGACATCAGTACAAGCTCAACAACGTCTTGGAACTATTCAAAAGTCCAGATCCTCGCAAGCACAATATCATTGGCACAAAGTGGATCTACCGCAACAAGCAAGGTGAAAATGGCCTTGTGGTGAGGAATAAGGCATGGCTTGTAGCTCAAGGCTACACATGGGTTGAAGGAATTGATTTCGATGAAACTTTTGCACCTATTGCTAGACTTGAGGCTATTCGCATACTACTTGCTTATGCTAACCATCATGATATCACTCTATATCAAATGGATGTGAAAAGTGCATTCCTCAATGGTAAGCTTGAGGAAGAAGTATATGTTGCTCAACCCCCAGGTTTTGAAGATCCAAAGCATCCTGACAAAGTCTTCAGACTCAATAAGGCCATCTATGGCCTCAAGCAGGCCCCTCGGGCGTGTTATGATACCTTGAAGGAATTCCTCATGAAGAAAGGCTTCAAACCCGGTTCACTTGATCGTACCCTTTTCACTAAATCCTATGATGGTGAATTGTTTGTGTGCCAAATATATGTTGATGATATTATGTTTGGTTGTACTGACCAACGTTACACTGACGAATTTGGTTATAGGATGAGAGAGGAATATGAAATGTCTATGATGGGAGAATTGAAATTCTTCTTAGGTCTACAAATTCGTCAACAGCGCATTGGCATATTCATATCTCAGGAGAAATACCTCAACAATGTACTGAGGAAATCGGCATGCAAGATTGCAAAGGGGTCAAAATTCCTATGCCCACAAATGGCCATCTATGCACTGATGAAAATGGTATTGACTTTGATCAAAAGGTATACCGCTCCATGATTGGTTCTTTATTGTACTTATGTGCATCTAAGCCAGATATTATGCTTAGTGTTTGCATGTGTGCCCGATTTCAAGCTACATCGAAGGAATCACACCATAAGCCTGTGAAGCATATTCTTCGATATCTAGCTCACACACCAACACTTGGATTATGGTACCCCAAGGGCTCGGTTTTTGATCTCATTGGATATTCAGACTCTGATTATGCTGGTGATCATGTGGACCGCAAGTCAACATCTGGCACATGTCATTTCCTCGGAAGATCTTTGGTCTGTTGGTCCTCGAAGAAACAGAACTACGTATCACTGTCTACTGCTGAAGCTGAGTACATTACTGTTGGTTCTTGCTGTGCTCAATTGCTATGGATGAAGCAAACTCTCAAGGACTACGGCATCAACGTGAAGAATGTGCCTCTCTATTGTGACAATGAGAGTGCAATCAAGATTGCTCACAATCCAGTTCAGCTCTCGAAGACAAAGCACATTCAGATTCGTCATCATTTTCTTCGTGATCATGTGTTGAAGGGTGACATTTCTATTGAGCATGTGAAGACTGAAGAACAGCTAGCCGATATCTTCACAAAGCCCTTGGATGAGAAAAGATTTAGCAAGTTGCGGTGTGAGCTAAATATCTTAGAATCTTTGAATGCTCTTTGAAAAGGACACTCATCCTAACACTTATGCAAAATTGATGACTTAGATGTGCAACACATGAAGAAACGTTTTCTTCAATCAATGAAGAATAACACTCTAAGTGTGAAGAAATTAACGAAGAATTTGATTCTTAGAGCCCTACGAAAATGGTAAGCGGTGTCTGAAATCATCATTCTTATACGGTGGGTCACGCCATCACCAAAAGTTGAAAATCTTCAATTTGAGTTTTTCCTCAGTTGTTCAATTTCTTCAACTTTGCATTGTCTAATATTAGCATAATATTTATTCTAATAACACTTCCGCACTGCACGCTCAACGCGAGTGCACTGCACTTTCTATAGCAGGAGCACTGCAATACAGACTAGTGAACTTCGTGTCGGAAAAAACTGCATGCAGTGTTTTTCCGATACTGTTTTCGCTCTAATTTTTTAACCGTTCATCGGAACGATGCATATAATATAACATTGGAAATCTATGGATTAGGCGCAACTTCGCCATGTTGAACACTTTTCGAGATTCCTCGTGGTTTAAGAGCAGTTTCAAAAATGGTGTGGCGGATAATGAGTGGCAGCGAGCGTACTTTCATGATTTTTCCTAAATCGCTCATCAGAATAAAGCAAATGATATGCCTTTGGAAATATATCGTCGAGGCGCATCTTTTTCATATATATTATTTTCTTTAATTCGTTATGGTTTAAGAGCAGTTCCAAATTTACTAAATCGCGGAATTGCGTTTTTTTTGAAAATTTTGCAATTTTTTGTATTGTTTTCGCTCTAGTTTTTGAAGCATTTAGCAAAAGGTGGCCTGCAATATATCGTTGGAAAGCTATGGACAAGGCGCAACTTTTATATGTAGAAATGGTTTTGAGATTCTTTACGGTTTTAAGTTAATTTTGAAAATGGTGCGGTGGACATTGAGTGGCAGCGGGCGTTTTTCGTGAAATTTTTATAAACCGCTTGTCAAAATGAATCAAATGATATGTCATTGGAAAGATATCGACGAGACGCAACTTTTTCATGTAGAACACTCTCTTTAACTCTTTACGGTTTAAGAGGAATTTCGAATTTACCGAAATGCGGACACTCTGTTTTTCGCGACACCCAAATCGACGTGGGTACTTCATCCGACTGAAAACCGCACTGCATTGGACGAAAAACCGCATTGCATTAAACGGGTAAGAGAACTGCATGAATTTTTTGTGGGACGTAAATTTTTCCCAAACGAGGCGGAGTGCACTTCATCTCGAGCGTTGGTGAACCGCAATAGTATGAAAAGGGAACCTCGAGACTACCGTAAACGGGCCACGACACCGCACTTCATCAGACCGACAAGTGCACTGCATGATTTCTTTTTTGTGGGATATAAATTTTCGCAAACGAGGTAGAAAACCGCACTTCTTTAGACTAAAAACCGCACTGCGTCAAATAGTCAAGCGAACTTCATGATTTTCTTTTGTCGGGCATAAATTTTCTTAGATGAGTTTTTGTGAGTTTTTGTTGTCTGTTTTTTAAATTTTTTTATGATGAAGAGTGAAACGCAAGGACAAGGGCAAGTGAGCTGCGACATATATCAAATTGAACGGCATTACCATCTTGTTATTTTGCTAAAAAATATGCATTTTCATGTTGGGCGCAAGTGAACAGTATGACGCTCGAAAGTGAACCACATCCAAGGACTAAGCACGCTAACATTTTTTCACACTTTCATGTTGGGCGCAAGTGAACAGTATCACTCTTGAAAGCGAACCACATCGAAGGTCAAAGTACACTGCAGGTGTTGTTGCAGTCGACTAGTTTTAATTCAAAACACAGGAAACAGGGTGCACTCTTTTTCATATGCAATATAATGCAGCTTTAGTGACATCGAGGCAAGGCAAGTGCACTGCATTTTTTTCTCTTTGCAGTGCAAACACATAGAATTAGCACTACAGGGATACATTAAAAAACGCATTCACAAATCACAAACAAACTGCACCCATGTTCTGGCCGAACCGCATGCCCGCTTTAACCAAACTTCATGTCGTGGTCGTGCCCGCAAAACTGCAAGGCTGGACTGAGTCAAGACCGTCACGAGGGTGGGATGGCATTGACCCATGGCGGCCTAGCACGACATGAACTGCACCGTGGATGACGGCGCACCAGACTGCACTACACACGGTAGAGGAGGGTGGGGATGCCCCGGGCAGCCTAGCCACCATGCTCGACGTCCCGACATTGATGCCGCTGAGGAGGGTCGAGGCTGTAGGCACCAGAGAGAGGAGGCATTGGATAGCCGTCGAAGTAGAGGAGGCGCCAGCGAGAGAGCTGCCGTCGTGCCGAATCCCCCATCCCTTTGGTCACCGGGAAGCACCGCATGCTCTGACCCCTCGCCTTTGATCCCCATTCCAATCCTGGATCCGGCCGGCAGCCACGCACGACGGACAGAGAGGAGGCGAGAACAGAGCCCTTTGGTGATGCAGGGGCCACCAGAGTTGACGAATTTAGGGGCGGGAGGCTGGGAAGGCGGTTGCCAAGATCCAAAGGTCTCCCGCGGTGGCGCGCTTGCTGGGACGGCGACGGGTGGAGGTGGTGCGCGCCGAGGCGGCACTGGTAGGTGGTGATTCTGCGGGAGGAAGGTGGAGGGGTTCAGCGGCCATTGGGAAGGGAAGAGGTGGCAGCCGCGGGGTGGGAGGTGGTCGGGGTGGGTGCGCCGCTACATGGTGGGAGGTGGTCTGAGGTGGTGCCACCGTAGGGTGGGCGCGCAGCCGCGGGGTAGGAGGCGCGCCGAGCGGGAGTGAGAGGGGGTGGTGGGGAGGGGCGCCGCGGTGGTCGGGGACGGGGGAGAAGATGGTGGCGCCGGGGAGGAGGCCGCACGGTCGGGGAGAGGAAGGTGGCACCGGGGAGGAGGCCGCGGAGCCGGGTAGAAGAAGGCAGCACCGGGGGAGGAAGGTGGCGCCGACGAGGAGGCTGCGTCGGGCAGGTGGGCGCAGGGTTGGTGCGCCGGAGGAGGAAGGGGTGGGGATTGGTGGGAGAGGTTTGCGTGTGGAGGTGGGTTGCGTGGGGGTGGTCTGTGTGTGTTTTTTTAATTAAGGCGTTTCAGTTTAGAGTCATGCGCGGTCCGAAACTGTTAGCAGAATAAGACGTTTTGTGTGCATATATATATAGGACAGGGCTATTTTGCTACTAGTAACAGAATATTATTCTGTTACCCTCGCGCCCTATTAGGCGCGGCCGGCCCCAAAAGAAGAAAACTACCCTGATCCCCCCGCAGATCCTTCTTACCACCTCCTCCCCGTGCCCACCGCCGCTCGACCTCCTCCCCACCGCGCCGCCGGCCGGCCTCCTCCCAGCGCGCCTCTGAGCGGCCTCCTCCCCACCGGGCTACTAGCCGGCCTCCTCCCCACCGCGTTGTCGTCCGGCCTCCTCCCCCAGCGCGCCTGCGGTCGGCCTCCTCCTAGCGCGCCTCTGGCCGGCCTCCTCCCACCGTGCCTCTGCCCGGCCTCCTCCCACCGCGCTGCCGTCCGGCCTCCTCCCCACCGTGCCGCCGCCCGGCCTTCTCCTCGAGCGCGCTGCCGCCGGCCCTCTCCCCATCGCTGGTAGCGTCTCCATTCTGCTCCGGCCGCCTCTCTCCCTCCGACCACCATGGCTCCAACCTCTCGCATCTCGCACTGCCCTCATGTCGTCGGAGCACCCTGTCCGTTCACAGCCACCACTTTCAGGCCATTCAACGCCACCACCCGAAGCGGTTCACCGTAGCAGAACCCTGGATCCCGCTGCCACCATGTCTCTGTCCTGCTGCAGCATGGCTCAGCTACTGCACCTGTTGGAGGGCAGAGCCTTTCCCCTGTGGAATGCAAGTGTTCATGAGCTAGGAGCGGAGAAGGAAGATGGAATCTGCTGGCTACTGTGGAGGTACCATACTTTGATATGATGATGCTTACTGACAGAAGTGAAGGTCAGGTTCCCACCGTTTTAAAATCCCTCGCTTACCAAATAGATTTCATTTAGGATTTTTTGTCAGTAAGGCTGTAAGCAATATGGAGATCCCTAGTAAGCCACTGTATATTTCTTTATACAATCCCAAATAGATTATATAGCTCCTTATAACAGAATAAATATTCTCGAAAAAGCTCAAATACTATCATACGGCCAGTTCAAAAAAATATGACGAGCACTTGCAATGTTCATAGTTTTTGCAGAAAAGATTTCAAAAACTCGGGTTCACCGATTTAATGAATTGCTATAAGTTCAAATTTGCTAATATCTACAGTTCTGGTTCAGGAATTTAGGTAGTTTATTTTTCTATCTGGGTTTATGCCCTTTTCACCAAAATGCAACCTGCTCTCTTGAGCACGATTCGATTGAATGGAAAGATCAAACACAGTTATAGAAAAATAAACCACCAAACCATCCAAATCCCATCGATGATCAATCGGCAGATCACTTCATCATTCCTGCAAAAATCTATGCACTAATCTGAACCAGAAACGGGGAGGCACGCACCCTGCTATGAACAGACACACACCCATGGCATGGGTACGCCCCCAAGTTCAGTCTACAACAGAGTACCAACGAAACAATCAGAAGAACAAATGAGATTTTGGATGTGATGAAACACCTAGCTAGCTAGCTAATGTCCATGGGTGGTATTACCAGTAGTGGTGAAATCGAATCCAGACCATAGGACAGGGCCGGCCGGCGGGCAGTCGAAGCGGCAGCCGCGCCAGGCGGAGACGGAGAACAGGGCGCGGTCCTCGCAGACCCGTCGCAGCCCAGCCCCTCACCGCCCGCCGCACTTGCAGCAGTGAGTATTATCTCAGTGGCACGCGCCCGAAGCAGGCGCCCTCCATGCGCGCCGCCCGACGGCCCAGCCGCTCGTTCCATTCCGTGCCGCCCAGCGGTCCAACCGCTTGTGCCGCTCCGCGCCTTCGCAAGCCATGATGCTTGGTACTGCTTGCAGGTGGTAGCTACTTCGTTCGTGCTGGCGCTGAGGCGGACGCCGGCGCCGTGCGTGGCCGCCATCTCCTCCGGCCAGCTCCGCGCGTGCTCTTGGGGCACGCTGCACCCTCTGCGGCCGGAGCTCTCCGCGGCCCCTCCTCGCCCCGGCGCCGTCCGCTGTAGGGCGCCTCTGCTCCGAGCTCGCGCATGTACGCACTCAAACCACACTTCTCTCCACCATACGAGCTCCAGCAGCAGCGCCGCCGCCGCCTCCGTCGCGCGCTCCCCGACGCCCATCGTCGTGGCTGGGGTAGGGCCTGGGTTGCTAGGAGGGAGGCGGGCAGGTGGAGGGATCGACCAGCACCTTCGTCGACGGCTGGAGTGGCCGGCTGAAAGGGGAGAGAGCAGAGGTGGTTGTTATTTGCCTTTTTAATAAAAAACGACCAGTTCAAGGAAGTAACAGAATCAGTACAACCGCTCAGATTCATCAGTTCAAAAAGGGTAACAGAATAATATTCTGTTATGCGTAACAGAATAGCCCAGATGTATATATATATAGGCTGGACTATTCTGTTACCGGTAACAGAATATTATCCTGTTACCCTCGCCCCCTATAAGGCGCGACGCGTCCACGACCGATCCAGCCCCAATCCGACTCGCTTCCTACCGCCGGAGGCAGCCGTCGCGGGCGCAGCCGGAGCGAGAGAGCCCGCGGCGCCGTGATTGGCCGGCGACGGATCCGCCGCCGCCTCCTCGTTCCTTCCGTCGCCGGATCCATCGTCGGGGTTGTCATCCCTGCCTCCTGCCTCCTTCCGTCGCCGGATCCATCGTCGGGGTCGTCATCCCTACCTCCTGCCTCCCTCCGTCGCTGGATCCATCGTCGGAGTCGTCATCCCTGCCTCCTGCCTCCCTCCGTCGCCGGATCCATCGTCGGGGTCGTCATCCCTGCCTCCTGCCACCCTCCGTCGCCGGGTCCATCGTCGGAGCCGTCATCCCCGCCTCCTGCCTCCCTCCGTCGCCGGGTCTCCTTCTCCGGGGCAGTTATCCCCGCAAGGTGCTTCCTCTACGAACCTCTTCGCCAGACGTCCACCACAAGCAGGTGCTGCGTCAATGGTGCCGCCTCGCAAGAACATGCCAGTAAGACGCCCACGAGAGGTAGAAGAAGAAGACAGTACACTGGAGGTAATGTCTGCTCCCCACGTTTGTGTCACTCCATCAGTTCGTCAGTCCTGCTATGAAGAAGAACCCGATGGTACATTGCAAATGCTAGCATCAGTTCATTGACACCCCTGCCACTTGATGCACGATTAGGACGTCGAGGTTACTGTCAGTGCATCTAATATGCTATCTTCAGTTCAAGTTAAAACAAAAATAACACATATGCGTCAGTCCAGGTATTGTGACAAGGTTCAGCTACCGCTGAGAGTTGTATGTTGTTATTCCTAAGAGTACAAGTCATGTAATTGCATCAGTTCGAACGAGTAACAAAACTGTTACCAAAAAAATATATAAAATTGCTACACAATAAGTTCAGTGATACATAAGCTAGCAGTACTTGTAATGTATATGCATTGATGCACGATTAGGATGTCGAGGTTACTGTCAGTGCATCTAATATACTATCTTCAGTTCAAGTTAGAAAAAATAGCACATATACGTCAGTCTAGGTAGATAGTGACGAGAGAGTGCCACAGTTACACAGTAAGTTCAATGATACATAAACTAGGAGTACTTCAAGTGTAGTTGCATAAGTTATAAAAGAACAAAGGAGAAGTCATGCATGAGTTCACTGTCCAGTTTACAAAACAGTGCTAAAAAAATAATACATCAGTACATCCGTGTTTGAACATGAACGTTCATCAGTTCGACTGAAAAACGAAACCAGATTAATCCCAAAAACTTTTGAATGTTGTTTGCAGAAGCATGCAAGGCGGCGCACGCAGCAAGCATTTCATGAGCAAAACAGATATGGGGCACCACCTGGATATTTCAACAGTACAGGCAGGTTTGAAGATACACTGCAATCATCAGAAGCGCGAACAGGTCCTTCTATACAGCAAACAGCAATGTCTGGGAATGCAAGCTTTGCCGCTACTGGGTTGCAACTAGGCCAACAATATCACCAACAACAAATGTTTTCCTTCCCCAACGCATGCAAAAAGCCAAGGACAAGAAGGCTTCCACCAGTCGCTCCGTCAACATCAATCATCCGTGTTGCAAAAGCAATTGCGACGGGAAGACCAGGGCAAAAAGACAGAAATTTTGTCCACTCTAGCAGGTTCAAAAGTACAAGATATGAGCCATATAGACAGGAGCAACATCACAATGAATCTGAGGAGAGACGTCCGTACAACGAGAGACGGAGATCTTCATCATCGTTGCTCCCTCCAAGAGATGCATTGCTGCATGTGCCAAGGGTGACACCACCGGCGCCCATAAACCAGGGAGAACAACAAACACCAGAGGCAGCCCAGAGCTATACACATGTAAGTATCCATATAGAAAAAAAAAACAAGCACAGTCCATACCATGGTGCTGTGACCACCCCATCTAACATATTTGTTTTGTCACTGTTGTGTGCAGCCACCTGACATTGAAGCTTATGTTCTGCCAAGGCTAGAGATGAGGTTTGAAACTTTTGAAGAAACTAAGAACTTCTACAACGTATATGCGAAGCACGCTGGTTTTGCTGTCAGGGAAGGCCCCAAGTTTAAGACCAGAGCCTACCTTTATTGCACGTGCCATGGAGTTTATGAATCAAAGGTGTCTGAAGCAAATAGACAGCGGAACAAAACGACAGCCAGGACTAACTGCGGGGCTAAAATGAGGCTGAAGATTGAAAAGGATGGAACACTTGTCGTAAAAGAGATAGTTTGGGAACACAACCACAGGCTACAGCTCACTCTGCAAATGCTTGTCTTCTTGCACTCCCACAAAAACTTTGACAAAACAATCTTGGAGTACGTCAAGTACCTGCAGTTCAAAGGCATTGAACACGCGCAAATCATGAGCATTCTGGGCGGTGATGACCCTGGTAGCTACTTCCTCGAAATGAATGCCAAAGACCTGATTAACATGTAAGTACAAACTTGTTCTCCTCCCATAAACCGCCTACGTCTTTTTTCCTCTGTCAGTACAAACATATCAAGCAACGCATCACCTGACGCCAGTTCAACGTGCATTTTTCAATGAAACTTTTTATATGCAGGGAAGCAAAGAATTCAAGGATTGATGATGTGGATGATGTCCTAAAGACTGTCAACTTCTTTAGGGAGATGGAAGCTATAAATAGGGAATTCTTCCGTGACATGCAACTCGATGAGTCCGATAGAGTTAAGAACATATTCTGGGCGAACGCAAGCTGCCGAGGCGCATATCAGGACTTCGGTGACTGCGTAACATTTGACACCACGTACAAGACCAACAAGTACCATATGCCACTTGGGGTGTTTGTCGGTACTAACAACCACTTACAGACTACATTCTTTGGTTTCGCCCTGATAAGAGATGAGGATGCAGAATCATTCAGATGGTTGTTCAAGACGTTTTTAAGGTGCATGAGAGGGAAGGCTCCTACATGCATCCTCACAGGTACAACCGCGAAAACCACCCCCAACCACCACCACCACCCCCTACCCCCAAAAAATAAAAGGAAATTAACACGGTAAAATTTTTTGTGTCAGTTCTATTTGTATATATGCACCACCATATGCTGACCACTCCGAGTCTATTTTCTCATTACCAGACCGGTGCCAGGCAATGGCTTTGGCAATCGCAGATGTTTTGAAGAACACAATACATAAGCTATGCCGCTGGCACATTATGAAGAAGTACAGGGAACACCTCGCGTACCTATATTTCCTGCACGAGGACCTTAAGGATGAATTCACATCAATTCTCTACTGGCCCCTCATGCCAACTGAGTTTGAGGATGCCTGGAAAAGACTCATGGATAAGTACAACCTCCACGATGATGCCACAATGGTGGGCATGTGGAACGAGCGTGAGAAATGGATATCAGCCTACTTCAAAGAAATTTTCTGCGCCAAAATGACATCCACACAGCGAAGTGAGAGCATGAACTATGTGCTCAAGAAGAACTACGTAAATGAGAGACATAACCTACACCGGTTTGTCAGCCAGATAAACTCCTGCGTCAAAAGCAGGAGGCAGACAGAGAACCAGGAGACAATGGGTAACCGGGTATAGCTCTATCACTTGTCGTAAGACAAAAAATTACATGCTTACTAAAGTAAAAACTTTATTAGAAGTTTTTCCTGCGATAAAACTAACAATTTGGTCATCATTCTTGCATCTACAGACGGAACAAAACACGCTGACCTTCTATGGGTTTGACACCCAGATGGCAAAGCTGTACACGCAAGCTGTGTACAGCGAGATCAGAGATAGGCTAAAAGTGAGCACTCTCTTCACGTCGACAGAGACGGAAGAGCCCACAAAGTACCTAGTGCGCTACAACCACCCGCAAAAACTGTCTGTGTGGGCTCAGCACGCGTTCCAGGTGGTTGCAGACCCCGTGGGAGAAACATATGAGTGCGAGTGCAGGCTATGGGACCACACAGGTGAGGACTACAAAAAAGATGTTACATACTGTACTACTTTTTTGCAAAGTTTTTGTTCGAATGAAATGACAAAAAACATGCACCTCTTCCAAAAACAAATACAGGTCTTTTCTGCGTGCATGTCCTGTGCATGATGCAGACAATTAAGGCTCAAAGCGTTCCAGAGAAATACATACTCAGGAGATACACCAAACGACCGAATATCCAGCCAACATTTAACAGAAATGACTTGAGGACAGTAGCGTCAAACAAGGCATCCCAATACTGCATTGAAAGCTCACTGCTGACGTTGAACATGAGGGTGCACAGAAAAAGCTTGAGAAGCCAAGAGCAAATGGCAAGGACGCGGGTCGTCATGGACAAACTTGAACAAGAACTCGACGCCATGCATTCTGCTGACAATGGGGGTGTCGCGGACAATGAAGCCATTGAGCAGGATATTGCTACAATGTTGTCCGAGATGAACCATATGGGAGCTATTGACCCGTTTGAGAACGAGGAAGAGGAGCAGCAGCAACCAGAGCTTGCCCGTGTGGACACTCAAGAGCACTGACAAACTCACATGCGAGATCATGAGCTTGATGGTGCTGTAGGCGAACGACATGACAATAGCACATCCTACAAGCAGCAGCAGGAAAGGGTGATTAAACCCCCAATATTCTCAAACACAAAGGGAAGGAAGAGCAAGACGCAAGCAGCAGCCAAAAAGCCACCACGCCCCATCAAGCGCGTGGAATTTGGCCCGGACGGCAAACCCCTCGGGGTAAGGGCATGCGGATTCTGCAACGTCGTGAGCAACCATAACTACCGCACATGCCCACTCCGCACAGATGCCACCGTCAACAAGAACAAGCAGATTGGAGCCACCCAGCTTTCTACCAATGGAGACAACACACGTAACAGCAACACTTGCCGCAAGTGTGGCGGAACTGACGGACATAATGCCCGCACGTGCAAAGTGGGCAAGGAGGTCAGTGGAGCTGAACATAAACAGGGCAAGGTACAGAGTTCCAAGCAATCAAATGAAGACGATGAAGAAGAAGAGTTTGATGAGAATGACGGCCAATCAGACGAAGACAATGAAGATGACAGTGTCGGGGGCGAGGAAACTGAAACTGACGATGAAGCTGCCAAGGCTCAACCTGGAAAGAGCGCCGGCAAGGCACAACATTCGGGGACAGTTAGGAGAAGCTCAAGACTGAACAATACATAGTGGTTATCCTGCTGTGTCAACTAAAAAATAACCGTGTAGTCTCAGTTGAATCAGCACACAATGAGGAAGCATTTCACAAAAACACTATCGTTTACCAAAACTTATTTAGCTTTATCGTCAATTTCTCGATCAGAACTAAAGTTATTTTTTAGTTTCTGATTTGTGCCCGCTGGAGCAGTGACATTATTATCTAAACCATTTGATAATCATTTTGAATGCAGTCACAAAATACGTTTGAAAAAACTTACCTGGATATATCCGACGCAAAAGGCTACTGTGAACCAGTAACTCAGGAAAAAAATATGTCAAGGAAAATTTTAAACTCTTGTAGCATATCAGTACTGATAACTATCAGTCGTCAGTACAAGGCAGAGTACACATCAGTACTGATATAATTTCTGATTTGTGCCCGCTGAAGCAGTGACATTATTATTTAAACCATTTGATAATCCTTTTGAATGCAGTCAAAAATAAAATGGAAAAAACTTATCTTGATATATCTGACGCAAAACTATGCCTGCTCCTACCAGTCCCAATTCAGAAAGACCATCAGTACATAAAAATAATTACATCAAGCAAAATGCGAATATAATACATCCTGTACTGGTGAAAATCTAACTTATCTATAAAAAATACTCACAGGTTATCTTGATATAAACAATCCTTTAAAAAATACGAAAATTGTTTTAAAAAAACATTAGCACCACACATAGTATCGCTGGTATTTGGTACGTTCAATTACACTTCAATCACCAGTCCGAGTATGACACTAGAGGAGTTCAGACCTCCACCAACACCAACGCTGACAAGTGCAAGTGGGATAAGCAGCTGATAAGTACAGCTTGACTATACGAATCGGTGCCACAGTAAAATGCCATCATCACCACCGCAGAGACGTGCAAGTGGGGTTTTGCAGGTCATAAGTACAGCTAGACAAGACTAGTCAGTTCAACAGTAAAAACCATTTAACTTGGACGGTTAGTTCTTCCAGGCCACTACTCGCGCCACCCACTGGGCGGTTGCCACGACGCACTGCAAACGGCGACCCCCACGACCACTACACACACTACATACACCCGCCTCCCACAAACCACCATTGCCGCTTCCATTTCCACTGCACACAAACCTCCAGCGGCTCTCTCCAAAGCCCACAGTCGCCGGAGGAAGGCCATGGCGGAGGAACCGTCCGCCAAGCGCCATCATGCCGAGACGTCGGACAAGTGGAGCAACCTCGTCGACATTAGCATCCTCGGCGAGAAGCGTGACTACACCAGAACGCTCAAAGGGGTTGAGCCCCACGGCAAGGAGACGCTGGAGATCGTCTGCACCAGCGAACCAGACAAGGCTGACGAGGTGATCTCTAGGCTCTGGAGGAAGCTTGGCGGCAGGATTCGTAGGATCGTCGGCGTTGGTGTGCACTACACCAACAAAGATGAACCTCCCCAGATGGCGGCAGTCCTGTAGTTGTGCGTCGACGAACTCTGCTTGGTGTACCACATCGCAGCGGCCACAAAATGGTGAGCAATCCTACTCATTTGCTCTGCATATGGTTTATCTGTTTTATTAGTATTGTATCCTGAAAATTTAATCACACTTGTTTCCCAACTAGATGTACTAGTATGGTTTGTGAAAAGTGGATGAACTACTGCATTTTCTCAAGTAGATATACTATAAAATGTATTTTTGAACCTGATACACTGGATTACTATTTGGAAAATCTTGCGGAAGATTAAATTCTGAAGTTGATCGACTAGTGTAGTTTCTGGAGTTGATACAACAGAGTAGTCTATGTACTCGATGTATTAAAAAAATATTTCTGAACTTGATGTAGTGAAGTATTTTCTGAATTTGATGCAATGTTATTTTCGTAAGAAAATAAACTGAGGACTTGGTGAAGCACTGGTTCTGTGTTATCCTAGTAGAATAAACTAGTGCCAATGCGGAACATACAACATTGACCGAAACTATGTATAATCTAAGAAGAACAATAACATGATGTACTTAATTTAATTTCAGAACTTTCTTTACTAGTTTTTGAAGTACATTCATCCATTGTTTATCCTACATAAACAACTACTTCATGGATTCATCACTTGTAAAACAAAACAAAAATGGATAATTCAAACATCAAAGTAATGCTACTATTCAAAATGTCTCTGCCCTTGCAGGACCAAGCGCCTGACCGACATGCTGCACCATGACAAGTTGTTCACATTTGCCGGTTTCAGCATTGAAAGCGACAAAGAGAAGCTGAAGTTGTCCGGTATGGAGATCAACCCCAACAAGTTCATCGACATTCAGCGCAAGTGGAGAGTTCCATACACCGGAAAAGAGTATGACTCCTTGACTGATGTGGCAGCCAGCATCATCCATCCATTCTACAAAGGCATGAAGAACAAGATCAACACACAGGAAGACTACAAACTATGGGGGACAAGCGAGCTGCCAGACAACCTCATCGAGTACGCAGGAGTAGATTCGTACGCCGCGTATAAGTCATGGTTCATGATCGACTACATCACAGATGGTTCAGAAATTGCGAAAGAGCGGGAGGCTAACAACTACTACGACCACCCCTATTGCCCCTTTGCGGGATGAAGATACATCAGAGCCTGCCTTCGTCTTACTTCCGCTTGTGCTTGCCTTTTATCTTGTTGTTTCAAACTAGTAGTTTGCTCTTGTTGGGTTGAACCAGTATGATTATGTCGTGCTTGTCATGTTTGAACAAGTTTAGTTATGTCGTCAAGTACAATGTTTTGCTTATCTCATTATATAAGTTTGGTTTGGTAGCTTCGTATGTTGTTAATCCATCATTTCAGAATTGAAAAAGTAGCTTCTGAATGGAACGTTGTCGTTGCTCTAAAGTACTAGTTGCGATGCAACTAATCACACAACGTTGTTCCATGTCAGTACAACTCAGTACACTTGATCGGACATTACATACTTACTACAATAAAAAGTACAAAGAAGCATCAGTCCGTAAGCGCTACTATGAATGCACTATTAGTACAACTCAGTCTACACGCAAGTACCATAGTTCTGAAAATGACACCAGAAGACACTTGAGAATAATCACAAAAACAAACACAAAAAAGAAGGCAAAAAACTCAAATGAAAAAGATTACACTCACACAAAACTGACAACAGCTAGAACAAAAAGTACCAGTCCAAGTTACTGGTGTAGTCAAGTACTAGATTCAAACAAAACAAAAAAATTGACCGCCCAAGGTCAGGAGCAGGCCCTGACAATGCTAGATACTTGAACTTGAGCCCGTGGGCGAATCCCTAGTAATCCGCACGACGCAGAACCCGTCGACCAGGTCCCACAGGTCAAGAGAGAGAGCGAGCGTGGTGTATAAGCACTCAGGTAAGTGTTCAGAGGAGTTTGACTGGTGAGCGTCGGCTGCGCTTATAAACAGGTCCGAAGCCCCCTCGACTAGCGAGGTGGGACTAAACCCAGAGCGCACGCGCACGACGCACTGCACAGGCGCGCGGACGAGCTATCTGGGCCGGAAAACGGCCCAATAGCCTCTACATCGTCAACAAAACACCCCACCAAATAAGCCCAGCTATACAAACCAGAGGGCGGGACAAAAGAAATATAAACCACAAGAAAAATGTTTGTCAATTAACCTCTACAAGAAAAAAGGAAAAAAATATGATACAAAAACAATGAACCTCTAAAAAGAACAAAACTTAATAGCCTTTCTGTTAAATGTACATAATTTAAAAAACAGAATTAAGTATTACTTTCAAGTTCAACTACTAAAACTAAAAAAGTTCAAAACATATAATGTTTGTCAATTATGCTAAAAATCTTGTTTATACAAAAACTGACAAGTTCAACAACTAAAAATATAAAAGTTCAAACATATAATGTTTGTCAATTATACTAAATTTCTTATTTATATAAAAACTGATTATTCAACTACTAAAATTCAAAAAGTTCAAATGGAATTTATTTGTCAATTCTGCTAAATTTATTATTTATATATAATCTGTCCACACCATAACGAACGATCTGCTCGTAAAATAATCTCAAACCCCCACCCCCAACCTAAGTTATAAAAAAATCAGTTGAAACAAACATATAACATCAGTGCTAAAACAACAGGATCAGTCAAGCCACTCACACCACTGTGACATCAAATTTCAAACCCATGCGCTGTTTGAAATTACAATTCAGTTCACACAGTACTAAAACATAAGTGCAGTAAAAATGAGAATACAAAAACTATAAAGACCTAACTTAGGTTTGTACAGATGAAAATAAAATAAGTACAAGTTTTGAGCAACAACTCCCAGGGCGCTGAAAAAAATGTTTTGACATACACTAGTGTATAAAGGCTTCAATAGAAAAACAATACTTAAACATCCACACGGAAAAACATCACAGATCCATACGTCACCTAAACAGTGCAAAATGCCATCATCACAACCACAGAGACGTGCAAGTGGGATTTAGCAGATCGTAAGTACAGCTTGACAAGACTAACCAGTGCACCAGTAAAAAACATTTGTCTTGGACGCTTAATTCTTCCAGGCCACCACCCGCGCCACCCACTGGGCGGTTACCACGACGCACTGCAAACGGCGACCCCACGACCACTACACACACGCCCCCGACGAACCGCCTCCCACACACCACCGTCGGCGCACTGCAAAAAAAACCCATTGTCTTCCATCTCTCCATCGTTCCCACATAGCACCATTGCCGCTTCCATTTCCACTGCACACAAACCTCCAGCGGCTCTCTCCAAAGCCCACAATCGCCGGAAGAAGGCCATGGCGGAGGAACCGTCCGCCAAGCGTCATCATGCCGAGACGTCGGACAAGTGGAGCAACCTCGTCGACATTAACGTCCCCGGCGAGAAGCGCGACTACACCAGAACGCTCAAAGGTGTTGAGCTCCACGGCAAGGAGACGCTGGAGATCGTCTGCACCAGCGAACCAGACAAGGCCAACGAGATGATGAGCAGGCTCAGGATGAAGGGCGGCGGCTTGTATCCGAGCTTCATCGGAGTTGATGTGGAGTACACTGACGAGGAAAAACCTCCACAGATGGCGGCAGTCCTGCAGTTGTGCGTTGAGGAACTCTGCTTGGTGTACCACATCGCAGCGGCCACAAAATGGTGAGAAATCCTACTCATTTGCCCTGCATATGGTTTATCTGTTTTATTAGTACTGTATCCTGAAAATTTAATCACACTTGTTTTCCAACTAGATGTACTAGTGTGGTTTGTGAAAAGTGGATGCACTACTGCATTTTATCAAGTAGATATACTATAAAATGTATTTTTGAACCAGTACTGTTCATTCATCTGTTGTACCAGTACTAGTCACTAAAAACTTAATAAAAATTGCTTCCCAACTAGATGAACTACTATAGTCTATGAAGTGGATACACGATTACATGTTTATCAAGTTAAATGCATTTCTGAAACTGTGAAGTGGATTGTTTCACCAGATTAGCATCTGAAAAAAAGGTTATAGCATTCTGAACTTTATGCACCAAATTAATTTCTGAACTTGATGAACTAGCATAGATTCTGATCTTGATGCACTAGTATAGTTTATAGAATTGATGTATTAAAAGATCTTTGGTGAAGTGGTATAGGTCCATATCTTCATGCACATGTTTCTCAAACTAATTTTTGGACTTGATATAGAATTAATGCACAAAGATGTATCAAGCACTGGTATAGGTCTTTTATTCAACAAAAAAGAAAAGTAAACTTGAATCAAGCAATGCATCTATCATTGACTCTGGTAAAATGATTCTCTAATTTGGTGAAGCATTTGGTAAAGCAAAGAAGATAGCAAAAAAGAAAAAAATAACATGGTGTAGTTGAATTTAATTTCAGGACTTTGTGTACTAGTTTCTGAACTACATTCATGCATGACTCATAATATATAAGCATCTACCTCATGGATTATCACTTGTAAAACAAAAAAAAGCAGAAGAATTAAATCCTCAAAAAAGAAGACTAATCTATAAATGTGTGTCTCCCCCCTTGCAGGCCCAAGCGCCTCAAAGACTTCCTGCGGGAGGAGAAATTGTACACATTTGTTGGTTTCAGCATTGGAGGTGACAAGCGGATGCTGTAGGAGTCTGGTTTGGAAATCAACCCCAACAACTTCATCAACATGCAGCGCAAGTGGAAAGATCCAAAGACCAGCAAATACTACGACTCCTTAGCCGATGTTGCAGGCGGAGTCATCCACCCATTCTACGAAGGCATGAAGAAGAAGATGAACAGGGCAGACCACAAACTGTGGGGGAACAGCCCGCTGCCAGACAACCTCATCACGTACGCAGGAATAGATGCGTACGCAACGTACAAGTCATGGAAGACAATCGCCAACATCGTGACAGGTTGGGAAATTTCAGAAGAGCAGGAGGCTGACCCCTACTACCACTGCAACTTCGCGGATGAAGATGCATGAAAGTCTGCATTTGTTATGTTGAACCAGCTACCTTATGTTGTGTGTGTCCTTAGTATTGCTGTTTCAGATTTGTAGCTTGCTTTCGTTATGTTGAACCAGCTACCTTATGCTATGTGTGTCAGGGTTTGAACAAGTTTCCTGTGTCTATCAAGTACATCATTTGCTTATGTCGTCCAACAAGTTTGCTAGCTTCCTATTTTGTTCATCCATCATTTGAAGTTGAAGTAGGTTGAAGTTGAAACTTGATGGCTGCCACGCAGCACTAGTCATGGAGAAAAAAAAGTGGCAGAGTAACTAAGGACAAAAGCAAATAGTAGACTTCGACGCTCAGTACAGCTTAGACATGAACGGTAGTACTATCACGCTGAAAAAATCAGTTTTTAGTTTCAGACGAACACTAAAAAGACTAAGTTTCGGCCGAGGACAACATTCAGTACTAAAAAGCATCGTGGTAAAAAGTAGTTAGAAATTCACTAAGTACTGCATCAGGAAAAGCAAAGAAACACCAGTACGTATTTCCTAGTCACTAGCATCCTAGGGCTGAAAAGTTCTGGTACAGTTGAACACACGATACGTTCATTGTACAAAAATATAAAAAGGAACGGGAAGCTTCAGTTTGCATTCCTTAAAAACAGTGGCATACTAAGAATTAATAGTGGCAATACAACTGAAATCTTAGTACAACTTAGTCTATACAGCAAGTGCTAGGATTATACCAAACATTGCCTGGAGAAGAACCACAGCCTAGAAAAAAAGAAGGCCAAAAACTAAATCAAAAAAATATAATTTCGTCAAAAGAGAAAAATCACAAGAAACACAACAGAAGACATACTAGCATCAAACAACACAAACAATAAATAATTAATCAAAAGTACTAGCACAATTGGAATCTCAGTACAACTAAGTTTATTCGGTAAGTGCTATGATGATACCAATTAATGCATTGAGAAAGAAAATAGGTTTGAACTTAATAGGAATACGTATTAAACGTAGCTAATTTAAACCAGTACATTAACTCTTACTATCAAGTTCAACTACTAAAGTTCAAGAAGTTCAAAAAGAAATTTGGCACAAAAATTTTGAAAGCCTTACGCTGAATGAGACTTCAAATCAGTACTAACAGAACTATATCATAAGTACAAGAAAACGAGAGTACAGAAACTATAAAGGTATAAGTTAGGATGGAATCACATAAAAAAATGATTTCAGTTCAACTACTATATAAGTCTTCGGTACAAAAAAAAACTTAACCAAAACGAATTCCCAATGAAACATTGTGCCACACTTAAAACACAACACAAAATATACTAGTTATTACATAGTACTCGACAACACATCAAACACTACAAAATATAGCCTACAATGTTTTCAAGAGATATATCACACAACTATCCAATTCACTATGCAAATGATGACCATTTATCCTATGCATCAGGAGCCAAAGCCTGAACCTCCTTGGGAAGCTCCGTCACCATAAGATGGTTATTACGGTTGAACACAACTCTATACAGATCCTCAGCGTTCCAATCAACAATGCGTGGCTGCAAAACAATAAAACAAGTTATCAAAAATCATGGCACATAAAAAAAAGGATGCACAATAAGCCAAAGACAGAAAGTGAAAAGCTCAACAAGAAACCCATGTCATTATCTCGAATGTTCTCAACGATCTTTTCACCATCATAGCATCCCGCATACTTCAGAGTATAATGGCCACATGAAGTGGAACCTTGACAAACGTTGGTTTCTTTGCAAACAGCTTCCAATTGGGCTGCTTGCTCGCATTGTACTGAGCATCACCATACACAGCCTTCATTACTTTGACCAATCTAGAAATCTGTAAAAAAACAAAACAACCCACACAGTTTTAGATCTCAGAAACAGCAGAAAATATTAATCCAGTACAGATAATAAATGTCACTCACAATCTTCTCGCAGTCTTTGTGATAGGTGTTCTTCGAAGGACGGCGGTTCTTCGGATAAGGTAAAGAGTCAAGGATGTCAACGCTACTTTGGTACCGATTCATGACATATAAGGAATAGTGGCTCACTTTCTTATCCTTTGATAAAACCATAGGCTTGAATAGAGGCATCATGATCTAAAAACAAATGACCAAAAAAGAGATGTTAAATATTCAAAGTAAAAAGAAGCATCACAACAAACAAATAAAAACCAAAAATCAGCTAGTAGATCTCACAAGGTCGGCACTAAGCAAGTCTTCATTAGCTTTAACATAGCTCTTGAAATCTCTCGCTGCACTCTCCACATTAAACACTTTATTTTCATCCTCATAAAACGAATAGTCAAGCACAACCTGCAAAAAAGCCAAAATAGAAAATAGACAGCGGAAAAAGAATCAACAAGCAAAGTAATATTAAAAATCATAAAAACAATAGACAGTCTTGTTCAACATAAAGAAACCGATCTGATTCATTGCCGTGATGAAATATGGACTCAGCAATATCCTTTTCCTAGATGCGAAATCAGCATTTCTATCGGGATCTTGCTTCCAATCATCAATGAGGAAGTCAATTACCCTCCATCATTTGCCCAGGTGAAAAAACTTCCCAGATGCGATTCCCAGTGAAGTTAGTTACGTTTCCATCAGGCTGAGGTATCATTGAGAATGTATTCCTGTAGCACACACAAGAACAAAAAGAAGGAGAAGCAAGATAAGGCATTCATAGCAGTTCGAGTTGTATAAAAAGGAACAGTTCAGGCCATATTTATCTAGCAGTTACAACAAAAGAAAAGGAAGAGGAAAAATGATGAGAGATACTCACTCGCCATACTTCTCACGCCATTCATTACTAAGCAACAGATTATACAACCTGCGAGCCTTGTCCAGGTGAGGGAATTTATAAGGGTGAAGCTGCTGCACAGGGGAGCAAAACTTTATAGGAGCTCTGGGCGCACGCTTCGTGCTTACAACATTGCCAGAATCCAAAGCGGGATCTTTCCTAGCACCACCAGCTCTACGAGCCACTATTCCAGCAAGGGGAGATAAACCTTTGGCAGCAGCGCTCCTCGTGACTCTTCCAGCGCCAGCAATCTTGTCAAACACATCATCATCACTCTCTATCAATTCCACAATGGAATTCTTGGGTGTAGTAGGGCTATCTGCACAAGCAGCCGTAAAACCTCTCAGAGCTCCCAACCGCCCCTTCATAACACCAGATCTTGTCTTTTCGGGAGAACGCCCCTGGCTAAGATCAATAGCTACGCGCTCCAGCTCCAAGAACTGGCTACCAAAGAACATGTAGTCAGCCTCACCAAGATCCAGCCACTCACCTGGAAAAAAAAAGACCGCACAAAGCGTAAGTTCAAATACATATTTCATGAAAGTACTAATAGAGAAGTACAAGCTGCAAAAAAATTACAAAAGTCCATGCACACGTACAGGGTTCGATGCCAAAAAACCCCGGAAGTCAACATCAAACACATCGCTAGTTGCGCAGGTATACAGCAAACTCTTCCTAATGTCCAAAATGTCTTCATGGCTGTAATCGGCCATTTCAAATTACACCATCCTCCCGTCAATAATAGGTCTTGCAGTTTTGTAGCATAAAGAATCCACAATCATGCCTGTAAACAAAGGAAAAAACAAAAAAATGGTACAACACAAAATCCAAAAAATACAGGAACAACATCCTCCAGCAACAAAAACAACCAGCAAAAATCATTAAAAACGGATACTCACGTGTTTTCCTGCTGAGGCACCCGCACAAACTCGCAAGAGAAACCATCAATATGTGCCGGTGAGAACGGTTTGGCCCTGTCTACACTGGACTCCCTCCAAAGATTCTTTATATTATCTGTCATATTCCTTAAAAATCTATCTGCATCACCCCAGGTTTCATCACGGAGTGAATCAAGACACTCGAAACGACGGAACTTCAAATTCAGAACAACCAAGCACCAATGCCCAGATACTTCACTAGGCTTCATGGTAGCCACAAATGATGGCGGATCAAATGTAGGGAAAAGAAGCTGAAAAAAATCGCAGAGGAAAAATGAATTTACCAAACAATAAAATAAAAGAGGGAAATTGAAATTCATAAGTACAAACAAAAAATCAAATAATCATAAAGAAAATTATATCCACCGCCCAAAATTGAGGAACAATCATATCAGTTCAATTCCCTTGCAACAATAAGTACATCTTTAATAAAAGAAGCACAGATCAAGTTCATTCCCCACACCTCCCAAAACTGCAAAGAAAACATGACAGTTCTAGTTAATGAGTACAAAAAGTCCAAGTTCACCTACTTGGTCAAAACCATCAGCACCTGATCTTGTGAACCAATTTAGCACATTGGAATCAATATTTCCATCACGGATCTTGGTCTGTTGTACAAAAAGAACAACAATAGTTAGAAAATTGGCAAAACAAGTTATCATCCTATTTACAAAAAAGCAAAAATGTTGACCGTCACCCATCTGGGAACTATCAACTTGTCAGTGTCTCGGTACTTCTGACGTAGAGAATATAAAACAACATCAGCACTGTCTGAGTTGAGCATGCCAGTGGGGACAAACGCTTTAGCAATAGAACCAACACTGGCATCACATTCTTTATTTTGAAACATCGGCTTGTGACTAGAAAAACACAAAAGATTACATGAATTAAAACTACTGCAACAACAACAATAATCACACTAGAGAAAGAAAAAGAGACAAAAAATGGTACGGGCAAAATCCCAAACTAACCATTTCGTACGGTTCGTGCGCAACCTCGTAACAGCGAAGAAAAACATATCAACCTTAACAACATTACCACTTTCTGCTTGCAGAAAATGATGAAAAATAATAAGTTCAACAACTACAAGAGAACATGTCCAAAATGCCAAAATTGAGAAGTACACCCCATTTAAAAGTCCTTACCTGGACTATCAGGGTTTGACGACGACGGTAGTTCCTGTGATGAGACCATTATGCCTCCAGTTTCAGGGTTTGACGATGGGACATCTTGAGAGGACACCAATATTGATGCGCTTTCAGGGTCTGTAGAAAGAAAATCCTGGGACGACAAGAGCGCCTCCTGCGTCAAGGGGTCAGAAGAAATTGACATAAGTAAATCATCATCCTCGGATGGCACCTCCTCCATGCTAGAAGCATATTGCAATGCATCACCGTAATCAACACCTCCAGGAGAGAAATTCTCCGGTGGCAAATCTTCACAACCAGAAACATTTTCATTCCCAGTAATACCAACACCAGGCGATTTGGCATCAAGTATGCTGGCGGCACCAGCATCCTCATCAGCAACTTTGGTACCAACATTGCACCCACTACTCAGTGGAACATCATGAGCATCATCTCCACCACTAAGGACAACCTCACGCTCAACAATAGTAATCTGATGAAAATAAAAGTTCAGAAAAAAGTAAATAATATGAACAAAACTAACAATAAAAAATAAGCTACCAATAGGTGCACAGAAAAATAAACCTTGGAAGCATTCACAGCAACATCATCGAACTTGCTACTGCTAACATTCAAAGCGACATCACCGACAGGCAAACAAGGCTCATCGCCAACAATAGGACCCTGATTCAAATGTAATGAGACAAAAAACAATGCTATTATGAGCAACAATAAACGGTGTGGGATAGAAAAATGAACAAGCAAGACACATCGGTGCGCATGAAATTTTAAGAAAATATTAATAAACATAATGAAAATAAAAATAACCTTGCACTTATCAATAGATAGATCATTAACTCTACCGTCAAAAGCAGCCTCAACATTATGACTGGTCTCCTGCATGAAAAGAAAAATTAATAAACAGATGTAGATCAGGAAGTTCAACTACAATACTGACAGCAGAACAACATAGTAAAAACATACAAACAATGAGGACTGACTCACATCAACAACAGGGTGCTGCGAGCCAACATCGTTCGTACGCTGATCAGAAACATTAGCCTCAGTACCATCATCAGCCCTGCTATCGGTGCCAGCAGCCTCATCGTGATCAATCTGCATGAAAGAAAATTATTAATAAATAGATGAACATGAGGAAGTTCAACTACAACACTGACATCAGGACAACAACATAAAAATTGCAAAACACCAAGGACTAACTCACATCAACATCAGGACGCTCAAAGCCAACATCATTCGTTTCATGGTCAAAAACATTAGCCTCAGTACCATCACCAACCCTGCTGTCGGTGGCAGCAGCCTCATCCTGCTCAAACTGCTTGATAACAACATTTGCACTTTCTTCATATGGCTTGCAGCGAGAGTTTTTCATAGTTCTGAAACGCTTCATGTTGTTCAACAGGCAAACCGAGCTCTGAACTAGATTAGCGGCACCGTTGCGCATATCACCGATTAAAATTCTCTCCATCTCAATGTAGTCAACAGATTCCTCAGCGTTAAATTGATGACCTTCAGGAAGGATACCATTGATACAGCTCAAACGCTCAACTGTCGTTGGGACCTTTCGCAGCTCATAACACATATTACTTAAGATATGCTCAGCGCGCTCCAACGCTGAAACAGCAACATCAATACCAAAACCCTGCCTCTGTGAAGCACTAGCATTACTAGGGCCAGGGGGCATAACCAGCACCCTCAACACCACGGCAATCCCTCAACTCATCCGGCAGAGATGAAAACTTCGGAACCTGAGACGACGGCATCTCCAGGACTGGCCGTTTATACACTCGAAAAAAAAACCTCCTCTTGAGTTTTCCACTACAAACAAAAGGGAAAAATAGTTAATCAATCAACGCAACACATAGGGAAAAATAAATCATGATATTAATAGATTTAAAATCAACACCGCTAATAAAACTTTAACTGTCATTGCCAATTTGTTAGTATTTACCAACAGGCTAGTTGAACAAAGTTATTCAGTTCAACCAAACACGAAACAACAGTACTAAAAATCCATACCTAAACCATACAAAATATAAACAGACAACTCTACAGAACAAACATGTCCACTACAACAAAAAATAGCTATACCTAAAAATAAAAAAAGGTCTGCAAGAGACAAAACAAACAAAACTCACCGGAAGCTTCCCAAACACCCAAGTCTTTGGATCTGTGTTGCCTCTTTTTATCAAATCTGCATCAACCAGATCAGAAAGCTTGGCAGGATCCATATAACATATGCGGGGGACTCGCATGTCAGGCTCCGCAGTTTTGCCACGGATAAGGCAGTCAAGGTACATTAGTACAGGCCCTATGGCACAGCCTGTGATTGCCTTCCCCATGGTATGACCACTTTGGTACTTGGCAACAGCCCTTCTAAGCTCATCAACCATCAGCTGGCAATAATCCATATTAGCCATGCCCTCAAAGACGAGACCCTCAAACATTGCTGCCTCTCTGGAAACACGCGGGGCAGATCCAGGCAACACAACCTTCATAACACAATAATGAAGAACACTTTCAGAGCAAGGTCATCTTTGCTAGGATCCTTGACGAGCACCTTGAGCTTATTCCTCAAATCCTTCGTCTTAATATCTTTATCCCTGCTAATGTCAAGCTTCGATCTTAACTTCATCAGAGAGTCATCATATCCGTCCAGCTTCGATCTTAACTTCATCAGAGAGTCATCATATCCGTCCTCTGACGGCCTTGGCGTAGAACGACCACCACGACGGAAACCAAATAATTGATGTATACCATCGCTAGTGATGCGAAGCTTCTTATTAGCCTCACCCATGTCAAGAGTCATTGTATCACAATCTATCCTCAGGTACAAAACTCCCATCAGAGGGCGGGAAATGTTAGACTTCACCCTCCACCCGAAGATAGAACCAAAACCAGATGCATGAACCCTAGCCACATGCCGACTCTCGAGCAATTTAGCACAATCTTCAACCTCTCTCAACGAACATCGCATAGTTAAGTTCAATTTCCGTTGGTCACCTTCATCCAAGGAAACTTTTCCGGCATTGCCTCCTACCGGCTTGACCGGACTCCTGACGCTAACAGGCTGTAAATGAAAACAAAAAAGCCACACCTTAAAAAATGAATATAGAAAACAACAAAAGCATATGAATGCAAGTAAAAAGAAAAAGAAAAGATTGCACAAGTTCAACTATTAAAATAACATCAGTACCACCCCTCAATTGATGCAAACAATGATCAGCCTAACCTGGCTGCAATACCAGCCAAAACACAATTAAATCATTGCAAGTACAACTAGTAAGTCACATGCAGTACAAAACACAAACCACTGCAAACAATGAATATAGAAAACAAAACAAGCACACGAATGTAATTAAAAAAAGATTGCACAAGTTCAACTATTGAAACAACATAAGTACCACAATCAAAATAGATGCAAAACAATGACCAGCCTCACCTGGCCAGCATACCAGCCCAAACACAATTAAATCATTGCAAGTACAACTAGCAAGACACATGCAGTACAAAACACATACCACTGCAAATTCATCTTCTGAATCAACTTCAATATCATCTTCTTTGGATGCAGAATCTTCAACTTCAACACGAGCACGCTTCTTCACGCCTTTGTTCACTTTTGCAGGATGAACTTTACGCTTCTTATTTTCTTTCAACAAAGACCGCTCTTGAAGAGGAGACGAAGAAGGCTTCTTATTTGTCAAACCTCGTGGACTCCGACGAACAGAGGAGCCACCAAGTTTGCTTGGACCAATTTTCACAACAAAACTATCCGCATCAGCTTTGCTATTACCAGGTTGGGAAACAGCTTTCACACGTGGACTATGCCTCTGTGTGCCATCAGGAATTCGATCTGACATCTTCCTCTTCAAAACAGCTTTCTTCTCCTTAAATCTATCACGATCAAACACTTGCGTCAAACGAGTTTGCATCAAGTTTGTCTTCACAGGCATGTCACTTCCATGAGATCTGACATGAACAGTTGAAAAACCCGCGTCACCACCTTCGTCGCCTACACATTTAGGAGCTTGAGCAACATCAACATCACTTTCTGGCACACAGGCAGCCTTTTGACGCCGTTCCAATTCCTTTCTCGTCTGGAATTCATACTTCTTCTTTCTTATCCTTACATCCTCGAGCTGTAACTGCATAGGAACATACTTAACTTGGGTAACAGGCTCAGTGCCATCAACACTTTGAGACTGAGTAACAGACAACTGCAAGTTGCCACCAGTATCATCAATGTTAAGTGAATACATTCCGTCATTAATATCTTTAACAACATCAACAATGTCCTCTGGAACACCATGGCTGTCATTAACTGCATAAACCAATAACATAACCACGCACATAAAAAATTAAAACACAATTAACATTGCAAACACAAAAGATAAATAAAGCGCATTGCATCAGACACAAAACAAAACGGAACAACTGATGTAACTAAGCATATATATGTATTAAAGGCTGATAAAAATAGAGCAAATATAAGGGAAACACCAGCAACATTCGCAAGTTCTTCTAGGGGATTTGGTGTCTCAAAAATAACATTCACAAGATCTTGAAAGCGTTCTGATTTGTCAGAATCAGGAGGCACCGGCACTCCAACATCTGCAACAACATCATAATTAGCAAAAAAAGTACAAGAACAATCAATCAGTTCAACTATGTGAACACTACAAGTTCACTGAATAAAACAAATATGAACCCACCACTTGCAGAACAAACTTCAGAAAACACAACTCTTTCAACACCATACTAGTTCCTCATTGACTACTACAACCTACTCAAATGCCAGGACAGCAGTTCAAAATACACATGGTCATAAGTACTACATCATGTCTGCACGTTGCATCAACTGCCAAAACCATACACGCCATACAAACCAGGACAAAATTAACACATATCAAAATACATACAACTTATAAAGTCGATAAGACAACAATTGTACAACATAAAAACCAGATCTATTAAAACATCATCCAAAATACAGGGAAAATCACCTGCATTCAATTTGTCCGGACTGGATGATGTACCCATTGAGATCTACAGTCCTAAAATTGGCCGAACCAGATCTGTAAGACACATGAACAAAAATTAGGGATTTGAACTATTTCAGAAACGAAGCACGCCATACAAAAGCAAAACTCTTACCAGCAAACACAAAATCCGCCACGCAATCCAGTATCACTGCCGCCAAACGCTCGTTCAACAGCAAAGGAACCCTAGCGAGTGCAGCATGGGACAGCAAAGAGAGCAAGATATTAGAAATAGAGAGAAAATCTGAACATAAGAAGACGCAAGCAAAGTCAATGGCAGAGCAAAAAGAACAAAAAAGAGCACCGGGACCTCCACCCCTAGGGTTGAACCCTTCGGCCGACGCTCCCGCGGCGAAACAGGAGAAACAACTCCCGCTCCGAGAAGAGAAGAAGAGGGGAACGAAGACGCAATCGATTTGGGGACGGGAGAGGAGCGGAACGGGGAAGATAGGAGGTTAAATGTTGAGTGGGAGGGTTAAAAGATGACTGGGAGAAAACGGATGCCTAAAGCCCACAACCGTGGCGAAGCCCACTATCTCTAGCCAGTTACAATAGATAATACCAAAAAACAAATACAAATAAAAAGAATTAATATAGATGGTGAAAACAAACGGCTAAAGTACAAATAATAACTCACAACAGTACAAAAAAATTATCAAAAAAGTACAAATGTAAAAACAATTCATAACGGTGAAGTTTTTCCCCTAAGAAATAAAAAAGAAAAGATAATGGGGCAAGTCATGTTACGAACTCGCCTCCGCATGCGACGCCGCGGCACGCCGCGTCGTCGCCTGCTATGGCCCGTTCCTGGCTCGGCCTCTCCGGGATGGGGGAGGGGGTCCCGACCCCCCCCCTCCCTCCCGGCTCGGCCTCGCGCTAACGCGGTAGTGCGCTCGTTTGACAGGTGCAGTGCAGTTATTCTGTTTCCCCCCACCCTAAACCCACGCACCCACGCCCCCTAAGATAGATAATGGGGCAAAGTCCATACAAGGAAGATGTGTCAATACAACTATGACCCTCGGTACGGTTCGGTGCGGGGGCAAGTCATGTTTCCCCCATGCACCCACACCCCTAAAAAAGATAGAAAACGCGGTTATTCTGTTTCCCCACGCACCCACACCCCTAAGAAATAAAAAGATAAGATAATGGGGCAAGTCATGTTACGGACTCGCCTCCGCATGCGACGCCGCGGCATGCCGCGTCGTCGCCTGCTACGACTCGTTCCTGGCTCGGCCTCGCCGGGATGGGGAAGGGAGGTCCCGACCCCCCTACCCCCCCGGCTCTGCCTCGCGCTAACGCGGCAGTGCGCTCGTTTGACAGGCGCAGTGCGGTTATTATGTTTCCCCCACCCTAAACCCACGCACCCACACCCCCTAAAATAGATAATGGGGCAAAGTCCATACAAGGAAGATGTGTCAGTACAACTATGCCCCTCGGTACGGTTCGGTGCGGGGGCAAGTCATGTTTCCCCCACGCACCCACACCCCTAAAAAAGATAGAAAACACGGTTATTCTGTTTCCCCACGCACCCACACCCCTAAGAAATAAAAAAGATAAGATAATGGGGCAAGTCATGTTACGGACTCGCCTCCGCATGCGATGCCGCGGCACGCCACGACGTCGCCAGCTACGGCTCGTTCCTGGCTCGGCCTCGCCGGGATGGGGGAGGGGGGGTCCCGACCCCCCTCCCCCCCGGCTCGGCCTCGCGCTAACGCGGCAGTGCGCTCGTTTGACAAGCGCAGTGCGGTTATTCTGTTTCCCCCCACCCTAAACCCACGCACCCACACCCCCTAAGATAGATAATGGGGCAAAGTCCATACAAGGAAGATGTGTCAGTACAACTATGCCCCTCGGTACGGTTCGGTGCGGGGGCAAGTCATGTTTCCCCCATGCACCCACACCCCTAAAAAAGATAGAAAACACGGTTATTCTGTTTCCCCGCGCACCCACACCCCTAAAGAATAAAAAAGATAAGATAATGGGGCAAGTCATGTTACGGACTCGCCTCCGCATGCGATGCCGCGGCACACCGCGTCGTCGCCTGCTACGGCTCGTTCCTGGCTCGGCCTCGCCGGGATGGGGGAGGGGGGTCCCGACCCCCCTCCCCCCCCGGCTCGGCCTCGCACTAACGCGGCAGTGCTCTCGTTTGACAGGCGCAGTGCGGTTATTCTGTTTCCCCCCACCCTAAACCCACGCACCCACACCCCCTAAGATATATAATGGGGTGTCGGTGTACTAAAGTAGGGGTACCTTAGTACCCCGGACTTGTGCACGGGCAGTAGTAGCGTCCCGCGGCAAGGCTTGCCAGGGGAGCGACAAGAGTCTCCACGACCCTTTCTGGGCCGGACGAAGGCCAAGTGATCGAGCCTAGAAGACCAAGCCCCGGCAAGAGGAGCTTGCCGGGCCAAGAAGGCGAGGTCCGGCAAGAGGAGCTTGCCAGGCCAAGGCGACAAGGCCCCGGCAAGAGGAGCTTGCCGGGACGACTAAGCCGAAGCACCAAGGCCCCGGCGGGAGGAGCTCGCCGGGACGGCCAAACCAAGGCACCCCAAGAGAAGCCCGCCACGGCGCGCCGCGCGCCCCGGCAAGGTCTGACGAGTGGCAAGCTCTCAGGTGCGGCAAGACAACCACCGCGGCAAGCCACTTGCCGCGGCAAACCACCACCTCAGGCATGCGCTCCAGCTCACCTGCCCACGCGTCACTCTGGAGCTTCCCCAGAGGCACGTGGCGGGGCGCCGCGCAACCTGGGGCGCGCGGTGGCATGCGACGTTGGCAGAGTCGCCCCCGTGGCAAGCGGAGGCGCCCCTAACGGTCCGCCTCGGCACTGTTCAGGCGATCCAGACGGGCATTTAATGCCTTTGTCCCCCGCCGTCAGAGTTAGGTGTGATAGCATTGTGCGGCCACTGTTCGCACAGTTCCTTGCCATTTTTACCCTCACCTGCGTCGCTACCTGTGGGAAACCCCTTAGCATATAAAAGGAGGCCCATGCGCACGTAGAAGGAGGACCAAGAAGGGAAAACCCGGATCAGGGAGGAACCGGACCGGAAAGGAGGGCACCCAGTAGACCCTCGTCTACGTCCAACTCCAACTTACTGTAGCTTCTTGCGCTCTAGAGCAAGAACTCGAATCAACCAGACAAGCAGCAGTAGGGTTTTACGCATCCGTGCGGCCCGAAGCTTGGTAAAATCGTTGTGTGTGTGTCGCCTCGATCTGCTCTTTGTGCAACCTCCGCCCCCCGCCGAACCGACAAGGGGCTCCGTCCCCGTAGGTGCTCGTGGAGGCCGATTTCCCCCGACATCTTTGGCGCGCCAGGTAGGGGTGCGTTGAGGTTGTGTGAACCAGATCCGGCGTCCGCGCGAGCCAGACTCTCATTGTTTGCGCCGGCATGGCGCCGAAGAAGAAAGCTCCGGAGGTGACTGGTCCGTCAGCGTCGAACCCACCGCCCATGGAGCAGACGGGTGGTGGGGAGGACGCCGGCGGAGGAACGGGCGCCGTCGAACCAGTTCTTGGTCCCGCGACGTCCGAGCTCGCCCCGCGCCCCTCTCAGGAGGCGCGAAACCAGCAGCGTCATGGTACCCATGGTACCATACGCTCGCTGGACCCAGACCGTGCTGGTGGGTCCCAAGGCGCTCAGGACCAGCATGCGATCCAGCGTGCCGGAACGAGCGTCGCGCGGCTGCCTGGACCGGGTGCTGCTCCTTCTAACATAGTTAGGAGTTCGAGCACATCCCGCTCCTCACGCCATTCGCCGCCTCTGCCCGCCATCCCAGCGGAAGCTCTCGCGCGAGCTCAGCTACTCCTAGACTACCCTCCGACGGCGGACAAGCTCGACGATTGGAGGGCAACCATCCAGAGCCTCATCGGTTTCGCCAACGGCGACACTCCGCGGCAGCACAGCGCGTCGCAGTCGCGGCCAGTCACCCAGGCGAGAACCGATGGCGCCAAGAATGGCGGGGGTGAGGCCACCGTGCACTCCCCGCCCCAGAAGCCGCGGTCGCCGACTCGCCGGGCTCACCTCGACAACGACTCCACCGCGTCGTCGAACCCGCGAACTCGCCGCGACCAACGCCAAGTCCTTCACGAACGAAGGGAAGAAGACGCTCGAACCCGCATCGAGCGCAGAAGAGAGGCGCGGCGTCAATCAGACCAGCGCGTTGAGCCCTCTGGAAACATGCACGCACCGGGGGAACCAGGCGAACTGCCGTATTCGGTAGGCTGCCCCGCGTTCACCCGCGAGCTGCGGCAAGTCCAGTGGCCCAGCACGAAGAACTTCAAGCCCGACGTGCCCGAGAAGTACGACGGCAAGTCGCATCCGTCGGAGTTCCTCAGCATCTACACCATTGCAGTGCAGGCTGCCAGGGAACGGGACGACAAGATCCTTGCCAACTACTTCCCGCTGGTGCTCAAGCCCAACGTCAGATCCTGGCTCATGCACTTGCCGGACGACTCCATCTCCTCCTGGCCAGATCTATGCCATCAGTTCGTTGGCGCCTTCACGGGCGGCCACAAACCCCATGGCCAGGCAAGCGACCTTCATCTGCTTGTTCAGAAGGAGGGGGAGCCTTTGCGCAAGTTCATCCAGAGGTTCAGCCGTGTGCACTACAACATCCCAGACGTCCACCCCGCCGCGGTGATCAGCGCGTTCCACCAGAACGTGCGCAACCGCAGGATGCGGGAGGAGATGGCGATGTGCAAAATCAAGGAGGTCAGCGAGCTTTACGCCCTGGCCGACAAGTGTGCACGCGCTGAGGAGGGGAGGAAGCTCCCCGGAGAAAGTGTTGGAGAAGGAGAATCCGACAGTGAAGGTACCGCCCCGGCAAGGAGAGGCCGGCGGCGGAACGGCAAAAAGAAGAAAAACCCAGAGGTACTGGTTGTCGAGAAGTCCGGCAGCGAGGGCTCCGCCAAGAAAGCCCAGGCGGGAGGCCCCGGCAAGGAGGTTGTCGGGTGCGCCAACTGCCGAGCGGTGGCTGCTGCCGATAAGCGGGACGGTACCAACAAGAAGTACTGCAAGATCCACTGTACCAGGGGCCACGACCTCCAGAGTTGCAAGCAAGTCGAGCGACTCGTCGACCTGCAGAAGGCCGAGTACGCACGACGCGACAAGGAGAGAGCCCAAGCAGGCGGCGGGGGATCCGGCACGAAGCGTCCCGGCCCGGGGGAGCACCGCGGCAAGGACAAGCAGCAGCAAGCAGACCGACCTCCCCGGGGACGCGACAAGGACGAAGACGATGACGACGACGAAGACATTGAGGACCCCGAGACCAGCGAGCAGGAGTTTCAGAAAGCCACTAAGGTCTTGTGTGTGGACGGCGGTGCCTCCCTGCACGCTTCCCACCACCAGCTTAAACGGTGGGTGCGGGAGGTCAATGCAGCGGAGCCACCCGTCGAGTCACGCAGACCCCTGAGATGGTCCAGCACGCCTATCATCTTCGACATTGAGGACCACCCTGATCGCACAACCGCGGTCGGGTGCTTGCCGATGTTGGTTTCCCCAACGGTCCGCAACCTCAAGGTCACTAAGATGCTAGTTGACGGCGGGGCCGGCTTGAATTTGATCTCCTCAGCTGTTCTCCGGAGACTCCAAGTTCCCGACAGCGAGCTCGAAGAAACCGGCACATTCCAAGGAATCAACCCGGGAAGGAGCAAGCCGAAGGGAAAGATCACGCTGCCGGTAACATTTGGCAGCGAGCTGAATTTCAGGACTGAGAAGGTCACCTTTGACGTCGCCGACTTTCCGTTGCCTTACAACGGGATCCTCGGCCGACCAGTGCTCGCCAAGTTCATGGCGGCCTCTCACTACGCGTATAACATGCTCAAGATGCCTGGCCCGATAAGCGTCATTTCTGTCCCCGGCGACAAAAAGGATGCCCTTATCTGCGCCGACCAAATATACCGGGACGCAACAGCAGCAATGGCCCGCGGCCCACTTGCCGCTGGAGCTTCCGGGGGAAAGAAGAAGTCCGGCAAGTGCTCTGGCACCCACTCCGGCAAGCGCGCCTCTTCGGAGTGCTGCGCTGCCGTCGAGGACGTGCCATCGAGCCCCGCCGGCAAGAAGACCAAGCCCGGCAGGTGCTCTGGCGCCCACTCCGGCAAGCGCGCCTCTTCGGAGTGCTGCATTGCCGTCGAGGACGTGCCATCGAGCCCCGCCGGCAAGAAGGCCAAGCCCGGCGAATGCTCTGGCGCCCACTCCGGCAAGCGCGCCTCCTCGGAGTGCTGCGCTGCCGTCGAGGACGTGCCATTGAGCTCTCCCGGCAAGAAGGCCAAGCCCGACGAATGCTCTGGCGCACACTCCGGCAAGCGCGCCTCTTCGAAGTGTTGCGCTGCCGTCGAGGACGTGCCATCGAGCCCCGCCGGCAAGAAGACCAAGCCCGGCAAGTGCTCTGGCGCCCACTCCGGCAAGCGCGCCTCTTCGGAGTGCTGCGCTGCCGTCGAGGACGTGCCATTAAGCTCTCCCGGCAAGAAGACCAAGCCCGTCAAGTGCTCTGGCGCCCACTCCGGCAAGCGCGCCTCTTCGGAGTGCTGCGCTGCCGTCGAGGAAGTGCCATCGAGCCCCGCCGGCAAGAAGACGAAGTCCGGCAAGTGCTCTGGCGCCCACTCCGGCGAGCGCGCCTCTTCGGAGTGCTGCGCTGCCGTCGAGGACGTGCCATCGAGCTCTCCCGGCAAGAAGGCCAAGCCCGGCGAATGCTCTGGCGCCCACTCCGGCAAGCGCGCCTCTTCGGAGCGCTGCGCTGCCGTTGAGGACGCACCATCGAGCCCCGCCGGTAAACACAAGAAGACGACGGCTGCTCCGCTAGCGACCAAGAAGGTGCCCGCCAAGGAGGACGGCACTGGTGGTACCTTCACCATCAGTGCCACTCTCGACCCCAAATAGGAAAGCGCGCTCGTTGCTTTCCTGCGGGCGAATGTCGATGTGTTTGCCTGGCAACCATCTGACATCCCCGGCGTTCCCAGGGAAGTGATTGAGCACCACCTTGCTGTCTGTCCTCATGCGCGTCCCGTCAAGCAAAAGGTCAGGAAACAAGCGGTGGAGCGCCAAGAGTTTATCGCGGAGGAGATCAGGAAGTTGGAAGCGGCAGGCCTCGTCAGAGGCGTGCTCCATCCGACGTGGTTGGCCAATCCTGTTGTCGTGCGCAAAGCAAGCGGGAAGTGGAGGCTTTGCATCGATTTCACCGATGTCAACAGAGCCTGCCCTAAAGATCCATTTCCCTTGCCGCGCATCGACCAGATTGTTGACTCCACGGCCGGATGCGACCTGCTTTCATTCCTTGGCGCCTACTCCGGGTACCACCAGATCTTCATGGCTGAAGAAGACGAAGAGAAGACTGCGTTCATCACTCCATGCGGCACGTACTGTTTTGTGCGGATGCCCTTTGGACTGAAGAACGCAGGCTCGACGTTTGCGAGGGTTGTCCACACTGCTTTTGAGCCACAGATCCACAGAAATGTGGAGGCCTACATGGACGACATTGTGGTCAAGAGCAGAGACAAGGCAACCTTGGTTCAAGACTTGGAAGAGACCTTTGCGAACTTGCGCAAGATCAGCCTCAAGCTCAACCCCGAGAAGTGCATGTTCGGAGTTCCCTCCGGCAAGCTTCTCGGGTTCTTCGTGTCTCAGCGTGGGATCAAAGCCAACCCCAACAAGATCAAGGCCATCGAGCAGATTGAAGCACCAACGCGTGTCCAGGACGTGCGAAGACTTGCCGGCTCCGTGGCGGCTCTCAGCAGGTTTATCTCCAGGTCTGCGGAACGCGCCCTGCCGTTTTTCAAAATCTTGAAAAAGGCAGGTCCAGTAAAATGGACTCCGGAAGCGGAGGCTGCGCTGCAAGACTTGAAGAAATACCTGTCCTCCGCTCCTATACTTGTCGCGCCTAGACCGCAAGAGAAGTTGCTGCTCTACCTAGCGGCAACCAATCAAGTGGTTAGTGCTGCATTAGTAGCGGAGAGGGAAGCTGATGACGAGCCAGCAACCACGGCAAGCGCGTCCGACGACAAGCAGGGGGCTTCCCCGACAAGCTCTGGCCCCGGCAAAGGCGAATCCGCGCAAGCGCAAGGGAAAGTGCAGAAGAAGAGGATGGTGCAGCGCCCAGTTTACTTCGTCAGTTCCCTCTTGCAGGGGGCTAGGTCGAGGTACTCTGGTGTGCAGAAATTGCTCTTCGGCCTCCTCATGGCCTCGAGGAAGCTGCGCCATTACTTCCAAGCACACGAGATCACAGTGGTCACTCGCTTTCCGCTTAAGAGGATACTGCAGAATCCCGAAGCAATAGGCAGGATTGTCGAGTGGGCACTAGAACTGTCAAGCTTTGGCCTCAAGTTCGAGAGCACATCGACCATCCAGAGCAGAGCATTGGCAGAGTTCATAGCAGAGTGGACGCCGACACCGGACGAAGAAATTCCAGAGACGAGCATCCCCGGCAAGGAAGCGACCAAAGAGTGGCTGATGTACTTTGATGGTGCCTTTTCGCTGGAAGGCGCCGGTGCCGGCGTGCTGCTCATCGCGCCCACCGGAGAGCACCTCAAGTACATCGTCCAGATGCACTTTCCCAAGGAGCAAGCAACCAACAATACGGCAGAGTATGAATGTTTGCTCGCCGGTCTCAGGATCACGGCGGAACTTGGGATCAAGAAGCTCATTGTCAGGGGTGACTCGCAGCTTGTCGTCCGCCAAGTGAACAAGGATTACCAGTGCCCATTGATGGAGGCTTACGTTGATGAAGTGAGGAAGCTGGAAGAGCGCTTTGACGGCCTGCAAATGGAATACGTTCCAAGAGCAGAGAACGACATCACCGACGGCCTGTCAAAATGCGCCGCACTAAAGCTACCTGTGGAACCAGGGACTTTTGTGCTCAAGCTGACTCAGCCATCCGTGACACCATCGACTGGGCCAAGCAAGAAGAGAAAATCGGTCTCCGGTGACTATCTCCCGGCAGAGCTTCCCGAAGCCGCCGCCAAGAGAGTCCCCAAGATCGACGCCAAGAGTGCTGAGGAGCTGCCCGCTCCGACAAGCCCCAGGGTTTGTCCCGACGAAGCAGGCGCTCCCGGCAAGCCATTCCCTGGCAAGCTTGCCAGGGAACGTCAAGCTCCGGCTGAGCCCCAAGTCCTCGCCGTAGAAGCTGATGTTCCCGCAGCCGCCGACATGCCTTTAGTCCTCGTCGTCGAGCCACAGGCTCCGACGTGGGCACAGCAGATCGTCCGTTTCCTCCAGACAGGAGAACTTCCCGAATAACAAGAAGAAGCGGAAAGAGTAGCCCGGCAGTCCAGTATGTACCAGTTCGTCGACGACGCACTGTACAGAAGAGGACGCAATGGGGTGAAATTGAAGTGCATTCACCGGGAAGACGGACAGGAGCTGTTGGCGGAGATACACGGAGGCATATGTGGACACCACATTGGCGCCAGAGCACTTGCCGGCAAAGCGTTCCGGCAAGGTTTCTTCTGGCCAACAGCCCTCCAGGATGCAACTGCACAAGTAACCAAGTGTGAAGCGTGCCAGTTCCATTCCAAGAAGATACACCAGCCAGCTCAAGCTCTCCAGATGATCCCTTTGTCCTGGCCCTTCTCAGTCTGGGGGCTCGATATCCTCGGCCCCTTCCCCCGAGCCGTCGGGGGCTTTGAGTACTTGTTCGTTGCCATCGACAAGTTCACAAAGTGGCCAGAAGTGGAACCGGTGAGGAAGGTGACAGCCCCGTCCGCGATCAAATTCTTCAGGTCGATTGTTTGCCGCTTCGGGATCCCCAACAGGATCATCACCGACAACGGTACGCAGTTCACAAGCCACGCTTTCATGCAGTACACCCAAGACATCGGCACCAAGGTCTGCTTCGCTTCTGTTGCTCATCCCCGGAGCAACGGTCAAGCGGAAAGGGCCAACGCCGAGGTACTGCGCGGGCTCAAGACCAGAAGTTTTGACAGGCTGCTCAAGCGCGGACGTGAACTGGATCGAGGAGCTGCCGGCGGTTCTTTGGTCGGTCAGAACGACGCCAAATCGAGCCACCGGCCAGACACCATTTGCTCTAGTCTATGGAGCAGAAGCGGTTACCCCCACGGAACTCGTATACGGGTCACCTCGAGTGCTCGCTTATGATGAGCTTGAGCAAGAGCGGTCGCGTGAAGATGACGCACTGCTCCTCGAGGAGGATCGTCTCCAGGCTGCTGTGCAATCCGCTCGCTACCAGCAAGCTCTGCGTCGCTATCATAGCCGCAAAGTTAAAGCCAGGAGCCTCGAGGAAGGCGACCTTGTTCTTCGGCGCGTTCAGTCGGCCAAGATACACAACAAGTTGACGCCGAAGTGGGAAGGCCCTTACCGGGTGAAACGAGTCATGAGGCCCGGCGCCGTCCGCCTCGAGACCGAAGATGGTACTCCGGTGAGCAATTCCTGGAACATTGAGCATCTTCGCAAGTTTTACCCGTAAGGCGCGGTTGTCGGACCCCGTCCGACAACCAACTCTTTGTACAAAAGTCTTGCCGCAGTTGCATGTAATCCTTTGTACAAAGCCAGGCGCAGACCCTAGCAGCAATGAAGCGCTGGCGCCCCCAAGTTAGCATGCATGCTGAGTCGAGTCTCGTCCTTGGTTAGGGTTGATAGTGCCTAACAGTCGCTAACCCCTAACTTAGAGGTCGAGTCCGCGTCTTTTTCCCGTCCTTTCCCTTTGGCTCACAGGAGTTGCATACCCTTGCCGAGCCGCTCAAGGACGAAGAAGGGGAGAAGGGCGAGCCAGCACCCGCGCCCCGGAAAGCCAGAGTTGCCGGGGGCTGCAACCTCAGATAAGTCTTTACATCCCTTATCATGCATTCTCTCGTGAGCTGCGGAATGCGAAAACCTTGCTTCCTCCTGAAAGCTGCCGTGCTCTCTTAAGCGACAAACCCCGGAGCCCGTTCCCGGGGCCCGCTTCTGATAGTAGCCGCGGCGGCAAGAGGAGGAAGCAAGGGGCCAGAACCCGCCTTCTCCCTGCCTCCGCCAAGAGCGTGAGGAGGGCCAAGGGGCGCGGGGAGACGGCAGGGTCCGTTGCCGGGCGGGGAAGTGTTTATCTTAATGATGCAAAGGGTTCGCTCCTTGCCGCGGGATGTACCCGCGAGACAAATGGTCCGGCAAACACTCCCTTTTCATTAAAAACATTCCACTCAGGTACAGCTCAGAGAGAATGAAAAACATGAAAGATGGGATTACAAGATTTAAACACAACTAAGGCCCAAGGGCTTACAAGATAAAAAGAGATAAGGTGCCCGTGATCCCTTTCTTGTCTCTCTCCTCAGGAGGTAGGGCAAGAAGGCGAGAAGGGCAAAAGGGGCGCCTAGACGAGCTACGGGTGGCAGAAGACGCCAAGAGAGCATCCGGGGCTCCGCCCGGGGGCTCCGGAGGCTGGATGAAGACGGCGACGCCGGAAGCGGAGCTCGAAAAGGAGACGGCGGGACGTCAACACGCTGTCGAGGGCATCTAGCCCTCGTACTCCGAGTTGACGGCCTTGCCGCCGGCCTCTTCCGCAGCCTCGCCACTCCGGCCGCCCGAGAAGACGAAGCCCCGGCAAGAGGAGCTTGCCGGGCCGGAGAGAAGACCCCGGTGGTCGTCGCCGCGCGCAGGGGTGGTGACGGCGTCTGGGGCGAAGCTGGAAGACGAGGCAGCGGCCTTGCCGCCCGCCCTCTTCCTCTTCCGCAGCCTCCCTACGCCAGCCGCCCAAGGAGACGACCCCGGGGAGTTCACGGCGCCAGCGACGCGAATGATGGGGGTCGCCGGTGCCACGCGGAGCTGCGACCGGCACATAGTCGGACCCGTCATCCCGGCGACCGCTCCCCTCATCGTCGTTGTCGCTCCCCTCCTCGCCACTCTCGCTCGTGGAGGAGCCTTCGCTGTCGGAGGAGCTATCCACGCAGCACCGGGCCCGGGTGCCGAGGTCCCCGAAGACCTTGACGGAGAGGAGATCACCCTCCATCAGCTTAAAATGGAGGGTGAACCCCTCCATCAAGCTGTGGATCCGGGCGAACGACTTCCACCCTCGGCCAAGACACACCACGTCGGGGGCTCGGGATTCGACGTGGACTCGCGTACCACTGATCCCGCAGCCCCTCATGCGCAGTCTCAGCGTCTCGTGTTGTTCCGCCTCCAAGACGTCCGCGAAGGGAGCCGGGAGGCGGAGGCGACGGCGAGGCGCCCGGCGCAGCCTGATGATGAACTCGCAGGGGTCATCCCCGAGATGAACTGCCGGGGGAAACGGAGCCGCAGGCGGAGGCGAGGCCGGCGCGCCGCCCCGCCCGCCTCGGCCCCGTCCACGGCCTCGTCCACGACCTCGCCCCCCCCCCTTCCCCTTATGGTTGGCTCCGCCGCCGCGGGTGCAAGGGGAGGAGGGGCGCGCTGCCTGGCGGCAACCCTTGCCGCCACCGAAGAAGGACCAGGGTTCCCTTTCTCCATGACAGTTGGGGAGAGGGGACCAGGGATCTAAGAGAAGAAAGAAGGATGGAGTGCGGACCCTCGTCACCCCGTTCCGCTCCTTATAAAGGGGCGGAGTGGGGGCTCGGCCGCCCCGCCCAACCAATCAAAGCAGAGGAAGGGCAGGCGACGGGGCCGACCCTCTACTTCGACCCGCGTCGGCCCGGTTTCCTGCCTCCACCACTGCAACCCCAAGCGCATGGAGGACGCGTGGCGGGCGAGCAGGGCCGAGGCGACAGATGAGGAGACCTCTCCCCACCCCGTGATCGTGGGGGCGGACGCCCCAAAAGCCGCGCCTCGACCCCGTTCGTTCACCAAGCCGCGCCTCCACGTCTCCCCCCACTTGAAAGTGGGGGCGGACGTTTCGCCTTTCCAAATAAAGGAATCGTGCCCGACGTGACGCATGCCTGCGGGCCTCAGCCCCGCGCACGCCACCCACGTCACGCACGCCTCGCACGCCTCGCCCCCCACGACGCCGCGATAAGCGCGCGCCACTTGAGGAGGGCGCGACGGGCACGGAGTTAAGGAGCAGCGCAACCCAGGCCACACGTGCCCGTGCACTGTTAGGGCCTGGCCCAACAACGCTCAGCACCGTGTATGGCCCAGACCCGGGGGCTCCTGTCGGTGTACTAAAGTAGGGGTACCTTAGTACCCCGGACTTGTGCACGGGCAGTAGTAGCGTCCCGCGGCAAGGCTTGCCAGGGGAGCGACAAGAGTCTCCACGGCCCTTTCTGGGCCGAACGAAGGCCAAGTGATCGAGCCTAGAAGACCAAGCCCCGGCAAGAGGAGCTTGCCGGGCCAAGAAGGCGAGGTCCGGCAAGAGGAGCTTGCCAGGCCAAGGCGACAAGGCCCCGGCAAGAGGAGCTTGCCGGGACGACTAAGCCGAAGCACCAAGGCCCCGGCGGGAGGAGCTCGCCGGGACGGCCAAACCAAGGCACCCCAAGAGAAGCCCGCCGCGGCGCGCCGCGCGCCCCGGCAAGGCCTGACGAGCGGCAAGCTCTCAGGTGCGGCAAGACAACCACCGCGGCAAGCCACTTGCCGCGGCAAACCACCACCTCAGGCATGCGCTCCAGCTCACCTGCCCACGCGTCACTCTGGAGCTTCCCCAGAGGCACGTGGCGGGGCGCCGCGCAACCTAGGGCGCGCGGTGGCATGCGACGTTGGCAGAGTCGCCCCCGTGGCAAGCGGAGGCGCCCCTAACGGTCCGCCTCGGCACTGTTCAGGCGATCCAGACGGGCATTTAATGCCTTTGTCCCCCGCCGTCAGAGTTAGGTGCGATAGCACTGTGCGGCCACTGTTCGCACAGTTCCTTGCCATTTTTACCCTCACATGCGTCGCTACCTGTGGGAAACCCCTTAGCATATAAAAGGAGGCCCATGCGCACGTAGAAGGAGGACCGGGAAGGGAAAACCTAGATCAGGGAGGAACCGGACCGGAAAGGAGGACACCCAGTAGACCCTCGTCTACGTCCAGCTCCAACTTACTGTAGCTTCTTGCGCTCCAGAGCAAGAACTCGAATCAACCAGACAAGCAGCAGTAGGGTTTTACGCATCCGTGCGGCCCGAAGCTGGGTAAAATCGTTGTGTGTGTGTGTGTGTGTCGCCTCGATCTGCTCTTTGTGCAACCTCCGCCCCCCGCCGAACCGACAAGGGGCTCCGTCCCCATAGGTGCTCGTGGAGGCCGATTTCCCCCGACATGGGGCAAAGTCCATACAAGGAAGATGTGTCAATACAACTATGCCCCTCGGTACGGTTCGGTGCGGGGGCAAGTCATGTTTCCCCCATGCACCCACACCCCTAAAAAAGATAGAAAACGCGGTTATTCTGTTTCCCCACGCACCCACACCCCTAAGAAATAAAAAAGATAAGATAATGGGGCAAGTCATGTTACAGACTCGCCTCCGCATGCGACGCCGCGGCATGCCGCGTCGTCGCCTGCTACGGCTCGTTCCTGGCTCGGCCTCGCCGGGATGAGGGAGGGGGGGTCCCGACCCCCCTCCCCCCCGGCTCGGTCTCGCGCTAACGCGGCAGTGCGCTCGTTTGACAGGCGCAGTGCGGTTATTCTGTTTCCCCCACCCCACCCCACGCACCCACACCCCTAAGATAGATAATGGGGCAAAGTCCATACAAGGAAGATGTGTCAGTACAACTATGCCCCTCGGTACGGTTCGGTGCGGGGGCAAGTCATGTTTCCCCCACGCACCCACACCCCTAAAAAAGATAGAAAACACGGTTATTCTGTTTCCCCACGCACCCACACCCCTAAGAAATAAAAAAGATAAGATAATGGGGCAAGTCATGTTACGGACTCGCCTCCGCATGCGACGCCGCGGCACGCCGCATCGTCGCCTGCTACGGCTCGTTCCTGGCTCGGCCTCGTCGGGATGGGGGAGGGGGTCCCGACCCCCCTCCCCCCCGGCTCGGCCTCGCGCTAACGCGGCAGTGCACTCGTTTGACAGGCGCAGTGCGGTTATTCTGTTTCCCCCACCCTAAACCCACGCACCCACACCCCCTAAGATAGATAATGGGTCAAAGTCCATACAAGGAAGATGTTTCAGTACAACTATGCCCCTCGGTACGGTTCGGTGCGGGGGAAAGTCATGTTTCCCCCACGCACCCACACCCCTAAAAAAGATAGAAAACGTGGTTATTCTATTTCCCCACGCACCCACACCCCTAAGAAATAAAAAAGATAAGATAATGGGGCAAGTCATGTTACGGACTCGCCTCCGCATGCGATGCCGCGGCACGCCGCGTCGTCGCCTGCTACGGCTCGTTCCTGGCTCGGCCTCGCCGGGATGGGGGAGGGGGGTCCCCTCCCCCCGGCTCGGCCTCGCGCTAACATGGCAGTGCGCTCGTTTGACAAGCGTAGTGCGGTTATTCTGTTTCCCCCCACCCTAAACCCACGCACCCACACCCCCTAAGATAGATAATGGGGCAAAGTCCATACAAGGAAGATGTGTCAGTACAACTATGCCCCTCGGTATGGTTCGGTGCGGGGGCAAGTCATGCCACAGTACTATATTCAAACAAACAAAAAAAGAAAAAGAAAAAATTGACAGCACAAGGACAAAAAAGTACCAGTCCAAGTTACTGGTGTAATCAAGTACTAGATCCAAAAAAACAAAAAAAATTGACCGCCCAAGGACAGGCGCAGGCCCTGACAAATGCTACGTACTTGAACTCGAGCCCATGGGCGAATCCCTAGTAATCCGCATACCGGCAGGGCCTGCCGTACAGGGCCCACAGGTCAAGAGAAAGAGAGCGAGCGCCATGTATAAGCGCTCAGGTAAGTGTTCAGAGGAGTTCGACTGCTGAGCATCGACTGCGCTTATAAACGAGTCTAGAGCCCCCTCGACTAGCGAGGTGGGACTAAACACATAGCTCACGCGCACGCCGTGCCGCACAGCCGCGCGAGAGAAGCTATCCGAGCCGAATACAACGACCCAGGCCGATGGCCCAACAAAGTACTTCGCCCCATTACAAAAATCCAGTAGATCACGCATGACAAAAAATAAAAAATGAAAATAAATTAAAAAAATCACAAGAAAATATCAGTTAATAAACAAAAATATTGTGAAAAAGTTCAAACACATCTTAATGGTAAGAAGTATATATATATATACATATATAAAACTGAAAATTAAAATTTCAGAAACGAATTTACAAAAAAGTTCAACTACTGCAATTCATAAGGTTCAAGTACAAAAATAAAAAGAAAGTACTGTGCAGCGAAGATTTTTTTTATTTTATAAAATACCAAAACTATCATTATTCATCTACAAAAAAGAAAAAAAACGTGCTCCAAAATTCATGAAAAAAAGTAAGAAAAAATATTATACAACAAACAAATTTGATTGGAAATTGACACCCTAAAATAGAGCAGTACTATCATTAACAGAATGTAAGTTCAGCAAACTCAATAACAAAAATAGGGTTCTAAAAAAATCATCAGCGTATAGCACCGTCTCCGAGTTATGAACATGAAAAATATACCAGCCAAAACAAAGGATGCCCATCAGTTCAACTATAGAAAATGTTCCAGTACTAGTATAAAGAATGTATAAATAGAACACTTATAATTGAGCAGAACAATAGGAAAAACATTACATAACTAGTTCCATACCATTCTGATAAAACCATACAATTCAACCATCTCACATGCAAATGTTTTAAAAGAAAAAATACTGCAACATAATCAACCATACACAAATCTCAAAGCCGGCGTCATTTGCCACATTTAAACCTACATCACATAAATTCTGAACGTCAGAGAGTCGTCTTCTCTCAAGAACACAACCATAACCACATCACCATCCTCAAATCCAGACTCAGCCGCAAACTCCTTCCACCTAGTACTTAGGTTGATGCAACCATCAAAGTCGATGTGGTAGGCAACATCCATCAACTGATACCCATTCTTGTCTGAAGTCTCCATCTTCAGAACACCGGAAATAGGAGCAACAATCCTGATCCTGGGTGACATTTTCTGCAAATGGACATGGGAGTACAAAACAAAATGAACACCTGACATAACTGAATTTTTACACAAATATAGGAACGATTTGCATAACAAACTAAAATGGAAAAAATCTGAACCAAAACAATAACACAAAACTAACTAGACATGTGAACTGACTAAACTGAAAAATATACATATCAATACACCTACAGTAAAAACATCTATTCATAAACAGATCAGGCATTATACAAAAAATGGTTTAAATACTGTTAAGTAATGAACAAATACACACAGAAATCCCTACTGTTAAAAATCCAACAAAACCAAATTAAAAAATATAGACAAGCTATTCATAAGACAAAACTGCAGATCCAGTCCATGGGTTTCGAACAGAAACCAACAAGAAAGTAGAAAACAAAATGAATAGAAACACATACCCATGATTCCTTCAAGTCACCATCCGTCAGGCGACAAACATAGGGTGTACGAAACCCATGGTTGCCGTACAGCAAACAAGAAAGTTGCCCACGCCGCTGAGCCTAAGTGAGCTCCAAACCAGACTCGTACACACATCCGTCAGCTATGCGCGCCATCTTTACCAGGCATCCGCATGAACAATCCTCCATCGAACACACAAGAACAGAGAAAAAGGCAACGAAGAGAAGAGAGAGGAACCTAGATCTGATTCTGGAAGAATGAATAAAAGGGAGGGGGAAGACTTGGCCACACACCACACATAGATGGATAACGTTTATAGTCAGGGACACTCGCAGATTATAAAAATAATAAATAGGCAGATGGGCAGCCAGCTGGTAGGAAATAGTTATTACACAAGCCATCCAACATATGACCGCAGATCAGTTCAACTTCAGAAAACCTAGCAGTTCAAAGGTGCACATGTCGAACATATGCAGACAAAACAACACATTCAGAGACAAAAAACAAAGTTGAATTCATTTAGTCATTCGAACATTTGCTCCCTCACAACAAAAAACTTAAAAACATAATATTCACTACTTCAGTCATAACGATCAAAGAAACAACACCATTTTGCCCTGGTGGATGGATGTGGAGCCGTGGCTGCTCTCGCCCTAGCTCAACTAATGATCTGAATATGGTTCCTTCCCCTGCCCTCTGGGAAAAGAAGCTCCAATTCATTGGAGTTGCAAGCATCCATCACCTCACGCGCAAGTCGTCTGTTGAACTCTACCTCCAGTTCCTGCTCGGCAGCACGTTGCGCCATCTGCCTGCGCCTGCGCCTCCTCCTCCTCTGCTCCGCTACTGCAGCCCTAACATCTATGGCGTCCCCCTCCTTCTCCGTAACCTCTCCCAGCTCAGGATCCATCTCCCTTTTCTTTGGTTGCAGCTCGTAGAATGAAACTGACAGAGGGCTCGGGCTTTATAATCAAAGTGCAGAGCCATCGGTGCGGCTCCCATGTCAACACACAGTAACAAAACTTTGACACGGCAGCAGTCCAACTACACATACGGGCATCAATTCAAAACAACACTGAAATACACGCAACTTAATTACACAGTTTGACCAGATTACCCGAAATCGCAGCTTAAACTCAGCCGCCATACACAACCTTCGCCAACGACAAAACAACATGGGAATCCGGGGTAGAAACAACTCAAAAAAGCAAAATTGACAACGCAAATCTTTTCATACAGTCCTTATATCTCTCCCTGCAATACCAATTCGAAAGTAAAAAACAACAGAAAAAGAAGAACAGATTTCCATGGCGGGCGTGGAAAACGACCAAGAACACAAAAACCTGTAATCATAAATTACAGATAAAAAAATCTCAAAAAACTATAACATACCGATAATTCTCACATCAAAAACGACAAACACGACTTAAATTGAGGCCCACGAACACCACAGTAAACACTGACGCCCAAAATCACGTCCGCCGCCAAAAATGCACACGCCGTCACCTCCGGTGACTACAGATCGCAAAACTCATCCAGCTGAGTGCGCGGACGTGCGGAACCCCTTACACGTCTCCTCTAGCAACGAATGGCCCGCAGCATCGCGCCGGGGAACGACCGGAAACTCCACGTTGCATCCCCTGTTTCAGTCCGTTGTGCACGCAGGAAGATCAGTTCTTGTTAAAAAACACGTCAGTCCAGACTGCAAACCACGTCAGTTCAAAAAGGGTAACAGAATAATATTCTGTTACGCATAACAGAATAGCCCAGATGTGTGTGTGTGTGTGTGTCTATATATATATATATATATATATATATATATATATATATATATATATATATATATATATATATATATGAGTTTCTGTCCTCTACAACATTCACTTATTGCTATTTCTTCAAGTTGCTATTTCTGCTAAGTGAATCTGATCGGACCCTTCCCCCTCTATGCTATACTCAACCCAATCTATTCACAAATTCTTCATGTGCGTTCTATTTGAAACTCGTTCAAAATCTTCACTGTGTCCTTGTCAGTTGAAGAATTTGTGAACGGAACTTTTAACTTATCTTATCTAAATTTTCGGCTTTGCCGCTCAAACCGTTCCACATTCCATGATAACACTTATCTATTCACCCATGATCTCACACGATCGCCAATTCTCAGTACGTGGGTGACACATGTCAAGCAAATGAGAAGGGCCAGGGGCACATTCGTCCAATTTCTTCGGGCGAACAGTTTTTCACCGTAGCTATAAATACCCCTCCCCTTCCTCACTTCTCTTTTACTCCGCTCGATCTCTCTCTCCCGCTCGAGCTTCTCAAACCCTAGCGTCGCCGCTACTTCATCATCGCCGGTGAGGAAGAGCTTCACTGCCTCGACCTCGTCACCGTCGTACTCGCGCTGGCTGCGGATTTCTTCACTCCGCCGCCGCTGTAGCTGTCTTCCTCTGCCGAGTTAGGGCATGGAAGATCTGAACTGATGAACTTCACATCTACACTTCCCAGTTCGTCGTGTTCTTCGTCCAGGGTAATTAAAAGTTACTTTTACTGCCCTCTTTGATTCAAATGATTTCTACAAAATCTTCAAAGGTGTTTTTCTTCAAATCCTCACACACTAAAACACCTCACATGTCATTTGTTCTTGATTCGTTTCTCTAAGCAATATTTTTCTTCATGATTCCTCAATTGTGTGGATTTTTTATCTGTACAACTCTGGAACCTAAGACAAAGAACGCTTAGTGAAATTCTTCAAGACTCATCTAGTCAAATTCCTCAAACTTGCTCCTTTTTGCAAAACCTTCTGAGAACGCATATGACCTCTCCAAATTCCTGGCAACTATACTCTGTTCACAGGTACTCATGTCCACTGCTGAATAACTAGGTTCTCATCAACTTAACTCATTTGCAGCGTTCCTCAAAGAAAAGTTGCACATCTCTTCAGAAAATTCAGTTGCTCATATTCCTTAGCTGAAGAAATGGCTGATGGAAATAAGCCACAGAAAGGAGGAAAGAGGCCTGAGGTCAACACAATGTTTGAAATCCCTGATGACATTTATGCTGGGTACTACACACCCCCTGAGGAGGACAAAAAATCAGCGCAAGGTGCGCATTCAAAAGATTGAGAGGAGATGGGCAAGGGAATGGAGGGAGTACAAATATGTTACTCCCAAATATATGAAGAAATTCGCTCTAAATCCTCCATGCCCAAGACCTCCGTTGGCACCTGGCCAAGAAGCTGATCCTACCACCCTCAAGCATGGTGAGGATTATCCTGATGAATGGGCCAAGCGCCAGGCCAAATTGGCCAAACAGGCAAAAGAAGCAGTGAGGAAATTTAATGAAGACTCTGCTGCTACTGCTACCACTGCTGAGGCCTCTGCAAGCAAGCCGAAGAAGGCCATGGCAAAGAAGCTTGCTCATAAGCCAAGTGCTTCACCCTTAATGCCCTCACGACCAGATTCTTCAAAGCCCTCACGGCCAACTCCTCAAGCTGCTCCCGCTCCTCCAAAGTCCTCAGCTCCTCCGCCAAAGTCCTCAGCTGCTCCGTCCAAATCCTCAGCACCTGTGCATCTCGCCCCATGCCAAAGGACAATATGCATCTTTATTGCCTCAGGAGCTTCTGCTAGTTCCTCAGTTACACCAAATTCTTCAACTGGCCCCTCTCTGCTGAAGACAAAGGCCACTGCTGGGCGTGGCTCTTGCCCAAGTCCTCACAAGAAGCACGTCGCCTTCCAAGTGCCGTCTGATGAAGACGAAGCTGATGATGAGGAACTTGCCGAAATCATCAGAGATAGGCAGCTCAAGGCTGCTAGAGCCAAAGGCACAAATGTGCAGTTGATCCTTGATTACATCGATCTCTGGCACAAGGACCCCAACACTCCTATGCCTGATTTCAAGATGACTCCTGGCCAAAGTCATATGCTGACTTCTTTCATCCAAGGAAAAAATGGAAATTTGAAAAGGCTAGGCAGATCAAGAAAGCGCAGTACAAGAAGGAGCGCTTCCTGAAGAAAAATGGTTCTATGACAACTGAAGAACTTGTCACTATTCAATCAGAGATCAAGAAACTCAATGATGAATTTGACGTATACCGTGCTGACTGGCTTGGAGCCAAAGTGAGGTTTGTGAAATTGAATGAAAAGTTCACTGCCAATGTTGCAGCCCCAATGCAACAAGAAAATCCTCAAGCTGAAGCATCTACTCAGCCGACTGAAGAAAATGCCAGCACCGCTGATGACATCCAGGCTGCTGAAGAAACTCAAAGTACCATGGCAACCACTAGTGTTGCGCTTGAAGAAAATGTCAGGATAGCTGAAGCTTCAAGGGTTGTGCCTGAAGAAAATGAAGAAGTAAGGGCAACTGCATCTGTTGCGCCTGAAGAAATTCAACCAATTTCCTCTGCTCCTCCTTCACCTACCCCAACTCCGATCCTTCCATCTGCATCAAATGTGAAGAAGACCAAGGCTGCAGAGCATGCAGCAGCGAAGAAAAGGAAGGCATCAACTTCATCAGATTCTTCAGCTCCGAAGAAGATGAAGCCATTGACCAGCTCTTTTGCAAATCCTATTGATGCTATTCCAGTTTCATCCATGCCATCAAAGGACCTTGTTCCTTTTGATGAAGAATATGTGATTCCAAGTGAATCTGATGATGACATTCCTTCTGCTGCTTCGTCAAAGCAGCTGGATGAAGAAATTGAAGCGGATGCAATCCCTTCAACCCCACAAGCCTCATCGCCCATGCCTCAGTTCACTGCTGAAGAGGCCCGTGTTGAAGAAAAAGAAGAAGATGAAGATGTGGACATTGGGTGTACAACACCAGTGCTGAATAATGATTTTTGGGAAAGTCAGCACCCCAACTCTCCTATGTTCACACCACTTCAACAAATTCCTCAGTCCCCTGTCACTACTGAAGTACAAATGGGATCTGAAGAACCTCGTGCAACCCCGTCTGTCCATGAAGAGATTCCAGCCACTAGTGCTGAAGAAAATGTAAATGAAGAATTGAAGACCCAGGCTGTCACTGGAGAAGAACCTAAAATTCCTCAGCCTGTGGAACCTGAGATTGCAATTCCTGAGGTAGTAATGCAATTGACTGATACTCCTCAGCCCAAGCCAAAGGATCCATTCTCGAAGAAGCAAAAATTCAAGGCTGATAACTTCTTCGGTGAGCATGTGTTCTTCACTGACTATAATCCTTATGACTCTGCTCGTCTTAGAAGGAGGCACTTCTGGACTGCCAGCCAGGCCAATTTCTATTCTTCACTGCTCTTTAACAAGGATAAAGTCTTCGACCACGAGCATATTCCTCACGTGGACATGGAATCCCTGCCGTGCTTCTCACATGTCCTCGGTGTGCTTCATGACGCAGGCCTCCTCAACTTTTGCTCTGACATTGTTGATTGGAATGAAGAACTTATTCTTCAGTTCTACGCAACGCTGCACATCACAGGATATGATGCCGATGTGAATACCTGGGTTCTGGACTGGATGACCAAAAACACTCATTATAAAGCACCGGCCTCTGAATTGCTTCATGCTCTGCCAATCAGTCCTTCCATTGAAGGTGCTCGTTGCCTGTACCAAGAGCCTGAACTCACTGCTCATTACATGCAAGTGCTTGTGAAGCCTCTGAAGCCAGGTCAATCCCCAAGGACAAAATTCCTCGTGAAGGAATTGCTCTATGTGCCCAGAACTGTCTATCGCATTCTGACGAAGACAATGAGTCCTATCAAGGGCCACGATTCGTTTGATGAAGAAGTCATTGGCATCATGAAGAATCTGCTGTTCAACGTCATACATGGCATTCCTGTCAACTATCATGATTTCTTCATGAGGACTCTGGCCAATGTTGCACTCTCTCCGTTTGAGTTGAAGCCTTATGCTCCTTGGATTATGAGATTCCTCAGAACAAGGTCTTCACTCAACTACAAACTGATTTTCAGAATCACCTCAGCTACTTGCCCCCAATTGAAGTCCTCAAGCGGACATATTCCTCAACTGATGAAAAGGGCAAGGCACCTGCTGTCATTGATGGAGGCATTCGTCCATTGGATGGTCAGTTTCGCAAAGCTGCATCTTATTCCACCAATGATGACTCTGTCACTCATGATTCTCCTGCCCATGCATCCAAGCCAAATCCTCAAGCCATAGCTCCAAGAGTGATGACTGGTCGTGAGCTGCTTCTTAGTCTTCACCAGAAGGTGGATCGAAACCACAAATGGGTTAAGCGTCACTTTTGTTCCATTCTTCACAACATGACTGCTACACATGAAATATTCGGTCGCACCTGGGCTATTCTGTCACATGTATATGGTGAAGAAGATCTGAAGCAAATGGGTCTCAAGGAGGATTTTGACTGGTCTGCACCTCCACTGAAGAAATACAAGAAGGTCAAGGTTCCTTCCTTGGTGGCCAGCTCATTTTCTTCATCACGAGAAACCGACGAGCATGAAGACTTGGATGACACTGCGGCAGGCCCTACAACAACAAACGACCCCAACAATGTTGGCGCTCCTCCATCAACATGTTTTTCTTCAGGGGCGTTAGTCCTCATTTTTCGATCCTTTTGGTCATTCGATGACAAAGGGGGAGAAATTTGAGTTAGTCTTCAAGTGGGTCTATCTTATATGGGCATTTTTTTTTGCGAAGTTACAACTCTCGTTCTTCTGATGATTTTGCTGGATCGAGTTGTAAACTTAAACTCTATGGTGGCCTGATACTTTTGCTGAGTTTTTCTGCATGCTTATTCCTCGTTAATGTTAATGCACACATGTTGAATTACTTCAGTCACCATATTTCATCATGCATTTCAAATTCTTCATATTATATGTCAAATGCGTGTATGAACTACAAGATATAGGGGGAGATCTCCATGATTCTACTCTTCAAGTGTGCATTGCTTCAAAAGCAAATTCCTCACTATGCACATCTTCAGGGGGAGTTCTTCTATATCTTGCAATCAAATTCCTCATTATCAGTATTTACACTTCATATGATTATCCCCGTTGAAAACTTAACCTATATTGTCATCAATCACCAAAAGGGGGAGATTGTAAGTGCATCTAGTGCCCCTTAGTGATTTTGGTGTATTGAAGACTTATAGGTTAAGGGACTGATGCGTTTGTGAGTGTACACATGTCTATAAGTCTATGAGGAGTTTGATATTTACAGAGAAAGTCGACCCCTAAAAATGAAGTTCTTCGACTGAAGACTTTGAAAGTGAAGAAATTGGTGTGACCTTGAAGACTAGGTATCCATTCGAGGACAATGAAGCGTGAAGACTTTTGTTTTCATAGTTTCATTTTCTCTTTCTTGAGTCATAGGAAACACCGTACTGTTAAAGGGGGTCGAGGAAATACTAAGAAAAAATTTCCATGTGATGCTCAACTCAAAATCCTACACCTACCAATCCCTTCGAGTGAAGCCATTGGAAATCTCATACAGCTCAGTCAATTTCTTCAGTGACAGAGATGAAGTTCTTCTAGTCGCTGAGGAATTTGTTCTGACTGAGGAGTTAGGAATTCGCCAACGCGGATTGCCTACAAGTGAGGAACATGATAGCCCTGAGGAATTTGTGCCTCAAAATTCCGACCATTGCTGTGCTACGCGCCAGCTGTTCCAAAATATCTACTCACCTAACAGTCATATCATTGAAGGGCATTTATGTCTTATCATGTCGGGCTGCTCCCTAGGCTATAAATAGCCGCCCCTACAACCACTAGCTGGTTGGCTGCTCCGAGAGAAGCTGACACTTGTCATTTGAGAGCATCCCATCCTCCGAGGACTTTGAGCAAAAATCATCAGGTGAGGAAAACCCAAACCCAAACACCTACAAACCCAAAGTGATTGAGCATCACTGAAGAGATTGATCCTGCATGGATTCGATGCTTGTTACCTTTGAAGATTGTGCTTCTTCCAGACGGTTAGGCGTCATCATCTAGAGCATCCAAGAGGAAATTGTGGATCGCCGAGTGACCGAGTTTGTGAAGGTTTGCAAGTCACCTGAAGACTTACCACGAGTGATTGGGCGAGGTCTGTGTGACCTTAGCTCAAGGATAATACAGTGAGGACTGTGTATCCGGGACTGTGTGTCCTTAGGTTTAAATACCTAGCCACTCCAACCAGACATACAACTGAGACAACAGTTGGAACTGGTCTACCAAATCATTGTCTTCACCAAGCTTACTGGTTCTATTTCCTCAACTCTTTCATTTCCTCATTACTGTGTTGTGTGCTTGTTCATATCTGTTTGAAGACTTTCTTAATTTCTCAATTTCCTCAGTTCAATTTCTTTAGTCTATTTGTCTTCATCCTATGCTATCATGTGTTTACGCTTTCTGTACTCTGTGCTTGTCTTCATTTCATCATGATGACCATGCTTGCGTTCTGTTATGTTTACTTTTGAGTACTTATTCCGCTGCAAGTAGTTCTTCGCTAAGGAATTTCCTCACCCGCAAATTCCTCAGTGAAGAATTCATAAAAATCGCCTATTCACCCCCCCTCTAGTCGATATAACGCACTTTCAGAATTGCTTCTGGCCGCGAGGCTCGTCATCGTCCTTGCTGTGGGGGCCCTTACCTTGCTCCTCGGCTGTGAGTTTGCCAGCCTGTTTGATCGCCCAACAGTTACGGTTGGTGTGGTTGGCGGGCTTTTTCTGGGGTGCTGTGGATCTGGCAGGGCCTGTCCATGATTTTGTTGAGCGCGGTCGGGCCGTCCATGTTCCCTTTAGAGGGTTCTTCCGCGGTCCCGATTTTGAGTTGCTGAATCCGACATTTACTACCGTGTCCTTGGCTTCACCACCATTGTGCCGATGCTTGTTCTTGTTGTGTTGTGGTTTCCCATTTCTGTCCCGGACTTCTGAGGTGTCGGGGTCTTCGGGGTTGTTGCTTCTACGAGCCAACCAGCTGTCTTCGCCCACGCAAAAGCGGGTCATGAGTGAGGTAAGGGCCGACATCGTCTTCGACTTATATTGGCCGAGCTAACGAGCTAGCCATTCGTCCTGAATGCTGTGTCTGAACACGGCTATCGCCTCAACATCCGGACAGTCGACGATTTGGTTCTTCTTAGTCAAGAACCGATTCCAAAATTGCCGGGTTGACTCACAAGGCTGTTGGACCACGCGGCTTAGGTCATCGGCATCTGGAGGCCGAACGTAAGTGCCTTGAAAGTTAGCTCGGAAAGCATCCCCAAGCTCTTCCCAGCTCCCAATGGAGTTTTCGGGGAGGTTGTTCGACCAATGTCTGGCTGGTCCTTTAAGCTTTAATGACAGGTATTTTATGGCGTGGAGATCATCTTCTCGGGCCATATGAATATGGAGAAGGAAGTCTTCAATCCACATGATCAGGTCTATTGTCTCGTCGTATTGTTTGATGTTTACGGTTTTAAACCCTTCGGAAAACTGATGCTGCATCACCTCATCTGTAAAAACACATTGGGTGAGTGGTGCTCCTAATGCGGGCCACGTCACGCCGGAGATCGGCTGCCATCCGGGCCCGGTGCTGCTCTCGAGCTCTATCGTTTCGGTCACGCCAAGCTTGGTATCCATCCCTTCCAGCGGGAGTGTATCCTCTAGATCCATATATGGATCTTGTCTGACCTGCTCTAGTGGCTAGGTCGTGGCGTAGGTCGTATGGGTCCTCTGGCAACATTGGTTCCTTGCCTCTCCGGCGAGGTAGTGCGGGTGGGTCTTCGGCCTCTCCAGTCGTCCTATCCCGTCCTCGAGGGGGGCGGTTGGGCTGGTGTGCCTGAGTATATCTTGGGGGTGCGGGCTCAAGGGCCTCGTTGTTGAATTGTGGCAACAAACATCGGCGTAGGTAGCTTTTGTTCTGATCTTGCCGCTCATTGCCATACCCTTCTTCGGCTGCTTGGACTTTCGTCCATCTGCCGTTGAGGGCGTCTTGTTCGGCTTTCAGCTGCTTTTGCTTCTTCTTCAGGCTTCGTGCATCGGCTATAAGTTGCCGCTTGAACCGTTCTTGATCCGGCGGGTCCTCAGGGACGATGAAATCCTCGGCTCCGAGGCTGACCTCCTCTTCGGAGAGAGGGAGGTGGTTGTTGTCCAGGGAGTCATTGAGGTCCTCAGGGTTGTACTAATCCTCGTGCCCCTCCGAGTCATTGAGATGTTGCTCGAGGGCAACGTGGTTGCTAGATCTTCCATATTGTCCGGGGTATCGTTTTCTCTGGTGCCCGTGTTGCTTTCCCTGCCCCTATGCCCCTTGGATCGTCTGCGCTGTTGTCGACGTTTGGGCGGCTCCTCGCTGGGCTTATCGCCATCTTTTCTGGGGGTGTTGTTGCCGTTCTTCCCATTGGTGTCATCGCCCTTATCGTTGGGGTTGTCCACCATATAGACATCGTAGGTGGAGATGGCCGTCCACCGTCCAGTAGTGGGAGGGGCAATAGCAGTATGAGCTATGGCGTCAACATCTTCATCCATGTCGTTGGCCTCCTCAGAAGCGTAGTTCAGCATGTCGGTTAAATCTTCGACTGTGGCTACTAAGTGGGTGGTGGGTGGGACGTAAAATTCCCCATGGCCTGCCTCAAGACCGATCCGAGCATAGGTCAAGGACGGTTCATCCGTAATATTCATCGTCTGGATCCAATCTAGCATCTCGCTTAATAGGGAGAGACTAGACAGATAGGTATCCGGGATTTCTTCGGAGCCAACCTTCGGTATGGTGGTGTGAGGGGCAAGTCCGGCCAGGATTGACTCCTGGTCTTCGGATGCCAAAGTCATATCTGGGCTTGAAGCTGGATCTGAGGTAAGGGCAGACCCAGGGATAGGGTCGGGAAGAGAGTTCAAAGTCAAACCTTCAGGGTTTTCGGGTTCTTCAGGCAAGGCTGAGAACCCGGTGAAGATCATATCGCCCCGAGCATCAACGACGTACTCTAAGTTGCCGAACCTGATTTGACGCTCAGGGGCAAAGCTGTCGACCTGGTCGAGGTGACCGATCGAGTTGGCGTGCAAACGATGCCGCCGAATGCGAAGAGCTGGCCGGGAACAAAGATGTCCCCGGTGCGGATGCCATCTCCGATGACTAGGCAATCCATCGATCCTTCAGCGATCCCACAGCGAAACTCTCAATGAAAGCACCAATGTCAGTGTCAAAACCGGCGGATCTCGGGTAGGGGGTCCCGAGATGTGGATCTTATATCAATGGGGAACATGAGACACAGGGACATTATTTACCCAGGTTTGGGCCCTCTAGAAGAGGTAAAACCCTCCGTCCTGCTTGATTGTATTGATGTGTATAGGATGCTTACAGAGTCGATCTATCACGAGATCAGATGAACTAAACCCTAGGTAAGTAGGATGATGGTTCTTCTTCTAGCCTCTACGGACTAAACCCTCTGGTTTATATAGACACCAAGGGTACTAGGGTTACACATGGTCGGTTACAATAAAGGGATAAACATGCCGATTCTCCTATCTTGACCTGGAGGACACACCAAGGCTTCGAAGGTTTCTTGTCCGGACACAGAGTCGCCTTATAGCTCGGCCTTCTAGTAGTTGCAGAGCGGCCCACCTGTCCGGCCCATAAGAGATAGGCAGCAACCCGAGGACCCCTTAGTCCAGGACTCCCTCACACGGGGCGTGCCGGATTCTGACGAGATCTAGAGCGACGCGCCACCCCCACCTAGCCACATGTTCAGATCCGGCGGCGAGCTCCACCTCGCCATGCCCTGTCCCGCACCATAGTCGTGGTGGCCGGAGTTGTCCTCGATGCGCACGGCCGCGTCGTCACCCGCCTCATCTGCTTGCCAAGAGCACTGCTGCAGCCGCGAGATGGGGCACAATAGGCGATGACGAGGAGCACCCAAGGTCACCGGAGTCATGCCCAAAATCCCAGCCATGGTCGCACTAGAGGCCGGGAGCAGCAGATCTAGCTTGAGGAAGGAAGCAGCGGAGGGAGCATGACGCGCGTCATCGGCGGACGGAGGAATCAGCCGACGTAGATGGCAATGTCGTAGGTGGTCGTGGGAGGAGAAAGGGTCGCCGTAGGTGCAGTGGGGGTGTGAGGTGGATTTGGCAGCCGCCTAATCTGCGAGGAGAGGGGTAGGAGACGAAGTGGTGGGTGTCAGCGGCGATGTGGGAACGGGAGTCGACGAGGGGTGAGTTTTTTTTTCTCTTTGGCTTCGAAGTGGGAGACTAGGAGTCGAGGTTCGAGTGGGCCCAGCAACACGTGGCAGTCAACATGGGATGTTCGAGGCAAAATCGAGACGTCAGCCCAATACCACACCGTTTCTGGTTTTGAACTAATTGTGTCCGATTTTGAGAAATGTCTCTCGAATTTTTTGAGGGACCAAATGTATACTTTTGATGAATATAAAGGATCAAACATACTTTTCTCTATAGTTAAACCAACGTAAATAGAGTAATTTAGAATAATCTAACCAAATCGCTATGTTCCCAAACTCAATCAAATCACAAAAAAATCTTACCAAAATCATAACTGAATTGAAATTTTCCTTTCCTACCCCTACAAATATTCAAATCAAATCTTGTATTCTCTACCCATACTCAAATTAAATTAAATCTTATCAAAATATAAAATATGGTAAGTGTAAGGCATAAATCAGATATAATTAGTGTTTTGTAGATGGAGATATAATTAGTGTTGAACCATCAAAATACGTAAATTAGCTGGTTATTATTCACTTCTCAGTCTCAGTCCTTCCTCACAATTTCGTGTGCCTCGTCACCCGGCAATCTCTCCGCCGGCGACGGGAGACGAGACAACATGCCAGACCCCCTTCTGCACCCGAGACTTCTCGCAGGCGTGGAGTGAAGAAGCGAATCGTCCCGGCTTGGATATGTTTCTCTTTTACTGGTGATGATGGTGAGGAACCCTATCTGTGATCCGATGGATTGCTGTAATGACATTCTTCGTTCTCGGGTATCAGTTCTGTTTTTATGTTACTTGCAGCAATCAAATCCAAATCTAATCGAGCTCTCCACCGATTACGCCAGTGTTCTTCAGCGCGCAAGATCGATTTCAGTTGACCCCACAAGAGTCGCCGCAGTTTATATTCCAAGAATCTTTTAGGGGGATTCAGTTAAACATCCATGCCCGCGCTGAGACTTCCCCTGGAAATCAAGATTCAAGAACCATCTCCATCAATGGATGACGCGGGAGGGGACATTCTCCCGTCTCTCGGCCGCGTGCGCCTCGGCGATCTCGCGGCCGTCGAGGGCCTCGCTTCCGACAGCTACAAGATATGCGTATCGACACTGATGCAGTCGCTGGCTCAGTACTCGGCAGCCATCATCCAGCTGCCTCCGGCCGATGCTGCCCTCTTAAGGTCTGGTCTGGACTCCGCTCGCCTCTTCTTCCACCAGCGAGTGTATGATTCGGTGGGCGATGTTGTCCATTCGGATGACGCCCGCGAGTGGAAGACATCTGGTTACTATGCAGATCCTCAAATGTGGCTGGAAATGTATGATTATAGGCCTGGTGTTACTGTCAGAGAGCATGGTGGCGCAATGGAATTGTCCCCGTCTGGGCTGCCCGACATATTTTCAATGCTTGGGAAAGTTTGCCGAGATATCTTGGATGCGGTTAGCTTCTCACTGAATCTCCGTAGTTGTGTGTTTACTGAGATACTCGACAACATGCCATTGAGAAGCCAGGAAGTGTCGTCCTCTGTTCTTTCAGCATGTTGCCATTCGAGGCCATCATTTGAAGAAGCACAGCAGCATGGTATTGCTTCTCCCGTTGACAGTCAATTGCTCATGTTTTCTGAGCAGGAGCAACAGATCGACAAGACTTTGCTTACACTAGTTAAGTCTGATAGGTCAGGCTTATATATCAAGGACTTGCATGGACGCTGGATTCTTGTTGATGGGGACCTTGGTCCACATGATATTGTTGTATATCCTGGCCTTGCGCTTTATCAGGAAACCTCTGGCTATGTAAATCCAGCTGTGCACAAGACAGAGGTTGGAAACTTGCAGGGATGTATGTTTGGGCGTTGTTCTTTGGCGTTTAAGCTCACACCGAGATTTGTTGCTAGGCCTGGTGGTTCAGAGATGGGAGCTGCTGGTCATGGTGTTGATACTCAGTTTCAGGTCCCCGTAACAGTTACTGAGTTCATGCAAACAGATCATTCCGCTGATCAACTTTTTCCCAAGAACAATGAATCATCATCCCAGGCAGAGCAGGATGGTAAGTTATTACCTCCCAGTCTTTGCTATGTGAATTATGCTTGAAGCTATCGTTGTGCCCCCATGTTGTTGTTATTTCCTCCAGGACGAGCACATTCCTTATTCCTTCTGTCCTAATTTACGAGCCATAGTCTGACTGCCAAAAGTCATGCTTTGTTCTAGATAATATATCTGATGCATAATGTGATGCTATTGTTGTGCCCCCATGTTGTTGTTATTTCCTCCAGGACGAGCACATTCCTTATTCCTTCTGTCCTAATTTACGAGCCATAGTCTGACTGCCAAAAGTCATGCTTTGTTCTAGATAATATATCTGATGCATAATGTGGTGCAGTCTCACAGAAGTGTAATTTGTCATATATGAGTTCTGGGTGGTGGAGTGCAAGGGTACACGAGCGGAACAAAATTAAAGAGGGGCCAAGATTGATTGCTAGATGAATTAGGCCCTAATTTTGATGCTAAATCAGATCAGCATAGGAGCTTCACATAGGGCTATTAATCAAGGGGATTTCAAGCTTGAGGGTAGGCCATGTATCACCCCGGACCGGCACTATGCAGATCTAGCAACCTCGGCTAGCCTCCACATAATATCGATCCTAAGGCGCCACCTTCACACGATGTACATGTGGAACGTGCATGCCATCTGGGTGGAACGGTCGGTATCACAACACAAGTCACGAAAGAATCTGCAACAACAACATAGAAATACAACAACTCCAGAGAGTCAAATTTAACGAATGAATACAACATGGGCCTTTCGACCAAAATACAACTCATACAACGGAAGCAAATATACCTTAGACATGTAAATAATACAAATGCCTTAAGAGGGCTTTAAAGAAAAGCAAAGGGCGTCCATATCCCTGCCAAGATCATTGTCTGTGGGATAACCACCTGACATTGTCCATCAACACACGTGCTTCCTGAAATGCTACCGTCTGGATTGCAACAATCCATGGAAAAAAGAATAATTAAGCAAGGTGAGTACTCAACTGTACTTGCAAGACTTACATCAGATCTGCACTACATATGCATCATTCTCAAGGAATGGTATGTATGTGGTTTCAGCAGCTTAAAGCGCTAAGCATTCTATAGAGACACGCTACAACTTGCTTCTTGCGCATAAGTAAGGCTCGCATATGAACCAATTATGCCTACTGTAAAAGATAACACTACCTTGCATTCTTCCTCGCATCTCCCTGTTAGGAAGTATCAGTATAGGTCTAGGAGTCCTTATTAGACTATGTTTCCTTTCCTTGTACCCCATGGGCTATGCAATAGAGATAAGTTGCTTTCATAACATGGTATTAGAGCTTAGGTTTTTTTAGCACGTGCAACTCGTGCTATTGATCCACTATCGCGTTGCCACCAAACTTTTTGGTCCCGTTGTTTTCTTTTCTCTCTCCCGTAGCCGCCAGATTTCTCACGGCTGCTGCTGCTACCTCCACACCTAGGCCGGCTCCTTCCCTCGTCCCATCCGCCCCCATGGTGTGCCGCCCGCCACTCCTGATCGAGTCGTCTGCTTCTGGATCGAACACAGGATCGAGCCGCTAGCTGCTGATCTCCAACGAATCCCGCCGCCAGCCAGCCTCTGGATCGAACACATGATTGAGCCGGCTGCCTCTGGATCCGATCTCCGCAGCCGGCCGCCGATCTCCACCGCCGGCCACCAGATTCTGCCCCCGCTGCATCCGCCGGTTCTTCTTCTTGGCTGGTTGTGCTCTGCTTTCGTTCACCAGGAGCTTCTGCTAGCCTTTGCTAGCCGCGCTAGCTGCCACCTGCCGCTGTTCTCGCTGGGTATGCATCGCCCTCGCCGTCCGCTGGCTCTTGACGGTGTTTCCTATATTGGTCCCGTCTCGCACATGCGTCGTGTTTCGTTGTTGTGTGCTCTTCCGCTGCCATTGCATCTAGTCTAGTATGTGCTTTCTAGTTTTCTTTGTTTTCCGTTGCGTCCATCAAATCCGTTGATATTTTGTGTTTCTCATGCCATGCGAGCCCACAATACCTTTGTCTGTCAACCTTTTTATGGTTCTGGTCCTTTCTATACAACTTTTATGGCCTACTTGCCCTAGGATTTTCATGGAGTTCTTTTGCATTGTCGATCTATGCCCATTGTCCTTAGCCGCAGAGCTTCTTTCGCCGTCAGTTGTTGTGGGCTATGATTTTCTGCGCAATGCTTCATTCTCTTGATGTGCCATCTTCTTTTGACAACCCATCTTCTCTTGATACCTCTCTTGTATCTTCTATTGATGCGGTGTCTTCCTCTGATGTGCCATTCTTTATTCCTTTTGGCTTGACTTGATAGGTTTTGAAGACCCTTCATGGTACGACGACATTCTCAAGACGCGGATTTTGGATTATCATTTTTTTCCTAGTGTTACACATGGATTTCGAGTCGCTCGACTAGTCGCGACTAGTCGTCGACTAGTCGACGAGTCGCAGTTCCAGGGCCGACTCAGCCTCTCGACTCGACTCCTGGGATGAGTCGAGCGACTCGCGCGACTAGTCTCGACTAGTCACGACTAGTCGCGGTTTTTGGGTCGAACGACTCGAGGCAGCGCTGGATCTGGAGCACTCTTCCGCCGCCGTGCTGCCTCGCTGCTGCTGCTGCTGCTTCTGCGCCCCCGCTGCAGCGCTGGCCGCCGCCGCCGCTGCTGCTGAAGCTGCAGCGGCAAGAGGAGCGGGCTGGGAGGAGGAGCGGTGGCAAGAGAGCTGCTGCGGGGGATTGAGAGATCCATCGCTGGGAGGAGGAGTGGTTACTGGTGGCAAGAGAGTAGCAGCAGAATGTGTGGCGGCTGTGGTGAGGGAGGAGGGAGTGTGGATGGTGGATTAGCTCACGGGAGGAGTATATAGCTACTAGATGGGCTTTTGGGCCATAGGGAAGTGCATAACTAGTGGCCCATCTCTCAGTTGGCCCTGGTTACTGCTGCTGGTGGTGTGCTCCTCCCCTCCTCTCCTGGTTGTTGCTGCTGCTGTGCACTTTGTGCTCCTCCCCTGACTGCCTGCTGCTTAACTCACGTCGACTCGTCGCCATGTCGACTCGTCGACCGTGAGTCTAGACTAGTCACGACTAGTCTAGAGTCGCCCCCTCCGAGCGACCCGTCGACTCATCGACTCGAAAACATTGGTGTTACACTTCTTCAAATGCAATGTTGTTGCATTCGCTTTGCATTACAGGGGGGGGGGGGGGTGGTGGTGTTAGGAAGTACTAGTACAGATCTAGGAGTCCTTATTAGATCATGTTTACTTTCCTTGTACCCAAATCATGTGTAATGTATATATGCCCCATGGGCTATGCAATAGAGATAAGTTGCTTTCATAACATTCCCATGAGGAAGAATCCCCAAGGCACTCACACTAGTAGCCAGGTGTTATTTAATTAGTTTAAGTGGTAATACGGCCTATTAGCTAACAGGATTAAGGGTGGGCAAGTTTTAGAGATTAATAGTTAAAGTTGTGTTGTGAACCTAGATCAATCACCAAGTCGTACATATCCACGGACGCAACAATTCGAATAGAGTTAACCCTGTAGGGGTGCGCCAATGGACCCACACGTTTGATCGTCCTTAAAAGGCCAGCTAAGCACATTATGTCATGTACCAGCGGGGTTTTGATCAACTATGACACTCCCCTACGCTACATCCAAGTCCAGGGAGGCACCCGATTGAGTTTAACCAGAATCGATAGTCCGGCCGTAGCTTCGAGTTAGACTCATCTAAATGTGGTACACGATAGGGATCGGCTAGCGCCCGAACCCGGGAATAACCGCCTTCCACTCCACAAAGTTTGCGAGCCACCAGGGAATCCCCCTAATGGTTCAAAGTACGAAAGGCAAATGAAAAAACAGCTTGTGACCCCTGGACTAGGTCTGCAGTTTCAGGTACTCGGTCAAGGCCTCATAAACCTCCACGTATGGTTAGTGCGCTCGTTTCGGATCAAGACAACAAGAACTTGGGTCCTAGGTCGGCCGGAGTGGAACAAAACACCGATGCATAAACCATGCATGGCCTCCCACCGTTACCTTCCTAACTTACTACCGCATTTCATATAATTGCATAAATAACTTCATGGCATAAAAGAGTGTAACAGAGCTAGGTTAATAACTATCCATAAGCAGGATAAAGCAGCAGACAACCTGGTAAAGCATAAATCCTAAGCATGCATACTAACATGGCAAGGTTGAAATGAAGCAGGTCATCCTAGGACAAGTATAACCAAGGCAATAATATGCTAGAGGATCAAAATCAGGCCATGCAAGGAATAGGTATCGCAAACCACTAAGCACCGTAACCCTAGCGCAATAAGGAGGGAGAGAGCATGGGTAAGGCATGATCAAGGAGGGGGTTGTAAGTCTTGCTTGGAATCCACGCTTGGTACATTCGCAAACCTTGCTAGTAGCTCACATCATATCCGGATCCTATCCGTGAAGAAGCGAAACAATACTGGAAAGGGAACAACAAATTCAAGTCTTACTATTGCGTCAAAGGATCCAACATGTTCATGATATGTGATGCATGACATGGCAAGAATGATATGCAAATGCCACATGAATCAAGTTAATGGGTTAACATGTAATATATGACATGTTCATTAGCCACGGCAATTAAGGATGAAGGTTGTCAAGGGTACTTAACATGGATGAACACGGTAAGGATGGTGAGATGCATAAACTAGGACTATCTGCACGCATTTTAAATGGAATGTGGAAATATATGTAAAGCATTCCCCAAATACTGTATAACAAAAGAAAGGTTAATTGTGGAATAAGCCTAATCCCAATTTTACTTGGTGCAAACGTGCATCAATATGACATATTAATGGTCTATGTATCATGCTGATCAAAATAGCATGTTTAATCATATCAATATGACCTAGGATGGTTTAGTTATTAATTAGGCATGTAATTAATGCAATTTAAATGAAAACAACATGTTAAACAGTTCAAACATGGATGCAAATGGCATATTCATGATCTACACAATTTTCGGAGCAAGTTTCATATATAACCTGTCAAATTTGGAGCTATAAATTAAAATGTATGAATAATACAAGATTAAATGATTTTCTAGAAATTATAATTAAAAGTATAATCCCTAGAATATTTTGCATCACGGCAAAGCTAGCCTGTGTGACTGACAGCGGGACCGGGGAAGGCTGACGGAAGGCTGACTGTGCAGTGATGTGGTCGTGGGTAAGTTGTGGGTTTCACATCAAAGCCAACCCTAACCAGGGAGGCTGATGGGCGGGCCATGGGCTCATCTGGCTTGGTCAATAGCTAACTTGGTCGGACGGATCCACATGCCTGCGGCCTAGGGTCTAACTGAAAAGAACTAAGCCATACTGCATCGAGACGGACCGGCTAATGAGAACCAGCCAGCCAAAATAAACTGGCTCGGTTGGACAAAACCGGACTGGGCCCACATGTCATGGACTCGGCCGGGAAAATAAATCGTGGCGGCGCCCTCTTGCAACTAGTGGGCGTGGCGGTGATGCATGGGGAGGGTGCTCTCGACCACTCTTTGGCCTGGAAGGAGGAGCTATGGGGTGCGGTCGACGTGGTGCGTCTAGCGGCAGCACAAGCATGAGCTATGGAAGCCGGAGATGCCGACGGCGACAAGGCCGGTATCACCTAGAGGGTGCCGGTGCAGACAGGAAGGTTGTGGAGGACCAGAGCGACGACAGAGGTAGCCGCCAGAGCGTAGTTTTGCGGAGGAGCTAGGGAAAGTTGTGCTTGCTGGGAACGCGCCAGGAGATGCGCATGGATGTCGTGGAGTTGATGGAGGAGTTGGAGAGGGCACAACGGCAGAGAGCAATTTGACGACAACGGACGACGAATGGTGGGGAAGAACTGGTAAACTTCATGCACTAGCCAACACAACCAAAAGGCCGAACTGATGGAAAGGGCTAGGCAATCCACATATACAGTCCCAAACAAGTGGTAGGCTAGAGGTGAAACCCTTAAGATCTCGCGACCAACTCATGGTTCTGGCACATGGATAGCAAGCTTCCACGCACCCCTGTCCATAGCTAGTTCATTGGTGATACTCCAACCCTTTAGATCTCTCGTTACGGACTCCTCCCATGTCAAATTCGGTCTACCCTGACCTCTCTTGACATTATCTGCACACTTTATCCGTCCGCTATGCACTGGAGTTTCTGTAGGCTTGCGCTGAATATGCACAAACCATCTAAGACGATGTTGGACAAGCTTCTCTTCAATTGGTGCTACCCCAACTCTATCTCGTATATCATCATTCCGGACTCGATCCTTCCTCGTGTAGCTACACATCCATCTCAACATCCGCATCTCCGCCGCACTTAACTGTTGAACATGTCGCCTTTTAGTCAGCCAACACTCAGCGCCATACAACATTGCGGGTCGAACCGCCGTCCTGTAGAACTTGCCTTTTAGCTTTTGTGGCACTCTCTTGTCACGGAGAATGCCAAACGCTTGGTGCCACTTCATCCATCCGGCTTTGATGCGATGGTTCACATCTTCATCAATACCCCCATTCTTCTGCAGCATTGATCCCAAATATTGGAAGGTGTCCTTTTGAGGCACAACCTGCCCATCAAGGCTAACCTCCTCCTCGCGCCTAGTAGTACTGAAACCGCACCTCATGTACTCGGGTTTAGTTCTACTAAGCCTAAAACCTTTCGATTCCAAGGTTTGTCTCCATAACTCTAACTTCCTATTGACCCCGTCTGACTATCGTCAACTAGCACCACATCATCCGCAAAGAGCATACACCATGGGATATCTCCTTGTATATTCCTTGTGACCTCATCCATCACCAAGGCAAAAAGATAAGGGCTTAAAGCTGACCCCTGATGCAGTCCTATCTTAATCGGTAAGTCATCAGTGTCGACATCACTTGTTCGAACACTTGTCACGACATTATACATGTCCTTGATGAGGGTAATGTACTTTGCTGGGACTTTGTATTTCTCCAAGGCCCACCACATGACATTCCGCGGTATCTTATCATAGGCCTTCTCCAAGTCAATGAACACCATATGCAAGTCATTTTGCTCCCTGTATCTCTCCATGAGTTGTCGTACCAAAAAAATGGCTCCATGGTTGACCTCCTAGGCATGGAACCAAATTGATTTTTGGTCACGCTTGTCGTTCTTCTTAAGCGGTGCTCAATGACTCTCTCCCATAGCTTCATTGTATGGCTGATCAGCTTAATTCCACAGTAATTAGTACAACTCTGAACATCCCCCTTGTTCTTGAAGATTGGTACTAATATACTCCGTCTCTGTTCTTCTGGCATCTTGTTTGCTCGAAAAATGAGGTTGAAAAGTTTGGTTAGCCATACTATCGCTATGTCCCCGGGGCCTTTCCATACCTCAATGGGGATACAATCAGGGCCCTTGCCTTGCCTCCTTTCATCCCTTTTAAAGCCTCCTTGACCTCAGACTCCTGGATTCGCCGCACAAAACGCCTGCTGGTCTCATCAAAGGAGTCGTCAAGTTCGGTAGAACTCTCATTCTCCCCATTGAACAGCTTGTCGAAGTACTCCCACCATCTATGCTTAATCTCCTCGTCCTTCACCAGGAGTTGGTCTGCTCCGTCCTTGATGCATCTGAGTTGGCCAACATCCCTCGTCTTCCTCTCTCGGATTTTGGCCATCTTATAGATGTCCCTTTTGCCTTCCTTCGTACCTAACTCCTGGTAGAGGTCCTCATACGCCCGACCCCCTGCTTCGCTGACAGCTCGCTTTGCGGCCTTCTTCGCCATCTTGTACTTCTCTATGTTGTTTGCACTCCTATCCAGGTATAGGCGTCTGAAACAATCTTTCTTCTCCTTAATCGCCTTCTAGACATCATCATTCCACCACCAGGTATCCTTGTCTTCGCCTCTCCTTCCCCTGGACACTCCAAACTCCTCGGAGGCCACCTTACGAATGCAAGTCGCCATCTTCATTGACACATTGTCGGCATCCCCTCCTTCCTCCCAAGGGCCCTCCTTAATCACCCTCTCCTTGAACGCCTGAGCTACCTCCCCCTTGAGCTTCCACCACTTCGTTCTAGCGACTTTGGCACGCTTATCCCGCTGGAAATGAAAGCGGAAGTCAGCAACCACCAGCTTATGCTGAGGGACAACACTCTCTCCAGGTATCACCTTACAATCTAGGCACGCACGCCTATCTTCTCTTCTCGAGAGAATGAAATCAATCTGGCTAGTGTTAGTCGCTACAAAAAGTCACCAGATGTGATTCTCTCTTTTTAAAGAGGATGTTAGCTATGATTATGTCGTAGGCTAGAGCAAAGCTCAAGACATCTTCTCATTCTTGATTCCTGATGCCATAGCCAAAGCCCCCATGCACCCCTTCAAAACCTGTGTTGGATGTACCCACGTGGCCATTGAGGTCTCCTCCTACGAAGAGCTTCTTGCCAATCGGTACACTCCTCACCATGTCCTCCATGCCTTCCCAGAACTCTCTCTTGGTGTTCTCATTGTGGCCTACTTGCGGGGCATACGCGCTGATAACATTGAGAACTAAGTCCCCAATTATCAGCTTGACCAGGATAATCCGGTCCCCACGTCTCTTGATGTCTGCCACTCCATACTTGAGGCTCTTGTTGATCAAGATGCCTACGCCATTTCTGTTTGCAGCCGTTCTCGTGTACCACAGCTTGAAGCCAGTATCCTCCACCTCCTTCGCCTTCTGTCTCCATTTGGTTTCTTGGACGCAAAGGATATCAACACCGCTGCATCAACTAGCTTCGGAAGCTTCCCTGTCAGAGACCCTACGTTCCAGCTACCTAAGCGGATCCTCCTAGGCTTGGCTAGCTTCCTTACCCTTCGCACTCGTCGAGTCAAATGCGAAGACCCTTGTTCATTTTCCACTACATCCGGGCGCCGATGTAGCGCGCCTCTAAGGATGCGACGACCTGATCCTCGCTCATTTGCCATCGTATCCAGATCAAGATACGGCACGCCACTGCGCGCGCGGGGGGGGGGGGGGGGTGACGGCCTGGCCCTTGCCCATTTGACACCACACCCGGGTTCCGATGAGGCGCGCCGCTGAGAGGGTTACGCCCCAACGAAAATCTTTTGGGTTTCATCTTCATAAGAGTGGCTGACTTTTTACGTTGGTTCGCCAAGCCTATCACAACCCTCCTCCTTTACCTGCGCTTGAGGCCGGCTATGTTGAGACAACATAGGCGGAGTTAGTTGGGTCCTCCGCACAGAAAAGAAATGGGCCGACTGTACTGTGCACTGCAAAGATTTTTTCCTATTTAATTAAAAACAGAAAACAAAAGGAGGGAAACGAATTATTTGGGGGTCCAAATAATTTCCAAATTGAAAGAAAACTTCATGGTGTCCTCTCTGAATGATTTCCAAGCTCCACTAAAATTTCCAGAAGGTTTGAGCAATGTTTGACAAGAATTTGAATATAAGAGAGAGAAAAGGGCATGGAGGAGATTTGAACTAGAGGTTGGAGTTAGGGGCTTGTACAATTAAACAGTTTGTGTGGCTCACAAATGTCACAAGAAAAACTTGTGCAAAGTGTGGAGAGATTTTTGGGCTGAAAGATCAGAAGGGAGAAGGGTTTACTTATTTACCATTTAACAAATGGCAAATAAAATATCCAAATTATTTAATTTAATTAATGCAATATGATGCTTATGCAACACTTATGATGCAAAAATAAAATAACAACCAATTTCTATTTGGGGTGCTACCCCGGGCTGTTACAGGACACTGGTCACCACTCACCACTACTCTCCTCTGCTGGCTGGGGCAATAACATGCTTGTTCCAACAATAAGGCAAACAACAAATAATAATCGTGTGCCTGCTTGACATGAATATTATTACATATGATTTTTTTATGCCTTTCAGTTAACATGACGGGACTCTAGGAGGTTCGATTTCCGAGGGCCTGTCAATGGTAATAATAGTGTGTTTTGAAATGAAGACATGGTTTTCCTAATTGTCCTTCAGACTTCATACCATCCTAATTGATTACCATGTTAAATGTCGGTGTGGTGTATCAAACTTCTACGACTTCATGGATTACAAACTGGGAGTCCCACTGCACAGGGCCGTCGACGAGGGCGTGCTAGGTGAGCGACCGCACAGGGCCCCCGAAAAAGTGGGGCCCCCAAATCGCACCAATCATGCACTAATTACGCACAGGATGTCATGCATGATCGATTAAACCGGCTAGCGCTTTATTTCCTTCTTTACACACGGCCCCGCAGTCTCCTTATTATCTCCCTGCATGCATGGGATTCCTTTGATTGATGGAGTAGAAAGATTTTTCTCTCGCAGAAGGCAGAACTCCCTACTGCATGCTTCCTTTATTTTTGGGTCTGCCCGTTATGTGTGAGAATTGAATTGGAGCTGAAATCACAAAGCAACATTCATGGGCCTTTTTTAGGGAATCCATTGGCCTTTTTTTTTTCCGTAGACCAACCAGGGGCAAATTAGGGAATCAAACAGGTAGAAATCAAATATACCTGGTTTTTTCTAAATTCCTAATGCACCTAATAATATAAAATGGAGGGGGTATGAATTTTTAAAATTTTAGAACCCTATTTTATACTTGGTGTTCATATCACGTGAATGTGCAACCTCTAGTACTCCAAGGCAATGGAATTCAGGTAGTGCGATTGGATGCTCAGCAACCACACATGCAAAGACCATGGAGTGATAATGTCTCAAATGATATATGTGGCGATGAGCGTGCATCGTGCTAAATTATTACCACACCGTAACACAATCCTTTTGTATTTCGCACCGGGGCCCCAAATTCCTGGAGACGGCCCTGTCACTGCAATACCATGTATCCATGACTTGTTTAATTGTTTTATGTAGCATCACCTAACTCCGCGACAAAGAAAAAAAAGGGAATTACAAGAACAAAGTCACTCCCTCCTTCCAAAAGACTTCGCCTAGAGGCACAGAGAGTGCTCAAGGAGCGTGTCCAGGATATTGCAGACAGGAGAGGCATCAAACTGAGATTTTGCAATCTCAAAGAATGTGAAAGTCACATACGGTCATTGGACAGTCCTTGTGATAATATCCGAACTGAAATCGGATGGCCGCAAGGGGTTCCATTTGTCCATCCACATGACCTCCCAAACAAGGCAAAGCTTGGGTTTCTGGAAGCTTATGAACCGGGATGGACTGCTTCCCAGCAAGACGAGTTAAGTTTTACTGAAGCATGATAGACGAATTAAGTTATAACAGTAATTTTGAGGTTGTAGAACCATTTCCACTTTTAGGGCACAACAGTATAAATCGCTTTGCTTTATTGATTGGGAAAGAAATATAAGGGATTACAGTTTTACTCTTACATATATATACTCGGTAGTAGGGACAGTAGATTGCTGTTCTGCACAAGATTGTGACCTACCATATTAGCTAAGCTTAGTTACATCTTCTAAGAGCAGCCAGAGAAGAGCTGTTTCTTTCCAGTCCTCGTGCCTGAATGATTTGCACTCAGTTGGTCCTATCATGCCAGGTAAAATCAGTAATCTGTACCGACTTCACCAACTGAGTCCAAAACCTAGCCTGTAGTACCTACGACGAAAACATGTACTTGGACAGCACCCAAGTCTTGTGAGATATGCATTTTGGATGGAGTCATAGGAACATGTGCATACTGCTGCATAAGATATGACAATTTTGCAGATTGTTGACTGTAGATTGTTCAAACCCAAGTTGTTTTGTTACGTACCCGTTTCACTGTTATCAGCACCATAGTGCGTTGGGTTTTCCCTAGATTTCAGCCTGTTTCACTGTTATCAGCACCATAGTGCGTTGGGCTTTCCCTAGATTTCAGCATACCCAAATAGGAGTTTGTTTTGTTGAACGACACTTCCTTTCTTTCTTGCGGGGGTTGAACAACTTTAAAGGGGCACTTTTTTTTCACACTCAACCTACCAATATGAATTTACTAGTAATTTCTATGCCATATACTAACATAGCCGCATCTGGATTCTTTGTTCTGCAGGAGCCAGTCTCTGTAAATCTGTATGTGCTACCAACCCTGGATACTTTTTGACTTGCCAAGGTTGGCCAGTAGTCTGATGATCTCGCCACATGTTTGAGGAGGAAGGTTCATGTACTGACACCCAGACACCGTTGACATATATACCCGTAGTGTTCAGCTCGTGTAGTTAGAAACTACCTTGTGAACTGTAGATGGTAAATGGTTGCTGCTTCATGGCCCTACTTCACCGTGCGGTCGTGTTGCAGATATGGCGGCAAACTTGGAGATCTTGGGCTTCTAGCTGTGTGATGAAACTCTTCATTTGGTTGGCCATCTAGGAGCCTGGACCTTGTAGCGAGGAGACCATGCAGCACCTTCCGAGCGGCCAAATCTGGTACGAGGAACTGTTCGACAAGTTTTATTCCGTCGGCTGACAATGCCTTCAATCGTAGACTGGTGCCTTGGTGATGCTTGTCACGGTTTGGGGGATTCAGAAGCAGCAGTACCGTTGAATCTTTACCAGCGATCGCCGCCTGAATGTACGAGAGTTGATGATGCTTGCAATTAAGTTCGTTCTAACAGTGCATCCAAGTGCAAAAGCTTTTGCCATTTCTTGAGAAAGAAACGAAAGTGTAGTGCTTGTCATTGGCTGCCAACTTGTCATGATTTCTTGTTCACTTTTTACTTGAATGACTGCTGGCTGCTGTGCCTGCATATATAAGCCGTTAGGCCAACTCAAACGCATGACCCCAAACAGATGTCTGTTTGGTCTGGATTTCATCCGTTTGGCGGCGGTAATGGGGTGTTGTCCGGCCGTTTCTCTGGATGCGCCCGCCGTGCGTCCAACGTCCGGCCGCATCTCGTCCGGCGGCTGAAGGCCTGTATGCATTCTTTGAATGAAATCAAACATAACAAATAGTTTTAAATCAAATAGTTCCACATCCAAAATTATCTTGCAACCCAATAAAAATAAAGATATATTCAAATAGTCTTACAACCCAATCGAATTTGTCTTGCATGAAAAGAAACTCAACCGATACATCTACTGATTGCCAATGTGAGTCCACATGTGCTCAACCGTCCTAGAGTATCACAGCCCTAGCTTAGTCTTGATTGTCATTGCATAATCATCATGCATCATAATCAAATTCAAATGAAATTTGAACTGGCGAAAATTTGAAGCCTCCAAAATTAAATAAAAAGGGCAAAAACCTTGAAAATGCATTCAGTGAATCCAAAATGCCCTAAAAATAGTTTTGAGAATTTAGGAAAGAAAATTATATGAAACCAAAATTTTGGAACATTTTTAAGGAATTATTTGGGCTCTGAATTTAAATCAATATTCTATTTGAATTTGGAATTATATTCATAATATATAATGAATATATTTTGAAATGCTATGAGATATTTTATGTATATTTGGAGGAGTCCATTTAGTGACATAAAAATATCCAGGTGAGTTTTTGGCATTGTTTGAATTTGTTTGATTTTCAAACAATGACAAAATAATTAAATCAAAACAGAAAAACAGAAAATAGAAAACAGAGAGAGTGAGAGAGAGAGAGAGACTCACCTAGCAACTTACCTGCTTACCTGGCCCACTACTGTGCAGCCGGCTCAGCTGCGTTAGCCCAGCCCACCACCGCAGCCCTCTGTCGTCTTCCTCCTTGCGCCAGTAGGCAGGGGAACCTCCTATATGCCGCACTATGCGGCAAAGTGTCGTCGCTTCGCACAGGCGGCCTCTAACTGGGCCTGCCAGTACCGCCAGCGGACTTGTACGGTAGCTTAAAAGAAATCAACTTTGCAGGGAATCGAATCATGGATCTCGTGCTACAGACTAGGACCTGCGACCAGCTAAGCTAGCGCTAGTTAGATAGCAGCGTCAATCTTTAAGAACCAACCACCAGGGCGGATCTGAATTATTCGGAATTTCGAATGCATTTTTTTTATAGAAAAACTGAGTATCTTCTGAAACGCAAATACCTTTCAAATTTCAGAATGTTTTTTTATAAACTGAAATGTTTTAGAAAATAATGATTTTTTTTTGAAATCAGGAACATATTTTTTTAAACAGGAACATTTTTTTGAAATTCCAATACAAAACTGTGCAAATGCGAACATTTTAAACTCCCGACTAAAATTTGCAAACATGAACAGTTTTTAGAAATTTCTGAACAATTTTTGACACTGGAACATTTTTTGAAACTTCAAAAAAATGAAAACATGAACATTTTTCGAAATGGGATTTTTTTTTAAAGTTGTGAAATTTTGGACCAGAAACATTCCGAACTTTTATTGAAAGAACAAAAACAATTTTTTGAATAAGCGAACATTTTTTGAAAAATGTATGCGAACATTTTTGAATTTTTGGGAAAAATGATCGTCTTTGAATTTTCATCATTTTTTAGAAGCAAGAACATTTTTTAAAAAACACGAACATTTTTAACACCCCATTTTTTTTGAAAAGTTGTGAAAATTTTGAGAAAAAGCATTTGCAGCATTTTATCAAAAGAAAGAACATTTTCTGAAAATTGTGAACATTTTTCGAATTTATGTTTTTTTTAAAAACAACCTTTTTTAATTTTCGAATATTTTTAAAGGCCAGAACATTTTACTAAATTTAAGAACAATTTTCGAACATGAATTTAGTTTAAGAAAGATAAAGTAACCTTGAAAAGGAAAAATAGAAAAAGTAGCAGAAAACGGAAAAAACAAAAGAAAAGAAAAGGAGGAAAAAAGAAACAGAAACAAAAAAACATAGGAAAACAGAAAACCAGTAAAAAAACAAAAAACCGGTTGAGGGAACCTTCTAGATGGTTTCGAAAACCGGCTGGCTAGTTGCGATTGTAGGCTGAAAAACTGGGCTGGCCCATTGCGTCGCTGCTCGGTCGCTCGCCTATGCGAAGCGCTGGTAGTTTGACGCAAAGAGCGTCAAATAGGATTTTCCGTAGGCAGGGCACGTGGTCGCTGCGCGCGCGCCAGCTCGTGCATCCACCGCGACGCCTCGGCCCTTCTAGCCTCGCCAGCGGGACCCCCACGAGCTCCTTGTCCCTCTCCTCACTCTCTTCTCTCTCTCCCCTCCTGTGTCTCTCTCGCGCACAGCTGTCCGGGCGCCATCCTCGCCACCCGTCGTCGTAGTGGGTCCTACTGGTCAGTTTTGACCTGGTTGACCTTTCTTGACTTGTCGACGTCATGTTGATGTCATAAAACATTTCTAGATTTTAAGTAAGTCTAAATGGTTTATTAATTCTAGAAAATAGCTAAAAACTTCTAAAAATCATAGAAATTCAACTATAACTCAGACTGAAATGAATTATATGTGAAAAATTATCAGAAAAAAATGAAGAATCTGTTTATGCCATGATCATGCATGTTTGAACAACTTAACATCATTGTTTAGGACAAATCATGTTTATGTCAATTCTGATAATTAGTTTTGTAGTTGGAATTTTCTATATGTTTGAATTCCACTTCAATTAATATGACTAACCATTGCATTAGGTGAATTCAGTACCTTAATATGTCATACCATGCATATGGATGTGCATCATTGCCATGAATTGTATGTTGTTCCTTCTCTATTTGTCGGTGTTTGTTCCTTCTCGGTAGAAGACGATTCCAATGTTGTGATCATTGACACCGATAAAGAGCTATACTATCTTCGAAAGTGCTAGGCAAGCAACCCCCCCCCTTGATCACTCTGATGCAATCCCACTCTCTCGCTCTTGCTCTTTTTTAATACACTAGGACAACAAACATTCAACTATTACATGTTGTGGTAGTTGAACTCATTCCTCTGCATGACCTGTCTTTGCCATAGTAAATAGCTAAAACCTTCTAGCATGAGTAGGAATTGCATGAGCCATGTTGTGACTACTCATCCATGCTTGCTTGTTATGCCTGCTCTGCTTAGAGTTGTGTCGGGTCTGATCCATTTGGGCGATGAATTGGAATGGTTGTGTTCATGTTCTAATGTGTGAGAGCTAAGTGTGTGAACACGATTTGGTAAAGGTAGCGATGAGAGGCCATGTAGGAGTACACGATGGGTTGTCTCATTGGGACCGTCCTCACGAACTGAGTTTCGTGTTTGTGATCCAAGACAGTTACTACCACACACGGGCCCTGAAATATGACCCCGCTCGACTTATTAATCGCCTTGATCTCTGTCCAGGAGTTGCAACTAGTTTCTGGTGTTTGTAGGATATGAGTTGGAGGCCGTGCATAGCGTTGACCATAGGGGTGGGCTATGATGTGGTAGAGACACTGTGGCCCAGTGTACCAAGCGTAATACCATCCGTCGAGGTGGACTGAGGAACCCTGCACACATCGTTTGGGACCGTGATGGAAACTTCGGCCGGACTTCCCTTGCGGGTTCAACCTCAGATAGGCGATAAATCTGGACTAGAGTCTTGTGTTATTAGTCAGGTCGTGGTTTACACCCATGCCGGGCTTCCGCTTGAAGGTTGCTGAGATACATGACGAGTATATGGCGCTAAGTGGTGGAAACATGTGTGAAGAAGCACACACCTGTGGGGTTATAAATGATCTATTTGAATAGTCGCGTCCTCGGATATGGACTACCTGGAAAGCTACATTGTTCATGGACAACTCTAAATGGATACTCTAAAATGCGCAAGATAAGTGTGAGTGCTATGGATGGCCTTCTCGTAGGGAGACGGGAGCGGATCCATAGTGGTGTATTGATGTGGTGACTATGTGGACTCGTGTGCGCTCTCTGACCCAAAGAAAATACTGGCAGTCATACTACACGATAGCCACTGAGTCAAAGCTGGCTTGCTGTAGTTAAACCCCACAACACCCTTGTTGATACTGATGCATATGTAGATAGTTCTGATGTAAGTCTTGTTGAGTACCTTTGTACTCATGGTTTCTTAATATATGTTTTTGCAGAGAGACTTCAGTCTCACTAGTAGTTCCATGTGAGCTTTGATGAGTAGCTTGGGAATCTCAGACAGAGGTCTGGTTCATATGGAGGGTCTTGTAGATACTCAGGCTTCTCAGCCTTTTTCTTTTGTAGTTATTTGTACTCAGACATGTTTATGCTTCCGTTGCTTGTATGACTTTGTATGTTGGGTCATGAGACCCATGTTTGTAATATCATGCTATGTAAGGCTCCTCGGAGCCTCTTAAATAAATACTTTGGGTCGTAGAGTTATGTTGTGATGCCATGTTGTATCTACATATATCGTGCATATTGTGTGTATGTTTTGAAATGCATTGGTATGTGTGGAATTCAACACCTAGTTATCTGCCTTTGGTAGCCTTTCCTACAGAGAAATGCCTCCCAGTGCTTCCACTGAGCCTTGGTAGTTTGCTACCTCTCCGGAACACATGGATTGATCAGCATGTATCCTTCTTTGCTCCTGTGTCAGCCCCTACGGGGAAATATCACGCGTTGTTCCTTTAAGTCCTTGTAGCTTGCTACGACTTGGGTTCATACGTTGATGACCGACATGTGCATTGCTGGGTTACGTATGCCCGTCCCTGTACGTTTGTGCCACCTTGGTTTATGACTAGTCATGTCGACTCGGGTTCTTTGTCATATGGATGGTAGCATCGCAATCATATACATGAGCCAAAAGACGCAAACGGTCCTAGCCAAGGTAAAGGCGGCAACCGTGGGTTACCGTGCATGAGGCCGCAAAGTGATATGATGTGTCTTATGTTAGATCAGTGCGACTTAGGATCGGGGTCCCGACATGGAGTTGCATATGAGTATGCCAATCACGCATGTCACGATGGAATTGGGTGAATTGTTCAAATGTTGCCAGTTCTTGGTGCTATGGCACAACATTTTCACCCTAGAAATCAAACCCTTGGTCGTAGATGGTGTTAGCATGCTCATCCTCCACGATCATGTTGTGCATGATCATAGAAGCAGTCATCACCTGCCAAAGCTTCTCGGTGCTCCATGTCAGTGCGAGGTGTCGAACATATCCCATCAATATTGAAGCACACCTAAAGCATGCTCCACATCCTTCCTAGCACTCTCTGTCTCTTCTCTCCTTGCGGATTGCGTATTGTCTTCACAAGAGCTGACCACTGAGGATAGATACCATCAGCTAGGTAGTACCCCTTGTTGTAATGGTGGACATTGATCTCAAAGTTGACCTCTGGGGAGTGGCCTTCCGCAAGCCTTGCAAACACCAGAGAACGCTGAAGCATGTTGATATCATTGTGAGAACCAGCAATGCCGGAGAAAGCATGCTATATCCAAAGATCTTGTGAAGCCACCGCTTCTAGTATGACAGTGACACCTTTCACATGGCCCTTATACTACCCTTGCCAAGCAAATGGACATGTATTCCACTTCTAGTGTATACAATCTATGCTAGCAAGCATGCCTGGAAAGCACATGCCGTCATTGATCGCCAACAACTTCTCTGTATCAGCGGCAGTAGGCTCTCTCAGGTACTTAGGGCCAAACACTGCTAACACGGCCTTGCAGAAATTGTACATTGATAGCAGACATGTGGACTCACTCATACACACGTACTCATCCACAAGATCGCCCAGTATTCCATATGCAAGCATACGAATAGCCGCAATGCATTTCTTGTAAGATGAGAAGCCAAGCTTGCTAAGGGCATCCTCTTTGCACTAAAAGTATGAGTCATATGCTACCATACCCTCCCGAATACGATTGAACACATGTCTCGCCATCCAGAACCGGCGACGGAATTGATGTGGTTTGAAGAGCGCAACATTCTCAAAGTAGTCAGCATACAACATAGCCTGGCTGCTCTCCCTATTGCGGTTCAAGGCCGGAGCATGGTCCAAGATTGACCCCCCTGTACTGAGGCCGCTACCTAGCAATGTGGTCGTTCACGACCAATGCAGCCACCATAAGGTCTTTGTCATCCGAGGATGTATCGTCCAATGAACAAATGAAGTTGTGGGGAAAAACTCATCCCCACTTTCCATGGTACCACTACTAGGGAAAACCTTATACACAGAATGTTACCAGTAGCGCTGTACAAAATCAAACGCTACTGCTAATTAGTAGCAGCGCGCGTAAATAAACCGCGCTACTGCTACGACTTTTGCAGTAGCGCGTATTGGCGAAAAGCGCTGCTGCTATGTTTGAACTGGGCGCACATGGCTAGCCCAACCTAGCAGTAGCGCGTATACTGGCCCAGCGCTACTGCTACGCTCCTTAGCTGTAGCGCGCTTACGTGTAAGGCGCTGCTGCTAACGGAAATAAAATAAAATAAAAAATAAGTAGAAAAGTAAATGAAAATGAAAGAAATAGAAAAAGGAGAAAGAAAAAAAATGTAAAGAAAAATAAAAGAAAAAAGGAAAAAAGGAGAAAGGAACAGCAGTAGCGGGTTTCAGTAAACGCGCTATAGCTAACATAGCTATAGCGCGTTTTCGGAAACTCGCTACCGTTACGTTTCACTTAAACAGCGGTCCCCCCCCGCCCCCGGCCACCACTTCTTCCCCAAATCCCTCGCCCTCGCCGTCGTCTCCCCAATTCGCCGTCGCCCCACTTCGCCGCCGTCTCCTGCCGGCGTGGACGCCCGCGACCTCACCGTCTCCCCCCGAGGCCGCCGTCATCCTCACCGCCGCCGCCCGAGGCCGTCCTCAGCCTCACCGCCGCCGCCCGAGGCCGCCCTCGACGTCACCGTTGGCGCCCTCCACCTCACCGCCGCCCGAGCCCGCCCAGGACCGCCGTTGCCCGTGCCCGAGCCCGCCCTCTCTCCCCTCTCTGTAAGTCCCCCACCCCTCCCCCACACTCATCTCTCTCTGCATTTTAGAGAAAAAATTAGTAGAGCAAAAGTTAGTTAGGGCAGTAGGGTTTAATTAGTGTAGATGCTGCTTGTATAGTATATAGTGATACTAGTAGATGTTAATTAGGTTAGGGCAATAGTGGTACTAGTAGATGTTAATTAGATGTTTTTCAGTTAGGGCACTAGAGTTTTGCTAGGTTAATTAGGTTAGTAGTGCTGCTAGTAGTAGTGGTACAGTAGGTTAATTAGGTGATGTTAAATGAATAACCTAAATGAATGAAATTAGTAGTTAACTGATTTTTTTCCTTTCATCATTATAGAGCACTAAAGTTAACTGAATTTTGTTCTATTAGTAGTTAAATGAATTTTCTTCTACACTTTGTTTTTGAATTAGCTTGCGAAATTTGGACATGTGGTTGCTCGTGTATATTTGGACACTGTTTCCAGGGAATGATGCTTAGTGGCCTATGTTTTGCCGGAATGTTGGTTCATTTCTTTTCCGGCAAATTTCAGGTTCTCGATTTGTCCAATTTTTAGCAAAGGTCATGCCAAAATTTTCCATGAATTTCGGCATGACTTGTGCTACAAACTAGGACATATCGAGTGCCCGTGATTTGTCGCACCAGGAAGGAGTCAACATTCCTGCAAAACAATAGGCCTTTTTATGTCATTATTCATTTTATTAGGTCTAGAATTAATTGACTAGATTTAATCATAGGAAACATGGCTAGCAACGATGAAGGACAGGGTTCTAGTGATTGCGACGACGCCTACCGGGCGGCAGACGAATTTTTAGCCTTACCGACGATCAACCGATGTTATTGCTGGGCCCACCGGTGGCATTGGGGATAGAGACCGACACGCAGATCGGTGCTGAGACTAAGACCGACGCTCAGACTCAGACCGACATCGAGACCGGCGCTGAGACTGAGACCGGCGCTGCCTCGGGGAGCGGAGCCGGTGTAGAACCGAAAGCAAAGAGGCAACGGGTTCCTAACAAACTCAGGACTACTAGAGTGGTGGTCACGAAGGTGGACGACGGCAATTTTGAGCCAACGGCGCCCGAGGAAGCGCGTCGATGCTACGGCAATCAAATAGGCTGCATCGTACGGACAACCACCACCATCAACGATGAGAAACTACAAAAGATAGAAAATATGAGGAGCTCCCTCCTGAAGAAGTTTCACCAGATATTCTTGTTCCCGGGCCGGAATGAGAATGATTATAAAGATCTAGATGAGGACCCGACAATGAAGAAGATAAACAAACACGCCATGACCAAGTTTAGCGACGTGTTGGCCGCCTGGAAAAATCGAGTGAAAGCAAGGATCATCAACAAGAAGGAACCCTACTTCGAGATTGTAAAGGATAATCCGACAATCACGAAAGAGCAGTTTCAAATATTCAAGGAGGCTTGCGAGGCCGAACATGCCAAAAAAATTCTAAGTACATGAAGGGGCTTCAAGAGAGGAACTTTGGGAGCCACCACCTCGGAAGCCGTGGTTACGGCGGAAAGAGGTCCAAATGGGCCAAGGAGGACGCGGAAGCCGCGAGTCTGGGCATCGCAGACCCCTTGGCGGAGTTCACCGTCCCACAGGAGCGTGACGTCCTCAGGGCCCGGTACCGTTGGGACCCAGTGAAAAAGGTTTACGAGACAACACCGATCATTACGGAGTTCATAAGACTGCCGGTAATTTTAGTTTCTGATCGGTTCAACTACACACGTTAGTCATATTTGTAAACGATCGTTGTGCCTTTCGCAGAGAGATCAGCACAGGATTGCGCCCGAAAGCGACTCGCTGTCTGAGGCATTGGCGAGGCCCAAGTGGGACACTCCATTCAACCGGGCGTTGAACATATTGACACGACAACCGGTGGATACTCGACCGTCGTATGGACGCGTGCATGGTGTCGGAGACAGCGCCACGTGGAAGAATACTACCGTGAGACCACGGAGGAAAGAAAGGAAAGACAGAGGTTAAATGAAGAAAACATCGACAAGAGGGTTGAGATTGCGGTTGAGAAGAAATCAACTCAGACAGTCGCAACAGCGGTAGCTGCCGCAAAACAGGTGGCTGTAGATATTTCTACTACCTTGGTTTCAGACGTTTTCAGTTGGACCAGGCAAAATCAAGAAAAAAATGCAGCGGACTTTCCCCTTGCTAACTTCTTGGCGGGGAGCAGCTCGACTAGCGTTGCACCAGCACCGGCTCCCACACCGGATGTGCTAGGCGGTGCTTCGTCTTTGGCTGAGCTCGACGCCCTCACGGTATCTGTCACACCGGCCCCCTTCAATATAAATGTATAATCTCCCGTTTTCGTTGCCTTTCGGATGTCTCACGTCGCAGACTTCTCTTTGCAGGCCGACGAAACCCCGTGCACCATATTGTACACCATCGGCGATCAGAAGGTGGACGTGGGGAAGGCGACGATAATGGAGCCGAAGGAACCATTGTTCCACAGCCGGCCGATACCCCCGAACGTCTTCAAGGTTTCCGTGGCTAGTGTCAAACCGGGCCACGAGAATTTGCCTCCTCCAGTACTACTGGGGGATGACGACGAGACACCGGGGCGGCTTGGTGATTGTTGCAATGCTGGGTGGGTCCTGTTGTGGCCAAAGAGTCTGCTTCATCTGGAGGCGGCCGGGAGCACACCCATGAGCACGCAGCCTCAGCAAGGTATGAACATCAACACCCCACCTACCCAATTAGCGTCGGGTGTCGGGTTGGGTGATAGCGGACGGGGTAAGGAGGAGGCTCCATTAGTCGCTGATGACGTCGCCATGGATGAGGATGAGGACGACGATGGCGCTGCTGAACAGTATGTCTATACTGGCACCTCCTCAGGGTTTGAGCGTCATGAGTCGGTGCCTGAATTGCCGTCTCAACATATTATGGACGACCTTCCGGTAGTAAAGAAGTTTAGGAAGAGAGCGAGGAAAGGCAAAAAAGATGTTTCTATGATCCAGCCGCCTCAGCAGCCTTGGCTTCAGGACCGTATAGATATCCCCGATGCGGATAAATGGCATATCACCGGTCAACCAATCCTACCTGCAACAGTGCTACATGCCAGATTCGGCGATCTAAAGAGACTTCATGACGATGTGCTGCGGGTAGAGAAAGACCTCATCGCCTCGAAAGATCCAGGATACCCACTCTACGTGGTTAACGTTCCGCGGCAAATGTCGTACGTCGACAGCTTCCCCGCAGATAAGTTCTTCCTCCTATTCGATTACATATTCGACATGTTTCACGTGAAGAAGCTGGATTTTACGTTTGTCCGCCTTTATGCCTTGTACATGAACTACATCATCGGGGTTGAGCAGATATCTCATATATGTGTCGCTGACCCGTACTACATGCACGAGGGCTTCTTGGGAGTCTGCGCAAATCACCGTGAATACGCGAGGGATTACATCGTCAGTTTCATGCTCGCCAATAAGGACAAGGGGGCGATTCTCGTACCTTATCATCCCGTGTAAATCATCCACGCTGCTATCCTTCCTTCGATTTCAATCATTCATTTGCACGATGGAGGCTAATTAATTTGAGGACTTATTTTGCGTAGCGGCGGGCGCGCCGTCCTCATTATCCTCTACCCCCGATTCTCCCACGCTCTTTACTTGGACTCGTCAAAGAACATTCACAAAAAGGATTACACCCACATCAAGGATGTTCTCGACAGTGCTATGTATTACGACCAATCAATGGGTGGAGAGGTCAGGGACAAGAAGATAAGGGGCGGCAGGGCCGCCTTCGGCCATAAGACCGACTTCTGCTGCATCCAGCAACCGAACGATTCTCTTAATGATGGACTCTATGTCCTACACCACATGGTGGAGTACAGACGGGATCACCAGAACCTTCGCATGGCACCTTCTTCTGGCGATGCCCATATTCTGCAATGGGCAAAGGACATAGGAGATATCGAGGATCATCGACTTCGAGCTGAGTTCTATAACATCCAGCGCGAACTTGCCCAAATCATCATGAAGGAGGTCGTCGGAAAAACAGGGATGTTCTACGGAGAAGGACAAATGTCGCGGGAAGACGTCCGAACATGGATAGCCTCTCAGCGTCTCGACCCGAAGCCTTTCACTAGGCTCGGGGACTATCTCCCTGACTTGGATGGATGGAACGACATGTTGGAATGATTGTCGATATATGACAATGTGTCCGTTTAGTCCATACTTTCTGTATGACAAAACTTTGAGTTATGCACGGTGAAACTTTATTTGTGATGTAATTAAACCGTCCTCCTCCTCGACTAGCGAAAATCACTCTAGTTAGGGCATTTTGGGGTACGATGAACTTTGTTATTTATGCTTATGATATGTTGTTTCTATTTTTGCCAAGTCTGTCTCTTTCTGTTGCTCAACTATATATGTTGCATATCATCGACTCATGCAGGTGCATAGATCATAGATGGCGAAGAAGTGCTACGCCAGGAGTATATTTATACGACAAGTGGCCGGAGTGTCAGGCCCTTCCGGTTTCCGAGCGACAGGCAGTAGTTAGTTTAGGTTCACGCTAATGCGAGAGAGGGATACGAACTCATGTTCTCAAAGTGATAGCTCTTCTCGCGTATATCATTGTTTAGATGGATGACGATGTATTTGCATATCATTCGAGACTTGTATCGCTATTTTCGAGATGATGACGAGAGATCACTTTGTGTTGGATGATGATTATGATGATGACATGATTTGATGAGACTAATTGTATGTATATGCTATGATTACATTTGTATGTGTATGATATGCTAAAGATTATTGTATAAAGCCTATTCAAATACAAAACAAATACAAAACAAATATGCAGGAACAAAACTAATAAATAAACTAGTAGTAGCGAGGAGGGAAATTTAGCAGTAGCGCCGCATTATCAGTAGCGCGTCCCAGCAAACAGCGCTGCAGATAATATCAGTAGCGCCCTTTCCCAAAGAGCGCTACAGCTATTCATGTATAGCAGTTGCGTGGGACAACATGCACTACTGCTATACGTTAGCTGTAGCGCCTTATTAGTAGCGCCGGTACCCGCGCTACTGAGAGGCCCAAAACCCTCGCTGCTGCTAGGCTTTTCCCTAGTAGTGTACCTTGTGAGCAAAGTGTCGAACACCTTGCGGTTGTGGTGGAGACACGGCCGGGAAGACCACACCTAGTACTGCCCAACCAGGCATCAGGCAAGGGTGGCGTCGATGGCGGGGCATCCGGTGGCCGTTGCAGCACATGCCGGAAAGTGTTGGGGTCGACGGGTATGGACGGCGGCCATAGCTCCCCTGGAACTGGATGCGGTGGGAACCCCTCCGAAAACACCGCCAGGAACTACTCCGAAACACGGACGTGTGCCAGCTATGGCGAGCGATGGTCGTGGTTTGGGCTATCGGGCAAGGCAGTGAGGAGGCGGTCTGAATATGGGCAGCGACGGGCTATGGCGGGCGCGGGGGGGGGGGGGGAGGGGGAGGGGCATGCCTCATAGGGGAGAGAAAATGAGCGACTGTGTCCCCGACGGGGGGGTGGGGGGGAGGGGGCAGCGGAGGACAAGGGCGCGTGTCCCACCCGTCCGCGCGATGTTCACTTTGACGCAAATGCGGCCCAAATTTAAGCCAGAAATAAGTCGAAAGCGGACCGAAAATGAGCATTTGTCCGTTTGCTCCCACGCATTGGGCCACACTTTCTGGCCGTTTACCCTCTAAACAGACTCGGCCGGACCGTTTGTAATTGTGTGTTGGAGTTGGCTTTAGCTGTGCTGGTTCTACTCTTGTTTAGTGTCGTTAATGCTGACAAGGGCAATTCAATTTTTGCATTTCGCTGATGTGGACATCCATATGTAATCAGTTGTGTCAAATCCGGTGTCTAGTGTCCCTTCAGAGTCTCGCCTAGACATTTGGGGCCTGTAGGAACACTGGATTTTATTTATTTTTGTGCGGGTGAGGAACACTTGATTTTTGGAGGACTTTTTACAGGAATGGAATCCCGTTGGAATAATTTATGTGGCACCATTTGGAATGCAGGAAACCGGCCTAGGAATAACAAATTGAAGTTTCTTATATAGGGCCGTTTTCATGGAACGAGAAACACTTGGCTGAGAGATTTTAAGATGGTCCCAACTATCATGTATCGTCTATTATTTGGGATCCAAGGGCCTAGATTGAATGAAATAATAGGTCCCTCGTGAGAAGGTTACTTATGAGAGGTGACAAGTGTTAGAAAAGAAAGGAACACCAAAAAAATTTAATTGAACACAATACAGTTGAAGTCGCTCACATACACAAGCATACACTCACCCCTATGAACGCATACACGAACATCCTACCCCTATGAGCATCTTTGAGAGACCGAGTCGGCATATCATCTTGAGATTTGAAGGAGCCGCCACAGACACCTTTGTTGTCGACGGGAATATCTTCTCCCACTGAACGCACATCGCCGAAAAGTCTGGAATAAATCTAGGAAAATGCAAGCACTGATGTTAACTTTATGACTTGAACTCTGGTGGGATGGGGATATCACTATTCTTTTAACCATCTAATTAGAAGTTTATTCGCAAGAAACACTAAAAGTAAGAGGTGCTAAATCTGTAAGGCGGACGCTACGCATTAGCCGGCTGATGAGCTCGAGGGATCGGCCGCCTGGCTAGCCACCTGATTGGTTGATTACCAGCCATATGATTAGGGAGGTCCTATGTGAGGCGTTCTGCGTCAACTAGGTGCAGTTTCACACAGAGCACTTCGCTCGCGGGCTTACTGGACCGCGCCGCGCATGTTTCACTGTTGCGCGGGCGTTTCACTATTTCGAACTCTTTCACCGTTTCAGCTGTTTCTGAGCCAAGTGTTTCTTTGTGTGAATTAAAGAATGTTTTTGTTGTTTCTGCTTAGACAGTTCTCTTCTTTATAACTACAAGTTGATTCTAAAACAGTTCTAAAACAATTATTCTGCTGGTTCTAAAACATTTCTAAAACAGTAAATAAAGGTTAGAGCTTCTTTTAGAAATTAACTCAGCTGGTTGAACCTTCTTTACAACTCCAAGTGAGCAAGAAAGTATCACTAGGGCAGCATAAAAAAAATAAAAAATGTACGGAACATAGTATATAAATCTTAGAGCTTCTTTACAGACTGGTTCTCCAGTTTTGAACCTTCTTTACAACTAAAAGTAATGCAAGAAAGTATCACTCGGGCACCATGATAAAAAACAGAAAATTGTATCATTAAGGAAACATTGTCCCCATGGAAGGGTCATGCCCGGCCTCGGCCAAACAATACGCCGCAAACCGACCTAGGCTTAATAGAGAGGTCAACACGCCAGACTAAACCTATGCCCCCAGGGGTCATGGGCCATCTCCCCGGGAACTCCTGCACATTGCGTACGCGGCCGATGAGCAGACCTAGCTACCTCCTTAAACAAGGCAGGAGCTTACGCAGTCCAACCCGGCGCGCGCCGCTCAGTCGTTGGCGTCTATTAAGCTTCGGTTGATGCATACGACGCGGAACGACCATACTATGCCCACGTGATGGTTAGTGCTATCAAGCCAGAGGCCCCTCAGATCAAATATCTAAATCGTAGTGGATTAGGAACGCGCGGTAACAAGCAGAGACTCACGAAAGATGTGACCCTGTTGCCCCGTCTCGAGGACTTGCGGCAAGGGCTAGGAATGCCCGACCACGCCTCGTAATTAACTCGCGGGCACCCTCTAGGTCAACCCGACTCCACATCACTCACAATTACGCTCGCGCGGGTACCCCTCAGGGCCGACCCGTCTTTAGTAACATGGTTTAGTGTAAAGTCATAGTAACCATACTAACTGTGTGTCTAACACCAAGGGGAAAACCTGAGGAATCACCCTTGATGGATTCCACTCGATGTAATCATCAAGGTGAACGTAAGAGGAACCACCCTCGAAGTTCACACTTGAGGGGTTGCACGACAGAGTCGTATCGGAAGTGGTTAAGGTGGAATCACCCTCGATGACCACGACCGAATAGCTACACTACAGGGTAACATCAGAAGTGCTGATGAGGTCTCACCCCCGGCACTCGATAGTAACCCAGTAATGTCGAGCAACTAAGGGGAAAGTGATGTGCGGTGTCGGGGCCTGGTCTTCGATCCCGTTGATCGGGTCTTCGATGATGAAGTAGGGGAAACAAGGACAAGGTGGGGGTCACTGATGGATCACTAACCAACCTATACTAAGCAGTTTAGGATAAGCAGGTAGGTAACAAAGCAGGTTACAAAAGCAGGCTATGCATCAGAATAGGAGCAAACAATAACAGTAGCAAAATCAAATGCAAGCATGAGAGAATGGAATGGGCGATATCGGGATGATCAAGGGGGGGGGGCTTGCCTGGTTGCTCTGGCAAGGAGGGGTCATCGTTGACATAGTCGATCACAGGGGCAGCATCGGTCTCGGGGTCTACCGGAGAGAAGAGGGGGAAGAAACAGTAAATATAAAGCAAACATAGAATCACAAAGCATAACATGGCAATATGCTGTGCCGGGTGTGACCTAACGTATGGCTACACGATATAGGTGAAGCGGGAATTCAATCGGGTAGGTAATCCCGGTTCCGGACCTGTGTCAGACAGATGACCGGAGGGGGAATGTTCCATGTTCAGATAGTTAGAGGCATCTGGCATGTAAACGGACCGCGTATCCGGATTCGTTGGATTTTTCTGAGCAACTTTCATATAGAAAACATTTTCATCCGAGCTACGGATTATTTTATATGATTTTTGAAAGTTTTAACAATATCCTAGAATTATTTATATTAACAGAAATGGAATATGACGTCAGCATTGCGTGGGGATGACGTCAGCAGTCAACAGACTCGCTGACCAGGGTCAAACCGGGCCTGTTGGTCCAGTGGGACCCACATGTCAGCCTCTGTTAGTCTAACAACAATTTAAACTAAACTAACAGCCTAATTAGAGGGGTGGGCCCCTGGTGTCAGTGACTAACTAATTACTAATTAGTTAACAGATTAATTAACATTTTATTTATTTATAAAACCTGTTTAAATAACGCGGGGCCCGCATGTCAGTGGCACTGAGCTGCACAGTCAATACGTTGACTGGGTCAACCCAGTCAATGGGGCCTGCTCGCAGTGACCCAGGGGTGGCCCCAGGTGTGCCACGTTGGCACTGGCCGGCGGCTGAACGCCGGCGACCGAAAACATGGTGGAGGCGCTCGGGACCTCGCCGGAAACACACCACAAAGGGCCGTTTCGAGCGCTTTTTTGTTTTCTTTTTAACAGTAGCCTTTTGCACTTTCTTTTGCACTAATCATCTATTGAAAAAATGTGCCACTGGTGAAAGAAAATACTAGGGTCAGTGGTGCACTGCCACCATAAGCTTGGGATTTATTTGAATCCATTTGGACTTTTCATAATTGGAATAGAATTTTAAAATGCGAGAATGGCACTGTCTTAATTGCTATAGTCCATCTTGGCTTGGAAGTGATGTTCTTTTCCTTAACAATCATTTGGTATGGAATTTTGGCTAAATGATGAACTATTTTGCAGCCACTTTTGTGCAACTTCATGTTTCACTTGCAAATTGAATTTGATTGAAGAAGTGGGATTTCAAATGATATTTGAATAAAAGGTGATCAAGCACTGCTTAGCCAAGTGATTAGCTTAATCACATAGGATTACTGTAGCATGACACCGAGAGTGTTACAAATCTCCTCCACTACAAGAAATCTCGTCCCGAGATTTAAGAGGTGGAGTAAGGAGAGAAGAGTTGGTTATGAAATTCTAACGAATCTTCTTTTTCGTGTTTTTGTCATCGAAGAGGTTGATCCATGACATTGATGTCTTCAATTCGCTGCATGAGGGCATCATAATGAAGTCCTCATCCTTTCTTCAGAAACTCCATCGTACTTACGAACAGGGTATAAGGGGAAAACTATAAGGATGGATGTCTGAAAGGATTGGCATCCAGTAAGTATCTCAAGGAAGGAGATTTAGAAGCACTAGGAAACAAATCGAGAGTGCTATAAGAAGGTTCAATAAGTTTAAACCAGGTAAGCATCAAGCTGATGCCTATAATAGGTGATGAAGGGGTTCAGAGCAATAAAGAATAATGTTGCCTCTGATACCGGGATGAAACATGGTGAGCTAGTTAATTAGCTCGTGAATTACATACGGAGCCAAGTGCAAAGAATATTTCTGAATCAAGGTTGTACATGAGAGTCAGGTTTCAATCCTGTGGAACTGTGGGTTATGGGCCCACCATGTGGGTTTAAAGCAGGGAGGGTGCTAACATTTTGCATGGTCATGATAGCAGGGCAGGTCGGAGGATATATAGCCTGTCAATTATGTCGGCAACAACGTTGGTACCAAGGGTGAGGGACGAAGAGAACTATTTTCCTGCTCGTTCAAACGAGGCGGACCAAAACGCAAAGTTCTCGTCCATCGGTGGTTACCGGAATGTCATCAACAATAGTAACAGGGTCTTACTGATAGAGTTGGGCACCGAGGTGCTTACTTAAGCAGGGACTTGTTACTTCTTAGATCATAAAATTTATAAGAGAGGTTAATCAAACCAACGGAAAGGAAAATGTGTCTATCAAACTTAACAGACCAATGGAAAGGAAAATGTGTTTCACACAAGAATTGGGAGTATATCCTTCCCAAAGAAAAGCGGAGCATGATATACATGATAGGACATTAAGTGCAAAAGCATTTAAATAAGGGGCGAGCGAAGAATTAGGATATTACCCATACAACGGTGTTTGGATAATAGATCAAGAAGCATTTAGCATTTCGCTTCAAATGTTCGTGTTGATATTCGGAATACCACGGTCATGCTTCGAGATAGCACTGATATGGTGTTTCCATTAAGGATTGGGTTTGTAGATCTTGAGAGATTCAAACATTTCCAAGATTATCTCGGAACCTAAGGTATAACCAAACAAAATCAGGTCTGTGTTGGCAGGAAGTCAAGGACGTTGTCGATGATAACACAATCATCGAGGGGGGAGGATGGTATTTCTCATCATGAATTAGATGCATAACCTGGAAGAGTTCGGAATGTTGATGATGATCACGACACTTTCGTCGAGAGATTTCATGAAGATGTAATCGATTAGTGATTACATCAAGTCAAAGGAATGATGAAGCGGAAGGTTATTGGAACCACGGGTACGACACAAACTCAAAATCAAACTTGTTGTTCAAGGTGAAATGATATGACGAGGAAGATCGACGTAGGCTTAGCTCAACATCGAAAATTGTGCTCCGGGAAGAAGGACCAGGTAGCACAGTTAAAATTTAGCACGATAATGATATAGCCAATCAGGCTAGGAATGACTTGAAGGATTATTAAACTTGTGAGCAACAAAAATTACTTAGAGTTACAGAATTGGAGTGTGGAATCGATTCACTTATCAGCGTTCTCGAGTGACAATCAACTCAAAACCCAGGGAAAACTAAAATCGATGAGAAGCAATACCAGATGAAGACTCATAGGAAGCAACACAGTTCTTTTTTATTCTCGAGATACCGAAGGGTAATACTCGATGGAAGATCAAAATAGAGGTTGCGAAGATGCATTTATCTACAGAAGACAAGTGCTTTAACTTGTCTGAGAAATGGAATCAAAGGGGAACAATCATGGTCAGAACCACGGTTGCAAAGGATCAAATCCTAGATATAAGATGATCTTATACCAAGGGGATAATTAATTTTAAGAGAAGCTTCCATGATAAGATCTACATCGTGTCCATGGGCATGAACACAAAGTTCAAGGTCGACTCCCACTTCTTCAATGCATATCATTTCATTTACTTCCCGCTTTTGATGAATTTGTAGTGTTGAAGTTTTATCTGGCAAAATGTCAGAAGAGTATGACACTTGAAAACTCTTGGGTTCACACGGATTAGGGAAGGCATAGGTTCAACCCTTAGGGGCATCTTAGGAACATATACCGCGAATTTCAAAAATAATTTACGCAAGTTCGAAGGTAGAGTATGGCTGACAAAAGCAGAGGATACAAATTTACCAAAGGCATTATGTATCAAGGGAAGAGCTCACAAGGTTAATGAATATTAAGGACATTGTCGGATAATAATCCAACCAAGGATATGGCGGTCCATAAAGGATCTGATGTGAGTATCGATACTCAACCAGAAGAAGAAAGAATGTGATAGAGGCGGGGTTGTCTCGATCTTTCGATGAGATGATAACTATCGATTTGGTGGAGTCGACTTTGACGATCCGACTACAAACGTGCACGACGTTGCGCCTTAGCAACCGCTAAACCAACTTCGAGAGGTTATTGACAACGCCGGAGCACGATCAACCTGACCACGAAGGTCTAATTCCTGCACGCAATCGAAGAACAAGCAAGAATATGATAAAGCAATATGAATATTGCGAATATATATGAAGTATTGATAAAGGTGGGGATCCGGAAGCGGTCTTGGTCTGGTCGTTGGACACAAACGAAGTACACGAAGTTGCAATGGCTAACTTTTAACTAAACAAATCCCCAGGAAAAAGCTACTAGATGGATCTACTTATATAGGAGTAAGGGGTGGAGGCCAAGGAGGTGGGAGGACGTCCCAAGGCAGCCTAAAACCAACCCTAGGTCGTACAAGGCTCATGGGCCCAAGTGGAGGTGATGCAACACCTTTGGACTTGTTGTTTGACTCGGATTCTGCTGCAGCGTCTGATTGTTTCGTCCATATCTCAACGCTCCGGACGAATTTAAAGGTGATTCCAATTGGGTTGGAAAGAGGATGAAATCTACTTTCCAACAAAAAAAGAATCACCCAATTCGGAGTCCGTATGAAAAAGTTCTTGGCATTTCGAGTCAGGTATGTCTGTGCAGTCCGAATCTGAATCCAGAACGTGAGAGACTTGGACTCTATCTTCTCTTGGCCCAAAAGTGACGTGAGAGGACTTTTTGAACATAACTTAAACTTCTCCTTTTCCCCTATCTTCATATGTGGATTGTACAAATGTCCCATACACCTGCAATTAGACAAAACACAAAAGTGTGTGAAGTATTTTTGTTCTGGATAATATAAATAGATTATTGAATAGTTGACACTAGAAATCACCTGACAAATATGCATGTATGCAATATTTTTGGTCGTATCCAAGGTAGTCATGTCCTCATCATCCTACCCTTCTTAAAAATAAAGCCGTCCTCGGCGTTGCTTAATCTGAAATGTGGCTAACAAAAGAGACAAGGTGTACATGTTGTATATGTATATGTCATCCATTTTTATTTTCCTTAGTTTTTGCACATATGACACATGTATACATGAGTAACTTTCAAAGTTCATAAAATATAAAGCCAAAATATTATCACAATAAGTAGAAGGCATGAAAATATTGCAACTCAGTTTGCACATATAAGTGAAACTCTTATTCATATCAGAAGATTGACAAAGTTCATCATTAAACCATCCCAACATTGGTGAATAAACTTTAATAGTTTCAGAATTACATGCTACAACATGCTGTAATAAGCAAACATGCAACAAGTCATTCAACACAAAATCATTATCAAGATTAGAGGTCATATCAAAATGATTAAACATTGGCACAATTATTTTCAAACATAGTTGATCCAAATTTGTTTTAGTGCCTGATTCACATGGTTCTTTCACATCAACGGTTAATTCAATGGGTGCACTCAAAATTCTTAACATTGCAGTTGTTTGATCACATGCCAAAGTCAAAACATCAACATAATCATCTAAAATAGGTGGTGTGATCAATGTAGTGGCTAGAGCATCACATGGTGTATTTAAATCGACAAGGCATTCATCATTCGCATGCGAAGTTAGAAGATCAGTACCTTTGTTATTACCTCGTGTTATCAACTCAGACGATGTTGGAACTCTCAGCAGTGACAGGTCATAATATGGAGCTGATGCAGTGCTCACAACAACGGATGTTGTTGTCATAGTAGGCGCAGTGGTAGAAGGAAGGACTGTCTCAACTCCTTGGATGTGCACCTTATGCTTGTTTGTCTTGTGGGCATCACGCCTCTTTATTTCCTGTTTAGCTTTGCAAGCAAGATGAAACAAATGGTCCATAGGATAACATTCTTCATGAATTAGTATCTCCTTAATATCATGGTTTAATCCTCCCCAAAATCTATCCATAAAATCTTCTTCACTTTCCTCTAAAAAGGAATGCAACAAGGTAGTTTGTAAACCATCATAATATTTTATTACAGTGTCACTACCTTGTTTTAAATGTTGTAGTTTTTTAATCATGCCACAAGTATAATAAACATCGACGAATCTATCTCTCATGACAAGTTTTAAATCATCCCAAGTAGTAGGTACATAATCAGGGTATAACCGACAATGTTCACTCCACCAAACGGTAGCAAAATTAGTGAAAGAACCAACCACAAGCTTAACTTTTTTACGTTCCGAAAAATCATGGGAAGCAAATATAACATTTATTTCGAACTCCCATTCAATATATAAATCAGGCTTAAAACGACCATTCAACATGGAAACAAAAACCTGATTGTGCGTATTCTTATGTCTTTGCACCTCTTGTGACGGTGGTTGTATTTTCGGAGCTGGTGGCACGTCTCCCACGATTGATGAAGCCCAACTGACTCTGGAACCTGCCATAATTAGTAGAAAAACAAGAAACAAAATCCGAGAATAATGTTCCTATGAACTACTAGGATGTGGTGGTAAAACGCTCACAGTATAGCAAATATCAAAGTCTTACAAGTTCTTACCATGCAGCAGGTGGTGACCGGCAACCAGCGGTTCAAATAACTCCGAAGATTGAGTAAAGTGATTGCCAGGTGAGCGTATGCATACACGGTGTAGAAATATGTGGAGCTTGGAAGGCCAAATATATGGTAGCAAAAGATCAGCAATAATCAATTCAGAGATGCAATGTTGAATAAACGCTCAACGACGGTACTGTGCTAGTCCTAGGCTAGACCGTGCTAGAGACGCGAGCCTAGAACACTAAAAAAATCACGGCGCGACGCGTAACAAAGGCGGAGCACACTCTGAATATCTTTTTTTTCTCATTTTTTTCATGATTTTTTTTCACTTTTTTCTCTCTTTTTTTCTTTTTTTCTTTCTCACTTTTTTTTCTTTTTTTTCTTTCTCTTTTTTTCACAAACAAGCTAGATAAGATGCAGATTGGATCTAGTGATGACGCGAACGACCTCAAGTATGATTATGACAATGAATGATGGGGAGTACGTGGTGGAAATTGATGGATGGCGGTGGTGGACAGCGGATGCAATAATGACGCGGTGGTGGTATATGGCAACGACAATGAAGATGGTGCGGCGGTGGCGTGACAAACTGTGAACAGAACTCGAAACTCTAAAGAACTAGACACTAAGACCAGCAACTTGACACGACGATGTAACCGCAAACTCAACAAAGCAAAACACTAAAAAGATTATGCAAAGGCTCAGACTGGCTTGGACAAAGGATGAACAGATCTAACTTTTTTGTGTGGCTTTTTCTTGGACAATAGGTAAGAAAATAAATCTAATCTAGGGATAACTGCAAATTCTCACCGAGCAACCTGAAAACTGATACCACTTGATAGAGGCGGGGTTGTCCCGATCTTTCGATGAGATGATAACTATCGATTTGGTGGAGTCGACTTTGACGATCCGACTACAAACGTGCACGACGTTGCGCCTTAGCAATCGCTAAACCAACTTCGAGAGGTTATTGACAACGCCGGAGCACGATCAACCTGACCACGAAGGTCTAATTCCTGCACGCAATCGAAGAATAAGCAAGAATATGATAAAGCAATCTGAATATTGCGAATATATATGAAGTATTGATAAAGGTGGGGATCCGGAAGCGGTCTTGGTCTGGTCGTTGGACACAAACGAAGTACACGAAGTTGCAATGGCTAACTTTTAACTAAACAAATCCCCAGGAAAAAGCTACTAGATGGATCTACTTATATAGGAGTAAGGGGTGGCGGCCAAGGAGGTGGGAGGACGTCCCAAGGCAGCCTAAAACCAACCCTAGGTCGTACAAGGCTCATGGGCCCAAGTGGAGGTGATGCAACACCTTTGGACTTGTTGTTTGACTCGGATTCTGCTGCAGCGTCTGATTGTTTCGTCCATATCTCAACGCTCCGGACGAATTTAAAGGTGATTCCAATTGGTTTGGAAAGAGGATGAAATCTACTTTCCAACAAAAAAAGAATCACCCAATTCGGAGTCCGTATGAAAAAGTTTTTGGCGTTTTGAGTCAGGTATGTCTGTGCAATCCGAATCTGAATCCAGAACATGAGAGACTTGGACTCTATCTTCTCTTGGCCCAAAAGTGACGTGAGAGGACTTTTTGAACAGAACTTAAACTTCTCCTTTTCCCCTATCTTCATATGTGGATTGTACAAATGTCCCATACACCTGCAATTAGACAAAACACAAAAGTGTGTGAAGTATTTTTGTTCTGGATAATATAAATAGATTATTGAATATTTGACACTAGAAATCACCTGACAAATATGCATGTATGCAATATTTTTGGTCGTATCCAAGGTAGTCATGTCCTCATCAGAATGCGAAGGCATCGGATTATAGATATATCTGGATAACTTCAAAGCTTGAATACAAAGGAATTACAATTTTCATATCAGAAGATCAGAAGCAGAGGCTCTAATCAAAAGATAATTGTGTTGAATCGATATAGATCGACAATCAATCAAGGTTTCATTTGCCAAGAACAAGCGCATGTTCGAAGTGACGTTTGAGCCGGAAGGATGAATGCTAGGATCTGATTGAGGATTTCGAGCATTCGCAACAATTTGGATGAAGGGACTCGAAATGACAGAGACATAGGATGTCAACGGAGATTACTAGAAATATGGAATTAACCATAATGCCGGCACGCAAGACTTTCCAAAGCAATAGGTTGCAAAGGATTCTCAGAAGGTCGGATAGCTTTTCGGGATATTTTGTGAAACACATGAATAACTAGGAATGAACAAATCCTCGATAAGTGTGAGGAATTATTTAGACATGTATTCATGCGGAAAAGGAGCTGAACGGCAGCAGGCGCAAAGGATTCTCGGAAAATCGCAAAGTATTTCAGGGTATCTTGTAGTAACAAGAGCAATTGGAAAGAAGGTATGGACGGCAAGTGTATGTAGCTATCCATGGGGATTTATTGGTGGTAGGGAATTGCGACAGCGAAGGGCACAAGGGTCTTGGGAAAAACATCGGAGAGTATCTTCGGAGTCTCCTAGTGCACCAAGCGATCATCTGGAATGAAGGGCTCTCCGGGAGGAAATGGTTACGAGAACCTAATGTTAGAGTTAATAAAATCATTTAACCCGAGTAGAAGAGAAATTAGAGTCCCAGAGTAAAGGTCGAGGAGTAAAAGATCCTAATACCACCCAATGGCGACGTGGGCCCGTAAGACACACAACCATGTTAGTAAAAGTTTTGTAGTGACTAGACTCGACTTCGGCCAAGGAGTTGGAAAGGGGCTACCTACAGGCAGTCGGCTCTGATACCAACTTGTGATGCCCTCGATTCAATCGTACACTAATCATACACGCAAATGTGTACAATCAAGATCAAGGACTCACGGGAAGATATCACAACACAACTCTAGACACAAATTAAAATAATACAAGCTTTATATTACAAGCCAGGGGCCTCGCGGGCTTGAATATATAAGCTCGAAAACACAAGAGTCAGCGGAAGCAACATTATCTGAGTACAGACATGAGTTAGACAAGTCTGCCTTAAGAAGGCTAGCACAAAAGCAACACCGATCGAAAAGGCAAGGCCTCCTGCCTGGGAGCCTCCTAACTACTCCTGGTTGTCGTCGGTCTCCACGTAGTAGTAGGCATCGGCGGTGGCATCTGGCTCCTGGGCTCCGACATCTGGTTGCATCTACCGGAAAGAAGAAGAAAGTGGGAAAAGGGGGAGAAAAGCAACCGTGAGTACTCATCCAAAGTACTCGCATGCAAGGAACTACACTACATATGCATCGATATCAATGAAATGGGCTTTATATGTGGACTGAACTGCAGAATGCCAGAAGAGAAGGGGAAAGCCTAGCCTATCAAAGAGTAGCATCTTCAAGCAGCTCCAAGCATCATGCAGCATCAGAAGAGATAAGAGTAGCATAAAGTAAAGTAGTAGAAGTGTTATCAACCTCGGTCAGAGATCCTTTCTCGACTCCCTGCGAGAAAGCAATCCCAGAGCCATACTATCCAGTTATCATAACAAACCAATTCTCATCACAAGTATCCAGTTCTAGTTGTATCGATCGGGAAACAACTCCAAGTGTCCGTTACCGTAGGACAGGCTATCGATAGATGTTCTCTTCCCTGCAGGGGTGCACCAACTTACCCACCATGCTCGATTAACTCCGGCCGGACACACTTTCCTGGGTCATGCCCGGCCTCGGCCAAACAATACGCCGCAACCCGACCTAGGCTTAATAGAGAGGTCAGCATGGCGGACTAAACCTATGCCCCCAGGGGTCATGGGCCATCTCCCCGGGAACTCCTGAACGTTGCGTACGCGGCCGATGAGCAGACCTAGCTACCTCCTTAAAGAAGGCAGGAGTTTACGCAGTCCAACCTGGCACGCGCCGCTCAGTCGCTAACGTCTATTAAGCTTCGGCTGATGCGTATGACGCAGAAAGCCCATACTATGCCCACGTGATGGTTAGTGCTATCAGGCCAGAGGCCCCTCAGATCAAATATCCAAATCGTACTGGATTAGGAACGCGCGGTAACAAGCTGAGACTCACAAAAGATGTGACCCCGTTGCCCTATCTCGAGGACTTGCGGAAAGGGCTAGGAATGCCCAGCCACGCCTCGTAATTAACTCGCGGGCACCCTCCAGGTCAAACCGACTCCACATCACTCGCAATTAAGCTCGCGCGGGTACCCCTCAGGGCCGACTCGTCTTTAGTAACATGGTTCAGTGTAAAGTCATACTAACCATAGTAACTATGTGTCTAACACCAAGGGGAAAACGTGAGGAATCACCCTTGACAGATTCCACTTGATGTAATCATCAAGGTGAACATAAGAGGAACCACCCTCGAAGTTCACACTTGAGGGGTTGCACGACAGAGTCTTATCGAAAGTGGTTAAGGCAGAATCACCCTCGATGACCACGACCGAATATCTACACTACAGGGTAACATCAGAAGTGCTGATGAGGTCTCACCCCCGACACTCAATAGTAACCCAGTAGTGTCGAGCAACTAAGGGGAAAGTGATGTGCGGTGTCGGGGCCTGGTCTTCGATCCCGTTGATCGGGTCTTTGATGATGAAGTAGGGGCAACAAGGACAAGGTGGGGGTCACTGATGGGTCACTAACCAACCTATATTAAGCAGTTTAGGATAAGTAGGTAGGTAACAAAGCAGGTTACAAAAGCAGGCTATGCATCAGAATAGGAGCAAACAATAACAGTAGCAAAATCTAATGCAAGCATGAGAGAATGGAATGGGTGATATAGGGATGATCAAGGGGGGGGGGCTTGCCTGGTTGCTCTGGCAAGGAGGGGTCATCGTCGACGTAGTCGATCACAGGGGCAACATCGGTCTCGCGGTCTACCGGAGAGAAGAGGGGGAAGAAACAGTAAATGTAAAGCAAACATAGCATCACAAAGCATAACATGGCAATATGTTGTGCCGGGTGTGACCTAACGTATGGCTACACGATAAAGGTGAAGGGAGAATTCAACCGGGAAGGTATTCCCGGTTCCGGACCTGTGTCAGACAGATGACCGGAGGGGGAATGTTCCATGTTCAAATAGTTAGAGGCATGTAGCAGGTAAACGGACCGTGTATCCGGATCCGTTGGATTTTTCTAAGCAACTTTCATATAGAAAACATTTTCATCCGAGCTACGAATTATTTTATATGATTTTTGGAAGTTTTAACAATATCATGGAATTATTTATATTAAAGAAATGGAATATGACATCAGCATTATGTTGGGGATGACGTCAGCAGTCAATAGACTCGCTGACCAGGGTAAAATGGGCCTCTGGGTCCAGTGGGACCCACATGTCAGCCTCTGTTAGTCTAACAGTAATTTAAACTAAACTAACAGCCTAATTAGAGGGGTGGGCCCCTGGTGTCAGTGACTAACTAATTACTAATTAGTTAACAGATTAATTAACATTTTATTTATTTATAAATCCTTTTTAAATAACGCGGGGCCCGCATGTCAGTGGCACTGGGCTGCACAGTCAATACGTTGACTGGGTCAACCTAGTCAACGGGGCCAGCAGGGCCCATTGGCAGTGACCCAGGGGTGGCCCCAGGTGTGCCACGTTGGCAGTGGCCTGCGCTGAACGCCGGCGACCGAAAACACGGCGGAGGCGCTCGGGACCTCGCCGGAAACACGCCACAGAGGGCTGTTTCGAGCGTGGCCGGGCTCGTTTGGACGTGGGAGGAGCGGCGCATCCAACTGCGGCCTTAGCTCGGGCTAAGGCGGGCTGCAACGACGGCGGCGTCGAGCAGAGGCGGCGGCGATGGGCGATGGTGGATTCGGCAATGCAGGGCACGGGTCGGCGCGCGGAGAGGGCCTACGAGCAGCTGGCGCTCGCGCGCATCCGATGGAGGTAGCGGGAGGCTGCGAGGAGGCCCGTGGGGACAACGGTGATGAGCGACGCGCCAGCCGGAGTCGGGCGCAGATGGATCCAGAGCTAGGGGGTACGGGGAAGCACGGGCTCATGCTCGTTGGGTTCCTGGGAGCACCAGGAGTTCGACCGTGGCCTCAGGCGGTGGTGACATCGACCACAACGACGACCACAAGCTCGTCGGCGGCGAGCAGAGCACGGACACGGCGACAAGTAGCTACGGCACGCGTAGAGGCTAATGGAGGGGAGCAGGAGACGGAGGATCTCATCGAGCGCCACACGGAGGCCGGTGATAGTCTTAGTAGCAGCAGGAGTCGCCGGGGAGGAGGAAGATCGTCGGCGGCCGAGGCAGAAGGGGGGCGGCTCGATCCATGGCCTGCAGTGCTCCCCGACTTGCGCTCATGGATAGGGATGAGGCAGTCGACGACGGTGGAGCTACTGGACAGGTCGGCGAGGCAAGGCGAGGTCGGTAGCTGCGGTTGCGACGGCGAGCGGAGACGGTCGCGTTTGGTGGTGGAGGAGAACGAGCGAGAGAGAGAGAGGGAGAGGGGCCGGTCGAGCCAGGGTTAGCGGGGGGGGGGGGGTCGACGATGACCTTGTAGATGGTAGGGAGAGGCCGGATGGCTGCTGCGTGGCCATTCGCGGCCACGGACGCACGCCCTGTTGGGGAACGTAGTAATTTCAAAAAATTTCCTACGCACACGCAAGATCATGGTGATGCATAGCAACGAGAGGGGAGAGTGTTGTCTACGTACCCTCGTAGACTGAAGCGGAAGCGTTGACACAACGTAGAGGAAGTAGTCGTACGTTCTCCTCGCGATCCAACCGATCACAGCACCGTTACTCCGGCACCTCCGAGTTCTTGGCACACGTTCAGCTCGATGACGATCCCCGGGCTCCGATCCAGCAAAGCGTCGGGGAAGAGTTCCGTCAGCACGACGGCATGGTGACGATCTTGATGTGTTACCGGCGCAGGGCTTCGCCTAAGCACTGCAACGATATTACCGAGGTGGAATTTGGTGGAAGGGGGCACCGCACACGGCTAAGGAATGATCCGTAGATCAACTTGTGTGTCTTTGGGGTGCCCCCTGCCCCTGTATATAAAGGAGCCAAGGGGGAGGGGCTGGCCGGCCAAGCCTGGCGCGCCAGGAGAGTCCTACTCCCTCTGGGAGTAGGATTCCCCCCCCCCCCAATCCTAGTTGGACTAGGATTCTCCAAGGGGGAGAGAGAGAGAGAGAGAGGGGGCGCCCACCTCTCCTAGTCCTATTGGGGAAGGGGGGAGGCGCGCAGCCCATGATGGCAGCCCTCTCACCTCTCCTCCAAGGCCCATGTTGGCCCATTATGCTCCCGGGGGGTTCCGGTAACCCTCCCGGTATTCCGGTAAAATCCTGATTTCACCTGGAATGCATCCGATGTCCAAACATAGGCTTCCAATATATCATTCTTTACGTCTCGACCATTTCGAGACTCCTCGTCATGTCCGTGATCACATCCGGGACTCCTAACTCCTTCGGTACATCAAAATGCATAAACTCATAATAACTGTCATCGTAACGTTAAGCGTGCGGACCCTACGGTTCGAGAACAATGTAGACATGACCGAGACATGTCTCCGGTCAATAACCAATAGCGGGACCTGGATGCCCATATTGGCTCCTACATATTCTACGAAGATCTTTATCGGTTAGACCGCATAACAACATACGTTGTTCCCTTTGTCATCGGTATGTTACTTGCCTGAGATTCGACCGTCGGTATCCAATACCTAGTTCAATCTCGTTACCGGCAAGTCTCTTTAATCGTTCTGTAATACATCATCTCACAACTAACACATTAGTTGCAATGCTTGCAAGGCTTATGTGATGTGCATTACTGAGAAGGCCCTGAGATACCTCTCCGACAATCGGAGTGACAAATCCTAATCTCGAAATACGCCAACCCAATATGTACCTTTGGAGACACCTGTAGAGCTCCTTTATAATCACCCAGTTACGTTGTGACGTTTGGTAGCACACAAAGTGTTCCTACGGTAAATGGGAGTTGCATAATCTCATAGTTAAAGGAACATGTATAAGTCATGGATAAAAGCAATAGCAACATACTAAACGATCGGGTGCTATGCTAATGGAATGGGTCATGTCAATCAGATCATTCAACTAATGATGTGATCTCGTTAATCAAATAACAACTCTTTGTTCATGGTTAGGAAACATAACCATCTTTGATTAATGAGCTAGTCAAGTAGAGGCATACTAGTGACACTCTGTTTGTCTATGTATTCACACATGTATTATGTTTCCTGTTAATACAATTCTAGCATGAATAATAAACATTTATCATGAATTAAGGAAATAAATAATAACTTTATTATTGCCTCTAGGGCATATTTCCTTCAGTCTCCCACTTGCACTAGAGTCAATAATCTAGTTCACATCGCCATGTGATTTACCAGCAATAGTTCACATTACCATGTGATTAACACCCACAGTTCACATCGATATGTGACTAACACCCAAAGGGTTTACTAGAGTCAGTAATCTAGTTCACATCGCTATGTGATTAACACCCAAAGAGTACTAAAGTGTGATCATGTTTTGCTTGTGAGATAATTTTAGTCAACGGGTCTGTCACATACAGATCCGTAAGTATTTTGCGAATTCTATGTCTACAATACTCCGCACAGAGCTACTCTAGCTAATTGCTCCCACTTTCAATATGTATCTAGATTGAGATTTAGAGTCATCTAGATTAGTGTCAAAACTTGCATCGACGTAACCTTTTACGACGAACCTTTTTGTCACATCCATAATCGAGAAACATATCCTTATTTTACTAAGGATAATTTTGACCGATGTCTAGTGATCTACTTCCTAGATCACTATTGTACTCCCTTGCTTAACATAGTGTAGGGTATACAATAGATCTGGTACATAGCATGGCATACTTTATAGAATCTATGGCTGAGGCATAGGAAATGACTTTCATTCTTTTTCTATTATCTGCCGTGGTCGGGCTTTGAGTCTTACTCAATTTCACACCTTGTAATACAGGCAAGAACTCTTTCTTTGACTGTTCCATTTTGAACTACTTCAAAATCTTTTCAAGGTATGTACTTATTGAAAAACTTATCAAGCGTCTTGATCTATCTCTATAGATCTTGATGCTCAATATGTAAGCAGCTTCACCGAGGTCCTTCTTCGAAAAACTCCTTTCAAATACTCCTTTATGCTTTACAGAATAATTCTACATTATCTCCGATCAATAATATGTCATTTACATATACTTATCAGAAATGCTGTAGTGCTCCCACTCACTTTCTTGTAAATACAGGCTTCACCGCAAGTCTTTATAAAACTATATGCTTTGATCAACTTATCAAAGCGTATATTCCAACTCCGAGATGCTTGCACCAGTCCATAGATGGATCGCTGGAGCTTGCATATTTTGTTAACACCTTCAGGATCGACAAAACCTTCTAGTTGCATCGTATACAACTCTTCTTTAATAAATCCATTAAGGAATGTAGTTTTGTTTATCCATTTGCCGGATTTCATAAAATGCGGCAATTGCTAACATGATTCGGACAGACTTAAGCATAGATACGAGTGAGAAACTCTCATCGTAGTCAACACCTTGAACTTGTCGAAAACCTTTTGCGACAATTCTAGCTTTGTAGATAGTAACACTACTACCAGTGTCCGTCTTCCTCTTCAAGATCCATTTATTTTCTTTGTCTTGCCGATCATCGGGCAAATCCATCAAAGTCCATACTTTGTTCTCATACATGGATCATATCTCAGATTTCATGGCCTCTAACCATTTCGCGGAATCTGGGCTCATCATCGCTTCCTCATAGTTCGCAAGTTTATCATGGTCTAGTAACATGACTTTCAGAACAGGATTACCGTACCACTCTGGTGCGGATCTCACTCTGGTTTACCTATGAGATTCAGTAGTAACTTGATCTGAAGTTACATGATCATCATCATTAGCTTCCTCACTAATTGGTGTAGTAGTCACAAGAACAGATTTTTGTGATGAACTACTTTCCAATAAGGGAGAAGGTACAATTACCTTATCAAGTTTTCTACTTTCCTCCCACTCACTTCTTTCGAAAGAAACTCCTTCTCTAGAAAGTTTCCGAACTTAGCAACAAAAGTCTTGCCTTCGGATCTGTGATAGAAGGTGTATCCAACAGTTTCCTTTGGATATCCTATGAAGACATATTTCTCCGATTTGGGTTTGAGCTTATCAGGATGAAACTTTTCCATATAAGCATCACAACCCCAAACTTTAAGAAACGACAACTTTGGTTTCTTGCTAAACCACAGTTCATATTGTGTCGTCTCAACGGATTTAGATGGTGCCCCTTTTAACGTGAATGCAGCTGTCTCTAATGCATGATCCCAAAACGATATTGGTAAATCGGTAAGAAACATCATAGATTGTACTATATCCAATAAAGTACGGTTATGACGTTCGGACACACCATTATGCTGTGGTGTTCCAGGTGGCATGAATTTGTGAAACTATTCCACACGGTTTTAACTGAAGGCCAAAACTCGTAACTCAAATATTTTACCTCTGCGATCATATCGTAGAAACTTTTTATTTTCTTGTTACGATGATTATCCACTTCACTCTGAATTTTTTTGAACTTTTCAAACGTTTCAGACTTATGTTTCATTAAGTAGATATACCCATATCTGCTTAAATCATCTGTGAAGTTCTGAAAATAATGATACTTGTCGCGAGCCTTAATATTCATCGGACCACATACATCAGTATGTATGATTTCCAACAAATCTGTTGCTTGCTCCATTGTTCCGGAGAACGGCGTTTTAGTCATCTTGCCCAAGAGGCATGGTTCGCAAGCATCAAGTGATTCATAATCAAGTGATTCCAAAATCCCATCAGCATGGAGTTTCTTCATGCGCTTTACACCAATATGACCTAAACGGCAGTGCCACAAATAGGTTGCACTATCATCATTAACTTCGCATCTTTTGGTTTCAATATTATGAATATGTGTATCACTGCGATCGAGATCCAATGAACTATTTTCATTGGTGTGTATGACCATAGAAGGTTTTATTCATGTAAACAGAACAACAATTTATTCTCTTACTTAAATGAATAACCGTATTGCAATTAACATGATCAAATCATATTCATGCTCAACGCAAACACCAAATAACATTTATTTAGTTTCAACACTAATCCCGAAAGTATAGGGAGTGTGTGATGATGATCATATCAATCTTGGAACCACTTCCAACACACATCGTCACCTTGCCCTTTAACTAGTCTTTGTTCATTCTGCAACTCCCGTTTCGAGTTACTAATCTTAGCAACTTGAACTAGTACCAAATACTGAGGGGTTGCTATGAACACTAGTAAAGTACACATCAATAACATGTATATCAAATATACTTATGTTCACTTTGCCATCCTTCTTATCCGCCAATCACTTGGGGTAGTTCCGCTTCCAGTGACCAGTCCCTTTGCAGTAGAAGCACTTAGTCTCAGGCTTAGGACCAGACTTGGGCTTTTTCACTTGAGCAGCAACTTGCTTGCCATTCTTCTTGAAGTTCCCCTTCTTTCCTTTTGCCCTTTTCTTGAAACTAGTGATCTTGTCAACCATCAACACTTGATGTTTTTCTTTGATTTCTACCTTCGCCGATTTTAGCATCGCGAAGAGCTTGGGAATATTTTCCGTTATCCCTTGCATATTATAGTTCATCACGAAGTTCTACTAACTTGGTGATGGTGACTAGAGAATTCTGTCAATCACTATTTTATCTGGAAGATTAACTCCCACTTGATTCAAGCGATTGTAGTACTCAGACTATCTGAGCACATGCTCACTAGTTGAGCGATTCTCCTCCATCTTTTAGCTATAGAACTTGTTGGAGACTTCATATCTCTCAACTCGGGTATTTGCTTGAAATATTAACTTCAACTCCTGGAACATCTCATATGGTCCATGACGTTCAAAACGTCTTTGAAGTCCCGATTCTAAGCTGTTAAGCATGGTGCACTAAACTATTAAGTAGTCATCATATTGAGCTAGCAAAAACGTTCATAACGTCTGCATCTGCTCCTGCAATAGGTCCGTCACCTAGCGGTGCATCAAGGACATAATTCTTCTGTGCAGCAATGAGGATCAACCTCAGATCACGGATCCAATCCGCATCATTGCTACTAACATCTTTCAACACAATTTTCTCTAGGAACATATCAAAATAAACACATGAAAGCAACAACGCGAGCTATTGATCTACAACATAGATATGCTAATACTACCAGGACTAAGTTCATGATAAATTTAAGTTCAATTAATCATATTACTTAAGAACTCCCACTTAGATGGATATCTCTCTAATCCTCTAAGTGATCACGTGATCCAAATCAACTAAACCATGTCCGATCATCACGTGAGATGGAGTAGTTTCAATGGTGAACATCACTATGTTGATCATATCTACTATATGATTCACGCTCGACCTTTCGGTCTCCGTGTTCCGAGGTCATATCTTATATGCATAGCTCGTCAAGTATAACCTGAGTATTCCGCGTGTGCAACTGTTTTGCACCCGTTGTATTTGAACGTAGAGCCTATCACACCCGATCATCACGTGGTGTCTCAGCACGAAGAACTTTCGCAACGGTGCATACTCAGGGAGAACACTTCTTGATAATTAGTGAGAGATCATCTTATAATGCTACCGTCAATCAAAGCAAGATAAGATGCATAAAAGATAAACATCACATGCAATCAATATAAGTGATATGATATGGCCATCATCATCTTGTGCTTGTGATCTCCATCTTCGAAGCACCGTCATGATCACCATCGTCACCGGCGCGACACCTTGATCTCCATCGTAGCATCGTTGTCGTCTTGCCAATCTTATGCTTCCACGACTATCACTACCGCTTAGTAATAAAGTAAAGCATTACATCGCGATTGCATTGCATACAATAAAGCGACAACCATATGGCTCCTGCCAGTTGCCGATAACTCGGTTACAAAACATGATCATCTCATACAATAAAATTTAGCATCATGTCTTGACCATATCACATCACAACATGCCCTGCAAAAACAAGTTAGACGTCCTCTACTTTGTTGTTGCAAGTTTTACGTGGCTGCTACGGGCTTTAAGCAAGAACTCATCTTACCTACGCATCAAAAACCACAACGATAGTTTGTCAAATAGACTCCGTTTTAACCTTCTCAAGGACCGGGCGTAGCCACACTCGGTTCAACTAAAGTTGGAGAGACAGTCTTCCGCAAGCCATCTATGTGCAAAGCACGTCGAGGGAACCGGTCTCGCGTAAGCGTACGCGTAAGGTTGGTCCGGATCGTCTCGTCCAACAATACCGCTGAACCAAAGTATGACATGCTGGTAGGCAGTATGACTTGTATCGTCCACAACTCACTTGTGTTCTACTTGTGCAAATAACATCATACCATAAAAACCTAGGCTCGTATGCCACTGTTGGGGAACGTAGTAATTTCAAAAAATTTCCTACACACACGCAAGATCATGGTGATGCATAGCAACGAGAGGGGAGAGTGTTGTCTACGTACCCTCGTAGACTGAAGCGGAAGCGTTGACACAACGTAGAGGAAGTAGTCGTACGTTCTCCTCGCGATCCAACCGATCACAGCACCGTTACTCCGGCACCTCCGAGTTCTTGGCACACGTTCAGCTCGATGACGATCCCCGGGCTCCGATCCAGCAAAGCGTCGGGGAAGAGTTCCGTCAGCACGACGGCATGGTGACGATCTTGATGTGTTACCGGCGCAGGGCTTCGCCTAAGCACTGCAACGATATTACCGAGGTGGAATTTGGTGGAAGGGGGCACCGCACACGGCTAAGGAACGATCCGTAGATCAACTTGTGTGTCTTTGGGGTGCCCCCTGCCCCTGTATATAAAGGAGCCAAGGGGGAGGGGCTGGCCGGCCAAGCCTGGCGCGCCAGGAGAGTCCTACTCCCTCTGGGAGTAGGATTCCCCCCCCCCCAATCCTAGTTGGACTAGGATTCTCCAAGGGGGAGAGAGAGAGAGAGAGGGGGCGCCCACCTCTCCTAGTCCTATTGGGGAAGGGGGGAGGCGCGCAGCCCATGAGGGCAGCCCTCTCACCTCTCCTCCAAGGCCCATGTTGGCCCATTATGCTCCCGGGGGGTTCCGGTAACCCTCCCGGTATTCCGGTAAAATCCTGATTTCACCTGGAATGCATCCGATGTCCAAACATAGGCTTCCAATATATCATTCTTTACGTCTCGACCATTTCGAGACTCCTCGTCATGTCCGTGATCACATCCGGGACTCCGAACTCCTTCGGTACATCAAAATGCATAAACTCATAATAACTATCATCGTAACGTTAAGCGTGCGGACCCTACGGTTCGAGAACAATGTAGACATGACCGAGACATGTCTCCGGTCAATAACCAATAGCGGGACCTGGATGCCCATATTGGCTCCTACATATTCTACGAAGATCTTTATCGGTTAGACCGCATAACAACATACGTTGTTCCCTTTGTCATCGGTATGTTACTTGCCTGAGATTCGACCGTCGGTATCCAATACCTAGTTCAATCTCGTTACCGGCAAGTCTCTTTAATCGTTCTGTAATACATCATCTCACAACTAACACATTAGTTGCAATGCTTGCAAGGCTTATGTGATGTGCATTACTGAGAAGGCCCTGAGATACCTCTCCGACAATCGGAGTGACAAATCCTAATCTCGAAATACGCCAACCCAATATGTACCTTTGGAGACACCTGTAGAGCTCCTTTATAATCACCCAGTTACGTTGTGACGTTTGGTAGCACACAAAGTGTTCCTACGGTAAATGGGAGTTGCATAATCTCATAGTTAAAGGAACATGTATAAGTCATGGATAAAAGCAATAGCAACATACTAAACGATCGGGTGCTATGCTAATGGAATGGGTCATGTCAATCAGATCATTCAACTAATGATGTGATCTCGTTAATCAAATAACAACTCTTTGTTCATGGTTAGGAAACATAACCATCTTTGATTAATGAGCTAGTCAAGTAGAGGCATACTAGTGACACTCTGTTTGTCTATGTATTCACACATGTATTATGTTTCCTGTTAATACAATTCTAGCATGAATAATAAACATTTATCATGAATTAAGGAAATAAATAATAACTTTATTATTGCCTCTAGGGCATATTTCCTTCACGCCCGGCGGCCACCGCGTGCGGTGAGCAGTAGGAGGTAGGGAAAAGGCCCCCTAGTGGGCTGGGCTGGCTACTGCACACGGCTGGGCCATAAGCGCATTAGCAGTTTGGCCTTTTTTTGCCTTTTTATTTATTTATTTTCTTTTCTATTTTCTTTTAACAGTAGCCTTTTGCATTTTCTTTTGCACTAATCATCTATTGCAAAAATGTGCCACTGGTGAAAGCAAATACTAGGGTCAGTGGTGCACTGCCACCATAAGCTTGGGATTTATTTGAATCCATTTGGACTTTTCATAATTGGAATATAATTTTAAAATGCCAGAATGGCACTGTCTTAATTGCTATAGTCCATCTTGGCTTGGAAGTGATGTTGTTTTCCTTAACAATCATTTGGTATGGAATTTTGGCTAAATGATGAACTATTTTGCAGCCACTTTTGTGCAACTTCATATTTCACTTGCAAATTGAATTTGATTGAAGAAGTGGGATTTCAAATGATATTTGAATCAAAGGTGATAAAGCACTGCTTAGCTGTCGGCGTTCTGGGAACGGGGGTCCCCAGACTTGCCTGCCCGCGGCCTACGGCGTGGCGCAAATGGGGGCCCAACGCGGCCCATCTTCATCAAAACAAGACTCAAGACCCTCGCGAGGGGCCAAGCCTCGCGGGGCGGATGACACAACGCTTCCTCGGGCGCGGCCTCCTCAGGTTGGCTCACGAGGAGGCGGAGGGATCAAGGCAGGGTACTTCGCGAGGTGCCCGTGACGCAAGCCATGACGATCGAGGGTGCCAGGCGGGCGCCAGACCGTGCAGTGTCCTCCCTTTCCTCTTTGGTGCAAAGGGGGCAAGCGCGGCTGAGAGGATCAAGCAAAGGCACCCACTTCGGTGCAAAGAGACCAAGACTAGTCCAACAGTGGGGATGAGCTCATCGTGGAGCCCAGAACGGCGTCACCACAGGGCCTTTGGCAGGCGAGGACCAACTTTGCTCAGGATAAGTGTACCAGATGTTCCCCTTCAAATTGGCCAATTGTTGGCGCCCTTCCCGCTCAATATTTGGGAAGAGGCCCAAGGCCTTTGCCTATAAATAGGACTAGCCACCCCCAGGGTAGAGGCATCTAGAGATCGAGGAGTCTAGCAAGTTAGTATCGAGCAATCAGGCCAGCAGAACCTAGGATTGGAGCAAGCAGAGAACAGAAGAGAAAGAGAGAAGGGTGGGTGAACTTCTCCTAGCGGTTCATCCCCCTATCCAGGAGCAGACCCTCGCGAGGCTGTTCTTCCCTGTACTGTTCATCATCACCAGCCCAAGAGGCAATCCATCCACCACAAACTAGAGTAGGGTATTACACCACAATGGTGGCCCGAACTAGTATAAACCCTGTGTTCTTTGTGCTGTTCTTTCTGTAGTTAGATCCTTGCGAGACGGAGGGGTAGAGGGCATAATCTCCGCGCGCACCCCAGAGTTCGAAACTTAAGGGTCTGCCGGAACCCGAAATCCGACATTTGGCGCGCCAGGTAGGGGTGCGCCGGAATCTGCCTTCCTACCGCTTCGCCTCTCGTCGCATCGTCGTCACCATGTCCGGCGACCAGGCAGGCAACCAAGATCCATGGGCGGCGTGGCCCACCTGCGCGCGACCCCGCGCCCCAGGCAGCCCGTGGTCCACAGGGCGCTGCGGGCCGCGGGCGGCGCGGACAGGCTTCCGCAACCCTCACACCGTGGCAAGCGCGGTCGGCGGCGAGAGCCTCTAATCACGCCGCAACCACAACACCGTACACCCGCCGGGAGCAAGCGAATTCGAGGGCCGCGCTCACGGTGGCCCGGGAGCTGCTGCAGTATAGGCTGCTGGAAGGCGGCCGCGACGTGCTACTGGAGCGGGTCGCCGAACTCCTGGGCTTTGCCGCTTCGGGGGCTCACCCCTTCTGCATCCAGCTTCCGCCTCAAGCCCAGGGCGGCGCACGAGGAGGCCCCGCACGCCCCCGTGGGTCTCAAGGCTACCCCAACACCGGTGAATCCGCTGGCGCTGGACTGGCGGTGGCGCTACCCCCGCCCCCGGCGCGTGAAGGAGAGGGGCTCGGTGCGGCCCACGGCGCCGGCGGGCCGCCGCGCTACCATACCACGGTGGGCACGTCAAGCAGCGCCGCATGGCGCATGGAGCACTACAGCACAGCCTTCGGGGTAGCGGCGCTTGAAGAATACGTGCCCCACATGATGGACCAAGGGCACGCTCACGAGGGCGAACAAGGCTCGCTTCGTAGCCCAAGCTGGGGAGACGAGACACCAGAAGCTGAGCTCTTCCGGGAGCCCCGAGACGGCTCCGCCGGCCACGCTGGAGGCGGCGATTATCGGGTACCACTAATTCCTCAGGAGCAGGTATACGTTAATCATGGGTCGCAGGAGGTGCAGGCCGCCGCAGCGAGCATCTGCCCCGCTCCCACAGTCTCCTACCCCTCAGGAGGAGGGCGCAGGGGGCTGCAGGAGAGGGGCAGGGACCCCACTTCACCACCGCGGCGTTCGGAGCAAGGCGTTCTCAGGAGGTAGGCCCTCCGCTGGGGAGGCGCCTGAGGGCCTGCCCCTGGCGGAGGACCCGTGGTCGTCGGGGGAACCGCTGGCGACCGCTCTACCCCGCCGGCGGCGTCCTGGTTTCCGGTCGTCGTCGGTGGCACTAGAGTGTGGCGCAAGGCGGGGCCCTCGTCTGGCAATATGAAGCAAGGCCGGTACCTGTGAAGAAGGCCCAGTGCCTGTGAAGCTCGCCGCCCCGTGACACTCTCACGTAATAATGAGTGGGGCTGTACACGCCCCGGAGTCTCAGGGGTGCCGGCCTCAGGCCCTGGGGCTCCCTCCCACGCCCAGTGGACAACACTTAGCTCCGCGCTGGTGAGAAGACGTCCAAGACTAGATAGGGTGCCGGATGCGGCCTTTTTGTTTGCTTTCATTGCCTTTTCCCTTTGGCTGTAACTTTTCCCCCGCTGGATTTAAGTTGAATTCGAATTTGAGCTTTGCGTGTGTTCGGGGAAGGGGTGCTTGGTCTCGTTCGAACCATTTCTCGCGTTCTGGTCACCGCCTCACCACAGCTGCCTCCCCTCGCGAGCCTCTCGCGAGACGGGCCAGGCCTAGCTCAAGCGCAGCCCAGACTGCCGATGTTGCTTCCTCACGAGATTACCTTTTGGTGACTGCGGAGGTTGTCTTTTCCTAAAAAGGCCCAGAGCCTGTGAAGAAGGCGAACGCCTGTGAAGCCGTTGTGCTCGGGAGAAGGCCCAGAGCCTGTGAAGAAGGCGAGCGCCTGTGAAGCCGTTGCGCTCGGGAGAAGGCCCAGAGCCTATGAAGAAGGTGAGCGCCTGTGAAGGCGTTGCGCTCGGGAGAAGGCCCAGAGCCTGTGAAGAAGGCGAGCGCCTGTGAAGCCGTTGCGCTCGGGAGAAGGCCCAGAGCCTGTGAAGAAGGCGAGCGCCTGTGAAGCCGTTTCGCTCAGGAGAAGACCCAGAGCCTGTGAAGAAGGCGAACGCCTGTGAAGCCATTTCGCTCAGTAGAAGGCCCAGAGCCTGTGAAGAAGGCGAACGCCTGTGAAGCCGTTTCGCTCAGGAGAAGGCCCAGAGCCTGTGAAGAAGGCGAACGCCTGTGAAGCCGTTTCGCTCAGGAAAGGGCCCAGAGCCTGCAAAGAAGGCCAATGCCTGTGAAGCTCCCCATCAGCAACGATCTCACATCCGGAGCACTCAATTAGAGAGCATCCAAGGCGTCGCTTCCACCTGCAGGCAGCCTTGGAGCCAGTATGAAACAAAGGTAAACTAGCCTACCGTCGGGCGCGCGCGCAATACGACCACTACTGATATAATGGACACAAGTTTTTACATGAGGGGCTTCCCCTCTCAAAATGCTCTCACAACCATCAGGCCAAACACCTGAGTTCTATCCATGCAGGGTAAAAAGACAGGAGCAATACATGGTCAGTCAGACAAATCTCCTCACGCATCCTCGGGGGCACCTCCTGAGCTGTCGCTGGCATCGCTGAACTCGCCTTCGCTGCCTGCGTCGCCACCAGCGGCATCAGGACCATCCACCACACCGCCCTCGTCGGCAGCCACGATCACGTCGTTGTCATCCGAAGTGAAGGCCCGGACGAGAGCATCCACGTTGTTTTCTACCCAGGCCGCCAGATCGCCTCGGACGGCCTGGGGGACTGGGGCAATGGCGGCATCAAAGTCGAACTGGGGATCCATGTTCTGAAGATGGCTGAAGACACGAGAAAAGGCGCGCCCAAGCAGGGCGCGGCTCCTCTCCTCCACCAACCTGTCGGCCCTGACAGACCGTGCCTCCAGCTGCGTCACCACAACGGTGAAGAACTTGAGGTTGCCTGCATAGTTGATCGTGTGCGGCTCACCCACAGTTGCCTCGCAGATGTTGCCCAAGGCTGTGTTAGCCCTCTCCCTGAGCGTATTAAGCATGGGGCCATGCACGTGCTCCAGGACTTTCCGCTGGCGTATCTCATCGGCATTCTGACGCTCAACGGCCTCAGCCTCTTCCACCCGCTGGCGAAGATGGAGCACCTCGGCCTGGAGAGCGGAGGACTCTTTTTGCGCTGCCTCAAGGGCGGCCCGGGAAGCATCGGCCCGTCGCGTCACCTCGTCCCGCTGAGCCCTCAAGGCTATGGTCCTCCCCTCGGCCTCGACCCGGATCGCCTCCAGCCTCCTCTCAAACTCGCGCTCGAGGCCCCGGCGCTCCGTCGCCACCCGACGACCAACCTCCTCCATGACACGCGCTTCCCGCGCAGCGACATCATCTTCCGCCTGCGTCACCAGGCGCTCCCTCGTCTCCAGCCGCTCATACTCGCGGGAGCATTCGGCGGTTTCCAGCACAAGCGCTTCCTCACGCTTCCAAAGCTCAACCGGGTCGCCAAAAGCCACCTTCATCGACACAAGGGCCGCCTCGCGCAGCTCCACTTGCTCCTCCAACGAGTGGCACCGGGCCAGGAGCTCCCGAGCCCGTTCTTCTGCTGCTTCTCGCCGTCGGTCAACTCCCCGGGCCTCCTCAGTGGCCTGAAATCGAGCCGCCCGGGAGGCCTCCAGCAACACCTTCGCCTCTTCATCATCAAGGTTGCGCTGATGACATGCGAGGGCGACGGCGGTCTCTAGCTCGCGCCTCTCCGCAACCAGGCGCAGGCCCTCGGTCTCCAGGCGCGCGTCCTCTTCAGCGAGCTCCTGCCCAAGCAGGTCCACCGGGCCGCTCGCCCTTCGAAGGAATTCATGACGACGAGCACGATGCTCCCGAGCGCGCTTGAGCACGTCCTCCACACCATCGTTCGCACCAAGCAAGCGCGGGGGACCGCGAACCATCGCTCCCCCGAGCAGGGGGCTGGGGGCTGGCGTCCTCACGGCGGCCGGGCGCGCCGTACCAGAAGCCCGGCCTGAGGCCAGCCCGCCTCTAGAAGAAGGGCGCAGGGGGCGCCTCAGCCAGTCGCAGCCCGCGACCAGACGAGAAGCCCATGGCAGGCTGGCCACGCCAAGAGAGGGCCCGCGAAAGGAGATCGCGGGAAGAGAAGGGCTGCAGCGCGCTGCAAGACGATCCACCCCGTCGCTCGCCCCCACCACGGGGGCAGCGCTGCTCGGGGCACTTGGGGGCGACGGGGGAGACGAAGCCAAGGGAGGCGGTACCTCAGCGGCTTCCGCGAGCTCAGCCGGAAGGGGCCTGCGGAGCAAGGATCAGAAGACGCAGCAAGTGGATCAGGAGGTAGGAAGGGAGAGGACTTACTCATCGGCAGCAAAGTATTTCCGGCGCTTCAGCAAGCGTCAAGGGAAGTCATCACCCAGGGCCTCTCTTTTCCTCCGGAGGGCCTCAAAGTCCACACGGAAGCGGCCCAAGAGAGGTGCGCAGGAATCAGTCTGCGATGGGGACGGAGCACCAAGGCGACCTGCGTCAGGGGTGCCTGCCTGACGCGCATTGTCAGCTGCCTCGCCAGAAGGCACGGCCAGGGCCTCAGGAGCCACGGCCCCAAGCGCTGGAAGCGGCTGCGCCACACCAACGGCCTCGGCAGCACGGGCCTGAGGAGCTGCCCCCTCAAGAGCACTGCCGGTTGCAGTCACCTTCTCTGGAGCTTTTTCGGTCCCCGCTGTCTCCTACCTCCCTGCTCCACCACTCGAGGAGGATTCTCCTAAGCCGACCGGAAGGGCAGTCACCACCACAGGGTTCTCGCGAGGCCCTTGGAAGCTGGCAGGACGTAGCCCCCACTCGTCGAAGGAGGGCATCTGCCTCACGAAATCATCCCTGTTCTGGCAGAGGTACAACAGAGCCCCTCCCCGTTGAATGCTGCCCGGGTTGGGGTCGCCGGTCAGGATTAAGAGCACTGTCCTTAGCACTCCAGGCGTCAAGTCTTCCTCCTGAAGCCTTATGTGATCACCATGTCCGCTGAAGGCCCACATCCGGCGAGAATGGCGCTGGAGAGGGGCAATGCGGTGCAACAGAAACTCCTTCACCACCTTGGGCGCCGTCACGCCGAGCGTTTTCAAGAACGTGAAGAGGCGCCAGACGAAGGCGAGCCGGGGGCTCTCGAGCGTCTCCTGGCCCCAGCCAGAGTTGGGTATAGCGGGCGAAGTTGGCTTCACCAGCAGGGGGCTGGGCACCCCGACATCAACGTACAACCACCGCTCACGGAACCCAGCTGAAGGTGGGGGGAGCTTCAAGTCAATGCCAGAAGTTGTAGTCTCAGGCACAGCGACGAAGCTCACGCATGCCGAGCATTGAGCGGGGTCGGCAAGACGCAGAGAGAAGAAGTGGCACAGCAAGGCAATGGAAGGAGGGATGCCCATCAGCGCCTCGCAAACAAAAGCAAAGACCGAAAGGAGGGCGATGGATTCAGGGCCCAGATGCATCATGTGGATCTGGTAATGGGTGAGGACGGTGTTGAAGAAATCAGAGAAGGGGGGAACCAGACCCGCCCACAAGGCATCAGCAAAGTAATGAACCTCGGTGACAATCCTGTCGGTGGGGAAGTGACACGTAGGCCAGGCCGTCGTCCTCCCGCACTCGTTGAAGACAGTGGCCAGAGCCGGGCTGAGCTTATCCAGGCACTCCAGATTGAGTATGATTGACTGGCCGACGGCGGGGGCGGTCGACGACGGCGGATGAGATGGGAGCATAGGCTTCTTCCCTTTCTCTTTCTTCGTCGGAGCCATGGCTGAGGACGAGAGAGAGGAGATGTGAGATGGGATTAGAGGCAAGAGTCAGAGTTCGAAGGAAGGAAGAACAAGGGATAGCCGAGCAACAGGAAGAGGGGCGGCTGTGTACAATTGTGGGGCAACCTAGCGCGGCGCAAAATAAGGGCGCGTGTGCAAACAGTACCGCCCACGTCCAATCAATCGCCACACGGCGCCCGAGGCCGCAGGCTGTTAGGGCCCGCGGCGCTTCGCCCTTGCCCTTTCGCCTCACGGCGCGGCCAAGTCCATGCGCGCCTTGGGCCCGGGGGCTACTGTCGGCGTTCTGGGAACAGGGGTCCCCAGACTTGCCAGCCTGCGGCTTGCGGCGTGGCGCAAATGGGGGCCCAACACGGCCCATCTTCATTAAAACAAGACTCAAGACCCTCGCGAGGGGCCAAGCCTCGCGGGGCGGACGACACAGCGCTTCCTCGGGCGTAGCCTCCTCAGGTTGGCTCACGTGGAGGCGGAGGGATCAAGGCAGGGTACCTCGCGAGGTGCCCGTGACGCAAGCCATGACGACCGAGGGTGCCAGGCGGGCGCCAGACCGCGCAGTGTCCTCCCTTTCCTCTTTGGTGCAAAGGGGGAAAGCGCGGGCGAGAGGATCAAGCAAAGGCACCCACTTCGGTGCAACGAGACCAAGACCAGTCCAACAGTGGGGATGAGCTCATCGTGGAGCCCAGAACGGCGTCACCACAGGGCCTTTGGCAGGCGAGGACCAACTTTGGTCAGGATAAGTGTACCAGATGTTCCCCTTCAAATTGGCCAATTGTTGGCGCCCTTCCCTCTCAATATTTGGGAAGAGGCCCAAGGCCTTTGCCTATAAATAGGACTAGCCACCCCCAGGGTAGAGGCATCTAGAGATCGAGGAGTCTAGCAAGTTAGCATCGAGCAATCAGGCCAACAGGACCTAAGATCGGAGCAAGCAGAGAACAAAAGAGAAAGAGAGAAGGGTGGGTGAACTTCTCCTAGCGGTTCATCCCCCTAGCCAGGAGCAGACCCTCGCGAGGCTGTTCTTCCCTGTACTATTCATCATCACCAGCCCAAGAGGCAATCCATCCACCACAAACCAGAGTAGGGTATTACACCATAATGGTGGCCCGAACTAGTATAAACCCTGTGTTCTTTGTGCTGTTCTTTCTGTAGTTAGATCCTTGCGAGACGGAGGGGTAGAGGGCATAATCTCCGCGCGCACCCCAGAGTTCGAACCTTAAGGGTCTGCCGGAACCCGAAATCCGACATTAGCCAAGTGATTAGCTTAATCACATAGGATTACTGTAGCATGACACTAGGGGTGTTACATTGATCATAGTGGGAGTCTTGGTTCAATGGTTGGCAACTTGAATCTAGTTATTATGAGGAACTCAAAGTAGGATATCTGGCACTAAAAAGAAAAATGCAGACAGAATAAAAATGAGAAATGTCAATTTGGGGCAACAATCTTTTTTGGTATGGTATATATATAAAGAAATATTAAAGAAGTTTTGTCGTGGGAAATAGTCTTACCACCATAAGTACCTTGCTTCCTCCAGGAATGAACTCTTTGGTACATGTGTTTTTCAGTCTTGCTTTTTTATTGAATAAAGCATGTAGCCCAGGCATAGCAAACACCAATCATATTGTGAAATTCTTTCAATGTGAACTATTGCTATGTACACAAACTTGCTAGCAACTCCACTTGAATTAGGGGCAACAAACAATGATAGTAGTATAAGAATGAAGATCCTGCAGAATTTATCTTCAGGAAGGTCATCATTTATAATTGAGAATAGGTACTCAACTGTTGGTGCAGTTGTCCCTAACTCGTGTTGGATGAACTCATAGGTTACTTTCGATGGTTTTGTGATGACATGAACTCAACCAATCGGTATGCCAAAAAATGTGAATAGTTGTAGGTGTAACTGGGAATTTGAAGCCATTTGGTAGTTCAATAGAGTATGAAATGGTTTGCAATCCACAGGTAAATAGAGTCAATATTGGACATGCTATTTATTTACAGGAATGACTGGAAACCCATTCCAGCGATACATTGTTTGCGATTGTCAGATATTTTAGATGCAAGCTATTTAGAAATGATTCAACATGCTGAAATTGATTGCACTGTATGATTTTTTTAAGAAAACACCTCACATTAGAGGATTTTTTTAGTTATGAAGAGAATAGTTCAGAGCATATGTTTATTACCTCGGTTCTTTTTCCTGCATGTACAATTTGCTTTGCTTCTCTTTTCTTTGTACATCCTTGTTCCATCTACAATGAATACAACATTATTATTACTTGTTGTAATGAATGCATAATTAAGTAAATTAAAAAAAGATAAGTCCAAAATCAAGAACATGATAGTTGGTTTGCCACGGAACCAAGACTCCCACTATGGTCAGCAAACATCCTAATACATGGCACTAGTGGGTATTCGACTTACATTTCTGTTATAAAGAAAAATAAATAAATTAACCTGTATCAAAATAACCCTAGTTTGTTCTGCATTGCCTCTACCCTCAAATCATGAAGTAACCGATGAGAGAGAAAAATTGATGAACACTGTACGTACTGCCTGGAAGGGCCAGCATGAATGGACATTCGCACCCAGTGGATAAAAACGAGGGATGCTACGAGGGATCCAATGTTCATTGAGTTCAGCTTGTTCATCTCATTTTGGCCAACCAACAATTTAGGTTCAGTTCAAAAACTGTTGGCGGTATGAAACACACAAAGAAGAAGTGCAATTTCGAATCATTCCAATACTGACATGTCAAATGCTTAGTTTGACAAGTTTCATATTTTCCGATGCGCACACATTTCTTCAAATTGACTTTAGAACATGATTGAGAAGGAGATGCCAATGTTTAATGTACATATAATAAAATAATTGTTCTAAAATTTTCTTTAAATAAATCTTTTCTTAGTTGCACTCATTTCTTTGTGTTTTCTTTTTGTTTTTTCAGTTATCCCGACAGAGAGCATAAGTTCATGGTACTAGTAAGAACCAACAACTCATCAAAACTTCTAAAAGGACTTGTTATAGCACTAGTAGTAATAAAAGCATCTCCCATGATCTAAACATGTACTTCCAGGAATTAGCGAAAAGTAGCACCAACTAAATAGGTGTTTCTTGTACACAAAATTGAAGGGAACAACGAGATAAACATGTAAGAGGGCAGTACAACCTAGGCAGATTGGAAGGGGGAAGGGATGGAACCTTTAGTTTGGAGCTGATCAAACGATGGTCAGGGATTTTCTTGTCAAGAGCAGATCTCGGGAGCGTGACAGCGAATGGAGTGGGGAAGAAGCAAAATGTATTTCTGCCTTAGTTGGGGAAAGTGTTCTTAGTGGATGGCCCCACTTGCCTATTGCTGAGCCGAAATACTTAAGGAAAAGAAGAAAAGGAAAAAGGGCCCCAACCAGATAAGAACCAGGGGGTACCTGGCTCGATATCTTCCACCAATCCAGTAGCGGTGCGGCAACAGTGTATCGGCGGTGCTGGCAGACACCTCCATCTCCCTTGCACCGGCACCGGCGCTAGAGCACACATGTAGTAGGTCTTGATCTTCTTGATGTTTCTGTTCTACAGTGTGCAAGTTACTCCAGAGTTCCTGTTCTTCATGGTTCTTGATGGAGAAAAAAAATTAGAATAAGAAGTTTGGTTGGGGGAAGATGGGCAAGAAGAGGAAGAAGGTTCAGTTGTAGTTTTCAAAGAGGTAACAGGTAGATTGGAGATAGAATTGGGCAGTTAGCTGTAGTTGATCTAGCCAGCAAGTACCTGGTGCTGGCTATGTAAAGAAACTAGGTCACTAGTTTTAGAAAAAGCTAGTTTCAGAATTTCATAGCTTGAGTCATGTACCTAGTTACAGTCATGTTGCACTGAACCTTGAGGATTACTAATCTTCATGTCGGTGTACAAAAGAAGGGGTCCTTTTTTGTACCCCATTACTTATGCGTGGGTGTAACACCCTGAAAATCATGCTACACTGATCTCCCCTTTAATGATGTCATGTCGTCATGTTTTTCAAACTAAATTGCCCCTTGATGAAAATCAAAGCCAAATTCCATTTGAAATACAAGTCAAATATTTACTTCTTCTGTCATGCAAACAAAAATGTTTATGATTTTGCAAATAAGCCCCAAGTAATTGTCATGGAGAAATCAACTCTGGTTGGATTACTAAAATTCCCCTAGAAATATTATAAGTGGTCCAGCAGCAAATAAATTGGCCTTTTCAAAATAAAACAATCATTTATTTAACTCCATTTACCCCCAAACTTTTGTCCTAGCTCAAATTATTCTCTGGTAATTGTGTACAAATTCCATGTGCAACAAAAATGGTTTGAAAGCTTATTTAAATAGAAAACAGTAGCTATTCCTTTTTAAAGAAAAGTAAAACTGAAATTACTCTATGCACTTTTGGCCCACTATGAAAAAGAAACTAGAGGCCTAGCCCAACCTCCCAAGCGTCTTCTTCCTTACGCTACAGTGGGAGGCAGGGCAACCGTGGCGGCCATCCCACGGCCCTGCCGCACGTGCCGGCCATCTACCGCTTCTCGGCGACCTACAAGTCCTCCCCGACCCCCCTTGACGAACCCTAGCCTCAAAATTCCCTCCCCCTCGCTCATTTTCCTCTTCCCACGCACAACCGAGCGCAGCGTCGCCGTCGCCGCGTCGATCCCGCGGCCACGTGCCTCCCCGCGCTGAACCACCAAGTCCAGGAGGCTGCCCGCGGTCGTCTCCTTCATCTACACCGAAGAGCCCGAGCTGGAACGCCCCGAGCGCTCGCCGTAAGGCGTCTTCCCCGCGTCCAGCCGCCGCTGCCCCGCCCCGGATCTCCTCCCTCAGCGCTCCCTCGACCTCCCGAGCACGTCATCAAGAACCGCAGTGAGGCCCTCGACCAATTCCCTTTCTTCCCCCTTAGAATTTGTGCCATAGCCGCCGCCCTTGAGTTCGACGGAGCTCCGTGTGCCCGCTCGCCTCTGGACGTGCTCACCGCGCCTAGCCCGCGACCTGGGCTCCTCCCTGCCGTGCCCGCGCGCCCAAGACATCCCCTATTCCCCTGGCTGCGTCCGCTTGGGCGTGCTGCGCCGGCCGCGCGCCCCCGTCATGCCGCTCGCTTGGCTGCCCATACTGCGGCTTTTGCTGCCGCGCCTGATGCTGCCGTTGTGCCGCTGCTCTGCTTGTGCTGCTGCCTTGCCACTGCTGCTTTAACTGCTGCTGCTTAGTTGCCGCTGCTCTACTGTTATGGCTGCCTTGTTCGCAAGCTGCTGCCACTAGGAGCTGCTGCTATGTGTGCTGTTGCCGCTAGATGTGTGCGTAGGTGTGTGTGTATGAGCCGGCCCTTGTTTAGTCTAGCTTAGGATTAAATTAGTGACAAGTTAGTCTAGTACTAGATGACATGTAGACCCCATTAAAAAAAGTTGGATTTATTTATTTATTTAGGTATAGTTTATTACAAGTGGGCCACCCCCTTCACTATTTGACCAGTCGTTTTGACTTGGTCAAACTCGTATTAAACAATTCCAGAAATTTAGAAAATGATTTAAAGCTTTAAAAATTAATAGAAATTAAACCGTAACTCCGACGAAAATACTTTATACATGAAAGTTGCTCAGAATGATGAGACGAATCCGAATACGCAGTCCGTTCATCCGTTGCACGTCCCTAGCATGGTGAACATGCAACGATCCACCCCCGTTTCATCTGCCCGAAAATGTCAAACACCGGGAATACTTTTCGGATGTTTCCCTCCTTCGCCAGTATCACCTATCCCTGCGTTAGATCACCCCTAGCACCGCGTATTGCCTTGTTATATTTTGTGTTGCTTTGTTTGATCTGTATTTACTGTTTCTTCCCCCTCTTCTCTCCGGTAGACCCCGAGGCCGATGATGCCTTTGTGATCGACCATGTCGACGATGACACTTCTTTCTTTTCAGCAGAGCTTCCAGGCAAGCCCCCCCTTTGATCATCCCGATATCGCCCATTACATTCTCTCATGCTTGCATTAGATTTTGCTACTGTTATTGTTTGCTCCTATTCTGATGACTCTTCTAATGCTGCAAGACCATTAGAGATGCTTGAAGATGCTAAAGATGCTAGTCTTCGATAGGACTAGACTCTCCCCTCTATTTTGGCATTTTTGCAGTCCAGTTCACATATACAACCTCCCTTTGATAATGTTGCATATGTAGTGTAGATCCTTGCTTGCGAGTACTTTGGATGAGTACTCACGGTTGCTTTGCTCCCCCTTTTCCACCTCTTTCCATTTTCCCGGATGCTGCAACCAGATGGTGGAGCCCAGGAGCCAGACGCCACCTTCGACGACGACTACTACTACCACGAGGGTGTTTACTACTAAGTGGAGGCCGCCGATGACCAGGAGTAGTTAGGAGGCTCCCAGGCAGGAGGCCTTGCCTTTTCGATCGATGTTGCTTTTGTGCTAGCCTTCTTAAGGCAAACTTGTCTAACTTATGTCTGTACTCAGATATTGTTGCTTTCGCTGACTCTTGTATTTTTGAGCTTATGTATTCGAGCCCTTGAGGCCCCTGGCTTGTAATATAAAGTTTGTATTATTTTAATTTGTGTCTAGAGTTGTGTTGTGATATCTTCCCGTGAGTCCTTGATTTTGATCGTACACATTTGCGTGTATGATTAGTGTACAACTGAATCAGGGGCGTCACAGCGGGCAGTCGCAACCCCAGGCCCGTAGCCACGCTTGGCGGGGCAGAGAAAGCAAAGAAACAAGGATTACCAGAGCCGTGCTCAAGACAAGAAGCATGAAGAGCTGAGGGACGAGGTGAAACTCCCTCGGCAAGGTCCTTGCCGGGGCGGCCTTCATGACCCGGCAAGAACCTTGCCGGGGCAACTTGTCCAACGCCAGCTGGGCTGCCACCGTTGAGCCTAAGAGTTCCTATGTCCTCAACCACATTAGAACCAAAGCTCGGGAGGTGCCTCCGTGGTGGCATGCAAATCTTTGTGAAGACCAAGAACATACAAGACTAGATGAGAATCAGAAGACGGAGATCCTCGGCAAGATCCTTGCCGAAGATACCCACAAGACCCCCCAGCAAGACCCTTGCCGGGGACACCCACGACACTGCGGCAAAACCCTTGCCGGGGCCCCGACAAGACTCTTGCCGAAGACATCCGCAGGTCCGCAGCCAGGCCCACACCCACCAAGGCTCTACCGCCGTTCCCACACAACTGCCAGCCCACCAACTAGGCAGGCACCTGTGTGGCGACGTGCGGCTTCCAGGCCAACTCCGCAAGCACCTGCGTGGTGGCATGAAGATCTTGGTGAAGACTCTGCCACCACACCAACTCAGCAGCCAGCCAGCCAGCGTGGCACTACACACCTCGTCAGCTCGGACGCGCGTCGAAGCCAGGTGAGGCGGCGACAACTGGGACGAGCTTCCTTGCTGTCCCCGATAAAGCAAGAAGGGCACGTAGGCAGCGCATTTAATGCGTTTGTCCTACGGTGCCAGGAGATAGACTCAACTACTCTACAACTTTCCACCTCTGTGTGCCACTGTGGCAGCCCATTTGAACTATAAAAGGAGGCCCACGGCGTACTGAGAGAGGATTCCGACTTTTTGGACCCTACATGCTTTGTAGCTAGTCCAAGAACACTAGATAAACATAAACCAGCAGGAGTAGGATATTATGCATCACTTGCGGCCCGAACCTGGATATTCCTCCTGCGTTGATCTTTCAAACCCGCTCTTTCCACAGCCCCGCACCCGCCAACCATAGCAAAAGGGATTCTTCGTTATCCCATAGGTGACGTTTCCCCTGACATCTTTGGCGCGCCGGGTAGGGGGCGCAAGCTGTGAAAATCCGGATTGAAGGTTAGCACACCGACTTCGTCATCACCATGGCCCCCAAGAGAAAGGGGATCACGGCGATCGGCTCGTCCGGGGACGGCCCGTCCGCGCCAACACGAGCAGGTGGCCGGGTGGCCACAGATGGGGCCGAAGACGTGGCCCGCGAGCATCCACGACATTCGAGCGATTGGAGCCAGGCGAGCGACATCGTACGAATCCGAGAGGACGAGCCACACGCCGCTGGGTTCGGGGGCGGGGCAGCCTCTACGGCACCCCAGCTGGCGCCCGCGCCGCGCCCTTCCCAGGACGCGCGCGATGAGCAACACCGTGATGCCGGAGCCCCCGTGCACCGCGGCGGAAAGAGCCCTGTGCGCCACTCACAGGACGGACCAGGCCGGCGTGCGTGCTCGGACGCTGGTGCAGGCGGCATGCGACCGCGAGACCGTGATAGAGCCCCTTCCAACCCGGTTAGAAGTCGAGCGCGTCACGGTCTACGCAGCTCTCGCCGCCGCCTACGCCGTCGGAAGCGCTGGCATGCATGCAACTGCTCCTCGACTTCCCCCTGCTGCGGAGAAGCTCGACAAGTGGAGGGCCACCATCCGAAGCCTTGTCAGCTTCGCCAACAAAGACGAGCCGCTCCCAACGGGACCCTCACAGCGGTGTCCTGCCGAGCCGGTGCACGCCGGCGGTGGGTGGAGCAGAGACACTGCAACCACAGTGCACTCCCCGCAGCCCCCCACGACCGCGTCAGCAGCCACCAGCCCGTCGGGCCGACGTCGGTGGCAACGTTTCCACCGCGTCGTCCGACCCGCGAACCCGCCGCGACCAAGGTTAAGTCCTTCGGGAACGGGCCCAGGAAGACGCTCGAACTACCATCAAACGACGACGGGAGACGCGCCTTTAGTCAAATCAGTGTGCGGGGCCCACTATGGATCACCCGGCGCCGGGAGGCCCCGGCAACCTGCCTTATGAGGTGGGTTGCCCAGCCTTTACCCGAGAGCTGTGATAGTTCCAGTGGCCCTCCCATCGCACGTTCAAGCCCGATGTTGTCGAGAAGTACAATAGCAAGACCCACCCATCGGAGTTCCTCAGCTCCTACACCATTGCGATGTGATGTCTACTACACAACCTTCTTCTTGTAGACGTTGTTGGGTCTCCAAGTGCAGAGGTTTGTAGGACAGTAGCAAGTTTCCCTCAAGTGGATGACCTAAGGTTTATCAATCCATGGGAGGCGTAGGATGAAGATGGTCTCTCTCAAGCAACCCTGCAACCAAATAACAAAGAGTCTCTTGTGTCCCCAACACACCCAATACAATGGTAAATTGTATAGGTGCACTAGTTCGGCGAAGAGATGGTGATACAAGTGCAATATGGATGGTAGATATGAGTTTTTGTAATCTGAAATTATAAAAACAGCAAGGTAACTAATAATAAAAGTGAGCGTAAACGGTATTGCAATGCTAGGAAACAAGGCATAGGGTTCATACTTTCACTAGTGCAAGTTCTCTCAACAATAATAACATAATTGGATCATATAACTATCCCTCAACATGCAACAAAGAGTCACTCCAAAGTCACAAATAGCGGAGAACAAACGAAGAGATTATGGTAGGGTACGAAACCACCTCAAAGTTATTCTTTCGGATCGATCTATTCAAGAGTTCGTACTAGAATAACACCTTAAGACACATATCAACCAAAACACTAATGTCACCTAGATACTCCAATGTCACCAAAAGTATCAGTGGGTATGATTATATGATATGCATCACACAATCTCAGATTCATCCATTCAACCAACACAAAGTACTTCAAAGAGTGCCCCCAATGTTTCTACCGGAGAGTCAAGACGAAAACGTGTGCCAACCCCTATGCATAGGTTCATGGGCGGAACCCGCAAGTTGATCACCAAAATATACATCAAGTGAATCACGTGATATCCCATTGTCACCATAGATAAGCACGACAAGACATACATCAAGTGTTCTCAAATCCTTAAAGACTCAATCCGATAAGATAACTTCAAAGGGAAAATTCAATCCATTACAAGAGAGTAGAGGGGGAGAAACATCATAAGATCCAACTATAATAGCAAAGCTCGCGATACATCAAGATCGTATCACCTCAAGAACACGAGAGAGAGAGATCAAACACATAGCTACTGGTACATACCCTCAGCCCCGAGGGTGAACTACTCCCTCCTCGTCATGGAGAGCGCCGGGATGATGAAGATGGCCACCGATGAGGGTTGCCCCCTCCTGCAGGGTGTTGGAACGGGTCTAGATTGGTTTTCGGTGGCTGCAGAGGCTTGCGGCGGCGGAACTCTCGATCTATTCTGTTTCTCGAAGTTTTTAGGGTATATGGTATATATAGGTGAAAGAAGTCGGTCAGGGGAGCCACGAGGGGCCCACGAGGGTGGGGCGCGCGCCCGGGGGGGGGGGGGGAGGCGCGCCCCCTGCCTCGTGCTCTCCTCGTTGATTCCCTGATGTGTACTCCAAGTCTCCTGGATTGCTTCTGTTCCAAAAATAACTTTCCCGAAGGTTTCATTCCGTTTGGACTCCGTTTGATATTCCTTTTCTGCGAAACACTGAAACAAGGGGAAAACAGAAACTGGCACTGGGCTCTGGGTTAATAGGTTAGTCCCAAAAATAATATAAAAGTGTAAATAAGCCCATAAACATCCAAAATAGATAATATAATAGCATGGAACAATAAAAAATTATAGATACGTTGGAGACGTATCAGCATCCCCAAGCTTAATTCCTGCTCGTCCTCGAGTAGGTAAATGATAAAAACAATTTTTTTGATGTGGAATGCTACCTAACATATTTATCAATGCAATCTTATTTATTATGGCAAGAATATTCAGATCCATAAGATTCAAGACAAAAGTTTAATATTCACATAAAAATAATAATACTTCAAGCATACTAACTAAGCAATCATGTCTTCTCAAAATAGCATGGCCAAAGTAAGTTCATCCCTACAAAATCATATAGTTTGGTCATGCTCCATTTTCGTCACACAAGAATGCTCTCATCATGCACAACCCCGATGACAAGCCAAGCAATTGTTTCATACTTTAGTAATCTCAAACTTTTTCAACCTTCACACAATATATGAGCGTGAGCCATGGATATAGCACTATGGGTGGAATAGAATATGATAATGGGGGTTGTGTGGAGAAGACAAAAAAAGAGAAAGTCTCACATTGACGCGGTTAATCAACGGGCTAGGGAGATGCCCATCGATTGATGTCAATGCAAGGAGTAGGGATTGCCATGCAACAGATGCACTAGAGCTATAAATGTATGAAAGCTCAACAAAAGAAACTAAGTGGGTGTGCATCCAACTTTCTTGCTCATGAAGACCTAGGGCATTTGAGGAAGCCCATCGTTGGAATATACAAGCCAAGTTCTATAACGGAAAATTCCCAATAGTATATGAAAGTGACAAAACAAGAGACTCTCTATCATGAAGACCATGGTGCTACTTTGAAGCACAAGTCTGAAAAAAGGATAGTAGCATTGTCCCTTTTTATTTTCTCTCTCTTGTTTTGGGCCTTCCTTTTTTTATTTGGCCTTTCTCCCCCTTTTTATTGGGACAATGCTCTATGAATGATGATCATCACACTTCTATTTATTTACAACTCAATGATTACAACTCAATACTAGAACAAAGTATGACTCTATATGAAAGCCTCCGGCGGTATACCGGGATATGCAATGAATCAAGATAGACATGTATGAAAAATTATAAACGGTGGCTTTGCCACAAATATGATGTCAACTACATGATTATGCAAAGCAATATGACAATGATGAACGTGTCATAATAAATAGAACGGTGGAGAGTTGCATGGCAATATATCTCGGAATGGCTATGGAAATGCCATAATAGGTAGGTATGGTGGCTGTTTTGAGGAATATATAAGGAGGTTTATGTGTGATAGAGCGTATCATATCATGGGGTTTGGATGCACCGGCGAAGTTTGCACCAACTCTCAAGGTGAGAAAGAGCAATGCACGGTACCGAAGAGGCTAGCAATGATGGAAAGGTGGGAGTGCGTATAATCCATGGACTCAATATTAGTCATAAAGAACTCACATACTTATTGCAAAAATCTACAAGTCATCAAAAACCAAGTATTACGCGCATGCTCCTAGGGGGATAGATTGGTAGGAAAAGACCATCGCTCGTCCTCAACCGCCACTCATAAGGAAGACAATCAAAGAACACCTCATGTTTCAAATTTGTCACACAACGTTTACCATACGTGCATGCTACGGGACTTGCAAACTTCAACACAAGTATTTCTCAAATTCACAACTACTCAACTAGCATGACTCTAATATCACCATCTTCATATCTCAAAACAATTATAAGGAGTCAAACTTCCCATAGTATTCAATGCACTTTATATGAAAGTTTTCATTATACCCATCTTGGATGCCCATCATATTAGGAATAAATTCATAACCAAAGCAAATTACAATGCTGTTCTAAAGACTCTCAAAATAATGTAAGTGAAGCATGAGAGTTCATCTGTATCTTCAAAATAAAACTACCGTCGTGCTCTAAAAGATATAAGTGAAGCACTAGAGCAAACAACAAACTACTCCGAAAGATATACGTGAAGATCAATGAGTAGTCGAATAATTATGCAAATAATTATGCAACTATGTGAAGACTCTCTCTTATTTAATAATTTCATATCTTGGTATTTTATTCAAACAGCAAGCAAGGCTAAAGAAAATGAAATGACGCTCCAAGTAAAACACATATCATGTGGTGAATAAAAATATAGCTCCAAGTAAAGTTACCGATGAACAAAGACGAAAGAGGGGATGCCATCCGGGGCATCCCCAAGCTTAGGCTCTTGGTTGTCCTTGAATATTACCTTGGGGTTCCTTGGGCATCCCCAAGCTTAGGCTCTTGTCACTCCTTATTCCATAGTCCATCGAATCTTTACCCAAAACTTGAAAACTTCACAACACAAAACTCAACAGAAAACTCGTAAGCTCCGTTAGCGAAAGAAAACAAAACACCACTTCAACTATGTTTGTGTTAAACCTACTGTATTCCAACATCTCTATGGTTTATAAACTCTTTTACTAACCATAGATTCATTAAAATAAGCAGACAACACACGAAAAACAGAATCTGTCAAAAATAGAACAGTCTGTAGTAATCTATACCTAACGCAAACTTATGGAACTCCAAAAATTCTACCAAAATAGGAAGACCTAGAAAATTTGTTTAATGATCTTTTGCAATTAGAATCAATTTTTATCACGTTCTGCTGATTTTAAAAATTGTTTTCGTGAACAGAAAGTTTCTAGAATTTTCAGCAAGATCAAATAACTATCATCCAAGAAGAACCTATAGATCTTACTTGCACAAACACTAATTAGAAAATAAAACCACATCTAACCAGAGGCTAGATGAATTATTTATTACTAAACAGAAGCAAAAAGCAAAGAACTAAAATAAAATTGGGTTGCCTCCCAACAAGCACTATCGTTTAACGCTCCTAGCTAGGCATGATGATTTCAATGATGCTCACATAAAACATAAGAATTGAAACATAAAGAGAGCATCATGAAGAATATGACTAGCACATTTAAGTCTAACCCACTTCCTATGCATAGGGATTTTGTGAGGAAACAACTTATGGGAACAATAATCAACTAGCATAGGAAGACAAAACAAGCATAACTTCAAAACTTTAAGCACATAGAGAGGAAACTTGATATTATTGCAATTCCTACAAGCATATATTCCTCCCTCCTAATAATTTTCAGTAGCATCATGAAGAGTTCAACAATATAACCATCACATAAAGCATTCTTTCCATGATCTACAAGCATAGAAAATTTATTACTCTCCTCATAAGCAAAACTATTTTCATGAATAATAGTGGGAGCAAACTCAACAAAATAATCATCATGTGAGGTATAATCCAATTGAAAACTAAAATCATGATGACAAGTTTCATGGTTATAATTATTCTTTATAGCATACATGTCATCACAATAATCATCATAGATAGCAACTTTGTTCCCATAATCAATTGGAACCTCTTCCGAAATAATGGATTCATCACTAAATAAAGTCATGACCTCTCCAAATCCACTTTCATAATCATCACAATATGATTCAACACCCTCCAAAATAGTGGGATCATTACTTCCTAAAGTTGACACTCTTCCAAACCCATTTTCATCAATATAATCATCATAAATAGGAGGCATGCTTTCATCATAATAAATTTGCTCATCAAAACTTGGGGGGACAAAAAATATCATCTCCATCAAACATAGCTTCCCCAAGCTTGTGGCTTTGCATATCATTAGCATCATGGGTATTCAAGGAATTCATACTAACAACATTGCAATCAGGCTCATCATTCAAATATTTAGTGCCAAACATTCTAATGCATTCTTCCTCTAGCAATTGAGCACAATTATCGGAATCCTTATTTTCACGGAAGACATTAAAAAGATGAAGCATATCAGGCATCCTCAATTCCATTTTTAGTACTTTTCTTTTTTTAAACTAAACTAGTGATTAAACAAGAAACTAAAAGATTCGATTGCAAGATCTAAAGATATACCTTCAAGCACTCAGCTCCCCGGCAACGGCGCCAGAAAAGAGCTTGATGTCTACTACACAACCTTCTTCTTGTAGACGTTGTTGGGCCTCCAAGTGCAGAGGTTTGTAGGACAGTAGCAAGTTTCCCTCAAGTGGATGACCTAAGGTTTATCAATCCGTGGGCGGCGTAGGATGAAGATGGTCTCTCTCAAGCAACCCTGCAACCAAATAACAAAGAGTCTCTTGTGTCCCCAACACACCCAATACAATGGTAAATTGTATAGGTGCACCAGTTCGGCGAAGAGATGGCGACACAAGTGCAATATGGATGGTAGATATGGGTTTTTGTAATCTGAAATTATAAAAACAGCAAGGTAACTAATAATAAAAGTGAGCGTAAACAGTATTGCAATGCTAGAAAACAAGACCTAGGGTTCATACTTTCACTAGTGCAAGTTGTCTCAACAATAATAACATAATTGGATCATATAACTATCCCTCAACATGCAACAAAGAGTCACTCCAAAGTCATTAATAGCGGAGAACAAACGAAGAGATTATGGTAGGGTACTAAACCACCTCAAAGTTATTCTTTCGGATCGATCTATTTAAGAGTTCGTACTAGAATAACACCTTAAGACACATATCAACCAAAACCCTAATGTCACCTGGATAGTCCAATGTCACCTCAAGTATCCGTGGGTATGATTATACGATATGCATCACACAATCTCAGATTTATCTATTCAACCAACACAAAGTACTTCAAAGAGTGCCCCCAAATTTTCTATCGGAGAGTCAAGACGAAAACGTGTGCCAACCCCTATGCATAGGTTCATGGGCGGAACCCGCAAGTTGATCACCAAAACATACATCAAGTGAATCACGTGATATCCCATTGTCACATAAGCACGACAAGACATACATCAAGTGTTCTCAAATTCTTAAAGACTCAATCCGATAAGATAACTTCAAAGGGAAAACTCAATCCATTACAAGAGAGCAGAGGGGGAGAAACATCATAAGATCCAACTATAATAGCAAAGCTCGCGATACATCAAGATCGTATCACCTCAAGAACACGAGAGAGAGAGAGAGAGAGAGAGAGAGATCAAACACATAGCTACTGGTACATACCCTCAGCCCCAAGGGTGAACTACTCCCTCATCGTCATGGAGAGCGCCGAGATGATGAAGATGGCCACCGGTGAGGGTTCCCCCCTCCAGCAGGGTGCCGAAACGGGTCTATACTGGTTTTCGGTGGCTACAGAGGCTTGCGGCGGTGGAACTCCTGATCTATTCTGTTCCCTGAAGTTTTTAGGGTATATATATATAGGCGAAAGAAGTCGGCCAGGGGAGCCACGAGGGGCCCACGAGGGTGGGGGCGTGCCGGGGGGGGGGGGGGGGGCAGGCGCGCCCCCTGCCTCGTGCTCTCCTCGTTGATTCCCTGACGTGTACTCCAAGTCTCCTGGATTGCTTCCGTTCCAAAAATAACTTTCCCGAAGGTTTCATTCCGTTTGGACTCCGTTTGACATTCCTTTTCTGCGAAACACTGAAACAAGGGAAAAACAGAAACTGGCACTGGGCTCTGGGTTAATAGGTTAGTCCCAAAAATAATATAAAAGTGTATAAATAAGCCCATAAACATCCAAAATAGATAATATAATAGCATGGAACAATAAAAAATTATAGATACGTTGGAGACGTATCACGATGCAAGCTGCTGGAGCTCGCGACGACAAGGTGCTTGCCAATTACTTCCCGTTGGCACTCAAACCCAATGTCATGTCATGGTTGATGCACTTGCCAGTAGATTCCATTTCTTCTTGGTTGGATTTGTGTCATGAGTTTGTTGGCGCCTTCACTGGAGGCCACCAAGCTCATGGCCAGGCAAGCGATTTGCATATCATCCCCCACAAACAAGGTGAAAACCTGCGCAAGTACATACAGAGGTTCAGCCGGGTGCAGTACAACATCCCAGATGTCCATCCCGCCGCTGTCATCAGCGCATTCCATCGGAATGTGCGCAACCGCAAGATGCGTGAAGAGTTGGCGATGAACAAGGTCAAGGATGTGGCCGAAATCTATGTTCTGGCCGATAGATGTGCCCGAGCTGAAGAGGGGAGGAAGTACCCCGGCGAAGACGCCAGTGTGGAAACCGACTCCATAGACGAAGAAACCGCCACCCCGACGAAGAAGGGCCGACGCCGCAACAGGAAGCGTAAGGGCAAGACTGTGCTTGCCGCCGAGGGATCCGGCGAGCCCGGCGCCGCCAAAAAGGCCAAGGATGACGACCCCGGCAAGGAGGTTGCCGGGTGTGCTGCCTGCCTAGCCTTGGCAGCTGTCGGGAAGCCTGGAGGCTCCGAGAAGCAGTACTGCAAGATCCATCGCACTAAGGGCCATGACCTCCAGAACTGCCGACAGGTTGAGCTGCTTGCAAAAAAGCAGAAGGCTGAATATGAAAGGTGGGACAAGGAGAAGGGTCAGGATGGTGCCGAGGGGTCCGGCAAGAAGCGTGGCGGCCAAGGGGGTCGCCGCGGCAAAGATAACCAACAAGAGAGGCCTTCTCGGGGCCGCGACAAGAAAGAGGAAGATGATGATCACGATGAGGACGACGAGTTCGGCGAGCATGATTTCCAGAAGGCTACAGTGGCCATGTGCGTCGACGGTGGTGCCTCGTTGCACACCTCACATCGCCAGCTGAAGTAGTGGGCGCGTGAGGTCACTGCGGCGGAGCCATCGTTCGATGCCCAGAAGCCGCTGAAGTGGTCCCGCACGCCCACCGTTTTTGACACCGAGGATCACCCTGATCGCACAACTGCGGTCGGGTGTTTGCCATTGTTGGTTTCACCAACAATACGCAACCTCAAGGTGACAAAAGTGCTGGTTGACGGTGGGGCCGATCTGAATTTGATCTCGCCCGCTGTGATCAAGAAGCTGCAGATTCCTGATGGAGATCTCGAGGAGACAGGCACGTTCCAAGGGGTCAACCCGGGAAGGAGTCAGCCGAATGGTAAAATCACGCTGCCCATTACGTTCGGGGGCGAGCTGAACTACAGGACGGAGAAGATCGTCTTTGATGTTGCCGAGATCCCCCTGCCGTACAACGGGATCCCCGACGCTGGCCAAGTCCATGGCAGCGTCCCACTACGCCTACAACACATTGTAGATGTCGGGGCCCCTAACCATCATCACCGTCCCCTTTGACAAGAAAGACGCGCTCATCTGCGCTGACCAACTCTACCGAGAGGCAGTTGCAGCAACTGCCGCCAGGGCACTTGCTCATGCCACTGAAGCCCCGGGAAGGAAGAAGGCTGGCAAGAGCTCCCGCACCCACTCCGGGAAGCGCACCTCTTCGAAGTGCTATGCTCCTATTGAGGGCGTGCCAGAGAGCTCCACCGGCAAGAGCAAGAAGTCCAAGGCTGCACCACCAGAAACCAAGAAGATGTCCGTCAAGGAGGACGGCACGGGCGGGGCTTTCACTATAAGCTCCACCCTCGACAGCAAATTGGAAAGCGCTCTCATCGCCTTCCTTCGGGTGAATGTCGATGTGTTTGCATGGAAAGCATCTGACATCCCCGGCGTTCCCAGGGAGGTGACTGAGCACCATATTGCTGTCTGTCCTCACGCGCGGCCCGTCAAGCAGAAGGTCAGGAAACAAGCTTTGGAGCGACAAGAGTTCATCATTGAAGAGATCAGGAAGTTGGAGGCGGCAGACCTGGTAAGAGGAGTACTCCAGCCCACGTGGTTTGCCAATCCGGTGGTGGTGCGTAAGGCGAATGAGAAGTGGAGGCTGTGTATTGACTACACGAACATTTATAAAGCCTGTCCAAAGGATCCCTTCCCTCTGACACGCATCGACCAGATTGTAGACTCCACTGCCGGGTGTGACTTGCTATCATTCCTCGATGCCTATTCAGGATACCACCAGATCTTCATGATGAAGGAAGACGAAGAGAAGACCGCGTTCATCACCCCATGTGGTACGTACTGTTTTGTGCGAATGCCTTTCGAGTTGAAGAGCGCTGGTTCGACATTTGCCCGAGCAGTCCAGATTGGTTTTGAGCCCCAACTACATAGAAATATGGAAGCTTATATGGATGACATAGTAGTCAAAACCAAGGACAAGGCCATGCTCGTGCAAGATTTAGAAGAAACATTCACAAATCTGCGCAAGATCAACCTCAAGCTCAACCCAAAGAAGTGCGTGTCCGGTGTCCCCTCTGGAAAACTTCTTGGGTTCTTTGTGTCTCAACACGGAATTGATGCAAATCCCGACAAGATCAAGGCGATCAAGCAGATTGAGGCACCGAAATGGGTCAAAGACGTCCGTAGGCTCGCCGGCTGCGTTGCTGCCCTGAGTAGGTTCATCTCCAAATCTGCTGAGCGCGCCCTCCCCTTTTTCAAAGTTTTGAAAAAGGCGGGTCTAGTAAAATGGACTCCGGAGGCAGAGGCAGCACTACAAGATTTGAAGAGGTACCTCTCCTCCATGCCAATACTAGTCGTGCCTAAACCACGGGTGATAGAGGCAAAGGTGTCCCGTCTTTCGATGAGATGGTGGCTAACGTTTTGGAGGAAGTCGACTTTGATGATCCGACTACAAACGTGCGAGGACGTCGCGCCTTAGCAATCGCTAAACCAACTCCGAGAGGTTATTGACCACGCCGGAGCACGATCAACCTGACCACGAAGGTCTGTTTCCTGCAGGCAAACGAAGAACAAGCAAGAAACTAAGATTGCAATCGGGATATTGCGAATATAAGAGGAAAGCTTTATTGATCAAGGTGGGGTTCTGTGACGCCTTGGTCTGGTCGTTGAACACAAACGAAGTACGCGAAGTTGCAGCTATGGCGAACTTTTAATCTAAACAAAACCCAAAGTCTAAACGACGCCCTAAGGGCTGTATATATGGAGGAAGAGGGGGGGGGGGGGATTTCGTGGCCCTTGAGGAAGGGGTCCGAAACCAACCCTAACTCTTGTTTCCCCACACATACGGACTCTAAAAACAGCCTATACTTAAGTATTTCGAAATTACATGGGCCTGGCCCAATAATAAGGTGACGCAGCACCTAGAATAGCCTCTGGACGAAATTTATGAAGTGGCATCTTGTATATTTCGTCCAAGGCTTCATTCATTCCTTATGGTGGCTTCAGAGTCCTGAAATCATCACTTGTAACTCCGTTCTTGTTCCCCTTGCGCATGCCTTCAACTCCATGCTTGTTCTTGCTCCAATGTTCATCCTTCTCCAAGCTAGGACCTTCATTTGTAAGCAAAACAAATGTATCCAATTTAGGCAGCATCATATTCTCATGAACATTAGAATCATTACCAAGAAACGAAAGTACCTGGTAATTTAATTGGCATGCGCGAGCTCTAGTAATTGGTCCATCATATGTAACAGTAGGGGCTGTGGGTGTAACAATGGTATTGATGTCCTCATCATCCTCCCCTTCTTGAAATGAAGTCGTCCTCGACGGAAGCTCATCTTCCTCACCCAAATAAGGCTTCAAATCTGCAATGTTAAAACTGGGACTAACCCCAAAATCTGCAGGCAACTCAAGTTTATATGCATTATCATTTATTTTTTCTAACACCTTAAAAGGACCATCAGCACGTGGCATTAGCTTTGACTTGTGCAAATTAGGAAACCTATCCTTACGCAAATGTAACCAAACAAGATCTCCAGGTGCAAAGACAACACATTTTCTACCCTTATCTCCAACAAGTTTATATTTAGCATTCATACGCTCAATGTTTTCCTTAGTTAACTCATGCATTTTTAAAATCAATTTAGCACGTTCTTTAGCATCAAAATTAACCTTCTCCGAAGATGGAAGAGGCAACAAATCAATAGGTGCACGAGGTAGGAAACCATACACAATTTCAAAAGGGCACATCTTAGTAGTAGAATGCAATGAACGATTATAAGCAAATTCAATATGAGGCAAGCATTCTTCCCACATTTTCTTATTATTCTTCAAAACAGCCCTAAGCATAGTAGACAATGTTCTATTAACTACTTCAGTTTGTCCATCAGTTTGGGGGTGACAAGTAGTACTAAAAAGCAGTTTAGTCCCCAACTTAGCCCATAAACATCTCCAAAAGTGGCTAAGAAATTTAGTATCACGATCTGAAACAATAGTATTTGGCACACCATGCAAGCGAATAATTTCACGAAAGAACAAATCAGCAACATTAACAGCATCATCGCTTTTATGACATGGTATAAAGTGTGCCACTTTTGAGAATCTATCCACGACAACAAATATGCTATGCCTCCCCTTCTTTGTTCGAGGTAAACCTAAAACAAAGTCCATAGATATATCCTCCCATGGAACACTAGGCACAGGCAAAGGCATATATAAACCATGAGGATTGAGTCTTGACTTAGCTTTTTGACATGTAGTGCAGCGAGCAACAAAACGCTCAACATCCCGTCTCATCTTTGGCCAAAAGAAATGTGTAGCAAGTACGTCCTCCGTCTTCTTCACGCCAAAGTGTCCCATTAATCCTCCTCCATGCGCCTCCTGCAACAACAAAAGACGAACAGAGCTAGCAGGAATGCATAGCTTGTTAGCACGGAACACAAAACCATCATTAACAACGAACTTGTTCCATGTTCTTCCTTCTTTACAATTCTGCATTACTTCTTTAAAATCAGCATCATGCACATATTGATCTTTGATGGTCTCCAAACCAAATATTTTGAAGTCAAGTTGTGAAAGAATAGTATAGCGACGAGACAAAGCATCAGCAATAACATTTTCTTTACCCTTCTTGTGTTTGATGACATAAGGGAAAGTCTCAATGAATTCAACCCATTTAGCATGTCTACGATTCAGTTTAGCTTGACTTTTAATATGTTTCAAAGATTCATGATCAGAATGTATAACAAATTCTTTGGGCCATAAATAATGTTGCCATGTCTCTAAAGTCCGAACAAGAGCATATAATTCCTTATCATAAGTAGAATAGTTCAGACTAGGCCCACTCAATTTTTCAGAAAAGTATGCAACAGGTTTGCCATCTTGTAATAACACACCTCCTAATCCAATTCCACTAGCATCACATTCAAGCTCAAAAGTCTTATTAAAATCAGGAAGTTGGAGTAAAGGAGCATGTGTCAACTTATCTTTCAATACCGTGAAGGCTTCTTCCTGTGCGGTACCCCAAACAAAAGGCACATCCTTCTTTGTAAGCTCATTGAGAGGTGCAGCAATGGTGCTCAAGTCTCTCACAAAACGCCTATAGAAACCTGCGAGTCCAAGAACTCCTCACTTGTGTGACCGTTTTGGGCTGCGGCCAACTCTCAATAGCTTCAATCTTGGCTTTATCAACTTCAATTCCCTGTGGAGTAACAACATAGCCAAGAAAAGATACTCGGTCGGTGCAAAAGGTGCACTTCCCAAGGTTACCAAACAAACGTGCATCACGTAGAGCATTAAAAACAACACGTAAATGTTCCAAATGTTCTTCCAAAGATTTGCTATAAATCAGTATATCATCAAAATAGACTACCACAAATCGTCCAATGAAAGCACGTAAAACTTCGTTCATTAGTCTCATGAAAGTACTAGGTGCATTAGTTAACCCAAAAGGCATGACTAACCACTCATATAAACCAAACTTAGTTTTAAATGCTGTTTTCCATTCATCTCCCAATTTCATACGAATTTGATGGTATCCACTACGCAAATCAACTTTGGAGAATATTGTAGAGCCACTAAATTCATCAAGCATATCATCTAGCCTAGGAATAGGATGACGATAACGAATAGTAATATTATTAATGCCTCTACAATCAACACACATACGCGAGGTACCATCCTTTTTCGGCACTAGAATAATAGGAACAGCACAAGGACTAAGGGGTTCGCGTATATAACCTTTGTGGAGTAGCTCTTGTACTTGACGCATAATCTTCTTTGTCTCCTCTGGATTGGTACGGTATGGTGCGCGGTTGGGTAATGATGCACCGGGAATTAAGTCAATTTGATGCTCAATCCCTCGAATAGGTGGTAATCCCGGTGGCACGTCTTGTGGAAAGACGTCAGCGAACTCCTGCAAAATGTTAGTAACAGCAGGAGGCAAAGAGGAAGGCACGTCCTCGAATGAAAATAATGCCTGTTTGCACACAAAAGCATAGCAAACAGATTTGCTAACATCTAGATCATCAATATCAGATTTGGTGGCAAATAAACATGCACTTTTCAATTTAATTTCAGAAGCAACACTAGATGGTTTATTATTAGGCTTCATTTGTTGCTCAAATTCTTTTGCCACAATCCGATTTTCACTCTTATTTTGCTCCTGTTTTGCTTTATTAGCTCGATTAATATCATATTTCAAAATGGAATCAGGAGTCATAGGAAGCAAAGTAATATTTTTGTCCTGATGAACAAGAGTATACTGATTGTTTCTACCATGGTGTACAGAATTTTTATCAAATTGCCATGGTCTACCAAGTAATAAGGAACATGCTTGCATAGGTACCACATCACAATCAACATAATCAGCATATGTAGAGATACTAAAATGCACACGAACAGTACGTGTTACCTTAACCTTGCCGCTGTTGTTGAACCATTGGATGTAGTAAGGATGTGGATGTGGTCTTGTGGTGAGAGATAGCTTCTCCACCATCTCCATGCTAGCCAAGTTGTTGCAGCTCCCTCCATCTATGATGACGCGAACAGAACGTTCCCTCACAACTCCCTTTGTATGGAACAAATTATGCCTCTAATTTTGCTCAGCTTGCGTGACCTGCACACTCAAAACACGTTGAGCAACTAAACATTCATACCCGTCAGCATCTTCAGCAGCCATGTATTGCGTCTCATGATCAGAATCATCTCCACCGTGTTTTTCATGTGTAAGAAGAGCCAAAGTCTCCTCATCATAGTCACTAGCGGACTCATACCCACCATCCTCAGTGGCAATCATCACACGCTGAGATGTGCATTCTCGCGCAAAATGTCCTCTTCCCTTACAACGACGACAAATAATATCACTTGTGTGCCCTGTAGACGCCATGGAAGAAGCAGAGCTCTGTGCAGGCCCGACAGGTGTGCTCTTGGCAGATAGTGGTGGTTGTGCCTGCTTTCTTGTATCACGGTTGGAGGTGGCAGCTGACGGAGGTGCCGGTGTAGCAGAACGTGTGGAAGTAGATGATGCACGTGGTGTCCACGATGAAGGTCGACCTGCAGAAAAGTTAGTTCGCGCCAATGCCTGTCGATCCTGCACTTCACGTTCAGCTTTACAAGCCAGATGGAATAAACGAGTGATATTATTATAATCCTTATAGTCTAGAATGGTCTGAATCTCTCTATTTAATCCACCCAGAAAACGTGCAAGCATAGCTTCATTCTCCTCAACGATACCACATCTAATCAAGCCAGTTTGTAATTCCTGATAATATTCTTCTACTGAATTTTTTCCTTGTCTTAAGCGCTGCAATTTTTGAAGTAATTCACGTTGATAATATGGTGGAACCCAATGAGTACGCATAGCAATTTTCAAAGCAGCCCAAGTAGCTGGAACATGATATAATCTACAATATTCAGACCACCAAACACATGCAAAGCTAGTGAAAGCACAAACAGCAGCAGGAACACGTCTCTCCTCAGGATATTGTAAACATGTAAATCGTTGTTCAGTTTCTAACTCCCAAGTAAGATATATATCAGGAACATATCTACCCTCAAATGGTGGAATATTCAATTTCAGTTTAGGGAGATGGTCATGATCTCGTACCTGAGGGGGAGCCCTAACATTGCCATTATTTGCATGTGGACGACCTGGTGGTTGTGGAGCTGGAGGTTGCACGTAGTTCTGATGTTGATCAACCTCATCCTCGTAATCTCCCGCATAATCATCCTCCTCCACATCAGGAGCAGGAGCCACAGAAGTATCAACAGCAGCACCAGCAGTTCGGCCAGGCTGAAGAGGGACACGACTTGCTCGGCGGAGGGCTGTTTCCCGACCTGGAGGTATTCGTTGTTGTTGCTGTTGTTGCAGAGGTGCGGCAGGTGCAGCCGGTGGTGGAAGACGCGCAAGCAGTTCATTAAATCTGTTATCGAGCTTTGTTTCGAACGACTTCTCAAGGCCAGTGATCTTCTCCATGGCCTCTTCAAAATTATTCAGCACATCTTGCACCTGTTCAGTCATCATTTTCTGAAACTTATCATGAAGCTCCTTGTTTGTTAAATTCTCCCAGTCAATCTCGTCGGGTTGTGATCCTGGCATGGTTAGCAGCAATAGAAACACACAAGAATATGATCCTATAGACTACTAACAAGTGGTGGTGGTGGTGGGTGTCACAAATCCTTTAAGCAAATCTCAAATTCTTACCAGTTCTTACCCAGCAGCAGGCGGTGATCGGCAACCGATGTAGTCAAAACTCTCAAAGCTTGGATAGAGCGATTACCAGGGAGAGTCAAACGCACGATGTACATGTATGTGGAGCTGGGAAGGCTTATAATATGGTAGCAAAAAGGGTCACCAATAATCAATTCACAGATGCAAAGTTGAATAAACGCTCAACGACGGTACTGTGCTGGTCCTAGGCTAGACCGTGCTAGAGACGCGAGCCTAGAACACTAACAAAATCACGGCGCTGCACGTAAACAAGTGAAAAGCACACTCTGGAATTTTTTTTCGCCCTGGTTTTTTTGTGCTCCTTTTTTTTTGCGAAAAATCACTATAATGGCGAGTGTCTCAAAACTCTTCCCAGGTCAAACTGACAGGATAGACACGAATTTTTTTTTGCGATTTTTTTTTCGACTGTCCGGACCCAAAAACTGGAAACGACTCAAAAAAAACTTTCAATAACGCCGACTGTCTCAAAAGGCTAAGAAACACCTAAAAATAGGATAGCCATAATTTTTTTTGTCAAGTGCGTTTTTGAAAAATTTTGGGCCTAAACGGAGGGTGGTTTCCGGACTCTTTTTTTTGGAAACCAACCTCTTCTACGGACGGCAAAAGATTGATGGAATCCCAAACCTACTCAAACAAGGAAACACGAATCTGGCAACAGATGGATCTCGAAAGCAAACCTAATATGAGATGGACTCGAAGTGATGGTGGTATATGGATACGGATTGGTGGTGGTATATGGACTCAGAGCGGTGGCGGATAAGTGGTGGTGGAAGATGGCAGGGACAATGATGATGGTGCGGCGGCGGCGTGACTAATATGACCAGAACTCGAAACTCTAAAAGACTAGACGCTAAGACCAGCAACTTGACACGACGATGCAACCGCAAATTCAACAAAGCAAATACAGAAAAGATTATGCAAAGGCTCAGATTGGTTCGGATAGGATGAACTAACCCTAATTTTTTTTGGCTTTTTCGTGGACTATAGGTATGAAAAGCAGACTCGATCTAAACTACGAAAAACTGTAAAATCTCACCGAGCAACTTGAAAATCTGATACCACTTGATAGAGGCAAAGGTGTCCCGTCTTTCGATGAGATGGTGGCTATCGTTTTGGAGGAAGTCGACTTTGACGATCCGACTACGAACGTGCGAGGACGTCGCGCCTTAGCAATCGCTAAACCAACTCCCAGAGGTTATTGACCACGCCGGAGCATGATCAACCTGACCACGAAGGTCTGTTTCCTGCAGGCAAACGAAGAACAAGCAAGAAACTAAGATTGCAATCGGGATATTGCGAATATAAGAGGAAAGCTTTATTGATCAAGGTGGGGTTCTGTGACGCCATGGTCTGGTCGTTGAACACAAACGAAGTACGCGAAGTTGCAGCTATGGCGAACTTTTAATCTAAACAAAACCCAAAGTCTAAACTACGCCCTAAGGGCTGTATATATGGAGGAAGAGGGGGGGAATTTCGTGGCCCTTGAGGAAGGGGTCCGAAACCAACCCTAACTCTTGTTTCCCCACACATACGGACTCTAAAAACAGCCTATACTTAAGTATTTCAAAATTACATGGGCCTGGCCCAATAATAAGGTGACGCAGCACCTAGAATAGCCTCTGGACGAAATTTATGAAGTGGCATCTTGTATATTTCGTCCAAGGCTTCATTCACTCCTTATGGTGGCTTCAGAGTCGTGAAATCATCACTTGTAACTCCGTTCTTGTTCCCCTTGCGCATGCCTTCAACTCCATGCTTGTTCTTGCTCCAAAGTTCATCCTTCTCCAAGCTAGGACCTTCATTTGTAAGCAAAACAAATGTATCCAATTTAGGCAGCATCATATTCTCATGAACATTAGAATCATTACCAAGAAACGAAACTACCTGGTAATTTAATTGGCGTGCGCGAGCTCTAGTAATTGGTCCATCATATGTAACAGTAGGGGCTGTGGGTGTAATAATGGTATTGATGTCCTCATCAACGGGAGCCGTTGCTGCTGTACTTAGCAGCAACGAATCAAGTGGCTAGTGCTGCTCTAGTGGCGCAGAGGGAACTTGAGGGAGAAGAAGAAGTTGCAGCAGAGCCGTCGAATGGCGGGCCGGGGTCCTCCCTGGCAGAGCCTGACGCCGGCAAACCAGAACCCCCGGCAAGGCCCGGTCTCGGTGAGGCAGAGTCTGAGCGGATGGGCGAAGTGGGACAGAAGAAGAAGATGGTGCAGCACCCAGTATATTTTGTCAGTTCCCTCTTGCAGGGGGCTAGGTCAAGATATTCTGGAATGCAGAAGCTGCTTTTCGGCCTCCTCATGGCCTCGAGAAAGCTGCGCCACTATTTCCAAGCGCATGAGATCACCGTCGGTACCCCCTCCCTTTGCAAAGGATTTTGCACAACCCAAATGCGACAGGGAGGATTGTGGAGTGGGCATTGGAGCTGTAGAGCTTTGGCCTCATGTTTGAAAGTACTTCAACAATCAAGAGTCGGGCTTTGACAGAGTTCATAGCAGAGTGGACCACAACGCCTGACGAGGAGATTCAAGAGACCGCCCTTCCCGGCAAGTAGACGAGCAGTGAGTGGACTATGTACTTTGACGGAGCTTTCTCACTCCAAGGTGCTGGTGCTGGCGTGCTACTCGTCGCACCCACCGGAGAGCACCTCAAGTACGTAATCCTGATGCACTTTCCCCGGGAAAAACCAACGAACAATATGGCGGAGTAGAAGGGGTTGCTTGCCGGTCTCAGGATCGCGGCAGACCTCGGAATCAAGAAGCTCATCATCAGAGGTGATTCGCAGCTCGTCATCAAGCAAGTTAACAAGGATTACCAGAGCCCGCTGATGGAGGCCTACGTGAATGAAGTGAGGAAGTTGGAAGAACGTTTTGACGACCTACAAGCAGAACATGTTCCCCGAGCGGAGAACAACATTGCCGACGACCTATCGAAACATGCTGCCCTCAAGTTGCCTGTGGAACCAGGTACCTTTGTACTTCAGTTAATCCAGCCATCCGTAGAGCCACCGGCAGGGCGGAACAATCGAAGGAAGACAAGCCCCAACAAGTATCTTCCCGCCGAGCTCCCAGGAGCCGCCAGCAAGGAGGTTGCCGGGTACCCCGAGCTTGCCGAGGGGCAACTACCTCCGACAGGGCCCCAGGCCCTGACCATAGAGGCAGCTGCCCCTGCAGCCGAAGATGTGCCTTTGGTCCTTGCCGTCGATCCCCAGGCTCCGGCATGGGTGCAACCCACCGTCCGTTGCCTCCAAATAGGAGAGCTCCCCGAGGAGCAGGAAGAAGCAGAGAAAGTAGCCCGTCGGTCCAACATGTACCAGTTTGTGGATGATACCCTGTACAGAAGGAGGCCAAACGGCATGAGGATAAAGTGCATTCCTCAAGAGGACGGACTAGAGCTATTGGTAGAGATACATGGAGGTGTATGTGGCTCTCACATAGGGTCAAGGGCCCTTGCCGGCAAGGCATTCCGGCAAGGTTTCTTCTGGCCCACAACCCTCCAGGATGCAGCTGCGCTAGTAACCAAGTGTGAAGCGTGTCAGTTCCATTTGAAGAAGCTTCATCAACCAGCTCAAGCCCTTCAAACAATCCCTCTCTCCTGGCCTTTTTCGGTCTGGGGGCTCGACATACTGGCCCCTTCCCCCGTGCTGTCGGGGGCTTTGAGTACTTGCACGTCGCAATTGACAAGTTCACAAAGTGGCCCGAAGTGGAAGCAGTGAGGAAGGTGACAACACAATCAGCCGTCAAGTTCTTCAAGGGGCTAGTTTGCCGTTTTGGTGTGCCGAGCAGGGTCATCACCAACAACGACACGTAGTTCACAAGCCGCACCTTCATGCAATACATCCAGGACCTCGGTAGCAAGGCATGTTTCGCTTCAGTGGCACACCCACGACGCAACAGCCAGGCGGAGAGGGCAAATGCTGAAGCACCGCGAGGCCTGAGGATAAAGACTTTTGACAGGCTGCACAAGTGTGGAAGGCACTGGATTGATGAGTTGCCGACGGTTCTTTAGTCGATCAGAACGACGCCAAATCGAGCCACCGGCCAGACACTCTTTGCCCTGGTATACGAGGCAGAAGCAATTCTCCCCACAGAACTCACATACGGGTCACCTCGAGTGCTCACTTATGACGAGCTTGAGCAAGAGCAGTTGCGGCAAGATGGCGTGACACTCCTTGAGGAAGATCGTCTTCGGGCGGCTGTGCGAGCTGCACGCTACCAGCAAGCCTTGCACCACTACCATAGCCGCAAGGTTCATGCCCGAAGTCTTGAGGAAGGCGACCTTGTTCTTCAGCGCATTCAGTCGGCCAAGAATTCCAACAAGTTGATGCCAAAGTGGGAAGGCCCTTATCGGGTAATACAAGTCACCAGGCCTGGCGCAGTCCGCCTGGAGACCGAGGATGGTATCCCGGTGAGCAACTCCTGGAACATCGAACATCTTCGTAAGTTTTACCCATGAGGCGCGGTTGCCGGGCCTCCCGGCAAACCACCTTTTGTACAAGCCTTGCCGACGAGGCATGTAACCCTTTGTACAGAGCCCGGCGCAGACCGTGAGCATAAATAAATGAAGCGCTGGCGCCCTAAGTTTTAGCATGCATGCTAGGTTGAGTATCTCTCTTTGGTAGGGTTGATAGTTCTCAGCGGCAACTAACCCCTAGCATAGAGGTCGGGTGTGTGTGTCTTCCTGTCCTTTCCAGTCCTTTCTTTGGTTCGTAGGCTGCACAGGCGTTTCTGCCAAGACATTTAAGGGCAGGGAGACGGATCGACATCCCCGACCCCGACAAGCCATTACCGGGGGTTGCAGATTCAAGCATTCAACCACGGCAAGCCAAGGTTGCCGGAAGCTGCAGATTCAGATAATTCTTTTATCCCTTGTTATGCATTTCTGTACAGAACTGGGATGTATGAAGCCTCGTTTATTCCTGGGCCACCGTGCTCCCCCTTTCCTGTGCCCAAGAACTATTCTCTTGGCCAAAACTTGGTTGTAGTTGCGGTGACAAGGTAGCAAACGAAGGGCCTAATCCTACTTTGCCCCTGCCTCCGCCAAGAGCGTGAGTACGGTTGTGCTATGAAGTGAGGGGACGACGAGGCCTGTTGCCGAGCGACAATGTTTATCTTAGGAGTAACAAGGATTCATTCCTTGACATGGCCGCGCTCACACACAAAGAACCCGACAAGCACCCTTTTTCATTAATATGTTAACAAGTACAGTTCGTACAGAATGTAAACATGAGCAAGGGGATCACAAGGTTTAAATCTGACGAGTGCCCGGGGGTTTAAAAACTAAAAAATATAAGTGCCCCGTGATCCCCGTTCTTGCCCCTTTCCTCCCAGGTGCAGCAGGTGAAGGCAAAAAGGAGGCGACGGGAATGTGCCGATGGAGAGCTTGACGAGGAAGACCCTCGGCAAGGCGCGTGGCCGAGGGAGGAGGGCGGCGCGGTCAGTCGGAGTCGGAGTCGGCGTCCTCCCGCTTGACGCCCTCGTCGTCGCTGTCGTTGTCCTCCTCGTCACTCCCGCTTGAGGAGGAGTCTTCATCATCGCAGGAGCTCTCCACGCAACACCTTAGGCGAGTTCCAAAGTGCCCAAAGACCTTGACGGATAGCAGGCCGTTCTCCATTAATTTGAAGTGGAGAACAAGCCCCTCCGACAGGCTGTGGGCACGAGCGAAGGTCTTCCATCCACAACGAAGATACATGACGTGAGGGGCGGGGAAGTCGACGTCGACCCACATGCTGCCATTCCCGCAGCCCCTCATATGCAGCCTCAAAGTCTGTGGCGGGTCAAGCTCCATCTGCCGAGCGAACGGACTAGGAAGACGAAGACGACGACGCACTGTCCTGCGCAGCCTGATGACGAATTCGCGGGGCTGGTCTCCGATGTGGCCCTCCATTGGGGGAGGGGCCGCTGGCGGAGGCGAGGCCGGTGCTCCACCCCGTCCTCCCCTTCCTCGAGCGCCACGGCGGCCTCCGCCTCGCCCCCTCTCCCTTCCTCTCACGGCCATCTTAGCCGCCATGAGATCTTGGGAAGGAGGAGCACGTTGTCGAGCAGAGGCCCTCGTCGCCGCCATCGGAGTGCCGGCGCGCCCTCTCGCCATAGCAAATGGAAGGAAGGAGCCAAGGTGGAAGGAGATGAATGATGAAGGATTGAGGGGTGCCATCCCCCTCCCCTTCTTATGAAGGGGCGGGGCCGGGGCTCGGCCGCCCCACTTAACCAATCCGGCCGCCAGGGGCGCAGGGAATCGAGACCGACCCGCTGCCCCAATCAGCGACGACCCAGTTTCCCGCCTCGCCAGTTAAGGCCCGTGCCCCCCCCCCCCCCCCCCGCATCCACCGCCTACCATCTTCGAGGCATGGGGGACACATGGCGAGCAAGCCAAAACCAAGATGACAAGTGGAGCGACTATTTTCCACCTCGTGATCATGGGGCACGGGCGCCTTGAAGGCCACGACTCGAGTCCGCTTAGTAAATGAGTCGCGCCCCTGCGTTTTCCTCTTTTTATGGGGAAGGCGCGAGCCGCCTCTTTACCATGATGTGACGCATGCGTGCAGCAATGCCCCACGCACGACCCCCACGTCACACATTCAATGCGGGTCGTGGGGAAACGCAACGAGCGAGGGAGTTACTGCAGTAAAAACTCCACCGCGCGCGCCCGTGCACCGTTCAGGGCCTGGCCCAATAACGCCCCACGCTTATATGTGGCCCAGGATCAGGGGCTCATGTCGGTGTACAAAAGAAGGGGTCCCTTTTTTGTACCCCTTTACTTGTGCACGGGTAGTCGCAGCCCCACTCCCGTAGCCACGCTTGGCGGGGTAGAGGAAGCAAAGACACAAGGATTACCAGAGCCGTGCTCAAGACCAGAAGCATGAAGAGCTGAGGGGCGAGGTGAAACTGCCCCGGCAATGTCCTTCCTGGGGCGGCCTTGACGGCCCCGGTGAGAACCTTGCCGGGGCAACTTGCCCAACGCTAGCAGGGCCTCCACCCTTGAGCCTAAGAGTTCCGATGTCCTCAACCACATTGGAACCAAAGCTCGGGAGGCACCTCCATGGTGGCATGCAGATCTTTGTGAAGACCAAGAATATACAAGACTAGATGAGAATCAGAAGATGAAGATCCTCGGCAAGACCCTTGCCGAGGATACCCATCTTGCCGGGGACGCCCACGACGCCGCGGCAAGACCCTTGCCGGGGCCCCGGCAAGACTCTTGTTGAAGACATCCGCGAGGCCGCAGCGAGGCCCACACCCACCAAGGCTCCACCGCCGTTCCCACACAACTGTCAGCCCACCAACTAGGCAGGCACCTGTGTGGCGACGTGCGGCTTCCAGGCCAACTCAACAAGCACCTGCGTGGTGGCATGCAGATCTTCGCAAAGACTGTGCCATCGCACCAACTCAGCAGCCAGCCAGCCGGCGTGGCACTACACACCTCATCAGCTCGGACGCACATCGAAGCCAGGCGAGGCGGCGACAACTGGGTCGAGCTTCCTTGCCGTCCCCGATAAAGCAAGAAGGGCATGCGGCAGCGCATCTAATGCGTTTGTCCTATGGTGCCAGGAGATAAACTCAACTACTATACAACTTTCCACCTCCTGTTTGCCACTGTGGCAGCCCCTTTGGACTATAAAAGCAGGCCCGCGGCGTACTAAGAGAAGATTCAGACTTTTTGGACCCTGCACGCTTTGTAGCTAGTCCAAGAACACCAGATAAACATAAACCAGCAGGAGTAGGGTATTACGCATCACTTGCGGCCCGAACCTGGATAATCCCCCTGCGTTGATCTTTCAAACCTGCTCTTTCCACAGCCCCGTGCCCACCAACCGTAGCAAAAGGGATTCTTCGTGATCCCGTAGGTGTCATTTCCCCCGACACTTCCAATGAACTTCTGTGATTGATTGATCTCTAAATCGTAAATATGAAGAAAACTTGTCATGAACTACTGTTAGTTTGGCCTTTTGTTTCTCCATGTATATTCAAAATTAGTAACTCATACATGGCACTGTGCTTGTTCAAAATATTAACTGAAAATTACGACCTCTGGTTGCAGCCTATGGTATATCCAGATGGAAAGGAATATCAGTTTTGTGCAATTGGCTAACCAGCCAGTAATCAATAAGAAGAAAGAGGTTACTAAGATGGTTATCCTCTACATTTCTTGTTTATAATAAAGTTCTTTTCTTTGTTGATTTAAAGTCAGTTATTACAACACCTGAAAAAGACTCAAAAAAGGAGAAAATGTGTGGTGTTTTTTGTGGATGTAGAAACAAACTGAGAAAATAGCTGCATCCAATGGAATAAAAGTTAAGAATAGAAAGAACAAAAATGAAAACGAGTTGCTCGAACCTATATCAGACAAATGTGCTGCAGACTCTACAAGTTTGGTAAGTTCCTGTCCTTAATTCACTCATGGCTTTAGACGGGATTTCAATAAGGATGGAAAAATAATTTAAACTTCATTGACTTTTGTTTTGGGGTTGTGCTTTGATGGAAGAATTTGATCAGTTTGTGCTATACCAAAGTTTGAGGAAAGAATCTGAGGTTGGTTCTTTGAATTTGGTTTACTTGTGCATTAATATTTATCTTAAAAAGTGATTTCTTCTTATTTAGTGTGATATGAACTAACAAAGTTTAACACACAAAAATGGTGTACACGAATTGATTGAGAGTCAAGAAGCTGAAATGGGGTTTAGTTAGTTTGTGGTATTGACAAAGAAGTAGAAGAAGGTGCACCAAGCATCACGAGCCAATATTTTGGAATGTCTATTATCGATGAATAGACCGCAATTGCTGACAAAGTGAATAGTGTAATTATAATTCTAGCATATGTTATTCTCTCAGAAAATGTATGGTGGTAGTGTAGGCATGTTCCAATGGCTCTCTCTCAAATGGATAAGTGGTGGAGGGGTATATATAGCCTCCACAAAAAATCCAACTTTTACACACATTTGACTCATCTCGGTGGCACCGATTAGTTAAACTATGTGGCACCAATCTGTTCAAAAATATGAACGTTGGGAATCTCAGTGGGACTGACTGGAAAAACTCAGTGGGACAGATGCGCTAGGGCTTAGGGCAAACCTCGTCTCGGTGGTACGATCACATCAACTCGATGGGACCAAAGTGAAGCAGTAGGGCAACAGAGAGTTTCCAAGCCATCTCGGTGAGACCGATTGCAATTCTCGGTGAGACCAAAATAATTGCAATGACTGATAGAGAGTTGGCAAGGCCATCTCGATGGGACTGAGATCCGTAGCGGTGAGACCGAATCATTAGGGTTTCTGGCGGTGGCTATGTCAAATGAACTCGGTGGCTCAGGGTAGAAAGAATCGGCGGGGCTGAGTTTGGAATTAGGGTTTGGACATATTTGGATGGAGAAAGTGGCTGAGGGTTTTGGAGCAATATCACTATCACTTTGATCAAGTAGACCATTAAGCAACACCTCATCCCCTTTTAATAGTATTGGCTTTCCTATGGGCTCAATGTGATCTTGGATCACTTAAATAGAAATGAAGAGTCTTGAGCTTCTTGCCAATCTTTGTCCTTAACATTTTTAGGGGTCCACATCTTTAGTCCATGTCATGCCAATCATTGAACATCCTGAAATATTTATCTTGATTGGATATTGTTCAATGAGCTATATGTTGTGAATTACCAAAACCACACGGGGATTAGTTGCACTTTCAATCAATCTCCCCCTTTTTGGTAATTAATGACAACATATAGATCAAAGCTTCGACGAATGATTAAATGAATGAAATACATCATCACTTTGAGAAGTATGTGATAAGAAAGAGCTCCCCCTAATTTTGTGCATTATTAAAAATTTGTGTTTGAATGCAAATGCACAATCGAATAGGATCATGGGTCACTCTTCCATGCCACATACATCTTGGTGGAGCGCACAAACTGATATAAGTGAAATAACATGCACGCATCACTAAAGACATAAGTGAATGATCATACACAAATAATTGTAGAGATAACACTACAAAAAGTACACTTCCGTGATGATACGTGTTTGTCACAGTAGGTCACGTTTTCTGTCATGGATATACATCCATGACGATTTTATGTCATAATCAAGATAGTCATACCTGTGCTGTCGTAGAAGTGTTCCGTGACATTACCAAATTAATCATCACGTGTAAATCGACATTACTTCCATGACGATAAATCGCGTGTCATAGAATTGCTTTCATCAAGGGTAACCAACATGTGCCATCCACCGTAACGGGTCGTCGTTAAGATATCAGGTTTCGTTTTGGATCCGATAACCCGTTAACAGCCCGGACCAATGGGGATTTTCCACGTGTAAAGTTCTTAATGGCCAGAGGAACCACGTGCCGGCTCACCATTGGGACAGATGTCATCCACTCATTGGACCGAAGGCGCCTATGATACATCGACACGTGTCACGGCCCAACAGAGGCCCATTCAGGAGGAAAGGCCGACCCGTTTGACTTGGTCAAAAGGTAGCGGGTCGGCCCACGGAAAGCCTGTTAATGGCCTGTTCGCATATAGCCCATTTACAACCTGCTAAGTCACGGCCCATTACGACCTATCTGAATTAGGCCCAGTAGCATCATCTGGGCCGTCCAATATGGTCCCAGCCCGTTGTAACTTCCGGCCCATGTATGGCCCATGACGTCTTTCGGCCCATATGAGGCCCTTTGCAACTCTTGGGCCATTAACGTCCTGTTGTGAAACTGGCCTGTAATGAATAGTGTATCACTTTATACCCATTAACGGCCCATTATTCCATTGGGCCGTTTCCAGCCCGTGTTATCTTTCGGCCTTCTCAGGGCCCATTTATTCTTGGGATCATTTCCAACATTCGGTTACTTACGGCCCGTTACTGGCCTTTTCTGTTTGTGGGCCAAATTTAGCCCGTGGTTACAGTCGGCCCGTTTGTGGCCCGTTAATTCATTGGGCCGTTTTCATAGCGTCATCAAATACGGCCGATTAACGATGGCTCGTTATGGTCGGCCCATGAACGGACGATTCCAACTCTAGCCCGTTTACAGCCCATAGTGCGGTCCATTATTGGCCCATGTTGGGCCAATCGATCATATGACCCGTAGAAGGCCCATTGATGCTATGCACCGTAGAAGGCCCATTGTTTCTACGGACCATGGCTAATTAAACATGGTAGCATGACACAATTTCACATGTATGATGGCTAACTAAACATGATAGAATGACATACTTCAAAATATGATGACTATGTAAACAGGATGACATGATATAACTATACGTTGTGTCTATTAAAGTGGTTGGCATGCCATAATTAAAAAACATGCCGTCGATGGAAACATGATGGCATCATATAATCCACACATAGGATGATATAATTCAAAATATGATGACTATGTAAACAGTATGAGATGATATAACTATATTATGTCTTTAGAAAACATGCCATAATTCAGATACATGTTGTCTATGTAAACATCATGGCATGATATAATTCAAATATATGATATATATACTAAGCAAGTGAGCAGGGGGAAATCGCTTATATGATGTGTCAACTAAGGAGATGGCATTCAATATTGTGTATATGATGCAATGAAAAAATAGCGCGCTACAAAAAATTGCGTCGCCCCTGAAAATATGCTCTTAATGTGCTATAGTGCGCTATAGTGTGCTATTAGTAAGACAATGTACATTGATCAATTTAGTGAGACAATTCTCTACACGCTATTGCGTGCAATTAGCGGTACTATAGCGCGCTATTTTTTCAATGATACGATGTAAAAACTAAGCATTGCAAGACAACATATGCATGATATGAGTAATATAACCCTGCCAAGTTCGAGCATACACCTCAGGGGGATAATGGACTGGTCATCTGCCTTTGAATCCTCCTCTGAGGAGCTATCAGTAACCAGCAAGATATCTACTTCAGCAGGTATCATTGTCTGCTCTAAAGACCTTGTTTTCACTCCATATTTCTCCATCACGAATTCAAATGGCTGATGCATAGGAAGAGCAGTTGAATATACAAACATTGTCGACAAATGCAATGAGTAGTACAAAAAAAGGATGACATGATATAGTTCACATATATGACGCTTGGCTAAACAGCATGGCCTTGCATAATTCACATACGTAATGCCTTGCAACAAGATAGCATTGCATAATTCACATATATAATGTCTTGCAACAAGATGGCATTGCAAAATTCACATACATGGTAATTAGACACTAAATAGGTGGCATTCACACAAAGCATGTCTAAACTAAGCAAATGACATGCCAATGCAAGACACCATATGCAGGATATGAGCAATATAACCCTGCCAAGTTAGAGCATGCACCTCGGCGGGGGGGGGGGGATAGGACTGGTCATCTGTCTCTGAATATTCCTCTGAGGAGCTATCCGTAACCAGCAAGACATGCGCTTCGTCAAATAGCACTGTCTACTCCGAAGACCTTGTTTCCACTCTAGATTTTTCCATGACCGTGTCAAATGGCAGATGCACAGGAAGAGTAATTGAATGTAGTAAACGTAATAAAAAAATGGTGGCATGATATAATTCACATAGAAGGTGACTGGCTAACCAGGGTGGCATTGCAAAATTCACATATATGATGTCTGGCTAAACAAGATGGCATTGCATGATTCACATATACGATAAAGAAACTAAACATATGGCATTCACACAAAGCATGTCTAAACTAAGCAGATGACATATTGATGTATAAAGTAAGCAATGCAAGGCACCATATGCATGATATTACCAACATCAGCATGCCAAGTTAGAGCGAAGACCTCAGGGGGTAAATAGGAGTGGTCTTCTCCTTTTGAATCCCCCTCAGAACAGTTATCTTCCTCTTGATTACAATCCGAAATTGGTGGAGGGGGTCTGCCTTTGTGCCCACCATGGAGCGACGTCTGCATGAAATTTTATTGCCACGCAAGGCTCGTCTCTTTTGCTCTACATGTTCAGTTCCATTGTGTACAATAACGGTCATGCATAGGAATAAAACATAGTGAGATTATGTAATGATGCATGGACAAATCCAGAGTGATGGCAGCAAACTGTTGATAGACCCAAAACCAATGATAGCAGCCAGATAATAGCTTTAGTTAAAAAATACAGATAATGGCTCCTTTAATGTTTGTTTCCACCCAACATGAAACTCATAGTAGACACCCAAGATTAACCAGATAGTAGATAGATAGTATTGATTGGTGCCCAATATGTACCCCACAACCATTTAAAAACTCAAGTTTGAGCATTAGTTTGGACCTGACTCGGAGTCTAATAGGTGAACATGATGATAAAGTAGCATGTCATCATATTAAGCGATGCATAATGTAAGCAGACACGAAAGAGTGCGACCTCTCTTGTGGACCCGTGTAGTCCTCAAGGTCATCTGCTCAGTTGATGATGGTAGTGCAGTTGTCGTGGATGCCGGTGGCAGGGAAGAAGATCTGAGGCGGCAAAAGATAGTCTGGAGGGCGGATCCCTGCAGTGGTGAACCCTTCCGTCATTGTAGCAGCTGAGCTGGGGTGGAACATAGCGCAGCAGGAGCAGGACAAACCACACAAGGTTTTCTTTGACACATATCTGTAACAGAAGTAATTGTGTAAGGGCTTGTTTGAATTTTAGGATTCTAACAATGCAGGTATAGGAAATACACATGAATAGGATAGGAATGCATGTGCAAAACAGAGAATTTAAAAACACAGGATTCTGCCAACCTGGGTGTTTGGTTCACAAGAATTGGAAGATCACGGGATGCAAAGAAGCATGGTGAGATTATGTCTAACCACAAGAGGTTATAATGCTATTATGCTACTATCTCTTAGTCTTGTGCTTCATGAATAGGAATTTGAAAAGGAGGACAAGTGGATATTAAAATTACTATGATTTTTCCTTCAAGGAGACACTAAAGGAACAAATCCTACAGTTTTCCTTTGCTCCATTCCTTTGAAACGAATGCATGAATAGTAGTACAATAGGAAATTTTCCATTCCTATGATTTTCCTTCACTTTTACTTTCAAGCACTGGCAATTCTAGTAGGCAGGCTTGAGCAGGGAAAAGCCTACACTGAAAAAATGTTTTTGTGCTACTTATACTACTTTGGACCCAGGCCACTGCCCTACTAGCTCAACTCCCAGGCCCATCTACAAATGCACAACTCAAACGCGCAGTGATAAATAATGATGGCGTTCAAGAGAGTCCATCACGGATAGCTAAGTTGCCTGGTACCTCAATGCTTGTCATATAGTAGGAGAAACTAATCATATTTCACGTTACTAGGTGTGCTCAGTGGACAATATATATAACATGTAGAGTTAAAAAGAGATGCAACAAGTGTACAACCTCTTTGGCAAAGCCATGTCGATCTCAGCGTGATTGGGTTGGTCGGTGAGGATGCTCCGACTGATTTGGCTGTCGGAGGAGGGGAAGAATATCTTAGTGTTGGGAAACGTAGCATGCAATTTCAAAAAAATTCCTACACTCACGCAAGATCTATCTAAGAGATGCATAGCAACGAGAGGGGGAGGGTGTGTCCACATACCCTCGTAGACCGAAAGTGGAAGCGTTTGTTAACGCGGATGATGTAGTCGAACTTATTCTCGTTCCGACCGATCAAGCACCGAACGTACGGCACCTCCGAGTTCTGCACACGTTCAGCTCGATGACGTCCCTCAAACTCTTGATCTAGCAAAGTGTCGAGGGAGAGTTCCGTCAGCACGACGGCGTGGTGATGGTGATGGTGAAGTAATCTTCGCAGGGATTCGCCTAAGTACTACATGAATACGACCGGAGGCGTAAACTGTGGAGGGGGGCGCCGCACACGGCTAACAATTGTTGGTGTGTATTCTAGGTGCCTCTCCCCATGTATATATAGGTGGGAGAGGGAGGGGAGCAGCCTTGGGGCACCCAAGTAGGAGGAATCCTACTTGGGGCCCTCCTCCAATTCGGCCTCCCCCTTTCCTTATCTCCGGAGGGGGGAAGGAAAGAGGGGAGAGGCGAAAGGAAGGGGGAATCCTATTCCCTCTATTTCCTTTCCTCCTCCCTTTTCCTTTCTCCACTTAGATCAAACCATATGGGGGCGCACCAGCCCACAAGGGGCTGGTGTGTCCCGCCCTAGCCCAATAAGGCCCATATCTTTGCCAGGGGATGCCCAGAACCCCTTCCGGTGACCCGATAAGTACCCGGTACCCCCGGAACACTTCCGATGTCCGAATACTATCATCCTATATATGAATCTTTACCTCTCGACCATTTCGAGACTCCTCGTCATGTCTGTAGTCTCATCCGCGACTCCGAACAACATTCAGTCACCAAATCACATAACTCATATAATACAAAATCATCATCGAACGTTAAGCGTGCGGACCCTACGGGTTCAAGAACTATGTAGACATGATCGAAACACCTCTCCGGTCAATAACCTACAATGGAACCTGGATGCTCATATTGGTTCCCACATATTCTACGAAGATCTTTATCGATCGTACCGTAATGACAACATGCGTTATTCCCTTTGTCATCGGTATGTTACTTGCTCGAGATTCGATCGTCGGTATCTTCATACCTAGTTCAATCTCATTACCGACAAGTATCTTTACTCATTCAGTAATGCATCATCCCACAACTAACTCATTAGTCACATTGCTTGAAAGGCTTATTATGACGGGCATTACCGAGAGGGCCCAGAGATACCTCTCCGATACTCGGAGTGACAAATCCTAATCTCGATCTGTGCCAACCCAACAAACACCTTCAGAGATACCTGTAGAGCATCTTTATAATCACCCAGTTACATTGTGACGTTTGATAGCACACAAGGCATTCCTCCGGTATCCGGGAGTTGCATAATATCATAGTCAAAGGAATATGTATATGGCATGAAGAAAGCTATAGCAATAAAACTGAGCGATCATTATGCTAAGCTAACGGATGGGTCTTGTCCATCACATTATTCTCCTAATGATGTGACCCCGTTCATCAAATGACAACACATGTCTATGGTTAGGAAACTTAACCATCTTTGATTAACGAGCTAGTCTAGTAGAGGCTTACTAGGGACACAGTGTTTTGTCTATGTATCCACACATGTATCAAGTTTCCGGTTAATACAATTATAGCATGAGTAATAAACATTTATCATGATATAAGGAAATATGAAATAACAACTCCATTATTGCCTCTAGGGCATATTTCCTACAGTCTCCCACTTGCACTAGAGTCAATAATCTAGATCACATCACCATGTGATTTAACACCAATAGTTCACATCACCATGTGATTAACACCCATAGTTCACATCACCATGTGACCAACACCCAAATGGTTTACTAGAGTGAGTAATCTAGTTCACATCGCCATGTGATTAACACCCAAAGAGTACTAAGGTGTGATCATGTTTTGCTTGTGAGAAAGGTTTAGTCAACGGGTCTGCCACATTCAGATTCGTATGTATTCTGCAAATTTCTATGTCTACAATGCTATGCATGGAGCTAGTCTTGCTAATTGCTCCCACTTTCAATATGTATCTAGATTGAGACTCGGAGTCATCCGGATCAGTGTCAAAGCTTGCATCGACGTAACCCTTTACGACGAACTCTTTGTCACTACCATAACCGAGAAACATTTCCTTAGTCCTCTTTAGATACCTAAGGATAATTTCCACTCCGAGTCACTGACCTTGGTGTTAAGTCGCCTTGCTGAGTCGCCTCGCGGAGAACCGCTGTTGGAGAGCCGTCCGGTGAGCCACCGTTGCCAAATTGTTATCTACACGGCCTTGTTAGAAACAACCCCGCCTCATCTCTATTGCTGTGGATACGGCCACCCGCCGAGCCGCCTGGTGCAAAAGTCTATGGGGCCCTCCGAGCCGTCCCCGATGCTGACCTATGCCATGGCCACTTCAAGCCGTTGTGCGAGGCCTCCATGTTAAGCTGCCCTCGCCGGAGTGTCCCTTGCCTCTTTCGTGCATGGCTGCGGCCTTCGTGAGCCGCCGGGTCACCGTCCTCCGCGGTGCTCCTCCGTCAACCCGCTTCATCAACTCGGATCCGAACCGCTCTGCTTCTAAACGCCCTGCGTCTCTGAGCCGCCACAATGGTTGCAGCCGTGACGTCCTCCTCCTCCGCCTATGCCTCAAACCATCGGCCATTTCGACGATCCCCTCCTCTAGTGGTGCCTTGAGCCACTGGTCTCCTCGAGCTGCCTTCATGAGCCGCCCGGCCACGCAGCCACCGCCGACCGATGTGGTCCGCCTCTGTGCCATGCACGTCTTGCGCCGCTTCGAGCCGCCAGTGCTCGACCTTGCTCTGAGCCGCCCACGCGGCCGCGCCTCCACGGCCTCACCTGGGCCGCCGCGCCTCAAGCCGGCCCTGCCTTCACGGCCGTCTCCACCATGGCCTTGAGCCATCATCTCCGCCCTAACCCGCGCTACCGTGCCTCAAGCGGCCCGGTCTCGTGGCCGTCTCCATCATGGCTTTGAACCGGCCCCGCCTCCACGCGCCCATGCGGACGTGCCCACCTTAGGTTCGCCTTGAACCGCGCCGCCGCGCCTCTTGTCTGAGCCGCCGCGGTTTCCGCTGCTTCAACCCGCCGCCGCACGCGACCCAGCCTGCCTTGCCTCGCCGGTTGCCGCTGCTGGTCTCTGCGCCCGCGCACCTATCACCTGAGCCGCCCGCCAGCGGGCTTTGAGCCCCGTCGGGTTGCCTCCATCTTTCTCGTCCTTAAGCCGGCCTTGCCTCCGCTGATTCGGCGTATCGCGCCAGGGAGCCACCGCGTTGTCGCCTTTGCCTCAACCTACCTCTGTCGTGCGTCGCTGCCGCGCCGAGTTGCTGCTCTGGATTGAGGCCGAGCTACTGACATCTATACGATGTTGCAAGTTGCTGAGGATTAGGTACTGAGGCCACAAGTGAAACTTCAAATCGCCAAAGCGTCTGTTTGTGCTCGCTGCTGTGCGTACTTCTGCTGCTTATTTAAGTTCGACCACTACACTTCAAATATGCAAATCAACAGACATCAATCAGGGAGTTGTCATCTGGAAGGCATTGTTTATTTGTGATTATTACCTCAAGACTAGAGGAGAAGATTCCTCCTAACGACCTGGTGCAATCAAACAAAAGATGAGCATGCGATATTAAAAAATGATGGATAGTTAAGACTGGGACTACTTTGGTTGATTAAGCAGGACACCCAAGTGCTGCTCCTGGTGGTTGACGCAAAGAGACAATGCATGGTGATATATGTCAGTTCCAACGCCGCTGCTAGGAAGCGCTACCAGCAAAACTACATGTGTTGCTACATCAAGATATCATGGCAATGTAAAAGGGGAGCACGCCCTCAAACACAAAGGGCAAAGCGATTGACGGTCTATGTTAAGATGGAAAATAAATTCATCGGAGACCGCAGTCCGCGAGAACGAGGGACACAACCCGCTTAAAAATTGGATGGATGCATGGTTATTTGCATGACTGTCAAGGCCATCACTCGGTCACATCACCGTGCAGTCGCTTCATCCGAAAAACATATCAGGTGATACCCATCCTATTTATTTCATCTGTATACAATAATCTGTGTGCGCTCATTTACTTTTTCTTGCAATATTTTATGCAGGACAAATTATTTTATGACAAAAGTGATGTTATACCACGAACCGAAAAAGGCTTTCGCCCTGCTTATAAATAAAGCAAACCGCCAGAGAGCACACAAACAAGGACTAGTCCGCACACACACACCCAAGTCTCACAACGCAGTACAAAGGTACTGCTGAGGCTACAGCTCAACAAGCCCAAAAAATAAAAACCAGAAAAAGCCGGACGAGGGACACATGACAATACTGACGTTTGTTTTTGCCGCGCCGCTCAATGGAACCGACCACGAACGCGCCATATTGAGTCACCGGTCAGCTTTGTTGAGCCGCCCCTACTCAATGGTCCCTGCCATAGCTTCCGGACAAGTTAGGATAATTGTCCACTTCAAAGGTGATCGCCATGTCATGAAGTTTGTTGAATGACTTATGACGAGAATATACATTGAGCATTGCAAGGATCATCAACTCATTTCAAACTTCTGGTTTACATAAGTTCCAGCGTTCCACTATTCAACTGACCGGGTTACATCATGGTCAAATATGGAGAATCTCAAGCCAACTCCTTGAGTCGTCTTAAGACTCGGGGGCTACAATGTCATGACTCGGCAGAATTGGTCGTTTTCAGTAAATTCAAAAACTCCGGGTCATTGGAGGGAAGATAACCCGTCCTCGAAGACTACTGCTATATTGATAAAAATTTAAAGGCCGTCAAAAATTCCGGCTTAAAAAGAAGGATTCCGGTTCAAGGGAAATCTGTCTCCCACAAAGCTCTGAAGCTCTCAAATCCGGTTTAAAGTTCCGATTCAAAAAGAATTAATCTCTCGTAAATTCGAGTTCTTAGAAAAATTATAGGGACCAAAGAGAGTTGGATGCATAGCACAACTCAAACATAGGTCCCCGACGAGCACAATTTGTAAGTATGTCACTTGGGGGCTTCCTGTTCAAACATAGGCGTATTCGACCAAAGAGAACATAGCATGACTACCCTCTTAACCATGTTATCTTGTTCAAACATAGGCGTATTCGACCAAAGAGAACATAACCTTTCCAGGTCATCCTACCTGTATGCCAGCTGCTTCAACTCCATCGGGTAATCCTGATTGACCCGTCAAACTATTAACAATCAATCTTTTACGGTGTATTCACCAAAAATCCTGAGCTTGTTAAGGTTAAAACGCCGGCTGTCATGTGAGAGCATGGCTTACAGATAGTTAGGATAGATCCAGGCTGCTAAAGCCGCCTTCATTGAAACTTGGTTAAACCTGCCTGTTTGCTTGATGCTACTCCGACCTCGTGTACTCTCGATAGTCATATTTGAACTTATCCAGGTTCAAACATCGATTGGGTCATGTGAGAGCTGGCTTACAGAAAGCGAGGATACTCCAGTGGCTTAGGCTAGTTTCATTGAAGTATTCTGTCATCATATGCATACATCATCATACACATACATCATCATATATTGCATCATACATTGCATCATCATTACGTCATCATAGCATGGATCATATATGCATAGATATACTGGTTTATATTGCAGGAACTAGCTTCCAAACCAGGTTTTATTATTCAAATCTTTGATAGCCAACATGGCTGGATTTTTATTATGGTTATCAATAACCAGTATTATGATTAAGGTTTTCAAAGTCGCTTCAGCGCAATGGCTAGTATTTGTCAATGGATATGATTCATTCTATAATGAAAGGAATAGTCCCGGGTCGCTGCAGGCTTACGATCCAACACTTGGGGGCTACATTATTCAAGTGGAGATTACATCAAATATACAAGTCCCATGTCACTGCCAGCATGCACCATGGCACTTGGGGGCTAATGCAAGGTCATTTTTTGCTCACCTTATTGAAGACCCGATTCATCACATTGTAATGAGCCAGCCCTTGGGGGCTACCAGTTGCTCCTGTCAACAATTCGAGGTACACAAGTCTTAATCCATTATATTGAAGGGTCCACTGCTTGGTTGGTAAAGCACAAAGCTCTTAACCTTGTGGACGTGGGTTCAAGCCCCATGATGGGGGTTACATCATAAGATGTTCTTTTCAAAGAAGTATATATAAAGTCCAAGCTCAATATTATCTAACTGAGCCGGCCCTTGGGCGCTACACGTTGCTCAAATCTACATGATCAAATCTACAAAGTCCCTTCTCATTATTGCATAATGACCCGGTCCTTCGGGGCTACACTAGTTGAAGTTTTTATAAGCATAAGGCAATTACAAGTCCTAGGTTGCTGCAAGCATGACAACCCGACACTTGGGGGCTACATATGTGGAGTACTCAGTTCTGACTAGTGATTGTGATGAACAACATGGATTTCTTCAATGTGGTAATATTTATATTAAAGCAATTCTTAAGACATCACTTTGCTCTGCTCAAGACTTGGGGGCTACAGGTAATATGGATATGAGGGAGAGAACTCTTCAAAATTCTTAGTTTTCACCCGGCGTCGGCAACAATTATAACTCGGCATCATCTATTTATAACCCGACAATTTTGGAAATCATAAATTGGCAAGATCTACAATTTCAAGCCGGCTGAAAATCAGATAAGTATTTCAAGACCAATATTTTTAAGCATTGGGAGCTGAATCAAATAAATTATTCTTCACAATTTTTCTCTATGAGAAACCAACATGAGCAAATTGATTATGAAGCTGGCTTATTGACCCGGATTTTTTAGAAGAAGGAAATGGCAAGGACTTAAGGATGTTCAGGTGCCGGCTTACAAGAATATTTAACCCGGAGCACATCCTATTAAATTTGTTCTTGTGTTTTGTTTATAGGATCAGTTTAACATGGATAAATCCAAATTAAACTGGGGGAATAATGTCGGGGATATACCCCGCGGTATGACCCGGCCGGAGTTATGACCCGGCTGGGACTTGGTGTTTCATTGGTGACCCAACAGATGTTTAAGCCGGCAGATGTTTAAGCCAGCAGATGTTAAGCCAGATGTTTAAGCCTGTAGATGTTAAGCTAGATGTTTAAGCCGGCAGATGTTAAGCCAGACGTTTAAGACGACAGATGTTTAAGTCAGATTGTGACAGAGTCGCCTAGGTTTAATAAGCCCAAAACGTTAAGAAGCCCAAGATGTTAAGAAGCCCATGGAGAGAAGCCCGTGATGAGAAGTCAGAATAGTTTAAGCCTTAATCTGAGATGGACTCTACATGTAACCCACCCCTTCAACATATATAAGGAGGGGCAGGGCACCCCAAGGGGGAGAGGTTGAATAATCATTAAGTCTAAACACAACTAGGAGAGCCGGAGATACGGCGACTCCCTCATGATGATAATCAGACCTAGCCACAAACATCATGTAGGGTTGTTACCAGATGATGTTTCCTGGGGCCCGAAGCTGTCTAAATCTTTGTCTTGCATGTTGCGTCTCTCGATTCTGATCAACCCCTCTCAAGCTACTACATAGATGCGTTGTCCTCACGACTAAGTCCTCTCACTAGGACATTTTCTGTGACAATTCCACAACAGTATCCCCTTGCCAAACTCATGGCAAGGTACACAATAGGTCTGGTATACAGTATGGCATACTTTATAGAACCTATGGCTGAGGCATAGGGAATGACTTTCATTCTCTTTCTATCTTCTGTCGTGGTCGGGTTTTGAGTATTACTCAACTTTATACCTTGCAATGCAGGGAATAACTCCTTCTTTGACTGTTCCATTTTGAACCACTTCGAAATCTTGTCAAGGTATGTACTCATTGAAAAAATCTTATAAAGCGTCTTGATCTATCTCTATAGATCTTGATTCCCAATATGTAAGCAGCTTCACCGAGGTCTTCCTTTGAAAAATTCCTTTCAAACACTCCTTTATGCTTTCCAGAAAATTCTACATCATTTCCGATCAACAATATGTCATTCACATATACTTACCAGAAAGACTGTGGTGCTCCCACACACTTCCTTGTAAATACAGGCTTCACCGCATGTCTGTATAGAACTTTATGCTTTGATCAACTCATCAAAGTGTATATTCCAACTCCGAGATGCTTGCACCAGTCCATAGATGGATCGCTGGAGCTTGCACACTTTGTTAGCACCTTTAGGATCGACAAAACCTTCTGGTTGCATCATATACAACTCTTCTTTAATAAATCCATTAAGGAATGCATTTTTGACATCCATTTGCCAGATTTCACAAAATGCGGCAATTGCTAACATGTTCGGACAGACTTAAGCATCGATACAAGTGAGAATATCTCATTGTAGTCAACACCTTGAACTTGTCAAAAACCTTTCGCAACAAGTCAAGCTTTGTAGACAGTAACATTACCATCAGCATCAGTCTTCTTCTTGAAGATCCATTTATTCTCTATGGCTTGCCGATCATCTGGCAAGTCAACCAAAGTCCATACTTTGTTATCATACATGGATCCTACCTCACATTTCATGGCCTCAAGCCATTTTGTGGAATATGGGCTCATCATCGCTTCCTCATAGTTGTAGGTTTGTCACGGTCTAGTAACATGACTTCGAGAATAGGATTACCGTACCACTCTGGTGCGGAACATGCTCTGGTTGACCTACGAGGTTTGGTAATAACTTGATCTGAAGTTTCATGATCATTATCATTAGCTTCCTCTCTAGTTGGTGTAGGCATCACGAGATCGGATTTCTCTGATGAGCTACTTTCCAATTCGAGAGAAGGTACAAATACCTCATCAAGTTCTACTTTCCTCCCACTCACTTCTTTCGAGGGAAACTCCTTCTCTCGAAAGGATCCATTCTTAGGAACAAAGATCTTGCCTTTGGATCTGTGATACAAGGTGTACCCAACAGTTTATTTTGGGTATCCTATGAAGATGCACTTGTCTGATTTGGGTTCGAGATTATCAGGCTGAAGCTTTTTCACATAAGCATCGCAACTCCAAACTTTAAGAAACGACAGCTTAGGTTTCTTACCAAACCACAGTTCATACGGTGTCGTCTCAACAAATTTAGATGGTGCCCTATTTAACTTGAATGTAGATGTCTCTAATGCATAAACCCAAAACGATAGCGGTAAATCAGTAAGAGACATCATAGATCGCACCATATATAATAAAGTATGGTTACGACGTTCGGACACACCATTACGCTGTGGTGTTCCAGGTGGCGTGAGTTGTGAAACTATTTCACATTGTTTTGAATGAAGGCCAAACTCGTAACTCAAATATTCTCCTCCGCGATCAGATCATAGAAACTTTATTTTCTTGTTACGATGATTCTCCACTTCACTCTAAAATTCTTTGAACTTTTTCAAATGTTTCAGACTTGTGCTTCATTAAGTAGATATACCCAAATCTGCTCAAATCATCTGTGAAGGTCAGAAAACAACGATACCCGCCGTGAGCCTCAACACTCATCGGACCGCATACATCGGTATGTATTATTTCCAATAAGTCTGCGGCTCGCTCCATTGTTCCAGAGAATGGAGTCTTAGTCATCTTGCCCATGAGGCATGTTTCGCAAGCATCAAATTATTCATAATCAAGTGATTCCAAAAATCCATCTGCATGGAGTTTCTCCATGCGCTTTACGCCGATATGATCTAAACAGTAGTGCCACAAATATGTTGCACTATCATTATCAACTTTGCTTCTTTTGGCATCAATATTATGAATATGTGTATCACTACGATCGATATTCAATAAACCATTTACATTGGGTGTATGACCATAGAAGGTTTTATTCATGTAAACAGAACAACAATTATTCTCTGACTTAAATGAATAACCGTATTGCAATAAACATGATCCAATCATATTCATGATTAACACAAACACCAAATAACATTTATTTAGATTCAACACTAATCTTGAAGGTAGAGGGAGTGTGCGATGGTGATCTTATGAACCTTGGAATCACTTCCAACACACATCGTCACTTCGCCCTTAACTAGTCTCTGTTCATTCTGTAACTCCTGTTTCGAGTTACTAATCTTAGCAACTGAACTAGTATCAAATATACAGGGGCTACTATGAAAACTAGTAAGGTACAAAATAATCTGTATATCAAATATACCTTTGTTCACTTTGCCATCCTTCTTGTCCGCCAAATGTTTGGGGCACTTCCACTTCCAGTGACCATTTCCTTTGTAGTATAAGCACTCAGTTTCAGGCTTGGGTCCAGCTTTGGGATTTTTTCACGGGAGTGGCAACTTGCTTGCCATTCTTCTTGAAGTTCCCTTTTCTTTCCCTTGCCCTTTTACTTGAAACTAGTGGTCTTGTCAACCATCAACACTTGATGCTCTTTCTTGATATCTACCTTCGCTGATTTCAGCATCGCGAAGAGCTCGGGAATCGTTTTCATCATACCCTAGCATATTATAGTTCATCACGAAGTTCTAGTAGCTTGGTGATAGTGACTAGAGAACTCTGTCAATCACTATCTTATTTGGAAGATTAACTCCCACTTGATTCAAGTGATTGTACTACCCAGACATTCTGAGTACATGCTCACTGGCTGAGCCATTCTCCTCCATCTTGTAGGCAAAGTACTTGTCAGAGGTATCATACCCCCCGACATGGGCATGAGTCTGAAATACCAATTTCAACTCTTGGAACATCTCATATGCTCTGTGGCGCTCAAAACGTTTTTGAAGTACCGATTCTAATTTGTAAAGCATGGTGCACTAAACTATCAAGTAGTCATCATACCGAGCTTGTCAAACGTTCATAACGTCTGCATCAACTCCTGCCATAGGTCTGACACCTAGCGGTGCATCAAGGACATAATTCTTCTGTGCAGCAACGAGGATAATCCTCAGATCACGGACTCAGTCCACATCATTGCTACTATCATCTTTCAACTTAGTTTTCTCTAGGAACATATTAAAAATAAAACATGGGAGCTATACGCGAGCTATTGATCTACAACATAGATATGCAAAAAATATTTGGACTAAGTTCATGATAAATTAAGTTCAATTAATCATATTACTGAAGAACTCCCACTTATATAGACATCCCTCAAGTCATCTAAATGATCACGTGATCCAAATCAACTAAACCATGTCCGATCATCACATGATATGGAGTATTCATCAATGGTGAACATGTTTATATTGATCCTATCTACTATATGGTTCACGTTCGACCTTTCGGTCTCCAGTGTTCCGAGGCCATGTTTGTACATGCTAGGCTCGTCAAGTTTAACCCGAGTATTCCGCATGTGCAAAACTGTCTTGCACCCGTTGTATGTGAACATAGAGCCTATCACACCCGATCATCACATGGTGTCTCAGCACGAAGAACTTTCGCAATGGTGCATACTCAGGGACAACACTTACACCTTGAAATTTTTCTAAGGGATCATCTTATAATGCTACCGCCGTACTAAGCAAAACAAGATGCATAAAAGGTAAACATGACATGCAATCAATATATGTGACATGATATGGCCATCATCATCTTGTGCCTTTGATCTCCATCTCCAAAGCACCGTCATGATCTCCATCGTCACCGGCTTGACACCCTGATCTCCATCGTAGCGTCGTGGTCATCTCGCCAACTATTGCTTCTACAACTATCGCTAACGCATAGTGATAAAGTAAAGCAATTACATGGTGTTTGCATTTCATACAATAAAGCAACAACCATAAGGCTCCTGCCAGTTGCCGATAACTTTTACAAAACATGATCATCTCATACAACAGCGTATATCACATCATGTCTTGACCATATCACATCACAACATGCCCTGCAAAAACAAGTTAGACGTCCTCTACTTTGTTGTTGCAAGTTTTACATGGCTGCTACGGGCTTCTAGCAAGAACTGTTCTTACCTACGCATCAAAACCACAATTGTGTTTCGTCAAGTTTGTTGTTTTAACCTTCAACAAAGACCGGTCGTAGTCAAATTCGATTCAATTAAAGTTGGAGAAATAGACACCTGCCAACCACCTTTATGCAAAACTAGTTGCATGTTTGTCGGTGGAACCGGTCTCATGAATGTGGTCATGTAAGGTTAGTCTAGGCCGCTTCATCCAACAATACCGCTGAATCAAAATAAGACGTTGGTGGTAAGCAGTATGAGTATCACCGCCCACAACTCTTTGTGTTCTCCTCGTGCATATCATCTACGCATAGACCTGGCTCAGATGCCACTGTTGGGAAACGTAGCATGCAATTTCAACAAAAATCCCACGCTCATGCAAGATCTATCTAGGAGATGCATAGCAACGGGAGGGGGAGAGTGTGTCCACGTACCCTCATAGACCGAACGGAAGCGTTTGTTAACGCGGTTGATGTAGTCGAACTTCTTCTCGTTCCCACCGATCAAGCACCGACTGTATGACACCTCCGAGTTCTGCACACGTTCAGCTCGATGACATCCCTCGAACTCTTGATCCAGCAAAGTGTCGAGGGAGAGTTCCGTCAGCACGACGGCGTGGTGATGGTGATGGTGAAGTAATCTACGCAGGGCTTCGCCTAAGCACTACGTGAATATGACCGGAGGCGTAAACTGTGGAGGGGGGCCGTGCACATGGCTAACAATTGTTGGTGTGTATTCTAGGTACCCCCCTCCCGATGTATATATAGGTGGGAGAGGGAGGGGAGCAGCCTTGGGGCGCCCCAAGTAGGAGGAATCCTACTTGGGGGCCTCCTCCAATTCGGCCTCCCCCTTTCCTTATCTTCAGAGGGGGGAAGGAAAGAGAGGAGAGGGGAAAGGAAGGGTGAATCCTATTCCCTCTCTTTCCTTTCCTCCTCCACTTTTCCTTTCTCCACTTAGATCGGCCCATATGGGGGCGCACCAGCCCACAAGGGGCTGGTCTGTCCCGCCCTAGGCCCAATAAGGCCCATATCTTTGCCAGGGGGTGCCGGAACCCCTTCCGGTGACCCCATACATACCCGGTACCCCTGGCACACTTCTGGTGTCCAAATACTATCGTCCTATATATGAATATTTACCTCTTGACCATTTCGAGACTCCTGGTCATGTCCGAGATCTCATCCGGGACTCCGAACAACATTCGGTCACCAAATCACATAACTCATATAATACAAAATCGTCATCGAACGTTAAGCGTGCGGACCCTACGGGTTCGAGAACTATGTAGACATGATCAAGACACCTCTTCATTCAATAACCTACAGCGGAACCTGGATCCTCATATTGGTTCCTGCATATTCTATGAAGATCTTTATCGGTCGTACCGTAATGACAACATATGCTATTCCCTTTGTCATCGGTATGTTACTTGCCCGAGATTCGATCGTCTGTATCTTCAACCAAGTTGAATCTCGTTACCGGCAAGTCTCTTTACTCATTCCATAATGCATCATCCCGCAACTAAGTCATTAGTCATATTGCTTGCAAGGCTTATTATGATGTGCATTACCGAGAGGGCCCGGAGATACCTCTTCGATACTCGGAGTGTCAAATCCTAATCTCGATCTATGCCAACCCAACAAACACCTTCATAGATACCTGTAGAGCATCTTTATAATCACCCAGTTATGTTGTGACGTTTTATAGCACATAAGGCATTCCTCCGGTATCTGGGAGTTGCATAATCTCATAGTCAAAGGAATATGTATATGACATGAAGAAAGCTATAGCAATAAAACTGAACGTTCATTATGCTAAGATAACAGATGGGTCTTGTCCATCACATTATTCTCCTAATGATGTGATCCCGTTCATCAAATGACAACACATGCCTATGGTTAGGAAAGTTAACCATCTTTGATTAACAAGCTAGTCTAGTAGAGGCTTACTAGGGACATAGTGTTTTGTCTATGTATCCACACATGTATCAAGTTTCCGGTTAATAAAATTCTAGCATGAATAATAAACATTTATCATGATATAAGGAAATATAAAATAAAAACTTTATTATTGCCTCTAGGGTATATTTCCTTCACTTAGGCATCTGGAGATGGAGCCCGGGGTACTGCTCCGTTGTGATGGAGGGTTTCATCGTTGGAGCTGCTCTGGTGAGTTCTACAACGGCGAGGCTGAAGCCGGACAAGAGATGCAACGTTAACCTGGGTGGAATTCTAATAGCATCTCTAATGAATGACGTAAAATACATAACCACAAAGTGCTAGATGTAAAATACTTTAGCTGATCATCTCCGAACTTAATTGTCGAAACTGAATTTAACTGTCGAAACTGAACTTTCTTATCCAAATTGAATTTTACTATCAAAATAGAACACACTAGTAGCACAAAAGTAGTAGTAGCAGCAGCAGCGCCCGAAGCAGCAGCGCGTGCGAGAGCCAGGGCAGCTGGTCATGTAGCAGCATCTCGGGTAGCAGCTGTTGGGGCTCGAGGGAGAGCAGGATCTACTGCTCGTGCAGCAGCAGCGCGCGCAAGAGTAGAGCAGCAGCGCAAGCAAGAGCAAGAGCGAGAGCAGCAACACAAGCAAGAGCAAGATCGAGAGCAGCAGCGCGAGCAAGAGCAGACCAGGCAGGGGACCGAGAGCAAGAGCAGAGCAGCAGCGCGAGCGAGAGCCAACGCAGCAGCAGCTCCTACTGATGTGTACGTCGCCGCTGAGGGAGCGACGCCATGGAAGAAGTGGCCAGCGACGCCGCCGTGGATGGAGCCGCGCCATGTCGGATCGGGACCAACCGCCAGTAGGACCGTGAGATCGAATCAAGAAGAGAATGCGGTGATTAGTGTAGAACCTCTTTGGTGGCGCCGATTAGGCCTCAGCTTCATCCGAGGAATCGGTGATGATGCTGCTCTTCCGGTGGTGCAGGTGAAGACGGCAATGTGGGAATGCAGGTGGCGTGAAAGACGAGGGGAACATCGGGGAAGCTCCTTGGAGGTGGAGGATGGGGTGGCTGAACTGGCGGGATGACGAGATCGACGACGGATCCTCATCTGGTGCGGTGGATGAGGGACGTCGAGGTGTTGCTGTGGACGACGTCACCGGGGAAGAGGCTTCGGCTGGGTGGCGGACGGAGGAGGGTGTGGGGCTTCACGGGTTTTCGCCGCCTCGGTGTACGAATAGGTGGCCGGATGGGATGGGAGGGGGACCATGGCTTTTGGACATGCTTGTTCGAAATGTGGGGTAATGTCGGCGTTCTAGGAACGGGGGTCCCCAGACTTGCCTGCCTGCGGCCTGCGGCGTGGCTCGAAAGGGGGCCCAACACGGCCCATCTTCATCAACACGAGACCCAAGACCCTCGCGAGGGGCCAAGCCTCGCGGGGCGGATGACACGACGCTTCCTCGGGCGCGGCTTCGTCAGGCTGGCTCGCGAGGAGGCAGAGAGATCAAGGCGGGGTACCTCACGAGGTGCCCATGACGCAAGCCATGACGACCAAGGGTGCCAGGCGGGCGCCAGCCCGCGCAGTGTCTCCCTTTCCTCTTTGGTGCAAAGGGGGCAAGCGCAGGCGAGAGGATCAAGCAAAGGCATCCATTTCGGTGCAACAAGACCAAGACCAGTCCAACGGTGGGAAGGAGGTCATCGTGGATGCCAGAACGACATCACCACAGGGCCTTTGGCAGGCGAGGACCAACTTTAGTCAGGATAAGTGTACCAGCTGTTCCCCTTAAAATTGGCCAATTGTTGGCGCCCTTCCCACTCAATATTTGGGAAGAGGCCCAGGGCCTTTGCCTATAAATAGGACCGGCCACCCCCAGGGTAGAGGATCATCGAGAAACCAGTTAGAAAGACTGAGGCAGCAGAGAGAGAGAGAGAGAGAGAGAGAGAGAGAGAGAGAGAGAGAGAGAGAGAGAGAGAGAGAGAGAGAGAGAGAGAGAGAGAGAGAGAGAGAGAAGGGCGGCTGAACTCCCCCTAGCAGTTCATCCCCCTAGCCAAGAACAGACCCTCGCGAGGCTGTTCTTCCTTGTATTGTTCATCATCATCAGCCCAAGAGGCAATCCACCCACCACAAACTAGAGTAGGGTATTACACCACAATGGTGGCCCGAACTAGTATAAACCCTGTGTCTCTTGTGTTGTTCTTTCAGTAGTTTAGATCTTTGCGAGACGGAAAGGTAGAGGGCATAATTTCCGCGCGCACCCCAGAGTTCGAACCTTAAGGGTCTCCCGGAACCCAAAATCCGACATTTTACGCGCCAGGTAGGGGTGCGCCGGAATTTTTCTTCCACCGCTCCGCTCTCCTCCGACCGTCGCGTCCATGTCCGACGCTCGTCGAGCCCGCGCTGAGCGCCGGGCCGCCATCGCTTCCCGCGTCACCCAGACGGCTCCCGTCGGTGGGCGTCCTCGTCGTTCCCCGTCGCCCGCCATCAACGCCGCCACCGGCCCGGCGGGGAACGAGCAGCAAGCGTCGTCTCAGCATCCGTCCGTGCGGCAAGACGGCCGCACCACTACTCCATCGCTCACACCAGCTGGCTCTTCGTCCCGCGCGCTCCGCGCACCCTTGGAGGCTCGAGCTACGCTCATCGCGGCAAACGAGCTCCTGCGCTACCGTCCCGTCGACGACGTCTACGAAGAGTGGCTCGACCACGTCGCCGAGCTCGTCCGTGCCGCAGGGGGCTCTCCTGCGCCGTCCGCTCCGCTGCGCCGCACCCCGCCCCGCGTGGGCAATGAAGCTCCGGGGGCATACCAGCCGCCTCCCCTCCAAGAAGACGCCATGGCTCCAAGGCGCGCGGCCCCTGGGCGGAACCCGCTCCGTCAAGCGCCGACGCGATAGGAGCAGAGCTGCCAAGAAGTCCCTCGCCCGCAAGGAGCTACCCCGGGCGCTCCCTGCTCCGACACGCCGCGACCTTGCTCCCGATCCCGCACGTCAAGACCCCGCGCTGCTCCCAGCTGCAGCGCATGGGGACCCGCAAGGCCAAGCTCTCCCTCAACCAAAGCCTCCTGTGGCCAGCGCGGGCTGCCGCGCCTACCATTGTTACACCCACAGCCCCTACTGTTACATATGATGGACCAATTACTAGAGCTCGCGCACGCCAATTAAATTACCAGGTACTTTCGTTTCTTGTTTATGATTCTAATGTTCATATGAATATGATGCTGCCTAAATTGGATACATTTGTTTTGCTTACAAATGAAGGGCCTAGCTTGGAGAAGGATGAACATTGGAGCAAGAACAAGCATGGAGTTGATGGCATGCGCAAGGGGAACAAGAACGGAGTTACAAGTGATGATTTCAGGACTCTGAAGCCACCATAAGGAGTGAATGAAGCCTTGGACGAAATATACAAGATGCCACTTCATAAATTTCGTCCAGAGGCTATTCTAGGTGCTGCGTCACCTTATTATTTGGGTCAGGCCCATGTAATTTCGAAATACTTAAGTATAGGCTATTTTTAGAGTCCGTATGTGTGGGGAAACAAGAGTTAGGGTTGGTTTTGGACCCCTTCCTCAAGGGCCACGAAATTCCCCCCTCTTCCTCCATATATACAGCCCTTAGGGCGTCGTTTAGACTTTGGGTTTTGTTTAGATTAAAAGTTCGCCATAGCTGCAACTTCGCGTACTTCGTTTGTGTTCAACGACCAGACAAAGGCGTCACAGAACCCCACCTTGATCAATAAAGCTTTCCTCTTATATTCGCAATATCCAAATTGCAATCTTAGTTTCTTGCTTGTTCTTCGTTTGCCTGCAGGAAACAGACCTTCGTGGTCAGGTTGATCGTGCTCCGGCGTGGTCAATAACCTCTCGGAGTTGGTTTAGCGATTGCTAAGGCGCGACGTCCTCGCACGTTCGTAGTCGGATCATCAAAGTCGACTTCATCCTAAACGATAGCCACCATCTCATCGAAAGACGGGACACCTTTGCCTCTATCAAGTGGTATCAGATTTTCAAGTTGCTTGGTGAGATTGTACAGTTTTTCGTAGTTTCGATCGAGTCTGTTCTTCATACCTCTAGTCCACGAAAAAGCCAAAAAAAATTAGGGTTAGTTCATCCTATCCGAACCAATCTGAGCCTTTGCATAATCTTTTCTGTATTTGCTTTGTTGAATTTGCGGTTGCATCGTCGTGTCAAGTTGCTGCTCTTAGCGTCTAGTCTTTTAGAGTTTCGAGTTCTGGTCATATTAGTCACGCCGCCGCCGCACCATCATCATTGTCCCTGCTATCTTCCACCATCGTTTATCCTCCACCGCTCCGAGTCCATATACCACCACCGATCCGTATCCATATACCACCATCACTTCGAGTCCATCTCATATTAGGTTTGCTTTCGAGATCCATCTGTTGCCAGATTCGTGTTTCCTTGTTTGAGTAGGTTTGGGATTCCATCAATCTTTTGCCGTCCGTAGAAGAGGTTGGTTTCCATCAATCGTTTAGACTTTGAGTAGGTTTCCGGAAACCACCCTCCGTTTAGGCCCAAAGTTTTCCAAAAACGCACTTGACAAAAAAGTTTCTGGCTATCCTATTTTTAGGTGTTTCATAGCCTTTTGAGACAGTCGCCGTTATTGAAAGTTTTTTTGAGCCGTTTCCAGTTTTTGGATCCGGGCAGTCGAAAAAAAATTCGCAAAAAATTTCGGGTCTATCCTGTCAGTTTGACCTGGGAAGAGTTTTGAGACACTCGCCATTATAGTGATTTTTCGCCAAAAAAAAGGAGCACAAAAAAAAGCGATTTTTTTTCCAGAGTGTGCTTTTCCCTTGTTTTCGTGCAGCGCCGTGATTTTGTTAGTGTTCTAGGCTCGCGTCTCTAGCATGGTCTAGCCTAGGACCAGCACAGTACCGTCGTTGAGCGTTTATTCAACTTTGCATCTCTGAATTGATTATTGCTTACCTTTTTGCTACCATACTATAAGCCTTTCCAGCTCCACATACATCTACGTCGTGCGTTTGACTCTCCCTGGCAATCGCTCTATCCAAGCTTTGAGAGTTTTGACTACAACGGTTGCCGATCACCGCCTGCTGCTGGGTAAGAACTGGTAAGAATTTGAGATTTGGTTGACGGATTTGTGACTGTCCACCACACCACCACCACCACTTCCTAGTAGTCTGTAGAATCATATTCTTGTGTGTTTCTATTGCTGCTAACCATGGCAGGATCACAAGCCGACGAGACTGACTGGGAGAACATGACAAACAAAGCGTTACATGATAAGTTTCAGCAAATGATGAGTGGACAGGTGGAAGATGTGCTAAATAGATTTGAAGAGGCCATGGAGAAGATAGATGGCATTGAGAAGGCGTTCAAATCAAAGATCGATAACAAGTTTAATGAATTGCTCACGCGTCTACCACCACCACCACCGGCTGCACCTAACGCACCTCTACAACAGCAACAATGACTAACACCACATCGCGACACAACCCTCCGCCGAGCGACCCGTGTCCCTCTTCAGCCTGGCCAAGCTGCTGGTGCTGCTGTTGATACTTCTGTGGCTCCTGCTGCTGATGTGGAGGAGGATGATTATGTGGGAGATTACGAGGATGAGGTTGATCAACATCAGAACTACGTGCAACCACCAGCACCACAACCACCAGGTCGTCCACATGCAAATAATGGCAATGTTAGGGCTCCCCCTCAGGTACGAGATCATGACCATCTCCCTAAACTGAAATTGAATATTCCACCATTTGAGGGTAGATATGTTCCTGATATATATCTTACTTGGGAGTTAGAAACTAAACAACGATTTACATGTTTAGAATTTCCTGAGGAGAGACGTGTTCCTGCTGCTGTTTGTGCTTTCACTAGCTTTGCATGTGTTTGGTGGTCTGAATATTGTAGATTATATCCTGTTCCAGCTACTTGGGCTGCTTTGAAAACTGTTATGCGTACTCGTTGGGTTCCACCATATTATCAACGTGAATTACTTCAAAAATTGCAGCGCCTAAGATAAGGAAAAAATTCGGTAGAAGAATATTATCAGGAATTACAAACTGGCTTAATTAGATGTGGTATCGTTGAGGAGAATGAAGCTATGCTTGCACGTTTTCTGGGTGGATTAAATAGAGAGATTCAGACCATTCCAGACTATAAGGATTATAATAATATCACTCGTTTATTCCATCTTGCTTGTAAAGCTGAACGTGAAGTGCAGGATCGACAGGCATTGGCGCGAACTAACTTTTCTGCAGGTCGACCTTCATCGTGGACACCACGTGCATCATCTACTTCCACACGTTCTGCTACACCGGCACCTCCGTCAGCTGCCACCTCCAACCGTGATACAAGAAAGCAGGCACAACCACCACTATCTGCCAAGAGCACACCTGCCGGGCCTGCACAGAGCTCTGCTTCTTCCATGGCGTCTACAGGGCACACAAGTGATATTATTTGTCGTCGTTGTAAGGGAAGAGGACATTTTGCGCAAGAATGCACATCTCAGCGTGTGATGATTGCTACTGAGGATGGTGGGTATGAGTCCGCTAGTGACTATGATGAGGAGACTTTGGCTCTTCTTACACATGAAGAACACGGTGGAGATGTTTCTGATCATGAGACGCAATACATGGCTGCTGAAGATGCTGACAGGTATGAATGTTTAGTTGCTCAACATGTTTTGAGTGTGCAGGTCACGCAAGCTGAGCAAAATCAGAGGCATAATTTGTTCCATACAAAGGGAGTTGTGAAGGAACGTTCTGTTCGCGTCATCATAGATGGAGGGAGCTGCAACAACTTGGCTAGCATGGAGATGGTGGAGAAGCTATCTCTCACCACAAGACCACATCCACATCCTTACTACATCCAATGGTTCAACAACAGCGGCAAGGTTAAGGTAACACGTACTGTTCGTGTGCATTTTAGTATCTCTACATATGCTGATTATGTTGATTGTGATGTGGTACCTATGCAAGCATGTTCCTTATTACTTGGTAGACCATGGCAGTTTGATAAAAATTCTGTACACCATGGTAGAAACAATCAGTATACTCTTGTTCATAAGGACAAAAATATTACTTTGCCTCCTATGACTCCTGATTCCATTTTGAAAGATGATATTAATCGAGCTAATAAAGCAAAACAAGAGCAAAATAAGAGTGAAAATCAGATTGTGGCAAAAGAATTTGAGCAACAAATGAAGCCTAATAATAAACCATCTAGTGTTGCTTCTGAAATTAAATTGAAAAGTGCATGTTTATTTGCCACCAAATCTGATATTGATGATCTAGATGTTAGCAAATCTGTTTGCTATGCTTTTGTGTGCAAAGAGGCATTATTTTCATTTGAGGACGTGCCTTCCTCTTTGCCTCCTACTGTTACTAACATTTTGCAGGAGTTCGCTGACGTCTTTCCACAAGACGTGCCACCGGGATTACCACCTATTCGAGGGATTGAGCATCAAATTGACTTAATTCCCGGTGCATCATTACCCAACCACGCACCATACCGTACCAATCCAGAGGAGACGAAGGAGATTATGCGTCAAGTACAAGAGCTACTCGACAAAGGATATATACGCGAATCCCTTAGTCCTTGTGCTGTTCCTATTATTCTAGTGCCGAAAAAGGATGGTACCTCGCGTATGTGTGTTGATTGTAGAGGCATTAATAATATTACTATTCGTTATCGCCATTCTATTCCTAGGCTAGATGATATGCTTGATGAATTGAGTGGCTCTACAATATTCTCCAAAGTTGATTTGCGTAGTGGATACCATCAAATCCGTATGAGATTGGGAGATGAATGGAAAACAGCTTTTAAAACTAAGTTCGGCTTATATGAGTGGTTAGTCATGCCTTTTGGGTTAACTAATGCACCTAGTACTTTCATGAGACTAATGAACGAAGTTTTACGTGCTTTCATTGGACGATTTGTGGTAGTCTATTTTGATGATATACTGATCTATAGCAAATCTTTGGAGGAACATTTGGAACATTTACGTGCTGTTTTTAATGCTCTACGCGATGCACGTTTGTTTGGTAACCTTGGGAAGTGCACCTTTTGCACCGACCGAGTGTCTTTTCTTGGCTATGTTGTTACTCCACAGGGAATTGAAGTTGATAAAGCCAAGATTGAAGCTATTGAGAGTTGGCCGCAGCCCAAAACGGTCACACAAGTGAGAAGTTTTCTTGGACTCGCAGGTTTCTATAGGCGTTTTGGGAGAGACTTGAGCACCATTGCTGCACCTCTCAATGAGCTTACAAAGAAGGATGTGCCTTTTATTTGGGGTACCGCACAGGAAGAAGCCTTCACGGTATTGAAAGATAAGTTGACACATGCTCCTTTACTCCAACTTCCTGATTATAATAAGACTTTTGAGCTTGAATGTGATGCTAGTGGAATTGGATTAGGAGGTGTGTTATTACAAGATGGCAAACCTGTTGCATACTTTTCTGAAAAATTGAGTGGGCCTAGTCTGAACTATTCTACTTATGATAAAGAATTTTATGCTCTTGTTCGGACCTTAGAAACATGGCAACATTATTTATGGCCCAAAGAATTTGTTATACATTCTGATCATGAATCTTTGAAACATATTAGAAGTCAAGCTAAACTGAATCGTAGACATGCTAAATGGGTTGAATTCATTGAGACTTTCCCTTATGTCATTAAACACAAGAAGGGTAAAGAAAATGTTATTGCTGATGCATTGTCTCGTTGTTATACTATGCTTTCACAACTTGATTTTAAAATATTTGGTTTGGAGACCATCAAAGATCAATATGTGCATGATGCTGAATTTAAAGATGTATTGCAGAATTGTAAAGAAGGAAGAGCATGGAACAAGTTCGTTGTTAATGACGGGTTTGTGTTCCGCGCTAACAAGCTATGCATTCCTGCTAGCTCTGTTCGTCTTTTGTTGTTGCAGGAGGCGCATGGAGGAGGATTAATGGGACACTTTGGCGTGAAGAAGACGGAGGACGTACTTGCTACACATTTCTTTTGGCCAAAGATGAGACGGGATGTTGAGCGTTTTGTTGCTCGCTGCACTACATGTCAAAAAGCTAAGTCACGACTCAATCCTCATGGTTTATATATGCCTTTGCCTGTGCCTAGTGTTCCTTGGGAGGATATATCTATGGACTTTGTTTTAGGTTTACCTCGAACAAAGAAGGGGAGGGATAGCATATTTGTTGTCGTGGATAGATTCTCAAAAATGGCACACTTTATACCATGTCATAAAAGCGATGATGCTGTTAATGTTGCTGATTTGTTCTTTCGTGAAATTATTCGCTTGCATGGTGTGCCAAATACTATTGTTTCAGATCGTGATACTAAATTTCTTAGCCACTTTTGGAGATGTTTATGGGCTAAGTTGGGGACTAAACTGCTTTTTAGTACTACTTGTCACCCCCAAACTGATGGACAAACTGAAGTAGTTAATAGAACATTGTCTACTATGCTTAGGGCTGTTTTGAAGAATAATAAAAAAATGTGGGAAGAATGCTTGCCTCATATTGAATTTGCTTATAATTGTTCATTGCATTCTACTACTAAGATGTGCCCTTTTGAAATTGTGTATGGTTTCCTACCTCGTGCACCTATTGATTTGTTGCCTCTTCCATCTTCGGAGAAGGTTAATTTTGATGCTAAACAACGTGCTGATTTGATCTTAAAGATGCATGAGTTAACTAAGGAAAATATTGAGCGCATGAATGCTAAATATAAACTTGTTGGAGATAAGGGTAGAAAACGTGTTGTCTTTGCACCTGGAGATCTTGTTTGGTTACATTTGCGTAAGGATATGTTTCCTAATTTGCGCAAGTCAAAGCTAATGCCACGTGCTGATGGTCCTTTTAAGGTGTTAGAAAAAATAAATGATAATGCATATAAACTTGAGTTGCCTGTAGATTTTGGGGTTAGTCCCAGTTTTAACATTGCAGATTTAAGCCTTATTTGGGTGAGGAAGATGAGCTTCCGTCGAGGACGACTTCATTTCAAGAAGGGGAGGATGATGAGGACATCAATACCATTGTTACACCCACAACCCCTACTGTTACATATGATGGACCAATTACTAGAGCTCGCGCACGCCAATTAAATTACCAGGTACTTTCGTTTCTTGGTAATGATTCTAATGTTCATGAGAATATGATGCTGCCTAAATTGGATACATTTGTTTTGCTTACAAATGAAGGGCCTAGCTTGGAGAAGGATGAACATTGGAGCAAGAACAAGCATGGAGTTGATGGCATGCGCAAGGGGAACAAGAACGGAGTTACAAGTGATGATTTCAGGACTCTGAAGCCACCATAAGGAGTGAATGAAGCCTTGGACGAAATATACAAGATGCCACTTCATAAATTTCGTCCAGAGGCTATTCTAGGAGTTGCGTCACCTTATTATTTGGGCCAGGCCCATGTAATTTCGAAATACTTAAGTATAGGCTGTTTTTAGAGTCCGTATGTGTGGGCAAACAAGAGTTAGGGTTGGTTTCGGACCCCTTCCTCAAGGGCCACGAAATTCCCCCCTCTTCCTCCATATATACAACCCTTAGGGCGTCGTTTAGACTTTGGGTTTTGTTTAGATTAAAAGTTCGCCATAGCTGCAACTTCGCGTACTTCGTTTGTGTTCAACGACCAGACAAAGGCGTCACAGAACCCCACCTTGATCAATAAAGCTTTCCTCTTATATTCGCAATATACAGATTGCAATCTTAGTTTCTTGCTTGTTCTTCGTTTGCCTGCAGGAAACAGACCTTCGTGGTCAGGTTGATCATGCTCCGGCGTGGTCAATAACCTCTCGGAGTTGGTTTAGCGATTGCTAAGGCGCGACGTCCTCGCACGTTCGTAGTCGGATCATCAAAGTCGACTTCATCCTAAACGATAGCCACCATCTCATCGAAAGACGGGACACCTTTGCCTCTATCAAGCGTCGCATGGCCCGGCAAGTTCAAGCCAGACCTGCCTCCTCGCTACGACGGCACGACCGACCCTGCAGAGTTCCTCCAGCTCTATGAGCTGGGCATCGAAGCTGCCAGCGGGGATGAGAAGGTCATGGCGAACTGGTTCCCCATGGCGCGGAAGGAAGGAGCTCGCACCTGGCTCCTGAACCTGGCCCCAGGCACGATCTCTTCCTGGGACCAGATGCGCACCCGCTTCATCGCCAACTTCCAAGGTACTCGCGACCGGCCACCTGCCGTGAGCGACATGCGCCGCATCAAGCAACAACCCGGAGAGACCCTGCAAAAGTACATCCAGTGCTTCAACAGTGCGCGCCTCAAGATCCCCAAGGTATCCGAGGAAGCCATCATCTCAGCCTTCTCCGATGGTGTGCGCGACGTCAAGATGAAGGAGGAGCTGGCGATGCATGAAGACCTGTGCACCTCCCTGGAGCTGTTCAACTTGGCGACCAAGTGCGCCAGGGATGAGGAAGGACGTCTCTCCCTCCTCGAGCTGCCTGCCGCGGACCCAGAAGAGAAGAAGCCCAAGGCCAAGGACGTGAAGCGCAAGGGGGCTGCCGTGCTCGCAGCAGAACCGGACACCAAGCGGGGCAAGGATCTGCCCGAATCCTCCAGGAGCAGCCGGTACTATGTGTACCACGGCCTCCACACCCACAACACCAATGAATGCCAAGAGCTCCAGGCCGTGCGAGAAGGAAGGATCGGCCGTCGTCCTGACCACGCTGACCGGGGCTACGGCCGAGGTGGAGGAAGAAACACAGGACGCTGGGAAGACCGCGGCCCGCGCCAAGGGTGGCGTGATCAACCTCGCGAGGACCACTGGCGAGACCTGCCTCGCGAGGGGGACTGGAGGGATCAGCCTCGTGAGGATCGCCCGCAGGGCAACGCAAGCCTCCCCCCACTGCCGCCTCAGCCGAGGAGGAACGAGGACCGCCATCAGGACGAGGGGGCTGGGGGCTTCCAGGAGCCGCGTGCAATCGCCTGCATCCTGGGCGGAGCTCAAGCCCCAGCCTCTCAACGCATCTTCAAGCAGTTTGCCCGCGAAGTGAATGTAGTCCTCCCCAAGCTCGAAGCAACGCGCCCTCTCAGGTGGTCGGCGTGCGCCATCACGTTTAGCTCGGCGGATCAGCTCAAGTGCGCGGCCACAGCCGGAGTCCTCCCGATGCTTTGCTCCCCAGTCATCAGCAACGTACTGGTCACCAGGACCCTCATCGATGGTGGAGCAGGGCTCAATGTCCTGTCCGTGGAAACATTCAACAATCTCCAAGTGCCCTATGACCAGCTTCAGCCAACCAAGCCTTTCTCCGGAGTCACCGACGGTTCCACGATCCCGATCGGGCAGGTCCGCCTCCCTGTCACCTTCGGGGCCCGCAACAACTACCGCACCGAGCTCATCGACTTTGACGTCGCCCACATCCGCCTGCAGTACAATGCCATCCTCGGGTACCCAGCGCTGGCCAAGTTCATGGCCGTAACTCATCATGGTTACAACGTCCTCAAGATGCCAGGAAGTGGCGGAGTCATCACGGTGCCATGTGAAGAGAAGGATGCAGTGTGTTCCCTAAAGCGAGCCTTTCAGGCCGCGTCACTAGAAGACCCAGATCGCGGAAGTAGGAGGCTTCCCGAGACCACCCCCAAGAAGAAGAAGGCATCGTCCGGGCCAGCCCCTCAGGACGCAGGCCCCTCAGGGCCCGCGTCTGCTCAGGGGGAACCTCCTTCCATCGCATAGGAAAGCGCGCCCGGCGCCCTCCTCAGGCAGGGCTCGGGGGCTCTCACCTGGAGGGCCACCGACCTGGCCAAGGTCACGAGGGAGGCGCTTGGGCACCACGTGGAGGCGTGCTTCGAAGCACGTTTCCCTCAAGAAGGAGCGAGGCAAGGAAGGTCAGACCAGCAGGAGTTCGTCAACAAGGCTGTTCAAGAACTACAGGAGTCAAGAATCGTGAGAGGTCGCCGCCGTCCACCGGCTGTGGCTCCCCATCCAGGCGAGGATGGTGGGCTGCGCGTCTGCATCGACGTACCAGGGCTCAATCAGGTCGCCACGATGGAGCGCCTCTGGCCCTCGCAAGTGGGGCGTTGTGGAGGTCCACCCCACAGCTACGTTCGCGTGCCTTACGGCTTGCCGAGCGTGGCTGCTGTGTACCAGCGCCTCATGAGGGGCATCATGGAAACTCAGGAAGACAGGCGTTCCGCAGCCCTGGCGGAGATGGAGATGATTCACGAGGAGCCACCAGCGCCTCCAGAGCCTCCCGAGGCCCCTGGACCTGGGGGCTCATGAGGATCGGCTTCCGCAGCCCACTGAGTCTGCTGCACCAACACCACTTCGTCCTCGACATCTTCAGGTGACATCTTTCAAGCTTCATTTCCAGCTGGGAGCGCCCTCCCAGGGCTGCATCATTCCCAGACCGCGTGGGTCCGTCCCTGCGGCATGTATCCCTTTTTATTTTTCGAAAAAGGCCCAGAGCCTGTGAAGAAGGCAAACGCCTATGAAGATTACCCCTTTTTGGAAAAGGCCTAGAGCCTGTGAAGAAGGCAAACGCCTGTGAAGATTACCCCTTTTTGGAAAAGGCCCAGAGCCTGTGAAGAAGGCAAACGCCTGTGAAGATTACCCCTTTTTGGAAAAGGCCCAGAGCCTGTGAAGATTACTCCTTTTTGGAAAAGGCCCAGAGCCTGTGAAGAAGGCGAACGCCTGTGAAGCTGCCGTGTTTCGGAAAAGGCCCGGAGCCTGTGAATAAGGCAAGTGCCTGTGAAGCTCATTACCCCTAAGAAGAAAGGCCCGGAGCCTGTGAAGAACGCCAACGCCTTTGAAGCTCGCCGCCCGTGACACTCTCACGTAATAATGAGTGGGGCTGTACACGCCCCGGAGTCTCAGGAGCGCCGGCCTCAGGCCCTGGGGCTCCCTCCCACGCCCAGTGGCAGCACTTAGCTCCACGCTGGTGAGAAGACGTCGAAGACTAGATTAGGTGCCGGACGCGGCTTTTTCATTTGCTTTCCGCAGTTGGCTTGCTTTGTTCGTAGTTGAAGTCTTATTGAAATTATTGCCATCGTTGGTTTATGTTTCGTCGATTTTCGCTCCCCCGTTTTGATTCCTCTTACGAAAGGCCTCGCGAGGGAGGGCAGCCGAGCACCCTCGCAAGGGTTCCTATTCTAATCGTTCTAAGGTTTCATGACCCGGGTCCATTGCGGGAGCACCCCTCCAGTCCGTGACCCTCGGGCACCGCGACACACACACAGGGCCTGGGTCGGTCGCCCCCCCCCCCACGGCTGGGGCCGGGAACTATCTACGTGAAGACACACAGCTGAAAAGTGCGAAACCGAAATCAAGGTAATTGTTAACAGCAATAACCCCCAACACGCCCCGGCGGGGCTCCATGCAGCTGTTTTCTTTTACGCAGGAAACAAAAGGGAAAGAAAGGACAAGCCCGGCATGGCTCGCCTCACACCGGCTAGCGGAGGCGACTCGGGATGCCTTCGGGGGTCAAGCGGACTCCCTCTCGCGCTTCACCGGGGCGCGATGACGGGCGGACGAACCGCCGCCTCCCAAGCAGGCTCGACGGCGTGGGGGCTGACCGCGGCCACCACCGGAGGAGTCGCTTGAAGAAGAGTTGATGAAGCTTGGGGAGCCTCGGGCACCTGATAGAGGAGAGGGTCCCGATCTTTCGATGAGATGATAACTATCGATTTGGTGGAGACGACTTTGACGATCTGACTACAAACGTGCATGACGTTGCGCCTTAGCAATCGCTAAACCAATCTCCTGAGGTTACTGACGATGTTGGAAGCACAATCAGCCTGACCACGAAGGTCTATCCCTGCAAGCAATCGAAGAACATGCAAGAATATGATAAAGCAATCTGAATATTGCGAATATGGATGAAATATTGATAATGGTGGGGATCTGAAAGTGGTCTTGGTCTGGTCGTTGGACACAAACGAAGTACACGAAGTTGCGTTGGCTAACTTTTAACTAAATAAAACCCAAGTCTAAACGATGCCTTAAGGGCTATATTTATAGGGAAAAGAGAGGGGATTTTTTCCACCCTTGGCAAGGTGGGACTAAAACACCTCCTAAGTCGTTTCCCCTACAATATGGACTCTAGAAATAGATTACATGGGCCTGCCCAAAATAAGGTGGCGCAACACCAATAATAAGCTATGGACGAAATTTAAGAAAGGCCATCTTGTATATTTCATCCATCTTCTTGTATGTCATCATGGTGGCTTCAAAGTCCGGAAATCTCCACTTGAACCTCCGTTCTTGTTCTCTTCGCACGCACCTTCATCTCCGTGCTTGACCATGCTCCAATTTTCAACCTTCTTGTCCGTGCTAGGCCCTTAAGCAAGCAACACAAATGTATCTAAGTTAGGCAGCATCATATTCTCATGAACACTAGAAACATTATCAAGAAACAAAAGTACCTGATAATTTAATTGGTGTATCTGAGCTCTAGCAACTGTTCCAAGAGGTAAAATAACAGGGGATATGGGTGTAACTGTGGTAGCCATATCCTCATCATCCTCCCCTTATTGAAAATAAAGCCGTCCTCGACGTTGCTTAATCTGAAATGTGGCTAACAAAAGAGACAAGGTGTACACGTTGTATACGTATATGTCATCCATTTTTACTGATCTCGGTTGGGGCACATGTGACATGGTTATACAAGAGCACCCTTCAAAAGTCGTGAAATATAAAGCCAATAATTATCAGAAGAAGTCAAAGGCATGAAAATATTGCAACTCAGTTTGCACATATAAGTGAATCTTTTATTCATATCAAAAGATTGACTATGCTTATCATTAAACCATCCCAACATTGATGAACCATCACCAAGATTAGAGGTCATATCAAAATGGTTAAACATTGGCACAATTGTTTTCAAACGTATTTGATCCAAATTTGAGTTATCCCCTGATTCACATGGTTCTTTCGCATCAATAGTTAATTCAATGGGTTCACTCAAAATTGTTTGATCACATGGCAAAGTCAAATTATCAACAAAGTCCTCTAAAATAGATGGTGTGATCAAAGTAGTAGGTAGTGCATCGCATGGTGCATTTAAATTAACAAGACATTCATCATACTCATGTGGAAGTGGAAGATTAATACCTTTGTCATTACCTATTATGGTTAACTCAGATGATGTAGGCACTCTAGGTGGCGACAAGTCACGTGGTGGAGGTGATGTAGTGCTCACAACAATGGATGTTGTTGTCATGGTAGGTGCAGTGGTGGAAGGAATAGCCGTCGCAACTTTTGGGATTTGCACCTTCCGCTTGTTTGTCTTCTGGGCAACACGTCTTGCTATCTCCTGTTCAGCTTTGCAAGCAAGACGAAACAAACGGTCCATAGGATAACACTGTTCATGAATTAGTATCTCCTGAATGTCACGATTTAATCCTCCCCAAAATCTATCCATAAAATCATCTTCAGTTTCTTCTAAAGAGGAATGCAACAAGGTAGTTTGTAAATCATCATAATATTTCATTACAGTGTCACTACCTTGTTCTAAATGTTGCAACTTTTTAATCATGTCACGAATATAATAAGCGGGGACGAATGTATGTCGCATGGCAAGTTCCAAATCATCCCAAGTAATAGGTATATAATCAGGGTGTAACCGACAATATTCACTCCACCAAACTAAAGCATAACCAGTGAACGAACCAACCGCAACCTTAACTTTTTTATATTCATCAAAATTATGGGAAGCAAATATATTATTTACGTCAAACTCCCATTCAATATATAAAGCAGGTCTAAAACGGCCATTAAACGGTGGTATAGAAACATTAACCTGATCATGTGCATTTGGACGTTTGTGCACCTCACGTGACGGTTGTGGTATTTGGATAGGTGATGGCACGTCTCCCACGATCGACAAAGCCCATGAATTGACTCTGGATCCTGTCATGATTAGTAGAAACAAGAAACAAAATCCAAAAAATAATGTTCCTGTAAAGCGCTCACAGTATAGCAAATCAAAGTCTTACAAGTTCTTACCATGCAGCAGGTGGTGAGCGGCAACCAGTAGTGTCAAATAACTCCAAAAGTTGGGTAAAGCGATTGTCAGGTGAACGTATGTATACACGGTGTAGAAATATGTGGAGTTGGGTTGGCTTGATATATGTGGAAAAAAAATGCTACAACCACGTTAATTAATGCAAGCTGAAAATTCGCTTAAAGTGGTCGAGTGCTGACCCTAGGCTAGACCGTGCTAGAGATGCAAGCCTAAGATACAAACTAATTCACAAGATGTTGCCAACACCACACTGGTACAAGCCTCCTTCCACTTTTTTGTCCACTCCAAAGTAACTAGTGCGTACTGTTTATAGCACAACAAAGCACCACTATTTTTTTCTCTCTCTCCAAAGTCCAAACGTGTCCACTAGGATTCTCCAAAAGAAAAACAAATCTAAACTGCACGTACACCTTTCTTGGGAATCAAAACCGAATCAGCCAACTTGCAATCCTTCCTTTTTTATCTCCAACGTGATGCTCAACTCCAAGGCAACAAATCCACGTGCACTTCCTTTTTTTTTCTTCCTTACTACTCTCTCTAATATCTCGTTGAATTATTATATTTTTTTATCAGACGTGCCCTTCCAAGCAACCCAACAGCACAAAAATTCGCAGCAATTATGGTAGAATCTTTCCAAATCTCTCTCAATTTTTTCTTCTATCTTTCCTTGTTGGCAACGTCCCAAAAAGACAACTGGTCTGCTATAATTCCTCCTTTTTTTAATCGATCCAAACCTTCCAAATTTCTTACGTTATCTCTTTTTTTTAGACACGGCCAGACTTGGAAACCTCCAACCGAAATTTGGTTTTCCTTTTTTTTTCCAACAACCTCAATATCTAAGCCACTATTCACGTTTTCTTCCAACCGAACCGATTGGCAGTTGCCTTTTTTTATATCCTAATCCGAATCTTCCAAGTATCCAAAGTTTCTTTCCTTGTACTGGGCAAGAGATCTGAACGTGATTCTCTCTCCCTTCCTGCCGAAAATAACAAGGCACAAACGTAGCAGCTAATTAAAACATCCAAATACAAACAAGCGATGGACAAACTTCCTCCTTTTAATCTCTTTCCTTTCTCAATTTTTTCTTGACTATTCGGATCAGCTCTAATAATTGACCGGTCAGATTTTTTTTACTTCCAAATCCAAACGTGGCAGCTAGGATTATGAGGCGGTCAACTAACAAGATTTTTTTTTCAACAAAGGGATCAGATTTCCCAAATCCAAACGTGGTAGCTTGTCTTTCACGTTCCTTTTTCTTTACTTCTCTCCACGCGAATATCTCCTGCTATATATATTTTTAGACTTTTTCCTTACCACCTTCCAAAAGTATTAGCAAACAGATCTGCGATTGCCCTTTTTTTCAGCCTATTCTTTATGTCTTTCCAAACAACACAACATATCTCTTTCCCAAAGATAAAGCAACGTGGGAAACAAGTCCCAAGCCAAACGTGGCAACCAGCAGGTCTTTTAACTTCTCTCTCCCTTTGCTTTTGTCTGCTATGTGACGTACACACAAAGATGAATATGATGACGGTGAATGGTGTCAGCGGCCATGAAAATAATATGTGACAGCGGAAGATGACAATGAAGTGGGCAATGGTGCATGTGGATGCGGTGTGAACAAAACGTGACTAGAACTCGAAACTCTAAAAGTTTAGACACTAAAACCAGCAACTCGACACACGATGCAATCGAAAATTCAACAATGCCAAAACGAAGTGGTAATAGCAAAAAGGCTCAGACTGTCTTGGACATGGATGAACTAGTCTAACTTTTTTTGGTGGCTTGTTTTTTGGACTCTAGGTATGAAGAACAAATACGATCTAAACTATGAAAAACTCGAAAATCTCACCGAGCAACCTGAAAACTGATACCACTTGATAGAGGCGAGGGTCCCGATCTTTCGATGAGATGATAACTATCGATTTGGTGGAGACGACTTTGACGAGCCGACTACAAACGAGCACGACGTTGCGCCTTAGCAATCGCTAAACCAATCTCCTGAGGTTACTGACGATGTTGGAAGCACGATCAGCCTGACCACGAAGGTCTATCCCTGCAAGCAATCGAAGAACATGCAAGAATATGATAAAGCAATCTGAATATTGCGAATATGGATGAAGTATTGATAATGGTGGGGATCCGAAAGTGGTCTTGGTCTGGTCATTGGACACAAACGAAGTACACGAAGTTGTGTTGGCTAACTTTTAACTAAATAAAACCCAAGTCTAAACGATGCCTTAAGGGCTATATTTATATGGAAAAGAGAGGGGATTTTTTCCACCCTTGGCAAGGTGGGACTAAAACACCTCCTAAGTCGTTTCCCCTACAATATGGACTCTAGAAATAGATTACATGGGCCTGCCCAAAATAAGGTGGCGCAACACCAATAATAAGCTATGGATGAAATTTAAGAAAGGCCATCTTGTATATTTCATCCATCTTCTTGTATGTTATCATGGTGGCTTCAAAGTCCGGAAATCTCCACTTGAACCTCCGTTCTTGTTCTCTTCGCACGCACCTTCATCTCCGTGCTTGACCATGCTCCAATTTTCAACCTTCTTGTCCGTGCTAGGCCCTTCAGCAAGCAACACAAATGTATCTAAGTTAGGCAGCATCATATTCTCATGAACACTAGAAACATTATCAAGAAACGAAAGTACCTGATAATTTAATTGGTGTATATGAGCTCTAGCAACTGTTCCAAGAGGTAAAACAACAGGGGATATGGGTGTAACTATGGTAGCCATATCCTCATCAGCACCACCAACTACGCGGGCGTTGTCCCCTCCATCGTCGTCTGGGCTGGGTCCCCGGCCGCGGTTGTCGTCCTCAGGGCAACAACCTGCGCGACGACCATCTTCCCCAAACACCCTCACGTAGAGGGTGGCATCGCCATCGAACCTAAAGTGCAGGGTGCACCGGCGCCCCAGGCCGCGAGCACGGGCAAACGCCTGCCAGCCACGAGTCAAGGCCAAGCTCCCAGTGGCGGAGACCTCCAGCGCAGCCCATGAGGACCGGCTGTAGCAGCCGTCCGCCTGAAGCCAGAGGCCACCCGGGGCACCAGCCGGGAGCTCACCAAGGAGGAAGCGAGGGAGTTGGAGCCGGGCGCTGGGCGGCTCTGCCGACCAAATGACGAACTCCAGCAGCACCTGCGCAGCGCGAAAGCGCGGCCTGGGGGAGCGCGCGACCAAGGCGCGTCCCCCGGCCACGGCGGCTCGCCCGCCACCACGCTGGGAACCGTCTCCATGACCGCGGGACGCTGCCGAGGCGGCCACGGGGTGCTTCCGAGGGCGCCCGCGGCCGCGCTTGGGTGGAGGAGAAGCAAGCTCAACCTGGTGGGACTTCCCCTTCTCTGCAGCCGAAAACCTCCTCGACGGAGCAATGGAAGAGAAGGAGAAGCAAAGAGAGATGGATTGGAAGGGCACACGCAGTGCCGTACTTATAGCCGGCGAAGGCCAACCGTCGGCCTCCACGATCACAGGTAATCATGACACGATTTGCATGCAGGGACTTGTCCAATCCGCGCGATCACCGAGGCGTCGTGGGGAAGCGGAGGCGCCCACGTCCAATCAACCGCCACGCGGCGCCCAAGGCCGCAGGCTGTTGGAATGTGGATGATATGCAACGACCAGTAGTGCTCAGATTTGCCATCTCTGCACCATCGGATACACGGTGGGACGCATTTTCGTACGAAGATTCACCCCATGTGATAATTTGACGCGTGTAAAGTCCTTCACTTCATTGATGGTAAATTAATACAACACATGCAAATTGAGTGGACGTGAGGGAGGAAGTAGTTGAGAAAGACATTATTACTCTACTGCGTGCATGCGAGTAGTTAAATCATGGGTTGCCACTTCCATTGGTCTCCTTCATATTTTGTGCCAATTTTGACCATATTTCTAAAGTAACATATATGTATGCATGTCATAAAAACTAATATCACCGAACGCATTTGAACATACTCATATGGTAAAAAAAACTGGCACAAAAAAGGGGCCAATAAACCACGACGCAGGTGGCATGACCAATTTTTGCCTGGGCTACTGTTGGTGGCCTTTTTATTTAAATATGGAGTAGTACTATCTTTATCTTAGCCTCGTAGGTGGAATAGGTGGAGTAGTACTATCTTTATCTTAGCCTCGTAGGGCTCTCCCAGTGCCTAGGCTTGCCTCCCCGCCTCGCCCACCGGATCCCGCCATGGAGGATCCCGCCATGGATAATCCCTTAGATCCCAGGATCCCGCGGGCTGCCCTCTCGCTGCGGCCCCCAGCACTGCCGCCTTTGAGCAAAACCCACATGTGTTTTAGAGGGGATCCATTGCTGTGGAATCACAGATCGGCGGCGCCGGAGGACATGCCAGGGCTGAGTTTCAGGTGGCGGGCAGCAAGGGAAAATCGGATAAAGGAAGCGCCACATTGATTTGAGGTAAGTTTGAAGGAGCTGCGCCTAGCGCATCACAAGGCAGAGGAACAAGTCGATCACATGGGAGAGATGCTGAGGGATGTCAGCATCTGGCAGCGTCGCGTTAATTTCGAGCTAGGGCTAATGGCAGAGATCATATTAATGGAGTCAACTATGGAGGAAAGAATGTGTATGCCTGCGAAATGGCATGAGCAGCCGATGCAACTGTTCAAATGGACGGCAGGAGAAGCCAAATCGAGGGACCAGCTGCGGGGGTGCCGCTAGGCATGCACCGTAGGAGTGGTGAGCTGGCCTCCTTCCCCACCAATGATGCAGTGACCTACTCGGTTGCTGCTGCAGTGAACTTGCGGCGCCATGGCGGTTTGCAACCGTGACAATCACTCCATCTATATGTATTGTATTCCTGTGAAAATACTTGGTCGTTTGGAAAAAGATGGTAATCGATTCATCACTAGTTTTTGAATTCTTGGTCGTGACAATCACCTGAAGCCACAACCAGAAGTCTCCATCGCGTAATACTTACGGTCGGTCGCACCCGCGACATGCATCGGCTTGGTCTGACATGTACGACCAGTTACATCACTGACTTGTGCGACCACATTAGGCAGTAGTACTTGAAATTTGTGTTCCAGGAAACTCATCGAGAGCCGTTTCGGGCCTCGAAACCAAATCCATCAATTAATCTTCAGCTTGTTCCCATCACATTCCAAAGTGTATAGTATAATTAAGTGCAAACCTGCTCACACCTAGTACTTATCAAACATGGACGTGTTCCCACTATGTAGGTTTTAGTACTAGTGCTAGTACTAGGTTATAAAAAGGGGAACTAGTACCTAGCCGAAAATCACTCTACACTACAAAAAAAGACACATCCATGACATTTAGGGCCGAACGAAAAAAGTTTGTGTCATACTTATGACACTTCTATGATGACAATTGTGACAAAACCCGGTATCATCATAGATGTGATGGGCTCCTACTTCTATGACAAAAAATCATGACAGAAATGGGCTTTTCGTCCTGGGCGGGCCGGAGATGCAGCTGCATGACATTTTTTGGGTCGTCCATGATGGAAAAAACCATGGTAGAAGCGAGGGCGCGGAAAATATCGGGGAGTTCCCGGTACGGTGGGTGGTCGGGTGCCGAGCGATGCGCGTTTCTCTCATACACGTACGCGCGTGGGTGCGAGGCGTTGGGCTCTAACTGAACCCGAGCGAGGCGTTCGCCTACTGAAGCCAAGCGATTGCACTGCAGGCTACACCTTACTGAACCCGAGTGATCGATCGATGGTTGTTAACTGAACCCAATTGAGCGATTCTTTCGTTCGCTACTGCTGCTAACTGAAGCCGACCGAACACTGCTGCCTCCATCCCTTGATGAATAGTGAGTGTTGTTGGGGAGTTTGGATGAACAGTTCCCGGTGGGGGGTTGGATGAATAGGACCCGTGTTGCCGCTCGATGAACAGGACCACGATCGATCGAGCCAGTTGGGCGTGGATGAACAGGACCCCGTGGAGGGATGGATGAACAGGACCCCATGGAGGGAAGGTTGAACAGTAGCCGGTGGAGGGCTGGTTGAACAGTAGCCGGTGGAGGTTGGATGAACAGTAGCCCGTGGAGGGATGGTTGAACAGGACCCCGTGGAGAGGGTTGGTTGAACAGTAGCCGGTGGGGAGCGCGCGGTGGAGGTTGGATGAACAGGAGCCCGTGGATGAACAGTCACAGGTGGAGGCTGGAGGAGGTCGACGGTGGATGAACAGTAGCCCGTGGAGGCTAGAGGAGGTCAACATTGGAGATGAACAGTATCCCGTGGAGTCCTGTTTTGCGGTACACCACACCCCTCCCGATGAACAGGACCCCCGTTTTGACTGTAGCGCTCCAACACAAGTCCGTTTCCTCCGTTTTGCGGTACGCCACACCCCTCCCGGTCAACAGGACCCCGTTTCAACCATAGGAGGTCCAACAAAAGTCCGTTTCCTTCGTTTTGCGGTACGCCAGACCCCTCCCGATGAACAGGATCCCGTTTCGACCGTCGCCGGTCGAACACAAGGCCGTTTCCTCTGTTCTGTGGTACGCCAGCGTTTCCATCGGCTGTTCCGTCCAAGCCGGTTGGCTCCCGATGAACAGCACGCGTTCCGTTGCCTCCCGATGAACAAGCCGCATTCCGTTGCCTCCCCATGAACACGACGACGGTGCAGCTTCTCTGTTCCGACCCAGCCATGTACACGAGCCCTGGCCGTACGTATGCGCGAGTAGGCGTTCGAGACCCTGCCCGTATGTACGTACGTGGCCATATTTTCTTCTTGCACCCAGGCCGCTGTACGTACGTGTACATGCTACATGTGCGCCTCTACTACGACACGTGCGCGCCTCTACATCGACTAGTATGTACATACACGTTCGCGACCAGAATGACAAAGCTACGTACGCTTTGACCAGGTGGGTCCCAACTGTCAGGCACTTCCTTGTGTGCGAAGATGTAGCTGGTAGGTCCCAGCAGTCAGGGAGGCGAATCAATTTTTTTGCCCGTAATATGGACACACTTCCTTGCATGCGAAGATGTAGCCGGTGGGTCCCAGCAATAGGAAATGTTTTTTTTTTCGCAAAATACGGTGGCCCGTCTGGTGGGTCCCTGCTGTCAGGTGGAGGAATAATTATTTTGCGCATAATAAGGAGGCACTTCCTTGCTACAGCCGTGGACCCAGCTGTCAGCCTCTCCACGTACAGTACTCTTCCGACGGAAGTCATTCTTTGACCACATTGAACATGCCGCGCTGAGAGCACTAGGGCGGTGGACGACGGTGAGGCCTAGGAAGGGGGCGATGCGCTGCCGGGGAAGACACGACAGTGGATGCCCACGCGGAGGGGAGTACGTGGGTTGACTGCTTTGGCTCCGGTGTGAGGCTGCTGTCGCCAGAGAATAACAGGAGGTGTGGGTGAGTATAGGGTGATGACATTGCCAGCGGTGGCAGCACAACTGGACACGGGAGGCAGGAGCAGGCGGCACGACCGACGCTTGTTTGGGCGGCTGGAGCAAAAGACCAGAGGTTGAAGAAGCACTAAGGCCGTTGGATGGACATCGTACGGTCACTGGAGCTAGAATCGTTCATATTGACTAAGTTGACAAAGCCCTCCATCCCCGTCATCTTAGTAGGCCCACAAGTCAGCCTCCCACTATGGTGGATCCCAGCTAGCAGGGGGTATTCACTTTTTGTGCATAATAATGAGGCACTTCGTTGCGTGTGAAGATATAGCTGATGGGTCTGACCTGGCAGCGGGGCAACGTTTTTTTCGCAAAATACAGAGGCCCTTCCGGTGGGTCCCAGCTGTTAGGTGGAGGAATCATTATTTTGCGTGTAATAAGGAGGCATTTCCTTGTGTGCAGCCGTGGACCCAGCTGTCAGCCTCTCCACGTACAGTCCACTTCTGATGCATGTCGTTCATTGACCACGTTGACCACGCCGCACCGAGAGCACCAGGGCGGTGGACGATGGCGAGGCCTAGGAAGGGAATGACACGGAGCCAGGGAAAACTCGGCAGTTGTTTCCCACGCGCAGGGGAGTGCGAGGGTTTACTGGTTCGTCTGCCATCGCCGGAGAATAACAACACGTGTGGGTGAGTAGAGGGATGGCTAGGCCAGCAATGGGAGAACGATGGGGCGGCGAGGCCTGCGCGGCAGCATAGCCGGCCGCGGGAGGAGGGAGCAGGTTGTCCCGCCGGTGATTGCTTGAGCAGCTGGAGAAGGAGGAGCAAAGATTGAAGAAGCACGACGGCCGTTGGATGGACATCCAACAGTCACTGCTCTCGTGTGTTGACTAAGTTGACACGGCGTTGCGTGTGCGTCAACCTTATTTTTTAGGAAAGCATACGCGTCAACCTGTAGTAGGCGCACAAGTCAGCCTCAAATATGTGGAAAACAGTATACAACCCATCTGCCATTATTTCTAATAATTTTACAGCCCATTTGCCAATTCTCAAGAATTTTTTTGGAGCCCATCTTCTTTTTGTTAGCATTACACCCCATATTGTGGCCACGGTTAAAAAATATACGAAATTTTGCATATTTCGATGCGGTCAACTGTTTTAATCCCGAAATATCGAATCACATTCAAACTATTTTGAAAAATAATTTATATAAATATAAAATCCAAATAATTGTACAGGCATATAAATCAATGTAATTTAAAAATGTAATTAAAAAATGAAACTAATTCCCGGTTTGATGTGTTTTAAAAATGTACAACCCATTTCTAGGCAAACCGAATGAAACTCTCTCCTCGTCTTGAAAGATTTGCAGCCTAGCAGGGCTGATAAAGCAAGTAGGCCTCGTTTGGCTATTTATTTTAATAAATAGAACTGGGCTAGCCATTTTCAGCAAGAAAAAAAACACAACTGGGCTCATGATGTGGTAATCATAAATAAAACCCTGGCTAGACGGGCCACAGCCCCCGCACAGCCCCGTTGTTACCCTGATCCGTCGCTAAAACTAGTATAAATAACAACTGCTTGTTCCTAAAAAAGTAAATAACAACTGTGCGACCTGCTGGGTCCCTGGTGTCAGCCGCTCACTGTGTAATTCTCTCGTTTATTAACTACGTTGACAATGGCGTGAGCCCCAAATATCCAACCATTAGGAGGAACCATTTTTTGGGCTTTGTAATAACCAAGCACTTGCTTGCGTACTGCCATGATGCTGGTGGGTCCCTACTATCATACTCTCCACGTACAGTCATATCCCTGTTCCTCTTGGTTGTTGACGGCGTTGACAACGCAAGAGGGCGGCGCACCGCGCATGGCGAGCGAACCAAGGCCTCGGACGACGGCGAGGCCTCGGACGGAACAAACAGGAGCCATGGAAGATGCACCGGTCTAGTCGCAGGCAGAGGGGAGTACGAGGGTTGACTCGTTCGCGTGCGGGTGCATGTTGGGGCTGACGTCACTGGAGAATAACAGGACATGTGGGGGAATAGAGGGAGGGTCTGGCCAACATTGGAGGGTACGATAGGGCGGCGGAGGCGCATCCAGCCATGGGAGGCAGGAGCAGGCGGAGCCGACGGGGTGGTTTGGTTTGGGCGGCTGGAGGAAGAAGACCAGAGATAGAAGATACACGACAGATGTTGGATGCCAATCCAACGGCTGGCCAGCAGAAACGTTTGTTGACTAGCTAGTAAGTCAACACCACCCTGGATAGGCCATTTCCTCATGGGTCCCAAATGTCAGAATCCAAATCTGTCATGGTCATGCAGCCTTTCCTATGAAAATTTACAGCCCATTTGGTGTGCTAGTTCGAAATAAGTTTGTGGGTGCTGGTGGGGACTAATCACCTGGCTTTTGTAATGCACAGTGAGCTCAAGCAGCCGGCGAGAGTGATGTTATTTCCCTTGGTTGGGATTTGTTACAATATTTCACTCTAAATTAAACGAATGGCAAGCCATTTGCCTTGTTTCAAAGAAAACACGACAGTCACAACCGAGTTGAAAAGGGCAAGAACATCTAACTCGAGCTTACAAACTATACAAAAGCACAAGGGTTAATTGTTCATCAGGTTTAGTAAAAAACCCAGGTTGAAAAGGGCAACAACATCTAACTCCAGCACTATTTTCGGCAGTCACAATCAAATGGATCGGTCAAGTCCATATAATGAACATCCTGGGTCATAAAATTTACTAGATTATGACCACAATATGTTGTAAATAGAAGCCCGACATGTTCAGAAGCTCTTTTGCCCACCTGAAACTCCTTTTTTTGCTCTTCGACATACCCATCCGTCAAAACCATGCTGCTGATAAACTTAAGCCTGTTGGACAATAGTAACCTCGCATTCAGCACGAAGAATGTGACAAATCTAGTGTTTGCATGGTTGGCTACATATCGTTCTACTGTTATTGTCTTCAATCGAATGTCATGAGAAGTGAGAAAATCCCGGTGCTTACGAATCCACCGATTGGTTATAACTTTCTTACCCCGTCTTGTTGCCTAAATAGACATGAAGATTGAAAACAGTTAAGGTCTAAAAAAAGAGTGTGGAAAGAGCAATAGTTGAACGGTTAATTCTAGTACACTATATGCGGGCTTCCAATGTGCGTAAAATTATCACCTTTATATACAACTTCTCCAGACATGGAAAGCATTGTAGCTAGCCAATAATCTTGTTCAGATCAAAACTATTCATTTGGATATATAAGATCTTGACAGAATCCCATGGAGAAACTCTTCATTGAGCATAGAACATAATATTAGTACAAAATGTGTACTCTGAGATGATATATAACTTACGCACAGAAATTTAAAATGCAGCTTATGGTTACAAGTGTAGATGATAATATAAAGTACATGAAGAATTGTGGAGCCAAACACCATCTTGAAATGAGCACAAAGATCATGTATTACACCCAAGGTCTCCAGTTTAGGTGCAGAGAGGACGGTTATTTGCGACGGTGAATAACTAGAATCAAGGATCAACCTTTGAAGTGAAGGGGCATCTTGGATGATGAGTTGCCTTCCGTCAAAAGAAATTCCAATTCTTACAAGGTTAGGCGACTTTATTTGGAGACAACCGATTCTAACTGTGAAAACAAGCACCAAGCACTCCAGGGCAGGGCAACTGGGGTGGATGATGCTGTGCAATGAGGCCTCCGATATACGAATCCGCACAAGTGAAAGTTTCTTGAGAAATGGGAGTCAAAGGTTTAGTACCAGATTGTCTGGTAGATAGCACAACGCAAAGGTGGCGGTGTGGAGAGAGGAGGAAAACCGCGAGATGGACATCGGTGCTGATGGCACAGGTAGATGGCGTTCGGTATCTGGTAGGTGATTTCCAGGGGAATAGTAGAACTCAAGTAGCTGTAGTTCTGTGAATTCAGGGGATTTCAGCCAGGCGTCCACCGTGCAGGGCATGGTATGCTTGCTTAGGTAGCATGACGAGATGCAGAGGCTTTGAACGGAGCCCTAGTGGGAGGAGATGATGGCTCTGGGGATTTCAAAATCATTGAAGAGAGATAGATGACGAAAGTCGAGATTAAGGGGGACGACGTGCCATAAAGGGCACCACCGAATTGAGAGGACTTGAGTGCGGCAGCAATCCTTGGTGGGGAGAAGCGAGATGATCTCCCCAAGGATGGTGTCCGGGAGATCGCTGATGCGGTCCACCCGAGATTCTACGGGTTTTGGGATCCAGGGGGCGGGGTCACCGCTTCTCCCCGCGCTGCCGGGTGCGGGATCTACAATATGCATCGCCATTGGTGGGAGCCTCATATTCTTTGCACTGGGGTCAGCCAACTCCATTTTCCTCCACGGCGAGTGACGAGTCTAGTTGTAGTGCGAGTGAAGAATAAGGGGAGCTGAGGTTTTTCTGTAGTAGTGAGGAAGAAGGGGAAATGGGGTTTTATGTAGGAGTGAGGTGAGGAATTTGGGGGTACGAGTGGAGCGAGCTGACGTGAGGTGGGTGGGAGTGAGGAGGAAGAAGAGCACCTAGATTTTTTTGGGGGGCGGTGTGCTAGGTGTGGGTAGCGCCTCTCATTAAGTAAATATATGGGCTTTTGAATTGATTTTATTATTTACTAGGGTGGATGGGCTGTTTTGTCTTGGGCCCAGAGAAACAATTACTACTAGTACAGTGGAGACACTCTACAGCTACCAGAAAAACAATTACTACTAGTATAGTGGATCCACTACCGCTTTTGGCTCCTCCTAGGTCATCGAAACGTCTCCCTCTACTAAATGTCGTTTCACTTTTGTTCACCGACATGCGGGCCATGCCGCGTGCGGGCCCAAATGCCATCCAGCAAATTAGAAGGCAGTATGCAGGCAGAGAGTCACCCCGGTCGTAGCGTGGCAGTAACGAGCCGTCGTATCACAAAGCCCCCTCCTCTCCGCAGTCTAAGTTTGACGGACGAAGCAACCATCATTTCACTCTTCGCTGAATCCCCTTCTCCCTCACCGTCTTCAAGAAAGCCAACACTCGGATCTGCCACTGTTCTTCTCTCCCAACGAACGGAAGGTAAGCGGATCCATGATATTGGTATATTCTTGTTTAGAGAAAAAAAAAGAACTTTTGCAAAGCAGTAACCGATCCTCACTCTCTTTTTTGTTTCATTGTCATTGCGATTGTGTTTTCCTTTCAGTGGTCTCCTAGTATTCGTCAGTTTCATGATGGACCAAGGTGAACCAGGAAAAGATCTGCCGATATTGGAGCAGACGCGGGAGGCTGATCCCCACGAGACAGAGAGCTCCAAGAAGTTGGAGGCAGCCGCCGAGCCGACCCCAGATACGCTCACGGCCACTACTGAGATGGTCAACGCCCCGTTTGAGGTTACAACCCCCTTGGAACTGCAGGAACAGTTTTCCCCCTTCAAGGATGTGCCCCCCCCCCCCCCGCTGAGCTGCCCAAGGTGATTTTCATCTTTGCCAATCTCGATTGTGGTTTTTCATCTAAGTACGTGGTGATGAATAATGCAAAAATTTATTAGCTTCGATGCCATGCTATACATAGTGGTTTAAATAACTTGTGTTTCTTATGCTGGAAAGTAATTCAGAATTTGTTTCTGTTTCAATTAGAGCCTTGATGCAGACAAGGATTGTGTGGTTGTACATGTCACTCGCTATGAGGCGGATGACCTGAATATACACACTGGGAAAACAGAGTTCTTAGGCTGTTGGATCCTGGAAGCCATTTGCGCTTATACCGATGTTGAGTTGTATTCCAGCCTCACTGTTGTCAGGCGTGTTGTCCAGGGTGTACTGAAGCACAAGAAGTTCAAAGCTACTCCTTCATTTGTGAGGCATACTGTTCTTGTCAAGCTTACGCAGGATGATGACGCGACATGCCTCCACAAACAAGTTTATGAGTGGCAAGGCGACACGTTTATCTTCATGAAGGTTCATAGGATTGAGCTGTTGCCGGACGTCCTCGATGATGTTCATGGCAAGGTCCGTCTTGTGTCCAGCCCAAATTAGATCGAGACATGAAATAGTTGCCCCAGCTAGTGTTTAATACTAGTTTGGATTGTGTCTACTTATCCGAACCTTGCCTATTATCAAGCCCTCTGGGCTAGTACTCTGTTTGAATCTGTCTATGGGAACTGATGCTACTTTTGTCTGCCCGTGAATCATGTGAGAACCACACAATTGTTGCCGAAACAGATGCGTCCTCAATATTTTTTTCATGAATATGGCATGTTAAGACATAAGTTGTCACGGTTTATCATACGAGCAGTGTGTGTTTGATGAAATAGAGTACTCGTTCGAGAAATGTGCGCTGACGTATACATAAGTACTTGTAAACACTGTTGGTGCTACCCCACTTGTAAGCAGTTGTGCAAAACACGGCACATTGGCTTAGCTCGCTTCAACACTAGGCTATCGACCAGCTAACAATCAATAATTATTGTCTGACATATAAGCAACTACGTATCTTGTTATAGTGGTTCATGCAGTTAACTGAGGCCACAATGTAAATTCCAAACGTTCACACGCTCCAACATTCATGTGGAACACTCACATTAAACTTGGCTTCATAAAAAACTAGAAAAGCATAAGTTAAGCAATTTTATACATCTCAATGATTCATAGAACATAACAAACATATACTAGTTCACAACAAAAGGCAAAGTTGTGAGAAGGTTTACAAATCAGGAAAAAACAATCAAGGCTTCTGTGAGCAAAGGCCTCCCGGTAGGCTTAAATTTCCTGGAGTTCACTCTGGTTTTTTCTTGTTGCCACCACCCAGGGTTAGGTTCTCTCATTCCAGAATAACCAATTGTAATTGTGTTCTTAGCTGGAATGTTGAACTGAACCATGTAGTGTACTGACCAGCTGAAATTCTTGTGCATTTCACTAAATTTAAGCACCGCTATTTGCATAAATAAGCAGACCACAATGCCTCTTGTCGGTGCACCTGTCCCAAAAACCTCCGTGCAGCCGTGCCAGCTAGTCCTCGGTCCATGGATCACCTCGTAGAAAGTGCATTCCGGACTAGGATGCAATTGTTTTCGCTCGTCCCTGCACTGCAATCAGGAAGTAAAACATACAAATCAGCTTCTTTTAGATTACGTTGGTCATTCTACCTAGTTACTACCAATGTAGTAATACCTGGAAGACTGGTGGTTAGAGGACGCCAGCTAGGAATAGCCATCTCATTTTATGCAGTTGTACTAAAACTGAGGTGTGTACTTTTGATTGCGCAGATAGAAACGATATGGAGATAGACATCCCTGTTTATGCAAATACGAAATACAGTTATTTAAATAGTGACAGAAATTTGCAGTGGCGTATGATTAACAACAGCATCTATTGTGTTATAATTGGCACTAGATTGAGAGTATGAAAGTGCCCTTAAGTAAGTAGCATCACATCACATCAACACTGTCACTAGATTAACATGCAGAACAATAGCATTAGTATTACTGTCATGAGAGTAGCACATGGTCAGTAAATGTGCAATCAAATTTGTGCAGTTCCACTGGGATGAAGCAATGTTAGCGGTGTGAGATTTAAGTGTAACTCAATTCATGGGAAATAAAGCAAGACGGAAGCACTTCATAAAATGGTGGTGGTATTGCTTCAATTTATCGACGACACTGGACCATTACTTATAGTGACATTAGGTGGCCTTGCTTAATGCTTCATGTGATTTTACATTAACGGTAGCGATATGGGCGTAGGGACAACAGGGGCATAAAGTGGTGAGGCAGATGTGGTTGCCGAGAGCGGCAAACACTCAGAAAGCATGTCCGCATTTGTCCCATTTTTTATCTCCTCGGCGACATTTTCCTATGTGAGCACAGGAAATCTAGACTTGCCCATTCTCATTTGCGTTGTCCCCCAACATCCCTCACTTTCTTTCCTTTTTCAACCAGGAGACAGGTCCACTTCCCCCCACCCTTCGCCATCCACCATGTTTTCTTTACCTTTTCAACCAATAGACCAGTTGGGTAGCCAGTATCTACTACTTTCCCCCGTTTCCTCTTAGAACCAAGTCCTAGATTCATGCTACAACTTTCCCAGTTTCTTCCCTGTTTGAACCAACTCTCAGATTCGATTGTATGAACTAGCTTTACCTCTAATAATAGTAAAAGTCAAGGTGGCTTTGGATCAGCCGACGGAAGTAGAAAAAGATCCACACGCAGCCACGTGGGGAGCTGGGGCAGTAGAGCAAGGCAGGTTTCGAAGGAATATATACCCGAGGGTCGTTGGCATGTGGCAAAGACGGTGTCGGGAGGCCGCATCTTGGCCACAATACCGCAGGGAGGAAGAAGGGGTCGGAGGCCCTCCCGAGACGGCGCGGCCGCCGATCGGGACGCGCGGGCAGCCGTTGGTCTCCTCCCTCGCCGCCGACGATAGCGTGAACGATGCACCTATACCCCTGCCCCGGTCAAGGTGGTCCGGCCGGATTTGTGACCAGCCGTGAGCAGAGAGAGAGAGAGTGTGGACACCTATGTCTTGCTTAGATCTGGAGAGCATGAGAGAGTGAAAGAGAGGAACCCTTGTAAATCAAGCGCTAAGGCTCCTACTTATATATATAGTGGAGTGATTTTGCTGTACTAGCTTAAAAAATGCGCTCCTACGTGTACCCGCGAGTGAGTGTGAGAGAACTAGTGCGTGCACCGCTTCTTTTCGTGAGAGTACAATATACTATGCCCAAAGAATGTTTTCCACAAGAGTAATAGTATAAGTGTGTGACATGTGAGCTAAAATAAAAGGTGCACGACGTCTTTTGTTTTTTAGAAGTTCTGAGGGTAGGTGTGAAGAGCACATATGTGTGTGACGTCTACCTGCAGATAGACGGTGGGTGCGAGAGGACTCGGGAGAGTCGTGACTCGTGAGGGTGTGTGTGTGTGCGTGAGAGAGAGAGAGGGGGCACGCATCAATGCAATGCATGTGTCCGTAAATCATTATCCGACAAACGTTCGCCACAAGCCGTTTCGTGACGAACGCTGTGGGAACCGTTAGATCGGCATCCGACAGTGTCAGTTTTGCCATGTCATTTAACAAAGTAGCCACTCCTACACACAAATCTTCCACGTGAGTGTTAGCAAGTGTCGTATGCTCCTCCATCCGTTTCAAAATGTAGTCCATATAGCTTTATTGAAAACTAGCAGAGTGGCCCGCTCGATGTGCAGGCTAGGATTTTTGAAGTTAAAATTTAAGAATATTTCTCTTAAGGTGTTAATGCAACTAATTATGGAGACATATTTTTTGTATTATAATTTTGTAATTTTTTATTTGATGTTTTTTGTTTTGATTGATATATGAATATATTGGTGCTCGTTCGTCCTTTAATTCCTAATTATTCATTCCATAATAGTTGTGGTTTTATGGTCGACTGTATTTTTCATTTTACTTTTAAACTATAGTTTTATTATTGACTGCATCATTAAAATTGTATATTTTTTCTAACATTTTTATCATGTTGTTTATTCTTTATGTAAAGAGAAATTTGTTAATGGTTTGTAGGATTGGAAGATTTTTGTATTGTTTCTGTAATGTATTTTTTTATTGTGAGAAATCGGTTTACATTTTGAGATGGCTTATTTGTTTATATAGACATGCAGCATAGTAGCAAGGGTAACCCTTTTTATCTTTATTGTGTTTAAAACAGATCATATGTGGACATATTTCAGTGTTAGATAATCCTTTTGTTTTTAAATTTAATTTTTTTATAGATTTCAATGTGAACTACACATAGATGTATATAATTATATTTTAGAGTGTGGATTCTCATTTTGCTCCGTATGTAGTTCGTAGTGGATTTTCTAGACTTTTATTTAGAAACGGCGGGAGTAGATTTTTTTAGGGTGTACTAATATGAAATGGAGTGATTACCTTGCTATTGTTTGCTGGCTTCCATACACGTACGCTCAGCAGTACTAAGGGCAGTACCAAGGGGCGCCTTATATTTTTACGTCACATTGTTTCCTCACAGTTTGCACAGTACAAACCCCTGAAAAACAAAAAACAAAGTTTTCATAGTACGTAAGTGGTCTCATGGGTCCCACCAGCATTACTCTTCACTTTACCCATTATGTAGTCTTCTAGGCTTCTCCGACCATTCTTCTTTCTTCACACAAGTGAGAATTTTCTTGGCCGATCCCCTTTCTTCTTAGTGAAAATTTGCTACTGCTGGATATCTCCCGTCTGCATTCGTCCTAACTTGAAGCCACCCCCGCATCTGGTGCTTCCATAGGGCGAGACCATGGCTAGTTTTCCTCCTCGTACACCTCTTGCAGGTTGGTAAATGGCGATGTAGGGTATCATGGCCCAAGGATTTGGTACGCCATGCAGGAGGCGAAATCGTGGATCTGCACGGTGTCTTTGATGTTGTAGTCTGTGCAATTGATTCAGTCATGGATTTCATCTCCCGCAGGTCTGCAATTTTCTTGGATCCAGCTTTAGTATGAGCATGCTAGTGTTGTTTTCTTCCTTGAGCGTGCAAGCCAGACGCATGGACAGTATTTCCGCTGGAGGCAGCTCGAGACGTCCTCCTCATTGATGGAGGCGAAGCTGTCCCATCTTTCGATGAGATGGTGGCTATCGTTTTGGAGGAAGTCGACTTTGACGATCCGACTACGAACGTGCGAGGACGTCGCGCCTTAGCAATCGCTAAACCAACTCCGAGAGGTTATTGACCGACCACGCTGGAGCACGATCAACCTGACCACGAAGGTCTGTTTCCTGCAGGCAAACGAAGAATAAGCAAGAAACTAAGATTGCAATCTGGATATTGCGAATATAAGAGGAAAGCTTTATTGATCAAGGTGGGGTTCTGTGACGCCTTGGTCTGGTCGTTGAACACAAACGAAGTACGCGAAGTTGCAGCTATGGCGAACTTTTAATCTAAACAAAACCCAAAGTCTAAACGATGCCCTAGGGGCTGTATATATGGGGGAAGAGGGGGGAATTTCGTGGCCCTTGGAGGAGGGGTCCGAAACCCACCCTAACTCTTGTTTCCCCACACATACGAACTCTAAAAACAGCCTATATTGAAGTATTTCGAAATTACATGGGCCTGGCCCAAAAAGAAGGTGACGCAGCACCTAGAATAGCCTCTGGACGAAAATTTATGAAGTGGCATCTTGAATATTTCGTCCAAGGCTTCATGCACTCATTATGGTGGCTTCAAAGTCCTGAAATCATCACTTGAAACTCTGTTCTTGTCTCCCTTGCGCATGCCATCAACTCCATGCTTGTTCTTGCTCCAATGATCATCCTTCTCCAAGCTAGGCCCTTCATTTGTAAGCAAAACAAATGTATCCAATTTAGGCAGCATCATATTCTCATGAACATTAGAATCATTACCAAGAAACGAAAGTACCTAATAATTCAATTGGCGTGCGCGAGCTCTAGTAATTGGTCCAGTATGTATAGCAGCAGGGGTTGTGGGTGTAACAATGGTATTGATGTCCTCATCATCCTCCCCTTCTTGAAATGAAGTCGTCCTCGACGGAAGCTCATCTTCCTCACCCAAATAAGGCTTCAAATCTGCAATGTTAAAAGTGGGACTAACCCCAAAATCTGCAGGCAACTCAAGTTTATATGCATTATCATTTATTTTCTCTAACACCTTAAAAGGACCATCAGCACGTGGCATTAGCTATGATTTGCGCAAATTAGGAAATCTATCCTTACGCAAATATAACCAAACAAGATCTCCAGGTGCAAACACAACATGTTTTCTACCCTTATCTCCAGCAAGTTTATATTTAGCATTCATACGCTCAATGTTTTCCTTAGTTAACTCATGCATTTTTAAAATCAATTCAGCAGGTTCTTTAGCATCAAAATTAACATTCTCCGAAGATGGAAAAGACAACAAATCAATAGGTGCACGAGGTAGGAAACCATACACAATTTCAAAAGGGCACATCTTAGTAGTAGAATGCAATGAACGATTATAAGCAAATTCAATATGAGGCAAGCATTCTTCCCACATTTTCTTATTATTCTTCAAAACAGCCCTAAGCATAGTAGACAATGTTCTATCGACTACTTCAGTTTGTCCATCAGTTTGGGGGTGACAAGTAGTACTAAAAAGCAGTTTAGTCCCCAACTTAGCCCATAAACATCTCCAAAAGTGGCTAAGAAATTTAGTATCACGATCTGAAACAATAGTATTTGGCACACCATGCAAGCGAATAATTTCACGAAAGAACAAATCAGCAACATTAACAGCATCATCGCTTTTATGACATGGTATAAAGTGTGCCATTTTCGAGAATCTATCCACAACAACAAATATACTATCCCTCCCCTTCTTTGTTCGAGGTAAACCTAAAACAAAGTCCATAGATATATCCTCCCAAGGAACACTAGGTACAGGCAAAGGCATATATAAACCATGAGGATTGAGTCATGACTTAGATTTTTGACATGTAGTGCAGCGAGCAACAAAACGCTCAACATCCCGTCTCATCTTTGGCAAAAAGAAATGTGTAGCAAGTATATCCTCCGTCTTCTTCACGCCAAAGTGTCCCATTAGTCCTCCTCCATGCGCCTCCTGCAACAACAAAAGACGAACGGAGCTAGCGGGAATGCATAGCTTGTTAGCATGAAACACAAATCCATCGTTAACGACGAACTTGTTCCATGTTCTTCCTTCTTTACAATTCTGCAATACATCTTTAAATTCAGCATCATGCACATATTGATCTTTGATGGTCTCCAAACCAAATATTTTAAAGTCAAGTTGTGAAAGCATAGTATAACGACGAGACAATGCATCAGCAATAACATTTTCTTTACCCTTCTTGTGTTTAATGACATAAGGGAAAGTCTCAATGAATTCAACCCATTTAGCATGTCTACGGTTCAGTTTAGCTTGACTTTTAATGTGTTTCAAAGATTCATGATCAGAATGTATAACAAATTCTTTGGGCCATAAATAATGTTGCCATGTTTCTAAGGTCCGAACAAGAGCATATAATTCTTTATCATAAGTAGAATAGTTCAGACTAGGCCCACTCAATTTTTCAGAAAAGTATGCAACAGGTTTGCCATCTTGTAATAACACACCTCCTAATCCAATTCCACTAGCATCACGTTCAAGCTCAAAAGTCTTATTAAAATCAGGAAGTTGGAGTAAAGGAGCATGTGTCAACTTATCTTTCAATACCGTGAAGGCTTCTTCCTGTGCGGTACCCCAAACAAAAGGCACATCCTTCTTTGTAAGCTCATTGAGAGGTGCAGCAATGGTGCTAAAATCTCTCACAAAACGCCTATAGAAACCAGCGAGTCCAAGAAAACTCCTCACTTGTGTGACCGTTTTGGGCTGCGGCCAACTCTCAATAGCTTCAATCTTGGCTTTATCAACTTCAATTCCCTATGGAGTAACAACATAGCCAAGAAAAGACACTCGGTCGGTGCAAAAGGTGCACTTCCCAAGGTTACCAAACAAACGTGCATCACGTAGAGCATTAAAAACAGCACGTAAATGTTCCAAATGTTCTTCCAAAGATTTGCTATAAATCAATATATCATCAAAATAGACTACCACAAATCGTCTAATGAAAGCACGTAAAACTTCGTTCATTAGTCTCATGAAAGTACTAGGTGCATTAGTTAACCCAAAAGGCATGACTAACCACTCATATAAACCAAACTTAGTTTTAATGCTGTTTTCCATTCGTCTCCCAATTTCATACGAATTTGATGGTATCCACTACGCAAATCAACTTTGGAGAATATTGTAGAGCCACTCAATTCATCAAGCATATCATCTAGCCTAGGAATAGGATGACGATAACGAATGGTAATATTATTAATGCCTCTACAATCAACACACATACGCGACGTACCATCCTTTTTCGGCACTAGAATAATAGGAACAGCACAAGGACTAAGGGATTCGCGAATATAACCTTTGTCGAGCAGCTCCTATACTTGCCGCATAATCTCCTTCGTCTCCTCTGGATTGGTACGGTATGGTGCACGGTTGGGTAGCGATGCACCGGGAATTAAGTCAATTTGATGCTCAATCCCTCGAATAGGTGGTAATCCCGGTGGCACGTCTTGTGGGAAGACGTCAGCGAACTCCTGCAAAATGTTAGTGATAGCAGGGGGCAAAGAGGAAGGCACGTCCTCGAATGAAAATAATGCCTCTTTGCACACAAAAGCATAACAAACAGATTTGCTAAAATCTAGCTCATCAATATCAGATCTGGTGGCAAGTAAACATGCACTTTTCAATTTAATTTCAGAAGCAACAGTAGATGGTTTATTATTAGGCTTCATTTGTTGCTCAAATTCTTTTGCCACAATCTGATTTTCACTCTTATTTTTCTCCTGTTTTGCTTTATTAGCTCTATTAATATCATCTTTCAAAATTGAATCAGGAGTCATAGGAAGCAAAGTAATATTTTTATCCTTATGAACAAGAGTATATTGATTGTTTCTACCATGGTGTACAATTTTTTTATCAAATTGCCATGGTCTACCAAGTAATAAGGAACATGCTTGCATAGGTACCACATCACAATCAACATAATCAGCATATGTAGAGATACTAAAATGCACCCAAACAGTACGTGTTACCTTAACCTTGCCGCTGTTGTTGAACCATTGGATGTAGTAAGGATGTGGATGTGGTCTTGTGGTGAGAGATAGCTTCTCCACCATCTCCATGCTAGCCAGGTTGTTGCAGCTTCCTCCATCTATGATGACGCGAACAGAACGTTCCTTCACAACTCCCTTTGTATGGAACAAATTATGCCTCTGATTTTGCTCAGCTTGCGTGACCTGCACACTCAAAACACGTTGAGCAACTAAACATTCATACCTGTTAGCATCTTCAGCAGCCATGTATTGCATCTCATGATTCGAATCATCTCCACCGTGTTCTTCATGTGTAAGAAGAGCCAAAGTCTCCTCATCATAGTCACTAGCGGACTCATACCCACCATCCTCAGTAGCAATCATCACACGCTGAGATGTGCATTCTCGCGCAAAATGTCCTCTTCCCTTACAACGACGACAAATAATATCACTTGTGTGCCCTCAGGATATTGTAAACATGTAAATCGTTGTTCAGTTTCTAACTCCCAAGTAAGATATATATCAAGAACATATCTACCCTCAAATGGTGGAATATTCAATTTCAGTTTAGGGAGATGGTCATGATCTCGTACCTGAGGGGGAGCCCTAACATTGCCATTATATGCATGTGGACGACCTGGTGGGTGTTGGTGCTGGTGGTTGCACGTAGTTCTGATGTTGATCAACCTCATCCTCGTAATCTCCCACATAATCATCCTCCCCCACATCAGCAGCAGGAGCCACAGAAGTATCAACAGCAGCACCAGCAGCTTGGCCAGGCTGAAGAGGGACACGGGTCGCTCGGCGGAGGGCTGTTTCGCGATATGGAGGCAGTCGTTGTTGCTGTTGTAGAGGTGCGTTAGGTGCAGCCGGTGGTGGTGGTGGTAGACGCGCGAGCAATTCATTGAACTTGTTATCGAGCTTTGTTTCGAACGCCTTCTCAATGCCATCTATCTTCTCCATGGCCTCTTCAAATCTATTTAGCACATCTTCCACCTGTCCACTCATCATTTGCTGAAACTTATCATGTAACGCTTTGTTTGTCATGTTCTCCCAGTCAGTCTCGTCGGCTTGTGATCCTGCCATGGTTAGCAGCAATAGAAACACACAAGAATATGATTCTACAGACTACTAGGAAGTGGTGGTGGTGGTGTGGTGGACAGTCACAAATCCGTCAAGCAAATCTCAAATTCTTACCAGTTCTTACCCAGCAGCAGGCGGTGATCGGCAACCGTTGTAGTCAAAACTCTCAAAAGCTTGGATAGAGCAATTGCCAGGGAGAGTCAAATGCACGACGTAGATGTATGTGGAGCTGGGAAGGCTTATAGTATGGTAGCAAAAAGGGTCAGCAATAATCAATTCAGAGATGCAAAGTTGAATAAACGCTCAACGACGGTACTGTGCTGGTCCTAGGCTAGACCGTGCTAGAGACGCGAGCCTAGAACACTAACAAAATCACGGCGCTGCACGGAAACAAGGGAAAAACACACTCTGGAATTTTTTTTCGCTCTGTTTTTTTTGCGCTCCTCTTTTTTTTTGCGAAAAATCACTATAATGGCGAGTGTCTCAAAACTTTTCCCAGGTCAAAGTAAGATGGGTACGAAATTTTTTTGACAATTTTTTTTTCGGAAATCAGGGCAGCGACGACGAAAAAGTGCGACCAAAAATCACTATGATGGCGAGTGTCTCAAAAGACTCAGAACAACCTAAAAATAAGATAGGAAAAAATTATTTTCGGTCGCCGAAATTTTGGCCTAAAAATAGCCCGGGGGTCTTCAGACTGGGTTTTTTTCCGAGACCTACGCAGGCAAGGAAACACGAATCGGAATTTAGATGGCTCTCGAAAACAAACCTAATATGAGAAGAACTCGGATTGGTGGTGGATATATGGTGGTGGTATATGGCAGCGGTGGTGGTATATGGTAGCGGTGGTGGTATATGGATACAGATTGGTGGTGGTATATGGATACGGATTCAGAGCGGTGGCGGAGAAGCAATGATGGTAGATGGCAAGGCGATGATGATGGTGCGGCGGCGGCGTGACAACTTATGACCAGAACTCGAAACTCTAAAAGACTAGACTCTAAGACCAGCAACTTGACACGATGATGCAACCGCAAATTCAACAAAGCAAAAACCCTAAAAAGATTATGCAAAGGCTCAGATTGGTTCGGATATGATGAACTAACCCTAGTTTTTTTGTGGCTTTTTCGTGGACTGTAGGTATGAAGAACAGACTCGTCTAATCTACGAAAAACTGTAAAATCTCACCGAGCAACCTGGAAATCTGATACTGATGAAGTTATGTACCTGGGGTAGGGGCACGGACCTGTCCTAAGACCTGCCCAAAGACATCCTTAGAAGAAGTCACCTTTCAATCGACTTCAGGATACCCACTCGACGGGTTCAAGACACTCGACCAAGAAGCTACCACTCGACCACGAAGCCAACCGCTCGACTGCCAGGAGATCTAAGTCACTCCACAGGCAAACGGTCGATCATTAAGTAGTATTTATGGTCATCAAAGCACTTTATTAGAGGCGTTACCTGTAACGCCCGACCTTAATGTACCTTAAACCCCTTGCAACATGGGCTGGCTGGGGTCTGGGCGCACTCTATATAAGCCACCCCCCTCCACTGGCACAAGGGTTCGCATCTTTGTAACACACACGCATATAATCCAGTCGACCGCCTCCGGGCTCCGAGACGTAGGGCTATTACTTCTCCTGAGAAGGGCCTGAACTCGTAAAACTCTTGCGTGCACAACTACACCAAAGCTAGGATCTTGCCTCTCCATTCCTACCCCCCCATTCTACTGTCAGACTTAGAACCACGACAGTTGGCGCCCACCGTGGGGCAGGTGTTCTAGCGATTTGTTGGAGGAGTTGGGATTCTTTTGACATCTCCCATCATGGACGCGCTCCCCGCCCGCCCGCAGATCGACGTGGACGCGCTCCCCGCCCGCGGAGCGACGCACTTATGCGCGTGCATTCGTGGTGTCCTCCTGCGACAACCGTCGGTCCAGTACGGGTCAGCACCCGTTTCGTCCTCGCTCCCTGTTTCCCGCTGGCGCAAGCGCTCCGGTCGGTCGAGGCTCCAGCGGTGGGTGAGGCATGCATTGGCCCGCCAGTCGGCCATCCCCCAAGTCGCGACGATTGAGCCCGACGAATCACTCTACGGCCTGTTCGATCTGTCAACTGGCTTCGCAGAGACTGCGTCCGAGTGCGACAGCAGCGATCCAGCGGCGGAGGTGCTGATGGTCGACGGACCGTGCAGCCCCCCCGGATTCCCCCACACCGAAGAGGTTGCCGGGGGAGGAGTTCGGACGCGGGGCCATGAAGAGTACAGACCCGAGCCTCTCACCTCGCTGCAGAGGGAGGAACTTCGTTGCCGGAACATGGACGCGCTTCACACTCCTATCGTAGGAGAAACCCCCGAGGCACGCGCCTTAGAGGAGGCGCGCTTCGCCAACCTGGCTGAACGCACTCGACTGGAGAATCTCCAGAGAGTACTCGACGAGCGCACTTGACTGCCAGCTCCAGAATCCAGTCGACGTCGCCTCTTTCAGCCACCAACTCAGGTATACCGGACTCCGATTCAGAATTTAGCATCTGCAGCCCGCATAGCCGAGTCGATCCAGCCTTCTCAGTCAGAGGCAGGGAGAGGTCTGCTACTGATCAGAGATTTGCTCCGAGCAGTAGGAGATCAGAACTCAGTTGTATCACAGTCGCGTAACAGGATTCACAGCCGATCCGTCGCTGCGAATTCTGTACAGTCGGCTCACAGTCCAGGATCGCCCCCGAGGCGTGAGGAACGTAGAAGCCGGCATGATGATCAATATCAAGGCCGTGAGCGGTATGAACACTGATTCGATCGCAATGATCGACATCGAGTGCTCACTCCTCCCCCAAGAGGTGGATCATACGTCCCACGGCAGCAAGATGACAGACGCCAGCACAGTGCCGGACGTAGGTTTCCAGTCGACCCCAGGGAGCCAGGCTTTGATGCGAGATCCATTATCGTTCAAGGTCTGGTCGACTGGAATAGAGCTCACAGGGAAGGCCATGACAGAGACGTTCCCTCCAGCAGCAGGGTTCATGTATCAGGACCAGAATGTTTCAGCAGAGCGATCAGGGCCGCTGTAATTCCTCCCAACTTCAGGTTGGCGACTGGAGTTAGTAAGTTCACCGGCGATTCCAAGCCTGACACATGGCTTGAAGATTACCGAGTGGCTGTTCAGATTGGCGGCAGCAACGACGAAGTAGCCATGAAGCATTTGCCTCTCATGCTGGAGGGATCAACCAGAGCATGGTTGAACCAGTTGGCACCCAGCAGTATTTACACTTGGGAAGATCTCGCCCGAGTGTTTGTCAGGACATTTGAAGGGACTTGCAAGCGACCAGCAGGGTTGACAGAATTGCAGTCGTGTGTTCAGAAGTCGAGTGAAACTCTGAGGGATTATATCCAGAGGTGGATCACTTTACATCACACAGTCGAGAATGTGTCTGACCATCAGGCAGTTTGTGCCTTCAAGGAAGGCGTCAGGAACAGAGAACTGAGTTTGAAATTCGGTCGGACCGGAGATATGACATTGAGTAGGATGATGGAAATTGCCACCAAGTATGCAAACGGTGAAGAAGAAGATAGGCTCCGGAGTGGCAAGTACAAAGCAGCCGCTAATGAGGCCGGCGGAGGAAACTCCAGTCGGAAGCAAAAGCGCAAGGCCGACCCAGCTGCTCCTGGAGAGACCTTGGCCGTGACCCCAGGAAAGTTTAAGGGGAAACCCAAGGGTCCCTGGAACCCCAAGAAGGTGAAAGATCAGGATGGGAACGATGTGATGGACCTACCGTGTCACATTCACATGAAGAAAGACGAAGAGGGTAAACTCATTTACCCAAAGCATACCACTCGACAATGTCGACTCCTGATTCAGCAGTTTCAAGGGAAACAGGCCAAAGACAAAGAGAAAGAGTCAGGCAGAGTTGAGGACAAAGAAGACAACGGTGAGGAGTACCCCCAAGTCAACTCCACCCTGATGATTTGAGCTGATGTCGAGAGCAAGAGTCGATTGAAGGTTATCAATCGGGAAGTGAACATGGTCGCTCCGACGACACCCAATTATCTGAAATGGTCTCAGACTGCCATCACTTTTGACCAGTCCGATCACCCGACTCATATTGCTACCCCAGGGAGGCAAGCGTTGGTGGTCGACCCTGTCATTGAAGGCACTCGACTGACCAAAGTGTTGATGGATGGTGGCAGTGGCTTGAATTTGTTGTATGCAGAGACACTGAAAGGGATGGGCATTCCGATGTCCAGACTCAGCACCAGTAACATGAGCTTCCACGGAGTCATTCCTGGAAGGAAGGCTGAGTCACTCGGCCAAATCGCTCTCGATGTAGTTTTTGGTGACTCGAAGAATTTCCGGAAGGAAAAGTTGACCTTTGAGGTCGTGGATTTTCAGAGTGCGTACCACGCCATACTTGGAAGGCCAGCGTACGCTCGTTTCATGGCCCGACCATGGTACGTGTACCTTAAGTTGAAGATGCCTGGTCCCAAAGGTGTGATCACTATCATGGGTAATCGGAAGAAGGCGGAAGAGTGCTTCCAGAAGGGCTCCAAAATCGCTGATGCTCAGATGGCCGAAATGGAGTTACAAGAGTACCAGAAGACCGCAGACCCGAGTGATTTGTTGCGAGCCAAGAAGCCCGCCACAGAGTCAGCATTTCAGTCGTCTGGTGAGACAAAACAGGTTCACATCCACCCGACTGACCCCAGTGCGGCTCCGACCAACATCTCCACCACACTCGACTCTAAATAGGAAGAAGCGCTCATCCAGTTCCTCCGTGAGAATTGGGACATCTTTGCATGGAAGCCCGCTGACATGCCAGGTGTTCCCAGGGGACTGGCTGAGCACCGCCTTCGAGTCGACTCAAAAGTCAAACCAGTTAAGGAACATCTTCGACGGTCCGCCGTCCAAAAGAGAAAGGCCATTGGCGAAGAGGTGGCTCGACTCTTAGCGGCAGAGTTCATTCGCGAGATCTACCACTCCGAGTGGCTCGCCAATGTTGTAATGGTCCCCAAGAAGGACAAGTCGTTGCGCATGTGCATCGATTTCAAACATATCAATCGGTCCTGCCCGAAAGATCATTTCCCTCTTCCTCGCATCGACCAAATAGTCGACTCGACCGCAGGATGCGAGAGGTTGTCTTTTTTAGATGCTTACTCCGGATACCATCAGATCCGTCTGTATGGACCAGATGAAATAAAAACAGCTTTCATCACCCCGTTCGGGTGCTTCTGCTATGTCACCATGCCTTTCGGTCTCAAGAATGCCGGAGCTACTTTCATGAGAATGATTCAGAAGTGCCTGATCACTCAAATCAGTCGAAATGTAGAAGCATACATGGATGATATAGTGGTCAAGTCGCATAAAGGTTCTGACCTACTGACTGACCTTGCTGAAACGTTTGCCAATCTCAGGAGGTATGATATCAAGCTTAATCCATCAAAATGCACATTCGGAGTTCCTAGAGGAAAGTTACTCGGTTTTCTTGTTTCCGAACGAGGAATCGATGCTAACCCCGAAAAAGTTGGCACCATACTCCGAATGAAACGCCCTGAGCGTGTGCACGATGTCCAGAAACTTACTGGATGCTTGGCCGCTTTAAGTCGATTCATCTCCAGACTCGGTGAAAAGGCATTACCTCTTTACCGACTGATGAAGAAGTCAGACAAGTTTGAGTGGACTCCAGAAGCTGATACAGCATTTGCAGAGCTAAAAGCTCTGCTCTCCACCTAGCCGGTGCTTGCTGCCCCTGTCAGCAAAGAGCCATTATTGCTTTACATTACAGCCACTGGACAAGTCGTTAGTACCGTACTTACGGTCGAGCGGGAAGAGGAAGGAAAAACATTCAAAGTTCAACGCCTAGTTTATTACCTTTCTGAAGTTCTGACCCCATCAAAGCAAAGATACCCTCACTATCAGAAGCTTGTCTACGGGATTTACATGACCACGAAGAAGGTTGCTCATTATTTCTCTGATCACTCCATTACAGTCGTCAGCGACGCCCCGTTATCAGAGATCCTTCATAACAGAGATGCAACTGGTCGAGTGGCAAAATGGGCGATTGAACTCCTTCCCCTTGATATCAAGTTCGAGGCAAAGAAAGCTATCAAGTCCCAAGCAATAGCCGATTTCCTCGCCGAGTGGACTGAACAACAACTTCCGACTCAAGTTCACTCAGAGCACTGGACTATGTTTTTCGATGGCTCCAAGATGCTGAATGGGTCCGGCGCGGGGGTTGTATTGGTTTCCCCCCGAGGAGACAAGCTCAAATACGTCCTCCAGATTCACTTTGATTCCTCCAACAATGAGGCAGAATATGAAGCACTCCTATATGGACTGCGTATGGCCATTTCACTCGGCGTCCGTCGCCTTATGGTCTACGGCGACTCAGATATGGTTGTTAATCAAGTGATGAAGGAGTGGGATGTTCGAAGCCCAGCCATGACGGGTTATTGCAATGCAGTGAGAAAGCTGGAGAAGAGATTCGAGGGGTTAGAGCTCCATCATATACCCCGACTGAAAAACCAAGCTGCGGATGATTTGGCGAAAATAGGGTCCAAGAGAGAAGCCATCCCCAGTGATGTGTGTTTGGAGCACGTTCGTGCGCCGTCAATACAGGAAGATCCTTTCACAGAAGAACCTCCACAGCCAAAGAGCACCAGTGATCTGACTGAAGTGGAGATTCTAGCCGTGGTCGACCTGATTATGGAAGTTGTAGTCATCACTCCCGACTGGACAGCGCCTTACATCGCGTATATTATGAAGAAAGAGCTCCCAGAAGACGAAGAAGAGGCTCGACAGATCGCCCGTCGATCCAAGGCCTTTACAGTAATCAAAGAGAAGGCGCGACTGGAGTTGGCCAGAAGTGCATCACGCCAGAAGAAGGTCAGATAATTCTTGAGGATATCCACTCGGGGACCTGTGGTCATCATGCGTCCTCTCGGACCATTGTGGCTAAAGCATACCGCGCAGGATTTTACTGGCCAAAGGCGAATGAAATGGCAAAAGATATAGTCGACAAGTGCGAAGGGTGTCAGTTTTATTCCAACATGTCGCATAAGCCCGCCTCTGCTCTGAAGACCATTCCACTCGTCTGGCCCTTTGCTGTTTGGGGGCTAGACATGATTGGACCGCTGAGAACTGGTAGAAGCGGCTTCACTCACTTACTGGTTGCAGTCGACAAGTTCACCAAGTGGATAGAAGCCAAACCCATCAAAAACCTCGATGCAAGCACTGCTATCAGTTTCATCAGAGAGCTGATATTCAGATATGGAGTTCCACATAGCATCATCACGGACAATGGATCAAAGTTTGATAACGACAGATTCAAAGCCTTCTGCGCCTCCCAAGGCACGCGTGTCGACTATGCCTCAGTCGCCCATCCTCAGTCGAATGGGCCGGCAGAGCGTGCAAAAGGTCTCATCCTCAAAGGACTGAAACCCCGACTGATGCGAGATCTCAAACACGCGGCAGGAGCTTGGGTCGACGAACTTCCGTTAGTGCTTTGGGGATTAAGGACCACTCCTAATCAGTCGACTGGTAGAACGCCCTTCTTTCTGGTCTACGGGGCTGAAGCAGTGCTGCCAAGTGATCTGCTCCACAATGCACCTCGAGTCGAACTATACTCAGAAGCAGAAGCGGAACAAGCTCGGCAAGATGCAGTCGACCTCCTGGAAGAAGAGAGGGAGATGGCCCTAATCCGCTCGACTATCTACCAGCAGGACTTACGTCGGTTCCACGCGAGAAACGTGAAGAGTCGAGCCTTTCAGGAAGGAGACATGGTCCTCCGAGTGGATCAGCAAAAACCTCACAAGCTCGCTCCAACCTGGGAAGGCCCCTTCATCGTCACCAAAGTCCTCCACAACGGAGCGTATCACCTCTACAACGTTGATCGCCAGATCGACGAGCCTCGAGCTTGGAATGCGGAGTTACTCCGTCCTTTTTACACTTGAAAGAAGAAACTCACTCGGTTGAGATGTAATAAAAGTACCTCTATAGTTCTTTTATCTAAAGCAAGAATGTTATAACTTTCACAGAAGATTGCTATTTCTTTTTGTTGAAATTTCCCCCAGTTGGTGGCTTAGCTGCGAATCCGTTTCGCCTAAGTTTGTAAAAATCCTGCCGAGTGAAGAGCCAGCCTCCCACTCGGAGGCTTAGCTGCGAATCCGTTTCGCCTAAGTATCTAAAATCCTCCCGAGTGGAGAGCCAACCTCCCACTCGGGGGCTTAGCTGCAGTCCAAGTACTCGCCTAAGTATTTAAAATCCTACCGAGTGGAGAGCCAGCCTCCCACTCGGGGGCTTAGCTGCAGTCCAAGTACTCGCCTAAGTATTTAAAATCCTACCAAGTGGAGAGCCAGCCTCCCACTCGGGGGCTTAGCTGCAGTCCAAGTACTCGCCTAAGTATTTAAAATCCTACCGAGTGGAGAGCCAGCCTCCCACTCGGGGGCTTAGCTGCAGCCCAGTGCTCGCCTAAGTGATAAAATCCTACCGAGTGGAGAGCAGACCTCCCACTCGGAGGCTTAGCTGCAGCCCAGTGCTCGCCTAAGTATTTAAAATCCTATCGAGTGGAGAGCCAGCCTCCCACTCGGAGGCTTAGCTGCAGCCCAGTGCTCGCCTAAGTAATTAAAATCCTACCGAGTGGAGAGCAAACCTCCCACTGGGGGCTTAGCTGTAGCCCAGTGCTCGCCTAAGTGATTAAAATCCTACCGAGGGGAGAGCAGACCTCCCACTCGGAGGCTTAGCTGCAGCCCAGTGCTCGCCTAAGTGATTAAAATCCTACCGAGTGGAGAGCAGACCTCCCACTCGGAGGCTTAGCTGCAGTCCAAGTACTCGCCTAAGTAATTAAAATCCTACCGAGTGGAGAGCACACCTCCCACTAGGGGGCTTAGCTGCAGCCCAGTACTCGCCTAAGTGATTAAAATCCTACCGAGTGGAGAGCAGACCTCCCACTCGGAGGCTTAGCTGCAGCCCAGTGCTCGCCTAAGTAATTAAAATCCTACCGAGTGGAGAGCAAACCTCCCACTCGGGGGCTTAGCTGCAGCCCAGTGCTCGCCTAAGTGATTAAAATCCTACCGAGTGGAGAGCAAACCTCCCACTCGGAGGCTTAGCTGCAGCCCAGTGCTCGCCTAAGTGATTAAAATCCTACCAAGTGGAGAGCAGACCTCCCACTCGGAGGCTTAGCTGCAGCCCAGTGCTCGCCTAAGTAATTAAAATCCTACCGAGTGGAGAGCAAACCTCCCACTCGGGGGCTTAGCTGCAGCCCAGTGCTTGCCTAAGTGATTAAAATCCTACCGAGTGGAGAGCAGACCTCCCACTCGGAGGCTTAGCTGCAGCCCAGCGCTCGCCTAAGTAATTAAAATCCTACCGAGTGGAGAGCAAACCTCTCACTCGGGGGCTTAGCTGCAGCCCAGTGCTCGCCTAAGTGATCAAAATCCTACCGAGTGGAGAGCAGACCTCCCACTCGGAGGCTTAGCTGCAGCCCAGTGCTCGCCTAAGTGATTAAAATCCTACCGAGTGGAGAGCAAACCTCCCACTCGGGGCTTAGCTGCAGCCCAGTGCTTGCCTAAGTGTTTAAAAATCCTACCAGGTGAAGAGCAAACCTCCCACTCGGAGACTTAGCTGCAGCTCCGTGCTCGCCTAAGTCATTTTGAGTAAAAGTTGAGCCAAATCTCACTCGATGGATAAATCACGAAGATATTCAACGATAAATCAAGATTTGGATAAAGATCAAAAGGTCCTGGATCGCAAATAAAAGTGCCCGGGCCTCCAGCTCGATGGAGTTTATCGGTTACACAAACCACTCGGCATTCCGAGGCAAATTTAAGGTGAGACACAATAGTTTTTTACTCCTCCGGTGGAGGACTGCATGGGGCAACAAACTCGTCCAAATCAATCCCGTCTGAGATTCGGGTGGCAGCAGCAATGAAGGTCTCCATGAAGTCCTGTAAATTATGCTTCTTGGTATTGGCAACTTGGAGGGCGGCCAGCTTCTCTTCTCGCGCCTCCTTGCAGTGGACACGAACCAGCGACAGAGCAACATCGGCACCACACCTGGCAGAAGACTTTTTCCATTCATGCACTCGACTTGGCACTTCCTTCAGTCGAGTGACCAAGGATTCAAGGTCATTCTGAAGTATCTGATTTGGCCAGAGTGCAGAGTCGATCCGCGACACTGCAGCCCTCAGTCGAGCAAGGTAGTCCACCACACTGGCGACGCGAGACTCTAGCCGGAGGACATTCATGGCAGCTTCGTCCTTCACAAGAGAGTTGATGGGGTCCAGATTGGTTTCCACTCGACCAGTTTCTTCCTCGAAGTTTTGACAGAATTCTGAAAGGTACAGTCCAATATTATAATTGAATGATGAGTCGACAACGACAAGTCAATTGAGTAAGGGGATTACCTTCAAGCATGAGGAATAGTTTCTTGGCGAGCCCTCCGAGGTAAGCCTCCAGATCCTTTCGCTTCCCCGCCATATCGCCGACCTTGTCATTCAGAGCAATCTTGTCATTTTTCAATCGACTTGCTTCCTGGTTGGCCGCGTCAAGAGCAGACTTCAGCTTGGCATTCTCGTCTTCAAGCTGACCAACTGAAGCAAACTTTTCTTCAGCGAGCTTCGTTTTCTCCGAAGCCGCCTTCTGTGCTTCTGCAAGGTCAAGATCTTTCTTCCTCAGAGCCTCCTCCAGTTGGTCTGCAAAACAATAATGAGAACGGAGTTGAGAATAGGCAGAAAAACAAAGACAACCGTCGAATCCTCACCAGCCATACCTTTTCCTTCGTCCTTCGCCTTCTGCAAGTTCTCCTGGGCAAACTCCAAGTCGAGGTTAAGATGGACCTGTTTCTCCTTCAATTCAGCAAGATGAGCAACAAGCTCACAAGACTTCTGCAAAGAGTCAATCGACAAAAGATATCAAAGACATGTTACTTCCGAGTGGCTAAAGGAAAAGTTGTAGCACTTCTAAGACTACAGCCGAATCAAAACATTCGACAGTAGCCTCGGGGACTACACCCAGTGGGTGCACTCAGCATGCCCCCACCGGTAATCTTTCTAAATCCTGATTGATCAGTCGACCAAATATGATTCTAGTGCCATGACTAATAGTCAGCGTTTCTAAGACTACAGCCGAACCAAAACAATCGACAGCAGTCTCGGGGACTACACCCAGTGGGTGCACTCAGCATGCCCCCACTGGTTCGGCCAAAAAAAAGAGTCGACTGCCCGCAGTCGACCGCATACAGTTCCATTCGACATGGCCCGACCAGACCGAGTGAAGAAGTACAAATACAGAAACGCAATATAAAGACTACAGTCGACTGCCAGCAGTCCACCGTAGTCTCGGGGACTACACCCAGTGGGTGCACTCAGCGTGCCCCCACTCGACCAAAGGTCGACAGACACACCCAGTGGGTGTACAGATATAAAGATCTTCGGAAAAGAGATTCTTCGAACGACATATTGCAACAGACCAAGTGTCGAGTCGACTGACCTGGACGTTGCTCTGAAGAGCCGAACTCGCGTCATACGCTGCTTGGCTGGCGTCCCGAACCACTTTCACTTGCTCCATCATGATACCCGCCTGGCGTATAGCCTCTTTTGCGGCACTCACTTGGTCCTCTGGGGCAGGGCATGTAGCAAAAAGCGAAGGCGAATCTGCAGTCGACGCCGAAGGCCGCACGCTCGTCAGAGGATCAGCAAAAGTCACGGAAGTCCGAGTGGTATCACCACTATCCCGAACTACAGCCTCAGACACCGGAGCAGATTGGGGGGTCTTGCCAGCAGACGCCCTCCGGTTCCTTCTTACTCTCAGCGGCTCGTCATCTTCATCGTATGGTAAGTTGATAACATGAGGGGGAGCTGCAAGAAAAGTCAATCGACCAGAGTTACAAGAAATATTCAGTCGACCAAAGACAGGACATCAGTAACTGTACCTGGATTGGAAGTAACAGCATCTTCCATCTCTTGATCTCCGTCCTTGGCAGAGATCTCAGAAGTAGCAGCACTACAAATTTCGGAAGTCAGTCAGTTGGTTCAATGAATCGACCAAGGATCCGTCCACGATCAACAAAGGAAAATAAGTATTATTATTACCTAGAAATGGTGGGGACAGTCATCTTCATCTTGGGCAGAGCCTTGGGCGGCTTGGATGGCATCGCGCGTTGGTGCTTGGGAGCCTTCTCAGTCGGTGTAGGAGAAGAGGTCCGAGGGCGTTTCGACGACTGCCCAACAGGAGCACTCACCTTACCACGTTCCCTCGCGGGATTGTGTGTAAGCTTGGATCACCTCTCCGTGCGGGGGGGGGGGGGGGGTTCAACTTCCTCCTCCTCCTCTTTGCTGGAGTAGACGTCGTCGTCTCCCTCCCCTTCGCCATCGGATTCCCACTCGCCGTGCTCGTCTCCGCTTTCACCTCCACTCGCCTCCCCTTCCTCAGTCGGCTATTGTGCCCCGTTGGGCGTCGAGTACATCTCAGTAGTTTCCTGGGAAACAACAGACAAAACGAAAGTCAGTCGACCAATTCAAAGAAGACCAATGAAGAAAGCAAGATCTCAGTCAGGTGCATAAGGTCTGACCCGGTCCACTTCGTATGTGTTGTCGAGTGGAGGAACCCTCCTGGCTCCTCGGGGATTGTCTTTGTTTCCTGTGATGCTCGACAGCCATCCTTCTAGCATCTCGTCAGTAACCTCCTCCGGGTGGATCCGAGTGGTGTCTTCAAGACCCGAATATAGCCACATCGGATGGTCGCGAGCCGGGAGCGGCTGGATGCGCCTCCTAAGGAAGACTTCCAGCAAGTCCATGCCAGTCACGCCGTCGCGGACAAGCTGAACCACTCGACCGACCAGCACTTTGACTTGGGCCTTTTCTTCCGGCATCACTTTCAGAGAAGCAGGTTTTGGGCTCGTTCCAGAGAGAAAGGGGGAAGTCTAGTCGACTGACCTGGAGTTGCCTGGTCTTTGCAGTAAAACCAGGTCGCCTGCCAACCACGGACCGACTCAGGGAAAGTGATGGATGGAAAATAACTTTTTCCCCTCGTCTGGATCGCCAGGCCTCCGCACAGCTGGATCACCTGCGTCCTCTCGTAACTCGACTTGGCCTTTTTGATCGATTGGGAACGACAGGTGAAGATATGCTTAAAGAGTCCCCAATGGGGACGACAGCCGAAGAAACCCTCACACAAGGAAATGAAGGCAGCCAGATACACGATAGAGTTGGGAGTGAAATGGTGGAGCTGCGCTCCGAAGAAATTCAGGAAACTCCGGAAAAAGGGATGAGGAGGCAGAGAAAACCCGCGATCGATATGGGTGGCAAGGAGCACACACTCACCGTCGAGAGGTTGGGGCTCGACTTCTCTCCCGGGGAGACGCGCAGCTTCATGAGGGATGACCCCTCCCTCAACCATATCGTCGAGATCTTCCTGCCTCAGCACCAACGGCATCCAGTCGCCCTGCATCCAGCCTCTGGGCAGAGAAGTCCTTGAGGAAGATCCGCCCAAAGCGGATTTCTTCCCTTTTCCCTGCGCCGCCGCCGCCTTCTTCACGCGCTCCAGGGCGGATGTCTTGTCCTTCACCATCGTTGCCGGAAAGCTCGAACGGGCCTGTGGCGCTAGGGCGAGAGCGGAGGTGGCGGAGAAGTATGCAAACAGAGAAGGGAAGAAGAGAACACACTGTTGGAAACCCCGAGCTGGCGGCTTTTAAGGGGCCGCTTCCGAGTGGCTGACTGGTAGACCCAGGCTATCCCGTCAAATCCCGCAGCAGACGCGCGCGCGATGCGTGGCTAAAAAAGTGGCGCGGGGATCGAGGAGCTTCCGCCTTATCACGTCCGATTACTGCGGCCGCTCCCGTCCCGCGCGCTTCCCGAAAATCAAATCCGTGAAATCCGCGGTTGCAGAACAGCTCGTCAGACAGAAGATCCCTTTCGCACTACCATTCGGAATGTCACAGACAAGGGAATTCACTCGACGGAAGGCCTAGAATGGATCAAGGCGACTAACAAAGGTTGATGACGTAATCCGTGACGATTAATCCAAAACAAAGCACCCGTGTAGCACGAAGAACCAGTCGGAAAGATCTCCAACCCTTTCCCCACTCTAACCTCGATCCGTTCGGGGGCTAATGATGAAGTTATGTACCTGGGGTAGGGGCACGGACCTGTCCTAAGAGCCCTGCCCAAAGACATCCTTAGAAGAAGTCACCTTTCAATCGACTTCAAGATACCCACTCGACGGGTTCAAGACACTCGACCAAGAAGCTACCACTCGACCACGAAGCCAACCGCTCGACTGCCAGGAGATCTAAGTCACTCCACAGGCGAACGGTCGATCATTAAGTAGTCTTTATGGTCATCAAAGCACTTTATTAGAGGCGTTACCTATAACACCCGACCTTAATGTACCTTAAACCCCTTGCAACGTGGGCTGGCTGGGGTCTGGGCGCACTCTATATAAGCCACCCCCCTCCACTGGCACAAGGGTTCGCATCTTTGTAACACACACGCATATAATCCAGTCGACCGCCTCCGGGCTCCGAGACGTAGGGCTATTACTTCTCCTGAGAAGGGCCTGAACTCGTAAAACTCTTGCGTGCACAACTACTCCAAATCTAGGATCTTGCCTCTCCATTCCTACCCCCCATTCTACTGTCAGACTTAGAACCACGACAGATACCACTTGATAGAGGCGAAGGTGTCCCGTCTGTCGATGAGATGGTGGCTATCGTTTTGGAGGAAGTCAACTTTGACAATCCGACTACGAACGTGCGAGGACGTCGCGCCTTAGCAATCGCTAAACCAACTCCGAGAGGTTATTGACCACGCTGGAGCACGATCAACCTGACCACGAAGGTCTGTTTCCTGCAGGCAAATGAAGGAAAAGCAAGAAACTAAGATTGCAATCTGGATATTGCGAATATAAGAGGAAAGCTTTATTGATCAAGGTGGAGTTCTGTGACGCCTTGGTCTGGTCGTTGAACACAAACGAAGTACGCGAAGTTGCAGTTATGGCGAACTTTTAATCTAAACAAAACCCAAAGTCTAAACGATGCCCTAGAGGCTGTATATATGGGGGAAGAGGGGGGAATTTCGTGGCCCTTGGAGGAGGGGTCCGAAACCCACCCTAACTCTTGTTTCCCCACACATACGAACTCTAAAAACAGCCTATATTGAAGTATTTCAAAATTACATGGGCCTGGCCCAAAAAGAAGGTGACGTAGCACCTAGAATAGCCTCTGGACGAAAATTTATGAAGTGGCATCTTGTATATTTCGTCCAAGGATTCATGCACTCATTATGGTGGCTTCAAAGTCCTAAAATCATCACTTGAAACTTTGTTCTTGTCTCCCTTGCGCATGCCATCAACTCCATGCTTGTTCTTGCTCCAATGATCATCCTTCTCCAAGCTAGGCCCTTCATTTGTAAGCAAAACAAATGTATCCAATTTAGGCAGCATCATATTCTCATGAACATTAGAATCATTACCAAGAAACGAAAGTACCTGATAATTCAATTGGCATGCGCGAGCTCTCGTAATTGGTCCAGTATGTATAGCAGCAGGGGTTGTGGGTGTAACAATGGTATTGATGTCCTCATCACTCATCCTCCAAAGCGGCAACATTCTTCAAAGATGAACAACAGGTCCATTTTTTCCTTTTCCTTACTATGCCATATTTTCCATTTTCCTTTAGGAAATGACTATTATTGGTAATTACTTAATATATTTTTTGTGCCATTTTTGTAGAAGATACAGAGTAGATACTAATAAGTTAGTCAACATTTTGTAATGTAAGTATATATTTGAGCAGACACACCAATGCAAATTAGTACTATATATATTCATTGTATTATCATGTATACTCGCTGTTCTTTTTTTGATTTGGTTGATGATAGTAATTTGTGAATGAGAAATACGCCCTCCGTCCCATAATATTACATCCAATATGTGAGTTGTAGTGTTAGTTTGTTTATAACTCCCTCCACTTTTTTCCGGGCTTGGGACCAGCAATAGCAGTGTTAGGCCTCCCTACCCCTCTTAATATTCAACAAACTTACGAAAGAAGGGCCGCAGTAGCAGAGCAGCAGGAAGCAAGCAACAGCAGCAACCGAGTAGGTGCGCGTACAGCCTGGCGCGGCCATGGATGAGCTCGGGGACCGTGGCTACGGAGACTAATCGACAACAGGGAGAGGGCGGTTTGGAAGAGTGGCTCACAGCGGAGCTCGAGGAGGGCTCGATGAAGCCGGAGGGGTCGAGGGTGAGTAGATCGACGCAGCGAACACCGACGACCGGAGGTAGGAGACGATGCCGATCCAGCGCTGTGTTGGTCCTCCGCTCGAGTTCTTCTGTGTAGATGAAGAAGAGGAGCACCGCAGTTCTCCTAGAAGTCTCCGTGCGGCGCAGGGTGGCTGGTGGCCACAGGATCGACGGCGGCACGTCGGCGACCGCGCTCGGGCGAACGAGGCAGAGAGTGGGGAAACAACGCAAGGAAAAGGGGGCAGACAGAGTCTAGGTCACACGGGGGGAGGCCTGCGCGGCTTTTGCAGGCAAGGGGGAGGCCGTGGATGCCCGGCACATGGCCGACACCATGGCAGATGGCCTCCACCCCCTCTGCCTCTACTGTAGGTTGGGGATGGCAAGGGGGTGGGCTGGGCCATGTGCACACTAGAGCCCACTTGGACAGTATTAGTTTAGGCCTTTACTCTTCTTTTTTTTTTGCATTTTCTTTTCTGTTTCTTTTATTTGTAGCTTTGTAAAATACAAAACTTGCACCTAAAATAGCATTATAAATTAAGCTACTGCCAAAATTAGTTCGGCTCCAAAATAAAAATAGCTTATTAAATTTTATAATTTAAAAAGTGATTCAATTAATTTAAAGTACTATATAAAAATGTTGGTTCACCACCAATATTAACAAACGAATATTTACGACAATTCGAACAATTTAGTTTTCATGTTTAGCAAATTTGAATTTTTTTATTTAGATTGGATTTGAATTTGAATTGTGATTTGGATAAAGTGAAGACTAGCAACAGTAACATGATGACATGGAACCAATAACAGGGGATTACTGTAGCATGACACTAGGGGTGTTATAAATCTCCTCCACTACAAGAAATTTCGTCCCGAGATTTAAGTGGGGAAGTAAAGAGTAACTTCGAGAGAACTGACCCTTATAGGGTTAATTATTTGGTGAATAATTCAGGGAATGAGGCAGAAGTATCTCTCGAGTTGAAACTTAATAAAACATCGAGAGAATTAAAGTAGGCATGAGAATTATCAAGCCGTAGGCAAATGTTTGATGCCTGAAACAGAGGGTGAGAGGGGCTCAGAGCAAAGAAATAAATATCGCGTCTGATGCCGGAATAGAATAAGTGAGGGAAGGTGGCTCGTAAAATACATACGAAGCCAATTGCAAGAATATTTTGGAATCAAAGATATACAGAAGAGTCAGGTTCCAATCATGTGGAACCGTGGGTTATGGGCCCACCTTGTGGGATGAAAGTAGAAAGGGGGCCGATAGCAAGGCATGTCAGATCATAGACTGTCGGTTATGTCGGCAACAACGTTGGTACCAAGGGCGAGGGACGAAGAGAACCATTTTCTTGCTCGTTGAACGAGGCGGACCAATCGGCAAGGTTCCCGTCTATCAGTGGTTACTGGAATGTCATCAACAATAGTAACAGTGTCTCACTAACAAGGTTGTTCATCGGGGTATTTTATAAGCAGGGAATTATTTTTGCTTATATCATATAGATCACAATATGGTTAAACAACCCAATGGAAAGGAAAATGTGTTTACACACAAGAATTTGGAGTAAATCCTTCCCAAGGGGAAGCGGAGCAGGATGGTCTTCTCCTATTGACCCCCAAAGAAAAGAAAAGAAATAAAAATTATTTACACGGAAAAGCTCCCAACAAGCAAAATAAGAACGGGAAATATTTTTGGGTTTTCTTTTTACTTACTACTACAACAAGAAGGTAAATTATTACTAATTTTTTTTGGTTTTCTTAAGGTTAAACAAACACACAAGAAGAAAGCAGGAAAAAGAAAATACACTAGCATGGATATTACAGTGAAAGAGTATGAGTACCGACATCTAGCAATGAGTGTGTGTGAACATAAATGTAATGTCAGTGAGAAATACGTACTCCCCCAAGCTTAGGCTTTTGGCCTAAGTTGGTTTATTGCCAGGGATAGCCTGGCGGATACCCGTAGGTGTCGCTGGGGTCGTACTGCGACGAAGAATAGTTTGGATCATACTATGATGAGGAACACTCTGACTGCCATTGGCTGACAGTCATCTCTGGATCCCAAGAATAAACAGATTGTCGTGGAGGCTCATCTTGTGGTTCCGGTTCCGGGGCTGGTGCATGATTTTTGTGAGATTGAACGGCAGCCCACGTAACAAGATAGGGTCCTACAAAATTAAACAAAGAAGGAGCAGGCAGCGTAATAGTTTCAGGATGATGTTTATCAAAGTATAACTTATATTTGAGCTCTCCATTCCTGTCCTTAACGAGAAAATCATGTGCTATCGTACTCTTATAATCTAGATAAGCATTAGGCAACATTTTTTCTTCTTTCTCATAATGCCTAATAGATATATTAAAATGTGCAGCAAGGCGAGAAGCATAAATGCCTCCAAAGATGGGGCCCTTAGTATGATTCAGACTCAACCGTGTAGCAACAATTCCACCCATACTGATAGTGTTGTCGCGGTACAACCCATGGAACAAAATAATAATATCAGGAACACTAAGGTTCCCACAGTTCCCGCGACCAATCAAGCAACGACTAGCTAATAAGGCAAAATAGCGCAATACAGGAAAATGTATGCTAGTAATTCTTGCATCAGAAACCTTCCTGGTTTCTCCCATAGAGATAAGTTTAACAAATGGTTCCACCTCATGACGGGGTGGTTCCTCTAATATACCCTTAGGGGGTATGTTGCATACTGCGCAAAATTCAGACAATGGCATTTTCTTCACAACGTCATATAAATGAAACTCTACTAAAGGAGGTGATTCCTTAGGGTAAAAGTAGAAGTTTTGCACAAAAGTATTTGTGAGTAAGAGATACTGTGGACGTTGGTCGCGGACGAAGTCTGTGAGCCAGCATTTTCAATCAATGAATAGAAATTCTCATAAATCCCGACCTGTGTCAAGAAATTATCAGAAGGCCATTCACACGGCCGTATCTCCGCGGTACGAGGCAAATTATATTTGGGCCTCTGAGCTTCTTCATTTTGTTTATCCTTTGAGCTTCGGCTCGATGAGCCCCTCATAAGTCTCTTCATTATTTCTGAAATAATCTAAAAAATTTAGTAACTTCAAACAAAAGTGAACCAACTTCAATAACACTGATAGCAACTACTCCTACAAGTGCCTAGAGTCTATATCAAGCATTAGAACTACTTGGAACCATATAAATTTGACATGCAAGCTCAAGAACATGGTCACCTATGCAGCACAAATTTGCAGAGAATAGAGCACTAGAACAAAAACTAATTGGACCAATGGAGGGGTCACATACCAAGGAACAATCTCCCCAAGCAGTTTTGCGAGAGGTGCTTTGAGCAAGGAGATCGAAAATCACAGCAAAAGTGGTTGGAACTCGTGCTTGAGTTGGTTTTTCGGGTTTGTGTGAGGCAGAGGAAGAAGATGGGTGCTGGGATAAGTGGAGGAGGGCCACCGTGTGCCCACGAGGCAGGGGCGCGCCCTCCACCCTCGTGGCCAGGTGGCAGCTCCCCCTGCGGTAATTTTTGCACAGTAAATCCTCAAATATTCCCGAAAAAATCATATTAAATTGGCATGGCATTCTGAGGACTTTTATTTTCGGGATATTTTTATATTGCACGGATAGGACAGGAAACATGGTGGAAATTTCAGCTTCCGGTATCTTTCTTTTATTAGTAATGATATCTTTCATATATTTAGCATAAGGATTTGTTTTGAGCACATCAGTCAACCGCATACGCAAGAAGATATGTCTAATCATTTCAGCAAAGCGCTCAAAATCCTCATCATCCTTTTTCTTGGATGGTTTGGGAGGAAAAGGCATGGGTTTCTGAACCCAAGGTTCTCTTTCTTTACCATGTTTCCTAGCAACAAAGTCTCTCTTATCATAATGTTGATTCTTTGATTGTGGGTTATCAAGATCAACAACAGGTTCAATTTCTACATCATTACCATTACTAGGTTGAGCATCATCATGAACATCATCATTAACAGTTTCATTAGGTTCATGTTCATTACCAGATTGTGTTTCAACATCAGACATAGAGATGCCATTAGGATTATCAGGTGGTTCAGCAATAGGTTCACTAGAGGTTTGCACAGTTCTATCATTTTTCTTTTTCTTCTTCTTGGAAGAACTAGGTGCATCAATATTATTTCTCTGAGAATCTTGCTCGATTCTCTTAGGGTGGCCTTCAGGATACAAAGGTTCCCGAGTCATTCTACCAGTTCTAGTAGCCACTCTAATAGCATAATCATTTTTCTTACTATTCATTTCATCAAGCACTTCTTTTTGAGATTTAAGTACTTGTTCTACTTGAGTGGTAACCATAGAAGCATGTTTACTAACAAGTTTACGTTCACCTCTAATATTAGCCATATAATCTCCCAAGCGTCTAATCGTATAAGCATTTTGTTTTAATTGTCTACCAAAATAAGCATTGAAGTCATCTTGCTTAAACATAAAGTCATCAAACTCATCCAAGCACTGACTAGCAATTTTAGTAGGAGGGACTTCAGCCCTATCATATCTATAGAGAGAATTTACCTTTACTACCTGTGTCGGGATATCGGGATCAGGAGGTTCTTCAGTAAATAAAGGATTAAGATCATATGTTTCTTCGACAGGCGGTAAATTAAGACTATGTATTTCTTCAATAGGGGGTAAATTCTTAACATCTTCAGCTTTAATACCTTTTTCTTTCATAGATTTCTTTGCCTCTTGCATATCTTCGGGACTGAGAAATAGAACACCTCTCTTCTTTGGAGTTGGTTTATGAATAGGATCATTAATTGGAGCAGGAGCTGGCTCAGGAGGTGCCCAATTATTTTCATTTGTCGACATATTATTCAATAGAATTTCAGCTTCATCCGGTGTTCTTTCCTTGAAAAGAGAACCATCACAACTATCCAGGTAATCTCTGGAAGCATCAGTCAGTCCATTATAAAAGATATCAAATATTTCAGGTTTCTTAAGAGGATGATCAGGCAAAGCATTAAGTAACTTGAGAAGTCTCCCCCAAGCTTGTGGGAGACTCTCATCTTTAATTTGCACAAAGTTGTATATTTCCTTTAAAGCAGCTTGTTTCTTATGAGCAGGGAAATATTTAGCAGAGAAGTAATAAATCATATCCTGGGAACTACGCACACAACCAGGATCAAGAGAATTAAACCATATCTTAGCATCACCCTTTATTGAGAACGGAAATATTTTCAGTATATAAAAGTAATGCGATCTCTCATCATTAGTGAACAGGGCGGCTATATCATTTAATTTAGTAAGATGTGCCACAACAGTTTCAGATTCATAGCCATAAAAAGGATCAGATTCAACCAAAGTAATTATATCTGGATCAACAGAGAATTCATAATCCTTATCAGGAACACAGATAGGTGAAGTAGCAAAAGCAGGGTCAGGTTTCATTTTATCTCTAAGTGATTCTTTGTTCCATTTAACTAATAGCCTCTTGAGCTCATATCTATCATTACAAGCTAAGATAGCGGCAGAAGATTCCATATCAAAAACATAACCCTCAGGAATAACAGGCATATTTTCATCATCACTTTCATCATTATATTCAGATTCAATAATTTCTTTCTCTCTAGCCCTAGCAATTTGTTCATCAAGAAATTCACTAAGGGGCACAGTAGTATCAGGCATAGAAGCAGTTTCATCATAAGTATCATGCATAGCAGAAGTGGCATCATCAATAACATGCGACAAATCAGAACGAATAGCATAAGCAGGTTTAGGTGTCGCAAGCTTACTCATAACAGAAGGTGAATCAAGTGCAAGGCTAGATGGTAGTTCCTTACCTCCCCTCGTAGTTGAGGGATAAATTGTTGTCTTAGCATCTTTCAAGTTCTTCATAGTGTCCAGCAGATATAAATCCCAAGTGACTCAAAGAATAGAGCTATGCTCCTCGGCAACGGCGCCAGAAATTAGTCTTGATAACCCACAAGTATAGGGGATCGCAACAGCTTTAGAGGTTAGAGTATTCAACCCAAATTTATTGATTCGACACAAGGGGGGCCAAAGAATATTCTCAAGTATTATCAGCTGAGTTGTCAATTCAACCACACCTGGAAACTTAGTATCTGCAGCAAAGTGTTTAGTAGCAAAGTAATATGATAGTGGTGGTAGCGGCAACAAAAGTAAAGACAACAAAAGTAATGTTTTTGGTATTTTGTAGTGATTGTAATAGTAGCAGCGGAAAAGTAAATAAACGAGAACCAGTATATGGAAAACTCGTAGGCATCGGATTAGTGATGGATAATTATGCCGGATGCGGTTCATCATGTAACAGTCATAACATAGGGTGACACAGAACTAGCTCCAATACATCAATGTAATGTAGGCATGTATTCCGAATATAGTCATACGTGCTTATGGAAAAGAACTTGCATGACATCTTTTGTCCTACCCTCCCGTGGCAGCGGGATCCTATTGGAAACCAAGGGATATTAAGGTCTCCTTTTAATAGAGAACCGGAACAAAGCATTAACACATAGTGAATACATGAACTCCTCAAACTATGGTCATCACCGGGAGTGGTCCCGATTATTGTCACTTCGGGGTTGCCGGATCATAACACATAGTAGGTGACTATAGGCTTGCAAGATAGGATCAAGAACTCACATATATTCATGAAAACATAATATGTTCAGATCTGAAATCATGGCACTCGGGCCCTAGTGACAAGCATTAAGCATAGCAAAGTCATAGCAACATCAATCTCAGAACATAGTGGATACTAGGGATCAAACCCTAACAAAACTAACTCGATTACATGATAAATCTCATCCAACCCATCACCGTCCAGCAAGCCTATGATGGAATTACTCACGCACGGCGGTGAGCATCATGAAATTGGTGATGGAGGATGGTTGATGATGACGACGGCGACGAATCCCCCTCTCCGAAGCCCCGAACGGACTCCAGATCAGCCCTCCCGAGAGGTTTTAGGGCTTGGCGGCGGCTCTGTATCGTAAAACGCGATGATTTCTTCTCTCTACTTTTTTCTCCCCGAAAGCCAATATATAGAGTTGGAGTTGGCGTCGGAGGGTGTCCAGGGGGCCCACGAGGTAGGGGGCGCGCCCTAGAGGGGGGGTGCCCCCCACCCTCGTGGACAGGGTGTGGGCCCCCTGGTCTTCATCTTTGGACATGATTTTTTATTATTTTTTATAAGACATCCCGTGGAGTTTCAGGTCATTCCGAGAACTTTTGTTTTTTGCACATAAAACAACATCATGGCAATTCTGCTGAAAACAACGTCACTCCGGGTTAGTTCCATTCAAATCATACAAGTTAGAGTCCAAAACAAGGGCAAAAGTGTTTGGAAAAGTAGATACTACGGAGACGTATCAGAAAGCGACCCCACATTAACTAGTTTCCCTTTTATTCTGGGTCATAATTGACCATAATTTTCACAAATAAAATATATGTTATACGTTGCAAAAATAATATAATTTAAAAGTACATTCAGATATGAACCAAATGATACAATTTTCGGTGACATGCATTCACATTTTGCTTGTCATATACAGTACGTGGTCAAACTTTGACCCAAAATACGCAAAACAAGAAAATACTTCCAAGACTAGCGCTGCTCCTCTCCTATTCCAATCTAAATCTAGTGCCGCTCCTATTCTCTTCCAATTCAAAACCGCCGCCCCTCCTCTCCTGGTTCGAATCCAAAACCAGCACTGCTCCTCTCCTGTTCTAATCCAAAACCAGTGCCGCTCTTCTCCTCTTCCATGCAAAAACCACCGCCGGCGAGTGAAGGTGTTGTGGAGAAGTAGGTCGATGGAGGAGTACAACCGATATGTGAGGATCACAGACAGTGACCCTATGAAGCTATCTAGGATGTTGGAGATATAGTCTTGGTTTAACAACAAGGACCAACTAGCGGCGACGGCGACATCCATGGCCAAATATTTGCAACAAAGCGAAAAGGCAGCGATACTCCCGAAGGGAGCCGCGCGGGAGTACATAGAGCTGCTCCTCTGGGCCATGGAGCAAAAAATTCACCAAATCTGATCGTGAGGCAGCATCGGTGGGAGTATCTATCTGCTACCTCTTGAGCACTGCGTTGGATTTCCTTGAAGAGGAAAGGGTGATGCAACAGAGTAGAGTAAGTATTTCCCTCAGTTTTTGAGAACCAAGGTATCAATCCAGTAGGAGGCTACATGTGAGTCCCTCGTACCTACACAAAACAAATAGCTCAATGCAACCAACGCGATTAGGGGTTGTTAATCCCTTCACGGCCACTTACGAGAGTGAGATCTGATAGAGATGATAGATAATACTTTTGGTTTTTTTGGTATAAAAATGCAAAGTAAAATAAAAGGGCAAAGTAAAAAGCAAAGCAATAATAAAGTGATGGGAGATTGATATGATGAGAATAGACCCGGGGGCCGTAGATTTCACTAGTGGCTTCTCTCAAGAGCATAAGTATTCTACGGTGGGTGAACAAATTACTGTTGAGCAATTGACAGAATTGAGCATAGTTATGAGAATATCTAGGTATGATCATGTATATAGGAATCACGTCCGAGACAAGTAGACCGACTCCTGCCTGCATCTACTACTATTACTCCACTCATCGACCGCTATCCAGCATGCATCTAGAGTATTAAGTTAAAAACAGAGTAACGCCTTAAGCAAGATGACATGATGTAGAGGGATAGTTCCATGCAATATGATAAAAACCCCATCTTGTTATCCTCGATGGCAAAAATTACAATACGTGCCTTGCTGCCCCTACTGTCACTGGGAAAGGACACCGCAAGATTGAACCCAAAGCTAAGCACTTTTCCCATTGCAAGAAGAGCCAATCTAGTAGGCCAAACCAAACTGATAATTCAAAGAGACTTGCAAAGATAACCAACCATACATAAAAGAATTCAAAGAAGATTCAAATATTGTTCATATATAGACTTGATCATAAACCCACAATTCATCGGTCTCAACAAACACACCGCAAAAATAAGATTACATCGAATAGATCTCCACGAGAGAGGGGGAGAACATTGTATTGAGATCCAAAAAGAGAGAAGAAGCCATCTAGCTACTAACTATGGACCCGAAGGTCTAAGGTAAACTACTCACACTTCATCGGAGGGGCTATGATGATGTAGAAGCCCTCCGTGATGGATGCCCCCTCCGGCGGAGCTCCGGAACAGGCCCCAAGATGGGATCTCGTGGGTACAGAAGGTTGCGGCGGTGGAATTAGGTTTTTGGCTCTGTATCTGATTGTTTGGGGGTACGTAGGTATATATAGGAGGAAGGAGTACGTCGGTGGAGAAAAGCGGGGCCCACGAGGCAGGGGGCGCGCCCTAGGGGGGGCGCCCTCCACCCTTGTGGTCGCCTCCCTTCTTTCTGGACGTGGGGTCCAAGTCTCCTGGATCATATTCGGTGAGAAAATCACGTTCCCGAAGGTTTCATTCCGCTTGGACTCTGTTTGATATTCCGTTTCTTCGAAACACTGAAATAGGCAAAAAACAGCAATTCTGGGCTGGACCTCCGGTTAATAGGTTAGTCCCAAAAGTACTATATAAGTGGAAAATAAAGCCCAATATGGTCCAAAAAAGTAGATAATATAGCATGGAGCAATAAAAAATTATAGATACGTTGGAGACGTATGAGGCATTCCCAAGCTTAATTCCTGCTCGTCCTCGAGTAGGTAAATGATAAAAAAGAATTTTTGATGCAGATTGCTACTTGGCATAATTTCAATGTAATTCTTCTTAATTGTGTTATGAATATTCAGATCCGAAAGATTCAAGACAAAAGTATTGACATAAAAATAATAATACTTCAAGCATACTAACAAAGCAATTATGTCTTCCCAAAATATCATGGCCAAAGAAAGTTATCCCTACAAAATCATATAGTCTGGCTATGCTCTATCTTCACCACATAAAGTATTTAAATCATGCACAACCCCGATGACAAGCCAAGCAATTGTTTCATACTTTGACATTTTCAAAACCTTTTCAATCTTCACGCAATACATGAGTGTGAGCCATGGATATAACACTATATGTGGAATAGAATGGTGGTTGTGGAGAAGACAAAAAGAGGGGAAGATAGTCTCACATCAACTAGGCGTATCAACGGGCTATGGAGATGCCCATCAATAGATATCAATGTGAGTGAGTAGGGATTGCCATGCAACAGATGCACTAGAGCTATAAGTATATGAAATCTCAACAAAAGAAACTAAGTGGGTGTGCATCCAACTCGCTTGCTCACGAAGACCTAGGGCATTTTGAGGAAGCCAATCATTGGAATATACAAGCCAAGTTCTATAATGAGAAATTCCCACTAGTATATGAAAGTGAAAAAAATGAGAGACTCTCTATCATGAAGACCATGGTGCTACTTTGAAGCACAAGTGTGGTAAAAGGATAGTAACATTGTCCCTTCTCTCTTTTTCTCTCATTTTTTTATTTGGGCCTTTTCTCTCTTTTTTATGGCCTCTTTTTTTTCTTTTTTTATATTTTTCGTTCGGAGTCTCATCCCGATTTGTGGGGGAATCATAGTCTCCATCATCCTTTCCTCACTTGGGACAATGCTCTAAAAATGATGATCATCACACTTTTATTTTTCTTACAACTCAACAATTACAACTCGATACTTAGAACAAAATATGACTCTATATGAATGCCTCCGGCGGTGTACCAGGATATGCAATGAATCAAGAGTGACATGTATGAAAGAATTATGAAAGGTGGCTTTGCCACGAATACGATGTCAACTACATGACCATGCTAGCAATATGACAATGATGGAGCGTGTCATAATAAATGGAACGGTGGAAAGTTGCATGGCAATATATCTCGGAATGGCTATGGAAATGCCATGATAGGTAGGTATGGTGGCTGTTTTGAGGAAGGTATATGGTGGGTGTATGATACCGGCGAAAGGTGCGCGATATTAGAGAAGCTAGCAATGGTGGAAGAAAGGGAACTGCGTATAATCCATGGACTCAACATTAGTCATAAAGAACTCATATACTTATTGCAAAAATCAAGAAGTTATAAAAGCAAAGTATTACGCGCATTCTCCTAGGGGGATAGATTGGTAGGAAAATACCATCGCTCATACCCGACCGCCACTCATAAGGAAGACAATCAATAAATAAATCATGCTCCGACTTCATCACATAACGGTTCACCATACGTGCATGCTACGGGAATCACAAACTTTAACACAAGTATTTCTCAAATTCACAACTACTCAACTAGCATGACTCTAATATCACCATCTTCATATCTCAAAACAATTATCAAGCATCAAACTTTTCTTAGTATTCAACGCACTCAAAAGAAAGTTTTACAAATCTTGAATACCAAGCATATTATTATTAAGAAAATTAACATGCTATTTAAGACTCTCAAAATAATATAAGTGAAGCATGAGAGATCAATAGTTTCTATAAAACATATCCACCACCGTGCTCTAAAAGATATAAGTGAAGCACTAGAGCAAAACTATATAGCTCAAAAGATATAAGTGAAGCACATAGAGTATTCTATCAAATTTCAATTCATGCATGGCTCTTTCAAAAGGTGTGTACAGCAAGGATGATTGTGGTAAACTAGAAAACAAAGACTCAAATCATACAAGACGCTCCAAGCAAAACACATATCATGTGGTGAATAAAAATATAGCTCCAAGTAAAATTACTGATGGAAGTAGACGAAAGAGGGGATGCCTTCCGGGGCATCCCCAAGCTTAGGCTCTTGCCACTCCTTGTTCCATAATCCATCAAAAGATTTCACAAAAACTTGAAAACTTCACAACACAAAACTCAACAGAAATCTCGTGAGCTCCGTTAGCGAAAGAAAACAAAAGACCACTTCAAGGTACTATATTGAACTCATTCTTTATTTATATTGGTGTTAAACCTACTGTATTCCAACTTCTCTATGGTTTATAAACTATTTTACTATCCATAGATTCATCAAAATAAGCAAACAACACACGAAAAACAGAATCTGTCAAAAACAGAACAGTCTGTAGTAATGTGTAACTAACATAAACTTCTGGAACTCCAAAAAAATCTACCAAAATAGTAAGACCTAGAAAATTTGTTTATTGATCATCAGCAATTGGAATTAGTATTTTATCACGTTATGGTGATTTTTAACAATTGTCTTCGTGAACAAAAAGTTTCTGGAAATTACAGCAAGATCAAATAACTATCATCCAAGAAGATCCTATAGGTTTAACTTGGCACAAACACTAATTGAAACATAAAACCACATATAAAGATAAGGTAGATGGATTATTTATTCCTAAACAGAAGCAAAAACAAAAAAAACTAAAAATAAAATTGGGTTGCCTCCCAACAAGCGCTATCGTTTAACGCCCCTAGATAGGCATAAAAGCAAGGATAGATCTAGGTGTTGTCATCTTTGTTAGGCAATCCATAAGTGGCTCTCATGATAGATTAATATGGTAATTTAATTTTATTTCTAGGGAAGTGCTCCATGCCTTTCTTTAATGGAAATTGGAATCTAATATTCCCTTCCTTCATATCAATAATTGCACCAACCGTTCTAAGGAAAGGTCTACCAAGAATAATATGGCAAGAAGGATTGCAATCTATACCAAGAACGATAAAATCTACGGGCACATAATTCCTATTTGCAACAATAAAAACATCATTAATTCTTCCCATAGGTTTCTTAATAGTGGAACCCGCGAGGTGCAAGTTTAGAGAGCAATCATCAAAATCACGGAAATCTAGCAAACCACACAAAGTTTTGGGAATAGTGGAGACAGTAGCACCCAAATCACACAAAGCATAAAACTCATGATCTTTAATTTTAATTTTAATAGTAGGTTCCCACTCATCATAAATTTTTCTAGGGATAGAAACTTTCAACTCAAGTTTTTCTTCATAAGATTGCATCAAGGCATCAACGATATGTTCGGTAAAGGCTTTATTTTGACTATAAGCATGAGGAGAATTTAGCACAGATTGCAACAAGGAAATACAATCAATTAAAGAGAAACTTTCATAATTAAATTCCTTGAAGTCCAAAATAGTGGGTTTAGCAACATCTAGGGTTTTATTCTTTTCAATCCCACTTTTATCAATTTCATCATCAAGATCTAAAAACTCCAAATTTTTGGAACGCCTTCTAGGTAAAGGAAGATCATATTCAGTCTCATAAAGATTCATATTGAAAAACAAAGATTTAATAGGGGACACATCAATTACTTTTAGATCTTCATCTTGATTTTCATAGGAATTGGAAGAACACGCTTTAATAAAGGCATCTTTCGTAACACGCATCCTAGCAGTTCTTTCCTTGCACTCATCAATGGAAATTCTCATGGATTTGAGAGACTCATTGATATCATGCTTAGGAAGAATATATCTAAGCTTTAAAGAATCAACCTCAAGAGAAATTCTATCAATGTTCCTAGCCAAATCATCAACTTTAAGCAATTTTTCTTCAAGCAAAGCATTGAAATTCTTTTGTGAATTCATAAACTCTTTAACACTATTCTGAAATTTAGAGGGCATATTATTAAAATTTCCATAAGCGTTGTTGTAGGAATTTCCATAATTATTAGAAGGATTACTAGGATAAGGCCTAGAATTAAAGTTCCCTCTATACGCGTTGTTACCAAAATTATTCCTACCAACAAAATTCACATCCATAGATTCATTATTTTTCTCAATCAAGGTAGACAAAGGCATATCATTAGGATCAGACGAAACACTCTTAGTAGCAAATAATTTCATAGGTTCATCCATCTTTTCACTCAAAACATTAATTTCTTCTATTGCATGCACTTTTTTATTAGTAGATCTTTCAGTGTGCCATTGAGAATAATTAACCATAATATTATCTAGGAGTTTAGTAGCATCTCCTAAAGTGATTTACATAAAAGTGCCTCCCACATCCGAATCTAAAAGATTTCTAGAAGCAAAATTCAATCCGGCATACATTTTTTGTATAATCATCCACAAATTCAAACCATGAGTAGGGCAATTACGTATCATTAATTTCATTCTCTCCCAAGCTTGTGCAACATGTTTATGATCAAGATGCTTAAAATTCATAATGTTATTTCTAAGAGAGATGATCTTAGCGGGAGGAAAATACTTAGAGATAAAAGTATCTTTGCACTTGTTCCAAGAATCAATACTATTTTTAGGCAAAGATGAAAACCAAGCTTTAGCACGATCTCTAAGCGAAAAAGGAAATAGCTTCAATTTAACAATATCATTATCGACATCTTTCTTCTTTTGCATATCACATAAATCGACGAAGCTATTTAGATGAGTAGCGGCATCTTCACTAGGAAGGCCGGCGAATTGATCTTTCATAACAAGATTCAAAAAAGTAGTATTGATTTCACAAGATTAAGTATTGGTAAGACGAGCAATCGGAGTGCTAAGGAAATCATTATTGCTGGTATTGGTAAAGACACACAATTTGGTATTATCTTGATCCATCGTGACAAGCAAGCAAACCAACACACGAGCAAACAAAAAGCAAGCGAGAAAAGGGCAAACGGAAAAGAGAGGGCGAATAAAACGGCAAGGGTGAAGCGGGGGAGAGGAAAACGAGAGGCAAATGGAAAATAATGTAGTGCGAGAGATAAGGAATTGTGATGGGTACTTGGTATGTTGACTTTTGCGTAGACTCCCCGGCAACGGCGCCAGAAATCTTCCTGCTACCTCTTGAGCACTGCGTTTGATTTCCTTGAAGAGGAAAGGGTGATGCAGCAGAGTAGAGTAAGTATTTCCCTCAGTTTTTGAGAACAAAGGTATCAATCCAGTAGGAGGCTACGCGCGAGTCCCTCTTACCTACACAAAACAAATAGCTCAACGCAACCAACGCGATTAGGGGTTGTCAATCCCTTCACGGCCACTTACGAGAGTGAGATCTGATAGAGATGATAGATAATATTTTTGGTATTTTTGGCATAAAGATGCAAAGTAAAATAAAAGGGCAAAGTAAAAAGCAAAGAAATAATAAAGTGATGGGGGATTGATATGATGAGAATAGACCCGCGGGCCATAGATTTCACTAGTGGCTTTTCTCAAGAGCATAAGTATTCTACGGTGGGTGAACAAATTACTGTTGAACAATTGACAGAATTGAGCATAGTTATGAGAATATCTAGGTATGATCATGTATATAGGCATCACATCCGAGACAATTAGACCGACTCCTGCCTGCATCTACTACAATTACTCCACTCATCGACTGCTATCCAGCATGCATCTAGAGTATTAAGTTAAAAACAGAGTAACGCCTTACGCAAGATGACATGATGTAGAGGGATAGTTTCATGCAATATGACAAAAACCCCATCTTGTTATCCTCGATGGCAACAATACAATACGTGCCTTGCTGCCCCTACTGTCACTGGGAAAGGACACCGCAAGATTGAACCCAAAGCTAAGCACTTCTCCCATTGCAAGAAGAACCAATCTAGTAGGCCAAACCAAACTGATAATTCGAAGGGACTTGCGAAGATAACCAATCATACATAAAAGAATTCAGAGAAGATTCAAATATTGTTCATAGATAGACTTGATCAGAAACCCACAATTCATCGATCTCAACAAACACACCACAAAATGAAGATTACATCGAATAGATCTCCACGAGAGAGGGGGATAACATTATATTGAGATCCAAAAAGAGAGAAGAAGCCATCTAGCTACTAACTATGGACCCGAAGGTCTGAGGTAAACTACTCACACTTCATCGGAGGGGCTATGATGATGTAGAAGCCCTCCATGATGGATTCCCCCTCTGGCGGAGCTCCGGAATAGGCCCCAAGATGGGATCTCGTGGGTACAGAAGGTTGTGGCGGTGGAATTAGGTTTTGGCTCCGTATCTGATCGTTTGGGGGTACGTAGGTATATATAGGAGGAAGGAGTACGTCGGTGGAGCAAAGCGGGGCCCACGAGGCAGGGGGCGCGCCCTAGGGGGGGCGCCCTCCACCCTTGTGGCCGCCTCCCTTCTTTATTGACGTGGGGTCCAAGTCTCCTGGATCATATTCGGTGAGAAAATCACGTTCCCGAAGGTTTCATTCCGTTTGGACTCCGTTTGATATTCTGTTTCTTCAAAACACTGAAATAGGCAAAAACAACAATTCTGGGCTGGGCCTCCGGTTAATAGGTTAGTCCCAAAAGTAATATAAAAGTGGAAAATAAAGCCCAATATAGTCCAAAACATTAGATAATATAGCATGAAGCAATAAAAATTATAGATACGTTGGAGATGTATCACGATCCAATATGGAGCATCCACCAGAGATTGAAGGATCGAGCATCTACAGGGTGCCGTTTGTGAGGGTGCCATGACAGAGCGAGCCGGTGGAGTCTTCGTCGACCAAACCCAACTACAAGAGGAGAAAATCAGTTGGCCCGACGACGCTTCCCAGCCATCCGCTTCCTCGCTGTTCACATCGTCTCATGGGGCGGCTGTCTGCTGCTGAGGAATAGGAGGGGACTACCCGCCCAACCCAATAGTCGAGCAGGTTGTGAATTGTCAAGAGGATCTTAGGGTTGTCAGTATTTGCAGGTTGTGAATTGTGTTTTGTGTTGTGTATTTTAAGAGTACATTCAGATATGAATGTCTTCTGAATTTTAGATTGCAGTATTGAGCATATGTAGTATTTTACGAATTCTAGAGATCTATTTTTAGCACTTAAAAAAATGTAGTTTCATATAAAAGTGCAGACAATGTGATTCTCAGAGAAGAAACTGCAAGTTTCAGTTTCAGAGGTAGAGCATTTATATTAACACGCCCTTTTCAAACAGGGATAACATCATGCTGGAAGTTTTATTCATGGTCGAAATAGAACTACCAGCCAGTTAACATCATGTTGATCAACATTCATGCATAGCGCATATTCATATGATGCACAGTAAAAAAAGATATGCTATTTTCAAAACGCCCACACAATGTCGAGTGTGCGAAAAACAGAGAAAACGAGGGACAAAGTTTTGGCAAGTGTTGGACGTGGTGTGCATAGATGACAATGGCGACCCGCAAGTCAATAATGGCAGAGGCAAAAAAAATTGGAGATATTTTCACTACGTCAGGTGCAATCGAACCCGAGCGGAACAACGGTCGGGTAGTGTCACTTGGTCACTGGGCTAGTTCAATAGTTTCGGTAGAAATAAGGCACAACATCTACGATTAATGTAGCATGCCTTCATCGGCTCTGGTGGTTCGTTCTCATCCTTCGCCTTTGTGTGCTCGCCGTGGGGCCGCTACCTGCCGTTGTGAACATGCTGAACAAACAAGTGGAATCTGAAGAGGACTGTACGTGGAGAGGCGGACAATCGGGACCCACCAGGTCTATGGTCGTACGCAAGCAAGTGCCTCATTGAAAAAATACTCCCTCCTAATGCTATACTGACGTTGGGGCCCACGGGTTTGTCAACATAGTTACATTTTGTTTTGAGGTGCTTCAACTTAGTTACTAAAGGAGATAAATTTACAACGAAGCTGGGGAGCTGGCAGGTATCATTTATTATCAGTGCGCCAACAAGTATCAGCTGGGTTGTGGGCTGCCTCGTCTAGGCTTTCTTTTTTTAACATGCGCAGCCCATGACAAGTCGGTTTGTATTTTCTTGAGGGCCGTCCTGTATCGACCGGCCTATGGACCTCCAACCCTAGGTTTTATTTTTCCTGAAACATCCACAACCCAACTTATGTATTTTTCTGAAGAAAACACAGAGGTCTGTTCTATTTTTCTATATAAGAATAGGAACACCAGTTCCAACTTATGTTTCCCTTCTAACTATATTATATATATTTATATTGTTTTATATGTTATTATATATTATTGTTATTGTCATCATATATTTAACATATACTTACATATATAAGAAAACAATATCCAACGTCTTATTAACCTATAAAAATAAATTTTTAACAATAAAATCCTAATTTTTTTACATTAAGGCAATGAAAATCCTTGTGATTGTGTACAAAAGCTTCGTAAGTTTTAAAGACCAATGTAATAATAAAGCACTTATTATTTAAATAAATTTGTGACAAAATGCTCAGCCCCTATTTATTTTTTGATCACATTGCTGCGCCCAACCCAACAGTATAATTAGAACTAGCCCAGCAAAATCGTGTATTTCGAGAAAGTGCAAATGGGTTGTAATTTTTTAGGAAAAAATAAATGGGCCGCATGGTCGATACATTATTTGTTCAGCTAGCCAGCAAATTCATGTATTTCGAGAAACTGAACATGGGCTATAGTTGTAAAAAAATGGGCCGCGTGGATGCTACATTATTTGTTCACCCAGCCCCGCAAATGGACTGTAATTCTCAAAAAAAGATCAAATTGACTGTAAATTCTAAAAAAATGGGTTGAATATATGCGACATTTTTGGAGGCTGAAATGTGGGCCAATAGGTCGAAGCCAACGCAAGTCGTTGTCAACTTAGTCAACAAATGATTTTGACATCGACAGCCGTTGGATTTACATCCAACGACTGGCATCCATGTTCAATCTCTCGTCTTCTTCCTCTAGCATCGTCGGGGCCACCTGGTCCCGCCTACTGCTTCTAGCAGCTTTGCTTAGCATGCTTCGCTGTGAAGCGCTACCCCATCACCGGCCAAGCCATCCCTCCACCCCTCCACGCCTCCTGTTCTTCTCCATCGACTGCTGAACCACACCACACCAGAACCAGTTAACCCTCGTACACCTCTCCGTCTGCGACTCCACTCCCGCGTCTTCCCATCTCCGGCTCGTTGTTGTCCGGGGCCTTGCATTCGTCCACCATCTTGGATGTGCTCGGCGTAGCATGCTCAGCGCACAAAAAAATGAATACCCACCCTGCTATCTGGGACCCACCATAGTTGGAGGCTGACTTTTCGGCCTACTGACGCGGACGGAGGGCTTTGTCAACTTAGTCAATCTGGACGATTCGAGCTCCAATGACCGTACGATGTCCATCCAATGGATGTAGTACTTCTTCAACCTCTGGGTTTCTTGCTGCAGCCACCCAAACCAGCGCCGGTCGTGCCGCCTGATCCTGCCTCCCGTGGCCGGCTCTGCTGCCGCATAGGCCTGACCACCCCACCCTACTCCAACCTGTGGCCAGGCCATCCCTCTACTCACCCACAACCCCCGTTATTATGCCGCGACGGCAGCCTCACACCGCAGCCGAACCACTCAACTCTTGTACTCCTCTCCGCGTGGGCATCCACTGCCGCATCTTTCCCGGCTCCGTGTTGTCCCCTTCCTAGGCCTCACCGTCATCCACCGCCTTGGTGCTCTCAGCACGGCGTGGTCAAGGAACGACTTCCGTCGGAAGAGTATTGTACGTGGAGATGCTGACAGCTGGGTCCACGGCTGCAACAAGGAAGTGCCTCCTTATTACACGCAAAATAATGATTCCTCTACCTGACAGCAGGGACCCACAGGACAGGCCACCATATTTCATGAAAAAACAGTTCCCCCTGACTGCTGGGACCCACCAGCTACATCTTCGCACACAAGGAAGTGCGTCCATATTACGAGCAAAAATATGATTCTTCCCCCGACAGCTGGGACCCACCAGCTATATCTTCGTACGCAAGGAAGTGCCTCCTTACCTCCCTGACAGCTGGGACCCACCTGGTTGAACCGTACGTAGGAAACAGACTTCTCTTCGACCTCCTACGGTTGAAACGGGGGTCCTGTTAAATTGGAGGGGTGTGGCGTACCACAAAATGGGACTCCACGGGCTACTATTCATCCACTGTGTAGAGACTCGCTCTAGCCTCCACGGGCTACTGTTCATCCACCATCGATCTCCTCCAGCCTCCACCTATGACTGTTCATCCACGGCGTCTCCCTCCTGCCTCCACCAGCTATTGTTCATCCACGGGCTCCTGTTCATCTAGCCTCCACCGCTCCTCCATCGGCTACTGTTCAACCACTCCTTCACAGGCTACTGTTCATCCAGCCCTCCACTGGCTACTGTTCAACCAGCCCTCCACCGGGTCCTGTTCATCCACGCCCAACCGGCTCGATCGGGGTCCTGTTCATCCAGCAGCAACGGCCTCTACTACCGCGGGGTCCTTTTCATCCAAGCCCCACCGGGAATTGTTTATCCAACACCCAACAATGTTCATTGTTCATCAAAAGGCAGCAGGTTCGATCGACTTCAGTTAGCATCGCTCGATCAGGTTCAGTTAATAGCCAGGGATCAATCGATCGCTCGGGTTCAGTAACGCGTAGCCAGTGCAATCGCTCGAGTTCAGTAGGCAAACGCCTCGCTCAGGTTCAGTTAGAGTCCAACATCGCACACCTATGCGCGTACATGTACGAGAGAAATGCGCAATCCCTCCATGCTTCGCTCGGCCTCGACCACCCACTGTAACTGGGAACTCTCCAATATTTTCCTCACCCTCGCCTCTACCACGGTTTTTTCCGTCATGGACGGCCCAAAGAATGTCATGCAACTGCGTCTCCGGCCCGCCCAGGATGAAAAGCCCATTTTCTGTCCTGATTTTTTGTCATAGAAGTAGGAGCCCACCACATCTATGATGATACTGGGTTTTGTCACAATTATCATCATAGAAGTGTCATAAGCATTACAGAAAAAGTTTCGTTCGGCCCAAAATGTCACAGATTTGTCTTTTTTTTGTAGTGTAAGCATAAAGCACACAATAAGCATAGTATGATCAACCACACGACCAAACATAGTATCTCACGAGCATCAAAACAACCAAGTAGCATGAATCAAACGGACATAGTAGCAAAAACACAAATAAAATGAAAGAGCAAAAGTGAGACACTCTCTCTCTCTCTCTCTCTCTCTCAGCCTATGATCTATACACTTTCTCCCCCTTTGGAAACAAGTTACCAAAAAGATCAAAAAGTATAGAGCTATGTGTCTCTGTATTCACGATCCTCTGGAGCTCCTGAAGGGGCCTTCTGGCTTGTTGCTCCGGTGTGTGTCGGTGTGGAGCCGGCGATCTATGGGGCAGTGCAACCCCTTTGCTGGTTCGGCGAAGGGCACCGATCAGCGCAAAGAGCAAACACAACAAGGAGCGGACAATTTTACAATGATTCAGGCTGCCCAGAGGTGTAAAACCCTACTCCTGCCTTTGGGTGTTTTTGTGGTGTTGAGCACAAGTACACGAAGCGCTCTCCCCCAGCAAGAGGCGGGAAGAGAGCAGCTGCACGAATGCCTATGCATGAGGGTTGCTAAGATTCGAACCCCTTCTAATGTTGCCCTGGCCCTCATTTTATAGCTCAAGGGGTTACCACAGTGGCCAAAAGGTCATTACAGGGGTGAATAGACTGATGTAGAACTATCATACCTAACTTTGGCAGTTAGGACAAAACGCATTAAACGCGCTGCCAGGTGTCAAGTGGAGGTCAAAGCCCGACAAGGCTACCGCGCTGCTTAGCCAGCTACCTCCTATTAGCATGACACGCCATCAGGATATGTGTCAAAAAAGGTGTTTTACCCCCTCAGCAAGTTGACATGCATGGGTTACATCCACCTAAGCACCTGTGCGCTCGACACCTCATTGATCTAGCGATCAACTGATGAAAGAGGCGGAGCACTGGTGTTGGCGGGAAGCCCATGCCTGAGGGGGGTTGCCAAGGCTTGACTTGCCGGCTCGTTCATAGTTGGCTGCTTCCGTTGAGGTATTTGTAGCTTGTTCCAGTGCTTGGTCTTCTTAATGCTTTCCTTGATTTCATAAAGAGTGGATTTTCTGGTCTAGTTGCATATGAGACTTGGTACCTAAACACAAGAATTAGCAGCGCACCTATGCATAAGTCAGGGAAGTAAAGACTCATGTTTGTTGCACCAATAGGAGCCCCCGAGCATGGTCCATACGTGTCGTCGGGCGTCGTTGGGGTAGGTGATGTCTATTACACAACTTTGACTCATGTTGGCCCTCCAAGCGCAGAGTTTTGAAGGACAACAACAATTTTCCCTCAAGTGGATGACCTATGGTTCATCAATCTGTGGGAGGCGTAGGTTGAAGATGGTCTCTCTCAAACAACCATGCAATCAAATAACAAAAAGTCTCTTGTGTCCCCAACACACCAAATACAATGGTAAATTGTATAGGTGCACTAGTTCGACGAAGAGATGGTGATATAAGTGTAGTAATGATAATAGATATTGATTTTTGTAATAGGAACAATAAAAAAACAAGGTAGCAATTGATAAAACGGAGCACAAACGGTATTGCAATGCTTGAAAATGAGGCCTAGGGTCCGTACTTTCGCTAGTATAATCTCTCAATAGTGCTAGTCTAATTGGATCATATAACCATCCCTCAACATGCCATGAAGAATCACTCCAAAGTTCCTATCTAGCGGAGAACATAAGAAGAAATTGTTTGTAAGGTACGAAACCACCTCGAAGTTATTCTTTACGATCAATCTATGCTAGAGTTCGTACTAAAATAACACCAAGCTATTCTTTCCGATCGACCTAACCAAGAGTTTGTACTAAAATAGCACCATATGATACACATCAACCAACTCTAATGTCACCTAGATACTCCAATGTCACCACGAGTATCCGTGAGTTCATTTTACGATATGCATCAAAAAATTTGAGATTCATAATACTCAATCCAACACAAAGAACTTCAAAGAGTGCCCCAAGATTTCTACCGGAGAAACAAAGACAATAACGTGCATCAACCCCTATGCATAGTGTCGGTCTCAAAACCGGCGGATCTCGGGTAGGGGGTCCCGAACTGTGCGTCTAGGGCAGATGGTAATAGGAGGCGGGGGACACGATGTTTGCCCAGGTTCGGGCCCTCTCAATGGAGGTAATACCCAACTTCATGCTTGATTGATCTTGATGATATGAGTATTACAAGAGTTGATCTACCACGAGATCGTAGAGGCTAAACCCTAGAAGCTAGCCTATGGTATGATTGTTGTTGTCCAATGGACTAAACCCTCCGGTTTATATAGACACCGAAGGGGGCTAGGGTTACACAGAGTCGGTTACAATGGGAGGAGATCTACATATCCATATCGCCAAGCTTGCCTTCCACGCCAAGGAGAGTCCCATCCGGACACAAGACGAAGTCTTCAATCTTGTATCTTCATAGTCCAACAGTCCAGCCAAAGGATATAGTCCGGCCGTCCGGATACCCCCTAATCCAGGACTCCCTTAGTAGCCCCTGAACCAGGCTTCAATGACGATGAGTCCGGCATGCAGATTGTCTTCGGCATTGCAAGGCGGGTTCCTCCTCCGAATACTCCATAGAAGATTTAGAACACAAGGATAGTGTCCGGCTCTGCAAAACAAGTTCCACATACCACCGTAGAGAGAATAATATTTCCACACATCTAATCTGCCGATCGTTTTCGATAATCTAATGTATTGCCACGGTCTGGTCATGACGGACCATTTTTCTAACCAGCCTTGGCGCATATCGCGAGGCGGTTCCCTTGGCACGCCTTGTCGAAGCAGAGATCGTGTCCCCCTTATTACGGGATTCTCATCAATATGGACGTGCGTAACCCAATCGTGCTCGTTGGTATGACTCCTCAATCCTAGGTAAGTCCCAAACGGCCACGTAGAGGATGCTTGATATTCACCTCCTTCATAAAGAGGCCAAGGCCTGTCCCTTTTTATCCTCGTGCTCAATCGAATCCTTCCCCCGCCTCGAGTTCCAACACCCAAGGCTCAGGTCAGGCGCTTCGGACTTTCAACCATGTCCGGATCCAACCTTCAAGGTTGGTGGATGCCTTCCTCTGTCACGGAGGAAGATGTCAAGAAGCTAAGAGAGGCCAGGTTTCTGACCGGCGAGGTCTCGCACAGGTTGCCTACTCGAGGGCAGGTCATTCCCACTCCCGAACCCAGTGATAGCGTTGTATTTATCTCTCACTTCCTCCGAGGGGCTAGGCCTCGCTCTAGATCCCTTTGTGAGGGGGCTCATGTTTTATTACGGGCTAGATTTTCATGATCTTGCTCTGGATTCCGTCCTCCACATCTCGTCGTTGATTGTCATGTGTGAAGCTTTCCTCCGTATTACCCCTCACTTCAGTTTGTGGCTCAAGACCTTCAATGTGGAGCCGAAGATAATTGAGGGGCGGCACACAGAGTGCGAAGGTGCCTTAATAAGCAAAAGTGCCAATGCCCCATGGCCAGAGGGTTCGTTCCAGGAGGTGTCCAGCTTATGGCAACAGGAGTGGTTTTATATCACAGCTCCCAGGGGTACCAAGTGGGTGGCCGCCCTTGATTTTCGCTCGGGCCCCCCGCCACGACTCATGTCATGGATTAACAAGGGGCTAGACTGGGGGCCAGTAAAGGATGTGCCGATATTGCAGAGCCGCATCCGAGATCTCCTCGAGGGAGATATTAGTCTGGCCACGGTAATGCAGGTTATGTTAATTCATCGAGTCCTGCCCTACAAACGTCGTCCCCTCCGCCTATGGGAGTTCAACCCGGAGGGACCGCGAGCTATTCAACACTTCCTCGGCATGGCACTCGAAGAGATGTATCAATCGTTCTTCGGACCACAAATAATGTGTCCGGACATCACCGAGGATGCCGGTCTGAGCTGCAATTGCCCAGATACCCAAGTAAGTAGTCCCATAGCCGAACACATTATCTTTTTATTTATCATGGCATCATTCTGAAAAGTTGCTCTTTGACCAGGACTGGGTAACAAAGGCGAAGATGATCAGGTGTCCGGCCCCCCTCCCTGAGGTCTCACCGGATCCTATACTAGCTAGGATGCTGGAGCTTGCGCCTTATAGAGCGCCCTCTGGGGAAGATATAGGGGGGAATAAAGAAGCTGAAAGCGGACCTTGCTCACTGTTCATCCAAACCGGGGGAGCCAGTGTCTCCGTGAAGGAGGATAACTGGGGAGAAGAATCTGAAATTCCCCCTCCCCAAGGAAGGAAGAGGACCGCCTCTGAAGACCCGGAAATAATAGTTTCTAAACGGGGGAAGAATTCTTCCTCAGAGGGTCCTGCCTCAGGGGGTACCATTGCCGCACAGTGCCTGCAAGGGGATCAGCCCTCCATCGAGCTGTAAGTAAAAAGGGATACTTAATAGTGAAAATATCCTGCATTACTTCTGAGAAAAATAGCCGAAGCATTTATCTTGTAGTTCGGATCGTAGCCCTTCTCGGCAGAGTTCGTCTTCGGGGCATCTTCTTCCGGAGATGATGCAGAGCAAAACGCCTCCCCCTGCCATCCTGCCTCATGAGGTGCGCGACCCCGAGGTGTCATCGCGGAGGGTTTCTCCTGATCCGGCAAGGCCAGAGGGTAATCCTTTGGCCACCCGAAGTCCTCAGTATCTGGCTCTTGAAGAAAGCAACCGAAAGAGCCCGACACAGTATGGCATGCGGTCGGACGCACTGAAGGATCTTCTAGAGCAAGCGGCTATCTCAGAAGCACATCGTATGCTGATGGGAACGGTGATTGACAGGATTTCATTCGCCGAAAGCGGGTTGCATGTAGCTTTTATGAGCCTGCTGAAAGGCTTTGAGGTACGTGAAATTGTATATGTTTTTGACAGTACCGCACACGTTAGGTGTGCCCTGTGCAGATAGTAGCCCCTGAGACTCTGGTTGCCGTCGATGACGGAGGCAAACAGGGGATCATAGTCCCAGGTAGTAATCAAGTCGTCTTCGTATGCAGGTGGCGGAAGGTCCGGTGACTGGCCGGACTGGTGAGTTTGCCGAGCTGAAGCGGCAATTTGATGCGGCGGATACCGACATCGTGCTTGTCAACAAGCGGCTTAACGACATCGTGCTTGTTTCTCCGGTTATTAACATGTAGTAAGAGGAGCATAATGCCAGTATCATTGACATGTTGTGACTGCAGATGGAGCTGCGGCCGTGGAGACCCTTCGGGCGGAACTGGCCCAAGCCAAAGAACACGCCAGGAATAGTGATGCGACCGCTTTAAAGGTGGCCGAAGAGTTGCAGGCCGAACTGGCTTCCCATTGCCAAATCAAGGAAAAAGTGGCCAAGATGGCTGTTGATTTAAAGGATGCTACCAATCGTTACCAGCTTCTTGAAAAGGAAAGCCAAGCGAAGGTGACGGACTTGGAGAAGGCCGCGGCGGCAGCCAAGGACGCCCGCTCTATAATGGGAGCGATGAAGGAAGAGTTACATCAAGCCGGGGATATCGCGGCTGGGAAGCCCTTTATGCTGCGAATGAAGTTTGGAGATCCTAAGTATGCTCCTCTTGATCAGCCGTGGAGTTCTGCGGACGCATATCTGGATTTAACAGCAAGTGCCGCTGATGCGGCCGAGTACTTCAAAGATCAAAAAGATCATGAAGTGGAGAAGCTGTTCTGGGCACAATTTAATGTTCCAACGCGTCCGCTTCCTTTGAATGAACGGATGGCCGAATGGGTCGAGCTCCACAGGTTGTCCGGACTTGCCATGAGATCTGTTGTGGATCATCTGTGGCCGGAAGGGCCAAGGCCGAACATTTATTTTAATTTGGTGCAACGGTTCCTTGGTACTGTGCCGCGCATCGACGCTATGAAGAAGTCGGCGTGCATAGAGGGTGCGCGGATGGCGCTTGCCTGTGTGAAGACATACTGGGCAGACATGGAGGCCACCGCTATTGCAACCCAGGGTTCAGCCGTGGGCCGAGTAGCTTTCGAGCACTACTTTGACGAAGTCCTTGAAGGCGCTCGTTCAATAGAAGCTGAGTGCTCGAAGAATGTTATGTTTTAGTGACAGTATTCCCATTGTGAAAACAATGTTTTATTGAATTAGAAAGACTGTGTTTATACTTTTGCCTAAAAGTATTATAATGCCTCCTGTGCGGCCATTTATGTATATATTTGTATAACCTGAAAGTTTGCAGTCGTCGGCTTCAGCCCCCACGCATATAATACGGGGGTGTTCGCAGAAGACGCGTGTTCACACTTGATCCAACGTCTTAGTCCATTAAGGAGGTGATAGCTCAGCTAACTAGGCAATCAGACTATATTGCTTTAACACTTTCACTTAGCCATAGGAGTGTGACGGTGGGCTACTATATACCCCCTGGTGGCTCCGCGCTCATCCGGATACGGGGCGCGTACATGCCTGGCCGGGAAACGGCCCTTCATTAATGCGGAGGAATCCCGAAGATTCCGCTAGGTCATGGAGTGGTTGACCAGTCTCGCGCTTTATCATGACAGTCGATTTTCGGCTTTCTCTACTGAGGTGCTTGTCCGGATGAACCCGGGCATAATCGCAGTAGTTCTCCTCGGGACACCTTAGTCGATAGATCGGAACGTAAGGTAGCAAAACACAGGAGCCGGGCAAACCCAACATTTGACCAAAGACATGATTCGGAGCTGATGCATATAAGGCCAAACTCGCGACGCCGAACACTCCCTAAGGTATTCGGTCTTTATAATATATGTCGGGCTAAATATGGCCTTCATAAGAAGCCCAAGTGTCCGGGTACGTGCAATATTCTGACGTGGCCACATGCCAATAACGTCATCATCCTTTTCGGTTGTACTGAGAATCCGGAGGATGTAAACAACAAGAGACAGTAAAAAAGGTTTACGCAGGGTCTTAATCTAAAAAGAAACCTTTGAGCGGGTCCCTGCTGCACGTTTGCGCCTGTGTCTCCGTTGTTGTAACGCCCCGAGACCGACGCTCCAGATGTCTTCCTTGTTTTGCTAGTCAGCTGCGCTATTTATTTGTTTGTTGCATCTCATCTCATCGCATCATTCGTATTGCATCGGCACTCCATTGCCGTCATGTTTTTAAAAACTTGCATTCGTTTGTCGTTGTCGTTTCTCCCTTTTGCCTTCATCACCTTCCCTCGGATCGCCTTGCCTGCATTGACCGTTCCAGACCAATCGGGTTTTCGCTTCCCTCTTGACCGTGACCGCCTAACCCCTCTTTGCGCAGAGCATCGACCCCTCGCCCGTGCCCGAAACTTCCCCGAACCCGAACCGCTCAGTCATCACTGTTGCATTCAGATCATCCCCAAACATCTATAAAACATCACCGTTTTCTTATTTGGACTCTCCTAGCCTATTTTTCCCGATCGTCCGATTTAAATCGGAGGGCCCAAATAGCCTCTAATTTAATCCCCATGAGATATATATTGACCAACCTAAAATTGAGGAGAGTTGTCCCATCCTCCGAACCCCTCCGCTGCCACCAGCCCACTGTCTCTTCCTCTCTCGGGATCCATCCCGCCACCCACCTGGTCTTGTCCTTGTATTCAGCCACCAGCCAACCAGATCTGATCCAACGACCGAGCGGGCCTCCCACAGCTCCCTCCTCGATCCAGATCGAGAGGAGCTCGACCCCAAGCCGCCGCCCGAGCACCTCCTCCTCGCCGATGCTTCCCCGCCCGCAGCAGCAGCCACCAGGCCATACCCGTCGTCCCACCCTTCGTCCTTACCGTTTCCTTCTCCTCCTCTCTCTCACTCCCTCTCCGTCTATGTACCAGGAACGACCAGGAGAACACCGAACGCCATGGACGACCTTTGAGATCTTCCCCAACGCCGGCCTCCTCAACCACCTCGCGCCACCACCGGCAGCTCGTCGCCGGAGACCCACTAGCAAGTCACCAGCTCCGTGCCCCGCCCTGCTTCATGCCCCGCCGCCGGACCAGATCCTTGCGGCCTCTCTGTTTCTTCAGACGAACGGGAGCTCCAGGAGTCCATGGATGCCCGAACCACCTAGGCCTCGAAGCTCCAGCACCGCCTCCCGTCGCATCGCCGTTCCTCCTTCGCCGCCTGGATCCGGCCCCTTCGTCCGTCCATGCCGGAGAACGCGCCAAGTCCACCGCCGTCGTCCAAGTCCGTCGCGGTCGGCCCTTGCTTCGAGCAGCAGTTCTGGACTGAGCGCGCCTGCATCGCTCGCCTTGACTGCGCCCCGCCTGTTTCCCCTTCGGCCTCCAAGGCCAGCTCAAGCCGGCCCAAGTCAGATCCGGCCTGCCTTGGCCTCCTCCGCAGACTAGGCTTGGCCTGTGGTGAGCAGCCCAGCCGCCCCAATGCACCTTTCAGTTTCGGCCCAATGCATGTTTTTTCCCTCTGGACGATTTTAGGATTTAGCCAGTGTTTTACTGTTTTTGTAGAAAGTCCCTCTAGATCATGCATATAAAAACTCCATAAGCATGCATCATATTAAAATGTTTTAAACATGTAAAATGCTTAGAATTCCTTCCAGTTTCATAATATGCAGCATTCATCCATGTTAAAAATGTTAAAACTCGTCGTGTGCATTAATTTGCATAAATGTCGTGTTAAAATGATTTATTTCATAACTAAATAACCGTAACTCCAATTTAAATGTTTTTTATATGTAAATGGGGTAGAAAAATTCCTAGTTTAACATGGTGCACTTTAATTTGCTGTTTAACAATATTAAAATTGTGTTTAGGGCAGAACAGTAGCTAATTCAAAATATGCATATGAGGATTTTCCGGATTTGTTGTTTGTTGTTTCCGACCTCATTTAAACTTGCCTAAATAGTTACTGTATTTATGCTTCACCTATTGTCATGTTAATCAACGTTTAATATTGTTGGGTACATAAACAAGAGAGAACTAAATACTCGATGTGGTGTTTCGTCGATATGCAACTCATTGCATATTGAGCTCCACTTAATTTATAGTGTTGTTTGTTGCACTTTGCCATGCCATGCATCTTTAAACCGGACATGCATCATACTTGATTGTGCATCATGCCATGTGTATGTGATGGTTGTTTACCATGTTGTTTGCTTCTTTCCGGTGTTGCCTCTTTGGGTTAGTTCCAATAATGTCATGTTTGTGAGGATTCGTTCGACTTCGTACGTTTGTCTTTTTCATGGACTCGTTCTTCTTCTTTACGGGATCTCAGGCAAGATGACCATACCCTCGAAATCACTTCTATATTTGCTTGCTAGTTGCTCGCTCTATTGCTATGCCTATGCTGCGATACCTACCACTTGTTATATCATGCCTCCTATGTTGCCATGTCAAGCCTCTAACCATCCTTTCCTAACAAACCGTTGTTTGGCTATGTTACCGCTTTTGCTCAGCCCCTCTTATAGCGTTGCTAGTTGCAGGTGAAGTTGAAGTTTATTCCATGTTGGAACATGGACATGTTGGGATATCACAATATCTCTAATTTAATTAATGCATCTATATACTTGGTAAAGGGTGGAAGGCTCGGCCTTATGCCTGGTGTTTTGTTCCACTCTTGCCGCCATAGTTTCCATCATACCGGTGTTATGTTCCTTGACTTTGCGTTCCTTACACGGTTGGGTGATTTATGGGACCCCTTTACAGTTCGCTTTGAATAAAACTCCTCCAGCAAGGCCCAACCTTGGTTTTACCATTTGCCACCTAAGCCTTTTTCCCTTGGGTTTTCGCGAGCCCGAGGGTCATCTTTATTTAACCCCCCGGGCCAATGCTCATCTGAGTGTTGGTCCAAACTAGAGCCCTTTGCAGCGCCACCTCGGGGAAACTTGAGGCCTGGTTTTAGTTGTACGGACTGCTCATCCGGTGTCCCCTGAGAATGAGATATGTGCAGCTCCTATCGGGATTTGTCGGCACATTCAGGCGGCTTTGATGGTCTTGTTTTACCATTGTCGAAATGTCTTGTAGCCGGGATTCCGAGACTGATCGGGTCTTCCCGGGAGAAGGAATATCCTTCGTTGACCGTGAGAGCTTATGATGGGCTAAGTTGGGACACCCCTGCAGGGTATTATCTTTCGAAAGCCGTGCCCGCGGTTATGAGGAAGATGGGAATTTGTTAATGTCCGGTTGTAGAGAAGTTGACACTTGACTTAATTAAAATACATCAACCGTGTGTGTAACCGTGATGGTCTCTTTTTGGCGAAGTCCGGGAAGTGAACATGGTTTTGGGTTATGAATGAACGTAAGTAGTTTCAGGATCACTTCTTGATCACTTCTAGCTTCACGACCGTGCTTTGCCTCTCTTCTCGCTCTAATTTGTGTATGTTAGCCACCATATATGCTTAGTGCTTGCTGCAGCTCCACCTCATTACTTCATCCCTCCTATATGCTTAAATAGTCTTGATCTCGTGGGTGTGAGATTGCTGAGTCCTCGTGACTCACAGATTCTATCAAAACAGTTGCAGGTGCCAATGATGCCAGTGTAGATGACGCAACCGAGCTCAAGTGGGAGCTTGATGAAGATCGTGTTCGTTGTGTTGTTTCTTTTCCTGTTGATCAGTAGTGGAGCCCAGCTGGGACGATCGGGGACATAACAGTTGGGTTATCTTCCTTTTCATTTGTTTGTCCGTAGTCGGACTATATGTGTACTCTGAATGATGTATGTTTAATTTATGTATTGTGTGAAGTGGCGATTGTAAGCCAACTCTCTTTATCCCATTCTTGTTCATTACATGGGATTGTGTGAAGATGACCCTTCTTGTGACGAGACCACCATGCGGTTATGCCTCTAAATCGTGCCTCGACACGTGGGAGATATAGCCGCATCGTGGGTGTTACAAGTTGGTAATCAGAGCCATCCCTGACTTAGGAGCCCCCTGCTTGATCGAATCGCTGGCATTGTTGAGTCTAGAAAAAAATGTTTTGAGTCTTAGGATTATATATATCGGAGAATAGGAATCTTTTTACTCCTTAGTCCCTTCGTCGCTCTGGTGAGGTCTCCTGACGTAGAAGTTTTGACTCTCTGCTCCTAATTTTTTTAGGATCACGCGGGTATCTTGGAATCGTTCCGATGGTTTTGTGACGAGAACATTGTTCTTGGTGCCTCCTGACATTTAGGGGTTGTGGCAGTGTCCCGGGGAGTTGAGCTCCGAGGTGTTGTCGTCACAATTTTATCGTTGCAGTTCTGGAATACCTGAGTCCCGCCGACATCGAAAATCTCTTTTATGCAGTTGTTGGTGAGATCACCTTGACGCCACCCAGTAATGGGGCGGGAGTTCGGGAGTATTGCCATAACTCGTATAACAGATGCTTTTCGAAGGTTGAGGTAAACGATTTCTGAAGGTTTCTTGGTTATGTGTTGAAGGATGGATACAGCTGGATCTAGGTATTGTTAGTTTGGGTGATATATTTTGTGTCCCCTGTATCCCCAACACCTGATTGCATAACCAAAAAGTTTCGGGAGTTTATAAGTGGGAATTCAAGTAGCTCCTAGGATATCTTTCCGACAGATGCATGATATGAGATTGGGGTTAGACGTCTAGTGGTCCGCCTATCCACGGTTGGTTTTACAGTGGTCTCGTTGTGTCTTAAAGAGTCCTTGACTATGTTGACTCGGGGACACTTCGTATGTCATGTGCACTACCTTGTACATGATGGTGCTGTACGATCGAGCCTGTGTGGGCCCCACCACGAAAACTTCGGACGAAATCTCTATCATATGTTTGTTCCGGCTTATTCTGCAAGCCAAATCCTTTGTTTTTGTTTTGTTTTGTGGTATTCGAGTTGCTTCAATGCCAAGTGTTGATTCCATACCTTATTCTAAGCGGTGTTATCATATTTCTATGTGGATGCTAATCCAGTTTGTTCATCAAGGTTGTCTTTTCAATCCTTTCCAACCGGTGTGCTTCTCTCCAAGTAAATCCGATCATTCCAACATTCGCAAGATCAATTCTAACTTTTTTTCTCAACGGTGTTCGTTTCATCCGACCCAAGTTGCCTTTGTTTTCCCGCCCTCCCACCCTTTTCTTCAAGGACTCAGATTTCTTAATCAAGTATCCATCTTATAGATGGGAAGTCTCTCCATTCTTTTCCGTCAATGTTCTTATCCGGTGATTTCCCATGAATATGGTCAGGAGTTTCAAGTTCATCATTCTTCGTTCTTTTTCTTCTCCGATGGATTCAAGTCAAGTTTGCGGTGTTGATCATATTCCCTTCCTCGTTTCAAGTGTTTGCGTATGCCGGTGTATCTCTTAATCATTCCCCGCTTGCTATTCAATTGTTCTGGAGTGCTGAAGATATCTCTGAAGATACGTGTTTCCACTCTGAACCAATTCTAACCTTTTCGAGGTTGTTATCTCATTCAAGCCATTTAATTCAACCGGTGCAATCTCTGTTTTCAAGCAATCGTTCAACGGTGGTTCTTTTGAGTGGCCCCATAACCCACATGTCTTTTCCCAGGATCTTACCTGACTCTTCTATTTTCTCAGAGCTATTCCCAAATTCTTTTCGAAGTTTGACGTAAGAATAAAGTTTCATCAGTCATGTCTTTCTCCAAGATCTTTCAAATTCTTTTCATTGTTGGTTCAACCTTTCTAATTTTCATACCGGAGTATCTCAACAATTCATGGTGGTGTTTCTCATCGTCATTCTCAACATTTGAAGACCGAAGAAGAGTTTCTCTTAAATCTTGCTCCATTCTCTTCAAGATTCATGGTTTTAGCTTCATGCCATCCTCTCATAATTATTTTCAATTGTGAGAATTCCTTTTCACCCATCCGGAGCATTTCATGAGTTGCTTCCATTTCTTTCCTCCGAAGGCCATCATTTCATAATTCTTCATTCTCAGCGTGTAGCTATCGTTCTCCAATTCTTCCCGGTGTTTCTTTATCTTTTCTTCGTTCATTTTCAATTCTTACGGTGGTTCGTTCAAGAGTTCTCTTCCTTCATTATCATATAGATTCATTCGCTCTTTCCAATCCTACCGGTGGTTCGTTGAAGACCTTCCCAAGTTTGCGCCATATCTATCTTAATCCTTTCTACGAGAATAAGTAGTATGCCAAATTCGTTGCTTGTCATCAATTTAAATTGCTGAAGGTTAAGCATAATGTAATTCTTATTCTTGTTTCATCGAGTAAATTCAATTCCTTATTCCAGAGGTTCATCAAAATTCTTGATTTCAATTGTTCATCTTTCTTTCTGGAGTTCCAAGTTTTCTCGGTTATATCGTCCCGAAGCTTCATCTAAATCATTGCAAGGCTTCACCTTGTGTTTTCAACTTCTCTCTCTTTCCATCATCCTTGTTTTACCGGAGTTCTTCATGGAAGGTTCACATGATAGTTCATCAAGGATTCCTTTCATCCTCGTTTCGTTCTTCAAGATTTTTCTCGAAGTTAAGATCCGCCAAGCTATACTCTAAAATAAACATGGTGTTCAACACATGTTTTATCTTGAGGAGTTCAAGTATTCTTCATCTTGCATTCCGAAGTGCAATTCTTTCTATCAATATCTTTTGAGGTGGTGTTATGTCGTTCTTGACAATTTCCCTTCGTGTTTCATGATTCACATGTTGTCAAGAATGAGGTATTTTAAATCCATCAATCTTTTCATTGGAGTTATCTTGGGGTATATTTCACCTAAAGCTTTCCCTAAGGATTGTTGCTATTTATGGTGCTTATAAATGACCCAAGTTCTTCATTTGTCCTCCCGGTGAAATAAGTTTCTCGTCTCCTTGTTGATATCAATCCAATCATTTGTTTCCGTTGGTGGTAGAAGCTCACCTCATAATGTTGACATGTTTCCATAAGCCCGCTACAAGCTTATTCATTTTGTTGTTGGTTTTCCAACAACTCCGTTCTAACCTTCTTGGAAGGATGCTTCCCAAATTCAATTGTGGTAGATGTTATCATTTCCTTCTCCGTTCTCTTATTCCGACGATCTGTCTTATATTCGTTCGTCCTGGAGGCATTGTGATGTTGCTCTTCTCACTCATCATCTCAAATTGTGAGGATCGTGTTCTTTTTGTGCTTATCCATTTAACCGGAGTGTCGTGTCCTCCATTCAAGTTCTCTCATCTTATCAAGTTTTACCTCCCTTTCATTTTCAACCGGAGTGTTGTCGTAATTGTTCTTTATCGTTCCTTGTACATCTTGTCTCAACCGGGGTCGTTTCAATGTCTATCTTGTCACTTAAGCTCTTCTTTCTCGCCGTATTCCTTGTTCCTTGTCCAACGGAGTGTTTTCATTTCGTTCATCTCCATGGTATTCTTTCGTTCAATTTGTTCAACCTCTCAAGGTTCGTGGTTTCACTCGTTTGCCAAAGAAGCAACTTTGTTTTACCTCTTCCCCTTCCTCTTCAGTTTTCCCTAGTGTCATCCTATATCTCGGGACGAGATCCTCTCGTAGTGGTGGAGTGTTGTAATGCCCCGAGACCGACGCTCCAGATGTCTTCCTTGTTTTGCGAGTCAGCTGCGTTATTTATTTGTTTGTTTCATCTCATCTCATCGCATCATTCGCATTGCATCGGCACTCCGTTGCCGTGATGTTTTTAAAAACTTGCATTCGTTCGTCATTGTCGTTTCTCCCTTTTGCCTTCATCACCTTCCCTCGGATGGCCTTGCCTGCATTGACCGTTCCAGACCAATCGGGTTTTCGCTTCCCTCTTGACCGTGACCGCCTAACCCCTCTTTGCGCAGAGCATCGACCCCTCGCCCGTGTCCGAAACTTCCCCGAACCCGAACCGCTCAGTCATCACTGTTGCATTCAGATCATCCCCAAACATCTATAAAACATCACCGTTTTCTTATTTGGACTCTCCTAGCCTATTTTTCTCGATCGTCCGATTTAAATCGGAGGGCCCAAATAGTATCTAATCTAATCCCCATGAGATATATATTGACCAGAGCTGTCCCATCCCCCGAACCCCTCCGCCGCGGCCAGCCCACTGTCTCTTCCTCTCTCGGGATCCATCCCGCCACCCACCTGGTCTTGTCCTCGTTTTCAGCCACCAGCCAACCAGATCTGATCCGACGACCGACCGGGCCTCCCGCAGCTCCCTCCTCGATCCAGATCGAGAGGAGCTCGACCCCAAGCCACCGCCCGAGCACCTCCTCCTCGCCGATGCTTCCCCGCCCGCAGCAGCAGCCACCAGGCCATCCCCGTCGCCACACCCTTCGTCCTTCCCGTTTCCTTATCCTCCTCTCTCTCACTCCCTCTCCGTCTATGTACCAGGAACGACCAGGAGAACACCGGACGCCATGGACGACCTTTGAGCTCTTCCCCAACGCCGGCCTCCTCAACCACCTCGCGCCACCACCGGCAGCTCGTCGCCGGAGACCCACCAGTAGGTCACCAGCGTCGTGCCCCGCCCTGCTTCATGCCCCGCCGCCGGACCAGATCCTTGCGGTCTCTCTGTTTCTTCAGACGAACAGGAGCTCCAGGAGTCCATGGATGCCCGAACCACCTAGGCCTCGAAGCTCCAGCACCGCCTCCCGTCGCATCGCCATTCCTTCTTCGCCGCCTGGATCCGGCCCCTTCGTCCGTCCACGCCGGAGAACGCGCCAAGTCCATCGCCGTCGTCCAAGTCCGTCGCGGTCGGCCCCTGCTTCGAGCAGCAGTTCTGGACCGAGCGCGCCCCGCATCGCTCGCGTTGACCGCGCCCCGCCTGTTTCCCCTTCGGCCTCCAAGGCCAGCTCAAGCCGGCCCAAGTCAGATCCGGCCTGCCTTGGCCTCCTCCGCAGACTGGGCTTGGCCCATGGTGAGCAGCCCAGCCGCCCCAATGCACCTTTCAGTTTCGGCCCAATGCATGTTTTTTCCCTCTGGACGATTTTAGGATTTATCCAGTGTTTTACTGTTTTTGCAGGAAGTCCCTCTAGATCATGCATATAATAACTCCATAACCATGCATCATATTAAAATGTTTTAAACATGTAAAATGCTTAGAATTCCTTCCACTTTCAAAATATGCAGCATTCATCCATGTTAAAAATGTTAAACTTGCCGTTTGCATTAATTTGCATAAATGTCATGTTAAAATGATTTATTTCATAACTAAATAACCGTAACTCCAATTTAAATGTTCTTTATATGTAAATGGGGTAGAAAAATGCCTAGTTTAACATGGTGCACTTTAATTTGCTGTTTAACAACATTAAAATTGTGTTTAGGGCAGAACGGTAGCAAATTCAAAATATGCATATGAGGATTTTCCGGATTTGTTGTTTGTTGTTTCCGACCTCATTTAAACTTGCCTAAATAGTTAGTGTATTTTTGCTTCACCTATTGTCATGTTAATCAACGTTTAATATTGTTGGGTACATAAACAAGAGAGAACTAAATACTCGATGTGGTGTTTCGTCGATATGCAACTCGTTGCATATTGAGCTCCACTTAATTTATAGTGTTGTTTGTTGCAGTTTGCCATGCCATGCATCTTAAACCGGACATGCATCATACTTTATTGTGCATCATGCCATGTGTATGTGATGGTTATTTACCATGTTGTTTGCTTCTTTCTGGTGTTGACTCTTCGGGTTAGTTCCGATAACGTCATGTTTGTGCGGATTCGTTCGACTTCGTCCGTTTGTCTTCTTCATGGACTCGTTCTTCTTCCTTGCGGGATCTCAGGCAAGATGGCCATACCCTCGAAATCACTTATATCTTTGCTTGCTAGTTGCTTGCTCTATTGCTATGCCTATGATGCGATACCTACCACTTGCTATATCATGCCTCCTATGTTGCCATGTCAAGCCCCTAACCATCCTTTCCTAACAAACCGTTGTTTGGCTATGTTACCGCTTTTGCTCAGCCCCTCTTATAGCGTTGCTAGTTGCAGGTGAAGTTGAAGTTTGTTCCACGTTGGAACATGGACATGTTGGGATATCACAATATCTCTTATTTAGTTAATGCATTTATATACTTGGTAAAGGGTGGAAGGCTCGGCCTTATGCCTGGTGTTTTGTTCCACTCTTGCCGCAATAGTTTCCGTCATACCGGTGTTATGTTCTTTGATTTTGCGTTCCTTACATGGTTGGGTGATTTATGGGACCCCCTTGACAGTTCGCTTTGAATAAAACTCCTCCAGCAAGGCCCAACCTTGGTTTTACCATTTGCCACCTAAGCCCTTTTCCCTTCGGTTTTCACGAGCCCGGGGTCATCTTTATTTAACCCCCCGGGCCAATGCTCCTCTGAGTGTTGGTTCAAACTAGAGCCCTTTGCAGCGCCACCTCGTGGAAACTTGAGGCCTCATTTTAGTTGTACGGACTGCTCATCCGGTGTGCCCTGAGAACGAGATATGTGCAGCTCCTATTGGGATTTGTCGGCACATTTGGGCGGCTTTGCTGGTCTTGTTTTACCATTGTCGAAATGTCTTGTAGCCAGGATTCCGAGACTGATCGGGTCTTCCCGGGAGAAGGAATATCCTTCGTTGACCGTGAGAGATTATGATGGGCTAAGTTGGGACACCCCTGCAGGGTATTATCTTTCAAAAGTCGTGCCCGCGGTTACGAGGCAGATGGGAATTTGTTAATGTCTGGTTGTAGAGAACTTGACACTTGACTTAATTAAAATACATCAACCGTGTGTGTAGCCGTGATGGTCTCTTTTTGGCGGAGTCCGGGAAGTGAACACGGTTTTGGGTTATGAATGAACGTAAGTAGTTTCAGGATCACTTCTTGATCACTTCTAGCTTCACGACCGTGCTTTGCCTCTCTTCCCGCTCTAATTTGCGTATGTTAGCCACCATATATGCTTAGTGCTTGCTGCAGCTCCACCTCATTACTTCATCCCTCTTATAAGCTTAAATAGTCTTGATCTCGCGAGTGTGAGATTGCTGAGTCCTCGTGACTCACATATTCTATCAAAACAGTTGCAGGTGCCGATGAGGCCAGTGCAGATGACACAACCGAGCTCAAGTGGGAGCTCGATGAAGATCGTGTTCATTGTGTTGTTTCTTTTCCTGTTGATCAGTAGTGGAGCCCAGTTGGGACGATCGGGTACATAGCAGTTGGGTTATCTTCCTTTTCATTTGTTTGTCCGTAGTCGGACTATGTGTGTACTCTGAATGATGTATGTTTAATTTATGTATTGTGTGAAGTGGCGATTGTAAGCCAACTCTCTTTATCCCATTCTTGTTCATTACATGGGATTGTGTGAAGATGACCATTCTTGCGACAAAACCACCATGCGGTTATGCCTCTAAATCGTGCCTCGACACATGGAAGATATAGCTGCATCGTGGGTGTTACAGTTGTGCCGTATCCCGAACGGGTGTAGCACGATTTTCATCTGTAAAAGAGAGGACCTTAGTTGATAGTTGTCATGCGAAAAATTGGTTACTCTAAATAAACCATGTAAAATTCACGATAAGTAAAGTTGAGCCGTAGCGCTGTTTACGCGCGGGAAGCCCCTGGTACCGTCTATAAGGGTGTAACCACCAAACCTATCTCAAGTATATATAGTTATGCACCGCACTCGTCTAACCGTATCCGTGGTCTTAACGACCGACCATTTGTTCTGGTTGGTGAGGCCGTCTAGTGTTCGGCTGTTAAAGCAGCCGTACGTTCTTCCGCGCGTAAAGAACGCTCAATGTTTCCATTAACTATGATAGCGCCGCGGACCGGGATCTTGAGCTTGAGAGAAGCGTAATGCGGTATAGCGTTGAAATGAGCAAAATCTGTTCGTCCGAGTAGTGCTTGATAGCCGCTTCAGAATGGAGCGATGTCGAAGTGTAACATTTCACTTCGGTAGTTGTCGGGTGAACCGAATACTACTTTTAGTACTACAGAGCCCGTAGAGCGGGCCTCTGGGCCTGGTATTACTCCCTTGAAGGTAGTATTACTATGGCTGATTTTTTTTGGGTCTATCCCCATTTTGTGGACTGTGTCCTGATATATCAGGTTTAGACTACTGCCGTCGTCCATAAGGACTCGTGTGAGATGGTATCCAATTATTATTGGGTCTAACACAAAAGCAGCCAATTAGTCGTGCCGGAGACTTGTCGGGTGATCCCTACGATCAAAAGTGATCGGAAAGGCCAACCAGGGGTTGAACTTATCGGTGACGGGCTCTAGGGAGAGTGTATCTCGGAGTGCAGGTTTTCTTCTCCCCTTCGTCACATGTACCACGTTTACTGTTTTGACTTCCGGTTGGAATTTTTTCTGTCCCCCGGTGCCTTGCTGGCAAGGCTCATCCTCGTGTTCGCTCGGCGTATGCTGCCATTTGTGTTCGGCGTTTAGCTTGCCGGCTTGCTTGAAGACCCAACATTCTCTATGGGTATGATTTGCAGGTTTATCGGGGGTGCCGTGGATCTGACATAGTTTGTCTAGAATCTTGTGTAGGCTGGACGGTCCATCTCTATTGCCTTTGAAAGGCTTTTTCCGCTGACCTGGCCGAGAGCCTCTGAATCCAGCGTTTACCGCCCTGTTATCTGGGATGTCTTCTTTATTCCTGCGCTTGTTTTTACTGCGTCGTGGTTTTCCATTGCCATCCCTGACTTCGGATGTGCTTGGATCGCTGGTGCTACTACGGGCTAACCAGCTATCCTCACCTGCGCAAAAGCGGGTCATGAGGCTTGTTAGGGCTGCCATTGTTCTAGGTTTTTCTTGGTCGAGGTGTCTGGTGAGCCATTCGTCTCGGACGCTGTGCTTGAAAGCTGCTAAGGCTTCGGCGTCCGGACAGTCGACGATTTGGTTCTTCTTAGTGAGAAACCTGTTCCAAAGCTTTCCGGCTGACTCTCTGAGCTGTTGAATTATATGCCTTAAATTGTCTGCGTCTAGAGGTCACACATAGGTCCCTTGAAAATTAGCCCGAAAGGCATCCTCAAGCTCCTCCCAACTTCCAACGGAGTTATCGGGGAGGCTTTTCAACCAGTGTCGAGCTGGTCCTTTAAGCTTGAGGGGCAAGTACTTGATGGCGTGGAGATCGTCTCCGCGATTTATATGAATATGGAGGATAAAGTCCTCAATCCAGACCCCGGGGTCCTTGGTCCCGTCGTACGCCTCTATGTTGACTGGTTTGAATCCTTCTGGAAATTCGTGGTCCTGCACCTCATCGGTGAAACAAAGGGGGTGTGCGGCACCCCTGTATTTAGATGTACCATGGCGTTCAGACGACTATGGTGTTCGATTTTGGTTGTGCGCTGGAGCGCGTTTCCTTGATCCGTAGATGGATCTGGTTGCGCCGGCCATTTGATGCGAGTCCTCGCGTGGATCGTCTACTGACTTATGTGCGGCCTCGTTAGCCGCTCTATCGCGGCCACGGGGTCGTCGATCCGACGGGTCGGCTGTTTTATTTTTTGGCTGTGGGGGCTCTAAGGCCTCATCGTCGAATTCAGGCAGCAGCTTGCGCTTTGGATAGCTCTTCGTGTGGCGACTGCCACCGTACTTTCCTGCAGTGTCGAGCACTTTGTTCCATCTACTGTTGAGTGTATTTTGTGCGGCCTTGAGCCTTTGCTTTTGCTTCTTCAGACTCCTCGCAGTGGCGATACGCCTTCTATGGAGGTTCTCTTGCTCCAGGTGCCTTTCCGGGATGATGTGTGCATCGTCATCCGGATTGTTCTCCTTTCCGGAGACGGGTTGATTATGTTGACGCTCGGCGTCGCCGTGATCGGACAACGGCTCCGTACTGTGTTCGTCGTCCGCTGGCTCACCCTGCTCTATCGCTGGGTCTATGTGGTCATCGTTTCCTCCGGAATCGATCGGGGTATTATTTTTTCTTCCGCTGTTATCGCTGTTTTTGCCGAGGCGGGATTTGGAGCGGCGTCTACGCCGCCGCTTTGATTGCTTCTTGAGGGAGTTATCCTTTGCTACATCCTTCCATTCCTCGTCATCATTTTCTTTGGGTGTATCCACCATGTATATGTCATGTGATGAAATGGCAGTCCAGCGCCTTGTGAGCGGTGGTTCCTGTTCATCTCCTGCATTGTCGCCCATACTATCGATGTCTTCGGAGTCGAAGTCGAGCATGTCGGTTAAATCGTCGACAGTGGCTACTAAGTGGGTGGTGGGTGGGGAGCGAATTTCTTCGTCGTCCGCATCCCATCCTAGCCGGACATAGTACGGCCAAGTTTCTTCTGACAAGGAGAGAGATTTTAATGAATTTAGCATGTCGCCGAAGGGCGAGTGCTGAAAGATATCCGCGGAGGTAAACTCCATGATGGGTGCCCAATCGGATTCGATAGGCATGGGCGCGGGCGGCTCGGAGTCCAAGGCCGGAGATGAATCCAGTGGTTCGGCGTCACGGCTCTCGTGAGGGGTAAGGTCAGTATCCGGCTCTACCGCCACTGAGAGTGCGGAGCATCCCAAGGTCATCCCCATGGACCTACCATCGTCTCATCAAGTGCCTAGTGGACCCATGACTCGATCACGTGCAAGAGCTCTCGAAACCGAGGTGACATCTCTCCTCTCACAATTCCACTTCGATGAACATGAGACATGGTTACTACCTCAAACGGAGACGTTGTGCATACTCAGGTACCAAGGAGTTAGCCATGGAGACGCTGTGGAGCAAGGAGAATCCGAAGAGGAAGATGGACATCAAGAGCTTGAAGTGGATCCGGCCGCTCCAGCGGCACTACCGCTCCCTCCAGCGGTACTATCGCCTATAAGCGGTACTACCGCTCCCTCCAGCGGTACTACCGCCTATAAGCGGTACTACCGCTCCCCACTGCCGCACCACTACCGCTCAACCCGGCAATTTCCAGTGTTCGCACTATCCGAGTCCGGTACTACCGCTCAGCCTAAGCGGTACTACCGCCTATAAGCGGTACTACCGCCCTGTGGCCGGTACTACCGCCCTGCCTGCGCGCAGAGAACGGGCCTAGGGCCCATGTATCCCTTCTCACTTACCCCTTCGTGGATGTAGACTATATATACTCCCTCACCTCATCCTAGCTAGGGTTAGCGTTGATTTAGCTCATATGTGAGATAGAGCTTCGCTCATCCATCCGGATCATCTCTTCGAGAGTGACCGCGGCCCCTCCTCGGAGAAGATCCTCGTGGATTCAAGACCTCCTCACGGAGAAGACCCCCATCAAGACCTCCTCACGGAGAAGAACCGGTTACTTTGTATCGTCCTTTGTTGACCTTGGATCATCGTGTATCTCTTTGTGTTCATCGATCTAGCATATGTGTGATCTATTTCTTGTTGGTTGAGTGTTTCTCTCGTGTTTTCCCCTCGTTCTTCCCCGTGTTCGTCGTGTTCTTCGAGGGATCTCGCTCCTTTCGTGAAAGATCGGCCGTCTAGGGTTCTACCCTACATCATCTTGGTATCATGAGCCAGGTTGATCACGATTTCGGAGCCCCCTCTCTTTGTTTTCTAGCTTGATTTTATTGTTTTTCGTCCTAATTCGAAAATCCCCACCAAAAATAGCCCCAAAATTTTTTGTGATTTGTTAGTGTGATGAAGTTTTGTTGGATTTGATCCATGGATTTGTTTGCTTTCGAGTGGATCTAGCATCTCCCCAAGTTTCCCCACTTTCCATCCACGAAATCTCCCCAATTTTGACCTCGAAATCATCCATTTCCGCCCCAAAATCGCGTCCCGATTCGATCTGCGAAGAATCCCGACACGAGCGGTACTACCGCCCATCCGAGCGGTACTACCGCTTAGTACCACAAGCGGTACTACCACCCCGCAAACGGTACTACCGCCAGGCCCTGTTTCAGCCGAAACAGTCGAAAAATCCCGACACGAGCGGTACTACCACCCATCCCAAGCGGTACTACCGCTTACAAGCGGCACTACCGCCCATGCGAGCGGTACTACCGCCCCTGACAGTTTCAGCCCTTTGAGTTTCACCGTTTTGTCCATAACTTCCACATCCGGAGTCCGATTTTCGCGTTCTTTAGCTCGTTGAGTAGCTATTGACATCCTCTATCCACCTAGATAGGTTTCACCAACATTTGACTCCACCAAATTTTTCGAACTTTGGCATCTTTGCCTAGGGCTACCACCACATCCTCCGCATAACCACCTCCGACTTCCGCAACCACCAACGCTTTCCGTTACCACCATTTGACCTTTGCTTTGAGAATTTGAGTTGTGGTTTCCGTATCCTTTTGTGTTTCGGCTATCTAGGTACGGTTCGACATCAACATCACCACCGCTCATCTTCGCCAAGGACTACTACGAACGGCTACTTCACTTTGGTATCACCTTCACCTTGGATATCATCTTGGTATCGTGATATCGTCATACTCTCTTGCAATTGCATTGATAACCCCATGGCCTTACTTTTGCGTCACTTACCCATCGAGACTAGCCATTGAGTATTGCCGGCAACGTGACTTGTGCACATTAGTGTTCATTACTTCCCATTATCATCTTGTTGCATATCTCGGCATCATCACTCGTGTCACAAAGTTGTTATCGCATACACAATTGCTATCTTGTTTCGTGAAGCATTGCATGAGAAAAGAGCTCAAACATCAAAGAGCCAAACAAGCTTTTAAGCAAAAGAGGAAAGATAAGCAAAGAGCTCATAAGCAAGAACCATAGCAAAATCCAACATTAAGATTGTCATACTCGATCATCTTAGATCAAAGCATAGGAACATCATACATATGGCATACTTGGGATAGAAGTCGTTGCATCTTTGCTTAGTAGGTTGTGCACAAGTTCGTATCCGCCTATTGTGCAATCGTGCTAGCGTCTCTCTAGTGTTGTGCAACAAGAGCATCTTGGTGAATTCCACGTTTTGGCTCATCTTTGGTTGCATAACCCCATCTTATCTATTTGCGTGTGTGTTTCCGTGTACCATATCTTGCTATTGGTCTACTTGTTGCATTTGCAAATTTGTGAATCTTTTCCAACATTATTGAATCTCACTTACAATTGCATCAAATTTTTGTGCCACCATCCTAACCGAGCTCCACCATAAGCTTTTACTTGTGTAGGTGTGAGAACCGACAAGAATTGGTACCAATTGTGCTATTTCCTTGCTACACATTGGAGTCACCTTTGATCCATTGTCAACATTGGTCAAGGTACATTGGATATTAGTTCTTTCCTTTCTCCCTCTCACATATCTTTGTTTGGAATGATGGATAGGCCAAGTACTTCTACCAATCCTCTCTTATTGGAGCAAGACGACGACATGTCTTCCTTCGTCACCAAGAATCAACTCTTTGGTGCACAACGGGCTTTGCATCAAGAACAACTTTCTTTGGGCGACCGCATCGACAATCTCGCCACCGACCTACGACAATCCGAGAATCGTACAAGGGACTACTTCGACAACAAGCTCGACAAGCACAAGGTTGAGAATGACGCAAGAATGGACGAGATTCGAGCTTTGCTACTTCGTTCTACTCCGTCAACTTCGTCAAGAAGGAGTCGCTCAAGTCGACACTCCGACGACACCATCTCCGGTTCAAGTACACCGACATCGAACACTCTTCGTCGTGCCGTGCGTCAAGATCGTCAAGCAAATCGCAATCCTCTACACGACACCGACTCTCAAGAGCATCGACATCGCCAAAACCAAGCCGCTTTTGCTCAAGCACAAGAACGGCAACGTCAACGACAACAAGAACAAGAGGAGCGTGCGCGACAACATCAAGATGCACAAGACGCCGAGGCGGAACGTCAAGAACAACGACTACGTGAAGCTCAAGCACTTGAGGCGCAACGTGCACTTCGGGATTCAAGTCGTGCCGTAGCCGATCGTGGCCGACAAGCTCGTATCCAACAAGAAGCACTTCGTGATGAAGCTCAAGAACGACTTTACCAAGGCCACATGCATCGCCAAGTTCCTCGTCAAGATAGACAAGCTCATCCTCAAGCGCGACAAGAACGTCAAGTCCATCGAGAGCAAGAAGACAATGGACCCAATCATCGCCAAGAGCAACATGAGGAAGTGAACCAACTTCGCCAAGAGCGCCATGACAATGTCAATCCTCAACGACATGGACGTCATCATCCCCAACACAATGAAGAGCAACGATATGGCAAGCTAAAGTTCACCATGCCCAAGTTCAATGGAAGCAATGACCCCGAAGAGTACATCTCATGGGCATTGAAGGTTGACAAAATCTTCCGCTTGCACAACTACGAAGAAGAGAAGAAGATCGCAATGGCATCCCTCGAATTCCAAGACTACGTCCTAATTTGGTGGGAACAAGTCATTGAGCGCCGAGCGGCAAGAGGTGAACCACCCATCACCACTTGGAGACAAATGAAGGATGTCATGCGAGCATGGTTCGTGCCAAACTACTACAACCGCGACCTCTTCAAGAAACTTCAACAACTCAAACAAGGAACCAAGAGCGTTGAAGAGTACTACAAGGAAATGGAGATTGCCATGATACGAGCCAACGTCAAGGAAGATGATGAGCAAACTATGGCACGGTTCTTGAATGGACTCAATCATCCTATCAAGAAGATTGCCGATTTCCAACCTTACTCGAACCTCGTCGAGTTAGTGCACCAAGCTACCAAAGCGGAACGGCAAGTACAAGAAGACTTCAAGTATGCCAAGTTCTCATCCAAGTCCTATGGTCTCGCCAACAATCAAGCTTCAACGACTCCAACACCTTCTACAAAGCCTTCTACAAGCAACGGCGACAAGTCAAGTTACAAGAAAGCTTCAACAAGCTCAAGTCGTCCTTCTACTACAAGCAACTTCAAGAAAGCTTCATCATCATCTACTCCAACCGATGAGACCATCAAGACAAGTTCTATCAAATGCTTCACATGCGGCAGCCGAGGCCACAAGTCCTTCGAGTGCACAAACAAGCGCACCATGATCCTCAACAACGACGGAACCTATGACTCCATGAGTGAAGGTGAAATGGAAGCTCTTGAGCAAGTGGCCATGCACCGACAAGTGAGCAATGAGGATGAAGATGAACAAGTCTTTTGCGATGAAGATTCAAGTCCCGCTCTTGTTGTCTCCAAGGTCTTGACTCTTCAACATCAACAAGACGAAGATCAACGATGCCATATTTTCCACACAAAGGCCGGCATCAATGGACGTTCCGTCAAGGTCATCATCGATGGAGGTAGTTGCCACAAATTAGCAAGTGAAGAACTTTGCTCCAAGCTCCAATTGGTCAAGATGAAGCACCCTCACCCCTACAAGGTTCAATGGCTAAGCGACACCGGCACCATACAAGTCGAGCATAGAGTACAAGTCTCTTTCAAGATCGGCGCCTATGAAGACACATTGGAATGTGATGTCCTCCCAATGACCGTTTGCCACCTCCTCCTTGGACGACCATGGCAATTTGACCGAGGTGTCATTCACAACGGGCGTACAAATCACTATAGCTTCAAGATGAAAGGGAAAGAGTTCGTGCTACGTCCTATGTCTCCAAGCCAAGTGCTCGCCGACAAGCAAGCCACCCATCGTGGAGAAAATAGTGAGAGAGCGAACCACCAAAAAGAGAGTGAGCACCACAAGCCCAAATTGAGTGCCTCCACGATGAGCGACAAGAAAAACTTAGTTCTCTTTGCCACCAAACGTGAGATGAGAGAAGTGTGTGAGAACCCATCGAGTGTCCTACACTATGTCCTATTGTGCAAGGACGAGGTCACAAAAACTAACAACTCTCACGATCTACCTTTGGTGTTATCTTCTCTATTGCAGGAATTCCAAGATGTTTTTCCCGACGAGCTACCTCCGGGTCTCCCTCCACTACGAGGCATTGAGCACCGAATTGATCTCATCCCCGGAGCGCCGCTTCCCAACAAAGCTCCATACCGCGTCAACCCCGAAGAAACCAAAGAAATACAAAGGCAAGTAAAGCATCTCATAGACTATGGACATATACGTGAAAGTTTGAGTCCTTGTGCCGTACCGGTCATTCTTGTTCCAAAACGTGACGGTAGCTCTCGCATGTGCTCCGATTGTAGACCTATCAATGCTATCACCGTTAGATATAGGTACCCCATTCCACGCCTTGATGACATGCTTGATGAACTTAGTGGTGCCACTATCTTTTCCAAAATCGATCTTAAAAGTGGTTACTATCAAATCCGCATACAAGAGGGTGATGAATGGAAAACCGCTTTCAAAACAAAGTTTGGTCTCTATGAGTGGTTAGTCATGCCTATGGGTTTATCGGAAGCACCCGGTACTTTCATGCGTCTTATGCATCACGTTTTTCGTCCTTACCTTGGTGAATTTGTTGTTGTCTACTTTGATGATATACTTGTGTTTAGCAAATCTCTCAAAGAGCATGTCACCCACCTTCGCACCGTGCTACAAACTCTTCGAAAAGAGCAACTTTATGCTAATATGGGAAAATGCCTATTTGGTGTTGACAAGCTTGTTTTCTTGGGTTTCGTAGTTTCTTCTAAGGGTGTTCATGTTGATGAAACTAAGATCAATGCTATTAAAACTTGGCCCCAACCAACCAATTTGCAACAAGTGCGTAGTTTTCTTGGTTTAGCTGGTTTCTACCGTAGATTTGTGAAGGATTTTAGCACCATTGCTTCACCTTTGCATGCTTTGAGTAAGAAAAATGCACCTTTTGTTTGGGGACCATCTCAAGATATTGCTTTCAATGAGCTTAAGAATTTGCTTACTCATGCCCCCGTGCTTGCATTACCCAACTTTGACAAACCTTTCGAAATACATTGCGATGCTAGTGGTAATGGCATAGGAGGTGTGTTAACGCAAGAGAAGCGCCCCATTGCATACTTTAGTGAGAAACTCTCCGGAGCGCAACTCAATTACCCCATCTATGACAAAGAGCTTTATGCTTTAGTGCGAGTTTTGCATGAATGGGAACATTACCTTCGCCCTCATGAGTTCATCATCCATACCGACCATGAAACACTTAAATATCTTAAGGGTCAAACTAAGTTGAACAAGCGTCATGCTAAATGGAGTGAATTTATTGAATCATTTCCTTATGTCATCAAGTATATTAAGGGTAAGGAAAATGTTGTGGCGGATGCGCTTTCCCGTATATGCATGCTTGTCACTACTCTTGAGTTGAATGTCATTGGTTTTGAGCATATCAAAGAATTATATGAACATGATCCTACATTTGCAATACCTTATGCCAAGTGTTTGATGCATACTTCTTGGGAGCGATACTATATCAAAGACGGATATCTTATGAGAGCTAACAAACTTTGCATTCCCGAGTCCTCTTTGCGTTTGTTGCTTTTGCAGGAATCTCATGGTGGTGGACTCATGGGACACTTTGGACGCGACAAGACATTTGCTACGCTCTCTAAGAACTACTTTTGGCCCAAGATGCATCGGGACGTCAATCGCTTCACCAACCGGTGTTATACATGCCGCAAAGCTAAGTCCAAAGCCCAATCTCATGGCCTCTATATGCCACTTCCAATTCCATATCAACCATGGGAAGATATTAGCATGGACTTTGTGCTAGGTTTGCCTAGAACTCGAAATGGCAAGGATTCCGTTTTTGTTGTTGTGGACCGATTCTCCAAAATGGCTCATTTCATTCCTTGCAACAAGATAGACGATGCTTCACATGTTGCAAATTTGTTTTGTAGGGAAATCTTGCGCCTTCATGGAGTGCCAAAGACGATTGTCTCGGACCGCGACGTCAAGTTCTTGAGTTACTTTTGGAAGACCTTGTGCGCCAAGCTCGGAATCAAGCTTCTCTTCTCCTCGGCATACCATCCTCAAACCGACGGCCAAACGGAGGTGACCAGCCGTACGCTCTCCACCCTCCTACGCGTGTTGATAAAGAAGAACATCAAGGAGTGGGAAGAGTGCCTACCAATCGCCGAGTACGCCTACAACCGTGCAAGACATTCGACTACCGGCAAGTCCCCCTTCGAGGTCGTCTATGGCTTCAACCCATTGTCACCATTGGAAATTCTACCTCTACCGCTTCAAGAGCGCACAAACATGGACGCGAGTGCCCGAGTCAACTTCCTCAAGAAGATGCATCAAGATACAAGGAACACCACCGAGCGCCAAGTACAACGACTCGCGACCAAGCTCAACGTCAACAAGCAACCCATGATGTTCCATGTTGGAGATCTTGTGTGGCTACACCTTCGCAAGGATCGTTTCCCCAATGAACGCAAGTCCAAGCTACTACCCCGAGCGGATGGACCCTTCAAGGTGCTTGCACGCTACAACAACAACGCTTACAAGATAGACATCCCACGCGACAAGTACTCCGTGAGCGACATCTTCAACATCAAAGATCTCTCCCCATACCATGGTGATGAGGATTTCGATCCGAGGTCGGATCTTTCCCAAGGGAGGGGAGATGATGCGGAGCATCCCAAGGTCATCCCCATGGACCTACCATCGTCTCATCAAGTTCCTAGTGGACCCATGACTCGATCACGTGCAAGAGCTCTCGAAACCAAGGTGACATCTCTCCTCTCACAATTCCACTTCGATGAACATGAGACATGGTTACTACCTCAAACGGAGACGTTGTGCATACTCAGGTACCAAGGAGTTAGCCATGGAGACGCTGTGGAGCAAGGAGAATCCGAAGAGGAAGATGGACATCAAGAGCTTGAAGTGGATCCGGCCGCTCCAGCGGCACTACCGCTCCCTCCAGCGGTACTACCGCCTATAAGCGGTACTACCGCTCCCTCCAGCGGTACTACCGCCTATAAGCGGTACTACCGCTCCCCACTGCCGCACCACTACCGCTCAACCCGGCAATTTCCAGTGTTCGCACTATCCGAGTCCGGTACTACCGCTCAGCCTAAGCGGTACTACCGCCTATAAGCGGTACTACCGCCCTGTGGCCGGTACTACCGCCCTGCCTGCGCGCAGAGAACGGGCCTAGGGCCCATGTATCCCTTCTCACTTACCCCTTCGTGGATGTAGACTATATATACTCCCTCACCTCATCCTAGCTAGGGTTAGCGTTGATTTAGCTCATATGTGAGATAGAGCTTCGCTCATCCATCCAGATCATCTCTTCGAGAGTGACCGCGGCCCCTCCTCGGAGAAGATCCTCGTGGATTCAAGACCTCCTCACGGAGAAGACCCCCATCAAGACCTCCTCACGGAGAAGAACCGGTTACTTTGTATCGTCCTTTGTTGACCTTGGATCATCGTGTATCTCTTTGTGTTCATCGATCTAGCATATGTGTGATCTATTTCTTGTTGGTTGAGTGTTTCTCTCGTGTTTTCCCCTCGTTCTTCCCCGTGTTCGTCGTGTTCTTCGAGGGATCTCGCTCCTTTCGTGAAAGATCGGCCGTCTAGGGTTCTACCCTACATCACGGGGTCTATCCGCCCGTCCACAGATGGCGCAATTTGCTCCAGATTGAAGGACGGAGTAGTTGCCGGTGTGATCTCCCGAACACTGTCCGACGGCAGAGCTATATCATGCTTGTCGTGATTGCGTGGCGCACCTGACATGGGCTCGAATCCGTCGAAGATCAAGTCTCCGCGGATGTCAGCCGTGTAATTCAAGTTTCCAAACCTGACCTGATGGCCAGGGGCGTAGCTCTCGATCTGCTCTAGATGGCCAAGCGAGTTGGCCCGCCGTGCGAAGCCGCAGAATACAAAGATCTGTCCGGGGAGGAAGACCTCACCCTGGACCGCATCATTACTGATGATCGAAGGAGCCATGAAGCCTTATGGCGACGGCACAATGGAACTCTCAATGGAAGCACCAATGTCGGTGTCAAAACTGGCGGATCTCGGGTAGGGGGTCCCGAACTGTGCGTCTAAGGCGGATGGTAATAGGAGGCGGGGGACACGATGTTTACATAGGTTCGGGGCCTCTCGATGGAGGTAATACCCTACTTCCTACTTGATTGATGTTGATGATATGAGTATTACAAGAGTTGATCTACCACGAGATCGTAGAGGCTAAACCTTAGAAGCTAGCCTATGGTATGATTGTTGTTGTCCTACGGACTAAACCCTCTAATTTATATAGACACCGGAGGGGGCTAGGGTTACACAGAGTCGGTTACAATGGGAGGAGATCTACATATCCGTATCGCCAAGCTTTCCTTCCACACCAAGGAGAGTCCCATCCGTACACGAGATGAAGTCTTCAATCTTGTATCTTCATAGTCCAACAGTCCGGCCAAAGGATATAGTCCGGCCGTCCGGATACCCCCTAATCCAAGACTCACTCACATAGATTACCCCAATGTCACCTTGGGAATCCATAAGTTGAGTGCCAAAACACATATTAAGTGAATGAATATGGTACCCCATTGTCACCACGGGTATTCATAGCAAGACATACATCAAGTGTTCTCAAATCCATAAAACTATTCAATCCGATAAGAATGAAATCTTGAAGGGAAAACTCAATTCATAACAAGATAGAGAGGGGAAGACACCATATGTTCCAACTATACTAACAAAGCCCGTGAGACATCAAGGTCGTGAAATCTCAAGAACACGAGAGAGAGAGAGAGAGAGAGAGAGAGAGAGATTAAACACATAGCTACCGGTACAAACCCTCAGCCCTAAGGGTGGACTACTCCCTCCTCATCATGGTCGCCGCCGGATGATGAAGATGGCCACCGGTGACGATTTCCGCCTCCTGTGGAGTGCTGGAACGGGGTCTAGATTGGTTTTTCGTGGCGAAAAAGACTTGTGATGGCAGAACTTCGGATCTAGGCTTATTTCTGATGGTTTCTATATTTATAGGATTTTTTGCGCCGGTTTCACGCAAAGATGGGCCTCGATGTCAGCACAACCCACCGGGGCAAGCTAGGCTCCTCAGGTACGCCCTGGTGGGATGAGCCCTCCTTGTGGCTCTTCTGGCCCTCCCATGAAGCTTCAGGGGTCTCTTTTGTTCCAAAAAAAATCCTCAAAAAGTTTCAGCTCATTTGGAGAACTTTCATTTCTGCACAAAAAACAACACCACGGTAGTTCTGCTGAAAACAATGTCAGCCCGGGTTAGTTCCAAGCAAATCATACTAAAACCACATAAAATTGTTATAAACATGGCATGAATATTTCATAAATTATAGATACATTGGTGACGTATCAGTAGGCCCAACAAATGCACATGCGCTCACATCGATCTTGCCAGGGACAACGTCGTGTCTTGAGATCTTCTTTGCTTATTCATTAATCTGGACCTGAGTCAGCCCCTAATCTCACTTTGATATATTTGGCGCTTAGGTGACGCACGCTGTCTGCCTAGAAAAAACCAGGGGCACCCATACCCATAGGATGCCATTAGGGCGCCCGCGTGTGAGTTGGGGTAACTGCCATTTTATCTTTAGTTCGCCCACCACTGCTGCCGTTTCTGCCACGCGCGCCGCATGCATTGCGTGGGGTAGGTGGTGGATGAGCAGCGATCGGGAACATGCGCCTTGGTAGAAGACGCAGTGCCTCGGATTGGCGTAGTGGGGCGGTTGATGAAGAAAGTCGCCATCCAGGGATGAAGAGAGCCGGATTGGTGGAGCAGGGTGGTTAGCTCCTAGTAGTGGAGAGCCAGCCTCCACTATAAAAGGAGGCGTGCGAGGGCAGTCATGCTCATACACTTTCTCCTACTTCTCCTTCCTCGCTTGTGTCTTTGTTCATGGTGACAGGAATAGGCCGGGCTCGTGCTTCGGCCACAGCGGCGAGAGCTTCTCCTCGAAACCACGCCTTGCCCTCGGCTGCGGCTGTAGAAGCTAGTTCCAGTGCGCGAGGCGGAGCCACGAGGCGAGGTCGGGGTCAATGTGGCACTCACGGTCGAGGCGGATGGAGCGGCGCGCTCGTCAGTTCTCTTCCAACTGCTCCACCCCCAGCAGAAGGCCATGCAGGAGACACGACCCTTGAGTTCATCATCAAGCTGCATGATCCTTCCTGCAGTCGCCTATGCCTTCCCCGTCCTTTCGCCGGGGTAATGGAGGTCAACCAGCCGCTAGGTTTGCGGTTGTGCATGAGAAGCTGCTGCAGTGGCACTGTGTGGGTGAATGTGGAGTTCTCCGCGCCCCACATCAAGCTCCTTAGGCGCGGATTAAAAACTTTCGCCCGTGCCCACTATCTTACAGAGGGGCATGTCCTTCGCTTTAAGATGGTGGAGCTTGACATGCTCTTCGTCAAGGTTTTCAGGCGTTCAGGCGCTCGTGTCGGGTGCTGCGTAGAAAGCTTGAGCGACGGCAAAAGCTCCTCCTCGAGCGACAGCGAGGAGGAGGACACGGATGGTGAAGACGACAACGACAAGTCCCTAGTCATCAACCCCAAACATGGCAACTCGGACTCTAGCTAAACATCAGCGGCACCATCATCACTAGCTGGTGCCGGCAGCACCATCATCTGCAGCCAGACCCCGGCAGAGGGATTTATTGGGGGTGCTTGGTTTGGGACGCCACCACCACCTCCAGCTAGACTCTGGTAGGGTCGTGGACTCCGGCTTCGTCTTTCCTGCTGGTGTCCCCATCGAGCTACGTCCTTCTGGTCCTTTCGGGGGTGACCAAGGCATCGCCTAGCCGCTCCCTCAGTCCCAGGCTTCATCTTCCCTGCCGGGGAGGCGCTCTCCCGATCTTGTGAGGCTTCATCCCTCTGGTCCTCGCGACGGTGACCAGGGTGTCGCCCAGGTGTTCTTTTTTCCCTCCTTGCTCTTGATGTAAACCCTAGGAGGAGAGGGACAAGAAAGGCATTACGGAGTACTTTTCTTTTTAATCAAAAAATGTAGGCATTTGCCCTGTTTGAATCAAATTTAGGTATTTCCCCATCCATGTCAGCACTTGTACGATTTGTACTTGTTTGTCCCACGCCAATTAAAATGAAAAAACTTGTCAGGATTTGTCCATGCTTATGTTGTTTTGAAGGACCTGCCCTCATTATGAGGACATGACTACCTTGGATACGACCAAAAATATTGCATACATACATATTTGTCAGGTGATTTCTAGTGTCAACTATTCAATAATCTATTTATATTATCCAGAACAAAAATACTTCACACACTTTTGTGTTTTGTCTAATTGCAGGTGTATGGGACATTTGTACAATCCACATATGAAGATAAGGGAAAAAGAGAAGTTTAGGTGCTGTTCAAAAAGTCCCTTCACGTCACTTTTGGGCCAAGAGAAGATAGAGTCCAAGTCTCTCACGTTCTGGATTCAGATTCGGACTGCACAGACATACCTGACTCAAAACGGCAAGAACTTTTTCATACGGACTCTGAATTGGGTGATTCTTTATTTGTTGGAAAGTAGATTTTGTCCTATTTCCACTCTAACTGGATTCACCCTTAAATTCATCCGGAGCATTGAGATATGGACGAAACAATCTGACGCTGCAGCAGAATCCGGGTCAAACAACAAGTCCAAAGGTGTTGCATCACCTCCACTTGGGCCCATGAGCCTTGTACGACCTAGGGTTGGTGTTAGGCTGCCTTGGGACGTCCTCCCACCTCCTTGGCCGCCACCCCTTGCTCCTATATAAGTAGATCCACCTAGTAGCTTTTTCCTTGGGGTTTTGTTTAGATTAAAAGTTCGCCATAGCTGCAACTTCGCGTACTTCGTTTGTGTTCAACGACCAGACCAAGGCGTCTCAGAACCCCACCTTGATCAATAAAGCTTTCCTCTTATATTCGCAATATCCAGATTGCAATCTTAGTTTCTTGCTTGTTCTTCGTTTGCCTGCAGGAAACAGACCTTCGTGGTCAGGTTGATCATGCTCCGGCGTGGTCAATAACCTCTCGGAGTTGGTTTAGCGATTGCTAAGGCGCGACGTCCTCGCACGTTCGTAGTCAGATCGTCAAAGTCGACTTCCTCCAAACGATAGCCACCATCTCATCGAAAGACGGGACACCTTTGCCTCTATCAAGTGGTATCAGTTTTCAGGTTGCTCGGTGAGAATTTCCAGTTTCCCCTAGATTAGATTTATTTTCTTACCTATTGTCCAAGCAAAAGCCACAAAAAAGTTCGATCTATTCATCCTTTTTGTCCAAGCCAGTCTGAGCCTTTGCAATTTTCTTTTCATTGTTTGCATTATTGAATTATCGGTTGCATCGCCGTGTCGAGTTGCTGGTCTTAGTGTCTAGTTTGTTTAGAGTTTCGAGTTCTGTTCACATTAGTCACGTCGCCGCTGCATCGTTATCCCTTCCGCTGTCCACCACATCATCCATCAATTTCCACCACATGTTACCCATAGTTCATTATCACAATCATAGTTGAGGTCGTTCACATCTTCGCTTGATCCAATCTGCATCTTATCTAGTTTGTCTTGGAAAGAGGGAGAGAAAGAAAAAGATAGAGAAAAAAAAGGAAAAAAGTCAGAGAAAAAAAGAGAAAGAAAAAAAGTGTGAGAAAAAAAAGAGAGAAGAAAAAAAACAAAGTTCAGACCTATCTAGACTCAATCTCGTAGTTGAATTTGGATTGGAATCTGTTTTGTGCACTGTTCAGTAAAACAGGCATAACTTCCTCATACGAAGTCCGTTTTGGCTCCACAAGTACTCAAACGAAAGCTAGCGACGAGACGCATCTAAATAGTTTCAGAGGCTAGTTCAATATTTGACACCTCCAAATCAGCTTCTAAATAGGTCTTTTTGCCCTCCGAAGTTCGCGGACACATCTTATTCCAGTTTTTTAGGCCAGTTTTAGAATTGTTTGACTCCTCAGATCATTTCGAAATTGAGTGATTCTTTTTGCATTGGAAAGCTTGAGTTAGTAGCATTCTTTGAAAAAAGTTATCGCAAAATTGGCTCAAACTTGTCAAGAGAAAAGTTGGAGAGAGAGTTCTTGTATATCCTGCTTGGCAGTTGTTTTTCATCATTATCTTTACTGCCATTGTGATCTTCACTTATATCTTGCTGTCCAGAGCTACTTAGTATCCTTCATTGATGCTAGTTGTGCTATGCCGTGACCTCATTAGTGTTCTAGGCTCGCGTCTCTAGTCCGGTCTAGCCTAGGACCAGCACAATACCGTCGTGAGCGTTTATTCAACATTGCATCTTTGAATTGATTATTGCTAATCTTTTGCTACCATATATAGCCAACCCAGCTCCACATATTGCTACCCCGTGTATACGTACGTTCCCCTGGCAATCGCTTTACACAATCTTCAGAGTTATTTGACACCGCTGGTTGCCTGTCACCACCTGCCGCATGGTAAGAACTTGTAAGATATTGATATTTGCTTTACTATGAGCACTTTACAACCACATCATAGTAGTTCATAGGAACATTATTCTCGAATTTTGTTTCTTGTTTCTACTAATCATGACAGGTTCCGGAGACAGAAGTTCTTGGACGACGGACACATCATCACCATCACGGGAGTTGGGACAACACACACAAGCAAATGGTCAGGTTATCTCTTTACCGTTATTTGAGGGTAGATTTAATCCTGCTATTTATCTAGCTTGGGAGCTTGAAGTAGAACTAGTTTTTAGTCACCATGAATTTTCTGAACTTGAGCGAGTACGAGCTGTCACTAGAGCATTTACTGGTTTTGCTTCTGCTTGGTGGAGTGTGCATTGTAAGAAAAACATTGATAACCAACCCACAACTTGGAAAGATTTGAAAGCTGTAATGAGACAACAATTTTTTCCTCCTTACTGTCATCGTGAATTGCTTCGCAAATTGAAACAATTAAAACAAGGCAGTAACACTGTTCATGCTTACTACCAAGAGTTCAAATCTTATATGCATCATTGTGACATAGAAGAATCTGAGGATGATACAATGAATAGATTTTTTGGTGGTTTGAACCATGATATTCAGGCACGATTTCAGTATATTCCTCGTTGCATTACTGTTATGTATGTTCGTGCTTGTATCTTTGAGAGACAGTTACAGGAGGATGCATTGGGTGACTACAACAACTACTATTCTAGTTCATGCTCACCACCACCGCTTGGTTCCTCCACCGTTGCACCTACTAGAGCAGCCACACCTCAGATTGTGAGCGCGACATCATCTCAAGAGTATGGTACATCGCCATCATCCGTACCTACATCAGCTACATCTTTGCGACAAGGTAACTGCAAAGGTATTGATGATATAACTTCACATGAGAATGATGCATGCCTAGTTAACTTGAATACATTATGTGTGGAGTTACCTGTTGATTTGAGCGCATCACCTATTTTAGAGAATCATGTTACTGTCATGAATGCGTCATGTGATCAAACAACTGAAATACCAACAATTTTGAGTGCACCCAATGAATTAACTGTTGATGCAAAAGAACCAATGTTTAATCATTTTGATATGACCTCTAATCTTGGTGATGATTCTGTGTCAAATGACTTATTGCATGTTTGCTTATTTAAGCATGTTGTAGCATCTAAATTTGACGCAAGTAAGGTTTATTCACCAATATTGGGATGGTTTAATGATGAATATTGTCAATCTTTTCATATGAATAAGAGCTTCACTTATATGTGCAAACTGAGTTGGAATACTTTCATGCCTTCTACTTATTGCGATAATATTTTGGTTTTATATTTTATTCACTATGAAAGTTACTCATGTATACATGTGTCATATGTGCAAAATCCACGGGAAGTAAAAATTGATGACATATACATATACAACATGTACACCTTGTCTTTTTTGTTAGCCACATTTCAGATAAAGCAACGCCGAGGACGGCTTTATTTTCAAGAAGGGGAGGATGATGAGGACATGAATACCTTGGATACGACCAAAAATATTGCATACATACATATTTGTCAGGTGATTTCTAGTGTCAACTATTCAATAATCTATTTATATTATCCAGAACAAAAATACTTCACACACTTTTGTGTTTTGTCTAATTGCAGGTGTATGGGACATTTGTATAATCCACATATGAAGATAAGGGAAAAAGAGAAGTTTAGGTGCTGTTCAAAAAGTCCCTTCACGTCACTTTTGGGCCAAGAGAAGATAGAGTCCAAGTCTCTCACGTTCTGGATTCAGATTCGGACTGCACAGACATACCTGACTCAAAACAGCAAGAACTTTTTCATACGGACTCCGAATTGGGTGATTCTTTTTTTGTTGGAAAGTAGATTTTGTCCTATTTCCACTCTAACTGGATTCACCCTTAAATTCGTCCGGAGCATTAAGATATGGACGAAACAATCTGACGCTGCAGCAGAATCCAGGTCAAACAACAAGTCCAAAGGTGTTGCATCACCTCCACTTGGGCCCATGAGCCTTGTACGACCTAGGGTTGGTGTTAGGCTGCCTTGGGACGTCCTCCCACCTCCTTGGCCGCCACCCCTTGCTCCTATATAAGTAGATCCACCTAGTAGCTTTTTCCTTGGGGTTTTGTTTAGATTAAAAGTTCCCCATAGCTGCAACTTCGCGTACTTCGTTTGTGTTCAACGACCAGACCAAGGCGTCTCAGAACCCCACCTTGATCAATAAAGCTTTCCTCTTATATTCGCAATATCCAGATTGCAATCTTAGTTTCTTGCTTGTTCTTCGTTTGCCTGCAGGAAACAGACCTTCGTGGTCAGGTTGATCGTGCTCCGGCATGGTCAATAACCTCTCGGAGTTGGTTTAGCGATTGCTAAGGCACGACGTCCTCGCACGTTCGTAGTCGGATCGTCAAAGTCGACTTCTTCCAAACGATAGCCACCATCTCATCGAAAGACGGGACACCTTTGCCTCTATCACCTCAACACTCTTTTGTAAGCAAGGTTTCCGGCAAACCTCTTGCCGGCTCCAATGCAACTACTAACAATCTTCGTCGAGTAGACTCGAAGCGAGTTAGGAGCGTGAATAGAGGTCAGTTCTTTGCCGGCCCTTTCCAAACACGTCTGCGACTGATCCTGTCGAGTTGACTTGAGGCAAGGATAGGAGCGCAAATGATAGACGCAAACGCAGCTACAGTTGATACTGACGAGTGGACTCGAGGCAATGATAGGTACGTGAAAGATAGACGCAAACGCAGCTACAAATGATCCTGTCGAGTGGACCCAAGGCAAGGATAGGAGCGCGAATGGTAAATGCGACAAGGTTCTCTTGCGTGCAAGTTTCACATACGTAGGCGTAACATGGAGTGACGGGGAAATTTGAAATGAAACAAACTTATCTTTCGTTGTTGTACTTCTTATCACATAGATAAGGAAGAGACGTCATAGGACCAAATAAGCGAGTCCATCTCCATCTCCATCTCCTCCCGGGAAAATTGCTCGCGAGGGATCCTTCTACTTTTACTAGAAAAAGAGAGAAGGTAGCACAAAGCCTTCAACGGTATGTTTGTCATTTTATCTAAAACTAGTGTAATCATATCAAAATCATGCTTAAGCAGATAAGAAAACATGCATGCAAGTTTTGAAAAACACTTGGTTTTATTCAGCTGTGCACAGGGTCTGCGCCTGGCTTTGTGCAAGGGTTACAAGTCTTGGAGACTATGCTTGTACTAAATAGGTTGCCGGGGCAAGGCCTGGCAACCGCACCTTATGGGTAGAACTTGCGAAGATGCTCAATATTCCATGAGTTTTGCACACAAATGCCATCTTCGTTCTCCAGACGAAGTACGCCAGGTCTGGTGACTTGTACTACCCAATAAGGGCCTTCCCACTTTGGTGTCAACTTGTTTGTACCCTTGGCGGACTAAATGCGCCGAAGGACAAGGTCGCCTTGCTCAAGGCTCCGGGCATGAACCTTGCGGCTATGATAGCGGCACAAAGCTTGCTGGTAGCATGCATCATGCACAGCAGCCTAGAGACAATCTTCCTCAAGGAGCACGGCATCGTCATGCCGGAGCTGCTGTTGTGCTACTTCATCATAGGCAAGTACTCGAGGTGACCTGTATATGAGTTATGTGGGGAGCACCGCTTCTGCACCATAGACTAGGGAGAAAAGTGTCTGACCAGTGGCTCGATTTGGTGTCTTCCTCAGTGACCAAAGAACCACCGGCAACTCATCAATCTAACACCTCCGCACTTGTGCAGCCTATCAAAAGATCTTGTCTTGAGCCCGCGCAACACTTTAGCATTTGCTATTTCTGGTTTCCCATTGCTCCTTGGGTGGGCAACGGATGCAAAGCATACCTTGCTTCCAATGTTCTGAGTGTATTGCATGAAAGCGTGGCTCGTGAATTGGGTGTTGTTGTCAGTGATGATCTTGTTTGGGACCCCGAACCGGCAAACCAATCCTTTGAAGAACTTGACGGCTGATTGTGCTATTACCTTTCTCACCGGCTCCACTTCAGGCCACTTTGTGAACTTGTCGATGGCAATGTACAAGAACTCAAAGCCCCCAATGGCATGGGGGAAGGGGCCCAAAATGTCGAGCCCCCCAGACCGAAAAGGGCCAGGATAGAGGAATTGTTTGAAGGGATTGTGTTGGCTGATGTATTCTCTAGGGCAGTGCGCCAATAAATAGCCCTGTCGGAAAGCTTTCCCAGCAAGGGTTCTTGATCCTATATGGGAACCACAACCCCCCCATGTATCTCTGCCAATAACTTATGTCCATCTTCCTAGGTTATGCACTTCAATTTCACCCCGTTGGTCGCTTTTTGCACAGAATGTTATCCACAAGCTGGTACATACTCGACTAACGGGCTACTGTAAGTTCATCTAGTGCGACCCTAGTTGGTTTTGAAGTATTGATGACAAACATGGTTGAGGGACTAATGTGTTTGTGAGAATTGCAGGATAACACAGGTAGTAGTCCCTCATTGATACAATTTAGCTACCAAAGATGACCCCTAAAAATGTATGAAGACATTGAAGACAATGATGGTTCGTGAAGACATTCACGTTGAAGATAATGACATGTGAAGACATTCACTTGAAGACTATGGAGTGTGAAGACATAGTTTCTTTTGTAGTTTCCTTTTCTTGTTTATTGAGTCATAGGAACCACCGAACTGTTAAGTGGGGTCCAAGTGAACAAAGTTAGATGACTGATGCGATGCTCAACCAAAATCCGATGTCTTCGAGCGAAGACAATGTGAGCAAATCTTATCTAGAGTGGGATAAGTTAGTTTTGCTTGTAGCCCAAGCCAAACTGCCGCATGTGTTTGAAATCCGAAAGTTGGACACGTGTTAGTTCCTTACTGACCCAGGGTAATTTCGGACATATCATGTCGGGTTGCCTCCTGGTTATAAATAGCCTACCCCCTACACCATAAATTGGTGGCTGCTCAGAGTTAGTGCACGACTTTTGTCGTTTGAGAGAAACCCACCTCCGAAGCCCTTGAGAGAGAGATCCTTGCCAGGACAAAGCCCAAAACACCCAGAGTCAAAGAATGTTAGGCATCACTGAAGTCTTTCTGTTTGTGTGACCTAAAGACTTGTTACACTTGAGGACTGTGCACCGTCCAGCCGGTTAGGCGTCTCTGAGGATCCAAGAGTCATTGTGGATCGCTAGAGAATGGATTCTGTGAAGGTTTGGAAGTCTACCTTGAGACTTGCTAGGGTGATTGGGCGAGGACTGGGTGCCCTTAGCTCAAGGGGAATAAGGTGAAGACACAGTCTTCTGAGTTCAATCTCAGCCTCCCTAACCTGACGTACAGTTGTCACAGCAACTGGAACTGGTCTACCAAATCCTTGTCTTCACCAAGCTACTGGTTCTATCTTCCAACTCATTTACATTTCAGTTTGTCTTCATGAAGTCATTGCTTGCTTGCCTGATCTGTTTGACTTCACTATTTGAAGACTATTATCTGATTGGCTTCATTCTGTCTTCCATTCTGATCTGTTCTACCTAGCTACTACTAGTCTTCGTGCTTTCATTATAGTGCTTACTTGACTATGGCCTGTCTAGTGTAGTTTATCTTTGGCTGCATATCACATAGGCTCAATTTGATTGTTTGTCTTCAAAGTCCTCGTGTTTTGAAGGCTTTCACAAAAAATGCCTATTCACCTCCCCCTCTGGTCGATAACTAGCACTTTCAATTGGTATCAGAGCAAGGTGCTCCCTTGTTCTGTGTGATTCGGTTTAACCACCTAGAGTTTTAGCTATGTCGATTGCAGGGATAATCAAGGTCTCTGCTGCGTGCCCAGTCTTCGATGGCACTGATTACCCCTACTGGAAGAATATGATGCGTATGCATCTTGAAGCCATTGATATCGACCTCTGGTATGTTGTTAGGACGGGCGTCCCGAAGGTCGGTGAAGGTGTCACCGCTGCTGATGTCAAGAGGTTCGTGCAACTGGACTCAACTGCCAAGAACATCATTTATGGTCATCTAACCAAAGGACATTATAGCTGTGTGAGTGCTCTGGAAACTGCGAAGCTAGTCTGGGACTGGTTCTCCAAGGTCAACGAAGGTGTCTCAACTCAGAGAGATTCAAGGATTGATGTTCTTCGCAATCTCTTCAACCACTTCAAGAGAAACGACAATGAGAATGTCCAGCTCACGTTTGATCGCCTCACTGATATCACCAATGAGCTTTGCACACTTGGCGCCACTAAGATCACCAAGCATGAAATTGTGAAGAAGCTACTGAGATCACTTGACATCTCATTTGACACTTTGGCCCTGATGATTCAAGAATGCCGTGACTTCAAAGATCTCGATCCGTCTGACATACTTGAGAGCCTCAACACACATGAGTTCCAGCTATCTGAGAAGAGAGATATCTATGGCCCCAACTATGCCCTATCCTGTGCTTTGAAGTCAAAAGTTGTTTCCTCATCTGAAGAAGAATCTGACCGCAGTTGTGGTGATCCTGAAGACATAGGCAAATAGCTAGCAATGCTCGTAAGGAAGTTTAAAAAGTTCTACAAGAAGAATCGCTTCGGAAACTCTTCAAGATCCAGCTCAAGAAATGATGAGGCTTCCTCTTGTGACTACAAGAAGAGAACATGCTACAAATGCAAGAAGCCAGGCCACTACATATCTGAATGTCCTCAATGGGACAAGGAATCTAAGAAGAAGAATAAGAAGAGCAAGGAATATGATTCTGATGACAAGAAGAAGAAGAAAAAAACTTCAAAATGTTCTTCAAAGTCTTCGTCTCACAAGAAGAGCTCATCTGGCAAGGCTTGTGCATGCATTGGCAAGGAGATGGATTCAAAGGAGGAGTCTGCTTCCGAGGAGGCGGAGGTGGAGTCTGAGGAGGATTCTAAATAAGGCATGGCAAGCTTGGCTCTAGCTTCGTCATTCGTCGTCAAGTCCATCTTCAACACTCAAGACCATGGTCACGCCACCGATGCTGAAGCCAATGATGAGGACGACTCAGCTCTGACCTACTGCTTCCTGGCATGAGGTGCCATGGTAAACTCACGCGATGCTTACTTTCAAACCTCCAGTGAAGATGACTCTGAGTGTGAATCCAAACCCAGCTATACGACTCTTGCTAAAATTGCAACTAAACAACAAACTGCTATGGAGCATATTCAAAAGTTGCTAGACAAAAGCGATGACCTGTTGGATGAGGAAATGCATCGAACTCAGTCCTTAATCAGAGACATAAAAAATCTTCGTGTTAAGTACGAGGAACTTGATAGTCGTCATGGAACCCTCTCAACCACTCATGAGAAGCTTTTCTACGATTATCTTCAAAGGAAGCAAGATCTAGAGAAACTGAGAGCGTCTCATGAAGATCTTCAAAAAGAGAATGATTCACTACTCGCTCAACAGATCGGTTCCACTCAGGAGGACTTTGTGCCACCATGTTTAAAATGCCTTGAGCATGATAATGTTGTCTCTGTTGCTGAATGTTCTACTTCCTCTGATGTTGCAATATCTTCAACTACTGATGTGGTAACTAACCCCTCGTCTGATGAGAGTGCGAGGTCGAAGACATTGCTTGAAACTGGCAATTACAAAAGCCTCAATGGGCATCAGACACTATGTGATGTCCTCAAGAAATAGATTCTCAATCGAAACCCTAAGAAAGAGGGTGTTGGTTTCGAGAGGAAAATGAATGTGTATGGTTCTTACTGGAAGCCTGAGAAGTACCCCAAAACCACATGGGTTGCTGCAAAGGGTCCTTCAGTAGATACATCTACCTTATCTGGCTTCACTTGTGCTAATCCCATTGTTATTGTTGAGTCCTTTGACTCAAATTATAAGTTGTTTAAGAATCAGAATGGTGAAGTGTTTGCCAGGTTTATTGGTACCAACTGTAGGAATGGGCCGCCTTTGAAGAAGATCTGGGTTCCTAAGAGTTATCTTGAGAAACTTCCTGTGAATGTCATCATGACAACACCAGGGAAGAAGAGAAACCCTACACCAAAGGCTTCATATGGCCCAAAAACTTCATACAGCTAGAGGACCTCACAAGGTCACCCTAACACCAATGTGTTACAAGGAAATTATCATCAGACTCATGAATATGAGTGTGTTTCTTCTAACCGCTATGTTCACAAATCAAATAACTTTTTTGCATATTCATTTGAGTACTATTCACCTCCTGCAAAACTAGTTGCTAGGGCTCCAAAGCCAAAGTTCTCAGATGCTGCACTTAGACTCATTGCTTCTAAGCCACCCCTTAAGATGTGGGTGGTCAAGAAGAATTAACTTCTCTTGGAGGGAAAGGTCTCCAGTCGGAAATCATTGACTTCTGAAGACAATGCTGGGGACCTAAAACATCTTGTGGGACGCAAGATAAAGTGCCAAAACGGTCTTACCATGTATTTCGCCCCAGGGTTTCTTGACGAGCATCCTATCTTACCAAACAAGAATCTTAACTTTGATAGTATGCTTGTTCGTTATATGTTTGTTCTTCACAATACTCTTGGTGAAGCCTATCCCGCTAACTGCACTATAGGGTACGACTCCCAAAGCTACTGAGTGGATAATAGACAGTGGATGCACTAACCACATGACTGGTGATCGAAGTCTTCTCATGGATTCAACCCTACGTCAATCTACTAAAAGCCACATCACATTCGTTGACACTGGTAAAAGCAAGGTATTGGGCCTAGGTAGAGTTGCTACCTCAAAGGATCAACACATGGATAAAATGATGCGTGTTGAATCCCTTGGCTACAACTTAATGTTTGTCTCAATGCTTTGTGATCTGAACATGATTGTGATATTTGGAAAATATCGTTGCCTTGTGCTTATGGAATCTGACAAAATCTCTAGTCTTTGAAGGTTATCGAAGAGGATCTGTATATGGTAGATTTCTCCGCAGGACCACAGCTTGCCGTATGTCTTCTAGCAAAAGATTCAGAGTGTTGGCTTTGGCATCAAAGGCTAGGACATGCGGGCATGAGGAACTTGCACACTCTTGTGAAGAAGAAGAATATCATTGGCATTGAGGGTGTGAAGTTCAAGAAAGATCATCTATGTGGTGCTTGTGAAGTCGGGAAGATGACTAGGGCCAAGCATCCCTCGAAGACAACCATGACTACATCACGCCCCTTCGAGCTGCTTCAGATGGACTTATTTTGCCCTACTCACTACTCTACCCTTACTACCACTGCACATCTCTATGGCTTCGTTATTGTTGATGATTATTCAAGATACACCTGGGTGCACCTAATTCTCTATAAGACTGAAGTGCAGGATGTCTTCAGACATTTTGCCAATCGTGCCATGACCAATTATGGCATCAAGATCAAGCACATCAGGAGTGAAAACACAGAATTCAAGAACACTGACCTTGACACTTATCTTGATACGTTGGGCATCACACATGAGCTCTCCGCTCCATACACACCTCAACAGAATAGCGTCATGGAGCGCAAGAACAGACCCCTCATTGAGATGGCACGCATGATGCTTGATGAGTACAAGACTCTAAGAAAGTTCTAGCCTGAAGCCATTGATACTGCTTGCCACATCATCAACAGAGTTTATCTTCATAAGTTCTTCAAGAAGACATCCTATGAACTCCTGACTGGTAAGAAGCCAAACATTAGCTATTTCAAAGTCTTCGGTGCCAGGTGCTGGATCAAGGATCCACATCACACTTCAAAATTTGCACCGAAAGTACATGAAGGTTTTATGCTTGGTTACGGAAAGGATTCGCACACCTACAGAGTCTTCAGCCTTTCACTATAAAGTGACTGAAACTGTAGATGTGCGGTTCGATGAGACTAACGGCTCGCAAAGAGAGCACCTGCCAAATGTGCTAGATGAAGCTTCTCCTAGTGAATCTATCAAGTAAATGGGTACTGGAGAAATCATACCCACCGAGGAATAGGTTGAAGAGGAAATCATCATTTTAGCACCATATCAACATCAAGACAATGCTTGATACGTCCATTTTGCACCATGTTTTCTTACTATTATTTATGATATTTTTATCCTGAATAATGCTTTTTGGAGTAATTCTAATGCCACTTCTCTCATAATTTGCAAGGAACACACAAACAGGGAGAATTCTGGCAGCTGGAAATCTGGACCTGGAAAAGCTACGTCAGGCCACCTATTCTGCACAACTCCAAACAAGCTGAAACTTCACAGAGATTTTTTATGGATTGTTTAAGAATTATTGGAGCAAATAACCACCAGAGGGGGGCCACCAGGTGGGCACAACCCACCTGGGTGCGCCAGGGCCCCCAGGCGCGCCCTGGTGGGTTGTGGCCTCCTCGGCCCACCTTTGGTGCCCATCTTCTGGTATATAAGTCATTTTTACCTGAAAAAAAAATAAGGAGAAGGCTTTCGGGACGGAGCGCCGCCGTCTCGAGGCGGAACTTGTGCAGGAGCACTTTTGCCCTCCGACGGAGTGATTCCCCCGGGGGAACTTCCCTCCCGGAGGGGGAAATCATCGTCATCATCATCGCCAACAACTGTCCCATCTTGGGGAGGGCAATCTCCATCAACATCTTCAATAGCACCATCTCATCTCAAACCCTAGTTCATCTCCTGTATTCAATCTTGTTACCGGAACTATAGATTGGTGCTTGTGGGTGACTAGTAGTGTTGATTACATCTTGTAGTTGATTACTATATGGTTTATTTGGTGGAAGATTATATGTTCAAATCCATTATGCTATTTAATACTCCTCTAATCATGAACATGTTTATCATTTGTGAGTAGTTACTTTTGTTCTTGAGGTCACGCGAGAAATCATGTTGCAAGTAATCATGTGAACTTGATATGTGTTTGATATTTTGATAGTATGTATGTTGTGATTCCCTTAGTGGTGTCATGTGAACGTCGACTACATGACACTTCACCATATTTGGGCCTAAGGTGTCGGGGGGAATCGGCTTCCTCGAACACCTATGGGGACCGAGCCCCTTTCTTGGTTCGGCGGGGGGCGGAGGTCGCACGAAGAGCGGATCGAGGCGATGCACACAAGGGATTTTACCCAGCTTCGGGCCGCAAGGATGCGTAAAACCCTACTGCTGCTTTGTGGATTGTATTGTGTTCTTGCTCGGGAGCGTGTGGTGCTACAGTATAGGTGAGCTGCTGGCGAGAGAGAGCGTAGCGATGGATGTCCTCTTCCCCCTACCTGGCGCGCCAAAGATGTCGGGGGGAATCGGCTTCCTCGAACACCTACTGTGACCGAGCCCCTTTCTTGGTTCAGCGGGGGGCGGAGGTCGCACGAAGAGCGGATCGAGGTGATGCACACAAGGGATTTTACCCAGCTTCGGGCCGCAAGGATGCGTAAAACCCTACTGCTGCTTTGTGGATTGTATTGTGTTCTTGCTCGGGAGCATGTGGTGCTACAGTACACGCGAGCTGCTGGCGAGAGAGAGCGTGGCGATGGATGTCCTCCCTCCTACGTGCGCATGGGGCCTCCTTTTATATGCTCAAGGGGTTACCCACAGGTGGCAGCGCAGGTGGGGGCAAAAATGGGAGAATGCTGTAGTGGGTATAGCTGCCTGCACAGTGGCTGTACAGTGCTATCATACCTAACTCTGACGGCAGGGGACAAGGGCATTAAATGCCCGTCCGCATCGCCCAGACGGTGCAGGGAAGTGGACCGTCAGGAGCGCCACCGCTTGCCACAATGGCTACTCTGTCAGCGTTGCTTCGCCATCGCATGCCCCTGGCTGCGCAGCCTCTCGCCACGTACGCCTGGAATGGCCCCAGAGCGACGCGTGGGTGGATGAGCTGGAGCACAGGCGCGGGGTGGTGACTTGCCGCGGCAAGCGCCTTGCCGTGGCTGATGTCTTGTCGCACCCGGGAGCTTGTCGCTCACCGGTCCTTGCCGGGACGCGGAGCGCGTCGCAGCAAGTATCTTGTCGTGCCTCGGTCGGCCTTCCCGGCAAGCTCCTCCTGCCGGGGTCTTGTGCTTCGAGCGGTCGTCCCGGCAAGCTCCTCTTGCCGGGGCCTGGCTCTCTTCGGGTGGCCTTCCCGGCAGGCTCCTCCTGCCGTGGCCTTGGCTCAAATACTGTGTTCTTGGATGGCCCAAAAAGGGACCATGGAGAGTCTTGGCGATCCCCTGGCAAACCTTGCCGCGGGGAGCTACGATTGCCCGTGCACAAGTTCGGGATACTAAGGTACCCCTACTTTAGTACACCAACATCAGTCCTGCCATTAACTTGTTGTTAACTGCCGCAATCCCCGACAGTTAGCTATTTCAATACCGGCAGTTAGCTTGATCCGGGAAAACCAGGGAAAAAGTGTCTTAAGTCACGACAGTTAGCTCTGTCGTCATACGTCAGTTAGCTATTCTGCTTGGGCAGTTAGCACGTACTGTAGCAGTTCGGGGAAAAATGACAAAAATATCATTAGTTTTTTGAAAAATACTCTTAAACCATGGCGAATCTGAAAACGAGTTTTATATACCAAACTTCGGGCTAATCCATAGCTTTCCAATGGTGTATCATACACATCATTCCGACAAACGGTTTGAAATTTTATGCCTCGGATCCGGAGCAAAGCATATGGGAAAACGAACCCAATCTACACATACTCGGGCTATCCATCGATAGCGTTGGACAATTCAAAAGAATCACGGTTATAAATATGCAAATGCATGCATATTATAGATGTAACCCTTTCGAATGGGAGACGCATAGTGGTTACGCATACTGATGATTCACACCTATAGCTAGCAAGTTTCATCGGCACGAAGACCGGAACAGAGCAAATGAAGGGGGAGGAGGAGATGTCATTTGTGCTCACCAACGCACGCAGGGGCGGAGCTCGTCGAACGCACGGGAGGTCGTCAAACACCACACCCTCGCAGCGACGAAACAACTGCACATTTGAATCCACCCGATAAACACAAATATGTATGATGTTTTGCATAACAAAATCAAAAAATATACGACCTAACTCATAATTCAGAAATATATGACCCCGCCGGCCTTTGGAAGGCCAAAGAGCACCTTCTACATATTCTTCTTTTCCTTCTTCTTCTTCTTCTTCTTCTTCTTCTTCTTCTTCTTCTTCTTCTTCTTCTTCTTCTTCTTCTTCTTCTTCTTCTTCTTCTTCTTCTTCTTCTTCTTCTTCTTCTTCTTCTTCTTCTTCTTCTTCTTCTTCTTCTTCTTCTTCTTCTTCTTCTTCTTCTTCTTCTTCTTCTTCTTCTTCTTCTTCTTCTTCTTCTTCTTCTTCTTCTTCTTCTTCTTCTTCTTCTTCTTCTTCTTCTTCTTCTTCTTCTTCTTCTTCTTCTTCTTCTTCTTCTTCTTCTTCTTCTTCTTCTTCTTCTTCTTCTTCTTCTTCTTCTTCTTCTTCTTCTTCTTCTTCTTCTTCTTCTTCTTCTTCTTCTTCTTCTTCTTCTTCTTCTTCTTCTTCTTCTTCTTCTTCTTCTTCTTCTTCTTCTTCTTCTTCTTCTTCTTCTTCTTCTTCTTCTTCTTCTTCTTCTTCTTCTTCTTCTTCTTCTTCTTCTCTTCTTCTTCTTCTTCTTCTTCTTCTTCTTCTTCTTCTTCTTCTTCTTCTTCTTCTTCTTCTTCTTCTTCTTCTTCTTCTTCTTCTTCTTCTTCTTCTTCTTCTTCTTCTTCTTCTTCTTCTTCTTCTTCTTCTTCTTCTTCTTCTTCTTCTTCTTCTTCTTCTTCTTCTTCTTCTTCTTCTTCTTCTTCTTCTTCTTCTTCTTCTTCTTCTTCTTCTTCTTCTTCTTCTTCTTCTTCTTCTTCTTCTTCTTCTTCTTCTTATTTTCTATCTCCTCCGGCTCGGAGTCAACTTCACCAAACTTGAAGACTAGTGGCAGATGATCGTTCTGTGGCATGGCATTGGCGTAGGTATGCGACTGCGAGAGGGAGGGGAATGGGAGGCAAACAATAAGGTGATACGTCTCTGTCGTATCTATAATTTTTTATTGTTCCATGCCAACAGTATACAACTTTCATATACTTTTGGCAACTTTTTATACTATTTTTGGGACTAACATATTGATCCAGTGCCCAGTGCCAGTTCCTGTTTGTTTCATGTTTTTTGTTTCGCAGAAAATCCATATCAAACGGAGTCCAAAGGGATAAAAACTGACGGAGATTTTTTTGGAATATATGTGAATTTTGGGAAGTGGAATCAACGCGAGACGATGCCTGAGGGGCCCATGAGGGTGAGGGGCATGCCCTGGGACGTCATGGCCACTCCGTAAGGTCGTTGGTTGCCTTCTTTCGCCACAAGATATCCAATATCCAGATAAAAATTGTGTCCAAATTTCAACCCAATCGGACTTACGGATCTCCGGCAATTTAAGAAATGGTGAAAGGGCAGAATCGGGGAACACAGAAACAGAAGGAAACTGGGAGAGATCCAATGTCGGAGGGGCTCTCGCCCCTTCGCCACCATGGAGGCCAGAGGGGAAACCCTTCTTCAATCTAGGGATAAGGTCAAGGAAGAAGAAGAAGAAGGGGGCTCTCTCCCCCTCTCTCTTGGTGGCGCCGGAACACCGCCGGGGCCATCATCATCACCGCGATGTACACCAACACCTCCATCATCTTCACCAACATAATCATCACCTTCCCCCATCTATCTACAGCGGTCCACTCTCCCGCAACCCGGTGTACACTCTACTTGAACATGGTGCTTCATGCTTCATATTATTATCCACTGATGTGTTGCCATCCTATGATGTCTGAGTAGATTTTCGTTGTCCTATCGGTAACTGGTGAATTGATATGATTGGTTTAGTTTGCTTGTGGTTATGTTGCTGTCCTTTGGTGCCCATCATATGAGCGCGTGCGTGGATCACACCGTAGTGTTAGTTGTATGTTGATAGGACTATGTATTGGAGGGCAAGAGTGACATAAGCTTCAACCTAGCATAGAAATTGATGCATACGGGATTGAAGGGGGGCCAATATATCTTAATGCTATGGTTGGGTTTTACCTTAATGAACATTAGTAGTTGCGGATGCTTGCTGGTAGTTCCAATCATAAGTGCATAGAATTCCAAGTCAGGGATGGCATGCTAGCAGTGGCCTCTCCCACAAAAAACTTGCTATCGGTCTAGTAAAGTATTCAATTGCTTAGGGACAATTTCGCAACTCCTACCACCACTTTTCCACACTCGCTATACTAACTTTATTGCTTATTTACCTAAAACAACACCTAGTTTTTATTTACGTGCGCTTAATTATCTTGCAAACCTATCCAACAACACCTACAAAGTACTTCTAGTCCCATACTTGTTTTAGGTAAAGCGAATGTTAAGCGTGCGTAGAGTTGTATCGGTGGTCGATAGAACTTGAGGAATATTTGTTCTACGTTTATCTCCTCGTTGGGTTCGACACTCTTACTTATCGAAAGAGGCTACAATTGATCCCCTATACTTTTGGGTTATCAAGACCTTTATCTAGCGCCGTTGCCGGGGAGTTATAGCGTGGGGTGAATATTCTCGTGTGTGCTTGTTTGCTTTATCACTAAGTAGTTTTTATTTTGTGATCTTGTTTTCTATCTTTAGTCATGGGTAGGAAATCCAAAATACCAAAAAAATTAGTTGTACCTACTACACCAATGGTTGTAGAACCACTCAAAATCAATCACACTCCTGAAGCTTTTTACTTGGATCATCTTCGATCCCTATGTGCTCGTGCTGAAACCGCAACTAGCTTAGTTGAGGGAAAATCTTTACATAAGCATGCTTGTTATGTGCGACACCGCTTATCTCAAAAAGGGAAACTTTTACTGGATCAAATTCATCGTTTGCAATCCTATGCTTGGAATTTATGTGAAATATGTGATTGTACTTGTTGTTCTAAAGACCCTAAGAAACACCTTCCTTACCAATGTGAGTTTAGTGATAATGGAATCATATCTTCGCATAGTAACGGTGTTTATAATTAGTTTGATGTTCAACAAATTGAAGAATTTGTTGCTTTTAGTGGTACTTGTGAAATTTCTTCTTTTATTGAAGAGTGTGATACTACTCTCTACAAATATGAAAATTTGGCCATACTTAAATATTGCTATGATAATTATGCTTCTAATCCTTATATTAAACCATATATTTAGGACTCCTCCGCTGTCCCAGAAGAGATTAATATTTTGCAGGAGTCTATGGAAGAAGGAATTGATGAAACTCTGGGTGCACTGGATGAAAAAGATGACGAGGAGAGCGAAGAACAAAAGGGGGAAGAGCGGATTAGCTACCCGTGCCCACCTTCTAATGAGAGTAACTCTTCAACTCATACATTGTTTAATTTCCCTTCGTGCTTACCAAAGGATGAATGCCATGATAATTGCTATGATCCCGTTGATTCGTTTGAAATATCCCTTTTGACAAACTTGATGCTTGCTATTCTTGTCGCCAAGATGCCAATATGAATTATGCTTATGGAGATGAACTCGCTATTGTTCCTTATGTTAAACATGAAATTGTTGCTATTGCACCCACACATGATAGTCCTATTATCTTTTTGAATTCTACCGACTACACTATATCGGAGAAGTTTGCCCTTATTAAGGATTATATTGATGGGTTGCGTTTTACTACTCCACATGATGATTTTGATGAATATAATATGCATGTGCTTGCTGCTCCTACTTTCAATTATTATGAGAGAGGAACTACATGTCCGCCCCTCCATGTTTCCAATATGATAAAATTGCAAGAAACTGTTTATACTATGCATTGGCCTTTACTATGTGTGCATGAATTGTTATTTTATGACATGTCGATGCATAGGAAGAGAGTTAGAGTTCGTTGTTGCATGCTATATGTTACCTTGTGCTCACTACTAAATCACAAATCATTGTTAATTAAAATTGGCTTTGATATACCTTGGGATCTGGGTGCTTTAAAGAAAGCGCTGCCAGGGAGACAACCCGGAAGGTTTAGAGAGTCATTTATTTCCGTTGTGTGCTTTTATAAAGTTTAGAAAAAAAATAATGTGCTAAGAGTTGCCTTTAGGATGTTTACATTGCTTGTTGGTTTGTGCGGTGCAAAACAGAAACTTTTGATGTAGTGCGCGATTTTACATTTTTTACTGGACCGTAAAATGGTTCTGAAACTTTTTGCATTGTCATTTTATACAAATTTTTTATTTTTACTAATTGTGTCAGAATTTTTGGAGTACCAGAAGTATGGTGAATGTTCAGATTACTACAGACTGTCCTGTTTAAGACAGATTCTGTTTTTGATGCATAGTTTGCTTTTTTTTATGAAACTATCAATTTCTATCAGTGGATTAAGCCATGGAAAAGTTATTTTACAGTAGCTACAATGCAAAAACAAAATATTAATTGGTTTGCAATAGTACTTAGAGTAGTGATTTGCTTTATTATACTAACGGATCTTACCGAGCTTTCTGTTGAGTTTTGTGTGGATGAAGTGATCGAAGATCGAGGATGTCTCGATGTGAGGAGAAGTAGGAGAGGCAAGAGCTCAAGCATGGGGATGCCCAAGGCACCCCAAGTAAATATTCAAGGAGACTCAAGCGTCTTAGCTTGGGGATGCCCCGGAAGGCATCCCATCTTTCTTCAACAAGTATCGATATGTTTTCGAATTCGTTTCGTTCATGTGATATGTGCAAATCTTGGAGCGTCTTTTGCATTTAGTATTCACTTCTCTTTGATGCACCATGCTGGTATGAGATAGTCCATGGTTGATTTATGGAATGCTCTTTGCACTTCACTTATATCTTTTGAGTATGGCTTTATAGAATGCTTCATGTGCTTCACTTATATCATTCAAAGTTTGGATTGTCTGTTTCTCTTCACATAGAAAACCGCCATTTGTAGAATGCTATTTTGCTTCACTTATATTTGTTAGAGAGTGGGCATATCTTTTGTAGAAAGAATTAAACTCTCTTGCTTCACTTATATCTATTTAGAGAGATGTCATGAATTGGTCATTCACATGGTTAGTCATAAAATCCTACATAAAACTTGTAGATCAGTGAATATGATACGTTTGATTCCTTGCAATAGTTTGAGATATAAAGATGATGATATTAGAGTCATGCTAGTGGGTAGTTATGAATTTGAGAAATACTTGTGTTGAAGTTTGTGATTCCCGTAGCATGCACGTATGGTGAACCGTTATGTAACGAAGTTGGAGCATGAGGTATTTATTGATTCTCTTCCTTATGAGTGGTGGTCGGGGACGAGCGATGGTCTTTTCCTACCAATCTATCCCCCTAGGAGCGTGCGCGTAGTACTTTATTTCGATGACTAATAAATTTTTGCAATAAGTATGTGAGTTCTTATGACTAATGTTGAGTCCATGGATTATACGCACTGTCACCCTTCCATCATTGCTAGCCTCTTCGGTACCGTGCATTGCCCTTTATTACCTCGAGAGTTGGTGCAAACTTCACCGGTGCATCCAAACCCGGTGATACGATACACTCTATCACACATAAGCCTCCTTGTATCTTCCTCAAAACAGCCACCATACCTACCTATTATGGCATTTCCATAGCCATTCCGAGATATATTGCCATGCAACTTCCATCATCTTTATATACATGACTTGAGCATTTATTGTCATATTGCTTTGCATGATCGTAAGATAGCTAGCATGATGTTTTCATGGCTTGTCCATTTTTTGATTTCATTACTACGCTAGATCATTGCACATCAAGGTACACCGCCGGAGGCATTCATATAGAGTCATATCTTTGTTCTAGTATCGAGTTGTAATATTGAGTTGTAAGTAAATAAAAGTGTGATGATCATCGTTATTAGAACATTGTCCCATGTGAGGTTATCAAAATAAAAGTGGCCAAAGAAGCCCCAAAAAAAGAGAGGCCAAAGAAGCCTAAAAAAGAGAAAAAAAATAAAAAATGAGAGAAAAGAGAGAAGGGACAATGTTACTATACTTTTACCACACTTGTGCTTCAGAGTAGCACCATGTTCTTCATATAGAGAGTCCCTTGAGTTACCACTTTCATATACTAGTGAGAATTTTCATTATAGAACTTGGCTTGTATATTCCAACGATGGGCTTCCTCAAATGCCCTAGGTCTTCATGAGCAAGCAATTTGGATGCACAACCACTTAGTTTCAGTTTGAGCTTTCATACACTTATAGCTCTAGTGCATCCGTTGCATGGCAATCCCTACTCCTCACATTGACATCAATTAATGGGCATCTCCATAGCCTGTTGATTAGCCACGTCGATGTGAGACTTTCTTCCTTTTTGTCTTCTCCACACAACCTCCACCATCATATTCTATTCCACCTATACTGTTATATCCATGGCTCACGCTCATGTATTGCGTGAAAGTTGAAAAGGTTTGAGAACATCAAAAGTATGAAACAATTGCTTGGCTTGTCATCGGGGTTGTGCATGATTTGAATATTTTGTGTGGTGAAGATGGAGCATAGCCAGACCATCTGATTTTGTAGGGATAACTTTCTTTGGCCATGTTATTTTGAAAATACATGATTGCTTTATTAGTATGCTTGAAGTATTATTATCTTAATGTCAAATGATAGACTATTGCGTTGAACCACTCATGTCTTAATATTCATGCCATGATTAGATTACATGATCAAGATTATGCTAGGTAGCATTCCACATCAAAAATTATCTTTTTTATCATTTACCTACTCGAGGACGAGCAGGTATTAAGCTTGGGGATGCTAATACATCTCCGTCATATCTATAATTGTTTATTGTTCCATGCCAATATTATAAAACTTTCATATACTTTTGGCAAATTTTTATACTATTTTTGGGACTAACATATTGATCCAGTGCCCAATGCCAGTTCCTGTTTGTTGCATGTTTTTTTCTCGCAGAAAATCCATATCAAACGGAGTCCAAACGGGATAAAAATAGACGGAGATTTTTTTGGAATATATGTGAATTTTGGGAAGTGGAATCATCGCGAGACGATGCCCGAGGGGCCCACGAGGGTGAGGGGCGTGCCCCAGGGGGTCAGGCACGCCCTGGGCCCTCGTGGCCACTCGATAAGGCGCTTGGTGCCCTTCTTTCACCGCAAAAAAAGCCAATATCCGGATAAAAATCGTGGCCAAATTTCAACCCAATCGGAGTTACAGATCTCCGGGAACTTAAGAAACGGTGAAAGGGAAGAATCGGGGAATGCAGAAACAGAAGGAAACAGAGAGAGATCCAATCTCAGAGGGGCTCTCGTGCCTCCTCCGCCGTGGAGGCCAAGGAACAAGAAGAATAAGGGGGGCTCTCTCCCCCTCTCTTCCGATGGCGCCGGAACGCCGCCGGGGCCATCATCATCACCGCGATCTACACCAACACCTCCGTCATCTTCACCAACATCATCATCACCTTCCCCATCTATCTACAACGGTCCACTCTGCTGCAACCCGCTGTACCCTCTACTTGAACATGGCGCTTTATGCTTCATATTATTATCCAATGATGTGTTGCCATCTTATGATGTCTCAGTAGATCTTAGTTATCCTATCGGTAACTGGTGAATTGCTATGATTGGTTTAATTTGCTTGTGGTTATGTTGTTGTCCTTTGGTGCCCATCATATGAGCGCGCGCGTGGATCACACCTTAGGGTTAGTTGTATGTTGATAGGACTATGTATTGGAGGGCAAGAGTGACTGAAGCTTCAACCTAGCATAGAAATTGATGCATACGGGATTGAAGGGGGACCAATATATCTTAATGCTATGGTTGGGTTTTACCTTAATAAACGTTAGTGGTTGCGTATGTTTGCTAATAGTTCCAATCATAAGTGCATATAATTCCAAGTCAGGGATGACATGCTAGAAGTGGAGTCTCCCAAATAAAACTTGCTAATGGTCTAGTAAAGTAGTCAATTGCTTAGGGACAATTTCGCAACTCCTACCACCACTTTTCCACACTCGCTATACTAACTTTATTGCTTCTTTACCTAAAACAGCCCCTAGTTTTTATTTACGTGCTCTTTATTATCTTGCAAACCTATCCAACAACACCTACAAAGCACTTCTTGTCTCATACTTGTTTTAGGTAAAGCGAACATTAAGCGTGCGTACAGTTGTATCGGTGGTCGATAGAACTTGAGGGAATATTTATTCTACCTTTAGGTCCTCGTTGGGTTCGACACTCTTACTTATCGAAAGAGGCTATAATTGATCCCATATACTTGTGGGTTATCATAAGGTTGCCCGTATTAAACAGCGACTCGGGTGCCATTAGTGGAGAGGAAGGCGGGCGGCCATGGAAGTCAATGGGCTCGCTTCCCAGTGTGTCTGCATAGCGTACAGCTCGCACGCTTCCCAGTGAGTCTGCGCGTTGGAGGACAACTTGCACGCCTCTCAGTCAGCCTGCGCACCGTACTGAGCTCGCGCGCCTCCCTTTCAGTCAAGGTCAAGCAGCTGTCCGCACGGCACCTCATACAACCATTAAAACCAAGACACATGGCGTCACATGAATGGTTAAAAGAACGCACACGGTTTGAGTTCTACGAACGTTTGAGATATTAAAGTTGCAGATATTTTTTCAAAATGCCTTTCTTGGCTGTCATTATTCGAGTGCGCCTTCTCTCAAAATGGACACAAAAAATGCCACAGCATGTCGGGTGCCATTCCATGATAGTATGCCAAGTTTCATGAATTTCAGACGAGTTTTGGATTTACTAGAATTTAAAATCCATTCATCTCAATGTTTTGCCGGCAATCAACAGTGCCTTGGTGTTTGAAATTCATTCCCATTTCTTGCATGGGACCTAAGAATGCACCCAAGGACACATATTTGATTTTGCAACCAATTTATATGCACTGGAGCATGTGCATGTAGTTCAAATTTCAATTATGCACATAAATGCATTGACAACTCAGCTAATGCATAAAAATGTCCAAACGAACGCTGAAAAATCACAATAATTCACACAACACTCCTGTTGTTCTATGTTGACACGAGAAAAAAAATTGAAAGAAATAAGAGGCAATGGATATCGTTTCGTCCCCAAAGGTGGGACGTTCCCTACCGAAAACCGTCATGCTTGTTCTGAGAAGCTCCGGTTTGTGAGAAGCGTATACCCAAACCTACCCCAAATGGGATAAAATCTGTACCACGACATGTTGATGCCGCTCCATGATAGCATGCCAAGTTTCATGAATTTTAGACGAGTTTCGGAATCACTAGAATTTAAAAACCAGGCATCTCAATGTTTTGCCGGCAATCAACGGTGCCCCGTGTTTGAAATTCATTCCGATTTCTTGCATGGGACCTAATCATGCACCCAAGGACACATATTTGATTTTTCGACCAATTTATATGCACTGGAGCATGTGCACGTAGTTCAAATTTGAATTATGCACATAAATGCATTGAAAACTCAGTTCATGCATAAAATGTCCAAACGAATCCCGAAAAATCACAAAAATTCACACAACACTCCTCTTGTTCTATGTTGACACGAGAAATTTTTTGAAAGCAATAAGAGGCAATGGATATCGTTTCGTCCCCAAAGGTGGGACGTTCCCTACCGAAACCATCATGCTTGTTGTGAGAAGCTCCGGTTTGTGAGAAGCATATACCCAAACCTGCCCCAAATGGGACAAAATTTGTACCACGGCATGTTGATGCCGCTCCATGATAGCATGCCAAGTTTCATGAATTTCAGACGAATTATGGATACTAGAATTTAAAAACCAGGCATCTCAACGTTTTGCCGGCAATAAATAGTGCCCTGGTGTTTGAATTTCATTCCAATCTCTTGCATGGGACCTAGAAATTCACCCTAGAACACACATGTGATTTTTGAACCAACTTTGGTGCATTGGAGCATGTGCTTGTAGTTCAAATTAGAAATAGGCACATAAAATGCCTACAAAACCCAGTTAATGTATAAAAAAGGCCAAACGAACCCCGAAAAATTCCAAGATTAAACACAACGCTCCTGTTGTGCTATGTTCACTCCAGAAATTTTTTGAAAGCAATAAGAGGCAACGGATATCGTCCCGTCCCCGAAAGTGGTACGTTCCCTATCTAAACCATCATGCTTGTTGTGAGAAGCTCTGGTTTGTGAGAAACTTATACCCAAACCTGTCCCAAATGGGACAAAATTTTCACCATGGCATGTTGATGCCGCTCCATGATAGCGTGCCAAGTTTCATGAATTTCAGACGAGTTTTGGATTTACCAAAATTTAAAAACCAGGTATCTCAATGTTTTGCCGGCAATCAACAGTGCCCTAGTATCTGAAATTCATTCCCGTCTCTTGCATGGGACCTAAGCATGCACCCATGGACACACACATGATTTTTCAACCAATTTATATGCACTGGAGCATGCGCATGTAGTTCAATTTTTAATTATGCACATTATGTCACACCCTGATTTTCATGCCACAACACTTAAGCTAATAAATCATGATAAATTGTGGTTTGACAAAAACTTTTGAGTGTTTTGGACTTTGCTTGATTTGATTTTTGTGTTTTGTTCGCAAGTGCTCTAAAAATCAAATAAATCCTCCAACTCTTATACTCCTTCTCCTTGATCCAAAACCTCTTCCCAATGATCATGCCATGTGTATAGTGCAATATAGTATTTTCTTACAAAAATAATTTGGCCAAATAGTATTTTCAAAAATTAGTTTTCCAAAAAAAACCCTTGATTGAGGATTGCACTGCAAGTACTTAATTAAGGGCAGTAAAAATCTTTACAAAAATATTTTTGACTCCTATTAGATATAGGATACTCAGAAACCACAAAAATATAATTTTAAAAGTTATTTTCCTATTTTATTTAAAGGCTTTTTCTTAAGGCCATAAATGGTCTTAAATAGGTTAAAATTATTTTTAAGCCTTAAAATTATTTGAGAAAAATTAGGGAGACTCAATGGACATATATTTTCCATATATATGAGTTTCAACACATGGTTATTATCAAAATATTGGACAAAACCTCCCAAAACCATTTCTGCTCATTTCAAGGATTTGAAAAATTTCTAAAGGAAATATTTTCATAAAAATCCAAGAAAATTCTAGCATGTCATATATGACATTTTGGATGATCTTGCCAAGTACCATGTCATGGAGAATAGTATAACCCCATGAAACCCTCTCAAAACCACTTCTGTCCTTTTTCAAGTTTGAACATTTTTGCACTGTCAAACATGTCCAAATGCTCTCAAACTTGGTGCACATGCTCAAATGGTGTAATAATGCATCTAGACCAAATGGCACAAGTTGGAGAGAATTTTATCTTGATCAAAGTACCCAAAAACCCTCTCTGACCAGAATCAAATTTGAACGAGTTTGTACTGCCAACTTTTTCTCCTTGACCCCAACTTTTGTGGACATGTTCAAATCCTCAAATGATGACACTACACCAAGTGGTGCATCAACGAGAATAGATTTGCATGACTAAATCTTGGTAAAGCCATTTCTGTTGATTTCTAGGGTTTACCAAAGTTACATTGGCCACTTTGCCCAAATGAGCTCAAAATTGGTGGAAGGTCCTAATTATATGTGAAATTTCACCCTGTGGAGTCTCATGGCAATTGGAAATAATTTGCTTGCCCAAACCTACATCAAACACCTTCTGGGCAGCAACATTTTCACTCTCTCTCCACCCCTCCTCTCCTCCACTGGCTCCCCAGGGCATCCTATGTCATTGCTGCATTGTTTACTCCCCCCTGCAGCTTCCAGACACAAGTGGCCGCGCCCATTCCGCCAAAAGGCATGCCATGCCGGCCAAAGACGCGCTCTGGAGCACGTCAGCGTGCTCCCGACCGTTGACGCCGCGTCCCCCGACCACCTCGAGCCTCCCCCTTGCGCCAGTCGAGGTGCCACGACGTCCGCAACACGCCACCGCGCTGGCCCCCTCCTTTCCCCCTCTGTCTTGCCCATGCCGCGCGTGCCCAGAGCCGCCCGAGCCGCCAATGTCGTGCGAGCTCGTGGCTCCACCGGAGCTCGCCCCGCTCCTCCTCCCTCTTCCTGGCGCCCTACTCCACCCCCACTAACGCCGCAGACATGTCCTCGCCCTCTCTCCTGGCCTCCCGAGCCGTTGCCGTGGCCACCCGTGCGCCGCGTCCACGGTGAGCCGTGGGTCAGCTACATAAGGCCACCCTCGAGCCCCCTCTCTACTCCTTTGGCCCTCTCACCCTCCCGTGCATCCTCTGGACCAACCCACTCCCCTCCTCGCGCCTTCCAACCTCGTCCATGGCCAGAGCCGAGCCGCCGGCCGCCGCTTAAATTCGTGGGCCTCGAAGCCTCTCTCGTCCCCATGAACACACCCGCACCCTCTCCTCACCACCGCCAACTCCCCCTGTGCTCCATCCCCTCCTCCTCGTGCATTCCTCGCCTTGCCGAGCCCGCCGTCAGCCCCGGTCCGCCGCACCCGAAGCCCTCCCCTTTCCGGGCTCCCCATAGGCGTGCCGCACATGGACGGGTGCGCCACGGCGAGCTGAGTCCTCCGGTGTGCCGGGCGCCGCCAGAGGTGGCCTGTGCCGCCCGGGAGAGCGCCGGCACCGCTCGGCCTCGCCTCCCCTGCCTCTGCTCTGTTCGAGCGGGAGGTAGGAGACGGCCTGAGCCCCGGGCCCCGCTCGTCAGCGACCCGGTGGGCAGGCCCCGCCCGTTTAAGTGGAGACGGCTTCCACCGTTAACGCCTCTCTCGCGCGAAGGCGTATTTTCGTGAAGCCGCCTCCGACGTCGCCCCATCGCCCGCGCGACCGTGCCGTTGGGCCGGCCCAGTGGCGTCCTGCTGCTAAACCTCGCCCAGTGCGCGCCGCCGCCGCCCAGATTTGGCCCATTGAGGTAAATCCCTATCCTTTTCCTTTTTCTGCAGACTTGTAAAATCCATAAACAATCCAAATGGACTCCAAATTTGATGATTCAAATTTCTAGTGACTCTATAAATCATGATCTACCTGGTGGTGCAACATGCACATTTTTTCAGAGACCTTTTCTTCACAAATATTTATCAAATCCTATTTTTCCTATTTTTGTGATGAACTTTAGAAAATCACAGAGAGCTCAAACTTGGTCCAGATTCCATGATTCAAATTCCTAGGTGTTCCTAAGTTCATAACTTAGTTTATGAACATTTTTATTAATAATTTCTGTAGAACATAAATTATTGAGCCATTTCTTCATATTTATCAACTTTGCAAATTCATAGGAAATTCATTTGAACTCCAAATCCAGTGAAACCAATTCCTAGATGCTTCTAAAATCATCCTTTGTTAAATGGGTGCCTTTGCTCATTTTTCAAAATAATTCTTCTGTACACTTCTTGCAATTCCATAAACCCCTTGATTCCATCATATCAAAATGTTTAGAAATATCAACTAACCAAATTCCAATGAAACCACTCTGGTTAATTTTCATATAACAAGAGATGTCCTAGAAAAGTCAAATCAATATTTTTAGAGCACTTTCATTTTTGCCTTGTGGTGTTGCTTATTATGATTGTTTCCGACGTTAGTTGACGAAGTAGACGGAGTACTTGGAGAAGGACCAGAAGATCTCAAGACTCTCATGAACCAGTCAAGCAGCCCTTTGACCATGTCTATGACACCCTTTTTATGCATGTCATATAGCACTTTATTAGTGTTGCTTCGAAATCATGATGTGATGGTAACCACTTTGGTGGGTTGCCTTTGTTACTTCCTTGTTGATACCTGCATTATGCATGACCCTACCTTCTTATGAGGGTTATGCCGGTGGGAGTAGATAGGATGCCAAAGTAGTTGCTACGCAAAAAGGGACGGGAATATGCATGGTGATGGAGACAAAGTATTTTCAAAGGACTTTTCGAAAACCCCGTCGGGAGCCACTTATGCCCGAGGGAGATAATGGGATGGGTAACCACTTGATGACGAAGTGGTGTACCGAGGCAAGTGTGTGTGTGTTGCTTTCAAACGGATTGGTTTAAGTTGCGACCGTTATTCCAACCTTACATGCGCAACCACTCTACCCTTATATGGGAAAGGGCATTATTGATTACCTAGGCCGATACTAGCTTGGAGCCCGCATTACTAGTGACGAGGGAGAGTTGGTGCTCTCTCTCGGGATGGGGTCGTGCCAGGTAGGGCGGCCAAGAACATTTTTATGGGGCACCGGACACACCTTTGGTACCCCGTGCCAGTGGTATGTGATGAATATAGGAGCGAGGCTCCACAAATTTTAAGTTGTGAAATGTTGGGCACGGGGGTTACTACCAATCGAGTGGACTCCATGTTAGTGTCGTCTAGGGAAAGATAGTGAGAGGGTGCTTACCCCGGGTACTTGAGGTATCGCGGGTCGTGGATGACACGGAAGTTCCTCGGATCTTGTGGGTAAAGTTGTAACCTCTGCAGAGTGTAAAACTATTCGAATAGCCGTGTCCACGGTCAAGGACAGTTGGGTAACCGCTCTTGGGCTACGTCCACTTGTTTACAAACCAGTGTGTGTGGGAAGAACTACTTGGGTCAAGTTAAGGACTTGACATGATTGAGTTGGGTTGGTGCCCACTCTATTTATGTTGATATCTGTAACCTGTCCTCATGGTTACCTGAATTCTCCTGATGCATGTCTTACAAGTTGTTGAACATGTCATTGCACTCAAAACTAGCTTTCCACAAAAATTTACTTATATCATGCATTGTTGTATCTTGAGCCAAAACATGGGTTGCTTGCGAGTACATTCAATGTACTCATTGGCTTGCCACTGGTTATTTTATTGGCCAGGCATAAAAGAACAGGATATGATGAAGAATACTTCGGTGACGAACATGTGAGCTAGGACGCTTCCCAGTCAGAATGCCTGTAGGGTTAAGGCAGATGACATGGGTCCAAGGCGTTGTTGAAGATTTCCGCTGCGATGATACGCTCAAGACTTGACCATAATGGTCCTACTTGTGTAATACGGTATGTATGGATCTAAGACTCTTGTTATTCAGCTTCTGTGTGTTCAGTGAGCATTGATCTCTGGGATCACTGTACACATGCATTCGGTGATCACGACTTATGAGCCGGGGTCCCCATAGAGCTGGTATCAGAGCCATCCTGACTGTAGGAAGCCTTAGTTAGCATGGTCGTTAGTTAGGGTAAAACTATTTCCAAACTACTACTAGTTTTCAAAACTATCTATACTTCTCTTCCCTTTCAGTTTTCGAAAACTAAGGTATACTTTCCTTATTGATCTCTTCCCCTTCAAAACCTTTGGTCGCTAGAACCCTTATGCCCCTGACCACTAGATTCCTTGTAATCCTCGTGGATAATCTAGAAGGAGGATGCCTTGCCAAACATTCACCCACACCTTCTGAACACAAATTTGGCAACACCACGAGAAGACGGTACCAGCAGAAGATACCTCCTCGAGGAATGACGACATGAAGGCCCAGAAGATGGTGACACCCTTGACAATGCTCGAAGATGATGCGACCTTAGCCTATGATGATCAGGGCATAGGAAATGCAAGATCATGATATACATCGCTAATAGAGCAACCATGTCCTTACCGTTGTTGTATCGACAACCACTGGTGGATGAGAACCTCGCCATTTGGTCCGCCTCACTATAGTGAGCAGGAAAACGGTCCTCTTCATCCCCCGCTCTTGGTGTCGATGTTGTCATAAACATAACCGACATGTTGGACCTCTACTATGCCTTGTTAATGTCATTGCATAAAGGATTACCTACTTGGTACCATCGACGCCTTAGAAGACAAAAAGGGATCGTCATGATTAAGAAGACAACAGAAGAGCGGGTCAATGCCTGCTGCGAGGAGCCACCTTTACCCCATCACTTCAACAAGCGATAAGTCGTTGAAGAATCTTTAGGCCCAACCCGGATTGTTTCATCGAACAAGAGACGTAGCAACACCTGAGGAAACTCAGAAGACTGCACGAGGCACAAGGCACGACTACTTAGTCCGAGAACCCCTAGGGTAGGATGAGTCGTGTACCCCCTATGCGCAGTCGAGTCCGTATGATGGTTCGAATAGAACCATGATTGTGTGTTGCTTGTTTTCATTTGTTTGTGTTTTGATATCAGTCGCCCTTTTTGCCCTAGGCAATAAGTACACGACTATATCACCTGCCTTATTTTGTTGTTTGTGTTTGGCCCTTTTGGCACTTGTTTGTTGCACCTGCACTATGGAACCCCCTTTAGGCATCCCCCCCTCTATGCTACTTATCCCTCTCATCTCTCTCCTCAACTGAAGACCGGCAAGACAAGCTACACCAAGGATTCTGCCTCGGCAACCGACTAGCAATGAAGACTTCTGCTACAACCTCCACGACCAAGTGCAACCCCATAGAATTAAGTTTAACCCTCCAGACTAGAAACCCATTCCTAGACCCCTCGAGACTTCATGAGATACCCCATATCGAATCCTTAACCATGTGCTTAACCCACGTACTTGCAAGAGAACCAGTTAAGCCTCAGTAAACCTTGCTTATCAACTTGGTTCATTATGGAGCTAGTAGGACATAGTGAACAAGCACCTTATCATCCTAAGATAGCACCAAAACTGATGATGCCATAGGGAAGACCAGTTTGAGGATATAGGGATAGAGGACAAGTGACATGATGAGTTTTATCAATAACTTTGAGGAATCATCTGAGACTACTTGGTGGGTTATGAGGCTTTGATGTTGGTAAATGAACTTGGTGGAAATCATGATTATAGGGTAGCATAGCTTTCCCCTGGATAAATTGGATTTTGTAGGACAATTAGATCGCAAGCTGAATCTCAGAAGTATAAGGATTTGGCTTAGCCAGGGGATATTGATAGGAGATAGTTGACATTATGATAATGACTTGGGGAGACATATAGAAATCCTCGTTGGATATGAGATATGGATTTAAGTAGGTAATAGATGCTGAGTAAGTATACATGGTTCGGAGTAAATTGGATTTAGACTGATGATCTCGATCGTGATACCATGTTTCTCGATGGACAATAAACTAGGAGATTGGAATTGATTTAAGGATCTCTATAAGCTGGAGGTTGGAAGTTACTTGACCCTGATAACGGGAATTGGTGGACTGACTATAGTAAAGATAACCCTTTTCAAGTATTTGAGGATTATATGGACTTTAGGAGATCATGTGGAACACCATAAACATTGGATTTGTAGGATTAATGGATTGTGTAGTGGTTGATGGAAGTTAATGGGTTGATTGGGGTTGATTCATAGGAAGGAAACAAGATCTTGGAGTGGCTTACGACGTGTTTCCTTAGGATAGAGATGCTTTATCATGGACCTTGGATCAATAGACTGAGCACTTGGATTGTGGTGATTAAATTCAAGCTTAGCAGGTTATATGCTCTACCCACGGATTTTTAGGGGTAGCCATACATACGAGTTTGGGGATTGTAGACATATATGATTTTTGATTAGACCTCCTCTCGAGAGTCATGAGGATATGAATAACATCAGTGATGATTGAAGTTGACCTATACGGGATGATTCTTTCGGTAACATGATGTGATTTGCTTAAAGGACTAGATAGAACGATTGGCATCTCAGAAACTGTGCTCAAGGATAAGATGATAAACGTTCACTCGCACATTGGAATGCTTAAAACCCTTAAGCCCTACCAAGTCACAACATGGTCGGATCATGACCATGGGTCTTGGCTCCAGGTGGAGAACACCTTGGACCATACCCAACCGTGACCACCACCAATACCCCATCCTACTTTATGTACCTCATGAACAAAATCTTCATGGAGTACTTGGACAAGTTGGTTGTCATCTATATTTTGGTAACATACTTGTCTACCCAAAGACGGAAGAAGAATCACTGGGCTGGACAAGTAACATATGAAGATCACCATGCCCCGGAGGAAGAACTACACCAACCACCATCGTCAAGAAGTAAACCTCCCAATCAAAGACCAGGCATATCTGCAAACCACTTCTCTCGAAGGAACCAGGCATTCCATGTCAAAGGGAAGCTCACACCAAGATTTATCGGCCCTCTCCAAGATCACTGCAAGGCAAAGAACAGATGGCTACCAGCTAGAGTTATCACCTGAGTCACCCACTGTGCACAACGTTTTTCCACACGACACCACTCTGGAAACGTTTCGAACTTCCTAACTAGCCCGACCTCTACAAGGACATCGATCATCGAGCCATCGACCTCCAGCCCAATATGACCTACGCGAGAAGCCCCAATTGCAACCCGGATCAAGAAGAACGTCATACGTGAAGCAACACCCTCAAGCACTTCAAGGTTCAATGGAGCACCACTCGGAAGCAGAAGCAGTATGAGGACGTGAAGACTACCCCAGATCCAAGTTTCCGTATTTCTTTTCGCGCCTAGTCTGGGAATCTCGGGGACGAGATTCTTGTAAAGGGGTAGGTCTGTCACACCCTGATTTTCATGCCACAACACTTAAGCTAACAAATCATGATAAATTGTGGTTTGACAAAAACTTTTGAGTGTTTTGGACTTTGCTTGATTTGATTTTTGTGTGTTGTTTGCAAGTGCTCTAAAAATCAAATAAATCCTCCAACTCTTATACTCTTTCTCCTTGATCCAAAACCTCTTCCCAATGATCATGCCATGTGTATAGTGCAATATAGTATTTTCTTACAAAAATAATTTGGCCAAATAGCATTTTCAAAAATTAGTTTTCCAAAAAAACCCTTGATTGAGGATTGCACTGCAAGTACTTAATTAAGGGCAGTAAAAATCTTTACAAAAATATTTTTGACTCCTATTAGATATAGGATACTCAGAAACCACAAAAATATAATTTTAAAAGTTATTTTCCTATTTTATTTAAAGGCTTTTTCTTAAGGCCAGAAATGGTCTTAAATAGGTTAAAATTATTTTTAAGCCTTAAAAATATTTGAGAAAAATTAGGGAGACTCAATGGACATATATTTTCCATATATATGAGTTTCAACACATGGTTATTATCAAAATATTGGACAAAACCTCCCAAAACCATTTCTGCTCATTTCAAGGATTTGAAATATTTCTAAAGGAAATATTTTCATAAAAATCCAAGAAAATTCTAGCATGCCATATATGACATTTTGGATGATCTTGCCAAGTACCATGTCATGGAGAATAGTATAACCCCATGAAACCCTCTCAAAACCACTTCTGTCCTTTTTCAAGTTTGAACATTTTTGCACTGTCAAACATGTCCAAATGCTCTCAAACTTGGTGCACATGCTCAAATGGTGTAATAATGCATCTAGACCAAATGGCACAAGTTGGAGAGAATTTTATCTTGATCAAAGTACCTAAAAACCCTCTCTGACCAGAATCAAATTTGAACAAGTTTGTACTGCCAACTTTTTCTCCTTGACCCCAACTTTTGTGGACATGTTCAAATCCTCAAATGATGACACTACACCAAGTGGTGCATCAACGAGAATAGATTTGCATGACTAAATCTTGGTAAAGCCATTTCTGTTGATTTCTAGGGTTTACTAAAGTTACATTGGCCACTTTGCCCAAATGAGCTCAAAATTGGTGGAAGGTCCTAATTATATGTGACATTTCACCCTGTGGAGTCTCATGGCAATTGGAAATAATTTGCTTGCCCAAACCTACATCAAACACCTTCTGGCAGAAACTTAAAATGCATGTTTTGGCCATTTCCACTAATCTCCATGAGTTATCCTTTTTACGACAACCCCTCCTAGTCCCCCTCTACTTCTGGTGTGCTTCCCTGCCCGAGAGGTAATGATGAAGGGGTGCAGGGATCCACTTTTCTTCTCTGGGCAGCAACATTTTCACTCTCTCTCCACCCCTCCTCTCCTCCACTGGCTCCCCAGGGCATCCTATGTCATTGCTGCATTGTTTACTCCCCCCTGCAGCTTCCAGACACAAGTGGACGCGCCCATTCCGCCAAAAGGCATGCCATGCCGGCCAAAGACGCGCTCTGGAGCACGTCAGCATGCTCCCGACCGTTGATGCCGCGTCCCCCGACCACCTCGAGCCTCCCCCTTGCGCCAGTCGAGGTGCCTCGACGTCCGCAACGTGCCACCGCGCTCGCCCCCTCCTTTCCCCCTCTGTCTTGCCCATGCCGCACGTGCCCAGAGCCGCCCGAGCCCACCAATGTCGTGCGAGCTCGTGGCTCCACCCAGAGCTCGCCCCGCTCCTCCTCTCTCTTCCTGGCGCCCTACTCCACCCCCACTAACGCCGCAGACATGTCCTCGCCCTCTCTCCTGGCCTCCCGAGCCGTTGCCGCGGCCACCCGTGCCCGCGTCCACGGTGAGCCGTGGGTCAGCTACTTAAGGCCACCCCCGAGCCCCCTCTCTACTCCTTTGGCCCTCTCACCCTCCCGTGCATCCCCTGGACCAACCCACTTCCCTCCTCGCGCCTTCCAACCTCGTCCATGGCTGGAGCCGAGCCACCGTCCGCCGCTTAAATTCGTGGGCCTCGACCCCTCTCTCGTCCCCATGAACACACCCGCACCCTCTCCTCATTACCGCCAACTCCCCCTGTGCTCCATCCCCTCCTCCTCGTGCCTTCCTCGCCTTGCCGAGCCCGCCGTCAGCCCCAGTCCGCCGCACCCGAAGCCCTCCCCTTTCCGGGCTCCCCATGGGCGTGCCGCACATGGACGGATGCGCCAAGACGAGCTGAGTCCTACGGTGTGCAGGGCGCCGCCAGAGGTGGCCTGTGCCGCCCGGGAGAGCGCCGGCACCGCTCGGCCTTGCCTCCCTGCCTCTGCTCTGTTCGAGCGGGAGGTAGGAGACGACCTGAGCCCCGGTCCCCGCTCGTCAGCGACCCGGTGGGCAGGCCCCGCCCATTTAAGTGGAGACGGCTTCCACCGTTAACGCCTCTCCCGCGCGAAGGCGTATTTTCGTGAAGCCGCCCTGCTGCTAAACCTCGCCCAGTGCACGCCGCCGCCGCCCAGATTTGGCCCATTGAGGTAAATCCCTCTCCTTTTCCTTTTTCTATAGACTTGTAAAATCCATAAACAATCCAAATGGACTCCAAATTTGATGATTCAAATTTCTAGTGACTGTATAAATCATGATCTACCTGGTGGTGCAACTTGCACATTTTTTCAGAGACCTTTTCTTCACAAATATTTATCAAATCCTATTTTTCCTATTTTTGTGACGAACTTTAGAAAATCACAGAGAGCTCAAACTTGGTCCAAATTCCATGATTAAAATTCCTAGGTGTTCCTAAGTTCATAACTTAGTTTATGAACATCTTTATTAATACTTTCTGTAGCACATAAATTATTGAGCCATTTCTTCATATTTATCAACTTTGCAAATTCATAGGAAATTCATTTGAACTCCAAATCCAGTGAAACCAATTCCTAGATGCTTCTAAAATCATCCTTTGTTAAATGGGTGCCTTTGCTCATTTTTCATAATAATTCTTCTGTACACTTCTTGCAATTCTATAAACCCCTTGATTCCATCATATCGAAATGTTTAGAAATATCCACTCACCAAATTCCAATGAAACCACTCTGGTTAATTTTCATATAACAAGAGATGCCCTAGAAAAGTCAAATCAATATTTTTAGAGCACTTTTATTTTTGCCTTGTGGTGTTGCTTATTATGATTTTTTCCGACGTTAGTTGACAAAGTAGACGGAGTACTTGGAGAAGGACCAGAAGATCTCAAGACTCTCATGAACCAGGCAAGCAGCCCTTTGACCATGTCTATGACACCCTTTTTATGCATGCCATATAGCACTTTATTAGTGTTGCTTTGAAATCATGATGTGATGGTAACCACTTTGGTGGGTTGCCTTCGTTACTTCCTCGTTGATACCTGCATTATGCATGACCCTACCTTCTTATGAGGGTTATGCCGGTGGGAGTAGATAGGATGCCAAAGTAGTTGCTATGCAAAAAGGGACGGGAATATGCATGGTTATGGAGACAAAGTATTTTCAAAGGACTTTTCGAAAACCCCGTCGGGAGCCACTTATGCCCGAGGGAGATAATGGGATGGGTAACCACTTGATGACGAAGTGGTGTACTGAGGCAAGTGTGTGTGTGTTGCTTTCAAAACGGATTGGTTTAAGTTGCGACCGTTATTCCAACCTTACATGCGCAACCACTCTACCCTTATATGGGAAAGGGCATTATTGATTACCTAGGCCGATACTAGCTTGGAGCCTGCATTACTAGTGACGGGGGAGAGTTGGTGCTCTCTCTCCGGACGGGGTTGTGCCAGGTAGGGCGGCCAAGAACATTTTTATGGGGCACCGGACACACCGTTGGTACCCCGTGCCAGTGGTATGTGATGAATATAGGAGCGAGGCTCCACAAATTTTAAGTTGTGAAATGTTGGGCACGGGGGTTACTACCAATCGAGTGGACTCCATGTTAGTGTCGTCTAGGGAAAGATAGTGATCGGGTGCTTACCCCGGGTACTTGAGGTATCGCGGGTCGTGGATGACACGGAAGTTCCCCGGATCTTGTGGGTAAAGTGTGCAACCTCTGCAGAGTGTAAAACTATTCGAATAGCCGTGTCCACGGTCAAAGATAGTTGGGTAACCGCTCTTGGGCTACATCCACTTGTTTACAAACCAGTGTGTGTGGGAAGAACTACTTGGGTCAAGTTAAGGACTTGACATGATTGAGTTGGGTTGGTGCCCACTCTATTTATGTTGATATCTGTAACCTGTCCTCATGGTTACTTGAATTCTCCTGATGCATGTCTTACAAGTTGTTGAACATGTCATTGCACTCAAAACTAGCTTTCCGCAAAAATTTACTTATATCATGCATTGTTGTATCTTGAGCCAAAACATGGGTTGCTTGCGAGTACATTCAAAGTACTCATTGGCTTGCCACTGGTTATTTTATTGGCCAGGCATAAAAGAACAGGATATGATGAAGAATACTTCTGTGATGAAGATGTGAGCTAGGATGCTTCCCAGTCAGAATGCCTGTAGGGTTAAAGCAGATGACATGGGTCCAAGGCGTTGTTGAAGATTTCCGCTGCGATGATACGCTCAAGACTTGACCATAATGGTCCTACTTGTGTAATACGGTATGTATGGATGTAAGACTCTTGTTATTCGGCTTCTGTGTGTTCAGTGAGCATTGATCTCTGGGATCACTGTACACGTGCATTCGGTGATCACGACTTATGAGTCGGGGTCCCGACAAATTAAATGCCTAGAAAACTCAGTTAATGCATAAAAATGTCCAAACGAACCCCGAAAAATCCCAAAATTTGACACAACACTCTTGTTGTTCTATGTTGACACGAGAAATTTTTTGAAAGCAATAAGAGGCAATGTATATCGTTTCGTCCCCAAATGTGGGACGTACGTTCCCTACCGAAGCCATCAGGCTTGTTGTGAGAAGCTCTGGCTTGTGAGAAGCATATACCCAAACCTGCCCCAAATGGGATAATTTTTTTACCACGGCATGTTTATACCGCTCCATGATAGCATGCCAAGTTTCATGAATTTCAGATGAGTTTTGGAATTACTAGAATTTAAAAACCAGGCATCTCAATGTTTTGCCGTGAATCAACGGTGCCTAGGTGTTTGAAATTCATTCCCATTTCTTGCATGGGACCTAAGCATGCACCCAAGGACACATATTTGATTTTTCAACCAATTTATATGCACTAGAGCATGTGCACATAGTTCAAATTTAAATTATGCACATAAATGAATTGAAAACCCAGTTAATGCATAAAAATTAGCAAACAAACCCCGAAAAATCCCAAAAATTGTCAGAACACTCCTGTTGTTCTACGTTGACACGAGAAAAAAATTGAAAGCAATAAGAGGCAATGGATATCATTTCGTCCCCAAAGGTGGGACGTTCCCTATCAAAACCATCATGCTTGTTGTGAGAAGCTCTGGTTTGTGAGAAGCATATACCCGAACCTGCCCAAAATGGCATGTTGATGCCGCTCCATGATAGTATGCCAAGTTTCATGAATTTCAGACGAGTTTTGGATTTACTAGAATTTAAAAACCAAGCATCTCAACATTTTGCCGGAATTCAACAGTGCCCTGGTGTTTGAATTTCATTCCAATCTCTTGCATGGGACCAAGAAATTCACCCAAGGACACACATGTGATTTTTGAACCAATTTTAGTGCATTTGGAGCATGTGCTTGCAGTTCAAATTTGAATTATGCACATAAAATGCCTACAAAATCTAGTTAATGTATAAAAAAGGCCAATAGAACCCTGAAAAATTCCAAGATTAAACACAACACTCATGTTTTTCTATGTTGAAAATAGAAATTTTTAGAAAGCAATAAGAGGCAACGAATATCGTCCCGTCCGCAAAGGTGGTACGTTCCCTATCGAAACCATCATGCTTGTTGTGAGAAGCTTTGATTTGTGAGAAGCTTATACCCAAACATACCCCAAATGGGACAAAATTTTCACCACGGCATGTTGATGCTGCTCCATCATAGCATGCCAATTTCAGACGAATTTTGGATTTACTAGAATTAAAAAACCAGGCACCTCAAAGTTTTTCCGGCAATCAACAGTGCCCTGGTGTTTGAAATTCATTCCCATCTCTTGCATGGGAACTAGAAATTCACCCAAGGACACACATGTGATCTTTCAACCAATTTATATGCACTGGAGCATGTGCTTGTAGTTCAAATTTTAATTATGCACATAAAATGCCTAGAAAACCCAGTTAATGTATAAAAAAGGACAAACGAACCCCAAAAAATCCATTCCCATTTCTTCCATGGGACCTAAGCATGCACTGAAGGACACATATTTGTTTTTTCAACCAATTTGTATGCACCGGAGCATGTGCATGTACTTTAATTTTGAACTGTGCATGTCAAATGGCTAGAAAACCAGTTTATTGTATAAAATGTCCAAAGGAAAACTGAATAATTCCAATTCTTTTATGACACACATATAGTTGCATGTTCACTGCGAATAAAAGGTCTAGCAATTCAAATAGCGTCCATTGCCGCTGTGACCCCACTTTGTAATTCAAATCAAGTAGATCCCACACAGTTTATTATCCCCAACCCTGTGAGATGTAGTGCAAAATATCTTGGAGCACCGTTGGTGTATAGTACGCCTATGGCTTACGCGAGAAGGTGTGTCGGCTACAGTCCAGAGCTGCGTGTCAAGTACACTAGCTCACTCCCCAAAAAATGCCGCCTCTGCATCCCTCGCCATGTCGAAAATATCTACCGCCTGGAAGGTTTTAATGTTTGATAGCACACGATTAGTATGTGCCGACTGTGTGCGATGTCTGTTACTCCTGCTCTGCTTCAGTCCCTTGATTCAAGTTTTCAGTAGCCCCGGCATTATACTCCCGCCTCTGCATCCCTAGCAATCTCAAAAATATCTGCTCGCCCTTGATCCAAATTTTCTGTAGCCCCGCCTTGTTACTCCCTCCTAGTAAAATTTTCAGTTGCCGCAGTATTACCTTAAACACAACCTTGCTCCCCCCTCCACACACACACACCCCAAGACCTCCTCTCAGACAAACACACACAACCCTCGAAACCATTGGTAGGTCGCCGCCATCGTCGACTTCTCCACCCTCAACCTCTGCCCGTGTGCCGGGGAGCTCGAGGAGCCAATGGCCAAAAAGAGGTTTATCGCGGCCTTTTCGCTCGATTCCGACGAGGTGGACGCTGAGGTGTCCCCGTCGTCCTCCGCGGGCCCGATCCGCCGTCAACGGTCCCTCGATCCACCCGCCGCCGTGCCCCTACACTGGTTCATGGACTTCCCCGTCCTCCCTCGGACCCGACAGCCGATGAAGTCCTACCTCGGGGTCCGGCAACGGTGGTGGGGGACGTAGGTCGCCGAGGTTACAGATCGAGAGACCCACACCCGCCGGTGGCTCGGTAGCTTCCACACGGCCGACGAGGCCTACATGCAAGAGCTCCATCGGCAGCACCCGGAGCTCATGGAGGCGGAGCGTTTGATCTTTGCTGACACCGAGGGCGGCGAGGTTATCGCGCTCTCCTCCGATGACAAGGTCAAAGTAGGCGAGGACAGTGGTGCCGAGGGCAGTGAGGTTATCGCGCTCTCCTCTAATGACGAGGTCGAAGGCCGCGGCGACGGCGGCGCGGAGGCGTCAAGGTGCGCCCCGAGGACGAGGAGATTGACGTCTACGAGTGGAGGAGTGCCTTTCCCAATGACCCCGACGACGGTACTGGCCCGGACCCGGCTCGCGGCACACCGTACATGACGAGGAAGGATTGGCTCGACCTCTAGTTCGACTGAAAGTAGTTTAGCTTAGTTTAAATTTATGTTTTATGTTCGGTTATGCAAAGCTATCTATGTTTATGTTTGAATGCATGCTACTTTCGGTTAAACCTGCTTTGAACTTGATCAAATTGAAGTTTACAACCTTAAGTTTAGGGGTTCGACTAGAAAAGGCCAAAAATTGTTGGAGTATATATATATCCACTGAGGGTTTTAGTCCTTTAAGTTTTTAAGGATCGCCTAGAGATGTCCTCATGACTTGTTTATTTCAGTTCTTCACAATATGATGCTCTATATGTGCAACTATTTTCCGTGCAGTTCAATTTCATCAATAACAGTTTCAACAATACCACTATGAATTACAATATTTGGTTGTTGTTAAGGATATTGCAGTTAACATGGCTTTTCGTTTTTCAATTGTTGTTTAGCAACATGCATTGTACTAAATGACTAAATATGCAATCCCAAGCTACATAGCAACAAGGAAGAGTGTTACCTTAATGTTCTGACGATGTCTAGATATATATGTAATAAAATCTTATATAATGGGATGGATGGAGTGTTTTACTACATCATTTTTCGATTGTTGTTTACCTTCTAATACTAACTTGGTGCTTTTAGGTACATATATAATTGCAAAAGATCCACACTTCGACCCTTTCTGCGTATGCGCAATGAGATATTCATGAACCAGCATCAAGTGACGAAACTGATAAAGATTGTTATTAAAATTGGTTAAAAGATGTCAATCGAACTATTTGTTTACACTTTATGCAAGACAACAATGAACTGCGGGATGGTAGGTAAGAACCCTGTAGCCTTCTTTTTGCTGCCCGTAATGAGTTGTGTTAGATGACAATATCTGAATCTTTTTTCTTTTGAAGTGGATCCTGAAGCAGTTTACTCAAGATTACCTCTCAAACTACATGATTGGCGGCCGACCATCACAAGGGGTTGGACTAGAGTCCTGCATGCCTTGTGCATCCAGGAGAGCACAATAGGGTCATTCCACTTCACCTTGTTCAGCAACTGGAATGTCTGTCGCCTCTTTCTTTACCATCTGGAATAGTACAAGTATAGAACCCCGGTACATCATTCTTTATTTGGTGATTATGTAATTCTTAAACATATGTACATGTGAATCGAATAATGCATTGGTTGTTTGAACCTGATGGATATGAATAAAGCTATAGCCTACTTTCAAGTTTAAATTAGGTACAATTTTAAATAGCGGCAGTTAAATTTGGGCGAAATTAAGTTGCGCAAGTCATTATGGCACACACGGTTGCTAAAACACAAATGTTTGTGATATACAACATAATCCGAGATGGTTCACAGAGAGGAAACGTGTGCAAGCTTGCACACAGTTGCCGTTTGCAAAGCGTGTGTAATGTCAGACACTATCACATATGGTGCCGGAAAACTAAATGTTTGTGATTGTCTACCCATCGTACACAGTTTATAATCATGAACTGTTTGTGATGTGCCAGGCATCGTAAAACTCCCTAGCCTGGAATCTGCATGGTTTTTGGCAGAACCACAAAACTCCGACTACGATGGCAATGCGAGCACAAATGAGTAGCAAGGATGAAGCATTTGGGATATTCGAGATATCGGAAACGGTTATATAGGACAACTGTATGCATCAAGGCTCCCTATCCCTGACGGTTTCTAGGTCGTGTGGGAATGACCCCCCCTATCGCCCACACTCACTTGGCGACGGTTCCAAATGTCGTCGCGGGAAGGGGTAAAAAACTGTTTGTTTGGGACCGACGCGCACCAGTGTTGGCCGCTCACTGTCTCCCCAAGGAAGGCGCCAGACTGGTGTCTTGGCGCTTCACAGGAGAAGCGATGGTGAGGAGATGTCGGTGGGAACGACACCTATGGGATCATTGGAATCCCTTCTACGGCCGGGGGGCGCGGGTTTGTGAGAAGGGAAGGTCCAGGAGCCAGCACAAAAATCGTTTTCCGAGGTTCGGGCCACGAGGATGCGTAATACCCTACTCCTGCTTTGGTGGATGTATTCAGTGTTCTTGAGCTTTCGAACTAGCTATGGTGGATCCGTAGTTCCAAAGAGCTGAATCCCTCTCTAGTATGCCTCGGGCCTCCTTTTATAGTCGAAAAGGGGTTGCCACAGTGGCACACAGGAGGTGGAAAGGCGTACAGTGCATGATCTTATCGCCATGCATTATGGGACAAAGCGCATTAAATGCGCTACTTAGGTGTCCATTAGCTTTATTGGGGACGGGAACGAGGCCCGTCCCGTCCGTCCCCGCTCCGTCTTGCTTCGACACGCATCCAGCCAAGCGATGCGTGTGGTGCCATGTAGGCAGGCAGGTTGCTAAGGTGGCGCGGTGGCAGGTTCTTCACGAAGATATGCATGCCACCACGCAGGTGCTTTCTGAGTTGGTCTGGAAGCCGTGTGTCACCACGCAGGTGCCTGCCCAGCTGGTTGGGCTGGTTGCTGCTTGCGAATGGCGGTGGAGCCTTGGCCGGTGCGGGCCTGGCAGTGGCCCTGCTGGCGCCCTCTTCAAGGGCCTTGCCGGGGGCCCGGCGAGGGTCTTGCCGTGGCGTCGCAATTGTCCCCGGCAAGCGGATCTCCTCAGTTAGGATCCCGCCGAAGGTCGTCATCTTCTGGTCCTCATCTGATCTTGTGTGCTTATGGTCTTGACAAAGATCTGCATGCCACCACGGAGGTGCCTCCCGAGCCCTGGTTCCAATGTGGTTGGTGGGGTCAGAAATCATGGGCTCAAGGGAGGTTCGCTCGGTTGGTGTTGGGCAAGCTTCCTCGGCAAGGCTCTTGCCGGGGCCACGGAGGACGCCTCAGCAAGGGCCTTGCCGGGGGACTCCACCTCGCCCCTTTGTTTTCTTGTGTTTCGGCTTCTTCCCGGTTTCCCTCCTCTACCCTGCTTAGCGTGGCCGTGGGCGCGGCTCTGCCTGTCTGTGTACAAGTTAAGGGGTACAAAGGAGTGCCCCTACTTTAGTATACCGACAGGAGCCCCCGGGCCTGGGCCACACATAAGCGCGACACGTTGTTGGTCCAGGCCCAGAACGGTGCGCGGGCAGTCGGGGTGGGATTTTTCCGCAGTAATTTTTTGCCCGCTGTGCTTCCCCACGACCCGCATTGAACGCGCGACGTGAAGGGATGAACGTGACGTCGGGGTCATGCGTGGGGCGGTTCCCGCACGCATGCGTCACATCGCAGTTAATGGAAAAAGATGTGGCCCGCACCTTCCCCGTAAAAAGGAATAACTGTGGGCGCGCTGCTCATTTACCCCTGCATCTTCTTCAATCTCGGAATCGTCGTCCCCTTCTACTTCCTTCCCAAGCTTTCGCCTTTGCTCGCCGCCGCTGCGTCTTCGCTGTCTTCTGTCCCTTGCTCCCCGTAGCTGCCATGGCACCCAAGACCAGCAGAGGCAAGGGGGTGGCCAAAGAGGCCGGGACAAGCGAGCCCCGGAGAGAGAGTTGGCGGCACGGCAGACGCAGCTCGCCTACTTCCCCTCGACGGTCGACATGTTCGAGTTCCGGGACTGCTTCAAGCCCCTATGGGGGTGTAAGAGAGGGGGGAGACGACGGGGCATCCAGACACGCATGTCATCCCCGCCAATTGTGCCGAGGCCGCCCCGAATCAGCACCCGTTCTTCATCGATTACTTTTCTTGTGGCCTTTGCCCCCTTTCTCCGATTTCTTCAACGATATCATGTACACATTTGGCTTCCACCTTCTGGATTTTAATCCAAACACCGTGGCGTGCATGGCTCTGTTCACCTACCTCTGTGAGGGCTTCGTCAGAGTTCTTCCCAACACGGCGCTCTTCCGCCATTATTTTTACCCCCACATCCAGAAGGGAGGCGCCATTTCTGGCTGCATCACCTGGATCCCAAGGTCAAAGGGACGTACCCGGAGGGTGCCCAGAAGGAGAGTTGGGAAGAATGGCGGGGCCGGTGTGTTGGATTGAGGAGGACGATCCGCAGGAGTTCTGCCGGGTCCGCCAGGCGCCGCCGATCCGCAGGAATGACTGGGGTGACGTCAACGCCCAGGACGACAAGCTCGAGATCACCACCACCAGGATCCACCGCCTCACCGTTGTCGGGCTTACCCTGGAGATGATTGGGCGGATTTCCTCCGCTGCCGAATCGCTCCTACGCACAACAAGGGGAGGCCGGCCTGGCTTTTCCATAACACGGCTGACATCATGAGGCTTCGCCCCGGCCTCAATCACAACTTCATGATGATGGGGCATGCTAACTTCTGCCAACGGATCTTTCAGCTCGACGTGAACCACGAAGGCTGGGCCGAGAGGTCCGGCAAGGCTGCGAAGGCGAACAAGGTCGTCAAGGGGCCCTTGTTTGGGTTGCCGGCGGGGGTGGTCCCAATGAGTAACAACTCGCGCCAGACCGACATCATTGCCATGGTGCCAGACTGCAACATGCACGGTCCCATCCAAAATTGGGCCTCGCCGCTGGAGGAGCAGGTGCAGGGGTTCTTTGACGGCTTGGCGGAGGTGTACGTCCGCAACGAGCCACTGCTTATCCAGGACACCACTCAGGCGGAGCTGGACTATATCGCCGCCAGAGCGGTGGAGGCGGAGCTTGCCAGGGAGGCCAACAGTGTGGGTGGTGTAGAGGACGAGGCTGCGGCGGCTGCGGAGGAGAAGGAGCTTGCCTAGTGGGCGGAGTCCGCTGGGGAGGCCAGCAGCGCCTGCATCGGGGCCCCCCTTGTCGAAGATGTGGTCGATGAGTCATCGTCGGAGGAGGCCAGGGCTGTCGAACCTCCGGCCACGGGGAGAGGGCGAGTCCTGCGGCAGACAAGCTCTCGCGAGCCGGTTCGGCGCGGTAGGGTCATGCAGCCCCGGCAAGCTTAGGAGGCATCCGCGCGCCAAACTAGGGCCGCGACTGCGAAGAAATCGGTGAAGGCCGCGGTGGCGAAGGACAAAGCATCTGCCTCCTATTCATCCAAGCGCGTCTAGACTCCTCCCTCCTCCCCTCCTCCGACAGATGTCGACGCGGAGGTCACCTTTGACTTTGGGTCCCTCAGCCCAAGGAGGAAGAGGAAAGCAGCAGAGGGGGAGGTGGAGGACAAGTAAGTATCTTGTCCCTTTCTATCATTTCCGTCTCCTCGGATCGTGCCACTTATCTTGATTCTTCTTCATCTTTACAGGGATGCGGAGACACTGGCCTAGAGGGTGAAGAGGGCCAGGGCTTCAGCGAGCGGCCAACCCCCGGCAGGGATTTCCAGTACACCGCTGGTGGTGTTGAGCAGCCCGGATAGCAGCCCCCAGCACAGCCCCCAGCGTAAGTTCACCACTCATCCCTCGTCGACGTGTGTTGGGGGCATGATCTCTTGGTGCTGACCTTGCCATGGTTGCAGGAGGAGGACAGCAGCAGGAGGAGCCACAGAGGGCTACCCCCAACACGCCTCCCCCATCAACAATGCCGCCTCGAGGGGCGTCCCTGGCAAGGGTGCCAAGCACCGAGTCCATGCACATGGAGGAGGAGGAGAACCCCGGTGATGGTGGCTTCACCTTGGCACCAAATGTTGGTGGGGAGGGGGCCTCTGCTTCCGAGCCCGGCACGGGTAAGTCACTCGCCTTTCGTCCATGTTCTTTTCCTGTTCTTTCTAAATCTTGGTCTTGGCCTCGCCTCATCCCCTTCTCGGTATCCAGATCCCCCCTCGGCGGACCCAGAGAACATAGATACCATCATCGAGGACGTCGCCAAGGCCGCCGAGGCGGAGGCCGAGAAGATCGCCGCTGAGGAGGCTGCCAAGGGCGCCTCCGAGGGGGCCGCCAAGGGCGCTGCCGAGGACGCCGCCAAGGGGCCTGCCGGGGAGCCTGGTAAGGCTACTGCCGTGGAGCCCAGGAAGTCCGCTAACGTGGAGGAGGTGGTCGATGACCAACCTTCCTCCTCCACTGCCTCTGGCTCCGGCAGGTATCTGAAGGTAGGTGACGACCTTTTCGTCCATCTTCCTGGGGCGTCGACCTCCAGGGCGCCCGTCGAGGGAGAGGTGTTTGACGAGGAGGTGCTTGCTACCGCCGGGCTCGAGGTTGTCGACGAGCCGAGCGCCGGTGGCGACGGTTCTCGGGAGGAGCGGCTTCTCCAGGCCATGGGTGCCAATTTCCAGAAGCTCCAGGCGCTCCACCGCGCACGTCTGGACGAGGCCAAGTCCAGGATGGCAACAGTGGACAAGGTGGAGGCAGACCTCAAGGCACGCGTCGCCGAGACGCAGACTTGGTTCCGCCAGGCTTGTGAGGAGCTGAAGGTCGCCTAGGGTGAGCTAGCCAAGCACGACGTGGATCTCACCATGAAGCGAGCCGACATCGAGAAGGCCCAGGAGACGGCGAAGAGCTTGGTCGCCGCAGCCGAGGCCGCTCGGACCTAGCACCAGGCCGCGCTGAACTCCCAAGAGGAGGACCTTGCCGCGCGTGAGGAGAAGCTTGCCGCAACACTCCGTGGCAAGGACGAGGAGGTGGAGAAACTCGTTGCACAGCGGACCCGGGAGCTGGAGCAGAGGAACAAAGAGGCACTCGATGCCCAGGCTCTAGTTCATGCCGGCAGGGTGAAGGAGCCGGAGGTGGAGCGGGAGGAGCTGAAGGACCAGGCCCTGAAGCTGTCCAAGGAGAAGGACACGCTCAACGGCACCCTGGCGGAGGCGCAGGGCGCGTCCGTCAGCAGGGCCGGGGAGCTCTCCGAGGCCAACAACTCCATTAAAGACATCAAGCTGAAGCTGGAGGGTCTCAAGGGGATGTTATCGGAGAGCAAAGCCCGGGAGGAGACCCTGACCAAAGATTTGGAGAACGAGAAGCAGCTGCGGAAGAACGAGACCGCCAACCACAAAGACTTTGTGGAGGGTGAGAATCGCTGGATTGGCCGCCTTGAAGATGTCGCCGGTAGGATGACCACGCAGCTGGCCACCACGGGGGTGCCCACTGTGCGGCACGCTCCAGATCGCAACACGACTCCCAACGCCAGGTTGACCCTATTCTTTGAGGGTGTTCTTGGAGCCCTGGAGCATTTCCGCTCCACCAGGGCGACTTTCCTGGCCAATGAGGCCCAGAGGCTTTGCCGGGGTGCCATGACCAAGGTTCTCACCATGTGGCATACTGGAATCCTAACCTCGACTTTGATGTTGCGCTGGAGAGCTTGCCGGAGGGTGTGGAGCTCGCGCCGCTTAGGGGGAGGATCGAGCCCGTCATCAGCGGCATCGATAAAATCCAGAGGGTAGAGGGCCAGCGCCGAGACTAGGCACCCTGCTTCTTATCGTCGTTGCAGGTTCATAGACAAGACAGTTTCTATCTTTAGTTAGAACCGCAGCAACAATTGATGTAATATAACTCTGCATTACTTTTGAATCATCGCATGTTATTTTCCTATTCAATCTGGCTCTCTATATGTCCACACTATGTTAATCGGGTAGGCTTGCCGGCGTGTAACCCAGAGCACGGCGCCTCGAGGACGGATCCTCGATAGCCTTCCGAGTGTGCTTGCTGCCAGGCAAACCACCTTACCACTCTCGACGCGGCCGCCCGAACTTCGAGCTTGACTCGAGTCAGAATCGAGAGCATTGCCAATCACGAAAGGCTACCGTGCCACTCTTGACGCGGCCGCTTAAGCTGTTGAGCGGACTCAAAACAGGGTAAGGGCGTTGCCAATAGCGGAAGGGCCCCTTTACGTACAGGTTTTCCATACAAAGCACGAGATCTCTGAGGGGAATAACCTTATATAAAAAGGAAATATTTAAAGTTTGGTATGACTTAGCTTTCCTGTCGCCGCACCGGCGTCCTTCGTGCTTGCAGGCGGCTTCGTTCTCTTGGTCGTCTTCTTCTTTGGAAGCCTTGGCCACAAGAAACTACTAAGCTGGCTGCTAAACCAGATTCTCACGACTGCGCCACCTACCTGGCGCGCCAAAGATGTCGGTGGGAACGACACCTATGGGATCACTAGAATCCCTTCTACGGTCGGCGGGCACGGGGTTGTGAGAAGAGCAGGTCCAGGAGCCAGCACAAAGATTGTTTACCCAGGTTCGAGCCGCGAGGATGCGTAATACCCTAGTCCTGCTTTGGTGGATGTATTCAGTGTTCTTAAGCTTTCGAACTAGCTATGGTGGTTGCGTAGTTCCAAAGAGCCGAATCCCTCTCCAGTATGCCTCGGGCCTCCTTTTATAGTCGAAAAGGGGTTGCCACAGTGGCACACAGGAAGTGGAAAGGCGTACAGTGCGCAAGCTTATCGCCCGGCATTACGGGAGAAAGCACATTAAATGCTCTACTTAGGTGTCCATTAGCTTTATCAAGGACGGGAACGAGGCCCGTCCCATCCATCACCGCTCCGTCTCGCTTCGAAACGTGCCCAGGCCAGCGATGCGTAAGGTGCCATGTAGGCAGCCAGGCAGGCTGCTGAGGTGGCGCGGTTGCAGGTTCTTCACGAAGATCTGCATGCCACCACGCAGGTGCTTGCGGAGTTGGTCTGGAAGCTGCGTGTCGCCACGCAGGTGCCTGCCCAGCTGGTTGGGTTGGCAGCTGCATGCGAGTGGTGGTGGAGCCATGGCTAGTGCGGGTCTGGTAGTTGCCCTGCTGGCGCCCTCGGCAATGGCCTTGCCGGGGGCCTGGTAAGGGTCTTGCCTTGGCGTCGCAGTTGTCCCCGACGAGGCGCTTGCCGGGGGTCATGTGGATCTCCTAGGCTAGGATCCCGCCGAGGGTCGCCGTCTTCTGGTCCTCATCTGATCTTGTGTGTTTATGATCTTGACAAAGATCTGCATGCCACCATGGAGGTGCCTCCCGAGCCCTAGTTCCAATGTGGTTGGTGGGGTCGGAAATCGTGGGCTCAAGGGAGGCTCGCTCTGTTGGTGTTGGGCAGGCTGCCTCGGCAAGGCTCTTGCTGGGGCCGCAGAGGGCGCCTCGGCAAGGTCCTTGCCGGGGGACTCCACCTTGCCGCTTTGTTGTCTTGTGTCTTCGCTTCTTCCCGGTTTCCCTCCTCTGCCCTGCTTAGCGTGGCTGTGGGCACGGCTCTGACTATCCGTGCACAATTAAAGGTGTACAAAGGAGTGCCCCTACTTTAGTACACCGACAGGAAAAAACGAGGAAAGATGGAGAAGTCTGGTGGCAGGGGGTCAGGTCGGAGCACGATGGTGTGGATACCTTCGCCTCCGACCGGCGACCTGCCGCCTCGTCTTCCCGCTCTTCCCCTCCCTCCCCGGCAACATCATCACCAGCCTCCTAGGGTGATAGCCGGGGAGGGATGTTCTCTTCGCCCCTTCGCCTCCCCTCTAGTAGTCTTCCGGCTGAGCTATGGTGGATGACTCCACCGGCGCTCAAGCCGGGGCTTCTTGCTGGCTCTGGAGGTGGCGACCAGATGGCGCCGCCCTGTCCTCCGTACTCCTCCTTCGCAGCCTCACCACTCCCGGTCTTGTCAGGCCATGCCAAGCGGGTGTCGGCGTTCTAGGAACGGGGGTCCCCAGAGTTGCCTGCCTGCGGCCTGCGGTGTGGCTCAAAAGTGGGCCCAGCACGGCCCATCTTCATCAACACACACCCAAGACCCTCGCGAGGGGCCAAGCCTCGCGGGGCGGACGACACGGAGCTTCCTCAGGCACGGCCTCATCAGGCTGGCTCGCAAGGAGGCAGAGAGATCAAGGCGGGGTACCTCACGAGGTGCCCGTGACGCAAGCCATGATGACCAAGGGCGCCAGGCGGGCACCAGCCCGCGCAGTGTCCTCCTTTCCTCTTTGGTGCAAAGGGAGCAAGCGCAGGCGAGAGCATCAAGCAAAGGCACCCGTTTCGGTGCAACGAGACCAAGATCAGCCCAACGGTAGGGAGGAAGTCATTGTGGAGCCCAAGCCAGCGTCACCACCAGAGCCTTTGGCAGGCGAAGACCAACTTTAGTCAGGATAAGTGTATCAGATGTTCCCCTTCAAAATGGCCAATTGTTGGAGCCCTTCCCGCTCAATATTTGGGAAGAGGCCCAGGGCCTTTGCCTATAAATAGGACTACCACCACCAGGGTAGAGGCAATCAGATCAGAGAAGAGAGAAGATACAGAGGACAGAGAGAGAGAGAGAGAGAGAGAGAGAGAGAGAGAGAGAGAGAAGGGTGACTGAACTCCTCCTAGCAGTTCATCGCCCCAGCCAAGAACAGACCCTCGCGAGAATGTTCTTCCTTGTATTGCTCATCATCATCAGCCCAACAGGCAATCCACCACACCACAAACTGGAGTAGGGTATTACACCACAATGGTGGCCCGAACCAGTATAAACCCTGTGTCTCTTGTGCTGTTCTTTCCATAGCTTAGATCTTAGCGAGGCGGTGGGGTGCAGGTAGGTAGAAGGCGAAATCTCTGCGCGCAACCCAGTGTTCGAACCTCAAGGGTCTGCCGGAACCCGAAATCCAACATTTGGCGCGCCAGGTAGGGGTGCGCCGGAATTCGTCTTCCACCGCCCCGTTCTCCTCCGACCATGGCGTCCATGTCTGATGCTCGTCGGGCCCGCACCGAGCGCCGAGCCGCTCTCGCTTCCCACGTCACCCAGACGGCTCCTGTCGGCGGGCGTCCTCGCTGTTCCCCGTCGCCTGCTGTCAATGCCCCCCCAGCCCGACGGGGAACGAGCAGCAAGCGTCGTCTCAGCATCCGTCCGTGCGGCAAGATGGCCGCACCGCTACTCCCTCGCTCACCCCAGCTGGTTCTTCGTCCCGCGCGCTCCGCGCACCCATGGAGGCTCGAGCTGTGCTCATCGCGGCAAATGAGCTCCTGCGCTACCGTCCCGTCGACGACGTCTACGAAGAATGGCTCGACCGCATCGCCGAGCTCGTCCGCGCTGCAGGGGTCTCTCCCGCGCCGTCCTTTCCGCTGCACCGCACCCCGCCCTGCGCGGGCGACGACGCTCCGGGGGCGCCCCAGTCGCCTTCTCCTCAAGAAGGCGCCCTGGCTCCAAGGCGCATGGTCCCTGGGCGGAACCCGCTCCGTCAGGTGCCAGCGCGGCAAGAGCAGAGCTGCCAAGAAGTCCCTCGCCCGCAAGAAGCTGCTCGGGCGCTCCCTGCTCCAGCACGTCGCGACTATGCTCCTGCTCCCGCACGCCAAGACCTCGCGCTGCTCCTAGCTGCAGCGCATGGGGACCTGCAAGACCAAGCTCTCTGTCACCCAAGGCCTCCCATGGCGGCTGTCGTGCCTTCACCACCGAGCTATGCAGCGTCACGTGGCCCGGCAAGTTCAAGCCAGACCTGCCTCCTCGTTACGACGGCACGGCGACCCTGCGGAGTTCCTCCATCTCTATGAGCTGGGCATCGAAGCTGCCAACGGAGATGAGAAGGTCATGGCGAAATGGTTTCCCATGGCGCTCAAGGACGGGGCCCGTACCTGGCTCCTGAACCTGGCTCCAGGCACGATCTCCTCCTGGGACGAGATGCGCACCCACTTCATCGCCAACTTCCAAGGTACTCGCGACCGGCCACCCGCCGTGAGCGACATGCGCCGCATCAAGCAACAACCCGGAGAGACCCTGCAGAAGTACATCCAGCGCTTCAACAACGCACGCCTCAAGATTCCCAAGGTGACCGAGGGGGCCATCATCTCAGCCTTCTCCAATGGTGTGCGCGACGTCAAGATGAAGGAGGAGCTGGCGATGCATGAAGACCTGTGCACTTCCTTGGAGCTGTTCAACTTGGCGACCAAGTGCGCCAGGGCTGAGGAAGGGCGCCTCTCCCTCCTCGAGCTGCCTGCCGCAGACCCAGAAGAGAGGAAGCCCAAGGCCAAGGATGTGAAGCGCAAGGGGGCTGCCGTGCTCGCGGCAGAACCAGACACCAAGCGGGGCAGAGATCAGCCCGAGTCTTCCAGGGGCAGTCGGTACTGTGTGTACCACGACCTCCACACCCACAACACCAACGAATGTCAAGAGTTCCGAGCCGTGCGAGAAGGAAGGATCGGCCGTCGCCCCGACCGCGGTGACCGGGCCTACGGTCGAGGAGGAGGAAGGAACGCTGGACGCTGGGAAGACCGCGCCCCGCGCCAAGGGTGGCGCGATCGACCTCGCGAGGATCGCTCGAAAGACCCACCTCGCAAGGGAGACTAGAGGGATCACCCTCGCGAGGATCGCCCGCAAGGCAACGCAGGCCTCCCTCCACTGCCGCCGCAGCCAAGGAGAAACGAGGATCGCCATCAGGACGAGGGGGCTGGGGGCTTCCAGGAGCCGCGCGCGATTACCTGCATCCTGGGCGGGGCTCAAGCCCCAGCCTCTCAGCGCATCTTCAAGCAGTTCGCTCGCGAAGTAAATGCAGTCCTCCCCAAGCTCGAAGCCACGCGCCCTCTCAGGTGGTCGGCGTGCACCATCACGTTCAGCTCAGCGGATCAGATCAAGTGTGTGGCCACAGCCGGAGTCCTCCCGATGCTTTGTTCCCCAATCATCAGCAACGTGCTGGTCACCAGGACCCTCATCGATGGCGGGGCAGGGCTCAACGTCCTGTCCGTGGAAACATTCAACAATCTCCAAGTGCCCTACAACCAGCTTCAGCCAACCAAGCCTTTCTCCGGAGTCACTGATGGCTCCACGGTCCCGATTGGGCAGGTCCGCCTCCCTGTCACCTTCGGGACACGCAACAACTACCGCACCGAGCTCATCGACTTCGACGTCGCTCACATTCACCTGCCGTACAACGCCATCCTCGGGTACCCAGCGTTGGCCAAGTTCATGGCCGTAACTCACCACGGCTACAACATCCTCAAGATGCCAGGAAGTGGCGGAGTCATCACGGTGCCCTGTGAAGAGAAGGACGCGGTGTGTTCCCTGGAACGAGCCTTTCAGGCCGCATCACTGGAAGACCGGGATCGCGCAAGTAGGAGGCTTCCCGAGACCACCCCCAAGAAGAAGAAGACATCGTCCGGCCCGGTCCCTCAGGAGGCAGGCCCCTCAGGTCCCGCGCCTGCCTGGGGGGAACCTCCTTCCATCGCATAGGAAAGCGCGCCCGGCACCCTCCTCAGGCAGGGCTCGGGGGCTCTCCCCTGGAGGGCCACCGACCTTGCTAAGGTCACGAGGGAGGCGCTTGGGCACCACATGGAGGCGTGTTTCGAAGCACGTTTCCCTCAAGAAGAAGTAAGGCAAGGAGGGCCAGACCCTCAGGAGTTCGTCAGCAAGGCCATTCAGGAGCTACAGGAGTCAAGAGTCATGAGAGGCGGCCGCCGCCTACCAGCTGTGGCTCCCCATCCAGGCGAGGATGGTGGGCTGCGCGTCTGCATCGACATACCAGGGCTCAATCGAGTCGCCTCTCTGGAGAGCCTCTGGCCCACGTGAGTGGAGCGCTGCGAAGGTCCACCCCGCAGCTACGTTTGCATAACTTACGGCTTGCCGAACGCGGCTGCCACATACCAGCGCCTCATGAGGGGCATCATGGAGGCTTAAGAGGCCAGGCGTTCCACAGCCTTGGCGGAGATGGAGATGGTCCGTGAGGAGCCACCAGCGCCTCCGGAGCCTCCTGAGGCCCCTGGGCCTGGGGACTCTCGAGGATCGGCTTCTGCAGCCCACCGAGTCTGCTACACCAACACTCCTTCGTCCTCAACATCATCAGGTGAGATCTTTCAAGTTTCATTTCCAGCTGGGAGCGCCCACCAGGGCTGCATTATTCCCAGGCCGCGTGGGTCCGTCCCTGCGGCATGTATCCCTTTTATTTCATGTTGTTAGCTTACTTTGTTGGGGGCGCCCCTCGGGCTTCATCATCCCCAAGTTGCTCGGGCTAGACCCAGCGGCATGTATCTCTTTTGCGTTTATTTCCGGCTATGCGTTCGACCCACCATGCTTGATTATTTGATGCCAGTCCACGGCACCTCTTCTTCTCCATGCCGACCACTTGCGCGTTAAAGGGGGGGTACCTGAGCATCGCGACTTAGGGCTCTTACTGGCTCTCCAGCCCTCACCCTCTAGCCTTGTCCACAACATCGCGACCTGGCATACCAGCGACGGCTGAGACCAGCTCGAGGGCCGGGACCCGAGGACGTAGAGTGCCGGCATCTAACCAAATTTGCAGGAACACATCACAAGATAAGGCCCAGTGCCAGCGCAACCCGCCTAGATACACCTCGCCAGGCCCTACCGTGCCAACCACGTGTCAGTGCGGGGCTGTACACGCCCCGGGGGCTCCTCCTGGAGGGGAGCCCCCTCCCACGCACCAGTGGAAGCACCATGCTCCACGCTGGCTGACGACACTACCGAGGAGCGGCTATGCCCGTACACATACGGAAGCGCTATGCTCCGCGCTGGTGATAAACAAGTGAGGGTGGCCCCCGGGCCGCATCAACCTCAGGTAGCCCAAAGCTCAGTGTCTAGCCTCATCGTAACGCCTCCCCTCGGGAGTGCCGCGTGAGGGGGCTGGGCACGGGGGCTGCGCCTGGGTCACGCCCAGACGCGCGCCACCCAGCCAGGCCCCCTGGGCCTGGTTTGTCGCACGTCTCTCCCCGAGTGGAGCCAAGGTACAAAGGCCGTTTGAGCGTCAAGGGGGACTCCTGAGCATCGCGACTCAGGAGCCTAACTGGTCACATAGCCCCTCACTCCTTAGTTTCGAAAGGCTAACGACGATTGAGGTATGCGCGGGTCCAGGCTCTGCAGACGTAGAACCGTAGATCCACCCACATCTCACCTCCCTACTTGCTGTTTGTGCGCCAAGGGGGACTCGTGAGCATCGCGACTCAGGAGCCTAACTTGTCCGTAGCCCCTCACTCCTTGGTCCCGTCCTGGTTTTCGGTCGGGGCTAACGGCGGCTAAGGTATGCGCGGGGCCGGGCTCTGCCGGCGTAGAACATAAGAAAGTAGGAAGGAAAAGCGTAAATTTCAAGGAATTCAAAAGACAGCCTCCTTCACTCTCATCCGCGCGAACCGCTTGCACGTTAAAGGGGGGTGCCTGCGCATCACGACTCAGGGCTCCTACTGGCTCTCCAGCCCTCACCCTCTGGCCTTGTCGACGGCATCGCGACCTGGCATACCAGCGACGGCTGAGACTCGCTCAAGGGCCGGGACCCGAGGACGTAGAGCAGAAAGGGGAGCAAAGGCGAGAGGGGAGCGCCATCTTAAATTTCAAGGAGTTCAAAAGCAAATATTACAGTCCACACTGCTATCTCAATGCCAAATGCAAGTTTAAACGCCTCCCCGAGGCATGATACATGTGGAGGAATTGAAGGCAGGGTAGGAGCCGCAACGGAGTCACTTGTCGGCGGTGGAGCAGCGCGGAGTGGGTTCGCCTCATGGAGAAGCAGGGTCGGCAGCGCCTCGCTTCGGCTTGGTTTTGAAGGCCCGCAACTTCCTGAGCAGAGCCTCCGCGCGACCCTTCACGGCCTCAGCAGCGGCAGCGGCACGCTCGCCGCTTGCTGGCTCCAGCAGGCTGTCGAGGTCGACGCTGGGGTCGCAAAGGTAGATGTGGGTGAGGACCCGCGTCAGCGCTGCAGAAGACAAGACACGCGCCTCGGCCTCGGCCGTGGGGCCAAGGCCAAGGGCGACATCTTCAAGAGCGCGAACCAGGAAGGGAAGCAGTTTGGCGGGGCCGTCCTCGGCGCCAGCCAGCGGGCTCTCCAGGCCGTTGTCGTTTAACGTCTTCAGCGAGGAGCGAGCCTTCTCTTCCAGCTCCGCGAAGGCCACGCGGTCCTCGGCAAGAACCTGGGCCTTGTCGTCCAGCTCGACCTTCCTCGCCCCCAACTCCTGCTCCAACGCGCCTAGGCGGTCACGGCGCTTCCTGAGCTTGGCCTCCAGGTCCTTGACGGCCGCCTCACGAGCCTTCACGCCTTCTTCCTGCTCTTGGCGAAGGAGGGCCTCTTTCGCGAGCTGGTCCCGTAGGCCTTGCAGCTCGTCCTCCAGCACCTTGCAGCGACCACGGACACCGACCACCTCCCCCAGGGCTGCGTCACGAGCAGCCTTCGCCTCAAGGACGCCCTGCCTCTCCTCATCGCAAGTCGTCGAGGCCTGGACCAGCGCCGCCCAAATCGAAGCGTCGGAGCGAATCCATCCTGAAGCAGCAACGAAAGTCAAACGGCGAAAGAAAACAACTTCGTTTTACTAATCTGGACGTAAGTCAAATTTTGCAGAAGCAAAAAATTGTTTAAGTTGGTTAAATGGAAAGAGGGTTTCGAGACGAAACTCTAGGCGCTTGAGTCGCCTGATTCCGATAAACGAGCAAAAAGTTATACTAAAGCGAAAATCGGATCAGAAATCGCGATCAGAAATAATCATGGAAAATCCGAGAAAAAGAAAAAAGACGAACAGATTAACGAACGAACGTTCGTTATCTGGATCTAAACGATGAACGCGTTTGTTAAAACGAACGAACGAGCGAACGCTAGCTAATTGAACTAAACCGGAAAAAAACCGATCTAAAAAAACGAAACTAAAAAAAATTAACCGCGGTTAATAAGAAAAACTGGGCGGTTTTCTGAGGAAAACCACCGGCGACGGCGGCTACCTCGGGTGGCGGGACGGCGAGGTCGGCGGCGAGCTCCGGCGCGGGGTCCGGCGCGGGGCGGCGGGGCGACGCTAGGGTTCGGGCGCGGGGCTCGAGGCGGGTGGCGGCTGGGGGGTTTCGGCTGGGCCTCCCCCGGCTTATAAAGCCGGCCGGGCCAGGTGTCCAGGTCGGACACGGCCCGTTAGGTCGGTTCACGTTTCTTTTTTTAAAATAATAACGCGCAGGAAAAAAATAAAAGAAATATTAAACGAACTCCAAAAATCCCGAAATAAATATTCCCCGACTTCTAAAATCAAGCCGGACAAAGTGAACATTTATTTGGGGCCTAAATGCAATTTTGAAAATCACACATTTTTCCGAAATTCAAATAAAATAGCGAAAAACTCCGAAATAAAATCTTATTTGATTTTATTATTAAACCCTCAATATTTCTTTATTTTGGGAAAGTCATTTTATTCCCTCTCTCATAGTTTTGTAATGGAAATAATTGAAGATAAAATAATTAAAATCAAATGATCCTATTCTCAAAATTTGAGAAAACTCAATTATGAAAATAACGAAATCCCCAACTCCCTCCGTGGGTCCTTGAGTTGCGTAGAATTTCTAGGATCAAAACCAAAAGCAAATAAAATATGATATGCAATGATGATCTAATGAATAACATTCCAAATTTAAAATTCGGGATGTTACAACGAGATCCTTGGCTCGTAAAGCGGAGACTGGGAGAGGATTAGGCTCATTGTGAGCCCTTGCATGAAGCCCATCAACAAGAGGCTAGGAGGCTCCATATATACAACTCCTCAACCCTAGCCATCGGCATCCATCCTCATTCATAAAGAACACATCCAAGTTCATCCCCATTGCTGCTCCATCACTAGCATAGAGGAAGGGGGGGAGGCTCCACCATGCGAGCACTGACATTCGGGCCGGTGCCCTCTCCATTGCGCCGACGCCATCACCATCATCTCCACCGCATCACCGCTACCATCATCACCTACTCCCTTCACCTACTTCTAACTTGACCCTCTCCTTTATGTTTGAGAATCTTCATTTGTTCTCAAGGATACAGATGAACTCTTGTATGATTAGTATGATTATTTCCCAAATGATCCAATATGTTGATGACCCACAAGTATAGGGGATATATCGTACTCCTTTCGATAAGTAAGAGTGTCAAACCCAACGAGGAGCAGAAGGAAATGACAAGCGGTTTTCAATAAGGTATTCTCTGCAAGCACTGGAATTATCGGTAATAGATAGTTTTCTAATAAGGTAATTTGTAACGGGTAACAAGTAATAAAGTAAATAAGGTGCAGCAAGATGGCCCAATACTTTTTGTAGCCAAGGACAAGCCTGGATGAACTCTTATATAAAGGAAAACACTCCCGAGGACACATGGGAATTATCGTCAAGCTAGTTTTCATCACGCTCATATGATTCACGTTCGTTACTTTGATAATTTGATATGTGGTTGGACCGGTGCTTGGGTACTGACCTTCCTTGGACAAGCATCCCACTTATGATTAACCCCTATTGCAAGCATCCGCAAGTACAAAAGAAGTATTAAGGTAAACCTAACCATAGCATGAAACATATGGATCCAAATCAGCACCTTACGAAGCAACGCATAAACTAGGGTTTAAGTTTTTGTCACTCTAGCAACCCATCATCTACTTATTAATTCCCAATGCCTTCCTCTAGGCCCAGACAATGGTGAAGTGTCATGTAGTCAACGTTCACATAACACCACTAGAGGAAAGACAACATACACCTCATCAAAATATCGAACGAATACCAAATTCACATGACTACTTATAGCAAGACTTCTCCCATGTCCTCAGGAACAAACATAACTACTCACAAATCATATTCATGTTCATAATCAAAGGGGTATTAATATGCATAAAGGATCTGAAAATATGATCTTCCACCAAATAAACCAACTAGCATCAACTACAAGGAGTAATCAACACTACTAGCAACCCACAGGTACCAATCTGAGGTTTTGGGACAAAGATTGGATACAAGAGATGAACTAGGGTTTGAGAAGAGATGGTGCTGGTGAAGATGTTGATGGAGATTGACCCCCCCCCCGATGAGAGGATCGATGGTGATGACGGTGGTGATAATTTCCCACTCCCGGAGAGATGTTTCCCCGGCAGAACAGCTCCGCTGGAGCCCTAGATTGGTTTCGCCAGGTTCCGCTTCGTGGCGGCGGTGCTTCGTCCCAAAAGCTTCCTTCTGATTTTTCCAGGGCGAAAGACTTCATATAGCCAAAGATGGGCACCGAAGGCCTGCTAGGGGGCCCACGAGGCAGGGGGCGCACCCAGGGGGTAGGGCGCGCCCCCACCCTCGTGGATGGTGGGTGGCCCCCCTCTGGTACTTCCTTCGCCCAATATTTTTTATATATTCAAAAACTGACTTCCATGGAGTTTCAGGACTTTTGGAGTTGTGCAGAATAGGTCTCTAATATTTGCTCCTTTTCCAGCCCAGAATTCCAGCTACCGACATTCTCCCTCTTCATGTAAACCTTGTAAAATAAGAGAGAAAAGGCATAAGTATTGTGACATAATGTGTAATAACAGCCCATAATGCAATAAATATCGATATAAAAGCATGATGAAAAATGGATGTATCAACTCCCCCAAGCTTAGACCTCGCTTGTCCTCAAACGGAGGCCGATAACAAAAAATATGTCCACATGTTTAGAGCTAGAGGTGTCAATAAAATAAAATACGGACATGAGGGCATCATGATCATTCTTATAGCAGCAACATATATATATTGTCATATGATTTCTTATGCTAAAGTAACAATCTATTCACAATGTAAAGTGTGAATAAGAAACTTCATTGAGAACCAACAAACTATAATCTCAGTCATTGAAGCAATTGCAATTTATCATAACATCGGAAAGAGTCAATATAAGAGCTTTTCAGCAAGTCCACATACTCAACTATCATTTAGTCTTTCAGAATTGCTAACACTCACGCAATACTTATGGGTATGGAGTGTTAATCAGACACAGAGAAAGATAGGGGCTTATAGTGTCGCCTCCCAACCTTTTACCTCAAGGGTAATGTCAACAATAATAGTTTATGATAACTTACATCCAATTGGATATATATATATATATATATATGTATATATATATATCAGGATCTTTCCAACACAATGTGCTTGCCAAAGGATAAAATGTAAAAAGGAAAGGTGAAGATCATCATGACTCTTACATAAGGCATAAGACAAAAGTAAAAGATAGGCCCCTTGTAGAGGGAAGCAGAGGTTGTCATGTGCTTTTATGGTTGGATGCACAAAATCTTAATGCAAAAGAACGTCACTTTATATTGCCACTTGTGATATGGACCTTTATTATGCAGTCCATCGCTTTTATTGTTTCCATATCACAAGATCGTATAAAGCTTATTTTCTCCGCATTAATAAATCAAACGTATTTAGAGAGCAATTTTTATTGCATTCAACAATGACAACTTACGTGAAGGATCTTACTCAATCCATAGGTAGATATGGTGTGCTCTCATGGCAAAACCGGGTTTAAGGATATTTGGAAGAAAAAGTAGTATCTCTACTTGGTGCAAAGAATTTGGCTAGCATGACGGGGAAAGGCAAGCTCAACATGTTGGATGATCCATGACAATATACTTTATTTTGGATATAAGAAAACGTAACCCATTACGTTGTCTTCCTTGTCCAACATCAACTTTTAGCATGTCATATTTTAATGAGTGCTCACAATCATAAAAGATGTCCAGGATAGTATATTTATATGTGAAAACCTCTCTTTCTTTATTACTTCCTATTAATTGCAACGATGACCAAAACTACGTTTGTCAACTCTCAACAACGTTTATTCTTCATACTCTTTTATATGTGAAGTCATTACTCTCCATAAGATCAATATGATCTCTTTAATTCTTTTTATTCTTTATTTTATTCCCTCAAGATCATAGTAAGATAATCAAGCCCTTGACTCAAAACTAATCTTTATTATATATGGCTCACAGACTTGATTACATAGAAGGATCATAAAGAAAAACTCAAAACTAGATCATACTAAAACATTATTCTACTATATCAAGATATTAGCAAAAGAAACAAACTAAGAAAAACGACAAAGATAGGAGTGTGATGGTGATACGATACCGGGGCACCTCCCCCAAGCTTGGCAGTTGCCAAGGGGAGTGCCCATACCCATGTGTTTATTTCTCTTTCCTAGGAGCTGAAGGAGATGGTGATGATGATGACAATTGTGCCTTCAGCTTTTTCATATTGTAGTTGTGAAGAGCAATTTCTTCCTTTAAATCATCGACCTCCTATTCCAGCTTCAAGATCGTGTCACATAAATCTCCTTTGCTTTTATGCCGAAAACGAGAAGGAATAGATCGGTTGTTAGATAGTTTAGCCCTTTTAGGGACACTAGACTTCTTGAACTTCACGTGCATATCCCCAGGTTGAGGTAGAGGAACATCCTCCTCCTCTAAGCTTGAATCATTGATCCTCCTCAAATGAGCATCCTCCTCATCATCCGTAGTTCGACCACAAGGAGATAGGTCCCCATAGGTCTTTGGGTCAGCAATGAGATGTGAGACATAGCTCTCTCCAACGGAGTCTTGAGATGACATCTTGCTCTAAATCTGCTGCAGAAACAACTCGAAACAAAAATAGAGGATATTTGCATGGTACGGTGGTCAAAACCTTCGGGAGATTATATAATGAATTTTTACCGACCAAAAGAAGTATCGTGCAAGAAAACAGAGTCCGGAGGGCACACGAGGTGCCCACGAGGCAGGGAGCGCGCCCTCCACCCTCGTGGATGCCTCGTGTCCCTTTCGGACTACTTCTTATTTTCCTATTTTCTTAAATATTCCAAAACGGAGAAAAATTGCTATTAGAACTGTTTTGGAGTCAGTTTACTTACCGTACCACATACCTATTCGTTTTCAGAGTCTGAAACGTTCTGGAAAGTGTCCCTTATGTATTCCTCTGGGGTTACGGTTTTAATAACATTATTTTCAACATTTATTGGATTACCTGAGATATAATGTTTGATTCTTTGACCGTTCACCACCTTCGGATTTGTGCCTTCGAAGTTGTTGATTTTTATGGCACCGGAACGATAGACTTCCTCGATAACGTAAGGACCTTCTCATTTAGAAAGGAGCTTTCCTGCAAAAATCCTTAAACGAGAGTTGTATAGCAAAACATAATCATCTACATTAAACTCACGCTTTTGTATCCTTTTTTCATGCCATCTTTTAACCTTTTCGTTAAATAGTTTGGCATTCTCATAGGCCTGAGTTCTCCATTCATCAATTGAGCTAATGTCAAATAGCCTCTTCTCACCGGCAAGTTTGAAATCATAACTGAGCTCTTTAATGGCCCAATATGCCTTATGTTCTAGTTCAAGAGGTAAGTGACATGCTTTTCCATATACAATTTTATACAAAGACATACCCATAGGGTTTTTATATGCAGTTCTATAGGCCCATAATGCATCATCAAGTTCCTTGGACCAATTCTTTCTAGATCTATTAACTGTCTTTTGCAAAACTAATTTGATCTCTCTATTACTCAATTCTACTTGACCACTAGACTGTCGATGGTATGGAGATGCAATTCTATGATTAACGTCATACTTAGCATGCATTTTACGAAAAGCACCATGAATAAAATGTGAACCACCATCAGTCATTAAATATCTAGGGACTCCAAACCTTGGAAAAATAACTTCTTTAAGCATCTTAATAGAGGTGTTATGATCAGCACTACTAGTTGGAATAGCTTCTACCCACTTAGTAACGTAATCAACAGCAACTGAAATATGTGTATACCCATTAGAGGAAGGAAATGGTCCCATATAATCAAAGCCCCAAACATCAAATGGTTCAATAACAAGTGAATAATTCATAGGCATTTCTTGACGTCTACTAATATTACCAATTCTTTGACATTCATCACAGGACAAGACAAACTTACGGGCATCTTTGAAGAGAGTAGGCCAATAAAAACCGGATTGCAATACCTTATGTGCAGTTCTATCTCGAGCGTGGTGTCCTCCATAAGCCTCGGAGTGACACTTGCGTAGGATCTGTTGGGGATATAACTATTTGTGTAAGCCGCCCGTGAGGGGCCGGGTTACGCCAAGAGGGATTCATCAGAAGAAGCCCAAGACCAAGCATAAAGATAGCGGTTCAATAGAGGGTCTAAAGCCCACAGGGGACTTAAGGCCTGTAGTGGTAAACCGCCATGATGGTATGACTTGTATCATAAGGTAGAAATAACTAGTCCCCGAGCCGGACACTGTTTATTAGCCGGCCGGGACTCTGTAGGCCGCAGTGCGTCAACCCGTGTATATAAGGGGGTGACCCGCTGGCGGCTGAGGGTAAGAAACAACTCATCGAGAAGCGGGCATAGCGTATCTCGCTCCCTGGTCATCGATACCTTGAGCAATACCAACCCAACTAGACGTAGGCCTTACCTTCACCATAAGGGGCCGAACTAGTATAACTCTCTCGTGTCCTTTGTCCCTATTAACCCCTTTAAGCTTCCTAGTTGCGATGGCTCCACGACTAAGTCCTTGCAAGAGGACATCTGCCGTGACAATTCCACGACAGTTGGCGCCCACCATGGGGTCAGCGTAGAGTGGATTTGAGTTCTTGAAGGGCAGCTTCGAAGGGCTCAAGGGATACGCAGTCGGCCGGATGACCAAAACTCGCCGCGGCAAGATCTACATCGATGACGAAGGCTGGGGCCCCGACGCCATCTCAATTGAGTACGGGTACCGGGTCCCCTTCTGCGGAATCCACGTCTTCATCGGCCGGATTTGTGAGTTGGGCCCTGAGCCGGACAACTGCACCAACCTCGTCGTGACGGCTCAGCGCGCGAGACCCGCCCTAGCTCAACCCTTCGTGAAGCGTGCCTTCGTGGGCTGCATCCACGGAGGAGAACTTTCTGAAGGATCTGAAGATGGTGGTGAGACGGTCGTCCTCTCCGATGGTGATTCGTCCGCCGGTTGAACAGATTCACTGTATCAACTGCAAGACGGCAGGCTAGGGGGTTGTTCCGATGGCAGCAGTATTCCGGACCCCTTTGAGCCGCCAAGCTGTGTGGGAGTCTTCATGGCTGGGACTCAACCCGGCCAAAACTCTATAGCTGCAGCAGCGATAACATCCGGGTCAGGAGCAACCGGGGCAGGAGGACCTGTGTGCCCGCCGGCTCAGGAGCTGATGGATCTCATGGATAAACTGACGGCCCTATTAACCACCACAGTCATCCCTGCGAATCAAGATGAGCATAACGCGGAGGTGGCACAGGTGCGTGAGGAGATAGCTCGGGCCAAGGAGGCCTTGGCAGCTGAGGACACCAGGTTAGCCACAGAACGGGCGACTTTGGATGCACGGGTGCTACAGCTACAGTCAGAGGCTTTCCAGCTTACGATGAGCCTGAACGTGTCTAACGAGGTTATGAGGAAGAGACATCAGAAAACTCAATCCCGTTTGCCTCCGGTTTATGATCCTCGGAATCATTTCGCTACACCCGGAGCCGGCCCAATTAACCCGCCAAATGCAAATCAGTTTATGACAGCCGGAACACGAGGACCGGTTCAGCCTCGGGTGATGGCACCTCCTCATGGGAATATGGCACCGCCCCGTTATGTACCGATACCGCCGGGTCACTTCTCCAACCTGGCGACTCTCCCAGTGGATGGTGACGATCCAACAGCAGTGGAGACGCGAAGGATCAGAGACCTCGTCCAGACAGCCCTGGCTCAGCAAGAGACTTACTCTTACAGCCGGGACAAGATTCATTCAACTCCTCCACCTTGGTTAGCCCCGGCTCGTCCAAACCGGAGTCCGAGTTACAGCAGGCACATGGAGTCAGAAGCTTTTTCAAGCAACGCCCAGCGCCATAACCAGCCTGGAGGCTATAACCCAGTGCAGGACCGAATACGTCAGGAGGACGAGTGGGCGGCTCAACTGGCTGCTCAGCTGACGGCCCAGGAGGCTCTTCCGGATTACCTGACGACTTCCGTTGAGGCAGGAATGGCCACCAAAACCGGCGGTGTTCCTTGTTTGGTGCCGGCTCTATGTAATGTGCGTTTGCCCAAGGACTTCAAGGAACCTCGGAAGGTGCCAAATTACACGGCCGACTTACAGCCCGGAGCATGGATCGAAAGTTATGAGATGGCCATGGAGCTGTTGGAGGTCAGTGATGCAGCAATGGCTAAATATTTCACCATGATGTTGTATGGAACGACCCGGTCTTGGTTAAAGGGCTTGCCGCCCAATTCCATTAGCTCATGGGCGGAGTTAATGGCCCGGTTCATCCAGAACTTCAAGGACACTTGCAAGCAATCTATGTCAATTGTGGACTTAACAAATTGTAAGCAAGAGGAGGGTGAATCCACAACTCATTGGGTGCGCCGGGTCAAGGAGATAATACACTCGTCTGACAAGATGGATGCCGGCTCTGCAGTCTTCATGCTGGAGAAGAATTGCCGCTTTAAGCCGCTGAGACAGAAACTGGGGCGACTCAAGCGTGATTGTAATGATATGGGTACGCCGATGGCAGCTTTAGTCAAATACGTCGATTCTAACAGTACCAAGGATCCTGCGTCTGATGAGGAAAAGACAGGGAAGGGAAAGAAGAACGGCAATGGAAAGGGTCGGCAGCATAACCCGGTGAATCAAGGAAGCAATAAACGCAAGGCCGATGGTAACCCGGAGTTCGTGGCCAATGCTAATGCACAGGGTAATAATCAAAGGCGTAAGGGAAAGCCACCCCCTCGGTCAGGCGGATCAGGCCCATCTCTTGAGGAGTTACTCAATGAGCCATGCCCGAGACACGGCACCAGGGAGCGGCCCACCACCCACTTATGGAAGGATTGCGCAATCATGAAGGCCTTCAAGAATTCCAACATGTTTGACGGCAATCATGGGTCGGGCGGCGGCTCACGTGCCAGCGGATTTCAGGGAAATCAAGGCGGATACAACCAGCAACAATCTGGTCAAGGAGGACAACAGCAACAGCAGTCGGGTTATCAAAGCCACCCAAAGCAGCTGAATAGTGGATAGTACCATGTGTTCACCACTAGTTTGTGCAAACGTGACGAGAAGGTTCATAAGAGGGTCGTGAATTCTATTGAGACGACAGTTCCTCGTTACCTGAGGTGGTCAGAGCAGCCTATTGTATGGAGCAGGGAAGATCACCCTCCCCGGGTTGATAATCCGGGTCAGTTAGCCTTAGTGGTAGCACCTCAGGTTGGTGGATATAAATTCACTAAGGTACTCATGGATGGAAGTAGCAGCATCAATATCCTCTATTATGAGACCTTTCAACGCATGGGGTTGACTGATAAGAATTTGAAGACGTCAAACACCGTTTTCCATGGAGTGGTGCCTGGTAAGTCGGCTTACCCAGTTGGCAAGATCGAATTGGAGGTGGCCTTTTGAGACGAGTACGATTCCAGGGCTGAGAAATTAACTTTTGAAGTGGTCAAGATCAACAGCCCGTATCATGCTCTGTTTGGGCGGCCGGCTTATGCCAAGTTCATGGCTCGACCATTTTGTTTTTATTTGCAGCTCAAGATGCCGGGTTACAAGGGCACCATCACCATGCATGGGAGTCAAAAAATAGCTCTGGAATGTGAAGAAGGCGATGCGGCTTATGCCGAGTCTGTCTGTGCAGCATAGGGGCTCAAATTTTATCAAGATAACGTTGACCCGGCAGATATGACCTCTCTAAAAAAGCCAACCACACAACATGACCTGGCAATGAAGTTTAAATTGGCTGCTGAAACTAAGCTTGTTGATTTTACTCCAGGCGACTCATCTAAGCAGTTCAACATTAGTGCCAACTTGGATCCTAAATAGGAAAGTGCGCTCATCGAGTTCATCCGTGAGAACCGGGACATCTTTGCATGGAAACCTTCTGACCTACCAGGTGTACCGAGAGAACTCGCTGAGCACACTCTTAATATTGATCCGAAGTATAAGCCGGTCAGGCAGTTTCTTCGACGGTTCAATAAAGAGAGACGGAAAGCCATCGATGAGGAGGTGGCCCGGCTTTTGGCAGCCGGGTTTATCGTTGAAGTTCTTCACCCGGAGTGGTTGGCTAACCCGGTGCTTGTGCTTAAAAAGAACGGCACTTGGCAGATGTGTGTGGATTACATGGACTTAAATAAGGCTTGTCCGGCTGATCCCTTTGCTCTCCCCCGTATTGATCAAATCATTGATGCTACGGCGGGTTGTGAGCATTTGAGCTTTTTGGATGCTTACTCCGGCTATCATCAGATCAAGATGGCAGTTAAGGACCAGGAGAAGACGGCTTTCATCACTCCGTACGGAGCCTTCTGCTATGTATCTATGCCATTTGGGCTCAAGAGTGCCCAGGCGACTTATCAGGGATGTGTACAGAACTGTCTCCGTCATCAAATTGGGCGCAATGTTCACGCTTATGTGTATGACATCCTGGTGAAGTGCAGAGACAAGGAAACCTTGATATCTGATTTGAAAGAGACCTTTGATAATCTCCGGGTTTATCAGATGATGCTTAACCCAGCCAAATGTGTATTTGGTGTACCTGCAGGCAAGCTTTTGGGTTTTCTGGTCTCAAACAGGGGCATTGAAGCTAATCCGGAGAAGATAAGGCGATTACCTCGTTGGCTAAACCGGCGTGCATCAACAATGTTCAGCGACTGGTGGGTCGTGTTGCTGCTTTAAGCCGGTTTATAAGACGGTTAGGGGAGAAGGCCCTACCACTGTATCAGATGATGAAGAAAATAGACACTTTTGTTTGGAGTGATGCTGCTAATACTACCTTTGAAGATTTAAAGAGACAGTTATCTGAGCCGCCGGTCCTTGCGGCTCCCATTGATAGAGAGCCATTGCTATTATATGTGGCTGCTAACTCACGAGCTATCAGTGTTGCAATCGTGGTGGAGCGCAAGGAGGCTGGAAAGGAGCATCTGGTTCAACGGCCGGTTTACTACATTAGTGAGGTGCTCATTGAGTCTAAACAAAGGTATCCACATTGGAAGAGGCTTGTTTACGGAGTGTTCATGGCAAGCCAGAAGACGAAGCAGTACTTCCAAGGTCATCCTATCACTGTGGTAAGTTCTGCCCCCTTGGGAGACATCATCCAGAATAGGGAGGCCACAAGACAAGTCGCCAAGTGGGCCATTGAGCTTGGGCCTCATGGTTTGAAGTATATGCCACGCACTGCTATTAAGTCTCAAGCCTTGGTGGATTTTTTCAATGATTGCACAGAGTTGCAGGCACCTGAGGAAAAGCCAGATAACACATATTGGACTATTCACTTTGATGAGTCCAGGCAGTTAGAAGGCTCGGGGGCTGGAGTCGTTTTAAATTCCCCTCGGGGTGACAAATTTTGTTATGTGCTCCGGCTCATGTTTCCTTGTACTAACAATGCAGCGGAGTATGAGGCCTTACTCCATGGTCTCTGGATGGCCAAAGAAATGAATTTGAGCCGGGTAAGGTGCTTGGGGGACTCAGATCTCGTGGATCAACAGGTGTCAGGAAAGTGGGACTCAAAGGATCCCCATATGGCGGCTTACCGTCGTGAAGTTGATGTTGTGGATGGGCACTTCAAAGGTTATCAAGTGGAGCACATTGATCGAAGGAAGAATGAGGCGGCTGATGCTTTAAGCCGGCTGGGATCTCAGCGTAAGCCGGTGCCGCCTAACACCTTTCTCGATGTTTTGCATAATCCTTCTGTCAAAATACCTACAAAGGAAGAGCTAGCGGTGCCAGACCCGGAGGCACAGCTGGTAGCAACTCTTCATGTCATCCCAGATTGGACAGTGCCATATCTGTCCTACATGACCCGGGGAGAATTACCTGAGGATGATACCTTGGCGAGACAAATCATCCGGCGGTCCAAATCCATGACAATTGTTCATGGTGAGTTACATCATCGCAGCGTCACTGGGGCGTTTCAACGTTGTGTGTCGCCTGCGGAGGGTCAGGAGATACTTCGTGAGATCCATGAAGAGGATTGCGGTCATCATGCCGGCTCAAAATCCCTCGTGGCCAAGGCTTTCCATCACGGTTTCTATTAGCTGACGGCTCATGCTGACGCAGAGGATCTGGTCAGTAAATGTGATGGATGTCAAAAATTCTCACGACGAGCTCATGTACCGGCTCAAGAGTTGAGGATGATTCCAATTACTTGGCCGTTCGCAGTCTGGGGGCTTGATATGATTGGGCCTTTCAAGAGGTCTAAAGATAAAAAGACACACCTCCTGGTGGCAGTGGATAAATTTACAAAGTGGGTCGAGGCAGAGCCGGTCATTAAGTGTGATGCAGCCACAACAGTTCAGTTCATGAAAAAGGTGATCTTTCGCTTTGGTTTTCCACACAGCATCATAACTGATAATGGCACTAATCTCTCTAAGGGTGCCATGGAAGAGTTCTGTCAACGAGAACATAACCGGCTTGATGTTTTGGCAGTTCCCCATCCTCAATCCAATGGTCAAGCAGAAAGAGCCAATCAAGAGATCTTGAAAGCTATAAAGCACCGGCTCTTGGTCCCCTTACAGCGGATGCCGGGTTGTTGGGTGGAGGAGTTGCCTTCTGTACTTTGGAGTATCAGCACTACACCTAACAGATCCATGGGTTACACACCTTTCTTCATGGTGTACGGAGCAGAGGCGGTCCTGCCAAGTGACATCCGTCATGACTCACCCCGCGTGGCAGCTTACGTTGAGGCTGACAATGAAAAAGCTCGTCAAGATGCACTTGATTTGTTGGACGAAGAGCAGGACTTGGCAATAGCCCGCTCGGCGATTTACCAGCAAGACCTGCGCCGCTACCACAGCCGCCGCGTTAGGTCTAGAACTTTTCAGGAACGTGACTTAGTGCTCCGGCTCATCCAAGATTAGTCTGATATGCACAAGCTATCCCCCCCTTGGGAAGGACCCTTCGTGGTCAACAAGAACCTGAACAACGGGTCATACCACCTCATCGATGTTCGAGAGCACAAAGACTCATGTAAGTCGGAGGAGGAGACCCGTCGGCCGTGGAATATCGCTCATCTTCGGCCTTACTATACCTGAGCCACCGGCTCTCAAGATGTATATATTTTGACGATGTATATATTATATAAAGCAATCAAGCAGGACCTCTGTCCTTTTCACCCTCAAAAGTTTACATGTCTTCACTATCATGTGGTGGCAATAACCAACAGGGAGCGGATCATATCTGAATCCGGCTTTCCCTTTGGTCCGGCTCATGATCCTATCTGAATCTAGCCATGATCAATTGGGGGCTTCCTGTTCAAACATCGGTCGTATTCGAACCAAAGAGAACATAGCTGTCGATACCCTCTTGATCGGCATACTGCCAAACCCACTTGGGAGATTCCTGATCATATCTGAATCATAGTTTAACCCCTTTTGGGTCTGACATGGATCGTATTCGAATCAGCATCATTAAACAACTCTTATGGTCACTTGGGGGCTTCCTGTTCAAACATAGGTCGTATTCGAACCAAAGGGAACATATCTGTCGATACCCACTTGATCGGCATTGCCAAAGCCACTGGGGGCTATATGATCGTATCCGAATCTTAGCTTAACCCCTTTGGAACGGTTCATTGATCGTATTCGAATCAGAAGCCTTTAAATTTTGTTTATTATTCATCATACTTTGTCAGCATAAGTATTTGACTATCTTGAGATCCTCTTAAGAATACTATGGGGTGGTTCTTGTTCCACCGGATAAATATTGATCACCTCAGGTTGTTAAGTACCAGGCGAACATCATATGTTCCAAATTTCAGGAGTTAAACTTACCCTCATGATTTGGTTCACATAAGCCGGCGAGATTACCAAAAGATCACACGTATGCTGTTATGATTATGTTTAACAGATGTAAGCATAAACCGACCTTTATATGATGTTTTGGCTCACACTCCGGGTTATCAATACATTATGTGACCCCTGATGCGATAAGTCGCCAAGGGAATTCTGTTTGTTTTATATGCAGGACAATGCAAGCAAGTTTCTGTTTAAACACAAAGGTAATAGAAGATCAATATAAACCGGAAGTATATAAAGCCGGTGGCTTACGAGAGTATTGAGCGCCATAAACACGCGCGATGGCATGGCAAAAATCAAGAGTTTTTCCTACCCTGTTACAAGACTCCCCGAGTCTGAATAATGAAGCATTGTTTTCACAAAGACATAAACATATGACGCCTGGTGGTTCACTCCTTTGGTTGGCTTAAAGATTCCGGGTTATCCTTCTTCGCTCCTCCGTCGGCTGCCCTGTCCTGGAAGGTTGACGATGCCCAGTCCATGCCATTCAAAGCTTCAAACTCAGCTTCATCATCTATTAAACCAGCTGGGTCGACTTCAGGGGCAAAGGTATGCTTACGGATTGGAGGAATCAGGTGTTGGGAGTCTTCGATTCTCGCTGTCATAACCCGGCTGATATTTGGTAAGGTCAGTGTCGTTCCCAATGAGAGTGGCCACAGGGCATATATCCTTCATGCATGCGATGAAATCTGTCTCATTGAACAAGGTGCCATCTTCCTTCAAGCTTGGATACCCAAGAGCAATGTCAGCCGGGTCTAGCTCTAGAAGCCACGCCTTGGCCCGGCTCAATGCGGCTATCGCTCCGGCTCTTGCAGATGCCCGCCTTAGCTCTTGGACCCGCTGAGGTAGCACAGCAAGCCGCTTTAGCACATCTTGCAGGAGATGGGGAGAATCATTTGATAAAGCCACAACGGCCAAGGCACGTTGTGAACCAGTGTAGAGTTGCTCCACCAGGGTGTAAACCACATTCAGTTTGATCAGCATGTTCTGCTTGAGGTTTGTGCTCCTGGGGCCTGCAGTCATAAACATAAGGTAAACCGGAGATAACAATGGAAATAGTCATCAAAAGAAGTCTTGAAGTATAAAGTGACTTACCGAAGATTGCTGAGACCATTTGAGATATCTGGCGCTTTAAGCCGGACAGCTCTGGTGTTGCTTCCGCAAGTGATGCTTCTACTGTCTCGGCCCGGGTCACCAGAGAGGCCTTCTCATCATCCTAGTTTTTCCTCTCCGCCTGAAGGTTCTTCTTCAACTTCTCTTGTTCAAAGACGCTGAATTCGAACTTGGAGTTGGACTTTTGAATTTCAAGTTCTTGAGCTACCAGGCAATTCTTCAGGTCAGCAATCTCTGACTCGAATTGACTTATGGTGGCCTGCATTGATGCCGGGTTATAGTGAGAATCATTATAAGATAACATTAAGTCCCAAGCACTTTGCAAGCAAAGGTACTTGACACTTGGGGGCTAATGTATGCTGAAGAACTCTAAATTACTATGTCGGTTCATGAAAATTAAGTCCCAAGCACTTTACAAGCAAAGAATACTTGGCACTTGGGGGCTAATCTATCGCAAGTTCAAGGTGTCATGCTCCAATCGGGTTAAATATCTTCTTTCTAAGCCGGACAAGCAGAGCTAGGCAGTTTTCTAAGTCTACAGCACATTTACTCATAAGCAATAGACTTGGGGGCTGGTACAGTAAGTATGATTAAGGAAAGTTAGCATAAGTCATACCTCAGATTTTTGCTGTATTTGCTTCACCATGTCGATATCCAGGTCACGGCTGCTATGTACTTGATTGATATATCCAGAGACGATCTCTCCAATACTCAAATGAGTGTAGTCAGCAACGTTCAGCTTGGCCTTTTGGCGTTCCAAATATTCCTCTTTGGTAGAGCACTTAGCCAGCACAGTGGGTCTTCCCGGCTCAATAAATTGAGTTTTGGTAATCTCAACTTCTGGGTCATCTGTTTTAGCCGGGCTAGGAGCCTCCGGGTTATCAGAGTCGCTGAGAACTTTATCAGCAGGCGGGTCAAAGGTAGTTACTGGAATGCCTTGAGAGGGTTCAGGCGGCGGCTCGGGAGCAGAGACATCTGGAGCAGCCGTTCCGAACTCCGGCTCAGTCACGACCGGTTCTTGAGATGGCTTGTTCTTTTTGGCCCTCTTACTGGGCTTCACTTGCACGCTGTGGACAAGGCAGAAGGGTGAGTACAAAAGCATGAGTAAGGTAAAGCATAAGGTAAACAAGTTTACATTACCCGGGGGCGGTTTTGAAAGCCAGCATGTTAGATTGCATAGACTCGCCGGAGGAAGGAGAGGTATCCTGATAATTGGAGTCAGATGAATTGAGAGGTTGACGAATTAAACCCGCCAAAGGTAAAACAGAACGTAAATCGGACATAACCTCAGTCCGACGCTTCCTAGTTACGTCAGGTAAGCCGGAGGAGAGCTCTGCATCCTTGCTGGTCCGGATCTGCCTCCAGCTTTCATAAAGCTGTTGCTTCAAAAGAAATTAAGGATCTTGGTAAGCCAAAGGATGTGAAAATCTTACTTTCCGGGTCACTCTTCGAATTTTCTACCGCGGCAAGGGCTCGGAGTCGGAGGAGATTATAGTTACCTCTTCCTCGACGGCTTGGTTGTTTCCCGTGTCTTCCTGAAAGGAATTAATGTCAGTAAGGTGATGATAAAAGAGTCAAGGGAGTTAAAAGTACCCTCTTCTTCATCGTCATCAGTATCATCAAGTTTTAACATGTCTGAAGCACTTGGCTTCCTCTTTCTTGAAGTTCCTGTTTTGGCGGCTTTTCTTTCTTGGCCGCTCTGGCTTGTTTGGCAGCCTCATGATCATACTTGGCCTTCCAGAAGTTGTCATTTGCCTGTGAAAAATGATAAAGGGTTATGATTAAAAGCTAGGTATAACACAGTAAATAGTAATTATTGAGGTTAATGACTCACCGCAGGGGCCGGGTTCTTCTTGCAGAAAGGAAGTAAGCTAAAGGCGTTACTAGTCATTGTGCCCTCTTTCAACAAAGACTGGGTCATAGCCTCCACCGCATCATCTGGTAAGTCGTCAGGACTATGACGCTGTGGGTCATCCTTCTCGCCTGAGTAAGTACACATTAAGCCGGGGCGGTGGCTTAAAGGGATCATCCGCCAGGAGACCCAGACTCGTACCAAGTCAATGCCATCTAAACCGTTGCCTAAGAGGGCTTTGATCTTCTTGATGGTGGGGGCAAGTGGTAGACGTTCAACAGCGGTTAATTTATCCGGCAGCTGGTGATCGGATTCAAGGTGCAGAGTGCGGAAGCCGGGCAGCCGGTTCTCATGAGCCGGGGAAGTGTCCTGGCAATAAAACCACGTCTGGTTCCAATCCTTTGGGTGGCTTGGCGGTTCGGCATAAGGAAAGAGGCAGTCTCTCCGCCGCTGAATTGAGATGCCGCCAAGTTCCAGACTGGGCCCGTTGGCACGTTTGTTCTGCCGGTTTAAATAGAACAACTCCCTGAACAAAAGTAGGTTGGGCTCTTCTCCAAGGTACTCTTCGCAGAAAACTTCGAAATTGCAAATATTTGACACGGAGTTGGGCCCAATGTCTTGAGGTCTGAGATCAAAGAAATGCAAAACATCCCTGAAGAATTTTGAACCGGGTGGAGCAAATCCCTGGCTCATATGATCCGTAAGAACGATCACCTCCCCCTCTTTGGGTTGAGATTTCTCCTCTGACGAGTCAGGAGCACGCTAAGACATGACCTCCTTCTTGGGCAAGTAGCCAGACTTCAAAAATTCAGACATTTTGCTTTATGTGACAATGGACTTGGCCCAATTACAGGTCACACGAGCCTTGGGAGCCTTAGGTGCCATTGCGTAAGTGGAAGCCTATGACAAAATAAGAAGTTCCGGTTCAATTTTAACCCGGAAGGAAAGTATTTTTAAGTCTATTCAAAATGGCGGCTTAAGATGGGGCCTAATGAAATATGGCTAATATTATTTTGCATCTAAGCCGCGACGGGTTTCAGAAGCAGTTAAATTATGTGAAGTCACTAGAACAAGCAAGACTGACAACCGGTGTTGTCTTAAACCGGCCATGTGGACTACCGTGGTTAAAAGATTCAACAGATGCAGTTTTTGGCTAAGTGTGGAACAAACAGGTTACACAAGTTGTGGTTATTATTTTGGATCAAACGGTCGCTCTGAAAAGAAAAATTTCTAGACCTAAAACCAGTACAAAGAAGTTCATACACTTGAAGGAGGCCTTTAAACAAGGGAAATGAGATCTGTTTCTATTCAAGATGGGTGCGGAACAGCCACCGCAGTAGTTCTAGATGTCTAAAGATCAAAAAGGAGCATTGGAGAGGAAAACTATCAAGGGTTTGCAAACAGGCGGCGATGAACACCGACGAACTCGGGAGTCCGCAATGCAGATCTAAAAGCAGGGAAGGAAAAGGACTTACGGATGCAGAGCTATTGCAGGGTTCCGTCGCGTTTCTCTGGTCAAGTCAGGTTGATGCAGCATCCTGAGTTGGAGAAGACGAGGAGATCTGCGGCGGCGGCAGAGCTCGAGCGGCAGAGAAACAGTGCGAGGAGGAAGACGACCGAAGAAGGAGAATGGGAAAGACCTAGGTCGCACCTATTTATAAGGGAAAGGCCGACTGAGACGGCACGAGAAATGAGGGGACCGAACATCATTGTCCAGCGACCCCGACGCCTCGGTTTTCAAGATGGTTAGTAAAGGCAAAGATCCGTTGAAGATATGACAGAATAAAAAAGGGATTTAATCATAGATGACATCATGGCGGGTTACCATGGATCCAGAAGATGACGTCACGGCGGGTTATGACCTTTGCACTGACAGAAGACAGAAAGGCTTGTTTTTAAGGTATTTTAAGATTGACATGAACCGTTCAAATCAATCTGGGGCCTAATGTTGGGGATATAACTATTTGTGTAAGTCGCCCGTGAGGGACCGGGTTACGCCAAGAGGGATTCATCAGAAAAAGCCCAAGACCAAGCATTAAAATAGCGCTTCAATAGAGGGTCTAAAGCCCACAAGCGACTTAAGGCCCGTAGTGGTAAACCGCCATGATGGTATGATTTGTATCATAAGGTAGAAATAACTAGTCACCGAGCCGGACACTGTTTATGAGCCGGCCGGGACTCTGTAGGCCGCAGGGCGTCAACCCGTGTATATAAGGGGGCGACCTGCTGGCGGCTGAGGGCAAGAAACAACCCATCGAGAACCGGGCATAGTGTATCTCGCTCCTTGGTCATCGAAACCTCAGGCAATACCAACCAAACTAGACGTAGGCCTTACCTCCACCTTAAGGGGCCGAACTAGTATAACTCTCTCGTGTCCTTTGTCCCGATTAACCCCTTTAAGCTTCGTAGTTGCGATGGCTCCACGACTAAGTCCTTGCAAGAGGACATCTGCTGTAACAATTCCACGACAGGATCTGTTCCTGTTCATGCTTAGGTACACAACGTCGAATGACACCATCTAATCCTTCTTTATAAAGGTCTAGGTCATCCCAGAAGTAATGTCTTAAATCATAGAAAAACTTTTTCTTTTGCTGGTATGTGACACTAGGTGGTATAAATTTAGCAACAATGTAATTAGCATAATCAGCATACCATGGAGCAGTATGAGAAGCATTTATGACAGCTAATTGTTCATCAGGAAAGCTATCATCAATAGGTAGTGGGTCATCAAGAACATTCTCTAACCTGGATAAGTTGTCTGCAACAGGGTTATAAGCCCATTTCTATCAATAATATGCAAATCAAATTCTTGTAGCAAGAGAACCCATCTAATAAGTCTAGGTTGAGCATCTTTCTTTTCCATAAGATATTTAATAGCAGCATGGTCATTGTGAACAGTTACTTTAGAATCAACAATATAAGGTCTCAACTTGTCACAAGCAAATACAACTGCTAAAAATTCTTTTTCAGTAGTAGCATAATTTCTCTGGGCATTGTCTAGAGTTTTACTAGCATATTGGATAACATTTAATTTCTTATCAACTCTTTGTCCTAGAACGGCACCTACAGCATAATCACTAGCATCACACATAATTTCAAATGGTAAATTCCAATTAGGTGGCTGAATAATAGGTGCAGAAATCAAGGCTTTCTTAAGTATTTTAAATGCTTCTACACAATCATCATCAAACACAAAGGGCATCTTTTTGTAAGAGATTAGTCAGAGTCCTAGAAATTTTTGAGAAGTCTTTAATGGACCTCCTATAAAAACCGGCATGACCAAGGAAACTTCTTATACCTCTAATGTCCTTAGGACATGGCATCTTTTCAATAGCATCAATGTTAGCTTTATCAACTTCAATACCTCTTTCAGAAATTTTATGTCCCATGACAATACCTTCATTAACCATAAAGTGGCACTTCTCCCAATTCAATACAAGATTAGTTTCTTCACATCTCTGCAAAACTCGATCAAGGTTGCTCAAGCAATCATCAAAACAAGTTCCATAAACGTAGAAATCATCCATTAAAACCTGAACAATCTTTTCGCAAAAGTCAGAGAATATAGCAGTCATACATATTTGAAAGGTAGCAGGTGCATTACATAAACGAAAAGGCATGCGTCTATAAGCATAGATACCGAAAGGGCAAGTAAAAGTGGTCTTTTCTTGGTCCTCTTTTGACACGGGTATTTGAGAGAAACCAGAATAACCATCTAGAAAGCAAAAAATGTGTATGTTTGGATATTATTTCTAGAATTTGATAATAAAAGGTAAAGGGTAATGATCCTTTTTAGTAGCTTTATTTAGTTTGCGGAAATCAATTACCATTCTATAACCTGTAACAATTCTTTGTGGGATCAATTCATCTTTATCATTAGGAACAACAGTAATACCTCCCTTCTTAGGGACACAATGGACAGGACTTACCCACTGACTATCAGCAACAGGATAAATAATACATGCCTCCAGAAGCTTTAGTATTTCTTTTCTTACCACTTCTTTCATCTTAGGATTTAACCATCGTTGGTGATCAACAACCGGTTTAGCGTCTTTCTCCAATTTTGTTTTGTGCTGACAAAGAGTGGGACTAATGCCCTTAAGATCATCAAGAGTATATCCAATAGTAGCACGGTGCTTCTTCCAAGTTTTCAATAATTTCTCTTCTTCCTGCTCTGTAAGGTTAGCACTAACAATAACATGATATATCTTCTTTTCATCAAGATAAGCATATTTAAGAGTATCAGGTAATGGTTTAAGCTCAAACACGGGATCACCCTTGGGTGGAGGAGGATCCCCTAGAATTTCAACAGGCAAGTTGTGTTTCAAAATAGGTCCATGTTTAAAGAATACTTCATCTATTTCCCTTCTTTCATTCATAAACATATCATTTTCATGTTCTAAAGAATATTTTTCTAAAGGATCATTAGGAGGCACGACAATAGAAGTAAGACCAATAATTTCATCTTTACTAGGCAATTCTTTATCATGGGGTTGTCTACAAAATTTAGCAGAATTAAAATCATGAGACATATCCCCTAAACCAATAGTAACAACATCCTTTTTGCAATCTATCTAAGCATTAACAGTATTCAAGAAGGGTCTGCCAAATATAATGGGACAAAAGTCATCTTGTGGGGAACCAAGAACAAGACAATCAGTAGGATATTTAACTTTCCCACACAAGACTTCAACATCTCTAACAATCCCAACTGGTGAAATAGTATCTCTATTGGCAAGCTTAATTTTAACATCTATCTCTTCTATCTCAACAGGTGAAATGTCATGCATAATTTCTTTGTATAAAGAATGAGGTATTGCACTCGCACTAGCACCCATATCACATAAACCATGATAGCAATGATCTACTATTTTAACAAAAATAACAGGCATGCCTACAACAGGTCTATGTTTATTTTTAATATCGGGTCTAGCAATTCTAGCAACTTCATCACAGAAGTAAATAACATGCCCATCAATATTATCGACCAAGAGATCTTTAACCATAGCAGTACTAGATTCAAATTTAATTTGCTCAGGGGGTGTAGGTGTTCTAGTATTACTCTTACGAACCCAAGTTGAAGCTTTAGCATGATCATTTATTCTAACAGGGAAAGGTGGTTTCTCAATATAAGCGGTAGGAACAATATGATCAACATTATAAGTGATAGTCTTTTCTTCAACTTTAATAGGTTCAACTACTTTTACTTCAATGGGAGGATTATATTTAAAACATCTCTCCTTAGGGATATCAACATGAGTAGCAAATGATTCACATAAAGAAGCTACTATCTCAGAGTCAAGTCCATATTTAGTGCTAAATTCACGAAAAGCATCGGTATCCATAAAAGATTTAACACAATCTAACTTAGGTGTTATACCTGACTTCTTACCTTCATCGAGTTCCCAATCTTCAGAGTTGCGTTTAATTCTTTCCAATAAATCCCGTTTGAATTCAATAGTCTTCATCATAAAGGAACCAGTGCAAGAAGAATCGAGCATGGAGCGATTACTAAGAAAAGCCGAGCATAAAATTTTTGAATAATAATTTCTCCCAAGAGTTCATGATTGGGGCATGAATATAACATTGACTTAAGCCTCCCCCAACCTTGAGCGATACTTTCTCCTTCGCGAGGACAAAAATTATATATATAATTACGATCATGATGAACTAGATGCATAGGATAAAACTTCTGATGAAATTCCGATTTCAATCGGTTGTAGTTCCATGATCCAATATCATCACATAGCCTAAACCATGTTAATGACTTTCCCTTCAAAGATAAAGGTAAGACCTTCTTCTTGATAACATCCTATGGCATACCTGCAAGCTTAAATAATCCACAAACTTCATCCACATAGATTAAGTGCAAATCGGGATGCAATGTTCCATCTCCTATAAAAGGATTAGCTAGCAGTTTCTCTATCATACCCGAAGGAATTTCAAAGTAAACATTTTCAGTAGGTTCAGTAGGTTGAGGAGCAACTCTTTGCTTTACTGGTTGGGGTGAAGATACCCCGAACAAGCCCCTCAAAGGATTATGTTCTATAGTAACAAGTGATAGTAAATTTCAGCACACTATATAAATTTTTCCTTACCAAATTCCACCTACCAAAGGCGCTTCACTCCCCGGCAACTGTGCCAGAAAAGAGTCTTGATGACCCACGACTATAGGTGATCTATCGTAGTCTTTTCGATAAGTAAGAGTGTTGAACCCAATGAGGAGCAGAAGGAATTGACAAGCGGTTTTCAGTAAGGTATTCTGTGCAAGCACTGAAATTATCGGTAACAGATAGTTTTGTGATAAGGTAATTTGTAACGGGTAACAAGTAATAAAAGTTAATAAGGTGCAACAAGATGGCCCAATCCTTTTTGTAGCAAAGGACAAGCCTGGACGAACTCTTATATAAAGGAAAACGCTCCAGAGGACACATGGGAATTATCATCAAGCTAGTTTTCATCACGCTTATATGATTCGCATTCGTTACTTTGATAATTTGATGTGTGGGTGGACCGGTGCTTGGGTACTTCCCTTCCTTGGACAAGCATCCCACTTATGCAACTACAAAAGAAGTATTAAGGTAAACCTAACCATATCATGAAACATATGGATCCAAATCAGCCCCTTATGAAGCAACGCATAAACTAGGGTTTAACCTTCTGTCACTCTAGCAACCCGTCATCTACTTATTACTTCCCAATGCCTTCCTCTAGGCCCAAACAATGGTGAAGTGTCATGTAGTCAACGTTCACATAACACCACTAGAGGAAAGACAACATACATCTCATCAAAATATCGAACGAATACCAAATTCACATGACTACTTATAGCAGGACTTCTCCCATGTCCTCAGGAACAAACGTAACTGCTCACAAATCATATTCATGTTCATATTTAGAGGGGTATTAATATGCATAAAGGATTTTAACATATGATCTTTGATAACCCACAAGTATAGGGGATCGCAACAGGTTTCGAGGGTAGAGTATTCAACCCAAATTTATTGATTCGACACAAGGGCAGCCAAAGAATATTCTCAAGTATTAGCAGCTGAGTTGTCAATTCAACCACACGTGGAAACTTAGTATCTGCAGCAAAGTGTTTAGTAGCAAAGTAATATGATAGTGGTGGTAGCGGCAACAAAAGTATAGACAACAAAAGTAATGTTTTTGGTATTTTGTAGTGATTGTAACAGTAGCAGCGAGAAAGTAAATAAGCGAGAACCAGTATATGGAAAACTCATAGGAACCGGATTAGTGATGGATAATTATGCCGGATGCGGTTCATCATGTATTAGTCATAACATAGGGTGACACAGAACTAGCTCCAATTCATCAATGTAATGTAGGCATGTATTCCGTATATAGTCATACGTGCTTATGGAAAAGAACTTGCATGACATCTTTTGTCCTACCCTCCCGTGGCAGCGGGGTCCTATTGGAAACTAAGGGATATTAAGGCCTCCTTTTAATAGAGAACCAGAACAAAGCATTAGCACATAGTGAATACATGAACTCCTCAAACTATGGTCATCACTGGGAGTGGTCCCGATTATTGTCACTTCGGGGTTGCCGGATCATAACACATAGTAGGTGACTATAGACTTGCAAGATAGGATCAAGAACACACATATATTCATGAAAACATAATAGGTTCAGATCTGAAATCATGGCACTCGGGCCCTAGTGACAAGCATTAAGCATAGCAAAGTCATAGCAACATCATTCTCAGAACATAAAGGATACTAGGGATTAGACCCTAACAAAACTAACTCGATTACATGATAAGTCTCATCCAACCCATCACCGTCCAGCAAGCCTACGATGGAATTACTCACACACGGCGGTGAGCATCATGAAATTGGTGATGGAGGATGGTTGATGATAACGACGGCGACCAATCCCCCTCTCCGGAGCCCCGAACGGACTCCAGATCAGCCCTCCCGAGAGGTTTTAGGGCTTGGCGGCGGCTCCGTATAGTAAAACGTGATGATTTCTTCTCCCTGATTTTTTTCTCCCCGAAAGCCAATATATAGAGTTGGAGTTGGCGTCGGAGGGTGTCCAGGGGGGCCCCTGGTCTTCATCTTCGGCGAGGATTTTTTATTGTTTTTTCTAAGATGTTCCGTGGAGTTTCAGGGCATTCCGAGAATATTTGTTTTCTGCACATAAAACAACATCATGGCAATTCTGCTGAAAACAGCGTCAGTCCGGGTTAGTTCCATTCAAATCATACAAGTTAGAGTCCAAAACAAGGGAAAAAGTGTTTGGAAAAGTAGATACGACGCAGACGTATCAACTCCCCCAAGCTTAAACCCTTGCTTGTCCTCAAGCAATTCAGTTGACAAACTGAAAGAGAAAAAGGAAAACTTTTGCAAACTCTGTTTGCTCTTGTTGTTGTAACTATGTAAAGCCAGCATTCAAGTTTTCAGCATATATCATAACTAACCACATTTGCAATAATTCTCAGGTGTCATAATTACTCATATCAATAGCATAATCAACTAGCAAGCCATAATAATAAATCTCGGATGACAACACTTTCTCAAAACAATCATAATATGATATAACAAGATGGTATCTGCTAGCCCTTTCTGAGACCGCAAAACATAAATGCAGAGCACCTTTAAAGATCAAGGACTGACTAGACATTGTAATTCATGGTAAAAGAGATCCAATCATAGTCACACCCAACATAGATTAATAGTGATGAATGCAAATGACAGTTGTGCTCTCCAGCTATAGCTCTTGAATAAGAGGGTGATGACTCAAGATAAAAATAAATAGATAGGCCCTTCGCAGAGGGAAGCAGGGATTTGTAGAGGTACCAGAGCTCGGTTTTGAAATAGAGATAAATTATATTTTGAGCGGTATACTTTCATTGTCAACATAGCAACTAAGAGATGGCGATATCTTCCATGCTAAACACATTATAGGCGGTTCCCAAACAAAATGGTAAAGTTTATACTCCCCCTCCACCAACAAGCATCAATCCATGACTTGCTTGAAACAATGAGTGTCTCCAACATACATCAGGTCGCAGGGGGAGTTTTGTTTCCAATTAACTTTGATTTACTTTGCATAAAGCATGGGACTGGGCATCCCGGTGACCAGCCGTTTTCTCGTGAGTGAGGAGCGGAGTCCACTCCTCTTGAGAATAACCTTCCTAACACGGAAGATAAGGACAACTGAGGGAGTCCTGGATTAGGGGGTGTTCGGATAGACGGACTATACCTTCAGCCGGACTCCAGGACTATGAAGATACAAGATTGAAGACTTCGTCCTGTGTCCGGAATGATCTTTTCTTGGCGTGGAAGGCAAGCTAGGTGTGCGGATATTCAAGATCTCCTACCATTGTAACCGACTCTGTGTAACCCTAACCCTATCCGGTGTCTATATAAACCGGAGGGTTGTAGTCCGTAGGACAACTATCATATACACAATCATACCATAGGCTAGCTTCTAGGGTTTAGCCTCCTTGATCTCGTGGTAGATCTACTCTTGTACTACCCATATCATCAATATTAATCTAGCAGGAGTAGGGTTTTACCTCCATCAAGAGGGCCCGAACCTGGTAAAATAAAGTGTCCCTTGTCTCCTGTTACCATCCGACCTTGACGCACAGTTCGGGACCCCCTACCCGAGATCCGCCGGTTTTGACACCGACATTGGTGCTTTCATTGAGAGTTCCTCTGTGTCATCGCTTTTAGGCCCGATGTCTCCTTTGATCATCAACAACGATGAGGTCCAGGGTGAGACTTTCCTCCCCGGACAAATCTTCGTCTTCGGCGGCTTCGCTCTGCGGGCCAATTCGCTTGGTCGTCTGGAGCAGATCGAAAGCTACGCCCCTGGCCATCAAGTCAGGTTTGGAAGCTTAAACTACACGACAGATATCCGCGGAGACTTGATCTTCGACGGGTTCGAGCCACAGCCAAGCGCGCCGCACTACCTCGAGGGGCACGATATAGCTCTGCCTCCGAATAGTGCCCTGGAGGCCGCACACGCGCCGGCCCTGATCCTCGACTCGGAGCCCGCTGCTTCTTTGAGGATGAACAGTTGGACGTCACCTCGGGGGCTGCGATCTTGAAGGCGATCGAGCCGAACGCCAGCCCCGCACTCCGCACGGCCTATGACTCCAAGGAGTCGGATTCTTCTCCGTACTCCGGGCCTCCCGTGCCCCTGCCGATCGAATCCGATTGGGCGCCTATAATAGAGTTCACCGCCGCGGACATCTTTCAGTACTCACCTTTAGGTGATATCCTGAATTCTCTCAAGTCTCTCTCTCTATCAGGAGAGCCCAGGCCGGACTATGGTCTGCGAGGTTGGGATTCGGACGACGAAGAAATTCAAAGCCCACCCACCACCCACTTAATAGCCACTGTCGATGATTTAACCGACATACTTGACTTTGGATCCGAAGACTTCGACGGTATGGACGATGAAGATGGAGACGAACAGGAACCAGCACCTATAGGGCGCTGGACCGCCACCCCACCTAACGATGTATTCATGGTGGATACCCCTAAAGGAAATGACAACGAGGAAAAAGGGGACGAAAAAAGGGATAACCCCTCCAAAAAGCAATCAAAGCGGCGACGAAAACGCCGAGCCAAGCCCTGCCTCGATCAAGACCCAGCCATAGAGCAGGATAAGCCGGTAGACGACGAGCATGCCTCAGAGCAACCGTCCGAACAGGGCAACGCGGGTAGAGAGGACAGACAGCCCTCCCCCGGCCATAACAGAACTCCGGACGATCTCACGCCGGATAAAACCACGGAGCAGAAGAATCTCCACGAAAGGCTCGTTGCCACAACACGCAGCCTGAAAAAGCTGAAGCGGAAGCTAAAAACGGCGGAAGATGCACTCATAATAAGATGGAGCAAGGTAATCAAGACTGCAGACAAATACGACGGCAGCCGCCGCACTAAAAGCTATCCGAAGAGAAAACTACTGCCCGAATTCGACCAAGAGGCCCTAGAGCCCTCGCATTCAAAAAATAAAAAAGGCACAGGGTCGGATAGACGACCCCACGGCAACCATAAAATGGCAAGCGGCACCGCACTCAATGCGGCATGCGACCCAATTAAAGACTCGCATCATGGCCCAGCCAGGTCCATTTACGGGCCAAGAAAGCAAGCTGTCACAAGCAATGCAAAAAAGCCATCATCAGAATCCGGTACACCCAAATACAGGGGCGCCGCACAGCCCCTATGTTTCACCGATGAGGTCCTGGAATATGAATTTCCAGAGGGATTCAAACCCGTCAAAATAGAGGCATACGATGGAACAACAGACCCCGGAGTCTGGATCGAGGATTATATCCTCCACACACATATGGCTAGAGGAGATGATCTCCACGCCATCAAATATTTACCCCTTAAGCTTAAAGGGCCAGCCCGGCACTGGCTTAAAAGCCTTCCCGAAAACACAATTGGAAGTTGGGAAGAGCTCGAGGATGCTTTCCGAGCAAATTTTCAAGGGACCTATGTCCGCCCCCCGGAAGCAGACGATCTCAGTCACATAACTCAACAGCCCGGAGAATCAGCTCGGCAGTTCTGGAACAGATTCCTTACTAAAAAGAATCAGATAGTGGATTGTCCAGACGCCGAAGCCTTAGCAGCTTTCAGGCATAATGTCCGAGACGAATGGCTCGCCAGACACCTCGGCCAGGAAAAGCCAAGAACAATGGCCGCACTCACAAGCCTCATGACCCGCTTTTGCGCAGGAGAGGACAGCTGGTTGGCATGATGCAGCCCCAGAGACCCAAGTACATCCGAAATCAGGGATGGAAACGGAAAACCGCGACGAAATAAGGACCGTCGCCGAACCAAAGAAAAAAGTCCGAAGAGCACGGCAGTCAATGCCGGATTCAAAAGCTCACGACAAAATCAGACAAAACCACCCCTTCAGGATAATAGGGACGATCCGTCCAGCTTAAACAGAATTCTGGACAGAATATGTCAGATACACGGTACTCCTAGGAAGCCTGCCAATCACACCCACAGAGACTGTTGGGTTTTTAAACAATCTGGAAGGCTTAACGCCGAACACAAGGGGCTCGATACACCAAGCGAAGACGAGGACGAACCCCAGAAGCAGAACACCAGGAAACAAAAGAACTTCCCACAAGAAGTTAAAACAGTGAACTCACTTCACGTAACAAAACGTGTGGCACCCATAAAGGTACGCACAATAAAACCTATCCCTCAGGGGTCCCGCCACTGGTTATTAAAACCAATCATTTTTTATCAGCTAGATTATTCTAGAAATATCAAAAACGCAGGCCGGACTGCCCTGATAATCGATCCAATAATTGACGGATTCCAGTTTACCAATGTCCTTATGGACGGCGGCAGTGGACTAAACCTGATATATCAGGATACAATCCACCGCATGGGCATAAACCCAGCTAGAATCCGCCACAACAAAACCTCCTTTCAAGGGGTAGCACCGGGACCGGACACCCATTGTATGGGTTTTCTCCGGCTTGCAGTCATATTTGGCTCTGCCAATAACTTCCGTCGCAAAAAGCTGACCTTCCATGTCGTCCCGTTTTCAAGTCGCTATCAAGCACTAATGGGACGCGGAGCTTTCGCTCGCTTTAACGCAATACCGCACTATGCATCTCTCACGCTTAAGATGCCCGGTCCACGAGGCATCATCTCTTTAAAGGGAGCGCACTAAAATACGCCTCCTCCAAATGGAGGATTGCGCGGCCGCTTAAACAGCCGCACAATAAAGTGGCCTCGCCAGCCAAAAGACTTTTTCTATATAAGTCATTAAAGGCCACGGACCCGGACTAAATGAGTTCGGCACAAGTCCATCATCAACACAGGCTTAAAACGCCATATACCCCCGTACCCGGGGCTATACGCAGAGGCAATAAATCTCAACTTTATATATTTTTTACTTTATATTTTGTTTATTATCTTTTTGTTCCGCACGACCCATTTTCAATTCAGTTCCTCTCTTTTACAGATGAACGTCGTGCGGCACCCGTCCAGGACACGCCACAGCGGAGATACAGGCGCAGACGTGCAGTAGGGACCCGTCCTAAGGATTCTTTTTAGATTAAGACCCTGCGTAAACCTTTTTTACTGTCTCTTGCTACTATACATCCCCTAGTTTTTACTACTATAACCAAGGAGGAGGCTAGCGTTTTGGCATGTGGCCACGCCAGAATTTTTGCTCGTACCTGGACACTAGGGGCTCTTTTTTTAAGGGTGTTGTTTCACCCGGACTCATAAAGACCGAACACCTTAGGGAGTGTTCGGCGTCGCGAGTTTTGGCACTATATGCATCAGCTCCGAATCATGTCTTTGGTCAAATGTTGGGTTGCCCGGCTCCTGAGTTCGGCTACCTTACGTTCCGCTCTATCGGCTAAGGTAGCACCAGGAGAACTACTGCGATTGTGCCCCGGTTCGGCCGGGTGAGCACCTCAGTAGAGAAAGCCAAAAACCGACTGTCATGATGTAGCGCGAGACTGGTCGCCACTCGATGACTTATAGGAATTTATCGGATTCCTCCGCTTTGACGAAGGGCCGTTTCCCGGTCAGGCACGTATGCGCCCCGAATTCGGGCAAGCGCAGTCGCCACTAAGGGGCTACCTAAAGAGTCCCACTGTCAAGCTCCTATGGCTAAGTGAAAGTGTTAAAGCATTATAGTCCGGTTGCCTAGCCTGCTGCGCTATCACCTCCTTTGTAGGACCAAGACGTTGGGTTAAGTGTGAAAATGCGTCTTCTGCGCGCACCCCCGCACTATGTGCATGGGGGCTGAAGCCAACGAATGCAATCTTTCAGAATTTATATATTAAAATGGCCGCACAGGAGGTGTTCTTAATACTTGAAGGCACAAGTCTAAAAAATGCCACTACAATTTATCAAAATACTGTTTTATGATTACATATGCTATCATAATATAGCACCCTTCGAGCACTGCGTCTCTATTACGCGAGCGCCTCCGAGGACTTCCTTAAAATAGTGCTCGGAAGGTATTCGGCTTTTATCCGAATCCCGGGACACAACAATGGTGGGCTCCATATCTGCCCAGTATGTCTTGACACGGGCAAGAGCCAGCCGAGCGCCCTCTATGCACGCTGACCTCTTCATAGCATCGACACATGGCACCACGTCTAGAAATTGCTGCACCAAGCTGAAATAACTCTTCGGCTTCGATCTCCCCGGACACAGATGATCCATGACGTACTTCATGGCGAGTCCGGACAACCTATTCAGTTCGGCCCATTGGGCCAAGCGATCGTCCACTGCCAGTGGACGCTCTGGATTGATGAATTGCGACCAAAAGAGCTTCTCCACTTCATGATCCTTTTTATCTCGAAATTGTTCGGTCGCATCAGCAGCACTAGCCGCCAAATCCAGATAGGTGTCCTCTACACTCCACAACTGGTCTACGGGGCAAACTTCGGATCACAAAATTTTCTCCGCAGCGAGAAGGGCTTTCCATCCGCAATTTGTCCGGCTTGACGCAGCTCTTCCCTTGCCGCTCTCATTATAGAGCGAGCGTCCTTGGCGTCAGCAACAGCCTTCTCTAAGCTCGTTTGCCTCGCCCGACCCTCTTCTTCAAGAAGCTTGCAACGGTCAGTAGCACTCTTTAACTTTACGGCCATATCAGCCATCTCCTCCTTGCTTCAGCAATGGGCAGCCTGTTCGGCTTTCAGCTCTTCAAGGGCTTTCACGGCAGCTGCATCGCTTTTCCTGGCTTGTTCCTTCGCTCGGGCGAGTTCGGCCCTAAGACCCTCCACGGCGGCCGCACCATCTGTGTCAAGCATACACACGGTAAGATATTGACATCAAGCTCCTCTTACTAACCATCGCCCAATGATTTCAATACCTTGAGCATCATCAAGCCGCTTGTTAACAACCACGATGTCGGCTTCTGCCTCATCAAGTTGTCGCTTCAGTTCGGCAAATTCACGAGTCCGGCTTGACTCCGGACAATCCGCCACCTACATATAAAGGTGCCACTTAAAGGACCTGGGATTAAGATCCTCTGCGCGCCGTCAATTTTAACGACGCACAGAGTCTCAGGGGCTACTATCTACACGGGGCGCACTTTATTTATGCGCAACTAACACAAGTGTACATTATTTAAAACGTACCTCAAGGCCTACCAGTAAACTTTTGACGGCCTCGTGCAATCCGCTTTCTGCGGATGAAATTTTTTCAATCACCGTGTTCATTAACGCACGATGCTCCTCTGAGACAGAGGCTCACCCCAGCAGAATCTTTAGCTCCTCCGACCGAACACCAGATGGTGCCGGACTCGTCCCATGGCCTCCCTCAAAGGCCGGACGTGGAGAACCTCGGGGGGCCACATGGCCACCATCCGCCCCTGTCGGATCTGGAGAAATCCTCCGCGACGACACTTCAGCATCGCCCGCCTTGCTAGGCGATACAGAAGGAGGAGGCGTTCCACTCTCCATCATCTCCGGAAGAAGAACCCCCGAGGACGAGTTCTGCAGAGAAGGGCTGAGGTCCGAACTACAAAGTAAGGTTTTGGTTAAAACTTCTCAAATATAAATCAAGGATTTCTCTTAAAAGAAAAACTCTTCTTCTACTTACGGCTCGCTGGAGAGCTGGTCCCTTTGAGGGTTTAGTTCGACCGAGGGGCTCCCCGGCATCGGGCCCTCTGACAAGGATTCTTTCCCCCGCTTCAAGGCTATAGTCTCCGGGTCGTCAGAGGCGGCCCTTTTCTTTCCCTTAGGAGAGGAATTATCGATTCCCCCCTTCGGTATGGCCTCTTTCGAGGAGGCCATGGTTTCCTTGTCCTCCCCCTTATTTCCCTCCAAAGGCACTACCTCCAGCATCCTGACTAGCACGGGATCCGGCCTGGTTTCGGGAAGGGGAGCCGGACACCTGATCAGCTTCGCCTTCGCTATCCACTCCTGCTTAAAAGGAGAAGTGCTGTTAAGAGCAAGTCAATTATGCGGATAGAAGGTCCGAGCACAAGGTCACTTACTTGAGTATCCGGGCGATTGCGGCTTAAACCCACATCCTCGGTCAAATCCGGACTCACTTCTTGTGATCTGAAGAACAGTTTATACATCTTCGCGGGCGTCACGCCCATAAAATCCCGGAGAACTCGCGGTCCCTCTGGATTGCACTCCCACAGGCGAAGGGAGCGACGTTGGCCGGGCAGTGTCTGGCGAATCAGCATGACTTGTGTCACCTTGACCAGGTTGAGGTCTCCTTCCAAGAGATTGTCGGATCACGGGTTCCGGCAGACCCTTAAGGTTCGAACTCTGGGGTGCGCGCGGAAATCGTGCCCTCTACCTCTCCGTCTCGAAAGGATCTAACTACTGCAAGAACAACACAAAAGACACAGGGTTTATACTGGTTCAGGACACCATTGTGGTGTAATACCCTACTCCAGTGTGGTGGGTGGATTGCCTCTTGGGCTGATGGTGAAGAACAATACAAGGAAGAACAGCCTCGCGAGGGTCTGTTCTTGGCTAGGGGATGAACTGCTAGGGGAGTTTGATCGCCCTTCTCTCTCTCTCTCTAGATGCTGGATTTTGTCTCTCCTCTCGTCTGGGGGTGGCTAGTCCTATTTATAGGCAAAGGCCCTGGGCCTCTTCCCAAATATTGAGCGGGAAGGGCGCCAACAATTGGCCAATTTGAAGGGGAACATCTGGTACACTTATCCTGACTAAAGTTGGTCTTCGCCTGCCAAAGGCCCTGTGGTGACATTGTCCTGGGCTCCATGGTGACCTCCTTCCCACCGTTGGACTGGTCTTGGTCTCGTTGCACCGAAATGGGTGCCTTTGCTAGATCCTCTCGCCTGCGCTTGCCCCCTTTGCACCAAAGGGGAAAGGGAGGCACCGCGCGGGCAGGCGCCCGCCTGGCACCTTTGGTCATCATGGCTTGCGTCATGGGCACCTCGTGAGGTACCCGCCTTGATCTCTCCGCCTCCTCGTGAGCCAGCCTAAGGAGGTCGTGCTTGAGGAAGCGCCGTGTCGTCCACCTCGCGAGGCTTGGCCCCTCGCGAGGGTCTTGAGCCTTGTGTTGACGAAAATGGGCCACGCTGGGTCCCCATTCGAGCCACGCCGCAGGCCGCAGACAGGCAAGTCTGGGGACCCCCATTCCCAGAACGCCGACAGTAGCCCCCGGGCCCGAGGCGCGCATGGACTTGGTCGTGCCGAGAGGTGAAAGTGCAAGGGCGAAGCGCCGCGGGCCCTAACAGCCTGCGGCCTCGGGCGCCACGTGGCGGTTGATTGGACATGGGCGGCACTGTTTACCCACGCTCCCTTATTCTGCGCCGCGCTAGGTTGCCCCACAGTTGTACACAGCCGCCCCCTTTTCCTGTTGCTTGGCCGTCTCCTGCTCTTCCTCCCCCCGAACTCTGACCCTTGCTTCCAATCCCATCTCGCATCTCATCTCTTCCGCCCGCCGCCATGGCTCCAAAGAAAGAGACGGGAAAGAAGCCTGTGGCTCCATCTCGCCCGCCGCCGCCGATGGCGCCTGCTGTCGGCCGCTCAATCATACTCAACCTGGAATGCCTGGGCAAGCTCAGTCCGGCTCTGGCCACCGCCTTCAACGAGTGTGGGAGGACGACTGCTTGGCCTACGTATCACTTCCCCACCGATAGGATAATCGCCGAGGTCCATTACTTCGCCGACGCCTTGTGGGCGGGTTTGGTGCCTCCCTTCTTTGATTTCTTCAACGCCATCCTCAATCACTATCAGATCCATACGATGCATCTGGGTCCTGAGTCCATTGCCCTCCTTTCAGTCTTCGCTTTTGTTTGCGAGGCGATGGTGGGCATCCCTCCTTCTGTTGCCTTGCTGCACCACTTCTTATCCTTGCATCTTGCCGATCCCACGCAATGCTCGGCATGCGTGAGCTTTGTAGCTTCGCCCGAGACTGCAGCCTCTGGCATCGACTTCAACCTCCCTCTACCTTCAGCCAGGTTCCGCGAGCGGTGGTTGTTCATTGATGTCGGGGTGCCCAGCCCCCGGCTCGCGAAGCCGACGTCACCTGCTGTGCCCAACTCGGGCTGGGGTCAGGAGACGCTCGTGAGCCCCCGGCTCGCCTTCGTCTGGCACCGCTTTATGTCCTTGAAAAAGCTTGGCGTAACGGCGCCCAAAGTGGTGAAGGAGTTCCTATTGCGCCGCATTGCCCCTCTCCAGCGCCATTCTTGTCGAATGTGGGCCTTCAGCGGCTGTGGCGACCGCATGAGGCTTCAGGAAGAAGACTTGACGCCCGAGGTGCTGAGGAAGGTGCTCTTGGTCCTGACAGGCGATCCTAACCCTGGCAGCATCCGGCAAGGTGGAGCTCTGCTGTACCTCTGCCAGAACAGGGATGACTTTGTGAGGCGGATGCCCCCCTTCGATGAGTGGGGGTTGCGCCCTGCTGGCTTCCGAGGGCCTCGCGAGAACCCTGTGGCAGTGATTACCCCTCCGGTCGGCCCAGGCGAATCCTCCTCGAGTGATGGTGCAGGGAGGCGGGAGACAGCAGGGGCCGAGAGGGCCGCTGAGGATGTGACCGCATCTGGCGATGCTCTTGATGGGGCAGCTCATGAGGCCCGTGCTGCCGAGGCTGCGGGTGAGGCGCTGCCGCTTTCGACGCTTGAGGCCGAGGCTCCTGAGCCCCCGGCTGTGATCTCTGGCGAGGCAACCGCCCGTGCGCATCAGGCATGTGTCCTCGACGCAAGTGGCCTTGGTACTCCGTGCATCTCTCCTGGGCCGTTTCCGTGTGGACTTTGAGGCCCTCCGGAGAAAAAGGGAGGCCCTGGGCGACGACTTCCCCTGCCGCTTGCTGAAGCGCCGGAAGTACTTTGCTGTCGATGAGTAAGTCTTCTCCTTTTCGATTCCCTATCCTGCTTGCCGCATCCGCTGATCCTTACTTTGCAGGCCTCTCCCTACTGAGCTCGATGAAGCCGCCGAGTCGACGCCTTCCTTGATTTCGTCTCCTCCGCCACCCCTTGGTGCCTCGAGCTGCACTGCCCTTGTGGTTTGGGCGAGCGACGGCGCGGACCGTCACACAGCGCGTGGTGACTCTTCTGTTCCCGCGATCTCCATCCGCGGGCCTTCCCTCGACATAGGCAGCCTGTTGTGGGCTTCCCGTTGGGTCGCGGGCTGCGACTGGCAGAGGCTCCTCTCGGGTCCTCCTCCTGTGGGCAGGCCGGACTCAGGCCGGGCTTTTGATGCGGTGCGGCCAGCCGTCGTGCGGGCGCCAGCCCCCAGCCCCCTGCCCGGGGCTGGAGCTATGGTCCAAGGTCCTCGACGCCTGCTTGGGGCGGATGATGGCGCGGCAGATGTGCTTGAGCGTGCTCGGGGGCGTCGTGCCCGTCGCCATGAGTTCCTCCGAAGGGCGAGTGGCGCCGTAGACCTGCTTGGGCAGGAGCTCGCTGAGGAAGACGCACTCCTGGAAGCCGAGGGCCTGCGCCTGGCCGCCGCTGCCCTCGCGCGTCGTCAGCGCGACCTTGATGACGAAGGAGCGAAGGCGTCGCTGGAGGCTTCCCTGGTGGCTCGGTCTCAGGCCGTTGACGAGGCCCGAGGAGCAGACCAACGGCGAGAAGCAGCAGAAGAACGGGCTCGGGAGCTCTAGGCCCGGTGTCGCTCGTTGGAGGAGCAAGCGGAGCTGCGCGAGGCAGCCCTTGCATCGATGGAGGTGGCTTCTGGCGACCCGGCTGAGCTTCGGAAGCGCGAGGAAGCGTTGGCGCTGGAGGCCGCCGAATGCACTCGTGAGCACGAGCAGTTGGAGACGAGGGAGCGCCTAGTGACGCAGGCGGAAGATGATGTCGCCGCACGGGAAACGCGTGTCCTGGAGGAGGTTTGCCGTCGGGTAGCGACAGCGCGCCAAGGCCTCAAGCGTGAGTTCAAGGGGAAGCTGGGGATGATCCGAGTCGAAGCTGAGGGTAGAACCGCCGCCTTGAGGGCCCAACGGGATGAGGCGACGCGACGAGCGGACGCCTACCGGGTCGCTCTTGAGGCAACGCAGAAGGAGCTAGCCACCTCCCAGGCCGAGGTGCTCCGCCTTTGCCAACGTATGGAAGAGGCTGTGGCCGTTGAGCGTCAGAATGCTGACGAGATACGCCAGCGGCAAGTCCTGGAGCACGAGCACGGCCCCATGCTCACTAAGCTCAGGGAGAGGGCTAACATTGCCCTGTGCGACATCTGTGAGGCTGCAGTGGGCGAGCCGCACACAATTAACTACGCCGGCAACCTGCAGTTCTTCACCACCGTGGTGACACAGCTGGAGGCACGGTCGGTCAAAGCCGATAGGTTGGTAGAGGAGAGGAGCCACGCCCTGCTCGGGCGCGCCTTTTCCCACGTCTTCGGCCATCTTCAAAACATGGATCCCCACTTCGACTTCGACGCCGCCATCGCCCCAGTTCCCCAAGCCGTTCGAGGTGACCTGGCTGAGTGGGTGGAGAGCAACGTAGATGCTCTCGTCCAGGCCTTCACTTCGGATGATGACGACGTGATCGTGGCCGCCGACGAAGGTGGCGTGGTGGATGACCCCAACGCCGTTGATGGTGGCGCAGACGACGAACGCGAGTCCAGCAACGCCAGCGATAGCTCGGGAGGTGCCCCCGAGGATGCATTGGGGGATCTGGCAGATTGACCATGTGCTATCCTCGTCTTTTTGCCCTGCATAGATAGAACTCAGACGTTTGGCCCGATGGTTGTGAGAGCATTTTGGGAGGGGAAGCCCCTCATGTATGAACTCGTATCCAATGTATCTGCAGTGATTAAATCGTACGCGTGTCCAACGGTAGGCTGGTTCACCCTTGTTCCTTCTTGGCTCCAAAGCCGCCTGCCGGATGGTGCCGCGCCTCGGGAGGCGGGGTCGTTGCTGACAGGAAACCCCGTAGGCGTGGGCCGTCTTCGCAGGCTCAGGGCCTTTTCTCGAGCGAGACGTCTTCACAGGCGTTCGCCTTCTTCACAAGCTCAGGGCCTTTTTCCGAGCGGGACGTCTTCACAGGCGTTTGCCTTCTTCACAAGCTCAGGGCCTTCTCCCGAGCGGGATGGCTTCATAGGCGTTCGCCTTCTTCACAGGCTCTGGGCCTTCTCCCGAGCGGGATGGCTTCACAGGCATTCGCCTTCTTCACAGGCTCAGGGCCTTCTCCCGAGCGGGATGGCTTCACAGGCGTTCGCCTTCTTCACAGGCTCTGGGCCTTCTCCTGAACGGGATGGCTTCACAGGCGTTCGCCTTCTTCACAGGCTCAGGGCCTTCTCCCGAGCGGGATGGCTTCACAGGCGTTCGCCTTCTTCACAGGCTCAGGGCCTTCTCCCGAGCGGGATGGCTTCACAGGCGTTCGCCTTCTTCACAGGCTCCGGGCCTTTCATGAGAAAACAGTCTCCGCAAGCACCAAAGGTCACCTCGCGAGGGAGCGACAGTGGCAGTCTGGGCCGTGCTGAAGCTAGGCCTGGCCCCGCTCGCGAGGGGCTCACAAGGGGAGGCAGCTGTGGTGAGGTGGTGACCAGAACGCGGGAAACGATTCAAACAAGACTAAGCACCCCTTCCCCGAACGCACGCAAAGCTCAAATTCGAATTCAACTTAAATCCAGCGGGGGAAAAAGGTTACAACCAAAGGAAGAAGGCAATGAAAGCAAACAGAAAGGCCGCGTCCGGCACCTAATGTAGTCTTCGACGTCTTCTCACCAGCGCGGAGCTAAGTGCTGTCCACTAGGCGTGGGAGGGAGCCCCAGGGCCTGAGGCCGGCACCCCTGAGACTCCGGGGTGTGTACAGCCCCACTCATTATTACGTGAGAGTGTCACGGGGCGGCGAGCTTCACAGGCACTGGGCCTTCTTCACAGGAACCGGCCTTGCTTCATATCGCCAGACGAGGGCCCCGCCTTGCGCCACACTCTAGTGCCACCAACGACGACCGGAAACCAGGACGCCGCCGGTGGGGTAGAGCGGTCGCCAGCGGTTCCCCCGATGACCACGGGTCCTCCGCGAGGGGCAGGCCCTCAGGCGCCTCCCCAGCGGAGGGCCTATCTTCTAAGAATGCCTTGCTCCGAACGCCGCGGTGGTGATGTAGGATCTCTGCCCCTTTCCTGCAGCCCCCTGCGTCCTCCTCCCGAGGGGTAGGAGGCCGCAGGAGCGGGGCAGCTGCTTGTTGCGGCGACCTGCATCTCCTGTGACCCATGATTAGCGTATGCCTGCTCTTGAGGAATTAACGGTACCCAATAGTTGTTGCTTCCAGTGTGACCGACGGAGCCGTCCTGGGGTTCCTGCAAGGGCTCGGCCTCTGGCGTCTCGTCCCCCCAGCTGGGGCTGAAGAGTGAGCCCTATTCGCCCTCGTAAGTGTGCCCTTGGTCCATCATGTGGGGCACGTATTCCTCTGGCGCCGCCACCCCGAATGCTGTGCTGCAGTGCTCCATACGCCACGCGGCATTGCTCGCCGTGCCCACCGTGGGGTGGTAGCGCGGTTGCCCGCACGCGCCGCGGACCATGCCAAGCCCTTCTCCTTCTCGCGCCGGGGGCGGGGGTAGCGCCACCGCCAGTCTAGCGCCGACGGATTCGCTGGTGCTGGGGTAGTCCTGAGGCCCGCGAGGGCGCGCGGGGCCTCCTCGTGCGTTGCCCTGAGCTGGAGGTGGAAGCCGAGTGCAGAAGGGGTGAGCCCCCGAAGCGGCGAAGCCCAGGAGCTCGGCGACCCGCTCCAGCAGCACGTCGCGGCCGCCCTCCAGTAGCCTGCACTGCAGCAGCTCCCGTGCTACTATGAGCGCGGCCCTCGAGTTCGCCTGTTCCTGGCGGGTGTACGGTGTCGTAGCTGCGGCGTGATTGGAGGCCCTCGCTGCCGACCGCGCCTGTCGCGGTGTGAGGGTCGCAGAAGCTTGCCCACGTCGCCCGCGGCCCGCAGCACCCTGCGGACCGCGAGCTGCCTGTGGCGTGGGGTCGCCCGGAGCGAGAGGCTCCGCGCAGATGGGCCACGCCGCCCATGGGCCTTGGTTGCCCGCCTGGTCGCCGGACATGGTGACGACGACGCAACGGGAGACGGAGCGATGGGAAGGCAGATTCTGGCGCACCCCTACCTGGCGCGCCAAATGTCGGATCACGGGTTCCGGCAGACCCATAAGGTTCGAACTCTGGGGTGCGCACGGAAATCGTGCCCTCTACCTCTCCGTCTCGAAAGGATCTAACTACTGCAAGCACAAAATACACAGGGTTTATACTGGTTCGGGCCACCATTGTGGTGTAATACCCTACTCCAGTGTGGTGGGTGGATTGCCTCTTGGGCTGATGGTGAAGAACAATACAAGGAAGAACAGCCTTGCGAGGGTCTGTTCTTGGCTAGGGGATGAACTGCTAGGGGAGTTCGGTCGCCCTTCTCTCTCTCTAGATGCTGGATTTTATCTCTCCTCTCATCTGGGGGTGGCTAGCCCTATTTATAGGCAAAGGCCCTGGGCCTCTTCCCAAATATTGAGCGGGAAGGGCGCCAACAATTGGCCAATTTGAAGGGGAACATCTGGTACACTTATCCTTACTAAAGTTGGTCTTCGCCTGCCAAAGGCCCTGTGGTGACGCCGTCCTGGGCTGCATGGTGACCTCCTTCCCACCGTTGGACTGGTCTTGGTCTCGTTGCACCGAAATGGGTGCCTTTGCTTGATCCTCTCGCCTGCGCTTGCCCCCTTTGCACCAAAGGGGAAAGGGAGGCGCCGCACAGGCCGGCGCCCGCCTGGCACCTTTGGTCGTCATGGCTTGCGTCATGGGCACCTCGTGAGGTACCCGCCTTGATCTCTCCGCCTCCTCGCGAGCCAGCCTAAGGAGGTCGTGCTTGAGGAAGCATCGTGTCGTCCGCCTCGCGAGGCTTGGCCCCTCGCGAGGGTCTTGAGCCTTGTTTTGACGAAGATGGGCCATGCTGGGCCCCCATTCGAGCCACGCCGCAGGCCGCAGGCAGGCAAGTCTAGGGACCCCCGTTCCCAGAACGCCGACAGAGATCCTTAATGCGGCCCTGCAGCAGAGGTACGTCTTTGGGCAAGCCCCGATCTAACCCTGTGTTGATCCACGACGCTAACCGCGGTGGGGGACCCGAGCGAAAGGCAGGAGGCGCCACCCATGCGGTGCCCCGAGGAGCGGTGATATAGAACCACTCCTGTTGCCATAAGCCAAGCTCCTCTTGAAAAGCGCCCTCGGGCCATGGAGCATCGACATTTCTTTTTATAGCAGCGCATCCGCACTCTGCGTGGCGCCCCTCGATCATCTTCGGTTCTACTTTGAAGGTCTTGAGCCATAATCCGAAGTGAGGGGTAACACGGAGGAACGCTTCACACACAACAACGAACGAGGAGATATGGAGGATGGACTCCGGAGCTAAGTCGTGGAATTCCAGCCCATAATAAAACATCAGCCCCCTTACAAAGGGATCCATTGGGAAGCCTAATCCCCGAAGGAAGTGGGATATGAATACCACACTCTCACCGGGCTGAGGGCTAGGGATCACCTGTCCTTGAACAGGCAACCTGTGCGAAATCTCGCCGGTCAGGAATTTAGCTTCCCTCAACATTAATACGTCCTCCTCCGTAACGGAGGAGGGCATCCATCGGCCTTGGAGGTCGGAGCCGGACATTGTCGAAGGTCCAGTGCGCCTGGAATTTGGAAGCCTAGGGTGTTGGAACTCGGGGCGAAGGGTGAGCTCGTTTTGAGAATAGAAGAGGGGAATAGGGTCTTGGTCTCTTTATAAGAGGCAGAATACCAAGAGCCCTCCCCGTAACCGTCTTGGACTAGCCTTTAATTAAGGCAAAGCATGCTAACGGGCACGACTGGGTTACCCACGTCCGTATTAATGAGAATCCCGTTAAAAGGGGCACACGATCTCTGCTTTGACAAGACGTGCCAAGGAAACCGCCTCGCTAAACACGCTGAGGTGGAACAATGAAAACAATTTATATAAAGAGCTTGGCCGCAGTGTTATGACGCACTGCGGAATACGTCAGCAGATTTGATTTTTGTTAATATTATTCTCTATATGGCAATATGTGGAAACTTATTTTGCAGAGCCGGACACTATTTTTGGTGTTTGTAATCTTCTTGAAGAACTTGGAGGAGGAACCCGCCTTGCAATGCCGAAGACAATCTGCGCGCCGAACTCGTCGTCATTGAAGAATGGTTCAGGGGCTACTGAGGGAGTCCTGGATTAGGGGGTGTTCGGATAGCCGGACTATACCTTCAGCCGGACTCCAGGACTATGAAGATACAAGATTGAAGACTTTGTCCCGTGTCCGGAAGGATCTTTTCTTGGCGTGGAAGGCAAGCTAGGTGTGCGGATATTCAAGATCTCCTACCATTGTAACCGACTCTGTGTAACCCTAACCCTATCCGGTGTCTATATAAACCGGAGGGTTGTAGTCCGTAGGACAACCATCATATACACAATCATACCATAGGCTAGCTTCTAGGGTTTAGCCTCCTTGATCTCGTGGTAGATCTACTCTTGTACTACCCATATCATCAATATTAATCTAGCAGGAGTAGGGTTTTACCTCCATCGAGAGGGCCCGAACCTGGGTAAAATAAAGTGTCCCTTGTCTCCTGTTACCATCCGACCTTGACGCACAGTTCGGGACCCCCTACCCGAGATCCGCCGGTTTTGACACCGACAACAACCTTGGTTGATACATGAGCTATTCGAGCATACAAAACAGAATGTTTATTTGAATGTTTAGAGATTGGCACATACAAATTTACTTGGAACGGCAGGTAGATACCGCATATAGGAAGGTATAGTGGACTCATCTGGAATAACTTTGGGGTTTAAGGGATTGGATGCACAAGCAGTATTCTCGCTTAGTACAGGTGAAGGCTTGCAAAAGACTGGGAAGCGACCAACTAAGAGCGACAAAAGCCATGTACATGCATTAAAATTAATAAACATTGGATGCAAGCTTGAGTAGGATATAATCCACCATGAACATAAATATCGTGAAGGCTATGTTGATTTGTTTCAACTACATGCGTGAACATGTGCCAAGTCAAGTCAATTAAATCATTCAAAGGAGGATACCACCCCATCATACGACATCATGACCTTCTCAATATCATGTTGGCACGCAAGGTAAATCATTATAACTCATAGCTAATCAAGCATGGCACAAGCAACTATGATCTCTAATTGTCATTGCAAACATGTTTATTCACAATAAGCTGAATCAAGAACGACGGACTCATCATATTTACAAAAACAAAAGAGGTCGAGTTCATACCAGCTTTTCCCATCTCAGTCAGTTCATCATATATCATCATAATTTCCTTTCACTTGCACAACCGAATGAAGTGAATAATAATAAGAGTGCACGTGCATTGGACTAAGCTGGAACCTGCGAGCATTCAATAAACAGGAGAAGACAAGGCAATATGGGCTCTTGGTTAATTCAACCGTAATGCATATAAGAGACACTTCAACAATTTAGTCATGGTCTTCTCCTACTGACCCCCAAAGAAAAGAAAAGAAATAAAACTATTTACACGGGAAAGCTCCCAACAAGGAAAAGAAGAACGGGAAATATTTTTGGGTTTCTTTTTAATTACTACTACAGCAAGAAAGTAAACTACTACTATTTTTTTTGGTTTTCTTAAGGTTTAACAAACACACAAGAAGAAAGCAGGAAAAAGAAAATAAACCAGCATGGATATTAAAGTGAAAGAGTATGAGCACCGACATCTAGCAGTGAGTGTGTGTGAACATAAATGTAATGTCGGTGAGAAATACGTACTCCCCCAAGCTTAGGCATTTGGCCTAAGTTGGTCCATTGCCAGGGATAACCTGGCGGATACCCGTAAGTGTGGCTGGGGTCGTACTGTGATACAACAGTTATCACCTGCTGAGCTATAGCGTGGAGTCGGGCTGCTTCCACTCTCCTCTCGTAATCATCTGCCTCCTCTCTGGTAATAGTATATCTTCTTTTCGTCTGAAAATCAAAGAAGGCAGGAGCAAGGAGAGTAATACGGACAACGTGCTGTTTGTTAAAAATTAAACGATATAAGAGAGGTGATTCGGGCCTCTCGACAAACTGGTGCGAATCCATAGAGTTATAATCTAAATATGCAGGAAGCAACTCCGTATCACCCTCTCAAATGTCTATTTCAAGAAAATTAGCTAAGCGGGTTGCATAAATACCTCCAAAGAAATCTCCATTATGTCTATTATGATGCAACCTACGAGCTACAATGGCTCCCATATGATAATATTCGTCTCCTAACACAGCACTCCTAAGAATGCTGAGGTCAGGGATACACATGTGACATGCCTCATCCTTAGCATTTATGCATCTACCGATGAAGAGAGAAAAATAATGTATAGCAGGAAAGTGAATGCTCCCTATGGTAGCCTGCGTTATATCTCTAGATTCCCCTACAGTTATACTAGCAAGAAAGTTTCTAAATTCAGATTTAGGGGGATCCCTAATACTACCCCATGATGGAAGTTTGCAAGCAAGAGTAAAATCCTCTAAGTCTATGGTATAAGATTTGTCATAAAGATCAAACATGACTGAAGGAGAATTACACGAAGATGAATACTCAAACCTCCTCACAAACGAACTTGTGAGATCCTGATACTGGGGGCATTTGTTAGCCTCAGAATCCTAAAGACCGGCATTGCGCAAATATGCTTTGAATTCTTCTTCAATTCCCGCACGGTCCATAAAATTTTCCGATGGCCATTCGCAAGGCCGTACCAGAGCGTCTCTTGGTGGATCCTCGTCAGCATCACGCATAGCAATTCTGGGTCCTTGCTTCCTTGAAGAACCACCTTGGAACATCTTCCTAAGCATATTGCTTTTTCTGAAAAAAATTCTGAAATTTTTAGTAACTTCAAACAAAAGTGAACCAACCTCAATAAAACTGATAGCAACTACTCCTACAAGTGCCTAGAGCCTATATCAAGCATTAGAACTACTTGGAACTATATAAATTTGACATGCAAGCTCAAGAACATGATCACCTATGCAGCACAAATTTGCAAAGAATAAAGCACTAGAACAAAAACTAATTGGACCAATGGAGGAGTCACATACCAAGGAACAATCTTCCCAAGAAGTTTTGCATGAGGTGCTTTGAGCAAGGAGATCAAAAATCACAGCAAAAGTGGCTGGAACTCGTGCTTGAGTTGGTTTTTCGGGTTTGTGTGATGCAGAGGAAGAAGATGGGTGCAGGGATAAGTGGAAGAGGGCCACCATGGGCCCACGAGGCAGGGGGCGCGCCCTAGGAGGGGGGGGGCGCCCTCCACCCTCGTGGCCAGGTGGCAGCTCCTCCCGTGGTAATTTTTGCACAGTAAATCCTCAAATATTTCGGAAAAAATTGACGGTAATTCGCCGGATAACTAGTAGTAACATGGCCAATTACTCTATCCACCGGCATGTTTGGATTAACATATTGCAAGCTAGTTGCCTATGAATAAAAAGGAGAAACACTTTGTTGCATACTATCATAAGTTCTCGTGTGAGGTGTTTCAACTTGATTAACCGAACTCATCATGTTGTTCATCGGCATATGAATTTCTGGGGGTGCCGATGCATGGGAGTTGGAATACATATGTTGCATGTTGCTAAAATTATATGAAGTTGAAGCATGAAGATTATTCTGAATCGGCTGTTGCGCATAATAAGATGCTTGATTTATAAAACTAGGGCTAGCCGACACATTATGTTGATTAAACGATCTAGCAACAACATATGCATTATTTGCATCTACATAAGTGAATTGGGTATTCATATTACCTTTGTAGATTGCAAACCCTAGATGACGCTCTCTTCCTAGCAAGAACGGCCTGGAGACCATTCAAAGGTTCAACCCCAGCGGAGTCGCCAAAAAGTGTGTTCGCACACGAAGACGTCACCGTGTACCTCCAATGCCGAGGGTGATGCACCGCAGCTCACGTCAAAGGAGACCCGTCCGGAAGCGCGGTACGCAGGCAATCCGGAGGGTGCTTTTGAGGACCCGAAACCCCACAAGCCCGGGAGGGACCCCGTCAGGACGCGCGGCGGCTATGGGCTGCCCTAGGTCGACCTGGTCGCCCCTAGGGCCTTATGATTCGCCGCCCTGCAAAAAGAAGAACAGACGAAGAACGAGGAAGAAGAAGAACAAGGGAGAAGGAAAAGTAAAGGTAAAAGATGTAGATAGATTTGTTCGATTGTGTGTTTTTCAATCGGCCGTCACCCCTTAGGTATATAAGAGGCTGCTGGACTTCCCGTGCAAGGAAAAGGCTTGGATTCACGTCGAAAACCTTAGTCAAATTCGGATTGGTTTTACCCAAACTTTCCAAAACTGTTCGGTTTAAACTAGTTGCACCTTGCGGGTCTTTTTTGTGATGGTAAACGACCTCAGATGGAAACGAGTCCAAAAGTAATCTTGATCGCTTCAACGAGAAGAACAACTTTCACGTTCAAAGTTTTTCGATTTGACGCCGTCTTCTTGGCCAAAACAGTCACGCAAAACATCTGTTCCCTCGCGCTACCCATCAGACATGCCTCTGGTAGGGCGCGCCACATCTCGCCTCATGACAGGGCTGCACTCCGATTGCTCTAACTTTTGCATAGGGCCTCATATTTGGATGATTTATATATCAAAATTGATCTCTTCGACGAGACGAAGACAATCCGTGTAGATCACTTTTCCATACGAGGCAATCTTGAGGGCGTAATCAGCCGAATAGTGTTCTGGATACAAAATCTCAGAACTTCGAACGTAACTTCGGTCTTAGAGATGAGACTGGATGGCTATTGCACAAATATCAAAGTTTCTCCTTTTGACGATACGGAACTTTCTCACTATGAGCACTTTTCAATTTGAGGTCTTCTTAATTATGCTTTTGACCATGCCAAAATCTGGTGTCAACAAGAGGATACAATAGAGAGTGTTTGCTCCGCACTAGATGCGCGGGGCATATTTGTGGTAATGACTTCCGAGTCCTACACAACACTTTTCTACTCAATCACCTTCGCTAATAACTTAGTCTCCTTTTATTCATGTATTGACCTTCTTGTTCGTAGTTTACTAGACACCCCTTTTTATGTAGTTCCCCTAGCAACTTATATAATAGGCTATTTCCAAACTCCGGTTTGGGTGCTTACGTAGCTCGCTAAGTGTCAGCATAGTTGTGGGGTTTGTGTTGCGTTCCTATTCGCTCCTTGTGGGTTCGACACTATTTATCACACGAAAGTGCTACAATAACCATGTGCACTTGCAGGTCATTAATCTGCTCCTCGCATAGTTTCTCAGCCCAACTTTTGTGATAGTACTTATTGAAACCATTCTTCTTGAGGAGGTAGTAGTTATGAAAAAGCAATCCAGTGATGTCGGTGAAAGCTTCATAGCCCTTGGATCCATCCAAGTAAGCCCATTCGACCTGGATGTCCTTGTAGTTTTTGACATTGATGTCTTAGGGCCGAAGCATGGATATACCGCCATTGATGCAAAAACTAACGAATATGTATCTGTCCTTGAGAAACTGGCGAAGAGACAGGCTCACACCTTGAGACTGGCATACCTGGTAAAGGAGACAATTCATGTCGTAGGAGATCTGGATGAGGATTACCTTCTGGTCTTCGACATGAAACTCTCTTTTCTTCTGGCGGCGGGTGTACTCGAAGTCCATGCCGATGTATCCATACACTGTTCAGCCTGTGCTATCCAACGTTGGATGATGTTGTTGTCGTTGGTGTACATGCTGTGGATGATGTCACCGCCATGGATTGGGACGCGGTTTTCCTCTGTGAACGGGGCTACCAAGCTCGTAGCACCATCCTATCACCGACGAGGTGGTGGAAATACCTACCACAAGCCATTGGTGGTACTGCTAGGAAGCGAGAGCAATTGATAGGGAGACAGGTGGAGAGAGAGAAAGAGATTCGAATGAGGATGATGGTGGGTTGGTTGTATTATAGAGGGTTTTGGCAACTGCTTAAATCATGGTTGGAGACAAGGAGATTGTCGAAACAATTTGAAGGGTGAGCTAGATCAGACGTCACCATGAAGACGTGACCGTCCATTCCTTCCATTTGCTATTTTGAGTATCGTTACATGTTCTTCTCCTCCTGGAGTGATTGCTCATATATCCGATTACTCACTCCACAGTCTTTGACTCATTGGTGTACACCACCTCTAGCACGGTTGTTCCATGGGCATTGATGTGGTGGGTATCCTTTGTTAGTTTCTCGTCGTCCATGGCTGCAAGGTAGTGGTGGTGGTTTGTGGCGGACGACAAGGAACAACCGAGGAAGAAGATGCACACGGATGCAGTAAAAGGAATGTGGTCGTTAATTTCTCGCACAAATAAGGTAGCTGATCGGAGCAGTTGGAACAATTTTTTTAATGTGGCAACATTGCACACTTAACATGGCAGCCCGAGCGTGGTCCTGGTATGGCACATGACAACCGGCATAGTAAAATTTATTTTGTAACCAATTGTTACACTTGACATGATCAATGTGCTTTCATCAAGATAGTTGCATGAACAAAGTGTCTGCGTAGTGCAAACCTATTGGGCTCACATACATATGAGATCCATGAACATCCTCACACATGAACAACATGAATAATCACCTATGTCGGCACCTTCCTGCATGCAAAAGTATCATCTCAAAGTATGAAGTGACACCCGGCAATGTAAACTTGAATTTGCAACCACTCATTGCACTTCACATGATCAACTTGCTTTCTTCAAGATAGATGCACAAACAAAATGTCTGCACATTGCAAACCTGTTGGGATCACCTTACATACGCGACGAACATACTCACACATGACGAACATGACTATTTCGGCACCTTCCTACATGCAAAGTAGGATCTTAAAGTATGAAGTGACACCTGACACTATAACTTGAATTTGTAACCACTCCTTACAATTTACATGATCAACTTGCTTTCTCCAAGATACTTGCATGAACAGAATGTTTGTGCATTGCAAAGCGCAACTTGCTTGCAGGCTGAAACCCCGTAGTGTGATGTGCAGAATGAATTCTTTTTTAAACCCTCTCCACTATGTGGCGTGCATCATGAATAGAAATATGGAGCGTGTTCGGATTCATACTTTTTGGAATCTTCCGGATGGTAGCACCAAGCCAAATGGAAAGTAGGATCTCAAAGTATGATGTGACAACCAACACCGGGAACTTGAATTTGTAAACATTCCTGACACTTCACATGATGAGCGCATGCTTTCTTCAAGTTACATTCACGAACAAAATTATTTTGCATTGCTAACATGTTGGTCTCACCTTAAACAAGTGTGCAACTTGGTAATACTCTACGTGGACACATTTTGTGAGGAACATGCTACCACATGAGCATACCTCAGATTTATACTTGCTTCCCCACTAAGCATTCCCTCAAGTTTTCCCTTCCCTCAACTCGTTTTTTAAGCCCCGCACGCCCACCTAACCCCAACCCTACTCACATTAGTACCGCCTCTTTTTTCACACTAACCGCACCCCTTCCACTAAAGCTAGCCACCTCCTCCTATACCTCCATCTTCCTCTCTCTCTCTCTCTCTATCTATCTATCTATCTATCTATCTATCTATCTATCTATCTATCTATCTATCTATCTATCTATCTATCTCTCTCTCCGCCTGCAGATCCTCCCTCCCCCACCGGTGGATCTCGCTAGCGATGGCCACAAATCATTCGGTGCGGGAGGCGCTCACAATCGACGGTGTTTGGCCTGGCCACGTTGCTCTACTGGTAAAACCACTCCAAGATATCATCCTAGTCGACGAGTTCTATTTGCATTGTTATTTTTTATGTATGGTAAAAAAGTTAGGGTTCTTATTCTCATTAACACTGCATGTTTCGTCTTTTTGGAATGCCACACAGAACTAACCCCAAACCTCCCCAAATCACCCCTCTTATTTCAACAGTAGCCTCCTCCCCCTCGAAGAAAGAAGACGTAGCCTCCTATCTCTCCATCTTCTCCTATAGATTTAATCCTGTCCCAGCCGGTCTTTCTCGCCTCGCCACCACAAATTGTTCGATTACAATGGAGGTGCACCCGATCGACGACATTTTTGCTCGGACCCGTCCGCTCACATGGTATGTCTATTGCATTTTCTCAATCCTAACCGGCTTATGCATCTACTTACTTTTCATGTGAAAGTTGTTGTTGTTGTTTTTACAATATCTGTGTTCTTGTTCGGGCTAAGCATGTGGGTCAATCTAGCTAAGTTCTTATTACTGGTTCATATTATTCATCTTAGTGTAAGTACGTGAATGTTTAATCATTATGGCACCCATATTTCAAATTTATCGTCGTCTCGTACTATACCTACTTTAAGCAAGTCATAACTTCTACGCAAGTTAGAGAACATTAGTGAAGTCATGGAAAGGATAACCACTACTAGGAAAAACCTTATACATAGAATCTTAGCGGTAGCGCTGGACGAGAAGGGGTGCTACTACTAATTAGCAGTAGCGCCGGCCCCAAACAGGCGTTACTACTACCGACTTAGCAGTAGCGCGGCCCTGTAGAACCACGATACTACTAAAATTCCCCGACCACATTAACTACGCTACTGCTAATGTAATAGTAGTAGCACGCCCACATTAACTACGCTACTGCTAATGTAATAGTAGTAGCGCGCTTTTTTTCCAGGGCGCTACTGCTAATTTTGAACCTGGCCACATGCCGGGCCCTGCTTAGTAGTAGCGCCTCTTCCAAAAGCGTGCTACTGCTATCTTATTAGCAGCAGCGTGTTTTTCACCCAGCGCTACTACTAAACCGCAGCAATACCACCTTTTCCTCCCCCTCCCCCATCCTCTCTTCCTTCACTTTCCCCTAGATCCCACCTCCTCTCTCCCTCACTTTGCTTCTTCATCACTACTTCTCCCCCCATTACTCTCCTTCGTCTACCTATCTTTCACTCTCTTTATTACTCCTAGTTAACTACACCACCTTCATTAATGCATCTCCTTTCTCTTTTTTCTCCCCCCTCCACTAGTTGAACTTGTCTCCTCCCAAACTAGCTAGCTAGGTTGATCTAGAATTTAGTGAAGTGACATATGTACCTCCGTAACTAGATCTCACCTTGTCAAGAAGAGCTTTGTCCACTTTTGATCATGCCATAGGTGTGTGTGGCGACACCTATCGACATCATCATCACCGTGCTCAATCTCGAGATAGGTGATTAAAAACATACGCTTTTGCAATAATGGAAATATGTGTATGTGTGCGATATGACATAATCGGGCAATATTATGGAAATTGTGTGTGTGGCATGAGTTGCCGATGAATTCTGCTTGTGAGTTGCCTATGTTTTTCCAAAATGTCGATTTATTTCCATTTCAGCGAATTCCGGGCAAACTCTATATGTCCTATTTTTAGGGAAGGTCATGCCGAATTTTTGTATGACTTTGATGAATGCATGCATTTTTATAATCAATTTGTTTATTATTACCGTGCAGGCATTCATGATGGTCAGTGGAACGATGGTGGACAGGTGGTTGCGGTCGGCGGTGCAGGACATGAAATAAAATAACCTGACAGAGATTTTATGTCCGTGTCGAAGATGCAAAGGAGGAGTTTGGCACGAACCCTATGACGATGGTCATGTGATGGCAACCTGCTCATGACTGGTTTCATGAATGGCTATACTCGGTGGATAATTGAAGATGAGGTTGATGATGTTGAGGACGCCGACGGGGCAGGCAATGAGGACACGGGGCACGGCGAAGAGGTGGCCGATAATGGCAGCAGAGAAGGGGCTGGAGATGGCGGCGGAGAAAATGTGGACTCCACGCCGCAGACTTTGTCGATACTAAGTTCCATCGTGCGAGACCCTCATGTTCAAGTACTGCTTCACAATGAGATGACTACTGATAGAGCTGCTTCTAGAGAGGAGGCCAAGCTACAGCAACTAGTGGTAGACTCGAACACTCCATTGTATGATGGTTGCAATCTCGAGGTGACCCACTTGAGTTTCACGCTCGAACTCCTAAGACGAAGGCTAAAAACAAATGGACCGACACTAGCCAAGACATGGGACACCAGCTTGAGTTTCACGCTTCTGAAGTACCTAAAGGATGTTCTTCCCACGGGGAATCTTTGTCCTACTAGTGTGGATGAGGCCAAGAAGATCGTGTGCCCTTTTGATCTGCCGCACGGTAGATACCATGCATGCATCAACGATTGCATAATTTATCGGAAGGAGCACGCGCAAGAAACCAGTTGTCCGGTGTGCAATGCTTCTCGATACAAGAAGGCCGGGAATAAATCTTCCCAGAAAGTTGTATGGTACTTACCGATCACTACCTGTCTGCAATGTTATTTTGTAGACCCCAAGTAAGCAAAGCTCATGCATTGACACGCGGAGAGGACAAAGCCCGACGATGGAGATGATCTGAAGCTGAGGCACCTCGTGGATGGAAGCCAGTGGAGAGTGTTCAACGCCGAATATCGGTATTTTTCATGTGATGCAAGGAACATCGTGCTCGGCGTGTGTACGGATGGCATGAATCCGTTTGGCAACCAGAACACCAACCATATCGCATGGCTCATGTTTGTATGGATGTACAACCTCCCCCTGGTTGTGTATGAAGCCGAAGTACATACACATGAGCATGCTAATTCAAGGGAAATAATATTAATCTGTATCTGGGGCTACTTCAAGAGGAGTTAGACACATTATGGAAAACACTGGCCAAGACATGGGACACCAGCAAAGGCGAGTATTTCTATATGACAGCCGTGCTGATCATGACGGTGCATGACTATCTCGGTTACAGATATGTCACAGGCTAGTTATGCCATGGATATTGCGGATGCATGTGGTGCATGGATGATACGACATCTCAGCAGCTAACGTCAATGAAAGATGGCGGGTCTGGGAAAATCATGTAAATGGGGCATCGAAGATGGCTTGAGAAGGACGACCCGTGTAGAAACCGTGGAGATCTATTCAATGGTGAGGCTGAGCATTGAGGATCTCCGTGTAAGCGGAGCAGGGCCGAAATCGATGAGCTGTTGAAAAACGGTGCGCCGCACCGGGAAAGACGATGAAAAAGGCACCAGAGCCGCTGCTGAACATATGGAAGACAAGGTCTGTTTTCTAGGACTTGGAGTACTGTCATAAACTCAACACGCCTCATTGCCTTGATCAAATGCATATATGTAAGAATGTCCTTTAGAGCTTGCTTGCGACACTGATGAACATGCCAGATAAGACCAAGGATGGGCCGAAAGCAAGAAAAGACATGAAAGTTTGAAAATCAGGGCAGATATGCACATGTCGCCCCGTAAAAAGTCAGAGACAGAGACGGAGACAGAGGCGTGGGAGAAGAAGGGCAAAAAAGTAAAGGAAGAGGATTATTGCCCCCCATCTTGCTTCACCTTAAGTGCGAAGGAGATCGATCAATTCATCAAGTGCCTTATGGGAATGAAAGTCAGTTCCAGTTACTGTGGGAAGATAAGCAGATTTCTATACCCCAAGAAGAAAAGGTTCAGCAGGATGAAGTCTCATGACTATCACGTGATGATGACGTAGATACTACCTGTTGCCTTTAGAGGGATAATGGACAAGCACGTCTTGACATGCTTACTCATCTCTGCAACTTTTTCGAGGTCATCTTTCGAAAGTCGATCAGTGTGAAGCATCTCCGTAGGCTATAGGAAGAGATCGTTGTGATACTAAATGAGCTTCAGATGTCCTTCCCGCCCGTGTTCTTTCACGTCATGGTGCATATGTGTGTCCATATTGTGGACGACATAACAGACCTGGGGTCGTCATTCCTGCACAACATGATGTCATTCGAGAGGATGAATGGGATCATCAAAGGATTCATTCGTAACATGTCCCGTCTGAATGGAAGCATTGTCTAGGGCTATCTGAAACAGGAGTGCATCTCTTTATGTGAGAATTTTCTATATGGCGCAGACCAGCCACATGGTGCTGGTTTACCCCATTAAGAAGCATGTTGGGAGGCTCAAAGGAGAAGGTCACTCCAATGGTCGCAGGGAACTGCATGTGGCCTACTCAGATTGGTGCAACGACTTTGACAGAGCAAACTTGGTAGTGCTACAACACCTAGACCAGGTAGATCACTGCACAAAGAAACTATCGCAAAGAAGTATCATGACCGGGGGGTATGCAGGACGGACGCCGAAGTTACTAGAGAGCACAACTCCACTTTCCTGCGTTGGTTCAAAGAGCATATTCTTGGTAATCCCCCGGAAGAGGGCTCTAAGGACGGATTGCTCACATACGCCTTAGCACATGGCCCCTAGCCCAACCTCGTGACCTATCAGACATATGATATCAACGGATACACGTTCTACACGGAGGCCAAAAATATGAACAGTGATTTTCAGAACTCAGGGGAGACGATGGAATGCCTGACCGGCAGCGACAACGCGGCGCAACTAAGAGATTTTACGGAAGGTTCGACGATGTTCCGTGTCAAATGGGCTAAGAATGTTGAAAGAGAAAACCGGTATTTCACTACCATAACTATACCCTACGCCAAGAGTGATACCGTGAACGCCATCGCAAAAAACGAGCCATGGGTACACTCTAAGCACATGACAGAATGCTTCTTCATATCCGACCAGCGCAATCACAGCCGCGTTGTCATGAGGAGAGGAAAAAGGAACATCATTGGAACGGATGGAGTCGCCAACGAGGAAGACTACGACCAGTACGGCAACCCAATGAGGGAAGATAACGATGAGGATGAAGTATACTTCAAAAGAAGAATCAATACTACATTACCTAAGAAAGATCATACTCCATGGGAAAGTAAAAGTCACAATGAGGGGCTCAATTATTCGTCAATGAACAAGAAGGGAAAGAAGCTCACTCAAAAACGAAAACATGGAAGCTGAGAAACAGTTATTAGTCAAATGATGTAATATATATGTTCCTATTTTGTGTACACACTTAACCATTATGCATGGGTCGAATAATGTAATATATATATATATATATATATATATATATATATATATATATATATATATATATATATATATATATATATATATGTTCCTATTTTGTATGCATACTTAACCGTCAAATGATGCAATATATATCGCCTTAGTTATATACATTGCATCACCTTCCCTTCGTTCCTGTTCTCAGAAAAAAGGAAAGAAAAGAAATAGAAGAAAAGAAAAGGAAAAGAAAATAGACGAAACAAAGAGGAAAACTGCTATAGCTACTAGTGATAGCAGTAGATCCTTCTAGAAAAGCGCTATAGCTACTTCAGATAGCATTAGTGCTTTTTGGTAAAATGTGTTATAGCTACTATTGATAGCGGTAGCGCTTCTTGTAGAAACACGTTATATCTAAATTAGCTACACGTTTTGTTGAAACGCGGTGCTGCTATGTTGACTTAACCCCCCCCCCCCCCGTTTCCCGCCTCTCCTTCTTCCCCCAAATCCCCACTCTCTCTTCTCCCCCTCTTCTCCCCCGAAGCCCGTTCCCTCGCCCTCGAGCTCGCCAGAGCCCGTGCCCTCGCCCCTGGCCCCGCCTCGCCTCGGTGCCGCACCATCTTCCCTGACCCCGCCTCGCCTCGGTGCCGCGCCTTCACCCCCGACCCCGCCCCTGCCCCGGTCCCGACCCCGACGCGGCACGCCTCCCTCCTCTGCTTCCTCCCCTCCCAACCTCGGTCGTCGTCGGGCCTGCCTCCTCGCCCGACACCCATTGTAAATTTAGTTATGGTAGTAGGTTAATTAGGTTATCTATTTAGTTAGGGCAGTAGGTTAAATAGGTCATCTATTTAGTTAGGGCAGTAGGTAGTTGTTTTTTTGTGGTGATGAATTTATTTATCAACCCTAGCAAGGTATCAAATTTAGTTATGAATATAGCTAGGTATGAACCCTAGTTATGATTTTGCGGTGATGAATTTATCAAATTTAGTTATGAATTTAGCTAGGTATGAACCCTAGTTATGATTTTTTTGGTATTTTGCTAGGTATCAAATTTTACTCAATGAATTTTTATTGGTATTTAAAGAAAAAATAGAATTGTTGCTATTTGATGTTTTTAGTTAAAGCTATTGTTGCTATATGAACCCTATATGATATGTGGACATGTGATTTGGACATATTTGAAGTGGACATGTGATATTTGGAAAATGATGGTCATGTGCAGGGTAAATGGTCCGAGTGGCCTATGTTTCACTGGAATGTTGATTCATTTCCATTCGTGTGAATTTCAGGCGGTCGATATGTCAACTTTTTAGCAAAGGTCGTGCTGAAATTTTTGGAGAATTTTGGCATGACTTGTGCTAGAAAGTAGGCATATCGAGTGCCGGGATTTGCTGCGACAGGAATGAAACAGCATTCTGGCAAACCATTGACCTTTTTTTATGTCATTTCTCATTTTATTATAGTTTTAGAATTAAACGAGGAGACTTAATCATAGGAAACATGTCGAACAACGAAGAAACTGGGCCTTCTGACCAAGATGCAGACAAGATGAATTATGAGGGTGAACAACAGTACCTCGACTTTTTTTCTGCTAAGCACAGTCAAAGTTTGCAGGGCGGCCTCGATGATGGTACTAACCCCGACATCGACGGCGCCAGCACCGATGGCGGCGCCGAGACCATTGGGGAAGATACCGGCGGGGAAGGTACAGGCACCGAAGCCTTTACCGAAAAGAAGAAGCAGAGGATACGAAGGCATAAAAACTCGGCATCGGACGAGTGGTGATCACAAAGATGGCCCCAGACAAGTTTGAGCCATTAGAGTCAGAAGAACCTCGCAAGTGCTATGGGAACCAAGTAGGATGCATCCTACGGGAATGCGCAAGCATCAACGATGATGACTTAAGGAGTAAAGAACATTTGAGGCAGTTGCTCCTGACGAAGTTGCACAAGAGATTCAAGTTCCCCGGCCGGGATGATAGCATAGAACAACCGTGGGATGATCCGAAGATGAAAAAGATTAACAATCACGCCATGGGCATGTTCAGCAATGATTTGGCCTCCTGGAAAGGGAAGGTGAAACGAGCTATTGAGGCTGAGGAACCCCTATCCAAGATTCTGGAGGAAAATCTGACACTTATGGAAGAGGAGTTCCAAAAGTTCAAGGACACTTGCGCTACTGAGGTAGCCAAGGCTAAGGCTGCGAAATTCAAGAGCCTTCAGCAAAGGAACACGGGGAACCAACGCCTTGGAAGCCGTGGCTACCTTGGCAAAAGGCCCATATGGGACAAGGAGGACGCGGAATGTGAAGCCGCGGGTCTACCAGACCCCTTCGCGAAGTTCACCAACCCCTTGGAGCGTGACTTCATCAGGGCCCGCTACAAGTGGGACAAGGAAAACAAGGTTTTTTAAACGGACCCGGTCACGAGGAAATTGATTAACGGTAATTATTCTTTTACCACCTTACATTTAGCTTCTGATCAAGTCAACTACACATTCTTAAATGGTTCACGTTCCTTCTGTAGGAGAAGCAACACTAGCTTGTAGCCGAAAGCCAATCTTCGTCGATGAGGCCCAAGTGGGGCACCCCTGTCAACTGGGCCTTGAATGAGCTTAAGGGACTCCCTTTGGACCAGTGGCCACAATATGGACGTGTGCACGGTGCCGGAGAAGGCACCACGTGGAAGATCTTTTTACAACGAGGGCCGAGAGGCCAAGAAGCAGAAAAAGAAGTATAGTCAGGCGGACATCGACAAGAAGGTCAATCTTGCGATCGAGAAAAAAGAAGCCGAGGATGCAAAAAAAGCTACCGAGGAGAAAAATGAGTTGCTACAGCAGGCAGTCACTGCAGCTCTACATGCCTGCAGAAATGATTTCGCTACTAACTTGATCCCGGCTATCATCAACTGGACGAAGGAAAATACATACAAGACGGTAGATGATTTCCCCATGCAGAATTTCGTCAGGAGCAAATCGGTGAACAACACCACTGCACCATCACATGCTCATGCAATCGCGCCTACTCCCGCACCCGCACCCTCTCCTAGCAGCCCGTCCTTAGTCTCTGGCGCGCTAGGCGGGCCTTCTTCTTTGGTTGAGCTCGACGCCCTCATGGTAATTACATGTCGCACCACATATATCTAGAATATTCCATTTTCGTTGACTTTTGGATGTTTTACACCGTAGACATGTGTTTGCAGGCAGACGAAACCCTGTGCACCGTACTATACTTGATCAAAGGCTAGAAAATGGACGTGGGAAAGGAGGTGATAACGGAACCCTTGGAACTCACGTTCCATGGCTAGCCGATGCTCGGTGGACACTTCAGGGTTACCTTGTCGAGTGTGAAATCGGGCCACGAGGATTTGCCTCCTCCAGTACAGCTAGGGGGAGAGGACGACGAGACCCCGCTATGGATTGGAGACTGCAAGGGTTGGGTGCTGCTATGGCCGAAGAATCTTCTTCGTCTGGAGTCGGCCGAGAGCACACCAATAACCACACATCACAAAGCAGGTATGAACACCACCACCCCGCCTACACAATTACCAGCGCCTGTAGTGCCGGGTGAGAGCGGCGGACGACGTGATGAAGGAGTTCTGATAGTGGTTGATGTAATCGCACCCGTAGGACAAAGAATGGATGATGAGATGGACGAGGATCCTCTTCGGTTCCTCAATACAGGCACCTATGACGGTGACTTAGATATGATGAGTCAACCATATGATGACTCGGGGTATCAGCATGCTAATGAGGATATGGATGATCTGCCCGGGCAGGAACGTCCTAGCAGGGATTGCAAGAAGTCTCTCTTCATGCAATCCTTAGAGGACACGCATGAAGATGCCGCCTCAACACATGCTCAACTAGCCGAGGGTTGTTTAGTGCTTAGCCCAACAACACTGTGGCTGGGGGTTAAGGAAGGGTCTGGAAGGTCAGCCCAAGAAAAAGGAGAGGAAGAGACCGGGGAAGAGAGGATTTGTTGCCTACAAACAAGCCAGAGCACATAGCAGCTGGACGGCGGATTTTGAAGAGTGTGTACCCGTCAAAGGTGCGGCCATGTTCCATGTCACGGGTGAGCCGATGCTACCGCTGAAACCGCTGGAGGCAATATCAGGGGATCTTAGGAGACTGCATGACCATGTGCTATCGACTGAGAAAAGCCTACTATCCTTGAAGGATCCAGGATATCCGACATACACGGCTCGCGTGCCCGAGGGGAAGTGCTACGCCGACACACGGCCTGCGGAGGTGTTCTTCCTATGGTTTGAGCATATCTTCGAGATGTTTCTGACAAGGTGGCTCGACTGTACAATTGTCCGCCTTTTTGCACTACATATGAGCTCCATCATGAAGAGAGAAGAAGTCTCACAAATCTGTGTGGTGGATCCATACTACTTGCACGAGTCCTTCTTGAGTCTCGGCGACTTTGAGCGTAAAACTGCTAGGGAGTACCTCGAAAACTTCATGGTACAGAATAAGGGCCAGGAAATTGTCCTGCTGCCTTATCATCCAAAGTAAGTCAGTGCTGGACAACCCTTTTGTACATTTCAATCATTCCTTCTCTCTCATATGGAGAATAATTTGAGGTGTTTTTTCCCTGCAGCAATGGGCGCGCCGTCCTCATCGTTCTTTACCCGTGAGTCTCACACGCCGTGTATTTCGAACCTACTAGAAACTACGAGAAGAAGGACTACACCCACATAATGAATATTCTAGATGATGCTCTCCAAGGCTTCAGCTTGAGGGGTGGCCACATGCAGATCAGGAAACAAAGGAACAAGAAGACGGGTTCTCACATAAAACTAATTTCTGCTGCATCCATGTCCTAAAACCAAGCAAGAACGATGGATTCTACCTCATCCATCTCATGATGGAGTTCAGAAGGGATCACCAAAAGCTTCGCATGACAAGCAGAAATGATGATCTTATCCGCAAGTGGGTAGAATCTTATGGAGAAGCGGATTATGAACTTAGAGATGTCATCTTTCGCATCAAGAGGGACATTACGACGATCATCATGAAAGAAGTCGTCGAAGAGAAGGGGATGTTCCACCATGGCCCTATATCATGAGCTGACATCCGAACTCGCATAGGCATGCAACGTTAGGACCTCGCGCCGTTCAAGAAGCTAGGGTGCATCCTTGATGATATGGAAGGATGGAACTTCTAGTGATTTATGATGCCGATGATGATGATATCTATCGGTTGAACTTGTATAGTTTCTATAGTGATGAAACTTTGTGATGTCCATGGTCCCTGCTGAACTTGCGTAACGCTACTTTGTTAGTTTGGGTACGATGACCTGCATGCCTCTAGTTAGTTAGTTTGCGTACGATGAAACTGCGTTGATTATTTATATGTTTACTATATGATGCATCTAGTTGCTAACCCTTTCGTTTTCGTGTTTCTCAAGTATAATTTGTTGCATATGATTTTACATTCTCTTGATGAAGATGCATCTCTACCAGGTACCTAGATCCTTGATGGCGAAGAAGCAGTGCTATGTCGTGTACAAAGGGAAGGTTCTAGGAGTGTACGACGAGTGGCCTGAGTGTCAGGCGCAAGTGGAGGGGTTCTCGGGCGCCAGCCATAATTTAAAGGCTTCAAAAGCAGACAAGAAGCAGAAGCTAGTTACTTGAGGTTCACACTAGCGCGAGAGAGGACTCATAACTGCCGCCTCATGTACTGCATAGTTCCGCTCTCACTCATAGTGATAGGTCTTCTCGCGTATATCATTGTTTAGATGGATGACGATGTAGCTGCAAGTATTCGAGACTTGTATCGCTATTTTCGAGATGATGACGAGAGACCACTTTGTGTTGGATGATGATTATGATGATGACATGATTTTATGAGACTATTTGTATGTATATGTTATGATTACATTTGTATGTGTATGATATGCTAAAGATTATTGTATAAAGCCTGTTCAAATACAAAACAAATATGCAGAAAAAAACAAAAACTAATAAAACTAGTAGTAGCGAGGGGAATAAAGTTAGCAACAGCGCGCTCTTACTAGTAGCGCGGCTTAATTAAAAGCTCGCTACTGTTACCCATGTATAGTAGTAGCGTGGGCCAACCCGCGCTACTGCTACATGTTAGCTGTAGCGCCATATGAGTAGCGTGGGTACCCGTGCTACTGATACACCAAATACCCGCGCTACTGCTAGGCTTATCCCTAGTAGTGAACCTATATCAAAATGAAGAGTTCTCTAACTTTGTACCTTGCTTTCTAGGTCGTCTCACATATTTCCCTGTGTTCTCGAATATCAGAGGTCCTATTCGCTGTCTAAACCATCAAGAAGACCTGATAGACCGTGACAATGATACTTAAAGTGAACAAAAAGATGCAGATCATGCCACCACTACAGATGAATAGAGGACATTGTTGTTGCAAGCTCTACAACTATGGTTAGAATATGTTTACTTGTTGCTACAATGCATACATAATGTAAATTGCGTGTAGTCTAATGTCCTGAACTACATTATGGTAGGAAAATTGTCATGATCAACTTGAAGTAGTGACTAAGGGTATACAGATGGTACATGAAGAGTTAAAACTCATATCTCTAACTTCATATGCAACCCCAAGCTCAAGAACATCGAAGAGAAAGCTGGGACAGCTGGTGAGTAGCTCAACTCTTTTCTGTAAACACTTTCTTAATTAGTTAGACTGTCTTTCTTCACCCAACCATTGTATACTCTGGTAGATGCATGTACAATTTGGAATTATTGTATAAGTTGCAACCTCTATAAATTTTGTATGTAGGGAAACTTAGGGTTCTCAAGTGATGACAATACTGCAAGTGTTTGGCCCCAGAAACAACAATCTTATGCTGTCATCAATGCCCTGGCAGTGCAGCGGGAACAACCAAAAGACGTGCAGCATGCCATGGTTAACAAGAACGATGAAGTAGTTGATACGAAGAAGGCCCTGGCATGGCAGGAGCTGCAATCTGAAGCTGTTGCTAAGGCCCTGGAAGAGCGTGACCTAGAACATGTAGTTGTGAAGCAGCTTGTGCCATATATGAAGTGTTGCCAACAATCTGTGAAGATTACCCTTGCAGAGCACAAAAAATTTCTGGAAGGTGTCAAAAAGGCCCTGCCAGAGCAATAGGCTGAAATTGAAAGTCTGAAGTTGGGCATGTTTTATCTGCATAATCGGCTTGAATCAATGAACACTGCCCCCCGTGGAGCAAACAAGAAGTTGACCCATCCTATGATATGTGAGCAATGCAAGTAAGTCATATGTGTTTAATTTTCATTCTGCAGCTGTGGCCGATGGTTTGCAATTGTAATGTCTTATACAGTTTGTTTGACAATTGTGAAGGTTGTGGTTTACTAAAAGCAGTGACCGTTGAATTTGGACTGGAACTCAAATTTTGCATGAATTCAAATTAAATTTATTTTAAGAAATCAATATTGTATCAAAATGTGACCACCAATTACAATATAATAGAAATTGAGGGCGCCAAAATACTGTGACGGTCATGAACGACGTCAAAACCGTATGGTCCCACATGTAAGAAGCCACGTCACCCATGTATGGACCCGCCCACCAGCATCCACGTCAGCACAACAATGGGCCCACATGTCAGAACCGTTGACCGACCAGACGACACATCGTCACCAAAAAACAACGCCTGGTCCCACATGTAAGCAGCCACGTCAGCATCTTCTAGGCCCATATGTCAGCAGAGTTGACCGGTCAAAACTGACGCCGAGTTATTACTAACGGGACCATCGGTGATAAAACCCACGGCGGACCCACACCGCACCCCCCGACGAGCGGCGGGCAGTGCACAGATTGGATGGTTTCCCCAGGGAAGGTGCCCCACCCGACGACACGCCCATGAGATTCTCTACAACAGGGAAGGTGGGCGAAGCCTGCGGTGAAACCAAACCCCGATGTAGAGGATCCAGTCAAGCCGCGGCTAGGTGGTTGGTCTGGTGGGGCGCTCTGGCTGGGGATCTGATAGAAAAGGGACCTGGCGGGATCCGTGGAAGTTGTGATTGGTGCTAGGGTGGGATCATCATCATGCCCCAGGACAACTGTCTCTGGGCGGCAGGCGGCGGGAGGGGAATAGGGGGGAGGGGCAGAGGAGGAACGCTCTGATTCGTCGACCGCGCTCCTGTTTGGTTAGGCCATCAGCAGCAGGGGGCAAGGGGTGGGCAGAAGGATTGATTGATTGTTGTCTTGATTTTTATTTTTTGTTTTGACATTTATGAATAATTGATACTTTGTACTAATAAAGATGAATGCGTGCATCACAATAATATAGTGGCCCGTATGATCTCCTTTTTGAAAGAAAACACAAATTTGCTGGCAAACTGAATATTCTCGCCATAAAATATGACATAGTCACCTTCTACTTCCCCGTACACGTGTGCATGCATGCATTCCATTATGTGGTCGAAACAAAAGTTGTTACTAGCAAGCTACAAGTTTGTGTGATGTAAATTGGAGATTGCTTGATAGATTTCTTTTCCCGTGCAATGCGTGGTCATCCCTACAATACATACAGAAGGCGCTTTATATGGTAAGCATGCAAGGGTGCAGTGTTTGTTGGAGAAACTTGTATGCTTCTGCATAAATTGACAAACAACTTGTCTTGCACTAAAAAGAGTGAAACGTATGGGTTTCTGCATGCCCGCAACTGACTTGTTCCTTTACATGAGATTAACGACAATGCAAGGAAAGGGTTGCAAAAACATCTGGTTTATTAATTAAAGTGATGATTAAATCACCTGCAGCTATGAAATATACTTCCTCCATTTTATACTGTACTAGTGTCAAAAAAACTCTTATATTATGTGACGAAGGGAGTACCATTTTGACACCATCCTGCTATATTTGAAATGGAACAGTTGAAGCAGACCTTACTTAAACAACATATCGACAGTGTATATATTACTGCTAGCTAGGAAGAAATTTAAATAAATTAAAATAAATTTGTTGATGGCAAATTCAACACTCAACTTAGCATGCATTTCTTTCTGACATTGACGGTCTGAAATTCTAGATCAAGAAGACAGGAAATGCACATCAAAAAACAAATTAAGAACGAAGGCCTCAATTAAAACATGGATCGGAAGGATCTAATTAGGGGGTGAGGATAATGAGCTAGCTCAATTAGCAATCCCATTGCAGCTGCTCCATGCCATTGCCAGCGGCGCCGCAAAATAACCCGCACGACTCCATCAGCTCTATGTCGAACGCCGTCGTTGTACCGACGGAGCCGTACACTTCCGAAGAGACGTCCATCATATCCAGTCCCTTGCCACCTGAGCTACCGCCGTTGATCAATGGCGGCGGCGGGGGTCCAACTAGCTCCTCCAGCCCCAACCCATGCTGTTGTCGATGCTGATGTGCCATTTCGATCCCGGCACCCATTCCTGGCTCGACAACGGTGGCCCACATTGCGGCCGTCTCGTCCATGAACGCCGCCACGCCCGGGTTGAAGACGTTGCCATTGGGCATGCCGGCCGCGTACTCCATGGAAGACGACGAATTAGAAGAGCCATTCATGAAGTCCATGGAGGCGTGGACGCCCGCGGCGTTCTGATCCCTCAAGCTCATGAGTAAACCACCGCCGTTGTTGTGAACGTACGGGTAACCCTGCTGCATGGCCAGCGCAGCTTGGTGACCGCGCACGTGCTGCCCCATCACCATGCCAGGGTTATGGACGTCGTACAAACCCGGCGCCACCACTGGCGGCGCAACCGTGGCAGCGTCGTAGACCGCCTTGGTTGGGGAGCTGATGGTGAACGGTGGCGTGGCGCAACCCTTCCCGTTTCCATTGGGGGAATGGAATTGGGCGCCTGCAGCAAGGTTGTTGCTAGGGTTGCTGCCGGAGCCGGTGCCGCCATGTGCATGGAGGAGGTTCTTGGATGCCGGGAGCAGGTTGTGGGTCTTGGGGTCGAGACCCTGCGCGATGAGCTTCTTCTTGATGCACGAGTTCCAGAAGTTCTTGACCTCGTTGTCTGTGCGGCCCGGCAGATGCTTGGCGATCTGCGCCCACCTGCATGCCATGGATGCGATGCGATTCAAGAAGTCGGATGAATCGTGTCATGCAGCAACCTAGATTGAGGCAGACGCATGTATGTGTGTATGTATGTATACCGGTTGCCGAGGATGCGGTGGACGTCGAGGATGGTGCGCTCCTCCTGCTCTGAGAAGGTGCCGCGCTTCAGGTCCGGGCGGAGGTAGTTGATCCACCGGAGCCGGCAGCTCTTGCCGCAGCGCTGCAGCCCTGAACAACGAGGAGAAAGATCGATACGCTTCAGATCCGCGATCTAGAATTCGAGATGGATGGACGGAGAGAGACTACTAGTGCGTACCGGCGTTCTTGGGGACGGCGCTCCAGCAGCTGTGGCCGTGCGCCGTGATGTATCTGAGGAGCTTCTCGTCCTCCTCCGGGGACCATAGCCCTCGCTTCACCTTCTGCTTGCTGCAGCAGTGGTGCCCCATGGCCACCGCCTGAGCCTGACCTAGCTGCTAGCCGACTCGCCCCTCTCCTCGTCCTCTCTCACGCATACACACGCTCGCAGGCAGAAATTCAGGCAAAGGCTGTCTCGGTCAATTGAGCTTTATGCCGCTGTGTGTGGAGGAAGGGAACACCAAATAAAGTTTGTCCATTGTCTGATCCATCGGAAAAGGTTGGAGGAAGTTTCAATTCACCAGGTGACTGAGAGAGTAGCAACAGTGAACGCCCAGCAACCAACTCTCTCTCTCTCTCTCTTTCTTAGAAAGTGCAAATCATGAGCTAGCGTTGCTAAAACTTGTGACGCTAGGCTACATGGAAGCGGCCGGACGGGACTTGAAACACAAGAGAAGAGCAGGTCGATTTATCGAGACGCACGCATGCGCTCTGTCGGTGCGCCTAGCTTACTCATGGCTAGCAACATCGACAGCGATACTCTCTGTCCAGTCATTGTTGCAGGCATATATACCATTTAATTACTGAATTTATCGAGCTCGGCTTACTCTTTGTATGCATATCAATGTTTTAAATAGCGGGCTATAAACAATAGCAGCGTGCCTCCAAATCAGCTATAGCGGGCTATATTCGACAATTTGATTTTTTCGAGAGTACGCCAATGGCGTACCATATTTTTATAGAAGGCAGAATTTATAATTACAAAAACTTGCGAGTGATGTGAACATCAACACAAGTGAACCAAGACACCTATACCCACACCTAATCCAAAGCCTACTCTCTCACAAATCGGTCTAACCCTCCTACACCTAATCCGGCCTCCTTCCAGTCTTTGATCTCGTTGAAGATGTGGTTGTGAAGCTCATCCATGGTTTTTTGTTGATTTATCCGATTGAACACTCGCGTTTCTTTGTTTTCATAGGGACCAAGTCACTGCGATTACAAGCGTGTCGAATCCTCTTCTTTTAGCCCTCGTGAAGTTTCTTCTAGTTGTAGCCACCAGTCCAACAGGCTATCCTGTCCAAGCGGGTGAGTCACCTCCAAGTTCAGTCCGACGATGCACTTGAGCCACACCTGTCTAGCTTATGAGCATTGTAAGTGTATGTGTTCTGCATTGTCCTCCTCTTGCTCGCATGTGAAACAGGCGGAGGGGTGATCTTGTAATCCATGTCGCGCTCGCCGATCGGAGGTCCAGATCCGATGCTGCACAGTGAGCCAAACATGGATTTTGCATTTCAGCGGCGCCCAACTCCTCCAGACACACGAGACGTAAGGAACTCTCTCCAGCCCTTGGCAGAGCATGTTGTAGACTGATCGGGCCGTGTATTGTCCCGAAGCATCCGCCGGCCAAGCAAATGTATCAGGGGAGCTATCATCTTGATGTGTCGTAGCGATGGCATGGCATAGGTTTAGGAATTGGATATGCCCTGTGAAACTGAGTTCTCCCGCCACATCCTGAACCCAGTTGTTATCCTCTAAGGCTTGCTGAACCGTGCGCCGGTTTCGTGTCCGAGTGTCCACCACATCATGGATCTGGGGTACAATATCTACGATGGCCAAGCCATGCAGCCATCTATCTCTCTAGAATAGAGTTTTGGCTCCGTTTCCCACCGTGATGCTAACCAGGCTGTCAAATACTTGTCGTGCTTCTCTGTCTACAACCATATGTATGTTCTGCCACGGCCTGTTAGGATCTGTTCTCCGGAGCCATTCCCACCTAACTCGGAGTGCAAATTCTTGCAACTCCAGGTTCTTGACGCCGAGCCCTCCAAAGCACAGCGGTCTACGGATTGTATCCCAAGCGAGGCAGTTTCCTCCATTAACTTTCTCCTCCGCTATCCAAAAAAATGCATGCATCGATTTGTCCAGCTCTTCAAAAACCCACTTCGGAGCATCCATGACCATGAGATGGTGCACCGGCCTAGCTGCCATGACCGATTTCACCAGGACAAGCCGGCCAGGCCTCTGAATTAGCCCCCTCTGCCAGGCCGGCACTAGCTTCTTGGCCTTGTCCAAAATCGGCTGCCATTCCCCACGTGTTAGTTGCCGAATCGCAAGCTGCAGCCCGAGGTACTTACATGGGAATTCACCAATGTTACACTGCAGCAACGCCTCAACACGGGACTGGTCCTGCTCAGAGCCACGGATAAGGATGGCCGACGACTTGCTGTAATTCACTGACAGTCCCGAGGCTCTTCCAAACGCCTGTAACGCGCTCCTGACAAAGTGCAGATCCCCTTCCGTGGGTCTGATGAAGAGAGCAACATCATCCGCATATATGGAGACTCTTTGCATTGTTGTGATCCCCCGAAATGAGCTTAACACTCCTCTTCTGCACCCTTCCTGAAAATTTGTGTAAGAGCGTCCATGGCAATCACAAACAGCAGCGGTGAGACCGGGTCTCCCTGCCTGAGCCTGCAAGCGTGCATCACACTTTTACCAGGTATACCGTTCACCACCACCTTCGTAGATGCCGTTCTAAGAAGGATCAAGATCCACCCAATCCACTGGGCACCGAACCCTTTTTGTCTCACGACCTCGAAAAGGAAAGGCCAAGATAAGGAGTTGAAAGTTCTCGAGATGTCGAGCTTGAGGAACACCCCTGGTTCTTTTCTTTCTTGGATCTTCCTCGCCACTTGCCTCACCAGCAAGAAATTGTCATGCAAGTTCCGCCCTTATATGAAGGCCGATTGGTTTGCTGCCACCACCTCCTTCATCCTCTTTCTAGCCCTTAGAGCAAGCATCTTTGCAAACAACTTGGCCGCACTATGTGTCAGGCTAATTGGGCGGAAGTCCCCAACTTCCTCCGCGTCCGGTTTCTTCTGAATGAGCACGATGTGCGCCCTGTTCAACTTGCCAAATCCACGGCCGTCGCCAACATACAACTTCATCAAAACTGCCATAACATCCTGCTTGATGATGTGCCAGGCCCGCTGATAGAAAGCGCCAATAAAACCGTCCGGGCCCGGTGATATTGCGGGCGCTATGTCCACATAGCCAATTTTTAAAAAACATTTATAAATTTGAGATTGTTGCGTATATTTCTAGGCCATTGACAAAAAATATGACACTTAATTTGAGAAATCATCATTTATATAAGAATATAAACTACAATTGAACAATATTTGGTCGCACAACCATGCAAGCAAGACACATTTACCAAAATAGATTACACAAGAGAACAACAAGGACTTATATAGCGGGAGATATTGCGGATAGCGGACGATATAGCGCTCTAACAAGTGATATTGCGCCCGCATCATGACAACTCGCTATTTTCTAATGCAACCTTAAACTAATAGCGGCAGGGTGACGCTACTGCTATTGTGGCCGCAATAGCGGAGGTAGCGGACGATATTTAAAAGCTTGGCTTGAAGAGGCCTAGTGTGGTCGACAACCCAAGAAATTATTGCACATGGACACGAAGGCAGCAAGGTACACGATGGTGTTGGGGGAAAAGTGGTGGAGTTGTGCTCTAAAGAAATTCAAGAAAGCTCAGAAGAAAGGATGAGGAGGCAAAGAAAACCCATGGTCTACGTGAGTGGCGAGGAGAACGCACTCACCCTCCTACGGCTGTGGCTCCGTCTTGGCCTCTGAGAGCCGCGCGGATCCGTGGGGGATCAATCCCCCTCGGCCAGATCGTCGATGTCGTCCTGACGAATCGTCTACCGGATCCAATCCGCCCCGGCTGGACTTCTTTCCCTTCGCTTTCGCCTTCTTCGCGCGCTCCAAGGCCACCGTCTTCTCCTTCCCCATTGCAGCAGGCGGAGCTCGAGCAGGGCGCCGGGAGCAGAAGTAGATGCGGTGGAGATAGAAGAGAAGAAAGAGGAAGAATGGGAACACGCTGTGCAAAAACCCCCATCCGACGCCTTATATGAGGTCGTTTCCGAGTGGCTGACCCGTGGGCCCAGACGATCCTATCAAATCCTGCAAGAGTTGCGCGCGTGATACGTGGCAAAAAAGGTGGCGCAAAAATCGAGGCAGCCCTGCCTAATCCAACCCGATTACTGCGGCCTCCTCTGCCCTGCGCGCTTCCCAAAATTCAAATACTGCGAGATCCGCGAGCAGCAGAGCAACCTGTCAGACGGAAGATTTTTTACATATCAACACCCGAAGCTTAGCGGTAAAAGCTTACTCGACAAAACCAAGAATGGATCAAGGCGACTGAAAAGGAAGTTGGACTCATCGTGTTGATTCATTGGACCAGGCAAGACACTTCCGAAGCGCAGAAATTGAGTCGGAAGTATTCTTAACTCCTTCTCCACTCGAACCCTGAACCATTCGGGGGCTAATGATGAAGCTGTGTACCTAGGGTAGGGTCATAGGCCTGACCTAGACACCCTCCCCTAGGACATCACCCTAAAGTCAGAAGTATTCAAAGGATAACATCATCCACTCGACCAGAAGCATTCCACTCGGAAGATTCGATGTCACTCAATCGTAATAGAAACCACTCGACGGACAAAAGATGGTAAGTCACTCTGCACAGCAACGGTCTAGCGTTACTCATAGACTTAATGATCATTTATATCACTTTAATATGGACGTTACCTGTAATGTTCTCTCTTTATGTACATTGAACTCCTTGTAACGTGGGCTGGCTGGGGTCCTGGCACACTCTATATAAGCCACCCCCTCCACTGGCACAAGGGTTCGCACCCCCTGTAACACACACACACACACACACATAATTCAGTCGACCGCCTCAGGGCTCCGAGATGTAGGGCTATTACTTCCTCCGCGAAGGGCCTGAACTCGTAAAACTCGTGTGTACAACTTCTCCATAGCTAGGATCTTGCCTCCCTAATACCTACCCCCATTCTACTTTCAGTCTTAGATCCACGACAGCGACGACTCCGACAACGACGAATAGCTGGTTAGTCATCTATACCCTTTTATGTGTCAAACAGATCATAGCATTTCTCTGGTTACTCCTGCCTCCCCCATTTTGGAATAGAAATCCTATGGTTATGTTCTCCCAATCCATGAAATCTGAGTAAGTTTCGTTAGATACGTGTAGTGTATTGATTGTTAGTGTTTGAGCTAATAATTCCTAGCCAGGACTTGACAATTGATTTTGAATGACCTACATATGTTTGTGCCATTATTTTTTTCAAGATTGGTCTGTACATAGGCGACTGTGCTTAAAAATCGAACCATAATCTCTGGATATGTATAAATAAATAGCCATAAATTCCTAATCCTACTTCACGGCATGTAATCTTTGATTTGATGCCAAATTTGTTTTACTATTTTTATAGGTGTTGTCAAACGATCTGGAAAGCGAGGATGAAGATGGCTAGAGGAGGTACAAGAGGAAAATCCTGAGGGAGGTTTATGCGGGAATGCATAACAGGCGTATTAGAACTTGGAACAACGCTATCGAGGTCCATTTTGCAACCACAAGCATCATGACACGTATCTTAGTGTTCTGGCGCATGCAAGAGGACGGGCCGTTGGCTCCTTCAAGAAGGAGTATTCTCATAGGGTGGCGCGCGGCGCGTATGCCGAGTACTTAGAGAAGCTTCAGGATCGTGCCAGCATGTGAGATGAGATGTGGGATCGAACTATGTACGCTTGAGTATGCTTAATGACAGTTGAACTATGTACTTACGGTTGAACTATGCTTGTGTACGTGTATGCTTATTATCTATGTCTGAGTATGTTTAATCTATGTTTACTTATGTCTAACTGTGGGATATGGATGCAATCAGTTCGGTTGATGGAATCTACCTCCGTCTTGGTTTATAGGGCCCCTTTTGTAAATTGTGTTAAATTTTGACCAAAGGTTTAACTGACAACATGTTAGTGCGGGTCAGCAAAAATTATATTGTTGTATGGGTATTTGAGCATAGTGTTCAATGATATAATTTTTGGTGACATGCATAAACATTTCTTAGTAAAATACTTGGTCAAAATTTGGTAAAAATTACAAAGGGGACTAATAAACCAGGACGAAGGTAGTACGTCAATCACACATGGTTCCCAAAATTGGAACCTTGTGCAATGACTTTCATTTTTCTTGTTGCGTCAATCACACATGTTTGGCTCTAGCAAACCGTCGCCTCCAAAATTATTTGTGGGACAGAAAACCCTCACCACACAATTCAAAAAAGAAAAAGGAAACCCTCACCATTCCCACATCACAAAAACACTCATCCCGCCTGCCACCCCCCTCCAGCCCCCATTCACACCTGCTCAAGCTCCTCCACGTCTATGCATGGTACCGCCTATCGCGGCGGTAACCACCTAGCTCGACGCCTGCCACCGCCGCCAGGCTGCGAGCAAAGCCCACCGCATTTCGCCACTCCTGCTTGCCGCCGCCTATCACCATCGACTTTCTCGACGCTGCTCACGGTCGACCCAGCTCCGCTCGGTTGGGGAATCTGCCGTACTGAGGGTTGTTTCTCATGGAAAACAAGGTAACTAATTTAGTGAGATATTATCTCATCTCTTATCCTAGTTCATCTGCCTCCTTTAATCACCCGGCCAGAATCGCCGTGAATTAATTTTTATACAAGTTGATTTGAGGGTTTTCTTCTGTTCAAAGAGTGTACAGTGCGCGGACACATCAGGACCTTGCAGCCTCCGCCAGACATTCCATCTCACCATACCAGATGACTTGAGGATGCACGCGGTATGTTCAATCTCATCCTAAATCGGCTGGCATGGCCTACTTACCTAAACATATTCTAAATATTACTACATTTGGATAAAAGGTGCCACATGCACCATATACGTCAAAGGGGATTCCCCCCCTCTTCTTTCTATATTAGGCAAATTAATGATGTATTGTTCTTTCGATTACTCTCATATTTCCATGACATCATGTTTACCCTATCTGTTTAATTATAAATTTTTGTCCTTCGATTTCGACTGTTGTACAGTTCTTTCAATTTGGGCCCATATTTGCATGTTACCATATTTTCTTTACCAATCCTACCGTCTTCTACAACTCATCCCTTGCTATGCAACAAAATCTATAGTGCACAATCTTTTCCTTTACATAAATCAAGACTGCAGGGATGTCATACTGCACACAAACCATGGATTTACAATCGATGCTACTGTAAGACTTGATGAACGTGGTGACTCCTATTTTGGCACTGGCTTTTGGAAAGAAAATTCTATGTTTTATGAACTGAGAACTGGCACTAGAATTGCACTGCACATAAAAGGGCATGGTCATGAGATATATGGCCACTTCCCCCACGATATCATCCGTCCAGACTTTGTTCGAAGTAAGTTTTCTTTCCAACTATCTGGATGTTGACTTACCCAGCAATATCAAATGAATTGTGTAGTATTTAAGCAACCAACTGTTATTCCCTTATCTTACTATATTCCTACCTAATAACTTCTAGTTACCAATACACTTTTCTATTACGCTGTTTTAACTAAATATTCCATGTACTCCCATTTCTATCAGAATGCGCCGCTGACAAGGAGACTCTTGAGGCGGACAGCGGGGCTGCCAACAAGCGGAGGCGGGGCGAGCTAGAACCGCAAGCGACTCCAGCAGGCCTAGACTTCATCAGCAGCCTCCCCGATGATATGTTGGCAGTCATCATCTCCCTCCTCCCAATCAAATATGGGGAAAGGACAACCGTCCTTTCTCGGCGGTGGCGCCCCCTATGGGACTCCAGCCCTCTCAACCTCAGCGACACCCACGAGCTCTGCCATGGCTATCGCAAAAGCTTCAATGTGCACTACTGGAATCAGCTTCTTTGCCATCCGCCATGGCGGACGGCAAAGGCATGGTTCATGGACGACAAACCTCTTTGCCGTCCGACAGCAGACTGCAAAATGTCCGGATGAAACGGTGCCATCAAAGGCCTTCTTTGTCGTCCGCTTTTCAGAAACGGACGGCAAAGGATTGTTCTGTCCGATATCCGATGCCAGCAGACGGCAAAGAGAACGGACATCAGTGCGGTGCCGTGAGAGCCATTAGGGGGTTAACGGCGCTCTCCGGAGGGGCAGGGGTGCAATAATGGAACCACCCCTCCCAGTAGTGCTCGCAGGAGGATCGGGGCGCTCTGGACCCTTGCCCACCATCCTATCAACACCTGCAATGACAAAAAGTAAACGAAATTAGTACAACATAAAAAAATTGGATACCTGACATGAACATAATAATATGTATATAATTTAAGTGTATCATAGTCATGAACATAATAAAAATACATCCAATCAACACAAATATATATGGGGTCGGGGTGTCGGTGTGTCGGGATCGGGGTGTCGTGCCGGGGTGTCGTGTAGGGGTCGGGGTGTCGTGCCGGGGTGTGGTGTCGGGGTCGGGGTGTCAAGGTGTCAGAGTCGGGGTTGGGGTGTGGTGTTAGGGTGTCGGTGGTCGGGGTGTCAGGTGTCGGTGGTCGTGGTTGGGGTCGTTGTGTGGTGTCAGGGTGTCGGGGTCGGGGTGTCGTGCCGGGGTGTCGTGTCGGGGTCGGGCCGGGGTGTCAGGGTGTCGGCGTCGGGGTCGGGGTGTGTTGTCAGGGTGTCAGTTGGTCGGGGGTCGGGGTCGTGTGGTGTCGGGGGTCGGGGTCGGGGTGTCGTGTCGAGGTGTCGGTGTCGGCGTTCTAGGAACGGGGGTCCCCAGACTTGCCTGCCTGCGGCCCATGGCGTGGCTACGTTGCGGGCCGTACGGCCCATCTTCATCAACAAGGCATCCAAGACCTTCGCGAGGGTCCAAGCCTCACGAGGCGGACGACATAAGGCCTCCTCTGGAGTGGCCTAGCCAGGCAGGCTCATGAGGAGCGGAGATATCAAGGCGGGGCAAACCTCACGAGGGACTCGTGACGTGAGCCATGACGAACGGTGCCACGCGGGCGCCAGGCAGATGCCGGTGCGTGCAGAGTTCTTGTTTCCTCTTTGGTGCTAAGGAAGCAAGCGCAGACGAAGAGTAACGAGGCATCAGTGAAAGGTTGCCATATTGGTGCAACGAGACCAAGACCAGGAGGACGGCAAGGCGGAGGTCATCGTGGACCCCAAGACAGCGTCACCCCAGGGCTTTTCGCAGGCGAAGACCGCTTTTGTCAGGATAGCTTGTACTAGCTGTCCCCTTCAAATTTACCCGCCGTTGTTGGCTCCCTTCCCGCTCAACATTTCGAAGAGGACCAGGGCCTCTATAAATAGGACTAGCCACCACAGTAGGAGGCAACTGATCCAGAACTGGTTCAGATCTTCCTCAGCAACACAAACTCAAGAACACCCCAACCTCAGGAGGTCGTTCTTCCCTTGTACTGTTCATCATCAGCCCCACAGGCAATCCACCACCACCACACTGCAGTAGGGTATTACACCACAACGGTGGCCCGAACCAGTATAAACCTTGTGTCTCTTTCTGTGTTATGAGTTCGTCGAGTTCGTCCGCAAGATCTTAGTGAGCTAGAGCGTAGATCGATAGGAGGGAAACACTTCGCGCGCACCCAAGTGTTCGAACCTTACGGGTTTACCGGAGCCCCAAATCCGTCATTTGGCGCGCCAGGTAGGGGGTGCGCCGTGGTTTCTCTTGCGTTGGTTCGTCGTGTCCATGGCGGACGCTCGCCGTGCTCGAGCTGAGCGTCGGGCTTCCCTCTCCGCCCGTGTCGCTCAAACGGCTCCCGTAGGCGGGCCACCTGGTCGTTCTCCGTCTCCCGTCGCCAACGCTGCCACCGGCCCGGCGGGGAATGAGCAGCAGGTGTCCTTGCTGCATCCCTCGGTGCGGCAGGACGGCTGCATCGCTACTCCGTCGCTCACCCCTGTTGATTCTTCGTCGCGCGTGCACCGTGCTCCCATGGAGGCACGGGCAGCGCTCATCGCAGCGAACGAGCTCCTGCGCTATCGCCCTGTCGATGATGTCTACGATGAGTGGCTCGACCGCGTCACCGAGCTCGTCCGCGCCGCAGGGGGCTCTCTAGCATCGTCTAACTCTCTGCCTCCTCCTCAACCAGTCATGGGCGACGGGGCTTATGGCGTGCCTCCACCACCTCAACCCCAAGGCGGTGCCTTGGCACCAAGGCGCACACCTCCGCGGCGTGATCCACCACGCCTGGCGCACGCGCGCGAAGAAAGAAGCTGCCAAGAAATCCCGCGGCCGCGAGAAGCTACGCCGGTGCTCCCCACGCCACCTCGTCAGGACCGTGCACCGCCTACAGTGGTGCAGCATGAACCCCGTCAAGACCAAGCTCCACCCCCGAAGCAGGCCCCGGCAACCACAGCCGGCTGCCATGCCTTCACCCCTGAGCTGCGTAGTGTCGCTTGGCCAAGCAAGTTCAAGCCATACTTGCCTCCTCGCTACGACGACACCGCGGACCCCGCAAAGTTCCCGCAACTCTACGAGCTGAGCATCAAAGCGGCCAACGGCGATGAAAAAATCATGGCGAACTGGTTCCCCATGGCTCTCAAGGACGGGGCCCACTATTGGCTTCTCAACCTGCAGCACGGCTCGATCTCCTCTTGGGACGAGATGCGTGACCGCTTCGTCGCCAACTTCCAGGGCACTCGCGACCGCCCACCGGCCGCGGGCGACCTGCGCCGCATCAAGCAGCAGCCAGGAGAGACTCTCCAGAAGTACATCCAGCGCTTCAACAACACCCACCTCAAGATCCCCAAGGTCACGAACAAGGCCATCATCTCCGCGTTCTCCGACGGCGTCCGTGAGGTCAAGATGAAGGAAGAGACGGCTATCCACGAGGAGCTCTGCACTTCTCAGGAGCTGTTCAACCTGGCGACCAAGTGCGCAAGAGCTGAGGAGGGGCACCTCTCTCTCCTCGAGGTGCTAGTTGTAGGAGCAGAAGAAAAGAAGGCCAAGGCCAAGGACGTGAAGCGCAAGGAGGCAGTTGTGCTCGCAGCGGAGCCCGACACCAAGCGAGGCAGGGACCAGCATGAGTCGTCCAAGAACAATCGGCCGTTCTGCACCTTCCACAACCTTAACACCCACAACACCAGCGACTGCCAGGAGCTCAGAGCCATACAAGAAGGATGCTACGGTCGACGCCCCGAGCGCAAGGACCGGGGCTACGGCCGCGGAGGAGGACGTGGAGGCGGACGCTAGGACGACCGTGGCCCGCGCCAGGAGTGGCGCGACCGGCCTCGCGAGGACCGCTGGCAGGACCAACCTCGGGAGGGCGCCTAGAGGGACCCGCCTCGCGAGGATCGCCCCCAGGGTAACACCGGTCTTCCCCCGCTGCCGCCACCGAGAAGGAACAACGACCACCAGGACGAGGGGGCTAGGGGCTTCCAGGAGCCGCGTGCGATCGCTTGTATCTTGGGCGGTGCACAAGCCCCAGCCTCTCAGCATATCTTCAAACAGTTAGCTCGCGAGGTGAACGCCGCGCTCCCCATGCTCGAGGCGACGCACCCTCTCAGGTGGTCCCAATGTGCCATCACCTTCAACTCGGCAGACCAGCTCAAGTGCGTGGCCACCGTAGGCACTCCCTATGCTATGCTCCCCAGTCATCAGCAATGTGCAAGTCACCAAGACTCTCATCGACGGCGGCGCAGGGCTCAACGTCTTGTCTGTCGACACGTTCGACAACCTTCAAGTGCCCTATGAGCAGCTCCAGCCAACCAAGCCTTTCTCAGGAGTGACTGATGGTTCCACCACACCGATAGGGCAAGTTTGCCTGCCCGTCACCTTCGGCAAGCGGGACAACTACCACACCGAGCTCATCAACTTCGACGTCGCACACATCTGCCTGCCGTACAATGCCATCCTCGAATACCCAGCCCTGGCCAAGTTCATGGCAGTCATCCATCACGGCTATAACGTTCTCAAGATGCCAGGAAGTGGAATAATCATCACGGTCCCGTGTGAGGAGAGGGATGCGGTATGCTCTCTTGAGCGCGCCTTCCAGGCCGCAACCATCTACGTCCCCGACAGCATAACTGAAGGCCCTCTGGAGACCATCCCCAAGAAGAAGTTTCCGCGGTGTGCAGGACCCCAAGGAGATGGCGCCACGTCAGGAGCCTCGTCAGGATCAGTGCCCGTTCCAGGGGCACCTACCTCCATCGCATAGGAAG